>CM071149.1:11892083-13211666 GCA_036417725.1 Clanis bilineata | reverse complement strand
GAAATTGTCAAATATAAAAACAAAAAACCCAGTTGTTCGTGTGGAGTTGTTGTCCGTCCCAGGGGCCGCTTGCGACCTTGGGCGGGTAAAGGATGTTGGGCTTACGCCCAGGAAGGAGATTGCCGTGGATGCGGTGTCCGTTCTGGCCCTAGATTCTGGGGCGGGAACGAGCGCCGTGTCATCTCTCGGTAAGAGAAGTCGGCAAGATATAATCTTGAGCGACAGTGAAGACGGCCCTACAACTACAAAGTTAGTGGCCGTGTCCGACGACGAGGCCGAGTCGTCGGAAAGAAGTGAGGCGCCTTTCGTGCATGACGACTGGCGTCTACAGTTGGCGGCGTCCATTCGGGAAATAGCCCAAAAATCAAAAAACTTAAAGGGCACATTTAGGCAAGGGCTTAATCTCGCCGTCAGCGAGTTGATAAAAAGGGCTGAGGAGCCGACTCCGGTGGAGGTGGCCCGCCTGGAAGCCGAGAAAGCGTCGTTGGCGCGAGAAATCGCCCAACTAAAGGCTTCCCAGGCGGCGCAGGAAAAAGTCCTCGAGGAGGTCATGACCACGGTCAAGTCTCTTGGGCGACAGAGACCAGGAGCCGCATCGGAGGGTACCGCTGGCAGAGACGATCTCCTTGGAGAATTTGAGCGCCGTCTATTAAATATAGTAGACGCGCGTCTCGAATCTCTTGCCATGCGGCTGCCCCCAGAGCCCATCGTCCGGCCACCCCTGGCCGCCGATAAGGCTAGAGATCGTGCGAGGGAATGGCCTGCTCTGCCGCCCGTTGCTGTGGCGGGACCATCTTCCGCCTTGCCTGTCGCCTCTGGCCCGAAAGGGAAGGGTAAGGGCAAAACATCTGCCCCACCCACCGTTGCAGCCGTTCCTCGGCCCGCCTCAGCCGCCGCACCTGTGCCCGGCCCGGATAGGCCGACTCTTCTCCCTCCACAAAAGGGGGGGAAGAAACAGAAGAAGAAGAAGGACCATGGCCCTGCACAGCCGCAGCCTGTCGCTGCGCCCCGCCCGCTTCCGCCACCGCCCACGTCCATAGATGAGGGTTGGGTTGTGGTGGCCAAGAAGGGGAAGAAGGCTCCCCGGCCCGCATCAATTGCTCCGGCCACTGCGCCGCCACAACAAACGCGGCCCCAGCCGCAGCAGCGCCGGCCGGAGCCAAGACTCCGCCTGCCCCGTAAGGCAGCAGTCACGCTGACTGTATCGCCTGAGGGGCTGGCGGATGGAGTGACCTATGCTCAGGTCCTTCGCGAGGTGCTGGCCAATGTGCGCCTCGCTGACCTGGGCATAGCAGAAATGCGGGCCCGCCTGATGGCAACGGGCGGGTACCTCTATGAGGTGCCCGGTCCCGAGACGGAAGCAAGGGCGGACAAGCTGGCCGACCGAATGAGGGCCGTGTTCCGCGGAACGGTGCTGGAGACGGTGGTGCATGTCTCCCGCCCATGTAAAACCGCGGAAATGCGGGTCTCCGGATTGGATGCGTCTGCCGATCCGGAGATGGTCGCCACGGCCCTCGCTGGGGCGGGTAATTGTGCAGCGGCGGACATCAAGGTCGGGGAGATCCGCCCCGACCGTTCAGGCCTTGGCGCGGCATGGGTGCGGTGCCCTGCCAGGGCCGCTGATAGAGTGATTAGGGCAGGACGCGTCCTAATCGGCTGGGTGTCGGCGCGGGTCCAGCTCCTTGAGCCTAGGCCCATGCGGTGCTTCCGGTGCCTTTTCAGAGGGCACGTGCGTAGGCACTGCACGGATGAGTGTGACCGCAGCGATTTCTGCTATCGCTGCGGTCAAGCGGGCCACAAGGCCAAGGAGTGCTCCGCGGAGCCGCACTGCACGATCTGTGCAGGGGCAGGCAAACCCGCGGGGCACCAGGTGGGCGCTAAGGCCTGCGTTGCCTCCGTCCGTCCCCGTCGCAGTAATCGCGGCCGGGGCGCGGCGGTTGTGACGCGGCCCGACCCGTCCACCCGCGCCGCACCTATGGAGATCGCCCATTAATATGGCGCAAAGATTCCTCCAGGCGAATATTAACCACTGCGCCAGGGCCCAAGACTTATTGGTCCAAAGCCTTGCGCAGTGGTCGATACAAGTGGCTGTGGTCGCCGAGCCTTATTTTGTTCCCCCCCGGGATGACTGGGCAGGGGACCTCGACGGCTCGGTGGCCGTCATCACCAGGGGCGCAGCCGGCTCCCCGCCCTTCGAAAAAGTCACAAAGAGCTCGGGATGCGTGGCGGTCCTGTTGGGGGGGTTTGGGTCGTGGGAGTGTATTTCTCCCCCAACAGATCCCTGGCCGAGTTTGAGCACTTCCTCGCTCGGCTGGGGGCCCTGGTGGTGCAAGGCAGTCAGCCTCGCCCCGTCCTCGTCGCCGGTGACTTCAACGCCAAGTCCTTGGCTTGGGGTTCGTCGGTGACTAACGCACGGGGCAAGGCCCTGGAGGAATGGGCGATCTCGTCCGGCTTGGCCGTCGTGAATCGCGGGACGGCGGACACGTGCGTGAGGCATAACGGCGGTTCGGTGGTGGACATCACGTTCGCCACCCCGGCCCTAGCCCGCCGTGTCCGGGACTGGAGGGTCCTGGTGGGCGAGGAGACGTTGTCGGATCACCGATATATTCGGTTCGACGTCGCCTCGTCCCCAACCACCCGGTCGGGTGGGGGACCGACCGTCCCGTGGTCGGACGGCCCACGCTGGGCCGTTAGTCGCCTTGACGTTGAGGCCCTGAAGGAGGCCGCTCTGGCCCAGGCGCTGGTGCCCGTGCCGGACGGGCCGGTACGGGTCGACGAGGAGGCCGAGTGGTTCGGGGCGGCGATGTCGCGCGTCTGCGACGCAGCCATGCCCCGGGTCCGACGCCTCCCGGAGAAGCGCCAGGTGTTCTGGTGGTCCGCGGAGCTCACGCGGCTGCGCGCGTCCTGCGTTGCCGCCCTCCGCCGGCTATCCAGACACCGTCGTCGCCGGATTCGTCTTCCCGGCGACGAGGACCAGGAGCGGCTGCTTCACGGCCTCCACAGGGAGGCTAAGAGAGCGCTGCACGTGGCCATAGCGAGGGCAAAGTCTGCGGCTCAAACTGAGTTCCGGAGTACTCTCGACAGCGACCCGTGGGGGCGTCCATACCGTGTGGCGTTGAGAAAGCTCCGCCCATGGGCGCCCCCGCTGACGCAGAGTCTCCGGGGCGACCTCGTTCAGGAGGTCGTCGCGGCTTTGTTCCCGGCCACGGAGGATGTCACTCCTCCACCGATGGCGTCGCGTTCGTCGACGCCGTCGTCGTTGGATTCGGCAAGGGTTATTTCGGAGGTTTCACCTGAGGAAATGAGGGTGGCGGTGCTTCGGCTGCGGGGCAAGAAAACCGCCCCGGGTCTCGACGGTATCCCCGGACGCGCATGGGTGTTAGCCGTCGAGCACCTGGGGGCGAGGCTCCGCGGCCTTTTCTCCGCGTGCATGGAGCAGGGCCAGTTTCCATCCCGGTGGAAAACCGGAAAGCTGGTCCTGCTCAAGAAGGACGGTCGACCCGCAGAGTCGCCATCCGCCTACTGGCCCATCGTGTTGCTCGACGAGGTCTGCAAGTTGTTTGAGCGGATTGTCCATGCTCGCCTCGCCGAGCACCTTGAGGGGGCCGGGCCGGACCTGGCAGACAACCAATTCGGGTTCCGGCATGGCCGATCGACCATCCACGCGATTCTGCGGGTGAAGGCGCACGCGGAGGATGCATTTGCGCGGGGTAAGGTGGTGGTGGCGGTGTCGCTCGACATCGCCAACGCATTCAACACCTTGCCCTGGGGCTGCATTCATGAAGCACTGCGGTACCACATGGTGCCACTTTACTTGCGGCGTCTGGTGCATTCTTACCTATCTTCTAGGTACGTAATGTATCCGGGCGCCGATGGGTGGCACCGGAGGGCCATGTCTGCCGGTGTTCCACAGGGTTCAGTTCTGGGCCCACTACTGTGGAACATCGGTTATGATTGGGTCCTCCGTGGTACCAACCCCCGAGGCGTCGCTGTCGTCTGCTACGCGGACGACACCCTGGTGACAGCGGCGTCGGGTACTTTCGAGGATGCCATCCTGCTCGCCTCGTCCGCTACCGAAGACGTGGTGAGCAGGATTCGGCGACTGGGCCTCACGGTGGCCCTGAACAAAACCGAGGCCCTGTTCTTCCACGGGCCTCGGCGAAGGCCACCTTCAGGGGCCCACATCATTGTGGAGGGGGTGCGGATTCCCATCGGCACTACGATGAAATATTTAGGGTTGATTTTGAGTAGCCGGTGGGACTTCCGCGCCCACTTTGAGAAGTTGTCGCCGAAATTGGTGCGGGCAGCGGGCGCGCTTGGGAGCCTGCTGCCGAACCTCGAAGGTCCCGGTAACCTTTGCCGGAGTCTGTACGCCGGAGTCGTGCGGTCCATGGCCCTGTACGGTTCACCCGTATGGGCCGGGTCCCTGAACGCCCGTTGCGTTACCTTGCTGCGCAAACCGCAGCGTCTGGTGGCGCAGCGGATAATCAGGGGCTACCGCACGGTCTCCCACGAGGCGGCCTGCTTGTTGGCCGGCACTCTCCCTTGGGACTTGGACGCCCGGTCGCTCTCGTCAGCATTCCACTGGCGGGAGGGGGCGTCCCAACAACGAGAGAGACTTGCCCCGAGGGAGATTGCGGCCAGGTTTCGCAGAGCCGCCGTGGAGGAGTGGCATGCCAGGCTGGAGAGCCCGAGTGCGGGCTTGAGGACCGTCGCGGCAGTGCGACCTGTCCTTGAACAGTGGCTGGACAGGCGCCACGGTGCGCCTACATTCCGGCTGACACAGGTACTGACGGGGCACGGGTGTTTTGGTGCGTACCTGTGTCGCATAGTCGGAAAAGAGGCGTCCGCCGTGTGCCACCATTGTGGCAACTGCCGCGAGGACACGGCCCAACACACTCTTCAGGAGTGCCCAGCCTGGGTGGAGGAGCGCAGCGCTCTCACAGCAGTCGTCGGAGGCGACCTCTCGTTGCCGGCCGTGGTGTCCGCCATGGTCGGCAGCCGGGGGTCATGGCGTGCGATGGTCTCCTTCTGCGAGCGCGTCATCTCGCAGAAGGAGAGCGCCGAGCGGGATCGTGAGCAGAACGATCCCGCCCGCCGCCAAAGGAGACGAAGGAGACGTCGGGTGGACGACTGACCGGCGTCTCCCGCCCTGTGGTATGGGGGCGTTTGGAGAATTCCACCACGGTATCCCCTGCCTGTCGTAAGAGGCGACTAATAGGGGCCTTCCGGGGTCGCGGGCGTACAGCGGGGGGCTGTGCGCCCCTTTTAGTACTTTTGTACATGCGGCTCCGGGACGGACGGCAGCACGGACGGTCGGCCTCGTGCTGCCGTAGACGCCGAGGGCGTCCTTCGGCGGCGGGGGCTTATGAGCCCCCCCCCTGAATTGGAGACGGGCCGCAAGGCGGCACCGCGCAGGGGCGGTTCCGGTAGCAATCCGAGTCTATCTCCGGATACCCCGGGACCGCCCCACTAAAGCGCCGAAGAAGGCCACCGCGGGGTTTTTAGTCGGTATTGCCGGTGTAGGGTGTATATAGTGATAGGGACTCGGCCCAGCGTCGCCCGGATGTCGACCATCTCTCCCGAGCATCACGGCGCTGGGTCGTAAGACCGGCGAACCCGACATACCCACCGCGTCCACCCCCCCGGGCGCGGCGGCAGTGGTAAAACACTTTTCCCCGCGACAAAAAAAAAAAAAAAAAAAAAAAAAAAAAAAAAAAAAAGGGTATATTATATTGATGATATATCATTAACCACAGGAGTAGACAAATAGAGGAACTTATTAAGTAATTACTTACAGCTGCCTATGATCTCTCTGACAGATGCTGTCAAAGTCAGATCTTTTATGCTGCTCAAAGAGAAACCCCATCCGAATCTTCCATTAAAGGGAAATGGAACATGCAGTCAGATTCAGCATTTTGAAATTGCTAGAATTAATCTCTACAATATCGTATTAGAGATTAATTTTAGACGTACATTGCAGACAGACTGTCCGTCTCGGTCGCCTAATTCGGAGATCCGAGAGCTTTAGCGACGTTTAAACGCAATCAATACTACTGAGGTCAGGTCAGCTAATTCTGTTGGTTCAGATATAGCACTTCCCTCCTTAATTTGTTATGAAATGGTCTACCGGAATCACACTAATATGTGTGTTACTTTTTCACGCTCAAACGGTTGGACCAATTTTGATGAAATTTGGTATGGAGGTAGCTGACACGCTACATTAACTGACTGGAATAGACTGGATTAACACATATACTTTTATTCCGAAAAATAAATTTCCACGCGAACGGAGTCGCGGGTAACAGCTAGTAGTCTTATATAATCAAAAGTTGAGACCTTCCTTGAATTAAGTTCAGTATCAGATACATAAAAACGGTCCACATTTTCGGAAGATTTCGAGAGACATAAAACACAGACTGACCCAGAACTGAGAACCCCTTCTTTGAAAACTGGTTTAGATGTCGAAGATGAATAGTACAGTTATTAAATAAGCATTATTTATCTTCATGATTTGTCTTTTGACATGTTATCTCAGTTTTAAGTCAGAGAGAGGAACAAAAAAGGTACCGCGGCCTTCCATTACCTCGTTCCTTAGAATCTCTCGAAATTATTTCAGTAATATTCTGGCCCTTTGAGAACACTGAAAGCTATTTCTTCAATATCCGGTCGACAGATGTTGGGATAAACAGCGAGTGCTTGATAATTTTCATAAATATAGCTACTCTGTCAGTCTTCTTTAATAAAAAATGTACAAATATTTTTCGTCCGAAACATAATTTTGTTAATATTTTTCATCAAAATGTTCAGCAACTCCTAGAAATTTTAAATTGAATTTTACACGTTATCCGATTACTCCGCACTAATATAAACAAATTGTTAAATTTCCGATGACCCTCAGCACAAAGGCGACGTTAATTGCGTCCTTTCCAAACTTGATAACGTAAAAGTGAACGATAAGAGGGCCAAATTCGTACGTACCACTTAAGAATAACACGAGCGTAATTTAATAGAAAAAGGTCAACTGTTGTTTCAAGCGACAAGGTTGTTTTCATTAAGTCGAGTGCATGTTATAATGAAGGGTTGCTCCCAATTGTGATTTCGAATGAAAAGTTAAAACAATATTACGTTAGTCAACATTATTTCGAGAAGCTGTTGTACTTAGATTTATGTTAAGCAAGCACTCCTTGGATTCGAACCCCATTGGAGAGTGCTAACAGAAGATAGGGACAAGTGGAGGAATAAAGGGAAGGCCTTTGCCCAGCAGTGGGACACGATGTAGGCTGAAAAAAAAGCAAATAAAAGCACTCCTTTAAATGGATAGACAAAAACAATTTAAAGAAAAAAATATTTAAATTAAATCAGCACGCTGTGAGAACGCATATGTTTAAAACATACTTTGTTAAGAGAACTTGATTCGAATACGAATTCGAAAAAAAAATATTCATCCAAAAACATCCTAGGCAACAGAACTAGAGGGATCAGAATAATCATTGGCAGTTATGGCTATGCTATGTCGGTATACTTAATAATTGGGTAAACTGGTGGCTCTGAAAAACTTAAACGACATCCCTAGTGTTTATCTGGTATGTTGCTAAGCAGAATTTTGTCGCAGACGTACAAGGCGATAATTGGTTTCTGCTCTAACAAATCTGCAGTAAATAGGAGAAGCGATCCACGTCCGACCTTTACGATCGTACTCGGCGAGAAAGACGTAATCCTTTAGAATAAGAGAATTTTCTGTAAAGGAGATCCTAGTACAAAGTTAAGTAAAAATAAAATAGCAACCATCTGAATGATTAGGTCTACTAACAAGGTAGTTAGGTAAGCCAAGAATAGATAATACGTAGTAACTTGTAATGTAGGATATGCTTATAAAACATACTTGATTTTTTTTTATTGGCTTACAAAGACGAATAAGCAGATAACCCATCTGATGGTAACTGGTAAGTAGTTAATGTCGCCCATGAACGTCAGAAGTATGAAGCTACATGCCTAGGGTGTAAAGAAAAAGCACACAAAATTAATATTTGCTTTGAGAGTGCAAATAATGAAAAGTAGATGTATGATCCCATTAAATCCGACCTTTTAAATTGTTTTAGGCCATCCATAAAACAAATTGAAATAATTACCTAAAAACGATATGAGCATTAATAGCCAATGTAACATTTTTAGCAAATAAACTCACAAAACCAGTTTATTGTTAAGGTTAACGTGCTAAACCGATCTATAATTTAAATGACGAAGTAAACGTTCTGGGTGTGATAACCGTACAAAATCCCATGAAATCAATTCAGAATCAATCGTCTTTAATTACTGCGGAATCCATGCAAGCATCTTGTTTATGGTAGTTTTATTTCTCTGCAGCCCAGTTAAACGTCTGTAACGTGTATTAGCATATAAATTGAATGCGCGCTCGTTCTACTCGAATGAACGATTAATCTTTTTGTGGAGTTTACTTCTATTCGATTCTTGACGCTTTGTGTTTTTGATTCTTCTTTTAATGTGATTTACGAGTTATGTACGTGTTGTATTATGAGAAGATTGTTGAGGAGCAAAAGCTATAGAGACAATATAATAAATTACTACTATAATTATAATGTAAATAGAGAAACAACATAAGCTCATGCCTGTATCCCCGAAGGGGTAGGCGGAGGCGCACTAGCGAACACCCAAATTATGCTGAGCTTAGTTCCGTCCCAGATGTTGTGCGAGTCTATCGCCATCGGACAAATTCTAGACTCAGATAGACATTTGGGTGTAAAAACAAAAGCTGAATGCTCCCTACAACAATGTGTGTTGCGTCGACCCCACATTATATGGGCAGGTGGAATTCGAGTATAACCAACATAAGCTTTATACGGAAGAGTTTAATCGATATTTACTTCAATAGATACAAAAAAGTATTGTCATTAATTAATTTAACAAAAGTAGTTTATACAATAATCGCAAGTTTAAAAACTTAACAGACCGACCTCAAATCCGATCGTAACCAAATTTATATGGGACCACCCTTGAAAGCTCTATCGAGCACAAAAATAATTTTGAAAATCGTTCCACATTTGGCGGAGATATCGCGTAACATACATAAAAAACACAGACGAATTGAGAACCTCCTCCTTTTTGGAAGTCGGTCGAAAAGCATTGGAACTACAGCTTTCTATAAATAAACTTGCATAGCTCGTCCTAATTCCTCATTAAACTTGGTATTACCGTCTAGGCAGCCCTTATAGTCCTCATGGGTGTAGTGAAATGGAATTAGTAGCGGAAACTAGGTCAATCGCTTAGCATATTATTTTCAAGCATTTGTGTTCGTACTTGAGCAATTACTCACAAATAAAAGTGTACAGCTTTCGCAGTTAAGGTTCTTTAAGTTTTTATTTTCTATAATAACAAGTTTACGCCGTGGTAGACCCAGAAAGAGATGGCGCGACGATATGGATACCTACGAGCCTACGTGGACTGAACTAGCCCATGACAGAGAACAGTGGAAAAAGATGGGGGAGTCCTTTGCCCAGCAGTGGGACACAATAGGATAGAATAGATAGATAGATAATAACAAGTTTAAAAACTTAAAGGACCGATTTCGAAATTTAAACGATCGTGGCCAAATTTATATGGGACCACCCTTGAAATAAGCTCTATCGAACACAAAAATAATTTGGAAATCGGGCCACATTTCGCGGAGATATCAGGAAACATACATAAAAAAAATATATACAGGCGAATTGAGGACCTTCTCCTTTTTGGAAGTCGGTCCAAAAACCTAACAGACCGACTTCAAATTCGATCGTGACCAAATTTATATGGGACCACCCTTGAAATAAGCTCTATCGAACACAAAGAATCTTGAAAATCGGGCCATATTCGACCGAGATATCGCGTATCATATATTAAAAGAAATACAGACATATTGAGGACCTTCTCCTTTTTTGAAGTCGATCAAATTTGGTTACGATGGTATCAAGTTGGAAGTCGGTCCGTTAAGTTTTTAAACTTGTAATATAAGAATAATCATATTTTGTATATACATGTTTATCTGCCGCATTTGTGCCCGATATGGCGATAGGCTATCACATCTGGGACGGAACTAAGTTACTCCATAGATAATACTGCTATAATACTTTTCCAGCTTTATCGTTCTCGACTACATTTAATTTTTAGCAACTGCATTACAAAAGACTGCCTCAGTGGCGTGGTGGTATTTCGGTACGACTACGGTTCTGAGGTCTCGGGTTCGATCCCCGAGTCGGGCAAAGTGATATTGGATTTTTCCATATCAACCCGGAGTCTGGAATATGTGCCCGATATGGCGATAGGCTCGCCCCCTATCACATCTGGGACGGAACTAAGCTCGGCGAAATGTGGGTGTTCTAGCTCGCTAGTGCGCCTCTGCCTACCACTTCGGGGATACAAGCGTGAGCTTATGTTATGTTATGTTTATCTGCTAGTCTCTTCTACTATGAAGATATATTAGGCTTTAATAAGACAGGACTACAGTTAGTTTCAGTAACATTTGTATTGCTGAGTTAGCGTTGGAACCAGTTTCGATCATTACCGAATCACATAATATTAAATAACCATTTTTAATTAAATAACCTTCAAGAACGATAAAGACAAAGTAGCAAGAAGTTCGTTTAACAGCAATTCAAGAGGCACGTGTCGTGATCTGTTAGCGTTTAGTTACGTCGTAAATCGTCCACACTGGAGTTTCATGGCTGGTATTAAACGACTGTGTAAGGGCGCTCGTAAAACCATTAACAATGAGTGAAGAGTGTCAATTGAATATTGTTGATCATTTTATGAAGGAGATTGTTTCTTAGTATACAAACTTGCACTGACTTGATATTTTGGTATACGACTGGATAGCAATCACCGTTCATATTAAAACACATATTTTTGTAGCCAGTAGCTCAAACATGAGTTTGTTGCAAGTATTTACGCAAGCGAGGACGTAAAATATTTGTATGGAAAACGTCAGCTTCCCACGTAACCACTAGAGGCGTTCGGGGGTTTGTCATACAAATATTTTACGGAGTCGCTAGCGAGTAATGTCAAAAAAACTCATGGTTGGCCTACGGGTGAAGTGATCTGCGTAAAACTAATAAAGGACTGAACTGAAGTCTAATTTAAAACATAAAACATAACATAACATAAGCTCACGCCTCTATCCCTGAAGGGGGTAGGCAGAAGCGCACTAGCGAACTAGAATACCCACATTTCGCCGAGCTTAGTTCCGTCCCAGATGTGATAGGGAAAAAAGAAAGATAAAAGATAAAACATAAAAGATATTTAATGTCTATCTGGTCACTATTAGCTAATTACGTAATAACTTAAGACAGAAGATCCCTTAATTAGACTTAATAAAGTCGCCTACATGGATCTCACAACTTTTTACGCTAGAAGAATTGAGTTGCGAGACTTTTTTTTACAAGTTTTGTTTTTTGATGGCATTTATTTTTACTGACATATTTTTCATCACGTCCAGTAAGTACTACTGAATCGTAATGAGATAAAAATTCCACAACATAATGTGTGGGGCATACATATTAATATTGTACTCAGAAATAAGTTGACATTTTATATATCATGTATTGTCTGGACTTTAACCCGTCGGAGGCGGCACATATATATGTTACATAAGCGTATGGGCCACCGGAGGCTAAGCCGCCGGTGACTATCTACAAGAGGCCATAACCTTTGAGTTTGTTTCGGCATTTTTCAGGGATAGCCACGAAATGCCGACGCCATTATTACTTTAAATAAAATAAATAAATACACCCAACAGTCACACAGCTAGTCCTGATTCCACACTAGGTATAACCTGTATCGTGGGTGTCAGAGACTATGAGAGACTTTCGGTCTCACAACACTATCAATATATACTTGTAATTGACATGTGAAAGTGATATAAAATATCCTATTTGCAGAATAAATGATTTTAATTTTAAAACATTGACATTAAAATCAAAATAGAGATCTTACCCATTTCGATTTATATTATAAGGGTAACATTAATTGTTCAAACTAATCTTATCAGCAGCTGATAAGGTACGTACAAGCAGAAATTCCCACCTATATCGACTTGTCAATTAGTAGAGATCTTGGTAAGGGAAACGTTGGGTAAAGGAAATCTATTTCTATCTGAGTGAACAAGTAGATAGTCACGGGCGGCTTGGCCTCCGGTGGCCCATACGCTTATGTAACATATATATTTGCCGCCTCTGACGGGCTGAATTTGACGCCGTTAGTTTTTTAATTGTATAACCATACGATCTTTCTTTCTACCTGCCCTTATCCCACCTTAATGTGGGGTCGGCGCAAGACACTTTTCCAAGCATGTTGCAGAAAGGATTTGGCTAAGTTTTTATGACCGGTTGTCTGACGTCGACCTTCTCTGCGGGATCCAGTACGGGCAAATTAAATTCGAAAATTCGCTTTGCCCGGCATGGGAATCGAAGCCAGGACCTCCCGGTTCACAGCCCATATATGCTGCTACTAGACCAAGGAGGTGATTATACCCATACGATAACTCTATATAATTAGAGTATCTAATCTAATTTTAAACCCTATAGACCTAATAACATTTATGTCTGTCTGTAAGTCTGTTAGTATTTTTTTTTATTAATCATGACTTATCGAGTGCACGAATTTGAAGTAATATATACAGAAATTCATCATGCTAATCATTATAGAAGATAACAACATTAAAAACTTAACAAACCGACTTCAAATCCGATCGTGACCAAATGGGAACACCCTTGAAATAAGCTCTATCGAATACAAAAAGAATTTAGAATATCGGTCCACATTGGGCGGAGATATCGCGTAACATACATAAATAGCCACAGCGGTAAGGTACGACTCGGGCATTGTACGTCACTGTGCTCAAATTCTGATAAGTCGCAACTCGCAACACACAATGATGGGTGCCTTGGCCATTTCGGAAATAAATATAATCCCTATAGTACTAACAAATTAGTTTTTAAGTAAGATAAATATTACTAATCCAAATGGATGTACTTTTTGTCGGAAATAAAAACTTTATTATTATTACAAAAAAAGACAGAGGAATTGAGGACCTTTCCTTTGGGGGCGTCCATAAATTACGCGAGGTGTTTAAGGGGGGGGAGGGGGTCGAGTCAAATCTCATCTAATCTTACGTTGGAGAGAGGGGGGGTCTCGGCAAATATCACGCAATTTTATTTCTGATTGAAACAAAAAAAAATTATACTATTTTGGTCCATTTAATCCAGATTGTACATGCTTAAGATTTAATCTTAAGCGTAATCGTAATACGATTAAAATCATTTACTAATTCTTTCGAAAGAAAATAATTTCATTCATGCTTCAACGTTATATATTTACTGACTGTCAAACCACCATATTTGTTTTATACCAAATAGCTCAATTTAATCTGAATTTACCTTAGACTAAATATAGACTGGACTATCCTCACTGACGTATTGAAGAAACGGGATGGTGCTATACGCATTTAAGTGTGTTGAACAAAGATGCTAATCTAGTTCTTTGTCTCGCATCGAATACCCAGAAATTCTTGCTTTGCGCATTTGCTTTGAGCACAGAATTTGACAGCATATTTTATCCTGCAGTTTACGTGGATATAAATCACTTAAAATTATTCAATTCTAATTATTGTATTGAAACAGTGAGTTTGCAGAGTATCATAATGGTGGGATGTTGCATTCGCGGGTGTAAAAGCAATAACAGACGAAATGAAATTTGTGTTACATTTCACACGTAAGTTACGATGAAATCTTATTTCTGAACATTTTTACATTTTAGTCGTAAATAAAAGCACGAAGCAAATTTGTTTTTTTTCTTTTTACAATAACAATCCAACGCGTTTAAGTAAGAAACTCACATTTTGAAAATCTCACGTGAGATTGGGGGATGGGGGAGGGGGTTGAATAAAATCTCACGAAATCTCACCAGGGGGGGAGGGAGGGGCAGAAAATTAAAAAAAACACCTCACGTAATTTATGGACGCCCCCTTTTTGGAAGTTGGTCAAAACTTACACGCGCTCTGAAAAATAGAATGACAACCACTTACAAGTGATACAACCCTAAACGTGAACTTTACTAAGAAATCTATGTCGAATAAACTATTACCCTGGTGGTATTTAGACTCGCATTTACGATCAAAGTGTACTAAACCAGTTCATAAATACAAAAGCCCTTTATTTTATAACTATCATAGGAAAGAGAAACGATGGCCCGCAGCAATAAAACAATAATTTTCGGCCAATGAACAGTAGTATCTGAGCTGGAAATAGGGTTATCAATTTCACGATAAACAGATTTTTTGCACATTTCAAAGAAACGGGAACAGTATCATTAATATTTTGTTGAATAGTAAATCTTGTTTAGGGCAAAATTCAAGCAAAATAAACATTTTACTTATTAGGGTTAAGACAGTTCTAATACCTGCTTATTAGATCCAAAAGTAAATAATTTTTTTGGGCTGTAGAGCCACGCTGTAAACAGTTACGTCTACAGCACGAATGGGCCGACTCGACCGGTTTGATGCCACTGTCTCAGAAAACCGACGTAAAATGGCAGCTTTCAGTCGCGTTATATTCGGTAGGTGAGATTTCCGCTGGCCCAATTCTCCCGTCCCTTTCGTAATCCCTATTTCCCTCATTTTAGGTTGGCAACGCACCCATTACTCTTTTTGTGTCTTGGGTGTCTATCGGCGGTGGAGGTCACCTACCAGCAGAGGATCCATCTGCTCGTTTGCCAGTCCTTGCTATAAAGAAAAATCAGTTTAATTTTATTTTAGAAGTGACAATTATATTTAAGGACACATTCAAAAGTTTGCATAGTCTAAATATGCCTCTGACTAAGTTGAAGTTCGATTTAGAAATTCCAAATTGCCACTGACTTCGTTTCTTTGACTCAGACTTAGTCGAAGTTCGCTCTATAGATCTCAGCCTAAGAATTCTTGGCAACCCTAGCGAGGTCTCTCCTTTACCGTGGTGCGTTCAAAACGCCTGTAGCTAGGGATAACTGGATTTTTAGTCTAACTACAATAATAAAGTAGCCGATAAGCGCCCGGTATTATAATTGTGCTCGTTACGCATTCTTTATGCGGGGTGGAGGCACTCACTAATGGTTGTTTTGTTCCATAAATGTCGTAAATATTATATTATATTATATATTCAAATCGCCTCATTCTCATTGTTTATTTTTTACACCTGCCTTAATTTTTCTCTGCACCACCCAAAGGTTGACTGGTAGAGAATGCCTCAGGCATTAAGTCCGCCTGTACATAGTTTATGTATAAAGTGTTAAAAAAAAAGTTACTCGGAAATTGTGTTATGAAAATCATATAAATACAGTGGTGTAAGTATACTCTTGGAGGCATGTGGCAAGTTCATTGGATAGGGACACTTTCAGCCTATGGTCACGGCTTTTGCGTTCCTTGTGGGCGAGCAGCGCGAGAACCTCAATGGTCAGGGCCCGTGTCATTGTGCCGGCATGCCAGTTACGCCATAGATAATACTGCTATAATACTTTTCCAGCTTTATCGTTCTCGACTACATTTAATTTTTAGCAACTGCATTACAAAAGACTGCCCCGGTGGCGTGGTGGTATTTCGGTACGACTACGGTTCTGAGGTCTCGGGTTCGATCCCCGAGTCGGGCAAAGTGATATTGGATTTTTCCATATCAACCCGGAGTCTAGAATATGTGCCCGATATGGCGATAGGCTCGCCCCCTATCACATCTGGGACGGAACTAAGCTCGGCGAAATGTGGGTGTTCTAGTTCGCTAGTGCGCCTCTGCCTACCCGTTCGGGAATACAGGCGTGAGCTTATGTTATGTTATGCATTACAAACCAGAGGTATCATTGATAGCTAAGTATCAACATTTATGGCTTGAATGCATGTGTCACGGATAGGTATACGCTCACCTTTATTTCAAAGGTAATTTACAGCATTTAATCTCGGTTTATCCCAAATCTCGTTTAAATAAAGGAACGAGCTGTAGGATAAATCGAGTTTAGGTCTAACCCTACATTAGTAATAGAGCTGCAAGTCGCACTAAAGGTTTTTTAAGTATTTAATTTTAAACTCCAAGCAAATGTCGAATATAATCCTTTATTTTGTTTCGTCAAAGAGCGCCGGAGGTGGGTAAAAATAAATAGTTAAAACGATTCTGTGACTGTAGTTCAAACATCAAAGGTTTAATAAAAATGTTTTACATGTTTTTATTTTTAAAACCAACAGCGGTCAAATGTACTGAATCGCAGACCACTGAGAATCATTCATCACATAACAGGTAACTTACTTTCTCAGCATAAACGATGCAATTGAATAAATAAATTTATATAAATAAAAATCTCATTTATTGCGTTTTAGCTATAAGGTACAATTTAATTTTATAAAAGTACAGAAAAACAAACACTATCAAATTATTATATTGTGTATGTGTACATATACACCACATGTGTATATATCATCGATATATTATATACCTAGATGCACAGTTGACGGTCGGAAAATGGGACAGCAAAGAAGTGCTTAAGCACTTCTTTTCCATACAGTCGGACGCCGATAGAATACTAAATTTCAAATTTAAAAACGCTTCATCATTTCGTTTAAAAAGCTACTTTATAACACATGCATAGGGTTATATTTGTGTTGGTTTAATTAGAATTTGTGATATTTTTCTTTGTTTTATTCCTGAGACCACTTTTTAGGAGGATATTTGCAAAAAACTGGTATATATACACATACATAAATTTATATTCCGTCCTTCCCTGGATCCAACAATCACCAAATTGGCCAGTCACAAACGTTCAACTACATAATTATCATGATGCATGTTGTATGTAAAAAATGGCTCGGGCTAAGTCGAAGTTCGATTTAAAAATTCCAAATCCTGAAAGGTAGAGAGACGAGCTGGATGGATTCGAACCCAATTGGAGAGAGCTAACAGAAGATAGGGACAAGTGGAGGAATAAAGAGGAGGCCTTTGCCCAGCAGTGGGACACGATGTAGGCTGAAAAAAAAAACCGGAATGAGTTCGTTTCTTTGACTCCGGCTTAGGAGTTGGCTCTATAAATCTCAGCCTTAGTTTATTTGATCAGCTATCATAATAGCGTGACCCAGTTTAAAATAAAGATAAATACGGCACTAATCAATCACAAAGTTAAACATGGTAAAGGCACGGGCACTAGTCTATTCAAATGACATAAGCAACTCATAAACATCTGCTTTCAAATGCGTGCGTCCGATAAAGTTGTCCTCGGATGTTCGTATCGCCTCGAGGGAGACATTACTCCAGTTTAATACGTAGGGTTGCCACATTAAAGTTTTCAAAAGTGGAAACTTTCTCCCTGATAAAGTGCAGACCAGAGAAATCTACGGCAGTTCAAAAGGAACCCATCTCGTAGCGTTATTTGAGAAGTTTGAATTTTTTATGGATGACAAAAGGGATTTTGATGTTAATTTCTTTTGTGTTGGCACGAGACGGTGATTGTTCTTTTACTGTGATTAAAGTTATTTCTGAGGGTGAAATGGCTTTCATTTGAGACAGTGAGTTCGTTAACTATCACGCTTGAAGAGAGGTTTAATAATAAAAAGTATAAAAACTTAAAAACTTACTTCAAAACCCTAATCGCGACAACTATGCAGTTTTGTTAGGTGACTTTACTCTTTCACTAGATCTTGATAAAATTGTAAAGAAAGGATTCACATTTGGCGTAAATATTAATTATTTATTTTATTTATTCGTTTTAAAGGAAACATACAAACAATACTTAAAGGTAACTTAAAACCACTTAGCAACACATGAGTCAAAACATACATACATTAAATATAGTGATGAATTGAGAACCTCCTACCTTGGTATGCCTGATCTAAAATGGGACGGACATGAGCTCGGCGAAATGTTGCTCGAGTGTTGTAGTTCTCTAGTTAACCTCTGCCTACCCCTTCGTCGATACAGGCGTTAGTCTATGTATGTATATACCGATATTGATACTCTCCAACAAAGATTTTCTTGAAACAACAGATACATCTTTGAGAAAGATTTACCGATATATGAAATGAAATTTACCGATATAGATAGGAATAGAACAACGTCAAACAATCCAATCCCAACAACACATAACTTTGGTATCATTCGCAAACAAACAGCAAAAGTTGCAGCAAAAAATTCACGCACGATTGCGTTACATCGAATCCGAAACGATTTTTCACCCGAAATCGCCACTGTTTTATGACACAGCAAATCGGAATTTCCGAATTTAATCGAGTAGAATTCAACCCTACCGATAAGTCTCAGTAGAGTGTCCGTAGGCTTGTATGTCGCAAATTGCCTCTATATGTGTAACGTGTCATGATACAGTCTTTGTCACTTAATGGAACGTATGTAGCAACTAGCAAGCTTCCCAAACTTGTCCTGTGTACCGCGTTATACATACACGTATCGTAACTAGTAACAACCAAATGTTTAACAAGTTGTGGGATTGATGTTTCAGAACGGTGGTTTTCTGACCAGCATAGGTCTTGAGCCCCGTTTATATGGAGTTTATCGCACTTTAGAAATGAAAATTTTACAGAAAAATGGCATTTACGAATTATCTCGCTTTCGCGTGCACCTTTGAATGCGTCTTAGCATAGTAATTTTTAAACGGCTTGAAAATGGAAAGAGTTTGTACCTCTTTATTTTTGAAGTTGGTTTAACGTTTTAAATATAATATTTCTTTCAACACAGTAAAAGACTGCCTCGGTGTCATGGTGGTATTTCGGTTCGACTACAGTCCTGAGGTCTCGGGTTCGATCCCCGGGTCGGGCAAAGTGATATTGGATTTTTCCATATCAGCCCGGAGTCTGGAATTTGTGCCCGATATGGCTGTAGCCTAAGCTACGCACATAACATAGTACACTATTAATATCTATTTATTTATTTCATATCAAACTTAATATTATATTTCTATAATATTCAAACAGCTGCAATGTACCGTTAGGTTCGTGTGAGCGTAAGCCCCGCCTCCCGGCGACGCTCGCGCAGACCATATCGGCAGCACGGCTCGCCAGTCGCAAACTAACATCGACGCGGAACGCTTGTTGCTTGTGCATTTAAAATCGCCTCGCGTATTCTCGCTATACTGTTCGTTGCTAATTCTGTGCTATATTTCCGAACTGTATCTTCTACTTCCTCTACTCTTAATTGCTCTGTAACTTCTACTTGCACCTTCTATCTGTACTATCTGTGGCTTGTGCGTACAATAAACTTTCTACAACCTTGTGAGTCGGACTATCTTCTTTTCACCGCTACCTTGGACACGCACACACACGTCACCCACACCTGGGTGACCCCACATCTGGTGACCCCGAGCTGAACACCAACTACCATGTCGAGCGAAGACACCGAGCCGCGTGGCGCCGCAAGCAGAGGTCAAAAGGACGAACCCGGGCGTGGCAATGTCTACCTACCTACATCCGAAATTTTCAAAGTCGGAATTAGAGTGCCACCGTTTTATCCTGACGATCCCGATGTTTGGTTTGCCCAACTCGAAGCACAATTTGCATTGGCGAACATTACGAACGATACCACCAAGTTTTATTACGTCATCGGCCACATCGATCAGCAATATGCCAAGGACGTTAAGGACATTATGGCTAAGCCGCCGGTGACTCAGAAGTATGAGACACTAAAGTCGGAACTTATAAGAAGACTATCGGCTTCGAAGACTTCGAAAATTAAGCAATTGTTGCATCACGAAGAACTCGGTGACAGAAAACCCTCACAGTTCTACCGACACTTACGGAACCTTGCAGGTCCAGATTTTCCTGATGAATATCTTCAGTCCATCTGGGTCTGTCGTCTACCTGTGAACATACAAACTGTCCTGGCTGCTCATACATCTACACCGTTGGAAATACAAGCGGATGTCGCCGATAGAATAGCCGAAGTCGTTCTACCCTCACCGCAAGTTAATTCTGCAACGGCTATTCCCGTTCGAGATCATTCGTTGGCAAACGAATTGGCGGAATTACGCAAGGAAATTTTCGAGCTCAGAAAAGAGGTGAATAAAAGAAAAAGTCGTTCGCATAGCCGACAACCATCCGGAAACCGGTCACGGTCGCGTTCCCAATCCAGCTACCGGAAGTTTCCGATTTGCTTTTACCACTCCAAGTTCGGGAACAAAGCTCACAAATGCGTTCGCCCATGCGACTTCAATCCGGAAAACTTCAAGGGCGGTCGGTAATGGCGACAAACGATTGCCCTGACGTTCCTGGTCGCCTGTTCGTTTCGGACCGAAAAACGAAGATTCAGTTCCTGATCGACACTGGAAGCGATCTCTGCGTCTTCCCTCGGTCATTGCTTCGTGGTGTCCGCCGTCCAGTCAATTACCAACTGCGTGCAGCTAATGGATCACCGATAGATACGTACGGTTGCGTGAGTCTCAATATCGACCTCGGCTTACGTCGTGATTTTATTTGGCGTTTCGTAGTGGCAGACGTTACTAAACCAATAATAGGCGTAGACTTTTTATGTCACTTTAATTTAGTTGTGGACTGCCGTAAAAAGCGCTTAATAGACAACACAACCAGTGTAGTGTCAAGTGCGTCAAGTTTTAGCTTAAGTAGTGCTATTTCTTCTGTAAAGATTGTAACTGGTGATTCGTGCTACCATAAAATTCTAGGCGAGTTTCCGGAGATCACGAAACCTGCCGGTACATTGCGCACCACACTACACAACACCGTACACCACATACGAACAACACCAGGCCCTCCAGTGTCTTGTCAACCTAGGCGCTTAGCGCCCGACAAGTTGAAAATTGCCCAGCAGGAATTCCAGGCAATGTTGGCTAACGGAACTGCTAGGCCCTCCGAAAGTCCATGGTCGTCGCCTCTCCATTTAGCCCCCAATAAAAATAACGGTTGGCGTCCTTGTGGGGATTACCGACGACTAAACGCTCGGACCATTCCTGACAGGTATCCGATTAAACATATTCACGATTTTGCTCACAGCATCGCTGGGTGCAAAATTTTTAGCACCATCGATCTGGTTAAGGCGTATAACCAGATACCTGTCAGCACCGAGGACATCCCGAAAACGGCGATAACCACGCCTTTCGGGTTGTTTGAATTTCCCTTTATGACTTTCGGTCTGCGCAATGCAGGCCAAACATTTCAACGTTTTGTCGACGAGGTAACTAGAGGTCTCGATTTTTGCTACTGTTATCTAGACGATTTTTTGATCTTTAGCAATAACGAGGCCGAACACAAAGAACATCTTCGCAAGATATTCTCACGATTGAAGGAATATGGTATGCTGATTAATACATCTAAATGTATTTTCGGCGTACCAGAGGTTTCTTTCCTAGGTCACAATATTTCAGCTTCTGGTACGAAACCACTCGATGCCAAAGTGAAGGCCATTAAAGATTTCCCCTTGCCCAAGGATATCCGCCAATTAAGGAGATTCTTGGGCATGATAAATTTTTATAGAAGATTTTTGCCCAAAGCTGCACAGACACAAGCTCCGTTGCACGCTTTACTGATAGGCGCCGCGAAGGGTTCGCAGCCTATTACTCTTGAAGGGGACTCCCTACAAGCTTTTCAGGACTGCAAGGAAGGTCTGGCAGATGCCGTATTACTGGCACACCCAGACTTCCAGGCCAAACTGGCACTCGTCACTGATGCCTCAGATACGGCCATCGGAGCGGTCCTCCAGCAAAATAACGGCGATGCATGGCAACCATTAGGCTTCTTTTCTAGGAAGCTTACGCCATCGCAACAAAAATATTCGCCCTATGATAGGGAACTTTTAGCCATATATGAAGCCATAAAATATTTTAGGCATATGTTAGAGGCTAGGCACTTCACTATTTACACTGACCATAAGCCAATAACATTTGCGTTTCACGAACGCAAAAATAATTGCTCGCCTAGGCAATATAGGCATTTAGACTTTGTTGCTCAATTCACCACCGATATAAGGCATATCTCCGGCAAAGATAATGTTGTTGCCGATGCCTTATCTCGCGTGGATGAAATGCAAGCTCCAGTGAGTTTAGATGTTCTCGCTGAACATCAAACCACAGACCCTGAGCTGTCAAATTTCCTCACCGAGAAATCTTCTCTCGAACTTAGGAAGTTACAGGTACCTGGAAGTCATAATTTTATGTACTGCGACGTCAGTACAATGACCCCAAGGCCCTTCGTTCCTAAGTCCCTAAGGAAACAGGTGTTTGACAGCTTACACTCCTTAAGTCATCCCGGTGTCAGTGCCACAGCTAAATTAATAGCTGAACGTTTTGTCTGGCCTGGCATCAAGAAAGACTGTCGGGTCTGGGCTCAAGCCTGTACGTCTTGTCAGCGTGCAAAGGTGAGTCGCCATGTGTCTGCACCTTTAGGCACATTCAGCTTACCTCGCGCACGCTTTAGACATATCCATATTGACATCGTGGGTCCATTGCCTTTATCCGAAGGCTATCGATATTGCCTAACGGCAATCGATCGTTTCACGCGATGGACGGAGGTCATCCCGATGGTCGATATAACCGCCGAAACGACCGCAAAAGCCTTGCTATCTGGGTGGATAGCCCGGTTTGGTTGTCCGCAGACCATTGTCACAGACAGAGGCCGGCAATTTGAGTCCGCTCTGTTTGGCTATCTATCAAAGATAGCCGGATTTGAGCACAAGAGGACTACAGCCTACCATCCGGCGTGCAATGGGTTGATAGAACGCTTTCATCGCCAACTCAAAGCTTCTATTGTCTGCCATGCTCAGCAGAAGTGGACTGAATCTTTACCCTGGGTGCTTCTAGGAATAAGAAGCGCATTTAGGGAGGATTTACAGTCTTCTCCAGCCGAGCTTCTTTATGGCGAACCTCTGCGGCTACCAGGGGAATTTTTCCATCCCAGTCCAGGCGGAACAACCGACGTCGCGGATTTCACTGCGCGACTTCGATCATTCGCACGTACATTGCAACCAGTGCCCACATCGCGACACGCCAGAGACAAGATATTCGTCTTTAAAGATCTCAGAACCACTGATCATGTATTCCTCAGGGAAGACTCGTTACGTGGTTCATTACAACCTGCCTACACTGGCCCGCATAAGGTGTTGTCGCGAAACGACAAAGTCTTCAAATTAATTGTTAACGGCAAGGAGGTTACGGTTTCCATAGACCGTTTAAAACCTGCCTATTTGTTAGCAAGCGGTAATAGCGATAGCAACGATTCTATCCCTAACGACGCTAACACCCCGTCTGATAACAAAAGTTATCAGACCCGTTCCGGACGTCACATTAAATTCACAGATTTTTATCGACCTTGACGGTCTCTGGAGGGGGGTGATGTAGCCTAAGCTACGCACATAACATAGTACACTATTAATATCTATTTATTTATTTCATATCAAACTTAATATTATATTTCTATAATATTCAAACAGCTGCAATGTACCGTTAGGTTCGTGTGAGCGTAAGCCCCGCCTCCCGGCGACGCTCGCGCAGACCATATCGGCAGCACGGCTCGCCAGTCGCAAACTAACATCGACGCGGAACGCTTGTTGCTTGTGCATTTAAAATCGCCTCGCGTATTCTCGCTATACTGTTCGTTGCTAATTCTGTGCTATATTTCCGAACTGTATCTTCTACTTCCTCTACTCTTAATTGCTCTGTAACTTCTACTTGCACCTTCTATCTGTACTATCTGTGGCTTGTGCGTACAATAAACTTTCTACAACCTTGTGAGTCGGACTATCTTCTTTTCACCGCTACCTTGGACACGCACACACACGTCACCCACACCTGGGTGACCCCACATGGCGATAGGCTCGCCCCCTATCACATCTGGGACGGAACTAAGCTCGGCGAAATGTGGGTGTTCCAATTTCCTAGTGCGCTTCTGCCTACCCCTTCGGGGATACAAGCGTGAGCTTATGTTATGTTATTTCTTTCAATCATACTCGTAACTTATTTCGTATTTTCTGCGTCTTCGCTCATTTATAGTCATTAGTGAATACAAATATTTAACGAGTACTTCTTAAACACGAATCGCGAAAATGGCATACATACCTTATGAAGGCTAAAAGGCTATAATTTAAACAGTTTCACATTCTTTCTTAAGACCGCCTTAAAAAACGTACCTCCAAAGCATCCGTAGCATTTTAAGGGATTTGAAAATGTTTAGCAATATACGTTGAGCAGTGATAAATGATGTTTTTCCGCACAAACAACGCATATACGTCTGCTGGAATGCCTAATGGCGCCAGTCAGGATATTGGGTATACATAAAGACTTCGCATTAATGCTACAGCTTTATGTAAATGATCTGGGGGCGTTCTCTCCGCTTCGACTTCGGAGATTTTTTAGTTGATTTATGTTCGTTCTTTTTACATTTTTGTACATTGCTAGGTATTAATATAAATGCTGCCTCTGTGGCGTGGTTGTATTTCGGTACGACTACTGTCCTGAGGTCTTAGGTTCGATCCCGGGTCGGGCAAAGTAATATTGGATTTTTCCATTTTGGCCCGGAGTCTGGAATTGTGCCCGATATGGCAATAGGCTTGTTTCCTGTAACATAGGACGGAACTAAGCTTGGCGAAATTTGAATGTTCTAGTTTGCTAGTGCGCCTCTGCCTACCCCATCGGGGATGCAGGCGTGAGTGATGTAAGTCTTTTTACATTTTTCATCATCCTTAGGTAGATTCACAAGAACTGGTTACCTAGGTTAAGGATTTATCAACCTTTTTGTCAATTTTTTTTCTTTGTATTCTCCTGTTTCAAATGAAACTATTTCCTATGTTGCTTCCCCTATAGGTGGCGTGTATTGGATTCATTTGAAATATAATTTACGCTTCTTTTGGTCAACTGAAAGGTCGGGCTATATATCGTATTCTGCTCAACCAATTTCAATCAAGCTTATCGCTGTGACCAAGTTGGACTATCTAAACTGCGTATGATAAAATAAATATCCATTGGATATTTCGCTAAGCATCAAGTCTCGAACAATAAATATAGAAGAAAAGTTTTAGAAATAGGGTCTTTTAAAAAAATATCATATAAGTATTGTGGAGTCAAGATGTCTTCATCTATAAATAGAGGAGAAAAATTTTGGGTCTTTCTAAAAAAATATATAAGTATTGTGAATTGAGAAAGTACAAATATATCATATCACCACCACCTTCTAACAAAATGGTAGATTTTACCAATGGCGAAGGGTGAGAATTTTTGACAGAAAGCCGAACTAGTATCTTAATATTACAACTATTGATGCGTAACACATATTTCTAATCAACTCGGCGAACAATTTCGCAAAGGTAGGTTCTTAGAAATCAATTTATATAGACATCGCCAATAGTTGGCTATATTTAATTGAAACCATATTACATAGAAATCGTCGAAGCAATAATGATTTATCAGTCACATAAGTGTGGTGGTGCGGTGACGTCCAGTAAGCAATAAAGCGTTTATTGAAATTGCTCTCCGGTCGGGACACCTGGGTGTTAATAGGTGGTTGCCATTCGATTGGAATTCCGGTAAATCCTTAATTTGAATCTTTGCCTAGAATAGGAATTTTAGTTTGGCTTTTAAGGCAAAAAATATCGTAAATTAACATTGATCGAAATAATTATAAATTGCTGCAATTTATAAAAGAGCTACGCTGTAGACAATTTCACCTACAGTATTAATAGAACAGCTTGTCGGCGTTATTAACACTGTTACTACTGTTTCGTATTGGGGAGTGACATTACTAGAGAACCCTAAAGGATATATATCTTCTCTTTTGCCGTATACCTAATGCCTTTTTGTGAATTGGTAATGCACAGATAATTCATGTAGATCTCTTACTTACAAGTGACTCCTTTACGTCTATAGAATGGAAACGAAATCCTCGGAATTTAGTCCGCAAATATTTTCCTCACCTGATAACCCTAAACTCACGGTTCGCAGACTCGGACTGAAGGCATGCGAATCAGAGAGCTACGAGGAATCCTTTGCGAAACGTAGCGAGGCGAGGACGTCGAAATGTCTAATGATGGTAATATCTACTGAGGAATGATGGAGGCGATACTGTCTAAAATGTTCGAGACCAACGAACGGTCGCTTTAAAATAAGATCTTTATATTGAAAGGCTGGAAACGTTCTTGTTTCAATTATTTGCACTTATTGTGGTCGATATTTTGATCGTATGATTTTTTGCTGTTTATTACTTCGTTAATTGTTGGCAATGATCCTGTACAAACAAAATTGTTGGCTTTGTGCCGTATTTTCTTAATGCCGAAACGTCTCTTTCCTAATGTGTTGTTTCTTGAAACCAATCACCATGATAATAAAACAAAAACTAAACGGGTCCAAAAAATTAAATTCTATAAGAGAATAATGGCAATTTAACATAAAATACGCCCGCGTCACATTCAAATTTTTCAGGAAATAATACGTCGAAAATGTAATGCGACAAAAAAGCTCATTGCGAAACATTTGAACGGCGGATTTGTTGCGACAAAATTACTTAATAACGTGGGTGTTTCGCCGGCCGGCGTTTTCGAGGAGTGGGTACCTTGTACCCTCGACCCGGCCGGGATGTCCCTTCACAGCTTAATTTAGAAAAACCGTGAGATGGCCGGAACTTTATGTACTGTTTTGTGAATCCGACCGTCGATGCTTCAACCCTTCAAGGTTTCAGTGGCTATAATATAAAAAGTTATTTCGACGGCATGGAGGCAATTTTTCATGCTTACGCTTTGATGGAGGAAGCCCGTATTAGAGCCGGTACACTCGTCACGGCATATTTGCTTTTTTATAAACGTGAATAATGTTTCGCCTTTTTGTTACCCTAATTTGGCTGTGCGGGTGAGACATAACAAGGTGGTGTTTAGATTTTCGACCGATTTCCAAAAAGGAGAAGGTCCTCAATTCGTCAGTTTTGTTATATGTTACGCGATATGCGATATGTGGACAAATGTGGACCGATTTTCAAAATTATTTTTGTGTTCAATAGAGCTTATTTCAAGGGTGGTCCCATAAATTTATTTTATTTATTTCAATTTGGTCACGATCAGATTTGAAGTCGGTCCGTTAAGTTTTTAAACTTGTGATTATGTCTTGTAAAGTTTTTTTTATTATACGAAAAATAATTTGACTAATATTTTGAGGGCGGGTAGATTGAAGAACCTCGGCCGGTCGTATAGCATTTTATATGAGCAATATAAGGTTTTCTGCTTAATATCAGACACGGACGTAAAAAACAGTTGGACGGAGCACTAGCAATATTGAAAGTGAAGCATTCGATCTATCGACACGTAATGGCGTGTGTGTGCATAGGGCACTTTCGTCCAGGCACGTTTGTATGCGCGGCTTCTCTGTGGCGTCCGTTTAAGTATAGGCGAGATGGTGTCCTTCTTTTACTTTATGTCCGTAGTATCAGACCTACCAGGTTTGGAAATATATCGGGCACAAATTCCAGACTCCGGGCTGATATGGAAAAATCCAATATCACTTCGCCCGATCCGGGAATCGAACCCAGGACGGTAGTCGTACCGAAATACAACTACGCCACCGAGGCAGTCAATAGCAATTGAAATATTAACAAAGGTTTTTAGAGTCACCTATACGCTTCTATAACTATTTTACCTCAAAGTAACCATAAATATTCACTAAAATCCTACAAATAAATATTCAAGCATTAAAGTATATCTCGATTTAATAAAGACCGTTCATCTTCGAAACGTACTTCAAAAATGCCTTTTGTAGGCACAATCGTAAAGAGGTCGGTCGCTCAATACTGAAATTTAGTTTCACAGAGGATTTGACTGGCTTCGGAGTACCTGTCTGCATTGGAATTGACAATAATACGATTCTTTATGTACGTATTTAGGTATTTTATAACATAATTTAGACATTTTATATTATAAGGCGAGCAGTGATAGCTCACGGGAACGGTACGGACTGCCGAGACGAGTGTCGGAGGTTCGAGACTAATCCCAAAATGAAGCATACATTTTTCTAGGTGTATTTTCTTTGTGAATTATCGTTTGCTGTAACGGTGAAGGAAAACATCGTGAGAAAACCAGCATACCCGAGAATTTCTCCAAGAATTTGAAGGTATGTAAACTCTACCAACCCGAATTAGGCCAGCGCGGTAGATTAAGGCCTAACCCCTCTCATTAGTAGAGACCCGTGACCAGCAGTGGGACAGTAATATTACAAAGCTAATATTATATATTATATTGTGGGATGACCGTAGGATTAATTAATCTAAATACGACCTAAGGGCGACTTGGTGCACTTAGATAAATCTCGATTTATCCCGAATCTCTATTTAAATATAGGAATGTGCTGTAGGTTAAACCGAGTTAAGGGTTAACTTTAGATTAGTAATATCGCTGCAAGTCGCCCTTAAACTTTGATATTATTTTTCGCAATTATAGTTCATAGCTCTACATATCATATACATGGTCGCCTCTTTGTTCTAGTGGCAGAATAAATAGGCAGTGGACCGGAAGTTCGTGGGTTCGATTCCCAGGTCGGCAGGCGAATTTTCTAATTTAATTTGTCCGAGACTGGATCCCTCAGAGGGGGGGGGGTGGGGGGTGACGTCAGGCAGGCAGCCGGTCGTAAAAACTAAGACCAAATCCTTTCTGCAACATGCTTGAAAAAGTGTGTTACGTCGACCCCACATTAAGGTGGGATAAGGGCAGGTAGGAAGAAAGCTTTCCATTGTGGAATATTGTTACTATATGCACGCGAGTGTATCCACAAGAAAATGTAAATATGTACTAAATATCTTAGAAGTAGTATATATTTATAATAAAATACTGAATAAGAAACGGGCGCGTCTCATTTTATTGAGGAAAACAAATAAGCCGAGCGTATATAGTAATAACGTAGAAATAATCCCGCCAAAACGTGGGTCAAAGTATTCCGGAATTGTCGACAAATGATCGGGCTCCCAGCGAAACTTTCAAATGATCGCCGTCCTACCGCCCGGACGGTCGACTACATGAACTATATCCACTAGGATATTAAGGCTGAGATCTATAGAGCGAACTTCGACTAAGTCTAAGTCAAAGTCACGAACTCAGGGGGGATTTGTAATTGTTAAATCGAACTTTGACTTAGTCCGGGTCATTTTTTACAAGAAAAACGGACTAACAGACAGATTAAGCAAAGATTTTCTTGTAAAAAATGACTCGGACTTAGTAAAAATCCTCACTGCGTTCGTGACTTTGACTTAGACTTAGTCGAAGTTCGCTCTATAGATCTCAGCCTAAGTCATAGAAACGAACTCAGTGAGTATTTGGAGTACTAAAATCGAACTTTGACTTAGTCCGAGCCATTTTTTACAAGAAAACCTTTGCTTAGTCTGTTTGTCTTGTAAAAAATGGCTGGGACTAAGTCGAAGCTCGATTTAAAAATTACAAATTCTCATTGAGTTCGATACTTTGACTTAGTCTTAGTCGAGGTTCGCTCTACAGATGTCAGCCTACGAGCGTACGCAATAATTCCGTACGAATTCAAAATTCTGTTTACGTAATTACTGGTCATTAGTTTGTAATATATCAATATCTTCGCATAAATATAATATTATATGCAAGCTACAAGAGACTGCCTCGGTGGCGTGGTGGTATTTCGGTACGACTACGGTTCTGAGGTCTCGGGTTCGATCCCCGGGTCGGGCAAAGTGATATTGGATTTTTCTATATCAGCCCGGAGTCTGGAATTTGTGCCCGATATGGAGATAGGCTCGCCCCTTATCACATCTGGGACGGAACTAAGCTCGGCGAAATGTGGGTGTTCTAGTTTGCTAGTGCGCCTCTGCCTACCCTTCGGAGATACAGGCGTGAGCTTATGTATATGCAAGCAAATAAAAACTTTGATGAATTAAGGATAACCTTATTTTTTGAAAATAACGAAATACCTGGATAGTTTCGTATATCAAGCAGATTGTCCGAGTTGAAATGGCTGAAAAAAACCATTTGCAGCGGGCATTCTCAAATTCGCTGACACGATCCGGGTGGGGAGTCCGCCTCCCCCCTTCCCGCTCCCCTAACAGCCTGATTACAAAGTTTCAACAGAATGATGCCGAGAAAGATTTTTTAATGAATATTAATTCCTTTCAAGTAAAACAAAGTTTGCTCTCGGCGCGAATCGGTAATTGCTTCGTTTTTCGTTTACGTTGAAATTCTTAAACCGTCCCGTAAGGTTGTTGAAATGCTAATACTGTCGAATCAATAGGGGAATTGTGAGCCATTGTTTGATTGATGAAATCCAGTATTATTCTATTCCTTAATCTCAATAACAATGGCCTGCCGCCGTTCACTGCCCCTTCTCAAAACAATAAGTGGAGGCACAGACGTAAAAAAATGATGGACGGAGCGCTAGGAACATAAAGTCTGAGATCTATAGAGCGAACTTCGACTAAGTCTAAGTTAAAGTAACGAACTCAATGAGGATTTGGAATTGTTTAATCGAACTTTGACTTAGTCCGAGTCATTTATTACAAGAAAAACAGACTGACAGACAGACTAAGCAAAGATTTTCTTGTAAAAAATGACTCGAACTAAGTCAAAATCCTCACTGAGTTTGTTACTTTGACTTAGACTTAGTCGAAGTTCGCTCTATAGATCTCAGCCTAATGAAGCAGAGTTTTCTGACCCATTCGATCTATCGACACGTAATAGCAATGACTGAGCGTGTTATGAGTGTTAATGTCTGAGTAGGGCACTTTTGTTCAAGTGAGATTGTGTGCGTGGCTTCTCTGTGGCGTCCGTTTAGCTATAGACTGCCTCCGTGGCGCAGCTGGTGAGTAGCCGGCTGTGAAACGTGAGGTCGCGGTTTCGATTCCCGCACCAAGACAAATGTCTGTGTGGCCCACAGATATTTGTTTCTTCTTTTTATAAAAATAATGGCTTCCAAGCATATGCGGTGATTTAGCCAATGTCAAGGTAAATAGAGCAATTATGTTTTCACAATGACCATGAGACCCAGATGTGGATGATCTCAAGGCTTTGCTGGGATTATGGCGGTAATTCCTTCCAGCCCAGTGCCCCTCAGATGACCTTCACTCGGCGAATCGACCGAACAAAGCCAACCAACGCACCAAGCAAATCTCATCGAAGATCACCGGTTAAAAATTTTCCACATTATACTGTCCATCTTCACTGAAGTTTGATGCATTAAACCACAACACTTAAAACCAACAAACAGCTCTAGAGAATAATATGAAATAATTTTAACAAGCGACGCCCACCCTGTCAGACTTCTCGTCAAAATCCAGAGATATTTGTTTCGGGTCTGGGTGTTGTGCGACTGAAAGTCTCTTGTAGTTTCTGATACCCACGATACAGGTTACACCTAATGTGGGGTCAGGACTATGTGTGTGGCTGTTGGGTGTATTTATTTATAGGCGAGGTGGTGTCCTTATTTTTATACGTCCGTGGTGGAGCCTTTAGGACCGCAGATTCAATCCCATTCAAACTCAGTTCACGTATACTCGTATATGCTTCGCTTTTGTTCGTTTATCGAGTTCACTCAGGAATGGTGGTCCTCCTTGGTTTGTTGACAGAGTATGGGTTGTGAATCGAGAGCTTCGATTCCTAGTAGGTCGATTCTCTAAGGTTTCATTAGTGTAAACAACGTTGCGGCATCATCAAAGCCCTTAGACGATACGCCTTTTCAAACGCAAGTGGAAAAGAAAAATAAAGTTAAAATATTAAGAGCCGGGCTTTCCTGCGGTTCCTTCTTAATTAGCCGCCCAGTATTAATGTTCCTCGTGAATTATTTCACCATTTAAGCTTGTAATTTGTTATATAATTTGTTATAACTTTCGTAACGTGAATTGTTTAAATGATAGACAAAGGGAATGAACAAGATCTGTGATTCTTTAGGATAAATAAACAGGACACGGCGCGGCATTTTATTCAAAAACGTAAAAATAAATAAAAAAAAACTAGAACTAGGCCCTTATTTGCTATAATATATTAATGCTTAATTATAAGGCTGCAGACACGAACTCAGCGGGAGCGGAGCGGCGCGGCAACGCATCGCTATTAGTGCACATCGATTGTACGCCGCTCCGCGTCCGCAGAGTTCATGTACGTAGCCTAAGGTTGCGAGTCGCGTCACTATAACATAATGAATTTCGAATGAAAATGAACTCTTCATGCCATTATCTTTCAGTTTATGTTTCATTAACGCGATTAAATACGTTACACACTCATTTTGAACTGTGAAACTAGTGAATCAAGCACTTCGTTGGAAAATGTATAGTGATCTAGCACTCTGTTTAATTTTTAAAATATTGAAAATAGATCCTTTTTTTACTAGTTTAATTATTTTTTACCCGACCACCTCAGAAAGGGGTAATGTTTTTATAACTACAAACACTACGGATTTTTTTTAATAGAATTCACTGTTGTCCATGATTCCGTTAACGTGGAAATTTATTTTCTGGGATAAAAATATGTGTTAATTCAAGGTGTCAGCTGTGTTCATACCAAATTTCATCAAAATTGGTCCAACCGTTTGAGAATGAAGAAGTAATAAACACACAAACTTTCGCCTTTATAATATTAGCGTGATGGTGTCCTTTCCTGCCCCATGGGGCAGAAAAGTTCTCGAGTGGAGATCACGTACCGGCAAACGCAGCGTAGGACGTCCACCTACAAGGTGGACCGACGACCTGATAAAGGTCGCAGGAAGTCGCTGGATGCAGGCCGCTTCCACCAGGTCGATCTGGAAATCTTTTGGTGAGGCCTATGTCTAGCAGTGGACGTCCTATGGCTGATAATGATGATAATAATGGTGTCCTTATTCAAGTTCTGTAAGTTCAATTACTTTCCTCTATAGCAGAAGTTACCAAAATGACGCATGCAATAAAGTATCTTACGTTTAAAGTACTATTTGTAAGGCAGCCACATTGCCTAGTCTACTAAAATACATCTATTACAAATTCCCAGTACCTTGGGCCATTCATTACTTTCCTTCCAAATGGATGGAACTTTCCAAAAATGTCGACTCATTCAGAGAAACATTAGTGTACATTAATAAACTGGAATAGTTAAATAAATACATTTGAAATTGTAATAACAGTACCAGCAGATAGACGGTGACCAACGAGTACATTTTGAAGCAGAAATGGGTCTGTTGTACTTAATTTTCGTAGTTTAATGCCTAGACTTTGGGTTTTAATTCTCATCAAGTGAAGGGTCGACTACATTATAAACAACATTTGTAACTTAACTATTCGCATTAGTGTGAAGTACTTTGTATAATATTAGGCATGCCTATTTCTCCAGTTTGTCACAAATTATATAGCTTTGAAGCGAATAAACAGTCTTTAATATAAAACTAAACTACACTTTTATATAACTTTGACGTCAACCCTTGTCGGTGGGTTCCAGCCTTGGGCAAATCAGAAAAACTACCCCGCCTGACCTGGGAATCGAACCCAGGACCTCCCGATCTCAGCCCATATATATACAGTGCCACTAAACCAACGAGGCTAGCATAAAGCCGCGTTTTCTGCACGCGTTTTTCTAGAAACAAAAATACATACGCAAAACAACGATTTTCGCTGTTTTCTGCTCATAGAATAATGGACAAAAATGTGTCGCGACAGCCTCCGTGACGCAGTAGGCGAGTAGCCGGCTGTGAAGCGAGAGGCCGCGGGTTCGATTCCCGCATTGAGACAAATGTTTGTGTGACTTACAGATATTTGTTTCAAGTCTGGGTTGTGAGAACGAGTCTCTCATAGTTTCTGATACCCACGATACAGGTTATACCTAGTGTGGGGTCAGGACTGGGTGTGCGACTGTTGGGTGTATTTATTATTATTACAACCCATGTTTTCTGTAGGTGATTTGTGTAATGTTTTGGTGCAAGATGTTTTAAACATTCAAAACAATATAACAAAACAATAGTGTCATACAAACAGACGGTCACATCCGCAGGCGCGATTAAATCAAATAGACAACATAAAACTTGGTCTAGATAAGATTTTCATTGTGATCTATGAAAGCGTGCTCACAATGGCCGCTATGCTTTTCGATGCACAATGCCTATTCCACATCTCTCATATCTGAAAACAACGGATTCCAACACTTTTATTGTGCGTTAAATTGGAACAGATGAGCACGGAGCCATTCATAATGAACTTGACAAAAGGTTTGCATTCCCGTTATTGTTTTTGTTTTGCAGTTTCGAGCGGGTTTCGTTCATTTCTTTTGCGGTGATGCACACAGCACGTCTATAAAACTTAGATAATATTATTTATGCAATTGATTACATAACATTTATTTCATTTATTTTTAAATAAATAACACCCGACAGTCATACATATTCCTGACCCCACACACAGATGTCTTGCGTCGTAACTATCAGGAACTACGGATTTATGATTTAACAATACCTAGATACGAAATAAATATCTGTAGGCCACACAGACCTTTGTCTTGGTGCGGGGATCGAACCCACGGCCTCTCGCTCTATAGCCGGCTACTCGCCCACTGCGTCACGGTCAAATCTTTATAAAATTAAATCAAAGAATTTAAACGCCTTAAATATTTATTACTTGGACCAATTTTTCAATAGCCAACCTTTACGGTTATTGTATGAAAAATATGATAAATAAAAGTTACTTGGCTATTGTGATTTAAGACATCGCGAGGCTTCCTCGCGTCGTCATTCAATTACATTCATAAAAAACTGACGCAATATAAGGTACAATTTATTTTCAAAACATAAAACAAGTGTTACTGGTTTTCTCAAGTTTCCAATTTTCAATGATTAGTTGAAGAGCGGGTAGGCCTTGATTGAATTTCAAAGGTTTCTCAATGTTCAAGGAGTTAGTCGACGTGGATTACGAGGCAGGGAGTTTAAGAGGCTTCCGACTAATAAATCTAAATGGAAACTTCCACGATTATATTATAACGTAGATAAGCTCACGGTAGAATAAGGATAGGCAGAGGTGCAATTTCAAGTCTCCAGATATTTTTGGTCTTAAACCATAGACATACCGGGCACAATTTCTTGCATTTTAATGACAGACAGAATATATGAATATAATTATTTCAGTATCCAATATGAGAATCGAATCCAAATATTTTTTCGTTTCAAAGCTTAAGGCCATGTCATACAGACAGCGTAGCGAAAGCTTGGCGCAGCTTTTTATAACCGACTTCTTAATAGCAATGCAAATCTTGAATTACGTCAACGTAGGTAGTTTAAATGCGATGGTGAAGCTGAAAGCTAATCTGGAACTAAAAATTTAACTTATATCCCACCTTATTGTGGGGTCGGCACATTATCATTATCAAGAATTTTACAAAAAATCGGCATAGTTCAACGACCTGCCTGCCTTCCGTCAACCTACCTCTGAAGGATCCAGTCCCGGGCAAATCAAATTAGAAAAATTGCTTTGCCCGACCTGGGAGTCGAACCCAGGACCTCCCGATCCACCGCTCATATACGCTGCCAGTAGAGTTAGACCAAAGAAGCAGCACTTCGCTGTCTATTTCACAAGACCTAATACTGTTATACCCAGAGACAATAGTAACTTGCTATAGTAATTAGAGTTTACAATTCCCGTCAAAAGCAATATAGAGGTAGAGTACCTTACTCTCTCGTTATGAATATCGATTAATAGTTTGTAGTTTTGAAAGTCAAAGCTCGCGTATATGTTAAACTTTGGTTTTGGTATATGTTGTTCGTCAAATTGTTTACTCTCACCTTTAGTAACTTTGTAACAATTCACTTTTAGGCCGCGGTCTCGAACTCAGCGGGCGCAGAGCGGCGGCGGTGGCGGCGCGGTGAGCGGCGCGTTCCAATGCATAGATTTAAATGGAACTGGTCTCGAAGGCAGCGGTGCGGTAAACGGCGCGCCCACCGGTTTAACAATACGTTGCCGCGTCGCTCCCCGCCGCCGCCGCCCAGTTCGTGTCCTCAGCCTAAGTCTTCTGTATCTAAGGTGTACGAATCGGATTCAAAATTTACTTAAAATAATTACTAGTTCGGTGACGTATTGTATTGTGTGCGCCCTATGATTACTATCCTGTGGTCTCGGGTAAAGTGATATTGGGATTGTCTACTCTATCAGCCCGTAGTCTGAAATTTGTGTCCGATATGGCGATGATCGCCTCATATCTGGGACGGAAATAAGTTCGATGAGATCTGGGTGTTCTAGTTCGGTAGTTCGCTTCTGCCTACCCCATCGGGGATACAGGTATGAAGGTATGTATGTAAGAAAATACTACATCAAGTCGTTTTTTATAGAAATTGAAGTATGGAAATGTAAAAACTACACCAAACATGAACGCTAAAATGAAAACAATAATCTTTATTCAAACTATCAAAACCTGTATCAGGAGAATATCCTTATACGAGAATCGCACGAGTCTATTTCATAATATCACTACAGCCTTTGCAGTACTCAGCCATTGTCAAAAAATACCACATTTCCCTAAGTCGAGGAATCACGTCTTATCATAACGCATATCCACGTTCAGTAAACATTCACATGTTGAAGGAACTGACAAAAGGCGTTGGCAAACACGGGGGAGGCGGCGCAATCACTGGATGCATAACAAGTATGGTTTACGTTACGTTACCGGATAATATATCCGGCTGTTTGTGTAAAGAGGAACTCTTGTGACGCGTGATAAGAAATAGCAACGTTTGTGTGGATTTTGTATCTATAGTTGGAGAAAGGTTAGGTATGGTTTTGTATCTATATTGGATATATTATGATACAATTCTTGCAGACGGTGCTATCGTAACTTAGGCTAGCTATCGTAATGATCTTGTCGATGGCAAGTGATACTACACATATAGCCTTTTTAAAGAGGGCTGTATATTGGTAATATAATCTCTACTTGTTAACGTCACAGAGGGAGCCGGTCGTAAAAACTAAGCCGAATCCTTTTTGAAACATGCTTGAAAAGTGCACGGACTCCAAATTGGTTGAGAGCCAGTAATAAATTTTAATTTTGTAGAAATTTTAAAATTTAAATTTATAATTCTTAAAATTTTATAAATTGTTAAATCTCGGGGTAAAAATATTTTAGAGAATTACTGTTGAATGTGTTTGCTTTGTGGTATAATCATTTAATACACTTAATTCAAGTAGTACTTAAGAATAAGTATTACTAGTATGAATAGTAATGACATGAGTAAATAAACGTTTGAAAAATATTATCATCCTTTTAGGGCATACGAGTAAAAAGTCAAGCGAAGTTCAGAGTTCAATTTCAATGTGAGTTTATGACAACTAAAATTATTTGATATTTTTATATCAAAAGCTGCGAGCACTACTTTAGTGTGAGCTTAAAATTAAGCTTTTTATAAGCACAATACACTCACAATTTAGGTACACTTTTTATACTTCAACGTACTACACTGGTATTTGTGTCCACTTTTACCGATAGACTTAAAATAATATTTAAACCGAAAAATTGTGTGTCAAAAAATTCCAAGCGCATTTCGAACGGGCCGAGTGCACCCGAAAAACACGTGTGAAATCTTTATTTTTCTAACTGGCCACAGATCGAAACGTGCAAAATGCCAGCTGGCCGACAATGGGATCTCGTCGCCTCCCGCAGAGCATTTTGGGAACGCGAAAAGGAAAAAGGCAGTGTACCGCGGGCGGCTCATAAAAATTGTAACGGACGCAGGACCACGGGAAATGTTGGAAATGTCGACGATTCTAAGCAGACACCGCCCGGCCATGATGTACACCAATAAAATCGTGTAAAAAGTATTTTTATTCCGCCTATTACGATATTATGAACTGTTGTGAAAGTATTTTGATTTTCTCAGCATTTTTGCTGTTTTATTGTGTTAAATATAAAATGTGGTTTGTGATGGCTTGAGTTTGCATAAATTACTTAAGAATGATCAGTATTATTGAATTGGTAGATTTTTAAAAGTCCTGCAGTTCCGCTTAGAGCATTTGCATTCTATGGTGTAGAGTCTACATAATAAAAATACATAATAGTCTATGTCCTTAACATACATAGATGGACGCCTGTGTCCTAGAAGGGGTAGGCAGAGGCGAAGGAGATACCTAGAACACCCACATTTCGCCAAGGTCATTTTCGTTCTAGATGTGATAGGGGGCGAGCCTTCCATCATCAACATCATCATCATCATCATCATCATCATCATCATCATCATCATCATCAGCTTATACTCGTCCACTGCTGGACATAGGCCTCTCCTTTTCCGTCATATCGGGCACAAACCAGACTCGAACTGTTACTGAAATGAAAATCCAATACTACTTTGCCCGAATCGAGAATCGAACCCGAGTCCTCCGGATGGTATTCGGAACGCACACGTTATACTACAACGCCACAGAGGCAGTCCTAAAATAAGTTGATTTGTTGCTTTCGCGTCTCGTATTTCGTATCTCCTATGGTTAAACATTGTTATTATTTTCTAAAGTATGATTTCTAGAATGTATGACAATGGATCAACATCTTTCCAATATTTCCATCCTTCCAACGACTTACATTTTCTTTATAACTCGAATCAAAACATTGAATAGTTCGTTCACTACTAATAAATGCGGATTTGCGTGAATTGTGTTTGGTGTACACAATATACAGAAAACGGAATAATTCATGAGTGGGGGTTTTGTGGAACGAGTTCCGAATTCTGGGAATTTCTTTTTGTTTATCATAACAGGAATATTTTTTGTTATACGATTTTGCGGGATTTCCTCATGATGATCGTGGTTTAGTTTGAAAGAAGCCTCTTAACCTATCATATTTATTTAATAGGCATATAAATTGGGCTCCGTTTCGAATAATACCTACTTTTTCCTTGTATGTATTATCGGCTGACTTCCCAAAAAGGAGGAGGTCCTCAATTCGTCGGTATTTTTTTTTTGTATGTTACTCGATATCTCCGCCAAATGTGGACCGATTTTCAAAATTATTTTTGTGTTCGATAGAACTTATTTCAAGGGTGGCCCAAATCAATTTGGTCACGATCGGTAAATTGGAAGTCGGTCAATTAAGTTTTTAAACTTGTGATTATTTAATTTGTATATTGGACCTTCTATAGCTTTTACCATCACGCTTTTACTCGTCGTAACAATAGGCTTTACTTATAAAACAGTTTAGCTGAGCAAATGGCTAAGAAAAGGCTGTCACTTTTTTCCTTGTGTCACATCGTTTGAAAATAAAAGGGACAGGCTATTCTTTACCATTTACTCAGTTAAACTGTTTTTATAAGTAAGGCCCAATATTTCTAGTGCATTTGTTATCTACAAAAAAACTATATTCTTCTAGAAAACTATTATATCACCAATAAGTTAGAGTCGTTGTTACCTCAGAGCATTTAAAAGATCTTAGATAATAAAAAACTATAAGATTTCGTTAATGTAAGCTATATTTAAATAAGGATTACGAATATTTTAGTAGTTTAGTGGATGGTACCTTTTCAGACGACATTTCCACACTTACAGGTTACAGCATACTTGCTGTAAAAGATCATGCCGCATCATATTTACCTGTAATAGAAACAAAAGAAATTTTTAAAAAAACTTTGATTTAAAATTTTTAGAATATTAAATTTAAAACTAATTTCATTTGCGTTGCCGAAATTAAACTATTATGGAAATGTTATTTTCCACAAATATCAACAATATGCGGTTTGAATCTATTCAATTCACACAAAATAATATTAGGTACATAATTAACAACTCTCTTTCGTTCTCTTTTAAATCATAAAAAATAAACACAATGACATAACATAAGCTCACGCCTGTATCCCCGAAGGGGTAGGCAGAGGAGCATTAGCGAACTAGAACACCCACATTTCGCCGAGCTTAGTTCCGTCCCAGATGTGATAGGGGGCGAGCCTATCGCCATATCGGGCACAAATTCCAGACTCCGGGCTGATATGGACAAATCCGATATCATTTTGCCCGACCTGGGGATCGAACCCGAGACCTCAGGACGGTAGTCATACTGAAATACAACTACGCCACCGAGGCAGTCAACACATTGATCTGTATTATATGATGATACGTTGAGACATTAATGGAGACCAAACGTTGGTATGTTCAAATGTAAAAAGCGATTGTAGAATTTAAATACGCAAATCGTCCTTGTTTGCATGTAAACCCAAACCCTACACTTTGGCAACGACACGTGGTTTGTTCTAAAAACCACACTAGTTTTTTGTACACCGAAGCCGTGGACATGTAATTTTCCCATTTTCCGACGTGGGTCAGTAAAAATAAATGGTTTTCGACAGCGAACCAACAACGTTATTACATTCAGCCTTCACTCCGAGAACATTCCTCAGGAAATGCGGATAAATAGGTAATTAGTGTTGTAATAAGATGGGAAGTGGGACTAATGGCCAGTGTTGGCCAAGACTGGCTACGGCACACAAGTCCTTCGGCCAGTCTCCGGCCCGGATTTATAACGAGTCGGATCATTACACCAGTAATTATGTTTATGGCCGTTTTTATTCCAGTGGGATCGTGCAATTAAAATGATTTGGGTACGTCAAGAACACGAAATGTTTTACTGAATAGATTATTTTGGAATTGTTACGGCTTTTGTTGGTGAGGAAGTCATTGTTCTTATTTTGGGAGCAAACTTTATATTTCATATTTCGGTTTTAATAAAATTCTTCCTTGTTTTTATCATTTTTCTTTAAGGCCTCCATTACTATAATATTAATTTTCAGCCTATTTTATTTACAGAAAACAAATAACGACTTACAGTGCTATGTAAAGGCAGTGTTTTTCGTAAATTACTTACATTCGTAAACACCAATATAAATTAATGGAGATTATAGTCTCTTAACCCGTCGGAGGTGGCACATATATATGTTACATAAGCGTATGGGTTACCGGAGGCCAAGCCGCCCGTGACTATTTAAATAAATGCGCCCACTACTCAAAAAAAAATCTCCATAATCTAGCAATCACTAAAAATCATTCACAACTACCATAATTGGTGCATCCGACAATCCCATCATGTCGACGATTTATAGTCGCTGCGAATATGGGTCGAATTAGCGATCATTCCCCGACGGCCGACAAGATACATGCATGTATGTCATAACAGCACAACCCAATGATCCGTAAAATTACGCGCCCGGCCGCCTCCGCCTGAATGTCCCGCACAAATTATACCATTTGATCTCATGATTTGCTCGTAATGTTACGTTGAAAGAGACTTCTTAAATTCTTCTTTAACTTATGTGATTACTTAAGTTATGTTTAGGATAAGTAATTTCACTATTACTATACCTATTACTACTTTGCTCACAACTCCACGTGTGAAAAAGTATCTCCATTGCATTTTTCATAATTTCTCCATTTGATCCCTTATTGTACCCCTTAAGGAATTTTTACATTTTCTGTCATTATCTTGGGAGTTGATAAGTTAGTGACTGAATTAAGTCTTTTTTATTTATTTACAAGGGTAGATTATTGAATATTACATTGAAATTGCATCATATAGTTTGAGGGCAATCATTAAAAATATGTTAAAGTGCGAAAATACTAGCAGTGTGAATGTGAATCGTAGAGTTTGAAGGGGAAAACCTAATCGAACTTTATCTGATTAAGTCATAGATAAACTCGAGAAAGGTCAAGTTAAAAGTACCATAAACCGACGTGCATGCATGAAGAATGTAATGAGACTGAATGAGGCGAAAGAGGTATGTAAGCATCGAAGCAAGTGGAAATCCGTTGTCTCGATCGAAATCGAAAAAGGCGTGAGTCTATGTATGTAGGTATGTAGGTATGTAGGTATGTATGTATGATAATCTTTTTGAAATATGGAAAAACTATAAAAAAAACTATTTATTCAAGTCCGATAAAAAAAAATAAAGAAAACAATAATGGTCCTGCAGATCGCCCCCTGGTTATGGATAAGGTTACTGTTTTAAAACGTGACTGTTCAGTATGAATCACTTCCGCGCAGGAAAAGGGGACGAAGATTATGATATTGAAGGGTTTCTGTGGCGGATAGTTTTCGTACATATATACATACACACTCACACCTGCATCCCATGGGGGTAGGCAGAGACAATTGAGCGCCACAAATTACGATCCCGACACACCTCTTTTGCCTCGTCCACATTCAGCCATCGTTTCATAAATTTCCGCTGTTTGGGGGTACTAAGTGTTCCAGATATATCACAGATTTCCTAATAGTTACAAAGTATTACCAACCGCCAACCATTGATAAACAAAGTTTGCATACTTAGGCCTTTATTCATAATAACTTAGTGGGACGCTATAATACCGCTGTAGGACGTTTCCGAAAATTTTTTATTCATAATAGCTTAATAGCGTTAAAACGTTCCCATAATCTCCCATAAAATGTCTGCAATTTATAGAAGCTGGCACCCTACTTTAACGCTTCAATAGCAAAAAATATGGCCGATTTCGATCAACTGATTCGTATTTGACGTTCCACCAGTTTTGGTTGAGATTAATTTGAGGGTGCCTGCGACTTCTATCATAAACATAAAAAAATAAGCTCACACCTGTATCCCCGAAGGGGTAGGCAGAGGCGTACTGGCGAACTAGAACACCCACATTTCGCCGAGCTTAGTTCCGTCCCAGATGTGATAGGGGGCGAACCTATCGCCATATCGGGCACAAATTCCAGACTCCGGGCTGATATGGAAATATCCAATATCACTTTGCCCGACCCGGGGATCGAACCCGAGACCTCAGAACCATAGTCGTACCGAAATACCACCACGCCACGGAGGCAGTCTTCTAGACTTCAGAGAGACTTCTATCAAATGCAATTAATGTTATAAACACGATAGTTTGTGAGGTTGTATGGATGTTTTGTTACTCTTTCACACCAGAATGGTTGAACGGATCTGAATTTAATTCGGTAAATAAATGGATTATAGTCTAGAATAAAAATGTCTAGGACAACAAGACAAATAAATGTGATGCAAAAGTTATGACCTCATGGTCATAAGTCGCTCAGTTTATTTGAAATATACGCGCCCCAGGTCGGACAGCGTAATAATATTGAGAGAATAAACTTGTCTTAAGTGATTCTTCACCATTCAAAGAACATTCTAGGATGTATTCATTTATAGAGGAATAACACATAGGCTACTTTTTTCCATAAATGTAGGGTCTCCGTAGGATAAATTTGTTTGAAGTCAGCTAGTATTTAATATTTTCCGTGTGATATTTAATTACATACCTTGATTTCAACAAAACATCTTTTTCTTCAATATCATCATTATCTAAGCACGAATAAATCAAGAGAAATAAAACACTTCAAAAATACAATGATGAATTTTATTAAATCTGATTCAACAAAAAATACTTATGCACGCATGTTGCCTAATTATTCTTCAATACAATGTTATGTTGAAGCCGCTGTGAACTGGAAAGTCCGGTCCTGAATGCCATTCTCAAAGAAGGCAGGGTATTTTTCTTACACGATTTGCAAAGACTGGAAGCTCCCTTTCATTCATACGCTCCAAGGAATATCCTCCAAATCTAAATTTCATTTCCAAATATCCATAATCTACCCATCTTCGTTGATGTTTAGGTATTGCATATAACAAAATCACTTCACATGCAACAAATATAGTTTTACTTTGATTAAATTAATTAAATAAATATATAAACAAACTGGTCGCCATGGTCGCCATTTGCCAACGGGTGTGTCGAATTGCGCGCGCAAGGCGCGCGCGAATGATTGTTTTTTTTATTAGGCCATCGTTCCATGACTTTCCAGAGACAAAACTTGTCAAAATCACGTTTTATCTATGTACTAGCAACATTGTGACACGGTAAATATATTTTAGTTAATGAAGCTATAGTAAACTATTATGAATAAAGAATTTTATCGATCCTTCGATAGGCTTAAAATGCATTTTTACCAATATGAGTTTATATCTTCATTAGGGGTTTTATTATGAATAAAGGCCTTAAAGGTTTTCTAAAAATAATTTGGGTGGTATATCAAGTCGACTAATTAGGGTTGCACTTACACTAACGGCTGTTATTCTTGAAGGTTGGCAGAATTGTCCCAACTACCACACTCACCAGAGCACTCACTTTTTTTTTATAGCAGAGATTGGCAAACGAGCAGATGGGTCACCTGATGGTAAGTGATCTCCACCGCCCATAGACAGAAAGAATCATGGGTGCGTTGCCAACCTAAAACGAGAGAATGGAAGGGGAGGGAAGGGAATTGGGAAAGGGAGTGGGGAAATGGGCCACCGGAAATTTCATTCACCGAACGAAACGCGACAGCAAGCTGCCACTTTACGTCGGTTTTCTGTGAGACAGTGGTATCTAACCGGTCGAACCGGCCCATTCGTGCTATAGACGTTACTGTCTACACCGTGGCTCTACCACTTGACCCAAACTTATTATTATGTGATAAGTGTCAAAAATTACACAAAACAATTTAAATTTACAGACATAGTCGAAGAATAGTCACCGTTCGGAAGCTTAAACAAGCCATTTGAAGTAATATTTAGTGCAAGACGCAAAGGAACTGGCACGTCCCGAGATTAATAATGGCGCTATAAACTCCATTACCTACTCTGTAATTAAGTTAAATGGATAAAATTTACCTAAGCGCCTGGGGAAATAATTAATTTTTGCACGAGTAACATTTTATAAAGGAACTTTTTGAATTCCGACTTTTGATGTTGGCGATTGTGTTTTCTGTTATGGTATAGCTTTAATGTTATGGACATCATTAATTTTAGATAAATAACTTCAGTTTGAGTTTTTTACGACGCGATGCGACGGTTGAAAGTAATGACATGATTCTATATGGTATTTTACCTAAACTAGGACGTCACCCGTCGTCGTTTGCCCCCTATCACATCTGGGACGGAACTAAGCTCGGTGAACTGTGGGTGTACTAGTGGGCTAGAGCGCCTCTGCCTACCCCCTCGGGGATACATGCGTGAGCTTATGTATGTAGGACGTTGTACGTAAACGATATAAAATTAAATAATTCATACCAGATTTATAAACGCGAAAATAGTATGACTGGCTCGGTGGCGCAGTTGTTTTGCGTGCACGGTGCGACTATCGTTTTGGGGTCTTACGTTCGCTCCCCAGGTCGAGTCCAATGACATTGGGTTTTTCTAATCAGTCAGGTCGGAGTATGAATTTTGTGCTCGATATGGCGAAACGATTACATCTGGGACGTTAATAAGCTAGGCGAAATCTGGATTCTAGTTATCTAGTTCATCTCTGCCTATCCCTTCGTGGATATAGGCGTGAGCTTATGTAATATGATGTGAGCAATAGCTGAGTTGGAAATGGTACGGACTGCCGAGACGAGTGTCGGAGGTTCGAAACCAACTACAAATTGGAGCATACACCTCTGACTTTTCTATGTTAAGTGTGTTTTCTTTGTGAATTATCGCTTGCTATAACGGTGAAGGAAAACATCGTGAGGAAACTTGCATACCCGAGAATTTATCCACAAGAATTTCGAAGGTATGTGAAGTCTACCAACACACATGAGAGGGGTTAGGCCTTAATCTACCACGCTAGCTACTAAGCCTAACCCCTCTCATTAGTAGAGGAGGTCCGTGCACAGCAGTGGGACAGTAATACAGGGCTAATATTATTATGTGATAGCAAGTAACATTTCGTCCAAGATTATTAGTTGGCCATTTTGCATGCCCGCATAATACTGTTTAACACTTCGCCTAAAGAGTATAGATAACGAAGTACAGAATACCTTAGCCGCGACATTACTCTACAAGTTACACGAGGAGTCACAAACAGCTCAACTATTCGGTTCGTGACAAGAAGTGTGGTGTAAACCAGAATGCGGGTGATATGGAAGTTTGAAGGTTAGGGAAATTGGTAACATAAAATAGTTTGGTTTAGTGTACTATACCTCTATACATTTCTTAAGTGGATATACATTATTAAGGTATTGTTTGTAAATTTATCTGGGTTTTATGTAAAAACAAATAGACTACTTATGCTATCCTTTTCTCTTTCTATCTGCCCTTATTACACCTTAATGTGAGGTCGACGAAACACACTTTTTCAAGCATGTTGCAGAATGGATTTGGCTTAGTTTTCACGACAGGCTGTCTGCCTGACTTCAACCCCTCTGAGAGATCTAGTCCCGGGCAAATTAAATTAGAAAGTTATCTTTGTCGACCGGGAAATCGAACTAAGGACGTCCCAATACTAATAAAAATGGGATTTGTGCCCGATATTGCGATAGGCTCGCCCCCTATCACATCTGGGACGGAACTAAGCTCGCCGAAATGTGGGTGTTCTATTTAGCTAGTGCACCACTGCCTACCCTTTCGGGGATACAGGCGTGAGCTGGTATATATAGCCTCCTGTAAACTGCGCAGAAAATTACCCTACCGAAATAACTTAAAACAGGCGGCCTCATAAAATTACCCATTGAGGTTTTAATAAATCTAGTTGCCGCAAGTTACCCACGTCCAAGCCATTACAAGGTGACTGTGAGGTGCGTGCGGTGCCCTCCGCAGATTTATGCGCCGCTAACGTGCCCAAAAATAATTGGATCGCCTACGAAAAATACATCGCATCCTCGACACATGTTCGTACCTCGATTTGTTTTTAGAATAGTTTAGGATTGGTTTGTGTGAGAAACGTAAAAATATGTTTTTATTGGCCCTACAGCTGATAGTATGACGTGAGTTGGCTTTTTGAGAAAGCTTTAGGCGCTCGAACCCTTGATAGTTAAGTGACCATTCTGAGGGCAACCCCCTAATCGTTAGGGTCTAACGGGTTTCCAGCTTCAGCTCAAGACGGTCAATGGGTTTTAAATCTTTGTTTTTTCGTGTTGGCAAGTGCTACCATTTGCCTGAGCCTGGATACCCCAGAAGAAGGTTTACGTCAGGCAGGCAGCTGGTCGTAATAACTAAGCCAAATCCTTCCTGCAGCATGTTTGACAAAGTGTGTTGCGCGAACCTCACAATCCTCGAAATCGTGAAAATTTTAGTAAGATGTAACAATTAGAAGAAGAATAGCCATTTGCATATTATACTTCAAAACATATGCTCATAACATAAGCTCACGCCTGTATCCCCGAAAGGGTAGGCAGAGGCGCACTAGCGAACTAGAACACCCACATTTCGCCGAGCTTAGTTCCGTCCCAGATGTGATAGGGGGCGAGCCTATCGCCATATCGGGCATAAATTCCAGACTCCGGCTGATATGGAAAAATCCAATATCACTTTGCCCGACCCGGGGATCGCAACCGAGACCTCAGAACCGTAGTCGTACCGAAATACCACCACGCCACCGAGGCAGTATTATACTTCAAGTAAATTGTTAATGAGGCTATCGTCCCTGGTCTAGTGGAAACGTATGGGTATTGTAGCTCCGGAACCCATGACAGGTTCAAATCACGGGACTAACGCAATTTGCTCGAAACTCGCAGGATCCCAGTTCGGCGAGTCGAAAAAACTAGATTGATAGATAGGCTGTGCAGATTCACCATGCTTGAAAAAGTGTATTGCACTGAGGCCCTATCACATTTGGGACGGAAATAAGCTCGGCGAAATGTGGGTGTTCTAATGTGGGTGTTCGCTAGTGTGTCTCTGCCTACCCCTTCGGGCATACAGGCATGACTTATGTTATTTGAGATTTATTTTTTCGCATTTTTGTTTTCATTCGGAGATATTGTTCTCAGATTGAGTTGAGAGAAAAGTACTGGTAATTGTACCATCTGTGTGATCTGATGCTTTACACAAGTAATCAATCAAAAATACACGAAGATTGAATTGAGCAAAAGTAAATTACGAGCAGAAGCCTCCCAAGGCCTAACAAAATATTATATTTACCGCGAGTCGCGACACATCCGTTAATCTGATTTGTATGGCATTATGTATTGATTTATTGGTCTTGTGTGAAGCAACAAAAGGGGATGAAACTAAAAATATGATAACGGGATTACTCATTTATCACCAACAATATTACGCAACATCTATACTAGTATTTTTTATAGAATAGACTGGCAAACGGGCAGGTAGGTCACCTGATAGTACATGATCTTCACCGCCCATAGATACTCAAAACGCAAAAAGAATCAAGAGTGCGTTGCCAACCTAAAAGCGAGCTGCCAGTTTATGTCCGTTTTCTGTGAGACAGTGGTATCAAACCGGTCGAGCCGGCCTATTCGTGCTTTACTGCGGCGTGGCTCTACTACTCAAGATACTAATATTATACCTCTAATATGCGAAAGTTTGGATGGATGTCTGTTACTCAAAACACGATAGAACTATTGACCTAGATAAAATTTGGTACAGAGATATACTACCTCCATAGTTTGGAATAGCATAAAAACTATTTTTTATCCCGGAAAAATAGACGGATCTCGTGGGATAGTTTTGTTTATAAATTTCTACGCGAGAGAAGTCCATTTGCGACAATTTATTATGCGATTATCAATAACATTATAATTAGCATACCTAATTGATTATTGTAAAACAGTAAGATTAAGTTACCATAGATGTCCATACCATAGTCTCTAACACACTTATTATGTGCATATCATGTCTTTTGTGATATGCACATAATAAAAATCATTGTTTTATTGTTATTATTTTGTCTAATCTAATATTGTATGTGCTTTCACAAATAAACTATTTCTTTCTTCCTTAATATATATGGTAGAGGTTGAATACATAGGTAAGTTAATCTATTAAATTGGTCATCAATTCATGCATTTCTATTCCATAGATGTGATTTATAAATAATTCAGAGTTATCCCTATTTAGCCGTTATTCCTATAGCACCTATTTTCAGTATTGTAAGTCTAAATCAATTTGTTAAATACTTGTACAGCAGGCAAATACATCGAAACATTACGGCTATATTTACCGCTTTCAATTCTGTAAACATCCACCATTCATTTTGTATTTCAACATTGTTTCAATATTATAACAGATAGGTAATAATAACATACCAACAGCTGTTTAATTATTGACTTTTGGGATACATTATTGTAATATACGAATATGTTTTGTTTTGTCATATGGTCGCCTTCGTGGTCTAGTGGCAGCATATATGGGCTGAGGACCGGGAGGTCCTGGGTTCGATTCCATGGTCGGGTAAAGCGAATTTTCTAATTTGATTTACGCGGAACTGGATCCCCTAGAAGGGGGTTGATGTCAGGCAGGCAGCCGGTCGTAAAAACTAAGCCAAATCCTTTTTGCAACATACTTTAAAAAGTAGGTTGCGAAGACCCCACATTAAGATGGGATAAGGGCAGGTAGAAAAAAAGATTTTATTATTGTCATATACATTTGTATATACTGAACTTTCTAATTTGAAGTTATATCAAAATAATAAAAAGCAGCGATAGCTCTGTTGGGAATGGTACGGACTGCCAAGACAAGTGTCGGAGGTTCGAGACCAACCCCAGAATGGAGCATACACCTCTGACTTTTCTGTGTTAAGTGTATTTTCATTGTGAAATATCGCTTGCTATAACGGTGAAGGAAAACATCGTGAGAAAACCTGCATACCCGAGAATTTCTTCACAGAAATTTCGAAGGTATGTGAAGTCTACCAACCCGCATTAGGCCAGCGTGGTAGACTAAGGCCCAACCCCCTCATTAGTAGAGGAGGCCCGTGCCCAGCAGTGGGACAGTAATATTACAGGGCTAATATTATTTATGTTCAGTACTCTTTATTTTTAAAGATTTTTTCTTACATTTTTAAATATATGCTATAAAAAATACATTTAAAAATATAAAAATATTCCCCTCCGATGGCGAGGCTCGGGACCCAAGCCACCGGCGGTTAGGACCCCAGAGTGAGGAACCTCCTCACAATTCGTACCGTATCCAGTAATACTGCCTTCTGCATTTGGCTCTTGACCCAAACACCAACCGAGAGCCTCTTGAGGTGTTGGTCGAGGCTCAGTGGTATTAAACCATGGGCAGAAATTACTATCGGAACAATGATTGTTGAATCCACATCCCACATGCGACTAACCTCATGTGCCAGGTCTAAATATTTCGACATTTTGTCTTTTTCCGCTTTCACAAGGTTCTCATCATGCGGAATCGTGACATCAACAAGCATCGCCCGGTGCGTCAATCGATCTACTACCACAATATCAGGCTTATTGGCCACAATAGTCCTGTCTGTGATAACAGATCGATCCCAATAGAGCGTTGCATGAGTATTTTCGAGAACTGGTTAAGGGACATATTGATAATAAGGCACCTCAGAAGCCACAAGGCAATATCGAAGAGCAAGTTGCTGGTGTAGGATCTTGGCTACAAGGTTATGCCTATGCAAATACTCGCCGTTAGCAAGATACGAACAACCGGAAATAACATGCCTGATGGATTCTCCGGGACGGTGGCATGCTCGACAAATGTCGACCGTGCCGTCCTTCATGATGTATTTCCTATAGTTGTTCGTCTTGATAACTTCATCCATAATTGCAAAGACAAAACCCTCGGTCTCCCCAAAAAGGTTACCGAAACGTAGCCAAGCCACTGAGGCGGTCGGATCTACATCTGACCCATGAAGAGCACGGTAGAACCGCCCATGTAGCTCTTTGCCCTTCCATATCTCCCTGCGCTCCCTAGTGCCCAATACAATAGGCCTCCGCCAATTCCCGTTCGCCAAGGAGAGCGGAGCGAATCCTTTGTCCACCATAACTACAACCCTATGCATATCCACATCACTGTGAAGGAAATAATCCCTGAGATTGCACATCTCGCGGTTATGGAGGTCCTTAGCGTTAAGTAAGCCTCGGCCCCCACATCTCCGCGGGATATACAATCTCATCACCGATGATCGTGGATGATGCATACGATGTGCAGTCATTTTCGATCCAGGGCATCTAACTCAGTCTGAGTCCATCTGAGTACGCCAAAGGTGTACATGAGTACAGGCATAACCCAACCGTTGAAAGCACGGATCTTGTTCCCACCTGATAAAAGACTATTAAGTACTTTTGTCAGGCGACTGAAAAAACGTACTTTCACCGATTGTTTTACGTCTGCAACCATTATACCTAAAGCCTCGGGCATACCCAGATATTTATAGGTTTCTGTTTCGGAGAGGGACCTGAGCCGTATAGTCTCTGAGAGCGATATGTCATCAGAGACTATAGATTCCCCACGTGCCACATGGATAACCGCACACTTATCCACACTAAATTCCATATTGATTGAGTTGCTAAAATTTTCAGTTAATTTTAACAAATCAATCAATTCAGATTTTTTTGATGCAAATAACTTGAGATCATCCATGTAGAGCAAGTGAGATATAGGCTGACTCCCTCTGCGTAAACGGTATCCTAACCCTGAATGCAGCAAAAGAGTGCTGAGAGGGTTCAGGGCTAGGCAAAACCATAAAGGGCTCAAACTGTCACCCTGGAATATACCCCGCTCAATCCTAATCGGCTCATCACAATCACCGGGACCCGCACCACCTGGATACCTAAGGACAGTGGTCCACCGCCTCATACATGCCGTAAGAAAGGCACATAAATTTGTATCAATTTTATACAAATTTAGTACCCTCAGGAGCCAAGTATGAGGCACCGAATCATAGGCCTTTTTATAATCGATCCAGGCAGCAGATAAGTTCCTACGATTATGACGAGCTTGTTGACAAATAGTCATGTCAATGAGAAGGAGTTCCTTTGTACCACGAGACCCTGTCTTGCACCCAGTTTGGCCGGGAAAAAGAATATTAAATGTATATATTATGTGTATATTATTTATTATTATTATCAAAATAATTACTTGGAGTTGGATAAATAGACTCGGACTAGGTCTCCCTAGGACTAGGTTACCCTTCGTATGATATCTTCATATGATAAAGCTAGGCACTACGGCTTTGAGAGCCACTCAAATATCATACCAGTATAGCGTAATAAAAACAATCAAACTTGAATCATCTTTTTGTGCGAACAACTCGCAGTGTGATAGTGTTTTGTTTTTTTTTAACGTCCAGCTACAGCCCTATTCAGACACGGGACGACCCCGTCGCGTTCACCAGCTGTCCTAGGCACCTAATACACATACGACCTTACTTATAAAACCAGTTTAGCTGAGCAAATGGCTAGGAATAGCCTGTCCCTTTTATTTTCAAACGATGTGACACAAGGAAAAAAGTGACAGGCTATTCTTAGGGCTGTAGCCGGAGTTTAATAAAAAACAAAACACTATCACACTGCGAGTTGTTCGCACAAAAAGATGATTCAAGTTTGATTGTTTTTATTACACTATACTCGTATGATATTTGAGTGGCTCTCAAAGCCGTAGTGCCTAGCTTTATGGATCATACGAAGGGTAAATTTATTACATCGTCATTCCACTAAATTCCTCTCGCAACGATGCTGACTAAAAGGAAATGAGGGTTCACAGATGTTACTCCATATAAAAAACTGAATATTAGCTCGTAAATATGACAGTTATTAAATCTACGATCTTCCAGAAAATATTGTCGTACAAATATTTATAGAGGATATTGATCGAGGATCAGGATTGACTCGGATTCATTGAGTATGGATTGGAATGGAATCCCTGAGGTGGTTCAAATAGAGTTGAAAGAGCGATGTCTGCAAAGCGAGAAAATTAGACGGGGATTGGTGAATCATTTAGATATAGATGTGTAGGTAAATTACCTACTGCCTCGATGGCGTGGTTGTATTTCGGTACGACTACCGTTCTGAGGTCTCGGGTTCGATCCTCGGGTCGGGCAAAGTGATATTGGATTTTTCCATATCTAGTTCGCTATTCTAGTTCGCTAGGGCGCCTCTGCTTACCCCTCCGGGGATACAGGCGTGAGCTTATGTGTTATGTAATTGAACACTGCAGTTTTGTAGTTCACAAACATTAGTATAGCTATACAACATATATGACACAACAAAAGTATTTTTCGATAAAGTACTACAATTAAACAATCCTCCTAATTAACAAATGAAACCATTTATAAATAAAAGTAAATAATACCCTATTTATTTTTGTGTTTACTTAAGCAATCTGTAAGCCGACAAAACATTTCTTTCACAAATTGGTAACAAAACAGACGACGGTTACCAGGTGAGCTCAATTAAAGCTTCCCTAAACCGCAGGCTTACACAGGCGAAAATACAGGCAGAAATAAATTAACTTTTCTATATCTCTATTTTGTGAATAAGTTATTGTGTTACAATCTGTACTAGCCCTACTAGGTAATATAGAGGTATTATAATATGTTGATGTGTTTGTTCGTTTTTTCGATCGACTTCCGAAAAGGAGAAAGTTCTCAATTCGCCTGTTTTTTTTATGTATATTACGCGATATCGCCGCCAAGTACATAACATAAACTCACGCCTATATCCCCGAAGGGGTAGGCAGAGGCGCCCTAGAGAACTAGAACACGCATATTTCGCCAAGCTTAATTCCGTCCCCTATGTGACAGGGGGCGAGCCTATCGCCATATCGGGCATAAATTACAGACTACGGGAACACAAACATTTGTCTCGGTGCGGGGATCAAACCCGCGGCCCCTCGCTTCACAGCCTACCCGCTGCGCCACGGAGGCTGTCAAATAATAATATAGAGCGTAGAAAATAAAAATCAGTTCATTTTAAATCCAAAGCCAAAGCAAAGAGGCAGTTTCCAGTAAAGGGATGGGGGTGAAAATTAAGTTGGACAGATATGTGACACGGTGACAAGGGTCGAATTGGGGTGCGGCGACCATTGTGTTGCCCTAACTTATAATATTGAAATCTCTTTCTATATTACTATAGGTGTGTTGCGGAAATTTAAATGTTATGTCGATTTAAGATTATGAGCTATGCTGTAGACAGTGACGTCTACAGCATGAATGGGCCGCCTCGACCGGTTTGATACTATTCTATAACAGAAATTCGAAGTAAATTGGCAGCTTGTTGTTACTTGTCGTTAGGCTCGAGCTCGAGCTTAGGGCTTGCGGCATGACTTGATGGTTTGGTTGGGACGGGTAAGGAGCATCTCTGCGTCCGCATCAGTCATCCGCCTGTCTTATCGCAAGCCCTCGATTTGCTTCTTCCCTTTTCGGATCCGGAGTGTAAAGAAGCATAAATAGGCCGGAATGATTCTGACAACCACTGATAAACACAGTGTTTGTTAGTGGTCGCTAGTTTTTTTCGACTGCACTACGCTTACCATCAGGTGCAGTGCAGTGCAGTGCAGTGTTTGCCGTGCACGTATAAAAAAAAAAATTTTTGACAATCAAATTCATATCGAGCTTGATGTGCGTCTATGATATTTGTATGAAATATGAACCAAACGTCATCAGTGCGCAGCGAGCTCGATTTTTATTCGATTGTCAAAAATTAATGTGGGGTCGGCGCAACACACTTTTTCAAGGATGTTGCAGAGGATTTGGCTTAGTTTTTACGACCGGCCGCCCGCCTGACGTCAACCCCCTATGAGGGATCCAGTCCCGGGCAAATTAAATTAGAAAATTTACTTTGCCCGACCTGGGAATCGCAGCCAGGACCTCCCGGTCTACAGCCAAAACATGCTGCCACTAGACCAAGGAGGCGACTATACGAAATACAGCACAAACTATAAATCATAAATTCAAGCAAGCCTTAAGAGGTCAAGACAAACTGAACGGAAAAATCACAATCCCGTTTGAAATCCCCGTGATCAATTCCACGCACGTCAGAGGCACTTTAAGAACTTGTAAAAATAAGTGATATATAGGAAATATCCGCGGTCAGACTGATTTACGCGTAAAAAATACTCGGTAAGTCCTTAAGGGTGCGTGGATTCGCATAGACATGTATACTTAAAAGGGTTTTCCATAAAAGGTTGGAGAAATAACAAAAGTTAGCGGCTTATTCCACTAAAATCGGAAAGGCTTGTGTTCACCGCCTTGGATTTCCTTTACCGCAAAGGCGCAGTCTATCCGCGATGAGTTTGGGACTTCAAAGAGATTCTGCAAATCAACTGAGTGCGTGTCGTGTTCCGGGTATAAAAAAACTCGCTTAGTGAGTCTAACTTGGGCGTTGAAGGTTCCGCATAAAAAAAAAAATTTTGGCTTTTAAAAAAATACTCCATCGCGCTATCGGAAATATTGCCAGTGTCAAACAATATGGGTCTTACTTATAAAAATTATTTTAGCTAAGTATATGGTTAAGAATAGGCTGTCATTTTCATTTTCAAACAATGTGACACAAAGAAAAAAATTGATAGACTATCTTATCCATTTATAATATATATAATATTAGCCCTGTAATATTACTGTCCCACTGCTGGGCACGGGCCTCCTCTACTAATGCGAGGGGTTAGGCCTTAGTCAACCACGCTGGCTTAATGCGGGTTGGTAGACTTTACATATCTTTGAAATTCCTGTGAAGAAATTCTCGGGTATGCAGGTTTCCTCACGATTTTTTCCTTCACCGTTATAGCATGCGATATTTCACAATGAAAATACACTTAACATAGAAAAGTCAGAGGTGTATGCTCCATTTTTTTGAGGTTGGTCTCGACCCTCCGACACTTGTCTCGGCAGTCCGTACCATTCCCAACTGAGCTATAGCTGCTTGTCCATTTGCTCAGCTAAAATGTTTTTATAAGTAAGGCCCTATGAGGATTGTTGAATAACCTTTGGAACTATTTATTAAAAAATGTGACGTCACTATGTCGTATTTTTGAATTTCAAAACACGTCATGAATAAGTAATACTAAAAGAACCTTAAAGCAAAACCTATCAGATGAAACCTCATAACCACAACACATTTAAAAGTTTGAGGACAGGCGTAAGTCACAATTTCTATTTGAAAATCCTTTACGGAACCCTAAAAAAAACGGCAAAGAAATCCATTAGGCTGCAAACTAATAAAATGTTTACGTGACGCGCAATCTTGAGCGTTGTATGCCAACATGTTAGATTTTATGGGCACAGTCCATAACAGGCTATCGCCGCGAGAAATTAAGTGGTTCAAGATTTTAAAGCCGATTTTACTGCGGACGCGGTTAGCTTTATTGCATTTTTACACGTAAACAATGTATTGTGAGCGTCGGAGAGCAAAGTGGAACTGTAGGACTGGCGATAAAGCGTATAAGTGGCCTGAAAGTCGCACGATACAGAGAGTTTGAGGGTGCAGTGTTATTGGTATGAGTTTCCTAAAAGTAAATTAATGTTATCAATAACCCAAACTTTCTAAAACCACGTACTATCCGAACAGTTAAAACAATATGACATAAGACGATCTTAAATTTTGTATAGCCGCATAGCGTTTCTGTATTGGGCCATAAGAGCGCTCTATTTTTTAGCCTTATGTGATACCGCTGTTAACGATTGTCCTTGATTACATGTATGTAGGTATTAGTTTCTTACATATTTGTTTTCAACAACGTAGGTACTCGGATTCCGGGCCGAAAATGTACTGTTGACAGGATTCTTTTGATTCTTATTTATTTTGACGGCTTATTTAATTTATTATTATTTTAGGTATATTAATATGTCAAGGATCGTGGAAGTGTGTTCGAAAACAATTTAACGTATACATCAAGCATTTTTCCGTATCAGCCCGGAGTCTGGAAATTGTGCCCGATATGGCGATAGGCTCGCCCCCTATCACATCTGGGACGGAACTAAGCTCGGCGAAATGTGGGTGTACTAGTTCGCTAGTGCGCCTCTGCCTACCCCTTCGGGGATACAGGCGTGAGCTTATGTTATGTTATCAAGCATATTAATATTCATGAAGACAATTTAAAAAGCAGAAGCGGCGTGTAAAGTGGGTAGGCAGAGGGGGGACTATGTGGCGGACAGTAAATATATCAAGCTGACAAGGGCATTCATCTTCAAGATGGAGGACGCCCAACCTTTAAACGATTTACGAGGGTGTATGGCGCCGTTGGTAAACACCAATGGTTCGCGTTCAGCCCAATAAATAACACCATTCCTTTAATGGCCGACGCCCTCCGTTCGCGTTCTCACAACAAAATATTCATGCAATAATAATCTTCTTATGCATTTATCCTATTTGTAGGGTTGGCCGATCTGGGATTCGAACCCAGGTCTTCTCGGTCCAAAGACCATACATATATGCTGCCACTAGACTGAGCAGGTGACTAATAACACGTGGGTGGGTAATAACTAACTTTTGCCCGCAGCTACGCCCGCGTGAAAGTCCCTTCGTATAGCCATTTTCTCGTTACAAAGTTTCATCCCCCGGTATCCCTTGTAGGAGATGAATTTCCAAATATTCTTCCTTAGTGCTCTAATAAAAGGAAACCGTGTGTAAAATTTCACGTCCCTAATTCTATTCAAAGACTTCTATGTATGCTACTAGACTGGCTGTTCGGTACATAGAATGTACGCACTAAGTCTCTGTTAATCGACCTCAACTCACTATAGAAATATGCTCTTTCCTTAGCCCTGAAACCTCAAACACTCGCCGTCATGTGCTACAATTTTACTTCGAAACAGCTTGTCTAGTAAATACATAGAAGTCTTTGGTTCTATTAGCTTCGGCTGTAAGCTGATACGTCTTCAGTCAGTCATTCAGATTCTCCTTTTATATAAATAGAAGAAGATAATAATAGTAGATAATATTAACGTTGTAATATTATTGGGCAAGCGGCTCCTCTACTAATGAGACACATAAGGCTTTAGTCCACCACGCTGCGCTGTCTTAACAAGGGTTAGTAGACTTCACATACGACATTCTTGTGGAAAATTCTTAGGTACCACAGAGTTTTCAGTGTCTTTTCCATCACCATTAAAGCCAGTGATAATTCACAATGAATATACAACTAACCGCTTGCAACATGTCGATCTGGAAATCTTTGGGGGAGGTCTATGTCCAACAGTGAACGTTCTGTGGCTGATAATGATGACACAACTTAAAAAAGTCAGAGGTGCATCCTTAAGTCATAATATTCATGTAGTTTGAATAATTGCAACACACGTGGTGCGCAATGCAAATCATCACTGCGTCGAGCATCACTTTGAAAATGGAAATTCACTAAAGATTCATGAATTAAGCATTCTATTAAAATTACTACATTTAAGAGGGCTACGTAAACAGGTTCGGCTGGATGTTCTAATTTAATTTTTCTGATGAGCTGACCGTCGTTGTTAAGTGACGAATATTTTCCAATTTGAGTTGCTCGGGACTGGATCCTCCAGAAGGGGGTTGACGTCAGGCAGGCAGCGTTAAAACCAATCTCTGCGACATACTTCTAAAAGTGTTGATTGATCGGAGTGAGATAAGGGCAGGTAGAAAGAAAGAATGAGCAGAACGCTTCGACTGATATTTTGTTTGTATCAAAACTGTATTGTGAATGCAAGAAAATGCCTCAGCCAAGACGAAATTCGCAAAATGAATTCGTTACCCCCTTTCTTGTTTGGCCCGTTTCCGATCCAGCGACTCATAAAGGCTTAAACTTTCTCGAGGTCTTCAATCTAATATTGAATATTGGGTAAAGCAGACCGGTCATTGTTATTCGAATGAAATATGAGCGAAGTCGCTGGTCGGGTAGTATTGTCTGCCGACACAAAGCTGCGTTCCGAAACGAACTTCGCTCGAGATACAAAATTTAATTTCTACGATTCCGAGGTCATTTCTTCGTCGTACGTTTGCTATTGTCGTCGATGCCCTTTATGTGCTTCAAGTTGGACTCTACTCAATGGAGGGATATTGTGCAGCGTTCGAAATGACTATCGCATGTACTGTTTCGGAACAGTCGTCTGCTCAAATATAAAGGGAATTTGTTGAGGAGAAATATGCAGTATTGTGAAAGTTCCATTTTTCCGCTCGCGTGGATGTTTTTAGACTTCCAGATGAAAACGTTACACTTCGTTTATTTTTGAGTTTATTTCGTACGTTTACACTTAATGTACCATTTGTTTACAATTTAGATTAATTGTTGCTGTTTTTGCCTTTTGTCGCTTATTTCTGTCTCTTTATGATAGTGTGGTTGCCTATCATCATATTGGATAATTCCGACCTCGGGCAACTTACCTGTGACTTTTTCAATAAATAATCTGAAACATTATTATAAACACAAAACAAACAGCGATAGCTCCGTTGGGAATGGTACGGACTGCCGAGACAAGTGTCGGAGGTTCGAGACCAACCCAAATATGGAGCATACACCTCTGACTTTTCTATGTTAAGTGTATTTTCATTGTGAAATATCGCTTGTTATAACGGTGAAGAAAAACATCGTGAGGAAACCTGCAATCCCGAGAATTTCTTCACAGGAATTTCGAAGGTATGTGAATTCTACCAACCCGTATTAGGCCAGCGTGGTAGACTAAAGCCTAACCCCTCTCATTAGTAGACGAGGTCCGTGCCCGGCAGTGGGACAGTAATATTACAGGGCTATTATTATTATTATTAAAATCTGAAACATAGATTTATGTCGCCTCCTTGATAGTGTCAGCGTACATGGGCTGTGAACCGAGAGGTCGTCGGTTCGATTCCCAGGTCGGGCAAAGCGAGTTTTCTAATTTAATTTGCCCGGGACTGGATCAGCCAAATCCTTTCAGCAACATGCTTGAAAAAATGTGTTGCGCCGACCTCACATTAAAGTGGAATCAGGACAGGTAGAAAGAAAGAAAATATAGATTTTTGGTGGTCTCACTAGGAACTTTAAGCTAGAATTCATCTAGACCAAATGTCCTCCTTATGTTGCAGTTTTAGAAGGCCAATGTCTCTTAAGTTGAGCCAAATGGTAAGAATTAATCAGCTCTGATTTGAGGCTTGTTTCCCCTTTTTGTGGTAATGTGGACGTTGTTGTAATTACCGTTCACAAAGCGGTCGGGTCCGATGGCGATGCGACGTTTATCTCATTTGCAATCAAGAGATGTTTACCGACAACCCGAGGATACTGACCACGACCGGCTTTAATACGATGTCGGCGTCTATATTCATTTAGTTTAAAAGATTTTTATATTTTTGACCGACTTCGGTAAAAGGAGAAGGTCCTCAATTCGTCTGTTTTTTATGTATGTTACGCGATATTTCCGCCAAATATAGACCGATTTTTAAGATTCTTTTATTGTTCGATAGAACTTATTCTAAGGGTGGTCTCATATAAATTAGGTAACGAACGGATAAGTTTTCAAGTTCGTCCATTATGTTTTCTTACTTTATGGTAGTGCACGATTACCGTCCTGAGGTCTTGGGTTCTATTTCCGGGTTGCTCAGTTGTATTGAATTTTTCTACTCAGTGTCTGAGTCTAGAATATGTCTCTGATATGCGATAGGCTTTAATTCTATTACATCCAGGACAGAAATGAGCTCGGCGAAATGTGGGTTTTCTAGTTCGCTAGTTGGCCTCTGCATGCCTCTTCGTGGATATCGATACAGAATTAAATATGTTAATACCTCAGTGGTGATAGGTCCATACAACCCGATTCCCACCGGCTTCCCTCTTCCAGATTGTGGGCTAATATATGTCTTATTCAGGTTCTATCTAGAAGAGAAAGCAGCACTAGCTTCCCTTTTCAATATTTTCACCATTCGCCACTGTAATACCTTTTGTAAAAGACGAACCTTACATCAACGCGGAAACGTATTTAAATTCATCCAATCATCATCATCATCAGCCATAGGACGTCCACTGTTGAACATAGGCCTCCTGCAAAGATTTCCAGATCGATCTGTTCAACTGTCCAATTCAACCAAACAAGGACATAATTTAGTAAAACTGTCGTGTGCTCTATAAATACAATTGTGTTTATTCGAACAGAAACACGAACGGTTTAGCTCAGCAACTCGAAAATGCAACGAATCGAATTTAACTTGACACTAGATTGGATACATAAAATTTATTGTGTGGAATGGAAAGCTAACTCGTTTATTTATATAGTTACGAGAGAAAGGGGACAACAGTCATGAAGTCCCGGCTTCGATACCCAGATCAGGCAAAGTGGGTTATTCTGCTCAATATCAGACCTGAGTGTCACATGTTCCCCTTACACTATTGTACCCGATATTGCGATAAACTTGTCCTTTATTACCTTCGCCCTATCACATCATCAATCAATCAATCAATCAATCAATCTTTATTGTGTGATTTTTTGGTACAAAAGATGTTATACATAATATTACAGTTCCATAAAAAATCTACCCTGTCGGGTGTACACAATTTCTATAGTAATATAATTATTTAAAATTAAAAATATATTATTAATTCAATGCCTTAAAGTATTCAAATGATAATGTTGTAATTAAATATAATGTCATAGCTGTTATTTAAATATCTAAAAGTCATCAGCAAGGAATTCATCAATTGTATAGTAACACCTGTTAACTAGTAAATTATATAATTGTCTTTTAAATTCTATTAAATTTATTTTTTTCATGTCATATGGTAGCTTATTAAATATTTTTGGAGCCATACACACGGTGCTCTTATGCATTATGGCAGTTTTTGAAGCTCTCAAAGCAAAATCATGGACATAGTTTCTTCTAATATTACCGTAATGTTGCTCAGATGCTTTTCTAAAGAGATCGTTGTTTTTCTTTACAAAAAGTGCAGTCTCATAGATGTAAAGACATGGCAAGGTTAATATTTTTAGCGATTTAAAGTATGGTTTGCATGTATCAATGGTCTTAAGTCCGCACATAGACCTGATGCACCTTTTTTGTGCTTTAAATATGTATTCTTTTTCACACGAGTTGCCCCAGAAAATTACTCCATAACGCAGTATACTTTCAACATATCCATAATAAGCAGTGACTACGGCAGCTTGATTAACTACTTTTCTAAGTTTGTAGAGAGCAAATGCAAACTTACTTTTTTTTTTATATTGAACGCATGGTCTTTCCAGGTTAGTTTGTTGTCTATTATTAAGCCTAGGAATTTAGTACATGTCACTTCTTCAATTTTTTCATTTTTAAATGTCAAGTTAATGTCAGGAGATATAATTCGTTGTTTAAATGTCATTATTTTGGTTTTTGAAAGGTTCAATATTAAATTATTATGATCAAGCCATTGTACTGATTGGAGCAATGCATTTTCAATATCCTTCTTATAATCTTTATCTTTTTCACGTCTTATGATGAGAGTACTATCATCAGCAAAAAGAACTATAGGATAAGATACGTGCTTTGGAAAGTCATTTATGTATATTAGAAATAGCAGTGGTCCTAGCACGCTGCCTTGTGGGACCCCATATGAGATATTGCGAATGTGTGAGACAAACTTGAGTTCCTTTTTACTATTTATACAGAGTTGTTTTATTTCCGTACACTGAGTTCTATTGCTGAGATAAGACTTTATAAGAGATAATACATTTCCTCTTATACCATATATATGAAGTTTTTGTAACAGAACATTGTGGTTCACTAAATCGAAAGCTTTGGTCATGTCCATAAAAATAGCGCTAGTTAGAACTCTATCATTCATATCTGTCACTATTAAATTAAGGAAGTCATAGATAGCCATATTGATAGAATAATTCTTTCTGAAACCTTTTTGCTCTTTAATTAGAATATTGTGTTTATTGAGGTAAGAATACATAGATTTATAAATAACTTTTTCAAATATTTTGGACATAACAGGAATAAGAGCAATTGGTCTGTAATTGTTAATATTAGTTCTTTCATCTTTTTTGAATAAGGGCTTGACGATAGTTGGTTTAAGTTTACATGGATAATTCCCAGAGGAGATACTTAAATTAATAATATGACTAAGAGGTTCTGATATTACTTCTGCAACATACTTTAAAGCTTTGGTCGATCATGGGATAGAGATAAGCTTTGCAAAGTGTGTGGGTTAGTGGTGCCTCTGCTTACCCCTGCTGAGATAGCAGGCGTGAGTGTGTTAGGAGAGGAGGTATGTAAAATAGGACCTATTTTACATTTTTTTATGACTGCCTCGGTGGCGTGGTGGTATTTCGGTACGACTACGGTTCTGAGGTCTCGGGTTCGATCCCCGGGTCGGGCAAAGTGATATTGGATTTTTCCATATCAGCTCGGAGTCTGGAATTTGTGGCCGATATGGCGATAGGCTCGCCCCCTATCACATCTGGGACGGAACTAAGCTCGGCGAAATGTGGGTGTTCTAGTTCGCTAGTGCGCCTCTGCCTACCCCTTCGGGGATACAGGCGTGAGCTTATGTTTATTTTGCATTTGGTATATGTGTATTTGATGGCGTGTAGCGGAGGTCTGTAAACGAATGGTTTGCTTTATTACTAGGGATGTCGGATAAATCTACATTTAAAGTTATAAACTTCGGCAATATTAGCACTACGGTTCAGAGTTAGACTGAGAGTCTCTAAGGTTTCAACTCCCAAGTCAAGCAATCAAATTTTTTATATGTGCTAATGTTGCATTAGATTCAAGAACTTGTTATTTGGTGATTTTTAAGGAGACATTAGTGAAGTTTTTAACTTTATTCCGGTGGAATTTTAAGTCACTAAATGCAGTCGAATCGAAGTCAAATTCGAATCGAGTGTCAAAAGTCAGCCCCAGGTTTGACTTTATGGGATGGAACAAAAGGTCGGCGCATCAGGGCAGCACTAGTTGCCCCTCTACTCTCTATGTTAGACTTCTTCTCAGTCGTGCACTCTTGGCAGAGTGGTCGTGGTTGTTGAGATGGTGGTACATGGTAGGTCGTCAACGTCATTAGTCTTCTTGGCGGCGATAATAGAACTTGCAACTCTTCTCCACATTTGGCGGTTAGCAGCATTGCGTGTACATTCTGTTATGGAGGACCGTGTCGTCGTCCTTATAGTATTCGTCCAGCGAGTAGGGGACCTGCCTCTACCTCTCTTTCCTTCTACCTGACCTTGGACCACAAGACCTATGTTAGACTATGTAACATTAAATCAATTAACAGAGCCGCGACTCAACTATCATCTAATTTACAGCTGGTTTCAATAAACGATCTCAGTTTAAAGTGCAGATAGATCGCGATTAAGAACCAATCAAATCGAGTCATTCGACTAACTTATGTTCAAACTGTGTTCTTATTGGCAAATTTTTGTAATCTATCTGCACATTCGAACTGAGATTGTTTATTGGAACTGGGCGTTAGTGCACTCTAACTACTCGAAATAACTGACCTACATAAAGATTTATTTAGCCATTAGCAACAGTAAATACTAAATGTAAGCACTGCGAAACTGCGCTCACGACTGGCTATTTAGTATATATGTCTAAAAACACTTAAAAAACGAATTCAAAACCCCAAACTCGACATTTCATATTTCTTCATCAGATCTTGACGCAATTTAGTGACCACCCTTGGAATAAATTCTATCGAATACAAAAGGAATCTCGAAAATCCATCAACATTTGTCGAAGATATCGAGTTACATAAGTAAAACAATACCAAATAATTTTTCTCCCACCCTCGTCTTTTGAAGTCGGTTAGAAAATAACGACGACTTGAGAACCAACCCTTTGGAAGTCTGTTAAAAAATAATGACGAATTGGGAACACTCCTTTTAAAGTCGGTTAGAAAATAACGACGAATTGAGAATCACTCCTTTTGAAGTCGGTTAGAAAATGACGACGAATTGAGAAACATTCCTTTTGAAGTTGATTGGAAAATAACGACGCATTGAGAATAGCGCCTTTGAAGTCGGATAGCAAATAACGATGAATTTAGAATAATCCCTTTTGAAGTTGGTTAAAAAGTTCTATAAACCAGTTTAAACTAACGCTATCAAATACTAACAAAACTTGCAATGTTATCGGATTATATAAACAAATAGAGCATTTGATAAGTAATTAAGCCACTGTTGGGCCCCGGCACCACTCCAAATTATTGGGACTGTGCTTAAAATTGTCGAAACTTTGCCTATTTAGAAGTTTAGGCCCATTAGCATGTATTCCGAGGAACATTTGTTACTTCACATTGATACTGTTTGCCCGAAAACGACTATAATTTTCTTCCTTGTAGTTTAGGAAATGTGGTAGCGGTCAGTATTTGCCTGTATACGTAGTAGTTACTAGCTATTTGCGTAAGTGTAGGTTTGAACACAAGAGTTTGTGATGGTTGTAGATCCAAGAATTTAGATTTTATAAGATTGGGTTCCACTTTTGTAGTTGTATTGTATTTAGTAATATTATTAAATACATTTATCAAAAATCTGTAGGGAAATATCCATTTAGTCTGTTGAGGTTATTTTTGACTCATAATATAATAGAACTATATATATAATAACATAAGCTCACGCCTGTATCCCCGAAGGGGTAGGCAGAGGCGCACTAGCGAACTAGAACACCCACATTTCGCCGAGCTTAGTTCCGTCACAGATGTGATAGGGGGCGTGCCTATCACCATATCGGGCACAAATATATATAATATATAGAGGTATATATATAATATGAGATCCAATGGCCTCACTAGGGAGGATCTCAAGACCGGGCGAACTGGAAGCGTTTAAGTAGGAAGGCGGACCCTGGCAGAAGGCCGGGGTAACGCCAGGCAGAAAGGAAGAAAGAATATAATAGAAGAATATCTCTTAAAGGGGGTGGATGTCAGGCACGCAACCAGTCCTGTCCTTTATCGTATCCATAAAAAATTAACCATCCTTACTTTTTCTTTCTACCTGACCTTATCTCCCACCTTAATGTGGGGTCGGCGCAACACACTTATTCAAACATGTTGCAGAAAGAATTTGTCTTAGTTTTACGACCGGCTGCCTGCCTGACGTCTTAGGGATCCAGTCCCGGGAAAAATAAATTAGAAAATTCTCTTTTCGCGACCTGGGAATCGAACCCAGGACCTCCCGGTTCACGTCGATGTATGCTGCCACTAAACCAAAGAGGCGACCAAAGGATTTCGAATCCATACTGCAATATTTTAATACAAGTGTGTTGTGGCGAGCCCACATTAGAGTGGGATAAGGGTACGTCAAGGTAAAATAAGATAGGAAAATTTATTGATGTAATTCGGGCACAAACTTCAATTTACAAAATATAATTTTGATTCGCTAACCTGGGATTAGGTCCTCGGTTTCATAGCGTTACAATTTCTATCTAGCACAAACAGTAAATCCTATTCACAGAGATTATTTTAATCCCATTATGCGACGGCGATGACCTGTTATGCCGAGCACAAAATCCATTTCACTATTTTCAGTGTCCTGCATGAAATCTGAATCTATAATTGAAGAAATAATGATCTATAATAAAGTGCCATTTACAAGATAGAAGAAGATACCCTAAATATGCTACAATTACGTTAATGAGACATTGTTGGTAACACCAACACTAAATTAAAAATAAATTATCTGTGGATCGTGTCTATGCTAAGTATTACATTATCTATGTAGTTGTAAATCCTTCGGCTTTCTGCATTAAATACAGATTATAGAGAGTACATTTTACAACGCACTGCTCGACTTTATATTTAATTCTACCAACACCATTCTTATTCCATTCCCATATATTTTTACCCTTTTTCCTACAGACATTATACTATTATTTAAAAATGTTGGGTGGTAGAGCCACGCTGTAGATGGATATATCAATAGCACCAATGGGCTGGCTCGACCAGTATGATACCACCGTTTCACGGAAATCTGGCGTAGGGCAGCTTAATGTTGCGGTCTTTGGTGAATGAGATTTAAATTTTTGTTAACTTTCCAAATACTCGGACTGCCTCGGTGGCGTGGTGGTATTTCGGTACGACTACGGTTCTGAGGTCTCGGGTTCGATCCCCGGGTCGGGCGAAGTGATATTGGATTTTTCCATATCAGCCCGAAGTCTGGAATTTGTGCCCGATATGGCGATAGGCTCGCCCCCTATCACATCTGGGACGGAACTAACCTCGGCGAAATGTGGGTGTTCTAGTTTGCTAGTGCGCCTCTGCCTACCACTTCGGGGTTACTGGCGTGAGCTTATGTTATGTTATGTTCCAAATACTCCTTCCCTTCCCAATCCCCATTTCTGCCTTTAAGATTTACAGGGCATCCATGATTCTTTAAATATGGTATCTATAGCAATGAACATTTACTACCACCTATTTGCCAGTCTATGTTCCAAGAAATCCTTTGAACACTCCAAAATTAGCATCACAATGAATTTCTCAATGCTTTCATAAAAGCATCGGGATGGTCACTGCGGAGTTCACTCAACTACGTAACCTTCGTTGTAAGTGCGTCCTCATTTAATTTGTTGAAATAGCAAAAGGGTGGGTTGAGGCCCTGAATGTTTTCCACCGTCCTGCCTATTTACAAGTGGCTATTTACCGAGGGCATTAAACGCGATCCCCCTGCTATTCGGATTCAATTTACCGTCAAAATGGACTTTGGGCTTCATTTGGCATCGTATTGCTAAGCCCATATAGGCACAACACTTCCTTCTAAGTTGCCATTTCCCAGCGGAGTTGGTAATAAGATTTAATTTTGTGTCGCAATACCAGCATCTACAGATCGAGAGTTCCGCGTGTAATCATTTAACTAATTAGTTACGACCAGATTTTTTTCAATAGTGATATATTTTTATCTGATTGATAATGTGATGACAGCATCGGTAGCGTTGGTTGTATTTCGGTACGACTACCGTCTTGAGATCTCGGGTTCGGGCAAAGTGATATTGCATTTTTCAGTATCAGCCTGGAATCTGGAATTTGTGCCCGATATGGCGATAGGCTCGCCCCCTATCACATCTGGGACGGAACTAAGCTTTGCGAAATGTCGGTGTTCTAGTTCGCTAGTGTGCCTCTGCCTACCCCTTCGGGGAATGCGTGAGCAATGCCTGCTCGGAGAAAGCTTTATTGAATACAATAAACACCAAATTGATTACATATCGCGGATACATCGTAATATACATTTTAAATACAGACGAAATGATAACCGCTGTGGCTTAAATTTATCGGAAATTAATAGTACTGATGAATATAAATTCCAATAAAATTTAATCGACTGATGGTAATTCTCAGAAAAAATACAAACGCGTTACATGAAATTGGAATATTTTCCAATTATTCCAATGACTTTATAAATACAGATATAACGTATCAAAGGCTTGTCAAAATCAACCACTTTCAGGTTTTCTAGAAAAATGGGATAATTATTAGTAGTAAGAAAATTTCATTTGCTATTTATTTACTTCACCATATCATAAAACATAAATGCAGAAATAAAGATTTTACAAATAAATTAAAAACTACTAGAGCCATCTATGAAATCGTAATATCCATTTCGTTGATAACGAGGGACTGCAAATTGATATAATACAAATATTTTTTCAAATGTTTATCGATTTCAAATAAACTGCTGATATATCGATAAGATTTTTATTGTTTGGGGGAGGCCTACGTTCAGCAGTGGACGTCCTATGGCTGATGATGATGATATCGATATCAGCAGTTTATTTTGACGAGGCTTTGTATCCACAAAGCCTCGTCAAAATCGATTAAATGGAACGGCATTCAGGTTTACTTAAAACATTGGATAATTACTACCAGCATGAATAAGTTATTCAGTATCTAAGCCCATTCGTCTGATAACGAGGGCCTGGGCATTGGATAAGCTGATGGCGATCGTAGCAGTCACGCAACGTGTAAAGGCTGGTTCACACTATGTGCTAAATACAGAACATGACTTGAAGAAACTATTATTTAGGGTTTGCACGTGATTTCATGAAAAAAAAAATATGGGTGGTTAGTAGAAGACCAAAAAACTCGGCTGTGTAAGTGAAGAATCACAAGTTTAAAAACTTAACAGAACGACTTCAAATCCGATCATGACTAAATTATACGGGACCACCCTTGAAATAAGCTCTATCGAACACAAAAATAATTTTGAAAATCGATCCACATTTGGCGGAGATATCGCGTCACATACATAAAAAATATAGACGAATTGAGGACCTTCTCCTTTTTGGTAGTCGGTCGAAAACTTAAGTGCGCTACTCAGATTTAAGAAAGGGGCGGCAGGTTTTGCATTGTCTCTACGTCTACAACTCTAAAATATTATGCTTTCTATCTATCATCTTAAAATCATTTTTAGTCGAGCTGTAATTACTTTTGAATAAGGAAATAATTTGGCCTTTATATTATTAACACTTTAAAACGTCACAACAATGTTTATCAATATTTTTATCAACAATACTGGATAATTGGGGGAGGCATATGTTCAGCAGTGGACGTCCTATGGCTGATGATGATGATGAATACTGGATTACAGATGAACATAATAATCATTACAAATTTTAGAGTAATATTTATGTCAGGTTCGCCTCCAAAACCAATTTCTGGAATTTATTATTGAAGTTAAAGTTGAAGTCAGACAGGCGGTCGGTCGTAAAAGCTAGGCCGAATCCTTTTTCGAGGAGAGGTTCAAGGAACTAACTGACTGCCAACCATCAGTGATGGAGGGGACAAGAATAGAATCTCTAGTCCCGAATAAAGGAAACCGTCTACAATTCTTTGTATTTTGGCATATTAAAATATTCAGTTTCATCGCAAGTATTCAATGCGGTAATTACCGCGTGTGCGTTCCAAAAGTAGGTTGATAGCGTTCTTTATTCATTGTGAGTGTCTGAAAATCTAAGCTCTTACCACAAACAAGCAACGACTCTCATACATATTAATGTTTTATCTACATTACCTAACGCGCTTGAGAGTAATACTTGCTTTAATGTGTTTGAGGGAATTCTGCTTTCACCTGACGAAATTGTTACGTTCGCCGGGTTTGCGTGTACTTTGTGAATACGTGATATTTTTGAGTGCCATCTGATATAATACGATATATCTTGATAAAAGACAATTTTAATGCGAACATCTCGTCTTATGCGTAAAACAGTGACGGATCTGAAAAATATTCAACTTTACAGGATAGCCATTTCAAATAATTAGGTACCTATATTTATTTTTTGACATAACTTTTAAGCTATTGCATAGCTTCTATCGCGGGCCTGAGCGTGGATACCGAATCCAGAAATTCCGTAACGAAAATAACCTAACACCCGACCGGCACAGCGGTGATACTTTTTAGTTTTGCCATCTATTGATGAATACTCTTAATTACTTTTTTGAAATATCACGCTTATCTCTTTAGTTCAGCAACTTGCCTCTAGGTGGCATTGGTTGTATCGGCGTTACTGCGTATGCGTAATCTCCCTCTTCGCCCCGCAATCTGGTGACTCATGCCTGCTTAGAGTTTCGGCGTTAGGGCACCTCCTCTTTGTATTTACTTCATGGTACGACTCTACGAAGCTCGCACGAATCGAGACGACCTGCTCCGAAATCGGACGAATACGTGAGATAGTATATAGGTGTATTGATTTTGGATGCTATGCAATAGATTTACCGCGGTAGTCCCCGAGTGCCACACGTTTGCTTTTTTAATTCTAAATGTGTAGTTATGAAAATTGGTATATTTCTAAAATACATTGTTTTTTAATATACCTAGTAATAGTATTAAGGTTAAGGCTTAGATCCATATATAATGAAAAGTGAATTTTGATTTTTTTCCAGATCCGTCATTTCTCTGTCTGACTGTCTGTTCTATGATTATGACGACCTAATGGCTCAAAAATTCTAGGAACATAGATATACAATCTAAATATGTTTTTTCTAGCTATCCTTATCTCACTCTACTATAGAGACGCAACACATTTTTTCATTTCTAATGCAGATAAGATTTGGGCACGTACATCTCCCCCTTGAATATTAACCTTAATAATAAATGTGATAGGAAAATTATTATAATTATAAAAGCGCATTTCATTATCGACATCAACCAGGATATCCGCTGATGAACATAGGCCTCCCTCAAATTATTAAAGGTCGTAGGAGGTCGCTGCATGCAGGCCGTTTCCCACAGATAAGTCTGGAAATTTTTGAAGAAGACCTAGCGTATTTCATCATCATCATCATCATCATCATAACCAGCCATAGGACGTCCACTGCTGGACATAGGCCTCCCCCATTTGCAGACTGACCTGTTGGAAGCGGCCTGCATCCAGCGACCTCCTGTGACCTTTATCAGGTCGTCGGTCCACTTAGCGGGTTTATTTCACTCATTTTTAAAGAAAACTTAATTCTACTAACTAGGAATTTAATGTTAAAATTTGTAAATATTTTCCCAACTTTTTACTTATCACGCAATAAATTCGATTTTAAATCTCTCCTAAATCAAAAGGCTGAAACCTCTTAAAATATATAAATTTACGACTCGACTCACTTAACTCCTCTGATTACTCTTTTATCAGACCGTTAGTAATAAAGATAAATAGCGTGCTATTAAAACAAGTTAATGTATATTCGGCACCGCCAACGTTCATTATTCATAGGTAAACATGGCCGGCCGAATTAAATGAAGTTTGTATAGCGACAAACAATCCTTTGCGAATAGACTTAGCTTTAGTTCCAGATCCAATTTGTCTAACATTTCGTGTTGGTTTATTATGTACAATTACTAGAATAACCTTGTATATCTTGAGGTCACGTATACAGGATTTCGTAGAGATTTCGCGTTTTTTGGAATACTGGTTATCTTGTTGAAAAATTTCTACGTATTTATTCTATCTATGTAAAGTCTGAGCTATCCCGTCTGGCGAGGAAAAGCTGATGCAGACGATGGCAGTGGGGCCCGTCTCTCCGTCTCTTTACGTAATCTATCTATGTAAAGTCTAACCTATAAACATACTTAACAACATAAGATTTCCTTGTATATCCAGAGGAGAGCTAAGAAACTAAACATGACCCTCGTTTCGCTCAGCTTATGTCATGTCGCCCCTTCATATTATAGGAAGCACGCCTATCGCTATTTTAGGAATAAATGTCATTTCCTCGCAATTAATGATGATTTTTCGTGTTTGAGGCTCGAATTTGAAACAAAGAATATCGTAGTTTTTAGACTATTGTCTGCTATTGCAGTAGTCGTTGGTTGTATTGCTAACAAATCTTGTAAATAGGAAATATATTTTGGTTTAATGATGATATATTTGGGATAATGATTCCAGAAGGTAACTCTTAACAGTCGATTCGACTTCTACTAGATTTTATTTATGTATTTAGGTACTTAAAAATCTACCGAAATCAAGGTAAAAAGTGCGGTAATGACGCAAAGTGCGGTAATGACGCGATTGGATTAGAGAACGTGTCATTTGGCACATTTTTAACTCGATTTCTGTGGAGTTTTAAGTAACTTACCTTCCACAAATATGGCGTCTAATGTATCTTAAGTCATGGGGTACCTGCACCAATTGCTTCCCTCTATATCCGGGTTGATAATTTAATAATAAATACGTCGTGTATTTTCGTGGCGTAGCTCGAGAATATTCGTGAACAATTGTATTGATTAGTTAATTCTAAGAAGTGGAGCCTTGAACAACGTCTGTTAGTTTAGTTGGATAAACTTGTGTGTAAGTCGTAATCGTTTGCGATAGAGGGTTCTTAGCAAATTTTGAAGTTTGTTTAAGTGGCATTGAGTTCGATATTATATTCTGAAGAGTTTGGCTAACTGGCAGTATGGAGATATTTAAGGTATGATTGAGAATTGGCCTTCTTACAGCTGATTCAGTGAAGTATTTTTAGAGAGACATATTAAAATTTTTAGTTAATAGTAATAATAACCTATTAATGAATTTCAAAGAAATAGTTTGTCAAATATTCCTATTGCGTAAAAATCACAATCATCCCATCACAACACAACGCAAAAACGGGATAAAAAGTATTCTGTCCTACTTCATCTAATTCACAGTTGACATGTGTTATGTGTGTGCTATTTTATTCAAATGAAAGAAAGAAAGAAAGGAACTTTATTTAGCCAACACTTGAGACCAGCTGTGAACACCGAAAATGGGTTCAGGTGTACTATGGATCATTCCTTTATCTTTCAGGATCTAGGTATGATTAAGGCGTAATTAGATAAATTATAATATATTCGCACTAATTGTTTCTCTGTTCTATCATTAACGAAGAAATAAGTTTAAAAAAGATCAATCTTTTATTTTTAACTTACCGACCGCTGTCTCCATTTTAGCCAATAAGTGGCACGGCTCGGCAGACGTGCGACAATGGGGCAGTAGTCGGCAAACACATCGCAGGCGCCTCGCCAAAGCAAACAGCCCAGCCCGTGCCGGCCAATTAACGGACACGGCAGCTTTGTCCAACACCCGGCGCCGAAGTAAGGTGCCTTTACCCTATACGTCGTTCGAAGTCACTTGATTACTTGAAGTTAAATGTTGCTGCGGTTTTATTTGCAACTAGCTCTTATCTACTTCGTATACGTGATTACGTTGAAGCTACTTTAAGCAGCTGAATTCTAGACAGTTAATAAGTTTATCTAACATCTTTGTTAATACAATTATTATTTTTCTGTTGCGAAAATCAAAGCCTCAAAAATATTAATCAAGGAGGTCTATAGATCTGTTTCGTAATTTTATCGACAGAGTAAAAAAAAAGCAGGTTCTCAATCGTCTGTATTTTTTCATTTACACGATATCTTATCTAAATGTGGACTGATTTACAATTTTTTTTAATCGATAGAGCTTATTCCAAGGGTGATCCCATTTACAATTGGTCACGACCATATAAGTTTTGAAGTCCGTACTTTAAGTTTTTACGAATCATCAACGAGAATTGATATAACTTCAGGTCTTTATTTGAATATATCTACATAGTAGTTAAGAGAACAGTATGAGAGTAATTGGTGTTACTACAAAGGATTATTCATGACAAAAAATTGACCATAGTGACAGTGTTTAAGCGAGAAGACAAGCTCTGCCCGGGTAGCATGGGTGTCACGATATATCTCGATAATCGACTGTCGAGATGTTGTCTACATGTTGTCCACATTATTGTATGAAAATAAACGAGGACGCATGTTAGTGTCCGTAGACAAATTGAGAAAACCGGTTATAACACGATAAAAATTTTAATGTTCTCGTGCCTCGCACGCCAGGCTGGTATAAGGTCGAGATACCTTACATAAACAATGAAAGATAGTTATACTGACTGAAATAAATCAACAATTTACATAAACATAAGCTCACGCCTGTATCCCCGAAGGGGTAGGCAGAGGCGTACTAGCGAACTGGAACACCCACATTTCGCCGAGTTAGTTCCACAATTTAATGACAATATATTTGCAAGTAGCTGTAGTTAAATAGCGTATCATATTTGGAAATTAGACTTAAAACTATTGCCTAGCATTACATGGTATATAAAAGACCTTTATGTCATACAAGATTTCATAGGTGAAAGGGACGAAGGGGAAGAGGCTGCGAGGCGTATTTAACCGTGATAGATTAATTCCCTTGACAAAGTAAAGTTGGAACATTTTGCTAATGATAAAGTTGTTTGCTCGGCAAGTTGTGCCTGTGTTCAAAATAATATTACTGGGGATTTAAGTTAAACATTAGAATAGATTAAAGTCGAATCTGTTGTAGTGAATTTAAGAGTTTGTGAAGGTGTTTGTAATTTAATGTGAATTTTATATTATTTCGAAAATACAAAAATAAACCACTTAGGACGACTTGCACCAATATTACTAACCTACAGTTAGCCTTAACCTCAAGTTAAATTGAATGAATAACATGCCCTTCATATATTTCATTTTCAATTTAACTTGAGGTTAGGACTAACTGTAGGTTAGTAATGGTGCAAGTCGCCCTTAAAAAGTAGGGCGGTTTAGTATAACGCATATGTCTGTATGAAATTTAATTAAATAGTGGATTTGACTTGGTACACATATTTGCACATTTTGGAATACTTGATATTGTATGGTGAAGGAAAATATCGTGAGGAAAACTGCATACCTAAGAATTCCTCCACGAAGAATTTCTCCAAGATAAGAATTTTTAAGGTAAGAATTGAAGTCTACCAACTCGCATAACGCCACCGTGGTAGGCAAATGTCTAACCCGTCTCAATAGTAACCCAGTTAAGACAATAATATAACTCGAGTTATAGCAACTCAAACGTAAAGTTGCGGGCAATTTGCAAAGTAGCATTTCTTAGCAGTTTTCTATAGCAAAGTTAAATGAAAGCGCAGTAGTTTATAACGCAGTCCGGTATCGCCGGTGCCTAATGGAATTAAATCCAAACTCTGTTTAGTGGTTACTTGCCGAACTTTTTGTAAGTTGAGAACACTGCGGGAAGTTGGCATATACTCGTATAGCTTTGCAAACTTATCTGTGAGTATAACAGAGGTGAACTATTAAAAATGCTTTCACATATAACTGTTATCCCTGATGGGTAAGGTAGAGATGTAATCAGTGTAACCACTGTGACCAAACTTTTTCAGTCCTATGATGAGATGGAGACGAGCATCAAGCAGTGGCGGATTTGCTAATAGGCTGAGTAGGTTGAAGCCTAGGGCGCAGATTTTAAGGGGCGGCAAATTTGGCCAAATTTTTTTGTTTTGATTTACAAACAAAAAAAAAACACTTTATTATAATAATAATATAATATTAACCCTGTAATATTACTGTCCCACTGCTGGCCACATTATTATAGACAGGGAAAAAGAAAAGAAAATATTATATACAGTATTTCAGATCTCAGTAGAGACGACAAAGTTAAATAGCCTACTTTCAGCATATATGTAAATGCGCCACTGGCCTCATGCCATGTCGAGATAACATACGAATCAATTTGTTAAACATCACTAAAAATCGTTTAAAATGGACTTATAACAAATCTGGAACCTTATGGACATTAAAACTACTTTTTTCTTTCTACCTGGCCTTATCCCACCTTAGGGTGGGGTCGGCGAGCAAGCCAGTTACAGAGAGTATTTGGGTTAGTTTAGACGACCGGCCGCCTGCCTGACGTCAACCCCCTATGAGGGATCCGGTCCCGGGCAAATTAAATTAGAAAATTTGCTTTCGACCTGGGATTCGAACCCGAACCTTCCGGTTCACAGCCTATACATGATGCCACTAGACCAAGGAGGCGACGGACATTAAAATTACTAATTAACTATAATTAATAAAATAATGTTTGCGGGTTTCATACGACCAGATGTTTCTTTTTTTATTTCCTAGGATAGGACCTGCAAATGAAAATGGAATAGAATAAATGAAACAGAATGCATACGACCTGCCTTATAGGATGCAACGTGAATGGGAAGTCGCCCATTGACTTAGTAAAGCTAGTGAACACAGTAAACTAGTAAACAGTGAAATTGCTGCCTACCATTTAGAGGAACAAAGATAAACTTGCGGAGCTATAAATGGAGTTACAAAAAGTGATATTGACATTTCAACGAGCACGGCGCGACGCGGCGTCTGACTCAAAAGCCGTTGTTTGTCTACTAGATACTTGGGTTTAAGTAATTTCCTCCCGCAACTAAAGTGTCGTTACTCGATTCCTTTAGTTTGCTCGTGTGGAGTGTTACTACGGTGATTTGCAGGATAGATATACATTTTATCTCTAAACGCAGTTTCACACTGGTGAAGTTTCATTCAATTTATATTTACTATTTTTATATTTGATTGTCTATGAATGGAATGTAAATAGTCATTAATGTAGGCAAGGATGAAATTCCGTAGGTCTATGGATATTATCCGTAAATCTGGCAAATGGCATTACTGTAGATTCACATTATAGAATTAAAGTTTACGCTATGAATTACGAAACGCAATCGAATTAGTACGAAAACGAGAGAAGCGAAGTAGCGAGCTTAATTCTAAAGTGTAATGTATAAAAATTAGGTATTCGTATTCTGTTATTTTGTTTTTGTCATTTATGAATGTTTTTAATATTATGTACGTAGTGCCTAATAAGCTACTGTCAAAACGAAGAACAAAGTCTTCTTTAAATAGTCACGGGCGGCTCGGCCTCCGGTGGCCTATTAGCTTATGTAACATATATATGTGTCGCATCCGACCGGTTAATAATGATAGAAATATTAAATGCACCTTTGTCAAGAAAAGTAAATAAAATACACCCTCGAATTTCAATATCGCAGACTGTTAATAAGATCAATAAAGTGGCACAGAGCGTGCAAATTATGGATGCTTTATAAAGCTCATTTAAATTGCAAACATTTTTGTAGTTTAATATGTTCTCTTGAAGGGTCGGGGCAGTTAATGACGGTAACAAGGTTCTCCCTAAGGAGCGTACTAGCGATGGTGATATAAAATCTAATAGGGCCTTTAACAGTGGGACATTTGATGTCAAGCGGGATTAGTAATCTGGGGAAGTGCATCTACATGTAGATCATAGGTCTATCATCTACATGTGGATCATTGTGTCTTGTAACCACCTTACTTTGTGTCTTGTAACCATATTACCGTACTTATAAAATGAATATGAGTTTTTACTTTAAAGATACTGATGAAAAAGACGATTTTACTCAATTAGTGCATGTATTTAAAATTTTATGTATAAAACTTTGACCTAATTTTGCTTGGAGCCGATGAATGACAGGATTTTTTCATTTCGGCATTATAGCATATATTACCAGCTAGTAAACCTGGATACCTTCTACGACGACTGGTGGGAGTTTGCTGCTGATCGTGATGAGTGGAGAGATAAAGGGGAGGCCTTTGCCCAGCAGTGGGATGATATGGGCTAATAAGATAAGATAAGATAAGATAAGATAAGTAAAATAAAAATTGTTTCAAAATTAATGTCATTCGATGGCAACCAAAATGGTGCACTGTTTTTAAGAAAATAATTTGATTACAAAATCAAACTATATTCTACACTACTCACAAAACCGTAATATTTCTCCGTACACATTGGAACCCAATGCGCCATAGGGATGTCATACGATCCTGTCTCATCGTTCCTCATTCATTTGAATATTGCTTTACACGTCTCAAGTAACTTTACTTTTAATTTAATAAGTCAAACTTGGTAATGGAGTTTATATATCTCTTGTACGTTTATTTAAATTTCCATTTAATGCCTTAATTTTGCTAAAAATCCATTAATAAGTCCTTTTGAAAACGGCTGACCTTGTAAATGTTAAAGGTTAAGGCCTTTATTCATAATGACTTAGTGGGACGCTATAATACCGCTGTAGGACGTTTCCGAAAAATTGTTATTCATAATAGCTCAATAGCCTTAAAACGTTCCCAAAATCTTCCATAAAATGTCTGCAATTTATAGAAGCTGGCACCCTACTTTAACGCTTCAATAGCAAAAAATATGGCCGATTTCGATCAACTGATTCGTATTTGACGTTCCACCAGTTTTGGTTGAGATTAATTTGAGGGTGCCTGCGACTTCTATCATAAACATAAAAAAATAAGCTCACACCTGTATCCCCGAAGGGGTAGGCAGAGGCGTACTGGCGAACTAGAACACCCACATTTCGCCGAGCTTAGTTCCGTCCCAGATGTGATAGGGGGGGAGCATATCGCCATATCGGGCACAAATTTCAGACTCCGGGCTGATATGGAAAAATCCAATATCACTTTGCCCGACCCGGGGATCGAACCCGAGACCTCAGAACCGTAGTCGTACCGAAATACCACCACGCCACCGAGGCAGTCTTCTAGACTTCAGAGAGACTTCTATCAAATGCAATTAATGTTATAAACACGATAGTTTGTGAGGTCGTATGGATGTTTTGTTACTCTTTCACACCAGAATGGTTGAACGGATCTGAATTTAATTCGGTAAATAAATGGATTATAGTCTAGAATAAAAATGTCTAGGACAACAAGACAAATAAATGTGATGCAAAAGTTATGACCTCATGGTCATAAGTCGCTCAGTTTATTTGAAATATACGCGCCCCAGGTCGGACAGCGTAATAATATTGAGAGAATAAACTTGTCTTAAGTGATTCTTCACCATTCACAGAACATTCTAGGATGTATTTATTTATAGAGGAATAACACATAGGCTACTTTTTTCCATAAATGTAGGGTCTCCGTAGGATAAATTTGATTGAAGTCAGCTAGTATTTAATATTTTCCGTGTGATATTTAATTACATACCTTGATTTCAACAAAACATCTTTTTCTTCAATATCATCATTATCTAAGCACGAATAAATCAAGAGAAATAAAACACTTCAAAAATACAATGATGAATTTTATTAAATCTGATTCAACAAAAAATACTTATGCACGCATGTTGCCTTATTATTCTTCAATACAATGTTATGTTGAAGCCGCTGTGAACTGGAAAGTCCGGTCCTGAATGCCATTCTCAAAGAAGGCAGGGTATTTTTCTTACACGATTTGCAAAGACTGGAAGCTCCCTTTCATTCATACGCTCCAAGGAATATCCTCCAAATCTAAATTTCATTTCCAAATATCCATAATCTACCCATCTTCGTTGATGTTTAGGTATTGCATATAACAAAATCACTTCACATGCAACAAATATAGTTTTACTTTGATTAAATTAATTAAATAAATATATAAACAAACTGGTCGCCATGGTCGCCATTTGCCAACGGGTGTGTCGAATTGCGCGCGCAAGGCGCGCGCGAATGATTGTTTTTTTTATTAGGCCATCGTTCCATGACTTTCCAGAGACAAAACTTGTCAAAATCACGTTTTATCTATGTACTAGCAACATTGTGACACGGTAAATATATTTTAGTTAATGAAGCTATAGTAAACTATTATGAATAAAGAATTTTATCGATCCTTCGATAGGCTTAAAATGCATTTTTACCAATATGAGTTTATATCTTCATTAGGGGTTTTATTATGAATAAAGGCCTTATAGTTTATTATTTAAATTCAATTTTAACTCTATGAAGGTCGTCTTTTATCCATAGTATATTTTCGATTCCATAGTTTCGGTATTCGGCAGCTCTCAGTTACTTGTCTTCGATGTTTGTCATATAATTCCAAGAAACTGTGCACACGTAACAACTTCAGTTTTCGATGAACAAAATCAGTGATTAAAGAAATTCCCAATTGGCATAACTAGCATCTTGAAACTGAGACTTTTTTTAACTGGTTACGGTCAACGAACATTTTTGAAAAGTTATTGGTTGCGAAAACTAAATTGCCAGCAATGCGCCTTAGATAGACAGAGTTTATTTTACGATGTTTTTGAGAATAACAGAAAATTCATAAAACACTGCGTTATAAGATCGTTATATTCCAATAGTATGTCGCAGCTTCTTGGATGCTAGTTTTCTCTTACTTACTTTGGTCGTGCGATTAACTTTCTTAACTTCATCATCATCATCATCAGCCACAGGACGTCCACTGCTGAACATAGGCCTCCCCCAAAGATTTCCAGATCGACCTGTTGGAATTTGTTGATTTCTTCACTTAATGGGATTTAATATAGTCAAGAGACTGCCTCGGTGCCGTGCTTATAATTCGGTACGACTACTGTCGTTCTTCGTCTACGGATTCGATCCTAGGGTCGGGCAGTGATTTTGGATTTTTCTATATCAGCGTGGAGTTTGGAATTTGTGCTAGATATGGTGATAGGCTCGCCCTCTATCACATCTGGGACGGAACTAAGTTTGGCGAAATGTGGATGTTTGCTAGTGCGCCTCTGCCTACCCCTTCGGGGATACAGGCGTGATCTTATATTAAAAAAATAATAATAAGAGAATATTTAACGCCTGAATTATTACTTTAACAGTTAAACAAGATAATATAAAGAGTAGTTTCTATTCCATGATTTGATCCTCCGATATTTATAATGCCAATATTATCCTTAATGATTACGTTGGGGACCAAGCAGGAGTCGAACTTAATTAAATTGTAAACATAACTTATAAATCAACTTGGGGCTGTAAAATGTTCTACTCGCCCTACGAAAATACTTTAATCAAATTTTCCAGTATGATGAATATTATCGATGAAGGGTCGTGACATAATATTACTTGTTTTGTGGTAGAAGGCTCTAAACATTACCTCAGATTCGATAAGCCGCAAATCCTTGCCAAAGAACACCGATTCCTAAATAGTACACGTAAAATACGCGAGGCTATTGAAATTAAAAAAACAACAATTTCAATAGAGAAGATGGTTGGAAGCTTGCACAAACCTGGGATCCAATCATACATTTAATTAAATTAGAATCGAAAAGACGAGCTGCCAGACCTCAAGGTACCGTGAGCTCCGTGCTGCGTAGATCGGATCACAAATAACTAACATTTTAAAATTTGTATTATTATAAAATGAAGGTAGATATTGTAATATTAACATTTTGGATTTTAGTCCGACACACAAAACAAATCGCGATAAAATCCGTAAAAACTAGTTTTATTTCAATTGTTTTGTGGTACTTTATAATTATTTCATCTTTATATATCACTCTTCGCCTTAGAGTAGAGATGGTTATACTGAACTTACTAACCTTTTGACTAGTATATTCTTCTTAAGACACTGTAAGTACTGTGGGGAATAGATTTAAGGCCATCATGCAGGAAAAGGTAACTAGGTTTTTCACTCTAGTGCAGCAAAGTTACTAAATTGGATATGATTGGAAGTCATAAATGGTAAAAATATAATGCTGACTGTTCAGAGTAATTACATCCCGATGTAATGACTCCCGAGACAAATCCAGAAGTACTTTGCCGAGTTGAACACAATGAATGTGGGATCATATATTTTGGGATTCCTGCAGAAGGAAACACACCAGAACCACTTTTAAATATTTTTTTTGTTACACCTTAGAATTGTTACACCTTACACCTTTCACTTTTTTTTTTAATCCACCGTTCAGAAACATAGCTAATTGAATATCACGTATTATCGAATAATGTCATATTAAATTATTATACTTATAATATAGAAATGCCTATTTTTATATACAATTACTTTGATGTTATTAAATTAAATTCAGCGTACAATAATTGATAATATTATAAATTAATTATATTAATTTTCTGGCCCACATGAATATAAATGTGTAATGCCTAACACTAGAACAAACTCGCCTGAACCACTACGGTCAATTTTGGTCAATCCAGTCGGGTCCAAAGTCCAACATCGGATACCATAACCAGCCGCTACAAGTAAACAAACAGAGCAAGAAACCGAGACGTCTTTTACCCGTGTCCACAATGTAAAAGCAAACTTAAGATTGACTTAAAAGAAAAAGTTGTGTATATTGTCGACTCCGGTCAGCGAAGTTTAATGAAAAAGGGCACCTTATTGCCGTCTCTGCATACTGTATTCTACGAGTCCTAATCTAATTACGAGCGCAGCTGTTGCAGTTTCCTTTTGTTACGGTTTATTGTAAAAATAAAGTTGTCGACATAATGTTTATTCCAATTGTCGCAACTTTTATGTGGGGTGCTCCCGATGTTATTGGAACTTTGCTTAGCGAATACCATTGAATCGATATAGGGTGATAATGTGTAGTTAAAACTAGGTTTGCAATTCTTTCTTTCTACCTGCTCTTATCCCACCTTAATGTGCGGTCGGTGCCACACACTTTTTCAACCATGTTGCAGAAAGGATTTAGCTTAGGTTTTACGACCAGCCTGAGGTCAACCACGATATTTCGAGGGTAAGTTTTATAATGTCTTGTGTACTTTGTCGCTACTTAGCTACACTAATGATGCTTTGACGAAGGCTGTGTTGAGTGCAGATCTGGTGTAGTTATACTAACACAAAGGATTTGATAAAAAAAAGTAAGTCTAGTGACTAAACGAAAACAATCTCAATGCTCTTTGTACCAAAATTACTAAGTACCTAAGCTCTACCATTGGTAATAACGAGAACCTCTCTTTTCAAATATTTTATCTAATAAATAAATACACCCAACAGTTAACAAACCTAGTCCTGACCCCACACTAGGTAAAACCTGTATCGTGGGTGTCAGAAACTATGAGAGACTTTCGGTCTCACAACACCCAGACTGGAAACAAAAATGGGCCACACAAATATTTGTCACAATGCGGGAATCGAATCCGCGGTCTCTCGCTTCACAGCCGGCTACTCGCCCACTGCGCCACGGAGGCTGTCATTTCTAAAATAGGACTTATTCCCTCACCGATAAAGTGTCATCTTAAAAAAACTCTAGAAACAGCTCAAGTTGCGAGGTGGTATATAGAGGTAGTTACTTAGCAACGCGGGCTTCGATTACAGCCTTGGAAATGGATTAACGGAACACGATACTGTATCTCGGATGTGTACGCAGTGGAGCAACACAAACACTGTCTTTACAAATTAACATTTGAATTACTGTTTGTGTGAACACACGTTTATAGTAACCACGTGTGCCTTGTAGATAGGTGATGTGACTTCGGCTTTACATAACAACATAACAACATAACATAAGCTCACGCTTGTATCCCGGAAGAGGTAGGCAGAGGCGCACTAGTGAACTAATACACCCACATTTCGGCGAGCTTATTTCCGTCCCAGATGTGATAGGGGGCGAGCCTATCGCCATATCGAGCAGGAATTCCAGACTCCGGTCTGATATGGAAAAATCCAATATCACTTAGCTTCGTCTTTACACTATAAAAATATAGCCTTTTTCACACCGGTAAAATCCTCTTGGATTCCTACTGTAGGCACTAGTGGCGTGCATTCCATATAGATAAAGAGACATAGTCTACCCTGACAATTTGCTATTTACATAAATTTAAAAAATACCAAACACAGATTTTGACAGCAGCAGCGATGGGCTTATATTTTAAATCGACGCGGGGATGATCACGATAAAATAATTAATTAATTTCATTATAATGTAACTTAATTTTATGGATCATGTTATCTGAATTAAATACATTATTATTATTATTATTATAAAGGTGGTGATGTAAGAGTTGAACTAAATAATTGTGCAAGTTTTTTGTCTGCCCTGATCGAAATGCCAGTGCACGTCGCTGGTAGGCACAGGGTACCTATGCCAGATTTGTACCGGCTAAAAACCACATGGTTGTTACCATCTGAATTTTGGAAGGGTTCCAAGAGGAATACGCCTAAACCACTACAATCATAATATAGCCATAACATAACATAACATAAGCTCACGCCTGTATCCCCGAAGGGGTAGGCAGAGGCGCACTAGCGAACTAGAACACCCACATTTCGCCGAGCTTAGTTCCGTCCCAGATGGGATAGGGGGCGAGCCTATCGCCATATCGGGCACAAATTCCAATTCCAAATATAGCCAATGTCTATAATATTAGTGTCTTACTGGGCACGGGCCTCTCCTACCAATGTGGGGTTGGGCTAAGACCTAATGGCATGTGTATTAATTTTATTTCACTTAAAATTGCGATGGCCGCTTGTTGACTGCTATTCTCATCATTAGCCAGTGGACGTCCACTGCTGGACATGGGACTCCCCTAAAGATTTCCAGACCGACCTGTTGGAAGCGGCCTGAATCCAGCGACTTTTTTTGTAGCAGAGACTGGCAAACGAGCATATGGGTCACGTGATGGTAAGTGATCTCCACCGCCAATAGAAATCCAAGACACAAAAAGAATCATGGGTGCGTTGCCAACCTAAAAGAAGGGAAATAGGGGTTGGGAAAGGAAAGAGGATATTCGGGCCACCGGGCTGGCTCGACCGGTTTGATAACACTGTCTCACAGAAAACCGACGGAAAGTAGCAGCTCGCAGTTTCGTTCAGTGAGTGAGACTTCCCGCGGCCCAATTCCTCCCTATTTCCCTCCTTTTAGGTTCGCAACGCACCTATGATTTTCTTGTCTTGGGTGTCTATGGGCGATGGAGATCACTTACCAGCAGGTGACCCGTCCGCTCGTTTTCCAGTCTCTGCTATATAGGTATATAAAAAAAAAAAAACAATTTCTGTGCCCAAAACAACTGATGCTATAACCACCAAAACCTGAACTACATAGTACATTTTCAAAACTGCTGATGTAAGAAACCATTCCACACATTTTAATTCTGACGGCTGACCGCGCCTGACTATACTCTATTTTGTGCTACACAAAGCACATAGTCAGTTTGGCACGTCAGCCATTCAGCTTACCACGCCGTCAGATCTCCATTGTTATGCTAAACTTTAACAATTTTCGCGTGTCTAGAAAATCGATCGTATAATATCTATCAGAGAGGATGTGTACGTGACATTTCTAGGGTGCTACCATGGACGTACAAAAAAGATGGACGGAGTGCCAGGGCCATTGAAAGTGAAGCAGGGTTTTCGACCGATTCGATCTATTGACACGTATTGGCGGCGACTGAGCATGTTATGTTCAACACTCATGTTGATGTGTGCGTAGAGCACTTTTTTACAGGCACGTTTGTGTGCGCGGCTTCTCTCTGGCGTCCGTTTAACTATAGGCGAGATGGTGTCCTTCTTTTTTTACGTCCATGGGTGCTACGTAGTGTTAAAAAGTGTCATTTTCTTTATTAACGCCTCGTTGTTGTAGCTTCCTTGGTCTGGTCGCAGCATATATGAACTATGAAGGGAGGTCCTAGGTTCGATTACCAGGTCGGGTGGGGTGTTTCTTGCACCGACCCCAAATAGAGGTGGGATAAGGGCAGGTGGAAAGAAAGATCAAAATTCTTTATGATTCTGTATGGGTAATTTGCACTCCATTCCGTTTTCTTCCACATATTCTCACTAAAATTACTTCTAAATAAACTAGGACGTTGGATTTAATAACGAAAGAAAATTCATATAGGTACATACATCACGCGTGTATCCCATGGGGGAGGCAGATACTATGGATTTCCACTTTGCCCGATTCCGACACTTGCACTTTATCTACTCTCACCAATCTCTTCATTAAATTCAACGAAATTCTTTTAAAATAAATCCAGTACGTGACATTAATAACATTCCTTCGGCATACAAAATAGGTCAATAGCAAAAATATATTTCTTGATTCCATTTGCACAAGCTCTGCTCCGCGCCGATGCGATAGCGACCCACTGGATTTACTAGTAATCTCATTCCATCGCACAAATGTATCTCGAATACATTCAGCACAAGATTTTATTCCTATACGTCCCGTATTATCCATTACCCGATAGATGAGACATCAATATCGTGAGGCTTTACACATATCGACACGCTAAATCTATCTCATAATAAGCGATGACATCATGGATCATTTTCTATGCCAGCTCGGCTCATTTTGCGATATAACGTCGACGCAAGACGCCGGTGAAGAATCTCGCGTCACGTCAATAATGTCATTCGAGAAGCAACAACAGAGGCCGCTCATTCTCCATCAATCATTCCGAGACAAAAAGGAAAGCGTCGATGTCGATAGGGCACGACACTCGCCGCATCTCACTTTGTCATAGTGTTGTGGGCTGACACCTAGTGTTATCGAAAACAAAAAAAACGAGCGAGATAAAAATGTGAAAAACATTCGCGGAAGAGGATTGATAAATTATTCAAAGTACCGAGACCAGAGTATTTGTGTAAATTGTGTGCACTGGTTAATGCATTATTCTCTTAGACAAATGTAATAAGAAACATTAAATGGATAGCGAAAATAATGAAATAATATAGAGTCGTGGCACGTTCACAACGCGACATAGTTTTTTTTTATAGCAGGTAATCGAGCAGGTGGATCACCAGATGGGATATGATCTCCACCGCCCATAGACACCCAAGACACAAATGTATCATGGGCGCGTTGCCAACCTAAAAGGAACGGAGTAGGGATTGGAAAGGCAGGAATTGGGCTACCGGAAATCTCACTCACTGAACGAAACGGCAAAACGCAACAGCGTTTCAGCTGTAAACATTATTGTCTACAACGTGGCGCCACCACTCAAATTATTATGACTACTGTGGACTCTCAGCATAAAAAAGTGAAATATTTTAATTTATAGTCATAAATTTTAAAACGATAGCGAGGATCAGTTGTGCGCTGAGTTACCCATTATTTACACTTAGGACCATTTGCAGCTCCGCGATAAATTTCTATTTACCAAATCTTGATTTAAAGATAGGAGTGAGCTGTAGGATAAATCTAGATAAGGTGTACCTCTAGATTAAGAAAGAAAGAAAGAAATAAATTTGATTCAGCCAAATTCTCAGTAACAGCGTTGCAAGTCGCCCTAACAAATCTAAAATCTAACACCCGCTGACCCGTAAAGGGAGGTAATGCTGGTGTGCTTATCGTTCTAATGGGCGATGATCTAAAAAGTATTCATAGAAAACTTTTTATAAAAATATCACTATCCTAGAATTTCATATTAGCGCTTTGTTACGGTCGAAATAAGTTACCTACTTATTTTTAAGGCGAGCCTTGTATGGTACATTTATTTAGGTAAGCTTTAGTTATGTCGCTCGTTTGTTTTCACAAATTCCCGGAGACGTTGCGTATGGAACGCGCCATGCACTATAAGCAGCCGAGTTATTTGATCATATCGGGGTTCGGGATCGAAGGGGGCGGGGAGAGATGACCCGGAATTTCATCTCCTTAAGAGGTTCCAACTATACCGCATTTATTCTAGTTCGTTCGACTATGAGTAAGACATTGAGAAAAGTATCGATATTGGCAGGAAAAAGTGAAGTGGCTTTGGCAGAATGTATTCCTGTATATTTCCATTTATATGTAAATTGAAATATATAATATATTTTATTTTTGCACCACAAAGTGATTACACTGGATGTGATAGAAGGCACAGTAGAATAAGAGGGCATTAAAAATAACGTTTTGTGTTCAAAATATCAAGACAACTAAATGAAAAAAATCCGACTTGGATGAATCGGCTCGTAGCACGTAGCATTAATGTGTAACAGAGCAGAGATCACCGTCCACCGTTGTAGCTTGCTACGCCGTGTAATATTCGCCTGTAGCTCGATGTTTGTAGTTTCTTTGGAAGTTTTGGGTAGATTGCATCGTAGCTGAAATATTCGCGTAGCAAATTACGTCCACAAAATCGTAGCAGACATGCGTATTTGCTACAGCTACGGAACTTTATTCGGTGAAAAGCTACAAGTCTGGACGTACCATAAGATTAGTTGTTGGTGGTGTTTCAGACCTTAAGTACGTTCGTAAGAATTAATTGTAAAACATCTAAGGATTTCGACGCATTTTAATACTTATAACAAATAAAACTGATTACGTTATAATGAACTCACAAATATAAACAATCCACCGTCACCCTCAATGCATGTAAACATACCTTAATTTATTTCGTGAAGTCGGTATTTACCTGCAACAAAAAACAATAAATCAATTTACTTAAAAGTGTTACAAACAATTCATTGGGAAACCGAACCGTGCAAAACTGAGTTGTGTGTGAAAAGTACAATCTACTGATGTAGGGTTGCTAGGAGTCTAGCTTTTACACGGTGAGGCCAAATATTTACGTATCTAGCTTTTGTTATCAATCGGCGTTATTAACGCGTGGAGGCTTGGCTCAAAACGGTGGTTTTTACATAAACATAAGCTCACGCCTGTATCCCCGAAGGGGTAGACAAAGGCGCACTAGCAAACTAGAACACCCACATATCGCCGAGCTTAGATGTAATAGGGGGCGAACCTATCGCCATATCGGACACAAATTCCAGATTCCGAGCTGATATGGAAAATCCAATATTACTTTGCCCGACCCGGGGATCAAACCCGAAACCTCAGCACGGTAGTCGTACCGAGGCAGTTTAATAAGGTATTATTATAGTATATTATCATTTGACTTTCAAAAAAGATATGTTCAGCTTTTATAATAAAATGCAACACCAAACCCTTGGCAACCCTAAAAAGCCGGCCTCGGTGTTGCCGACACTAGTGAGTAAATATTGTGCGCCACAAACAACCATGCTTAGACAAAGCGGGCGTCCTTACGAGACAAAAGACAAACAAATGGAAAGCTAGATGAAACCGCGACGTAGAGCGACAGGGCACCTACAGCCTGAGGTGGCTTCATAAGTTTTGATGGACAATGAGGTGAAATGTGTCTCATTTCTAGCTCGGCAAAGAAAATATTAGGAAAGGTTTCGCAAAGACTGATCAATGCTAAAATTACACACATCACATACATGTTATATGGGAATTCAAAATCCCGAAGTGTTTCGACACTATTGACAGTGATGTCAAAACGATGTGTTGATTGAATGTGATTTGAGCGCGCTTTCGGAAAGCAAGGGATAGTGCTGTTAGATACAATAACTTACAAATATGGACTAAAAGAGCTGTGATCTTTTCCTAAATATTACATTCAAATTGAGGTACAATAAAACCTTCATATAAGTAATAGCATAGTCACCGACATAGCCCAGAGGATTAGCAAGTTGAAATGGCAGGGTACATAGCTCGTAGAACTGATAGCCGATGGGGCAGAAAAGTTCTCGAGTAGAGACCACGTATCGGCAAGCGCAGCGTAGGACGTCCATCTACAAGGTGGAGCGACGACCTGATAAAGGTTGCAGGAAGTCGCTGGATGCAGATCGCTTCCAACAGGTCGATCTGGAAATCTTTGGGGAGGCCTATGTTCAGCAGTGGACGTTCTAGGGCTGATGATGATGATGATGATGATGATGATAGGTAATAGACACTACGAGTATTATCTAATGTATCGATCTATTACCGAGCTCAATATTAAATATTACCACGGTATTGAATACGGAAAAAGAAAAAATGTTAAATTAAAGGGAACTCTCTGTGTCATTAAATATTAACCAGCTATTACGAATATGAGGAAACTTAGTCAAAGTACAAATCTAATAAATAATTTAGTATCCGTTTATTTTTACCCGTAATATGAGGATTGAGAAGTTAAATACAACCCGAATGTTACAAAAGTTGTAAAGTTCGATTTATTAATATTAACCGAATGAAAAAACTTCCACAAATATAATATATATTAGGTATGAATATGTTTTTACTATTTCGTATTTCCGGGATTCGAGAGAATATAATTATATTCTCGATAAATTTTGATTTTCGGGAACCTTAAAATTATATAAAAGATTTTTTCTTTAGAAATATTTTGTGTAACATTCTTTAGTTTACTCTTTTTCTCAATATTTTCACTGTTGACTGTAGTCATTATGTAATTATTTACTGAAATGATACCCTTTCAAGATTTCCCTACATTTCATTTCCGGTAAGTACCATTAATAATTTTCCGGCATTTTTCGGAAACAGAAACCCAAAAGCCCTAATTAGGTACTTGCCTAATTTTTTAACATTAATTTTATATGAAATTTACGTCGTCTACAATATACCTAGAACAGAAAGAAATATATATTCTCAAAAATAAAAAAGTTATAAGCCTTTCAAGTTTGGTGTAACCTTCAAACTGCGGGAAAAAGAAATATCAGTATAATAAAAGTATAATAAATAAGTAAAATATCAGTATAAAGAAATATCACGTCACTGCCATAACTACCCCACTCCAGAATATAAATTTGGAATTACTGCCTCATTTTTCGACCAATTTCGATGCAGTTTTTACAGAAGGGTTTATTTTTTATTTAATTTGCTATTACATATAAATATGCGTATACAGGTCGATTTGGAAATCTTTGGGGGAGCCCTGTGTTCAGCAGTGGACGTCCTATGGCTGATGATGATGCGTATAAAATCAAACATAATCAAATACCTAATTACCATGCAAAAAAGTAACAAAATAACACACCATGGTAAGAATGGTTATATTGGTATATCGAATATTAAATTAGGCTAGCAATACATTATCCTTGACTTTGCGGGCAAAAATATGAAACATGTCGTAACATCGAACACTCCCTTAAGGGTCATGCGAGCGTCCCGAAAGAGTGGGGTGACCCATCGTCGTGTCCGCCTTGCCTGTCGCATAAATTCGGTTAATATAAGCCTTGGGAAAGGGATTAAATATAAATGACATATTTTATTCATGCTTAGAAAATAAGCACAAAAATATGTAGCAAATGGGCTTAGTACGTAAATGTAATATTAACGTAATGACAGTATGTTTTATCATTAGGATTATGTACTTAATGAAATTGTAATGTTTAATGGGTTTGATAGGTGTGGCATAAAAATCATAAATTATTTTAACAAATTAGGTGTTGCTAAAGCATTAGAAATGTTAATATCAGAATTAATAAAATAGGTATCTAGATAATGATACTTGTAGAAACAAGTTGCAATGGATAATAATAATAATAATAAATACACCCAACAGTCACACACCTTGTCCTGATCCCACACTAGGTATAACCTGTATCGTGGATGTCAGAGACTATGAGAGACTTTCGGTCTCACAACACCCAGTCTTAAAACAAATTTCTGTGGGCACACAAACATTTCTCTCAATGCGGAAATCGAACCCGCAGCCTCTCGCTTCACAGCCGGCTACTCGCTGATGATGGAATGTCCCATAAAAAAGATCATACGGTTGAGGCGAATCCAAAATATAACAAAACTTGCTTACCGCATGCCGCATCAGACGATTTGAAAATCGTATGACGCAATCGCGTTAATGTCAGTTTTTTGCTATTTTCGCCTGCATCGTATCGTAATTATAGACAAGGAATCAGCACCAGCCACAGCTCGCGTGATAATTCCATCATCTTTTTAACATTCATTTTTTTATAGCAGAGAGAAACGAGCAGATGGGTCACCTGATGGTAAGTGATCTCCACCACCCATAAACACCCAAGACACGAAAAAAATTATGGGTGCGATGCCAACCTAAAAGGAGGGAACAGAAGGGGAGGGAAAATAGGTTGGGAAAGGGAGAGGTGGAAATAGGCCACCGGAAATCTCACTCACCGAACGAAACGCGACAGCAAGCTGCCACTTTACGTGGGTTTTCTATGAGACAGTGGTATCTGCTCGGTCGAGCCAGCCGATTCGTGCTGTCTACAGCGAGGCTCTACCACTTATAAAATGTCCAAATTCAATGATTAACATGCTACATAACAAACGACTTTATTCCAGAGTAATAAAATTAGCATATGGACTTTTACAATTACGAAATCCCGTAACATTAGTCGAGTTACAAAATTCGCGGTAATCCTCCATCACGATTCACCAGAGCGTGCAGTTTTTGCGTCGGCATACCAGCGCGGCTCTTTGTCCCCCAGAATAAATTTACATCTTAACAAATGCCCGTTGGATGCAAGACCTTTTTGCCATAACCCTAATAACTTCTTAATGGCCGCGCGGAACTAAAAAATTACATCAAAATTCACTGGGGGAATCAGTTACGCATTAGGAAGTTCTGTTAGTGAATATGTATTAGCTACCAATAAATAATATTGAAAAGTCGTTTCGCGACCGGTTGCTGTATTTTAAATTACTTTAAGTTAATTACTTGTGTATGTGGTTTTACTGAGGTTTACTGCATCTCGTAATTATACTTAGGCACATCTAATTTTCGCTTATGTATAATTAATTAAACTTAAGGTATAGAGGTATATAAGTTTACAAGAATATGAGTGGTAGAGTCACGCTCTAGACAGTTACGTTTACAGCATGAATGTGCCGGTTTGCTACCACTGTCTCATAGAAAACCGACGTTTAGTGGCAGCTTGCTATCGCGTTTCGTTCGGTGAGATTTCCGGTGGCCCATTTCGCTCCTGTCATTTCCAATCCCCTTCCATTCCCAATCCCTGTTCCCTCCCCTTCCATTCTCTCCTTTTAGGTTGGCAACGGACCCATGATTATTTTTGTATTTTGGGTGTCTATGGGTTGCGGAGATCACTTACCGTCAGGTGACCCATCTGCTCGTTTGTCAATATGCTATAAAAAAAATTAAAGAAATGTGAATAACTAAATAATGGACCACTAAGGAATAAGGCCTTCTTTAATTAGTAAGAGGCTCATACCTAGCAGTAAGATTGAATATAAGGATGATATTAATGTACTTTGTTTTAATAAATTATCATGCATATTGCAGAAAGATTCGGCTTAGTTCAAGCGGTTGACTGCAAGATGTAAACTCTTTGTAGATGTAGTTACAGATAAATTTTGTTAGAAAAATCGCTTTGCCCCCTGCGCTTTGACGTACGACACACTGCCATTAAACCAAGAAGGTGCCCTTATATTAATTTACAATGGGCGTATTTCGATTAGATTTGATTGATTGACATTATTTGTGAATAGCGGCTTGTAAGACGCCAAAGTCTTTTTACCAAGTAATTTCAAGTGGTAGAGCCACGCTGTAGACAGTAACGTCTATAGCACGAATGGGCCGGCTCGACCGGTTAGATACCACTGTCTCACAGAAAACCGACGTAAAGTGGCAGCTTGTTGTCGCGTTTCGTTCGGTGAGTGAGATTTCCGGTGGCCCATTTCCCCACTCCCTTTCCCAATCCCCTTCCCTCCCCTTCCATTTCCTCCTTTTAGGTTGGCAACGCATCCATGATTCTTTTTGTGTCTTGGGTGTCTATGGGCGGTGGAGATCACTTACCATCAGGTGACCCATCTGCTCGTTTGCCAATCTTTGCTATAAAAAAAAAAAAAACTCAAATTACTCGTTTACGATTCACATATATTTAAAATGGCATTCCACATCACTAGTTCGTATAACGTTCACTGAACTATGAGTAAAGACATTAACGTGATACTAGTCGTTGCTCCCGGCTTCGCCCGCGCCCGTATTGTTATGGGATAAAGAAGCTTTCTATATGTTAATCAGGCATAAGCGCGATACCGCCCGGCCTCTATAATGTTTCGGATTAGGGATCAAGTTATTGCACCCATCAGAGGCGATCGAGTGATAAACATTTGTATAATTCTTACGTTATAAGGCTTATTTAGCTTTGCAACAACAACTGGTTTTTGTTCGTGGATCCGTCTGCGTTAATGGTATTTTGGGATAATTCGCGTTTTTCTTAAGCCTGTACTAAACCATTACACAAAACACCCACACAAAACATAGTTTTGCTATACATATTTGTTTATGGTCCGTTGTTCTATAAGCAGGAGACAGCGAAAATCAGAAATGTTAATTCAATAGTGACTGCCTCCGTGGCGTGGTGGTATTTCGGTACGACTACGGTTCTGAGGTCTCGGGTTCGATCCCCGAGTCGGGCAAAGTGTTATTGAATTTTTGCCATATCAGCCCGGAGTCTGGAATTTGTGCCCGATATGGCGATAGGCTCGCCCCTATCACATCTGTGACGAAACTTAGCTCGACGAAATTTGGGTGTTCTAGTTCACTTAATAAAATTTTTTGATTTTGTGTTTTGTCTAGAGAAAAACACAAAACAGGATTCCATTGCCATGACACAAAGCCTTCAGACCTTCAAGGAAAAGATAAAAAGCGCGTAGGATTTATGAACACAAAAGGGGAACATGGAAGTGTCTACATTCCCTTTGTCTACACAATCATGGAAAGTGCGTCGTTTATGTAGGTTGGTATTTGTGACAGAGGCAATGCTTTGATGTCGCTCTTTTTGCCGCGACTGTTCAGGATAAAGAGTTCATATCTACTGTTTTTTCACAGAATTCCTTGATAGTTCCGCGGCCCGAGCAGGAATAATTTTGAAAATCGAATTCGTGTCGAGCTAGCGCACTGATGATATTTGGTTAAAACATACAAATTTCGTAGACGCGCATCGAGTTCGATTGTTAAAAATATTCCTATTAGAGCCGCGGGTCATATCGTCGTTGTCAAACCAATATCTGCTATGTGCACTTTTTTGCATTTTTGACTGCCTCGTTGGCGTAGTTGTATTTCGGTATGACTACCGTCCTGAGGTCTCGCGTTCGATCCCCGGGTCGGGCGAAGTGATATTGGATTTTTCCATATCAGCCCGGAGTCTGGAATTTGTGCTCGATATGGCGATAGGTTCGCCCCCTATCACATCTGGGACAGAACTAAGCTCGGCGAAATGTGGGTATTCTAGTTCGCTAGTGCACCTCTGCCTACCCCTTCAGGGATACAGACGTGAGCTTATGTTATGTTATGTATGCACTTTTTTGAGATTTAAACATTTTGATTATTATGACTAGTTTGCTACCTAAACTTGATATATAACAACCGCTATATGATTCTAGTCATTACACGACGAACTATGAGCATTAGAAAACATGCTATTAACAGCCAGTAGCGTAACTACAGGGTGGCATGGCAGGCATAATGCCACGGGCCCTTAATCGTATGGGGCCCCCGCTTCGACTGGAAGGATACCCCGGACTGATAAGGCCTGGGCATAGGCCCTCATCTGATGAATTTGCCACGGGACCTAAATTTACGCCGCTGTCAACAGCAATGAGAATCTTTTTACTCCATATAACTGAGACATATCAACAACCAAACCGAATTCTTGAATCTACAAAGCTACTGACAGTGCGGCGCGGCGTCAAAACATGTATTTTTGGGTCTAATATTACCTCATTGTTTGTTTTTACTTCAAAATAATCGCCTCGCACTGTAATCTATATGGACAACATTGGAATCAATTTGGAAATATCATGTTGTGTCTGCCACGGGCAATCTGCTGCAGGATATTTTTGCTTTTTAATTGAGCTCAGTCAAAAACAGTCAAAGCGTGTTTACCTTTTGTGAAAGTATATTTATCTATGTTTTGACTGCCTCGGTGGCGTGGTTGTATTTCGGTACGACTGCCGTGCTGAGGTCTCGGGTTCGACCCCCGGTTCGGGCAAAGTGATATTGGATTTTTCCATATCAGCCCGGAGTCTGGAATTTGTGCCCGATATGGCGATAGGCTCGCTCCCTATCACATCTGGGACGGAACTAAGCTCGGCGAAATGTGGGTGTACTAGTTGGCTAGTGCGCCTCTGCCTACTCCTTCGGGGATACAGGCGTGAGCTTATGTTATGTTATGTTTTAAGAGCAGGAGACATCTAAAGTCATTGTTTGGCGTATGTGTTTTGTTTTGAGTAAAACAAGTCCAGGAAACGGGCCTTAACGTACGATGTTTTCGATGCAGTGGACGAATAACCAGATAAAAAGTGTGCAGGTTCAATCCTATATCGTCACGTGATAGATTTTGAATATAAATTAGTTTGCGTCTGGGTATTGTGCGAACGAAGGTCTCTATAGTTCCTGATAGCCCTGATACCTTGACTAATAAACCATATCAGTAGCAGTTGCGAAGCTGAATTAGCAAATAGGTAATGAAGAAAATGTATAATCGGCTTCCTTTTTTAAAGGTTTCACCCTTTGTCAAAGCTTACTACTAAAACCGTACGGCTATAGTGTGCGTTTGACTGTTGGCAATTATTTTATTACATTAACCTCCTTTTATTAAGTCGGTTGAAACGGTTAAAAGGGAGAAGACAAAGTAGAGTGACATGCATAACCATTAGAAGAGTGACATGTGATCTATTTGCCTTGCAAAAAGGGATCTTAATCTTAACTCGCCAAAGTTCATTTGTCAGTAAGCAATCCTAACCCAGATGACACCAAAGTCCGACTTATTCTTGCTAACCTCATTATCGTGAAAGGGAAGCTGTACTGCCTTTATTATATGAAATATATTCATATGACTTGTATGAATGCGCGAACACGTTTTCTTATAAAGATTTGTTATTCCATTTTTTCTGTGTCTGACGATGTTCACACTTGAGCGCCTTTATGTTTAATTTGAATATGTCTTTGACTTTGTATAAAAAATCTCACACTAGTCTCACTGATCACATTCAAAGTTGTTCAACTGCCGATTCAAGTGTTTAATATTATTGATTTAAATAATCACAAGTTTAAAAACTTAACAAACTGACTTCAAATCCGATCGTGACCAAATTTATATGGGGCCACCCTTGAAATAAGCTCTATCGGCCACAAAAAGAATTTTGAAAATCGGTCTACATTTGGCGGAGATATCGCGTAACATACAAAACAGACGAATTGAGAACTTCTCCTTTTTTGGAAATCGGTCGAAAATATAGAAGCTCTTTTCTTTAAAGTAGGTTACAAATTGTAGCATTTCATTTACTTGTAAATCTATTACCATTTCTCACGTGATACTGTGTGTATCTTTCATTATGAATTGATGCTTCGTTTACAAACATTGAATAACACATAAACATGGCACCACATATTAGCTTCTTCAAACATGTTCTGCGTGTTATTGCGGACAAGGTACTGAAGATATTTGCATACCAAACACGTGGGACGTTCCTTTCAGTAACCGGTTAGCGTTCATTTACATATCCTTTTGGTGTACGATTATTTTGTGGACTGAAGTTGTATTTTCTGTGGTTGTCTAACTAGTTTTGGACAGAGCGAAATGAATCTCCACTTAGCGATGTTGTAGGACGTTACTACGGTTAATAATTATCGATGATATTGTCTATTTCGTGAGCATACGGTTAAATTAAAATCAAACTGAACTTTAATCTAAGTTTTAGTTCAACGTTATTTTACAGAGCAGTCACAATTAAACGTCAGTTTTGTCAAATCAATTTTTACGAAATTACTGTTTTTTTTTTAATTATTAGGATTTTGACGGGAAGTTTGACAGGATGGGCGTCGCTTGTTAAAATTATTTCATATTATTCTCTAGAGCTGTGTTTGTTGGCTTTAAGTGTTGTGGTTTAATGCATCAAACTTCAGTGAAGATGGACAGTATAATGTGGAAAATTTTTAACCGGTGATCTTCAATGAGTTTTACTTGGTGCGTTGGCTGGCTTTGTTCGGTCGATTCGCCGAGTGAAGGTCATCTGAGTGGCACTGGACTGGAAGGAATTACCACCATAATCCCAGCAGAGCCTTGAGGTCATCCACATCTGGGTCTCATGGTAATTGTGAAAACATAATTGCTCGATTTACCTTAACATTGGCTAAATCACCGCATATGCGTGGAAGCCATTATTTTTCAAAGAAGAAACTTTTTTTTTAGTTTACTCAATATACGGAGTAGACTCAAATCTTCTTAAAATTAATATTTAAGCTTAAGCACTCAACTTACATATATTTATTATAAACAAACAAACAATTGAATTTACCTTAAAAACCGTAAGTATATTCAACAACAAAACTATGAAACACACATTACCTGTACATAGAAATCGTATTAAAGTTTCAAATACACAATTTTTCGTGACACTCGCAGTGCAAACAAATTCCTATTTCGCGAGCGCAAAATTTAGCAAATAATTTTATTACTTCGTCAAATATTTTAATAATTGGAAGTGAAAGCCAGGGAATAAGGGTTCAAGTTAAGCCGAGTGCCTTCCACGGCGTGGAAAAAGAACCGCCTCATAAATATTCATGTCAATTTTAGGCCCGAAAAGTCATATTTAAGTCTATTTTCGATAAAACGCCGGAGCGTCTTTCGTAATGGTGATTTCATTTCGCCTCACCTGTCCCAAGTTGACGAGAAATATTTTTTATTAGTTGCCGAGACTTGGTTCCTAAGTTTTGTAATCAAGTTTATTTTTGGCAAGGGCTGAAGAACCGTCCGTTACTTAATTACAATTTTAATGGTCGTGTCGTAATGTTTTATATACCAATTTTTACCTGTATGGTACAATATACTCTCCCGCCTCGATGGCGTGGTTGTATTTCGGTACGACTACCGTTCTGAGGTCTCGGGATCGATCCCCGGGTCGGGTAAAGTGATATTGGATTTTTCCATATCAGCCCGGAGTCTGGAATTTGTGCCGGATATGGCGATAGGCTTGCCCCCTATCACATGTGGGACGCAACTAAGCTCGGCGAAATGTAGATGTTCTAGTTCACTAGTGCGGTTCTGCCTACCCCTTTGGGGACACAGGCGTGAGCTTACGTAATGTAATGTAAAATGAAATGATGGACAAATAGATTATTATTACGTCGGTTTTCTGTGTACAGTGGTATCAAACCGGTCTAGCCGGCCTTTTAGGCCGGCCGTAGACGTAAATGTCTACAGTATGGCTCTACCACTCAAAAAATGTATTGTGTCTATGAATGTATATTTGAAAGTTTTATATGAACAGTAAAAGTGATGTTGGAACTGTTCTATTCAATAAATAAATCTCTATTATAACGGGTGTTTCATAAAGTTGGTATCAATAACAATTCCACATACAAGGCGAACGATGTAAAGTGTAATGCTAAAGTTATAAAATAAAAATTGAACTTGTTTTTTTTATCAATTATTAAGCATGGGGATTTTAAAATCAGAGTGCGACCTGTAAATCATCGCAATTAGCATAGGAATGGCGTTGTGTATGTTAAAAAAAATTAATTACAAATTTGCAAATGTACTGCAGCTGACCTAATGATCAATGTAGTTATTATTGATACAAACTTTATGAAACACTCTGTATACTTCCAAAAATAGAAGAAAAACTAAAATACGATCAATAACAGTTTTACATAAATAGCTTTATCATAATGCGTCAAATATATAAGGAAAGGAAATGTTATCGAAAATAGTAAGTGATTATTAACACAGAGTTTCTGAGCGGGTCGGATATTCGGAATACATTTAGGTTTATCGAATCATTTAAGTTTTACGAAGGCCCGCCAAAATTGGTGCGGCGTATGCAATAAAATAAATTGTCAATCTTCATAAAATGATTCATCTTGTTAAATGAAAGGAATTGTGCTAGATGTGTGGACTGTTGGGTGTATTTATTTATGTATTGAAGGAAATTTGTATAGATTTAGATTCGTTTGTTGTATTGGTAGAGTGTTATTTGTGTTTATTAGAGTTGTCTTGTTTAATGCTTTATATAAATATGATAAATAGACTCACGCCTGTATCCCCGAAAGGGTAAGCAAAGGCGAACTAGCGAACTAGAACTTTATGAAACACCCGTTATAATAGAGATTTATTTATGGAATAGAACAGTTCCAACATCACTTATACATTCGTAGATACAATACAATTTTTGAGTGGTAGAGCCATACTATAGACATTTACGTCTACGGCCGGCCTAAAAGGCCGGCTCGACAGTTTTGATACCACTGTCTTATAGAAAATAGACGTAAAAATAATCTATTTGTCCATTATTTCATTTTACATTACATTACGTAAGCTCACGCCTGTGTCCCCTAAGGGGTAGGTAGAACCGCACTAGTGAACTAGAAAATCCACTTTTCGCCATGCTCATTTACGTTTCAGATATGATAGGGGGCGAGCCTATCGTCATTTCGGGCACAAATTCTTGACTCCGGGCTGATATTGAAAAACTCAATATATTTTTACCTGACCCGGGGATCGAACCCGAGACCCCAAGATGGTAGTCGTAGGCAGAGAAGGCTCACCTGCCAAGCTTTAATAAAAGAGAAAATGAAGTTAAAACATAACCGAATTAAATTAAAGAACGTAAAAAATCAAGACAAATTATTTATTCATGGAGGGTTATAATGGGCCCTTTAGCACTTCAATTTATAACAAATTGATGATTAACGAACGACGTGTAAATGACAGCCGAGGAATTGAGGAGTTGCCTAAAAATAAAACTTGTTTATAACGTTTTGCATTTATAAGGATTGTTGTGAGTGTTTTCCTGTTTGCGAATTATCCGAAACAATAGGTAGGCTAGCTTTGATGTCAAACGCAGAGCGTGGTTTGTATTTATCAAGGTATGGAAATACATAAGCTCACGACTGAATTCTAAAAGGAGTAAGCAGACGCGGTCTAGAGAACTAACACATCCACATTTCGCGAGCTTATTTAGAGATGGGGGCGAGTCTATGACCACGCCAGGAAATTCCAGTCTCGTTTCATTTATATTATAAAAAAAATAAGGTGTATCAAAGTTACAAGGCATTGTCTCTGTATATTTATCTGCTGTCTTTAAATTGTAAATTGCATTCTAAACGGTTTATCTATACAGGTTTTCGTCATCCACTTTATATATCATATTTTTCATACTTATATTTGAACTAACTGAACAGAGTTAAGTTAGTTCAAACCAGCAATTTGAATTAAATATTTGAATTTGAAAATTCCTTTGTTATTTGATACGATCAGGTAATAATTAAACTCATTAAATATCGGCATTATTGTTTATTTAATGATACAGTCGTCTATAGCTACATCCTAAAATGATTTAATAGCTTACAATTTCGATTTATGATTAATCCGCTTATAATTGCTAGAAACCCTTCAGCTTCAATCAAAGAAACTATTAAGCAATTGGAAATTTCAAGAGCAATTAATTCAATTATGAGAAATTTAATAATAAGTAATGAGACAGAAAATTGCTCCGTAGCTGTAATACCAAAAGTTTTATCGTTTTCATAAAATTAATCTGGCATAGAATAAAGTTACTTTTAATCACTGTTTTCATAATTATTTCATAATTATTTTCACTTATAAAATTAATACATACGAATTTATCTCGAAAAAGCGAATTACAAAATTTCATATCCGAAACGACAACGTCATTTATAACAAATTGATAGGTGCGAACGGAAAAGATTTTGAATATTAATCAGTTGTAGCCCAACATGTTGCTGAAATTTAAGCTTTGAGTTAATGACGATAAGATTGGTATTGGGCTTGCGGCTGAGATGTCGAGGTTTGGGAATACTGCGAGGAAACAAATCGAGGCTATGTAGGTCAACAACCCTGGCGAGAGGGTAGGTACAGTAATTGGGACGTATGTCGTGTCAGACGTTCGATTTTACAGAATCACCGTGGCCGCGTGGGCGTTTCACTTCGGTTGGTGATTTTTAATCCAAGACGCGAAGCGGTTAAAGGGATTTTTGACCGACTTCCAAAAAGGAGAAGGTCCTCAATTCGTCTGTTTTTTATGTATATTACGCGATATCTCCGCCGAATGTGGACCGATCTTCAAAATTCTTTTTGTGTTCCATAAAGCTTATTTCAAAGGTCCCATATAAATTTGGTCACGATTGGATTTGAAGTCGGTCCGTTAAGTTAATTGAATTAGAAAATTCGCTTTGGCCGATCTGGGAATCGAACCCAGGACCTCCCGATTCACAGCCCATATACGCTGTCACTAGACCATGAAAGCGACATATTTATTAAAGACCAATAAATAAAAAAATGTACAAAGTTCAATACGTTGTTTACGCGTTTTCCTTTTAATCACATCAAATTATATCACTCGAGTTTCAGTGCCGATGTTTGATCACCGATCAAACTTGATAAAACTTTTTTTATCTTCCCTTATTCAATTAGGGGGAAAGAAATTATATTTTCATACGCTCCCTTAACATCCTCGTCGCCTAAACGTGGATGAATAAAAATAAATAATTATGTGAAAGTTTGCTCAGAGTTTGAACATAATTAGAGGCTAGGAGAAAAAATTATACATTCATTTTTAATAAAACCTAAGAGTCTGAGCTCAGAGATCAGCGGCCTGAGCAGGAAAATTTCTGACAACCGTAAATGTATTCGAACTCGATGCGCGTCTATGAAATTTGTATGAAATATTAACCAAACGTCATCAGTGCGCAGCGAACTCGAATACATTTACATTTACATTAGTTTTTCGTGCTCGGGCTACTGAGCAAGATTTCATATAAAGAAAGAGCAAATTGTTTTTTCGTAAATTATATAAAATTAAGGTAAATGGTGGCTTAAGAGGTCGCCTTCTTGATCTGGTGGCAGCATATACGGGCTGTGAACCGGCAGGTCGTGGGTTCGATTCCCAGGTCTGGCAAAGATAATTTTCTAATTTAATTTGCCCGGGACTGGATCCTCCAGAGGGGGTTGACGTCAGGCAGGCAGTCGGTCGTAAAACGTAGCCAAATCCTTTCTGCAACATGCTTGAAATAGTGTGTTGCGCCAACCCCACATTAAGGTGGGATAAGGGCATGTAGAAAGGTGACGTAAGAGATAAGTGAATCTTAAAAAAATATAAATCAGAAGACAGATGATATAATTATGCTGAAGATGACTAAAAGTGTGTTACACCGACCCCACAATGATGTGGGAAAACACATAACTCGGTTTGCTTCTTCCATCTGCGGAGTGTAAAGAAACATAAATAGCCTAGCATAATTCCGGTGATACGTCTATGGTTTGTCGATGGTCACTGGTTTTTAGAGTTCCGTACCTCAAAAGTAAAAAACGGAACCTTAATAGGATCACTTTGTCTGTCTCTCACGACGTTTTTCTCAGGAACGCATGGAGGTATCAAGCTGAATATTCAGGTCTACTGTCCCTTGGAGCTGTGAAAAAAATCAAACATCTAAGCCAACGCAATCAATAGGTACAGTCGTCTATGTCGCAAATTTTCGACACTCGCAAGGGAATCAAAACCTCTGTAAGTTTTGAAGTACCCTGTGGTACTTCCCGTGAACTCAGAATCTTGAAATTTGGTACGAAGCAACGTCTTATAGCACAGATACAGGGAAAATTGCGAAATTCATTATATACCTACAGGTTTGTACGGAACCCTCGGGGCGCGAGTCCGACTGACAGATGGGTCACCTGATGGTAAGTGATCTCCACCGCCCAGACACCCAAGACACAAAAAGAATCATGGGTGCGTTGTCAACCTAAAACGAGGAAATGGAAGGGGAGGGAAAAAGGGATTGGGAAAGGGGGAAATGTGCCACCGGAAATCTCACGCACCGAACGAAACGCGACAGCAAGCTGCATTTACGTCGGTTTTCTGTGAGACAGTGGTATCAAACCGGTCGAGCCGGCCCATTCGTGCTGTAGACGTTACTGTCTACAGCATGGCTCTACCACTCGTATAGTGTAGTGTAGATCGCCATCAGGACGAATACGAATATCCTACCAGAAATAACGAACACAACACCATAATCTAGTCAAATCCATCAATTAAAGCATTTAAAACGTATCCAACAACTCCCCATTACGACTCCGTAGACACAAATTAAAGTTTACGACTTTAATTGGCACACCGCGGATATTTAATGACATTTGCATGTTGGTCGGATATTAACTTACTCGGATATTACGATCAGTAATTGTGTTTCGCACTCATACCGACGTAACAAATACATTTTGTCGTGTTATTTTATGTGAAAATTGTTATTGGGTTAACAAGATCGAAGTGGTATTATAATAGATATAAGTGGATTAAACTACGATGGAATTGGTGTTTTCATTAATTGTTTTTTTATTGTTTTTGCCAGACATCGTGTCATGTCAGTTTGTTATGACTGGAGTTTTAATCGGTGAAGTAAGGCCTCATTCGCACGCGAGCTTTTTCAACGCTCGTTAAAAAGGGTCCCAATATGTTGGTTCACATGAGTGTTTGAAAATCATTTTTGTCCAGTTTCTAATAAATACCTTATTAGAAATGATTCTACATACTGCTAAACGCCCGGGGTTTAAATAAGCATTAAAAAAGCTCTCGTGTTAATGAGGGCTTATTCTAGAGCTCTTTATGCTGGGAAGATGCAAGGGCTAGCTCGCACCGGTGATTTTGACGGTTTTTTACACTTGCATTTATACCACCTTAATGTGGAATCGGCACAACACTTTTCCAAGCATTTTTCAGAAAGGACTCTGCTCAGTTTTTCCACCTGGCGTGGTTGTCTGCCCGACGTAAACTCCCCTCTGGGGGATCCAGTTCTGAGAAAATTGTGTTAGATAAACGCCCCGCCAGATATGGTAATCAAACTCAGGACCTCCCGGTTCCCAGCCCATATATACGCTGCCACTAAAGTGGCGACACTGTTTAGTCAATTTTTTTATCCATTTTGGACCCTGATTATGCTTTCGTTTCTTATTGATCAATCCAATTGTATTAAAATCTTGTTAGATTTTTTAATTGTTTCCGTAGCCGCGAGTTTCTTTTCACCGTTTTCCGATACCTGTGATGCTGTAGATACGAACTCAGCGGGCGCGGGTACGCACCGCTATTGGTGAACATCGCTGGAATGCCGCTCCCCGCGCTGCTGCCTTCGAGGCCAGTACGCCTAGTACGAGTTAATGCTTTTTGAAAACTATGATCGCTATCGTTAAATCTCTATACATTTAATTAGTTCATTGCAGTTTCCGCAAGCGGCGCTACAAGTCAAATGTATGGAGTTTTAACGATAACTATCATATTTTTCGAGAAGCATTAACTCTTACTAGGGGTGCAGTTCCATATAAATCTATACATGGAAACGCGCCGCCGCTCCGCTCCTGCTGAGTTCGTGTCCGCAGCCTAATGGTGGATTTGAAAATGATTGGAGGTGAACTAAACCCCACAAAAGACCCGCTTCGGGTTTGACGTAAATAACCATTTACCCGCCCTCACGTTAATTGATGTTTCCAACAAAATTAAGGCAATTTAACTTCATTACTCTGTCATTGTATTTCACTAGTCATTAATTTTGTATTACGTAATTATAGCAAAATAGGTGAAACACCACGTATGCAGGGACGTTGCGCGTTTAATTTACGGGATTTGATACGCAAATTGCTTTGAAGCTCTGATGAATTAATTTGGATTTGTGGCGTGGATGTTTACAAACTAGGTTCTGGGACTTTTGTAATTTTCTACATATTTGAATATTTATTTGTTTTTTTATAGCAGAGACTGGCAAACGAGCAGATGGGTCACCTGATGGTAAGTGATCTCTACCGCCCATAGACATCCAACACACAAAGAGAATCATGGGTGCATTGCCAATATAAAAGGATAGAAATAGGGATTGGGAAAAGAAGGGGGAATCGTGCCACCGAAAATCTCAACTCTCACTCACCGAACGAAACGCAACAGCGAGCTGCCACTTTACGTCGGTTTTCTGTGAGATTGTCGTATTCAAACGAGTTGATTTGAAACCAGGACTTTCCAGTCCACGGCGCATATTCATTGGAACTAGATCAACAAGGCATTTATAATTTACATAATCACAAGTTTAATAAAAAACATAACTGACCGACACAGACTTAAAGAAAAAGAAGGACACCCATCTCACCTATAGTTAAACGGACGCGAGAGAGAACCCAATTTGAATTGGACCACCCTTGAAATAAGCTGAAAGAAGACTGCCTCGGTAGCGTGATGGTATTTCGGTACGACTACGGTTCTGAGGTCTCGGGTTCGATCCCCGGGTTGGGCAAAGTGACATTGGATTTTCCATATCAGCCCGGAGTCTGGAATTTGTGCCCGATATGACGATAGGCTCGCCCCCTATCACATCTGGGACGGAACTAAGCTCGGCGAAATGTGGGTGTTCTAGTTCGCTAGTGCGCCTCTGCCTACCCCGGGATATAGGCGTGAGCTTATGTTATGTGTTATGTTATGAAATAAGCTCTATCAAACACAAAATAATCTTGAAAATTGGTCCACATTTGGCGGAGATATCGTGTAATATACATACAAAAAATATCGACGAATTGAGGACATTCTCCTTTTTTGAAGTCGGTAGAAAATAATAAATTTATTTCATGACGTAGTCAACACACATTCTATCCAAGTTCACTGACGCAATAAAACAGTCGAAATAATGCAGTAGGAAACAGTTTTCCGTCTTCGTTATATCCCCCAATACGTGTTTATGGGATTCTAATCTACTTTGTATTGGACCCGACGCGACTGGAGGGGACCAATAACGTCCAAGTACTTTTCAATCCAGAATAGAAATTTGTTCTTGTTTTGTTCAATACCGGTATGGAAAATGTTTGCTTTGTGGAGCTAATGTAAATTTCTGTAAACATCTCATTTATAATTTAATATTCCCTCTCGATTTATTTTTATTTAGATTTAAAAATAAGGGGATTAATAACGAATAGGATTTGTTAAGTACACACACAGATAAGTATTTAAAATAGGTACTCAAATAGAGCGCCTTCGTAAAAATTCTAATTATTCGTTCTAAATGTACAAAATGATGACAAATATAATAAATATACAATATACATATAAATATTACAAATATACACACCCACACACATAAAAAATAACATGAAATAACCCTAGGATAACAAAATATCTGAATAAAATAGTTCATGAAATTAGGGTTGCGAGCAGTACATTAGTGAAGGGGACGCGGACGATGCGACGCGATGTAATCTATGGGCCTTACTTAAAACAGCATTTTTAGCTGAGAAAATGGTTAAGAATAACCTGTCACTTTTTTTCCTTGCGTTACATTGTTTAAAAATGAAAGGGACAACCTATGGTATAAATATTTTTATAAGTAAGGGGCTATGTATTTAGCCTAGCCACTGGTTGAGCTGGGGTAAATAACGTTTTTTAGATAATTTACACACTGCACCGTGTCCCTTATGAGGATGAGAGAAAAAATGTTGAGAACGACTCATTCTAGTTCGCTGACTGCTGGCAAATAGCACTTAAAATGTTACGTACTTTTTTAATGTGAAAGTTTAATGGAAATGCATGTTTAGAGAAGCACCAGGCTTAAGCTTTACAAATGCTTTAAGTAGATACGTTATAACATAATGTAATTATGAGTATAACATTTTAAAGTGCTTAAAAATTACCTTTATTTTTATTTCTTTCTACCTGCCCTTATCTCACCTTAATGTGGGGTCGGCGTAACACTTTTTCAAGCATATTGCAGAAAGGATTTAACTTAATTTTACGGCCAGCTGCCTTCCTGACGTCAACCCTCTCTGAGGAAAGCAGTCCCGGGAAAATTAAATAAGAAAATTCTCTTTTTCCGACCTGGCAATCGAACCCAGTACCTCCCGGTTCACAGCCCATATATGCTGCCACTGGACCAAAGAGGCGACAATTAAAAATTACCAAAGATTTTAATTAACAAAAGAATATACCAAATACTGAAATGCTATTAAATTTATTAATCAACTATAATAAAAGGGGTACTTACCCCTCGTTCGCACGAGAGCTTTTTCAACGCGCGTTAAAAAGCGTTGAAATGGAACATATAAGTTCTAATTTAGATATTCAAACGCTGATGCATTTAAAACGCGTCGTTTTTTAAATGCTTGGCGTTAGGCGGTTTGGTAGAATATACCTTATTACAAACAAGACAAGAATGATTTTCAAGCACACATATGAACAGACATGTTGAGATGCTTTTTAACGCGCGTTAAAATGCAGGCTTATTCTCGCTATATATTTTTTGACAGACTTGAGTGTTTTTCTTTATCTTTAATATTTGAGTATCTGTTTTGGGATTTTTAGGAGCAAAAAAGAAGAATCCTAATCATATTTTACACTTCCTGGCATGTAATTCTAGTTTTGAAGTGTCTCAATTTGTTAAGGCAAAAGGCAACTTATAAGAGATTGTTGTACCTAAAAGTTTAATGTCATTTAAGGAACATATTTATAAACTAAAATGAATGTACTCTAAATTCAATCTATTACGTACTTAAATGGATTACACATGTTCATATATTGCTGATATAAAAAACACATAACAATTTTGAAAGGCGCAGCAGTCGTCTGTCAATAAACATTTATGACGTCATAAAATAGTATCATTATTGTAATAACTCCAAATTCGGTAAAACGACATCTGTTAGAAACAACTTGAAGGTTATTTTATAAGAAATAAAACCCACTCTCAGACGTATTCTATTATTTTCGTATATAAAAGGACTATGATGCCTCGTTGGCGTGGTTGTATTTGAGCATAACTACTGTCCTGAGGTCTCGGGTTCGATCACCGGGTCGGGCAGTGATATTGGATTTTTCCATATCAGCCTGGAGTCTGGAATTTGTGCCCGATATGGCGATAGGCTCGCCCCCTATAACATCTGGGACGGAACTAAGCTCGGAGAATTGTGGGTGTTCTAGTATATAAGAAATTAATATTAAAACCTATTACCAGGCATCGTTAGTACAGGTTAAAGGCCCTAGGCACTTCAACGTATTTTGCGTCACATGACGTCATTCAGGTTACCTTCTATCGTACCTACCTTGACATTTAATTTAGTCAATATATTATTTACGGCATTATCATCACGATTAAGTAACCAAATATGCTATAGATTTTCATTTAAAATGTTATATTTTTTTTACGCATAAGGGGGCGTCCATAAATTACGTGAGGTGTTTAAGGGGGGGAGGGGGTCGAGTCAAATCTCATCTAATCTTACGTTGGAGAGAGGGGGGGGGTCTCGGCAAATATCACGCAATTTTTTTTCTGATTGAAACAAAAAAAATATACTATTTTGGTCCATTTAATCCAGATTGTACATGCGTTTACGTAAGAAACTCACATTTTGAAAAGTCTCACGTGAGATTGGGGGATGGGGGAGGGGGTTGAATAAAATCTCATGACATCTCACCAGGGGGGGAGGGAGGAGCAGAAAATTTAAAAAAACACCTCACGTAATTTATGGACGCCCCCCAACAGTCACACACCTAGTCCTGACCCCACACTAGGTATAACCTGAATCGTGGGTGTCACAGACTATGAGAGACTTACGGTCTCACAACACCCAGACTTGAAACAAATGTCTGTGGGCTACACAAACATTTGCCTCAAAGCGGGAATCAAACCCGCGGCCACCAGCTTCACAGCCGGCTACTCGCTCACTGCGTCACGGAGGCTGTTAAGTAACCTTATGAAGAAAATTTACCTATACTTAACCCCCTGATGAAAATGGACATGCAAATGAACGCGACGCGAGTCTTTCGCAATTTTATAACAATTCATCACACTGAAACTCTGTCCATTGAGGAAATTGAAGTCCCGCCAATGGCCCATCCATTTGATGTAAAATTTATACCTCTGCAGTTTTCATTTCACTTTGGAATTCAATTTCATTCGGCTTGAACACCGGAGTGTACTCCATTTGATATATGATGTATTAAGGAACTTTATGCTTTCTGTGATTAGTGAATTATGAACACAAATGGACACTAAACTATCTGCTATACAAATGAATTCTTTTTCTTTCTACCTGCCCTTATCCCACCAATGTGGGAGTGGGGGATCCAGTCCCGGGCAAATTAAATAAGAAAATTCGCTTTGTTCGACCTGGGAATCGAACCCACGACCTCCCGGTCCACAACCCATATATGCTGCCACTAGACCAAGGATGCGACTACTATGACGGAGTGCTCTACAAATTGATTATTAATTATCACTTTATGCGAATTATTAACATTTCAGTTTTTTTTTAAGTTATCTATTGTCCTATAAAATTTGATGCTGGTTGCCCTCTTTTACCTTCAAATCGTACCTCACTTTTAAATATAGGTTTGTAGAATGTAATCTCGTATAAATATGTAAATTACGATTCGGTGACGACGTTTTAACTTTCACATTTTTGGTTATCATCGTTCCATGATTACATTAAAAGGATGATACAGAATCTGAGATTTGAAAAACAATTAGTGTACAGAATATTTCACCGGACTGATCTTTTGATGATCGTCTACAGATTTTCCAGAATACTTTAACATCGCATGATAGCATGTAGATCAAATATAACAAAGAAAATAATAAATAGCCTGGCTTTAGATGGTCTACCACAAACTCAATTCAATTTTTATAACCAAGAATGATAAAGATCAGGATAAAAGACACATAGAAAAGGAAACGCGGGAAATATTTTATCCGACATCCAAATCCGGGGTTAGACATGAATAATTATCATTCGTCTGTCTGTTCCTTGCATAAGGCGGCCACGCTATCAATAAAGCCGTTCTTCCAAAGAGCCACCGCGCCAAACACTCCATCTTTGGGATTACTGGGAGACACGGATCCTTGTGGCACGTTTAAGTTTAGATTTCGATCTTTAACGTAACCGCTCCTTCGAGGAACGTTAATCTTAGCTTCAGGAGCTCGTTTTGTATGTGGCATGTGAGGGCTTATGTTTGTTCAATCAAGCGAACCACCTTTTCTGCTGTTTTTATTAGGCAGTAAAGTTCTACCACTACTACCAGTTTTGTTACTGATACACCAAAAAAATTCTTCAGTATCTGCTCCTGATCTATGTTGATTGTGTAGAAGGGATGAAATAAACGATTTAAGGAAATTCAAAGGATGATTGTTGAAGGTATTAGAAATGAAGAAGACTTAAGAAAAGATAGATAAAGTAATATTAGTTCTGTAATATTACTGTCCCATTGCTGGGCACGGGCCTCCTCTACTAATGAGAGGGGTAAGGCCTTAGTTTACCACGCTGGCCTAATGCGGGTTGGTAGACTTCACATAACTTCGAATTTTTTGTGCAGAAATTCTCGGGTATGCAGTTTTCCTCACGATGTTTTCCTTCACCCTTATAGCAAGCGATATTTCACAATGAAAATACACTTACCATAGCAAAGTCAGAGGTGTATGTTCTATTTTGGGGTTGGTCTCGAACCTCCGACACTTGTCTCGGCAGTCCGTACCAATTCCAACTGAGCTATCGCTGCTTTAGTATGCAAAATATGACGTTATGAAGAAAAAGGGAGTGAGCGCTAATATGACGGCTGATAGGAAGGTGTGGTAGGAAAAAACATGTTAGACAAAAATAGGATACAAGGGTAATCTGTTCCGGATCTCTAACTTATGCGTTCTTCTTTCACCTGTCCTTATCCCACTCCAATAGGATCTGTTCAACACACTGTTTTTAAGCTAAAAATATTAGGCTTTAGTTTTTACAACCGGCCACCTGCTTGACTTAATCCCCTTTGAGACATAAAAAAATATGTATTTACCGACTATAGTGGATCTATTTTGTCTTGCATTCATCGGAAGTAATCTATGGTCTACTTTCCTTTCCTACAGGACAAAGAATGCCGTTTTCCGGTATTTATTTTGGCTGATGTTTGATGTCCGTGTGGACGAATTTGAGGAAAATATGATTATTTACACACATCGAAATAAGATATTTACAAATGTTAGTTCAAAGTTGGCACTATATTGCGTGTTCATTGTGTAAATTATATCATTATCATCATCATCATCATCAGCCATAGGATGGCCACTGCTGAACATAGGCCTCTCTTATAGAATTCCAGATCGACCTGTTGCAAGCGGCCTGCATCCAGCGACTTCCTGCGACCTTTATCAGGTCGTTGGTCCACCTTGTAGGTGGACGTCCTACGCTGCGCTAGCCGGTGCGTGGTCTCCACTCGAGATCTTTTCTGCCCCATCGGCTATCAGCTCTACGAGCTATGTGCCCTGCCCACTGCCACTTCAACTCGCTAATCCTCTGGGCTATGTCGGTGACTTTCGTTCTTCTACGGATCTCCTCATTTCTGATTTGATCTCGTAGAGAAACACCGAGCATAGCACTCTCCATAGCCCACTGAGTTGTTGTGAGCTTTCTAATGCGGCCCACAGTTAGAGGCCAGAGGCCCCTATAAATTATATATCAATGATAAAAGAAAAATAACGACTTGGCATGACTATGAACAAAGCGTGTATGCCTAATGTATGGAGGCAAACCAAAATGGCGACTTTACACTTCGAATGTAGTATTATTTTAAATACAATACTGTACCTTTTAATATTAAAACCAATAGGCATCTATACGTTACTTAAGTTTATGACACTATGACAACTTACCTTTAAATAGATCCAGAAACGAAAATGGCGGAACCAGCTTCAAAGTAAACACGTTTTTTCGTAGCCATGCTAAGTTCTTATTATTCTTTTGTCATTGGTGATAATACGAATAAACATGAAAGAATAGAGACAAGATTCGCTTTATTCGTAAAAAGAAATGTATCTATTTTAATATTCAACGTGCTCTAGATCCACTGATCTAGACATCCCGCGCACGAGAGTTGAATTATCGCTTCACTGAACTTTAGTTCCGTAATTTCCTAAAGGAATCTCTTTTTCGGAATCAAATACAGTTCGTATCTCGCTGAGTAATTTTGAACATCGTTCTGATGTTCATTTTATAGATATTAATATATTTTATTGATAAAGATAAGATAAACTGGTATACGAGTAGGTCCATATATGCAGGGTTACTTCTAAAACACCAACAACCTCGCAGGGCTAGATAGCTAACATAACAAACAACAATGTTTGTTCTAGGAGTTTTGAAATTTGGTAACATTTTATTTTTATACAAAAATAAATATTAATTTAACTGTGTGTTGTAAATGAAATATAGACGTGCGAATGTCACGAAAGTACAATAAGAACTTGAAATTTCATTTTTATTTAATGTATTGAGTTATATCCAAACTCGTAGAACAAACATTATTGTTTATGATGTTAGCTGTCTAGCCCTGCGAGGTTGTTGGTGTTTTAGAAGTAACCCTGTATACAGCTGTCGTTGGATGCCGGCCGCTTCCAACAAGTCGATCTGGAAATCTTGGGGGAGGCATAGTCCAGCAGAGGACGTCCTATGGCTGATGATGATGATATGTATAGCTATCGAACGTTGGCGCTAATTAACGCAATATTACAATGTAATTAAATGTTTAACTTCGTCATAATTTTGAAATTTATCTTTGTGTTGAAGATACCAATGCTTTATCACTTTTAATTGAAGTTGAAATATTTACTCATTTTATAATTAAGTCTTAAGATTAACACGCTGGATTTATAATGGAATCTAAATAATAATACGAGAAGATCTAATAAGATCATAACATAAGTCATGATTATGCAACATCATAATACGGGTTTATGGATTCAACATTTCAAATCTCAGAATTACAGCCACATTTAGAATTATTAAGGCAAACGTATCCAACGGGTTTTATTTAAGACAAACCGAGTTAAACTCAAAACATTTTATCTTTACGATTATTGCGATAGGATCTTTTGCCGCGTTTGCGGTTTGTTGCGAGTTAAATATGGTTTCAAACTAAATTGGAACACCAGCTTTCGGTTTTGGGCAGAATAAGCATTGTTATTTTAGTATCAGTATTCAAATGACAATTTTAAAACTCGTTTATTAGGCAACTGTTACGTCAATGCTCGTAGGTTCATTAAGGAGGCTCAAAGGACCGTATAGAAAAATAATATATTAGGTATTTTAGTTGTATCTCGTAACATTTTAGCTGACAAACCTAATAATCACAAGTTTAAAAAATTAACGGACCTACTTCAAATCCTATCGTGACCAAATTTATATGGGACCACCCTTGAAATAAGCTCTATCGAACACAAAAAAAAAATTGAAAATCGGTCCATATTCGGCGGAGATATCGCGTAACATACATAAAAATACAGAAGAATTGAGAACCTTCCCTTTTTTGGAAGCCGGTCGAAAAATAAGGCTAATCTAACAATTCTAGTTGTTGAGTTGTATGCGAGATGCGGCACTGTTTTGGCTATTTCAGCTATTATTATGTAGCAGCTTGCAACCTTTGCTGTGTCAGTTCGAAACACATTGGAACACTACGGAAAGCACGTTGCTTTCAGCAGGGGTTACCACCACCTCTTATAGCAGTATTATTATCATCTTACTTGTACCGATTCGATACTGCTATAAGAGCTTGTGGTAACCCTACTGGTGTCACAGTGCTATGAAGTAGAGTATAACTGAAAGTTTTGAGTGGTAATACTGCTTTATAAGCCAGCGATACGATGAAATGCGTCTCGTAATTTAGGCGAATAAACAATATTAATGATATAAAGTTCTATGAACATTCCCCATTCTTGCCACAGAAACCTTATGAATGGGCAATCAACACGGCTGTCTAGAAATACATTAGCAACATCCCAATATGTTTACTTCACCATTTCTGTAAGGATCTTTTTCATTTTTTTATTAATGTATTAATGCTTGACCTTATCTAACGGAACAATTTGGCTACTCTTCAACTCAATTTGTACAAAACACTCACTCTGTAAACACGAAGGCACTTATAAGTTAACGATCCGTTTCATTATCAAACTTTTTCCGGGTGACATTTTGTACCTCCACCATAATCCTGGGATTAGGCGGTTTGGACGGCGATGCTGGAAATCTTGGCGGCAGGTTTGCAATCAATGAACCGTCCTCCCGGATTAACCGGACTAAATGAAGTTACTTTTCCCAGACCCCGATGAGGGTTACCAGATAGTGTAATTACTTCGGCGCTAGATTTGTTTTACCTTTTGGTGCGGATTAATGAATAAGAGATGTTGGGTTCGGTCACTGATGAGTTTTGTTGCCGCTAACATCAACTTACTCTACTTCCTTATGGATTTTGTATTTGGCTCCTTCATAAATGTTAACAATCTGGGCATGACTAATCATATTTTTATTTCTTCTGGAATCTCATTGTATTTGATAGTAATAATAACATTATAGAAACTGAGTTGATTAACGATAGTAATACTAATATTAGTCGCTTCCATTGTCTAGTAGCAGCATATGTGGACTGTGGACTGGTTTGATTCTCAGGTCATCATCATCGTCATTATCATCATCATCAGCCATAGGACGTCCACTGCTGAACATAGGCCTCCTCAAAAATTTTCTGATCGACCTGTTGGAAGCGGCAGGTCGGGTAAAGCGATTTTTCTAATTTGCCAGAGACTTGAACGCAACCATGATTCTTTTTGTATCTTGGGTATCTATGGGCGGTGGAGATCACTTACTATCAGGTGACCCATCTGCTCGTTTGCCAATCTCAGCTATAAAAAAAGACTACAATACCAAAGGAGGTTGATATCATGCAGGCAGCCTGTCGTAAAAACTTAGCCGAATCCTTTCTGCAACATACTTGTATAAGTGTATTGCACTGATCCATGCTGCGTGGGATAAGGGCAGTTTGAAAGAAAAGAAAGAAGTAATAAAAACATATTATAGAAATTGAATTAATTAAGGGTAATACTAATAGCTAAAACAGTTTTTTTTATAGCAGAGATTGGCAAACGAGAAGATGGGTCACCTGATGGTAAGTGATCTCCATCGCCCATAGACACTCAAGACAAAGAATCATGGGTGCATTGCCAACCTAAAAGGACGGAATGAAAGGGAATGGAAAAGGGATTGGGCATGGGAGGGGGGAAATTGGGCCACCGGAAATATCACTCACTGAACGACCGCGACAGCAAGCTGCCACTTTACTTCGGTTTTTTGTGAGACAGTGGTATCAAACCGGTCGAGCCGGCCCATTCATGCTGTAGACGTTACTGTCTATGGCTCTACCTTTCAACGATTACAACGAAGTATATTTTCAGACCATTTTAAAGAACTAGACTTAAACGATGTGAGCCGGTATTTACGAACAAGCGTTAAATCTCTAAGCCGCGACTGAACAGAAACTAACAATACGATTTTAGTAAACTCGTTTACTTGTTAAACTACTGACAAAGCCGGCTTGCAGTTAACAAATTAAATGTTTTCTAAAACAATTCCTTGGAAACAGTCCTAGTCAGTTTGTTTTGCTAATCGCAAACCCAACTTATTAACAAGATTTTCTACGTAACTAATAATTTATGCTTAGTTTATACACCAAAGTAGAAATATGGTAGATAAAATTGATTATCGGTAAGAAATTATAATAGGTATAATATAATATATAATATCGTCCCTGCAATATTACTGTCCCACTGCTGGGCACGGGCCTCCTCTGCTAACGACAAAGGTTAGGTCTTAGTCTACCAGGCTGGCCTACCGGATTGGCAGACTTCACATATCTTCGAAATTCTTGTAAAGGATTTTCTCAGGTATGCAAGTTTCTTCACGATGTTTTCCTTACCTGTTAAAGCAAGCGATAATTCACAATGATACACTTAACATAGTAAATGTCAGATGTGTATGTTCTTTTTGGGGTTGATCACGAACCTCCGACACTCGTCTTGGCAGTCCGTACCTTCGAGCTCTATCTGAATGAATTTCCCGGTGTTAAAAAAAAAGTAAAAAGTATAGTACACACACACACATACGACATTTTCAAGACAATACATCTTACCTAACACCAGAAACAAACAACAAACTTAAGTTAACACAAAACCAAGATTTATGCAGCTGTCTCTTGACACATTTCGGCGGTGACCTGAATGCGATAAAATCATGGAAGGAACGTTATGCAACAATACCTGACGTAGCGCAGTGCACGAGTTAACAGTAGCAAATGTGATTTATATTTGTCGTACGAGTTCGTTCTGAGACCACGGATACAGACATAGATCTTAAATAGACGTCGCAAGCTGTAAAGCCAAGACGCAACGGGGTAGAACAGTCAATTTTGCTTTCAACATAAATGGACCAGCCAGAACGGAACGCTGTCACGGCTTTACAGAAAACTGACATGACGTAAGTGTGCTTTTCATTAATAGTAGGCAGAGGTATGCTATGGGTGAGGGTAGCAAAGTGGCTAAGTAACAGAAGGAGAATCCTTCGCAAGCAAATTAATTGAAAACGCTATTATTTTTATATCTTTATTTTTTTGTCGTAATTATTGCTCTTGGGAAGTTATAGCTAGTAGTTTTAAATGATACGTTTATGTCAAACTGTAGTTATTTCGGTCTCTATCTAGATCTATGTCTGCGACCACAACAAACACATTTGGCCGGTTCCGTTCGGAGGCGACGCGAAGCGATAAACTTTGTTGACAATGACTGATACTACGAGTGGTCGAACCCAGTGTAAGAAAACTACACAAGTATGGTCTTAGTATTGTTAAAATAAATGTAAGAGAACTGATGTTTTTGGCATATATAATATAGAGGTAGTTAAGTGTGCATGAAGGAAAAAGCGGTAAAATGATCGTGTTTATTGAAATAAAACTATTTTTACGGATTCTATCACGATTAGGTTTTAATTTTTATTTCCGACGTTTCGAAGGCTTTGCAGTCATCGTTGTCACGGGTCAGACAAAACGAAGACTGCAAAGCCTTCGAAACGTCGGGAATAAAAATTAAAACCTAATCGTGATAGAATCCGTAAAAATAGTTTTATTTCAATGTATAGTTTTCGCGTAAACTTAAGAAATCAGTATGATCGTGTTTAGTTAATTTAATTAACACTATTTAGTCAAGTAGTAGATAGGTAAGTAAGCAAGAATTGTAAGCGTGTCCTGAATTGTTCGATATACACTAGTTGATCCGCGAATGAATTTATGCACCGATTGATTGATATTGTATAAGTATTGTGCTATGTGCTAAAATAGTCAATATTATTTAACGTGTTTCCAACTTGATTCCAAGTAATCTATACATATAAATAAAATTGGAGCGCCTGTTTGTAATATTGAAATAACAGTTTTTTACTACATGTATATGAATATATACATATATACGGTATATACACCAAAATATTTTTTTTTTTACAATTTTTGTCTGTCTATTTGTTCCGGCTAATCTCTGAAATGGCTGAACCGATTTTGAAGGGAGTTTTATTGGCAGGTAGCTGATGTAATAAGGAGTAACTTAGGCTACGTTTATTTTAGACATAATAAAAAAAATTAACGAATCGACTGTTAGGCGGAACGAAGTTCGCCGGGTCAACTAGTAAACTATATAATCCTCAATCCCAATCAGCGCCACACAATACTATGTCATTAGATACACATCTGGTCCCTAAAACGATACAGCAACAAAAACTGACCGATTACCGACACTAGTCGTGGTCCTTTAGGGTATAAATCCCTATAATCGTCACTACGAGTTTCAACTTTCATGATTAAACCTTCAATTAATCAAAGTAATATGTCGTTAAGTGCCCACACCCTTTATAATCGTAGCTTACATGGGGACGGCAGAAATCTTACAACTTATATAATGTGCATAGTTTCTAGATGAGAGGCACGAAGCACATTACCTCGCTTCTTCACAACTACAGCGGCAATTGCAATCGTTTTGACATACCGAATCGCCATTTAGTTAACTTACAGTTGTGCAATTAGATGTGTTTGCCCGCTGTTTAGGTCTCTAGGGTGGTCTTTTAAAATGAGAATTCTGGAAACTTAGTTATTTCGTAATGTATTTAGTTTCACTGTGTTTTAGTGGTTTATGTAATGTAATTTAATTTATGTTTGTATTTGTATTCATGTGCTTAATTACTTTGCTTTTAGACTATTTGCTAAGTTCGTTTGTTTTAACGAGGTACTATTGAACTGGCATTTACAGTCTAATTACACTGTTATTTATCTTTTTATAAGGGCGAAAATCACCCATTCATTAATTTCATCGTTTACATCATAGTTATATATAATCATCATCGTAATTTATAGATTTTTGACGTCATGACATTACGCATTATAGAATATTGAACATTATCTCGTCTCTGCATCATCCTCAGGTAGACTGGTAGAAAATGCTTCATGAAGTTTAAATAAATAAATAAAATATTAATTGGCTGGTTTTGTAAGCGTATCCAATTATTATCCAAGTAAAACATTGTAGATTCAATTTTTTAATAAAATATTATTTCAAACTGACTGACAAACAGACTGCCTCGGTGGCGTGGTGGTATTTCGGTACGACTACGGTTCTGAGGTCTCGGGTTCGATCCCCGGGTCGGGCAAAGTGATATTGGATTTTTCCATATCAGCCCGGGGTCTGGAAATTGTGCCCGATATGACGATAGGCTCGCCCACTATCACATCTGGGACGGAACTAAGCTCGGCGAAACGTGGGTGTACTATGTAGTTCGCTAGTGCGCTTCTGCCTACCCCTTAGGGGATACAGGCGTGAGCTTATGTTATGTTATGTTATTATTTCAAAAATGGATTCCTACAAACATTAACAAGACAATATGCTATACACGCGTCTTTTTCTAGCTCAAGCAATCACCCACGAAAGGACGTAAACGTATTAAACAAACACGAGCCGAAACAACCTGATTTACCATATCTGTAGAATGAGAAACGCGATAGACTTAAGCTCACGAATCGGAATAGGTCGTTTGAATCTGAATATCTAAATTAGTATTATCTTTCCCTCCTTGTCACACCGCTGAGAACAGAAAGGGATAAAAGTCGCGAGCTACGTACGGAGGCATTCCCGCTAAAGTTGCTTGGCATGGCGCCTTGGCAAGCGTTGGCTGTTTTATTGTGAATCGGCGCCAACAACCGGGAGATTTACCCCGTCGGTAATGGCGGCCCTCGTTTATTAATAGCTACGAATGTTGTGGTCGGGTAATGTTTTCGGTGGTTAATGGACGAAATCCTGATTTTGATAAATTCCGAATCATTTATACGAGGCTATCGGGATATGTGAAGTAATGGTTTGTTAAGCGCGGCCGCTGGATGAAATATTTTTGTTTCGAACGCATAATGGTGTGCTTTTTCTTTACTCATGGCAATAAAAACTCACCTTTAAATTCTAGATCGCATATTATCATTAGATATTTTTTTAATTTATCCCACCTTAAAGTAGGGTCGGCGCAAAACAATTTTTCAGGCATGTTGCAGAAAGAATTCGGCTTAGTTTTTTCGACCGGCTGCCTTCCTGACGTCAACCCCCCTCTAAAGGATCCAGTCCAATGAAGAATACAGTAGAAAATTCGCTATACCCAACCTGGGAATCGAACCCACGACCTTCTGGTCTACAGCCTACATATGCTGCCACTGTACCAAGGAGGCGACCAATACTATCAGATAATTTATAAAATTTATGTTAGTTTGCGTATTACTGTACCAGCTTACATAATTGTTAAATAATCACAAGTTTAAAAACTTTACGGACCGACTTCAAATCCGATCATGACCAAATTTATAGGGACCCTTGAAATAAGCAATATCGAAAACAAAAAGAATTATGAAAATTATTCCACATTTGGCGGAGATATTGCGTAACTTAAAAAAAATACAGACGAATTGAGGACCTTCTCCTTTTTGGAAGTCAGTCGAAAATTCAACAAAAGCAACTCTGGAATATCTAGCATCATCATTATCATCAGCCATAGGACGTCCACTGCTGAACATAGGCCTCCCCAAAAGATTTCCAGATCGACCTGTTGGAAGCGGCCTGCATCCAGCGACTTCCTGCGACCTTTATCAGGTCGTCGTTCCACCTTGTAGGATAGTATTGTATATCTAGCATAGTGTATGGAAATTATACAAGTTCGTATTTAGTAGAAGACGCTCGGTATACTCAGAATCGGAACAGGCGAAGCACGTTTGGTATTGCCATGTCTAACTCCAGGCTAGTAACAAGCCGCGAGATCGAGATAAAACTATAACAGTAACATTACATAAACGGATCTTTAGTTGTTTTGATATGACCTAATACAATATAGGTTCCTATTTTTGTTGAAATAATAATAAATAATCACAAGTTTAAAAACTTAACAGACCGACTTCAAATCCGATCGTGACCAAATTTATATGGGACCACCCTTGCAAGAAGCTCTATCGAACACAAAAAGAATTTTGAAGATCGGTCCACATTCGGTGTAGATATCGCGTAACATATATAAATAAAAAAAACAGACGAATTGAGGACCTTCTCCTTTTTGGAAGTCGGTCGAAAATATTATTCTCCCACTGTTCGGCAAGAACCTGAGAGGATGAGATTACAAATGAGAGGGGTTAAGGCTGAATCCACCACGCTGACCTGTTGCGGTTAGTAGACTTCACACACCTTCGAAATTCTTGTGAAAAATTCTCACGTTTGCAGGTCTCCTCGCGATCCGTTCACCGTAACGTAAATTAACACGTGCATTTAACATTACAAAATCAGAAATGTTTGTGTGCTTATGAGGATGGTTTTAAACATGGGGCTATACTCAGAAATCCACATCCAACTGAGGTGTCGCTACTTAAAAGTTGTATTTTTTTAATTTATGCTCAAATATCATAATGGTGACATTTATTAAATGTAATGGCTATCAAGACAGATAGCAACTCTTGACGGTCGTCAGAACTACGCTGATACGGAATAAAGACTCTATATGTATATATTAACCCTGTAACGCAAATTTAAATCCTCTCAATACATAATTATGTACGAACTGCGCAGTATTCTGCGCAGTTATTCTCGAATAATTTCGAGCATCAACAATTTGGAGTTATTCTCCTTCCTTTAGCATTGTTACGTAAAGCTGATTCGAATATTTATGTATAAAAGTTGCGCTCAGCATCTTTTGTCATGTATTCCCTTATATTACACGTTTTGGTTTTGGAATCATACATGACTGCGTCAACATAAATAATTTTCTTGTTTGCATTTATAATCTTGTGTCCTAAGATTGAACAAACGCCCTTTCAAAATCGTCGCTCCTCGGGTAATCATGGGCAAAGACATTAAACAGTACATAGACGGGACAATAGCATGAAACCCGTGATCCAAAAGTGACCTCGTGGTCATGCTCTGTCATAATTGAAACATACGCGCACAAGGTCGTGCCAGCGTAATAATGTTTAGACAAGAAAATTATCTTACGTGATTCTTGAACAAGGAGTAAATTGTAATAAGAGCCCGTAGTAGTAGATGACGTTATTGATATTTGAGATCAATTTTATTGTATGGAATATGAAAATGGATAGTTTGGTAGCCCCACTATAGTTAATGATATTAGATCTCTTTGATCATGGGCAATAGTGACCCAGTGCAAATCAGCCCACTGTTCCATTGTACTGGACTGTACTATAAGATGGCGTTACTGACGTTTGAGATCAATTTTATTGGATGGAAACTTATTTGATAGCCCCTCTATAATTAATGATATTAAATCTCTTTGATCATGGGGAATTGTCACCCAGTGCAAATCAGCTCAACCTTATCTACTGTTCCATTTCGCAATCAATCAATTCTCATAATTAGATACAAATCAGCATTGTCGTCCTCATTAGGTTAAGCTGAGCCGATGCTTTTACAGCCATGTTATAAATGAGTTCTTGTTTTTGTCGTACCAAACCTAACAATATTTGCATACAACACAGAAACTGTAACTCAATATCCACGTAGAATTCACAACGAGCAACGATTGCCACTATTATTTTATGAGTCGATTTAACTTGGCTGAGGCGAGCCCGCCAGGATAGGAGGTCGTAGTGGAACTTTGATATCGTAAGCCTCCACGGGATTTATAGTGAAATCATGTATGCAGGATGCTCCTACTGAATAGAAATTGTTACAATGTTAGTACGAAGTGTACTTAAAGAAGCCATTGTAACGTAAGTAAAACTTCTGATGGAGATAGTTTACTACGTAATATGATGTCCTGTGGCTGATGATGATAATGATGATGAGGTAGTCAAATGCAAACTTACTGATCACAGATCACCTAAGAAGTATCTTTAGATGAAACACCCAATCGTACCTGAAATAAAACGAACAATCAATGGACATTTGCACAAAGAATAACAACCATTAACGGGCATTAAATAAAAGATCAATACGACGAAACGATGACGCAAACCGCCGTTGTTTACATTTGCCATAATAAATTATCTGTGAAAAACAAACAGACAATTTTGGAAATAAAACTAGCAGACTATTGAGAGAGATTTAACAATGTTTGCGAACGCTTCCAGAGCCAACATCGCTTTTCAACGCTGAACAATGGACGGAACATGTGCGTAACTCCGACGAAATTATTGTTCGTGTTCGATTGAAACCAACGTGACAATGTGTATGTGGAAATATTGTCTCTCATATGGACTCTCATTTATTCATCAGTTCGTGTTTTAACATGTCCCGGGAGCCTTATGGATTTTGCTTTACTTTCTTAGATGTGCAATCAGAGATAGACTTTCGACGACATGCATTTACGTTTCCAATTTAAGTAATTTTGAATTTTAAGTCTTCCGAATTAGTACAGCCGAAAATGCGTGATTGATAACATTCAAAATTCATAGACTATAAATATTTTCCTTACGATCATTCATAAGAGCGGGCGATTGCGGAAACTCGAGCGCTGTCTACAAGCTTTTGTAACTATGTATTTAGTACAATGGCGGTGGTTATCCTTTCCCAAAGGTGTGGACAGTAGGGTCTCGAAATAATATTATAAACAAAGAAAAAATTACCCTATTCCGAATATGTTACGGCTCAAAATATAACTTTGTTATATATAAAGACACCAGAGATTCAATCGATAAGGGTCTTAGTGAATGGGACGAAACATATCTCATAGACATTGACTTAAGCTTAAGCCGCGCCTCCTGCACTAGTTTTTCTCGACACACAAAAACACATACGCAAAACAACGATTTTAGGTGTCTCCTGCTCGTAGAACAATGGACCTTAGATAAAAAAGTACATGGTTTGTGTAGGTGTTTTTTGTAATATATTTGAGTAAGATACGCGGTTTTACCTTCTCTGAAGCGAAATTTCATATGTTACGTTGAAATAAAACTTATCTTGTTGTCCTATTCCCATATAATGTAAGTAATTAATGTTCTAATATTAATGTAATTATTATTTTGGACTGCAGTGTGCTTATCTTCAGGTTTAATGCAGTCACCGTGCTCAGAAAACGCCTGGATCCGCGAAGGGGTAGGCAGAGGCGCACTAGCGAACTTCGCCCAGCTTAGTTCCGTCCCAGATGTGATAGGGGGCGAGCCTGTCGCCATATCGGGCACAAATTCCAGACTCCGAGCTGATACGGGAAAATCCAATATTACTTTGCCCGACCCGGGGATCGAACCCGAGACCTCAGAACCGTAGGCGTACCGAAATACCACCACGCCACCGAGGCAGTAAATAAATAATAATTATTAATTAGAGGTATATGAATTAAAAGGGGAAGTTATGTAACTGCAGTATAATTTAGTGCAGCTCTTAACGTTTTGTGATATGTAGGCAATCTATCGCAATACAGCAGCCCGGGCAGGAATATTTGTGACAATTGAATTCGTATCGAGCGCGCTGCGCACTGATTGACTGACTTGTTTGGTTAAAACTTCATACAAACGGCCATTCCGATTATAAATTACCCATGCTTAATAATTGATTAAAAAATTAAGTTTAATTTTTATTGCTTACTTTACCATTGCACTTTTAAGCGTTCTCCTTAAATCCCAAAATCCCGTATCTTCATGATCCCAAAAAGTTTAAAATTTAAAAATTATGTTAATGTTTCTATTATCCTAACCCAATAGTACATTAACCTTTCTAGAATTTATCAAAGAAGCTGAATTTTCCTTTCCAATTTTGCCGGACAGTAATTGCGAACGCCTCATTTTCGTTCCATTATGAAATATGAGACAGGTTTTTATTGGAAATTGTTTGCGTGCGAGAACAAAAGGTTCTTTTTTGTTTAGTCTATTGGTGGAATCAATTAGCGTGTCTTTTTATAGCCTACATGGTGGACTATTTTCATTAACAAGCGTAAAAATAACGTACTCTTTTACGGTCACTTTTTTATTTCTTTTTTACTCGAATTTGTCTACTTTTGAGGTGAAATGAAAATGTTAGGCTTTAATAGAAAATATTGTGTAGTAACTTGACAAATAGTAGCATGCAAAAGTAACATAAGCTCACGCCTGTATCCCCGAAGGGGTAGGCAGAGGCGTACTAGCAAACTAGAACACTCACATTTCGCCGAGCTTAGTTCCGTCCCAGATGTGATAGGGGGCGAGCCTATAGCCATATCGGGCACAAATTCCAGACTCCGGGCTGATATGGAAAAATCCAATATAACTGCCCGACCCGGGGATCGAACCCGAGACATCAGAACCGTAGTCGTACCGAAATACCACTACGCCACGGAGGCAGTCTGCAAAAGTAATATGTTTCAAAAGTAAGCTTCAGAGTCTACTTTTATTTTCCGTAAACCGCTTGTTTAAAGCTTTGTTTAATAAATAGTCATGAAATATACACAATATAAACTACTTTATATGTTTATCACTTTTTAAGAAGAGGAAGCTGGCAAAGAACAGTTTTCCAAAAGTACAGCAAAACTACGCTCAATAAAAAAAAAAGGAATAAAAATCACACGTCCTTTCATAGAACACCAAGTGAAATATATTTTTTAGTTAACTTTGCAGCCAGCTCGCGCCATTGGAAATGTTTCCAAGAGGAAAACTTTGGAAGTTGTGTACTTATCCAAGGCAAAGCATCTTAGTGTACAATACTCGCTTCACCAGGCTTGTCTTACATAAACTTGGCGATTGAATATGCTATGAATGAGACTTCACAATTGTGTTACGTAACAAAAGGCATTGAACAATTTCAATGATGTTTGTGTAATACAATTTTAGATATGGTTTGTTATATGTCTTCAAATAAGGATCATCATCAGCTACAGGACGTCCTGTGCTGAGAATAGCATTACCTCAAAGATTTCCAACGACATAAGGGAGGATATTTTTTATATTGGTTTTTGGTTTCAAAAGCAGACGAGCTAGGGCACTCACTATAAGTGGATAAGTGGCTACAGTCTCTCATGGACATTGACAATGTTAAAAACAAAGTTAATAGCACAGAATAAAATAGGAATTAAAAAGTGAGAGAGAGTAATTGGTCTTTCAGAATTCGCAGAAAACTAACATAGCATCATTTCCTAATTCAATGACGCCAGTTTTCCGGCAGATTATAGCAAATATGCAACAAAATATCTCTATCTAATAGTGGTAGTAGATTAAGGATCTTGTATTCTATAAAGTTTTAGTATGAAGTTTTATGAGATTAGAAATGTTGTTATGACGCAGATCCACAGCGGTCAGTAAAGGCAATCTCTCCTATCCTAAGCCGAGTAAAGCTGTATTATTATATTATGGACCGTATTACTTAAATATACCTATACGTCACCCCATTTTACCAAAATACTAGTCCTACATATATGATAGAACTAACAAAAGTACATTCTATATTCTTACAGTCGTAGCTTTAATAACTTTTTGATTAGTATTAGCATAGCCTAGTTCATTCCTAACTAAATACATTTTTCATGAAAACTCCTTAGGATTCATTTACATTTCAAAGGTAACCCTAAATCTAAAAAGGGATTATTATTTTACGAGACGACCTTCTTTCTGATTAATAAACAATATTTAAATTGCTAATTTATATGTAAATAGAAATAATTATTCATCATCATCCATAGGACGTACACTGCTGAACACAGGCCTACCTCAAAAAAATCCAAAGCGAGATGCAACAGCAATACATATAAATCTGTGAACAGCAAGCTGTTTTCTGTGAATTAGTAATAATCCAGTCGAATCGATATTATAATTGTGATTAAATTACTTGCATTGGCTCCATCATTATTACGCCAAAAATGATATAACAAGTCGACAGCATTGCTTCCTGTGTGACATAGGCATAAGGAATAAAATTGAGATTCATTTATTTGTTTTCTGCTCCATTTTTGTATTCCCATTTTAATGTCTACCAAGATAAACAAAAGCGAAATAATTTATTGCCTCAGTTGAGTTGCTCCTATTTTCTTTGTATTGTTTGTATTGGATACTTAGCACAAGAAATACAATGTAAATGTTTCAATGTCTTGAGGATGCAAAGTTCGAATAGTTATGGGAGATTTTTACAGGTTTGATTCTCGTAACAATTCATTTTCTATTAGTAAAGATTAAGAAAAACTTAAAAATCGATTTCAAAAATCGATTCCAAAAGCAATTTCTACTTTTCTTCTTTGAAGTCGATGTAGATCAATTAAATATCCTACTTGAGAAGATAATATCATTATTAAGGACGATTATCAACGATCCTTAACTGCATAATACAAGGCAATATGACGAAATGACGCAGTCTAATTGATTAGCAAACTGCAGCAGTATTCATAAAATAGATTACTGTTAGGGCAAACAGGTTATAACGCCTATGGCCACTTGGGGCGATGACCTGTGTAAGGTGGTAACTTGTAACTGGATAAAGCAAGATCTCGGACTTATCAGGTACAACTTATATGTTCCAGCTTATGTTTTATGAACACTAGCTTTTCTTCACGTCTTCGTCTTTCCTATCACATGTTCACAAAAAGTCCGAATCCTTATTTTAGCCTATCAGCAGTTGCTAATATCTTTACTTTTTTCTTGTATAGGTCACAAAAATGCGTTATGTGTAGGTCTAAACCTTGGGCTGAGCATTAATGTGTTAGCGAGTTTGATTTTTTAAATTCTAATATACCTACGAGTATATATGGGGTTGTTCATAAACCTTCTTTCTTTTCAGGGATATTGTGTGTATAATCGTCTTCAAAGTAAATGGCTGTGACATAGATATGGACAGGGGAAGCTTTAAGCTTTTCCTTTTTGGCATTTAGCTTAGTAACCCTAAAATAACAAGATAATAAATTTAAAAGTATTTGAACATCACATAATATATTCTTTCCATCTGCCTTGCGTTATCGCAGCTATTGCCAGAGTTCGTCTTCCTGATTAAATGCTTCCCCTGAACCCAATCTTAAGTTAATCAACTTTGAGTGTAATTCGTATATATTCTTTTAGGTGAACCATCAAGGTATGCTCTGACAAATGCATTAACAATCAAAATACTGCTGCTGCTTCATCAAAACATGACCACAACGTGACGTGAATTCACCTTAAGCTACTTTCCTGGATTACATACTGTGTAATCTGAATTTTGAACAACTTACTAAACCGTAGAAGTGTTGCTAATGCTTCGTTGCCACGATGTCACTTTAACACTAATAATCCACTTAAAACTGCAGGTAACTATACAAACGGAAAGTTGGTGCCGGTTTTAAATAATGAACGAAGTTGAGCTAACGCTATCTGCATAGAAGTTGGATGAGGAACTTTTTCATCAGAACAAACACATTAAAGGATCCCGCGACCATGTCCACAGGATGAAATCCAGACGCGATAACTTCTGCTGACGTTGATTTATGTCTCAGTTTGTTTGCACAGGAAACTGTGGCCTCCCAAGGCCCAGTTCATCCCGGAATACCGGTTAAGATAAGACTGTAATGCACAATACAAATTACTAGTTCAAATTGCTATGTATATAGTGTATTGTCATCTGTGGGCTTAGCCAAGTGTCTTATGCGCTAGTCGAATACTAAGTCCCTTGACGTTAGGATTGGCTAAATAATGACATATGAAGCGTAATTTAATAAATAAAATTCAAAGAATTACACATAGATATTACATGTTTATTATAAATCTTCGATTTCCTAGAAATTTATACATACACACAGACTTACGACTTTTTACCACAGAGAAGAGAGAAAGTTCCGTATAAGTATATTTCTAAGTATAGTTAAAAGCTTACTACTGGTTTCTAAAAAGGTTGCCCACCTTTCACAGACCCTTCGAGATTGGCCTTCGAGAAAGTTGGCGTAGGTATACCTATTTAATGCAAGAGAATAATTAATACTTCAGATATCAAAGACCGCCGAGCGTTAATTAATTTAATAATGGAATATAAATAAATAATAAATAACACTTTGGATTTTTCCATATCAGCCCGGAGTCTGGAATTTGTGCCCGATATGGCGATAGGTTCGCCGCCTACCACTTCGGGGACGGAACTTAGCTCGGCGAAATGTGGGTGTTCTAGTTCGCTAGTACACCTCTGCCTATCCCTTCGGGGATAAAGGCCTGAGCTTATGTTATGTTTTGTTATAATAAATAACACCCAAAAGTCACATACATAGTTCTAAATACTAAATATATATATAAGGCCTAAGTTGAGCAGTGGACGTCCTATGGCTGATGATGATGATGATGATGAAATAAATGAATGGTTCATGTGGTGTAAATGTAGACAAAGTCATTTTAATTGTAAATAACTAAATCCTCTCGCAGGTTCGCGAATTATAATTAACGTTGCTTTCAGTATTAACATGTAACAACATTCATCATGATAAAAGCTTTTCTTTTATAACAGAGATAATAAATACAGTGTATAAAATTCAGTCAACATTATTTTTTCAAATAAATATAGAACAGTAGTTCTCTAATAACATTGTTACGTACAAGGTTTTTCAAGTGGTAGAGCCACGCTGTAGACAGTAACGTCTACAGCACGAATGGGCCGCCTCGAACGGTCAGATGCCACTGTCTCACAGAAAACCGACGTAAAGTGGCAGCTTGCTGTCGCGTTTCGTTCGGTGAGTGAGATTTCCGGTTGCCCATTTCCCCACTCCCTTTCCCAATCCCCTTCCCTCCCCTTCCATTCCCTCCTTTTAGGTTGGCAACTCACCCATGATTCTTTTTGTGTCTTGGGTGTCTATGGGCGGTGGAGATCACTTACCATCAGGTGACCCATATGCTCGTTTGCCAATCTCTGCTATAAAAAAAAAGTACAACGTGCGTCTTGCAGCGCTATGACTAATCTAGTGTTAGACCTAAACTCTATTTATCTTAAGGCATCATTGCTTATTTAATTCAATTTTTATTTTTCGACCGACTTCCAAAAAGGAGTAAGTCCTTAATTCGTCTGTATTTTTTTATGTATGTTATGCGATATCTCCGCCAAATGTGGGCCGTTTTTCAATTTTTTTTTTGTTCGATAGAGCTTATTTCAAGGGTGTCAATACAAATTTGGTCACGATCGGATTTGAAGTCGGTCCGTTAAGTTTTTAAACTTGTGATTATTAAATATACCATTGAGCTTTGGATCGTTCTCCCTGTATGTGGAATTGTTAAAGGTACCAATTTTACGAAACACCGGTATAATACACGCGGTCAAACATTTTAATTGCTCGCCAGTGTTTAACGCACCCTTGATGACGGTACAACGCCCCTCGACGACTGTTACATCCATAAAGTGCTCTTCAATATCTTTTTTTTGTGGTGTAAATGTGACAATTATGTTTTGTTTGCCTTACGAAGTCAGGTGAGCAGAGGGCTTATTGTAAAAAGTAGCTTATGTCATAATTCGGGACCTATTTGCCGATTTTCATCAAAATCTTATGTCAATTTTGAGTGGTAGAGCTACGCTGTAGACTGTAACGTCTACAGCACGAATGGGCCGGCTCGACCGGTTTGATACTACTGTCTCATTGAAAACCGACGTAAAGTGGTGGCAGCTGGCTATCGCATTTCATTCGGTGAGTGAAGTTTCCGGTGGCCCATTTCACCCCTTCCTTACCCATTCCCTTTTTCCCTCCCCTTCCATTTCCTCCTTTTAGGTTAGTAACGCACCCATGAATCTTTTTGTCTTGGGTGTCTATGGACGGTGGAGATCACTTACCATCAGGTGACCCATCTGCTCGTTTGCCAGTCTCTGCTATAAAAAATAAACTATATGATAAAGAGTGATTAACAAACATTCAATTTCTAGAAAACTGACTATACTACACCTCATGGTAACAGGACAGGCGAATGCTCGGCGCCAGCACAAATACCATGTACCCCATACCCGCCCCAACCTCTTGATTGATGGTTATCAACCCATATCGCAGGTTCCTCGGGAGAGCAGCATATACAGTGGCTGATCCTAGAACGCGACCCACATAATGTGTGGACTGGTCACAATGGCAGGTTTTAAAACCATGCCCCTTACTTTATTCAAGGATCAGCCACTCTACATATATGCTGCTCCTCCAAGGAACCTGCGATATGGCTTGGTGGTTGGTTGGGGTGGGTATGGGGATACATCCTTGTGTTTCTTGGTCCGGTGGTCGCTATCCGGGCTATATATATATCCTACCACTTTCAAACAAACATTCAAAGTACATAATATGTTATTGGATTACTCACGGACATTATTTTAATGAAAATATGACTATGAAAAGTGAATAAATTATGAGAATAACTTTTAGCTTATTTTGGTCTATGTTACTGTGCTAATGGATTTCATAGGTGTTTCGTTTTTGTCAATGGATTAATTTTATACGCAAAATAAGATTCATTTTTGGATCAAAGAGAGAGACATGCTCATGTAGTGTTGTAGAATAGAGTTTTTATGTAGTTTTGAAGTAAGAATTTGTTTCCATGACAGTTGACTATTATATGCGAAAACGAATGGTCAGTTATATTTCTCTGCTTATCCTAGTACATTACAGCTCACACCTAGTTGAATAAAATAAAACATGCATATTTTATTATAAACAGCTAGAAATAATGTATGCAAATAAATGTTCCTGTATTATTATAGGTCTGAAATTGATTTTATTTAGGTAATATTCGATCCTGCCCTGTCCTTAGCCACGTTATATACTGATTAAAAATTCGAGAATAGTAGTAAAAATGTCAACTTGTCTTTGTTATTTGACCTTCTAGTTGTCCCTTATTTATCCAGTGGGGAAAATTTACTACAGTCGAAAACCCCATTTAATAGGTACAATCAATGACAAAATTACAGTTGCCAGTGTCCATAAAAGCATTTAGTAACGTTAATAAACAATTTTAACTGCTCTATCGTGGCAGTGGCCACGCGAACTCATAAATTACTCGCGTACAAATGAATTTCTTGAAAAGGTCGTAGAAATTAGAAGTTCAGGCAAGTGTCCGGTCACGCAACCCCCGAAGCCCTTTGTACATATTTACCCTTAAATTATTTAACTGTTTTGGCCACGACGCTGACATAATAAAAGCGCTGTCCGATCTTTAAATTATAGGCTTGGAATAAATTAAAAACACGAAGTAAAGAAAAGGAAGTTAAGGTTTTATTAGATGGGTTTCATTTATTTTCATAATAGAGGTTATATATTTAAATATTTAAGTTGTTTCCCCAGAAACAGGTTAAACATAGCGTGGGTTCACCTCTATTTGTGTATATTGTGGATGTATTACTGTATTTAATTGTAATCCAATACAAAATCTTCAATATTATGTCCTGACTCCTGACTAACTAACTATCAACGCACAGTCAATCCTATTAAGACTAGAAAGTCTATAATTTGGAACACAGGCTTATTTTCAACCGACTTCCAAAAAAGAGAAGGTCCTCAATTCGTCTGTATTTTTCGACAGATTTCCAAAAAGGAGGAGGTCCTCAATTCGTCTGTATTTTTTTATGTATGTTAAGCAATATCTCCACCAAATGTGGACAGATTTTCAAGATTCTTTTTGTGTTCGATAGAGCTTATTCCAAGGGTGGTCCCATATATTAATAATAATTTGGTCACGATCGGATAAATTTTGAAGTCGGTCCGTTAAGTTTTTAAAGTGATTATATAACGTAAGCATCCACTATGAAAGGATTTTTGGAAACGTTAACCTTAAGACGGGGATTTCGGGGGTTAGATAAGTGTATCGAAAATCAATTGAAATACGACGAATACAGCGAAGCTCCAGGCAAAAGCTAATTATATGCATAAATGTATTTGAAAAGCAACACCACTAGCGTACAAGCGCAGTACGCTCAGTAGCAAGAGTTAAGACTTAATAACAACACAATACTTCTTAGCGTGTTTGGAAGTTTAAATTGAGTTTCAAACAAGTCAGCGTGGTGTTAAGTCGATGCTAAAGTTGACAATAGATACATAGCGATTTATGCACAACAAGAACATCTGAAAACTTTAAATATCAATACTAATATTACACAATATGCTAATGGGTTCGTTAGTTCGCACTACTTTTACGTAGAAACCAAAGACATTCAACAGAGGCCTATAGCATAACTATAAGTTTGTTGGACGTATTTACGCGAGCGATGACGTAAAATATTTGTATGGAAAACGTTAGTTCCCCGCGTAACCACTAGAGGCGTTCGGGCGTTTGTCATACAAATATTTTAAGGAGTCGCTATCGAGTAATGTCAAAAAAACTCATGGTCTACTGAGCAGGAAATTTTCCGACAATCGAAAATGTATTCGAACTCGATGCGTGTCTATGAAATTTGTATAAAATATTAACCAAATCTCATCAGTGCGCAGCAAGCTCGAACACATTAGTGTTTGTCAGGAATTTCCCAGCTCGAGCCGCAGATGACAATACACTCTATACGTAAACAGCAAACATATTTCTATACATTTTTGTACGTGAATAATTATATTAAATTAACAATTTCCATCACATTTCTAGCCTTAAACATGTGGGATCCATCTAAAACCGGTTCTTCAATTAAAATGCAAACGTACGTATCATCTAAAAGCCATTAATCCCCTGTTACCGACCGAACTCTTCCATTACACATGTAACTGTAGTTAAATAAACCATTTATTTTTAACTACACCGTGGACGCGTGTCACGGAATGTAACACGCAGACACGCTAAAATGTCAACCGCGCATTCGTTAATTAACGTACGAGCCGCTCGAACACGAAAATCGAATGACAAAAAACGTTAGCATCATCGGGGGCAGGCGTCATAAATCGTCATCGGTGCGGTGTAAAGTAATCGAGTGATGAAGCTCTCGCATCGAAATCGTTACGAAATACGCACGGTATTCCATGCATAAGCAATATATAAAATGTTCTGTTGGCGTGAATAATTTATTTTCGATTGTCACCCGCGTGTAGCAGACTTCGTTCACAGGTGTTCGATCAAACAATTACACGCGTGTGCCGTGTTACGATTCTGATTGGCTTTCCTGTATGCCTTGTTACATATTCACAGTGAGTCTTGCGCGTTTGCGAATAAAAACAGTCTCACGGAATGTATTTCATTTTACCAGAAACCCATATCCAGAGGTATAGAATGTTCTTGAAGCTTATCCGTGAGATATCCGTGTTATATGCTGGTAGGTTTAACTTAATTCCATAACATTGTGGACATTCTGATTTACTTAACCTAGTTAGGCCTTGTACTTGGTTGACCTATCGTAATACGGATTATTTATGAATGTAGCAAATAATTAATACTGATTTATCATGTAACTAGATATCTTCTACATCATAAACCTCGTCAAATTAGCTCACATTCGGGTTTCCTCCTTGGGTTTCAACTGGTAGGCATCTTTTTAAATGATTTTCTACATATATCATGATATATAATTAAACTTTCCTCGTCGCCATTGAATGCTGCAATTATGGCGATACATGAAAAGAATACTTGAACGTTTCTTTCAATAAAGAACATGAATTTGTTAAGTCACATTCCTTTGTCGCCGAACCGATTTCCTTTCAACGGGCAGTCCGCAACTCGCGGTATTAATCAAAGCTTAAGAAAGCTAATATTTAAAGTGACAGTGTCTGGAAGTTTGTAAACAAAAACAGCTCGGCAGCGGACTGTTCGACGGAACCCGGCGAAAAACTTGTTCCGTTGACATTGATGGATGCTACAGACGCTGCGACCGTTTTGCTGAAACTAAGTCGGAATAACTAAGAATTTCTCATTGGGCATTCGGTATATTTTTGCACTTAGTTATAATTTTTTTTATCATCAGCTTATGATAATGGATGAGGTATTCAGTATTCTGGTATTTTGGGGGTTTTTAAGGAGAGTGTGTTACAGTTATTGGCTTTTTTTTATGTTGATCGCAACCTTTGACATCCCTAATTACTCCTTTCTTAGTTATCCTTTCTTAGTTAATTAGATACTATTATATATCAGTTTAATTTAAACTGAATTGGTCGAATGGGAGTAAGATTAATGTAGTTTCTTATATATATATTTTACTGGACTTGTCAATTGAATTACATTAATTTTTTAAATCAATTAATTAAAAATAGCAAGACAGAAATCAATACATATCCGCAAGTTCCAGAACTATATGGAACAAGAAAACGGAAAGACCAATTCATGTTAAACACGAATCACGCCTTAAATCCTCGACATTTCAGTTTGTATTGCTAATGCTTGCACTGTGTTTGCTTATTTTATACAGGGAATAACGTTATTCAGACTTTGGCTAAGCCGACATGTGAAATGGCATTAATCTCTTATTTAAATACTTAGTAATCTGACGACAGTGGGTACCCCATCCATTGTGTGCTCGCTTGTCGAGGATTTACATATTATTTGCTGCATAAATAAAACGTTTTGCATTTTTGACCATTTCGAACCCCTGAATTGAACGAATGGCAAATGTAAACATGGTTATTAAGATTGACGTGTTTGTTTTGGACGTCAAATCAAATGGATGTTACAATGGACAGATTCGTATTGTTTGAGTTTTGTTGATTTTAACTGAAACAGAGTAGACATATACAAACTGAATTTAAAATCAATTTTATGGTATAAAGCCATACTATTGATGGGTATTAGATGATGAATTAAACAAAACTGACAAATTAGATAAAATACCTAAGAAGTTTTTGTAGACACGGAAAATAAGCGATTCGTGTGTAAATTGTAACACACAACTTAAACCACCTCAACTGCTCACTAGTAATTTGATGAATGCTGGTTTTTGTGTGTAATGTCGAAACATTTTATTATATAATTATGCTCATATAAATCATCGAAATAAGAATATCAAAGTTAACCAAATTATCGTTGGGCTTTATTCATCATTTTTAATAAAAATCCCTTAAAAATTCTCGTCTGTAAACAAAATAGTGTGGACGTCATGTAGGTAGCTAAAACCTACATTAAAAATATTATGCTCAGCAAAATTCTAATTTAGCTCATACCGTTAGTTAGTGTTTTGGAATGCTATGTAATTTTTGTTCATTTTAGATATTAGCATATTCCATCAACTACTGACAAAAATTTAGTACCTATACTTATATGTATGTGGTACCTTTATAGAAACTTTATCCATTTTTAGACAAAGATGAGACAACCAACAATTTAAGGAATGTCAATTCAGATTACCGAAGTGGGAACCCAGTTTCGCAGCTCAGGCGTCTATTCTCAGCAGACTACCAGTTTAAAGTTTTTCCCCAAGGGCCGACAGGTAACTTAACTAGATTTCCCCAAGTATCAATATTAACATATATTGAAGGAAGCAATGGAGACTTTGAATCAGTTTGCAAATAATAATTATCTAAATTTTATTAAGTAAATTTGAATGAAAACAATACTTTTCCATCACCACGACTTGTTTATAGACAGACAAAGAAGTAAATAGTTTTATCGCAATAATCCTAAAATGGGCATCTACATTCGAGGATCATTGGGAGAATCAATCCGGCATCTCTCCCACTAAATATTTACACAGAAATGGTCTGTTTACTAAAATGTCTGGAGTTTCAATTTGGACCATTTTCCCGTTCAATGGAAAATTGGGATATAGTATTAAAGTTCATTGCAACTATTGAAGAACAAATCACGGTGATTGTAAAAATAGGCAAGAAATGAAACATCAATTGAAAAAAAATAGATTTCTAGTTTATTTCCAAGAAAAGTTGAAAGTGGGTATAAAAGCAATCATGATGGCAAGCTAATATTGATTTTGTGTTATCAAGTTATAGATTTAAGGCTAGTTATACGATTATATGCTATATTGACATTTTATTCTATATTTAATGTTCTCATTCACACAGATTTGTAAAACAATTTTCAATTTGTCTGTGATGGCTGATCTTGGAACTAATAAACCGATTTTAACAATTATTTTACTAGTAGAAAGTTACATTATTCCTAAAACAGTGACGTTATGCCAGGGAAAGATTTATCATGGGACGACATTTTATAAGCAAATATTATAAAGTTTCTTATTGGGCATTTTTGTCCGATAACATTCAGTGTAAGGAAAAATTATAAGAATCTATTTCTCTTCATAACTGATATTAGTTACAGCTACTATGAAATTCTCCCATACTTATTACTTGTGATAAAACTTTACTTTTAACGTTCGAAGTCTTCTGAAACTTGTACAGAGAGGCTATAGTTTATAAGCGTGTTAGTGTTGGAATTACGAGAGCTATTCCAGCTCGAGAGTCGGTAATTACACTTTAAGGCCTTTAAACCGGATCGACTTTTAGTTCACTTCCTTTAGCTGTTATTTCAACAACCCTCGTGATAGGTCGTCAGTTGCATTGAACACTTGTACTATTGTAGACTAATGTTGTTTGATTTTGACATTTCATTGCCCTCTTTTCTGATGCTAGTAGTTGAGTAGCCGACTGAATAACGAGAGGGTACTTTTATGAGCCTCGCTATGGGAATAAATGTTTGTGTGATCCTTATATATTTTGTTCCGGGTTGACTCGGATGAGACGAAGTCCCTCATAATTTCTGAGAGTACACAGTTTTTTAAAGTGAAATATTTTTGGATGTCTATTTATTAACATTTTCATTGTTGACTTTATGGCTATTTCTGATGTTTTGTTATTTTGATGGAGGAGACAAACAGTCAAGTTACATGTACTTTATGCTTTATGAACTGCTTTTCATAGGGTATTTTACCTTACGCTCTTTATTAAATTAAGTCGAAACCAAGACGTAGTACTATAAAAATATTCTAGGTGCCTAATTTTGTAGAATTCTATAAAACTACAAGTTAGCAAATAACGAATTGTTTATAAAAGCCATCAAGCCCAGAGTCGGCAGTCATTTTCAAACTCCTCCCATTCCGGGCGTCCCATTTCACGAAACATATTCAAATGAAAGAACGAGCGATTACTTCGATTATACTTGGTGCTCACAATGGCCCAGTTGCGGCGTCGCGTCGTCTATTGTCAACGGTTGCACACGGGGGTTGTTGAAACATACCTCCATTTTGTGAATGATTTTGATTCATACTTCGTGATTTGCGGTGGATGTTTTTGGGTCATGTGATTTGTTTTGTAAGGATTTGAGGACTTGAAGATTTTAAGGATCTGGTGTGAATATTTAAATACGCAGACATTTTTGGTAATTTTTTTGTAATAATTATTTTTATCAAAACGTTTTACTTGTATAACTCACCAAGTGTTTTAAATATATTCGCATTATTCTCAAATAATTACATATATTTTTAGATACAATATTCTTCGGTCTTCCTGCGGTAATGTTCTTTATTTATTTCAATTTTAGGATAAATTGGAGTAGCTTTTTATATGACAGGGACCAGGGTTCAAGGATATCTCGAAGGACATTTTGGAAATAAATTAAAGGATAAAGACAGACGCAATTGGAAAAAATTAAGATAGGTAATTGGTATGTACATAATTATGTATTAGACAGCCGTGTAAAGCACCGATTTGGGGTTTGGTACTATCAGTACCAATATATCAGTACAAATATTTTGTTTAGTTAGTTGTTTGTTTTGAAAATATGTAAGTATATAAGGATCATTATACCACTTTAGGTAAATTAAAAATAAATAAAATAGATTCGTAATTCCGGGACTAAATTTGGAATGGACCAAGTTATGATCATTAAATTAAGCGTTTTTGTTTTTATGTTGAAATCTTCGAATTAGATTTGTTATTCCTTTTTTGTCGCGGGCTTTTCGGAAATAAGTACATCTTATTTTATGTGAATTTAAACTTAATAATCGTTTTTAGTAAACTATAAAAGAAATTAAAGATTAAAAAGAATTTTAATCATAGGTGATTATTTGTGCTCTAAGATTCCATAAGCTGTGAGGAGCCACACCTTTATCATTAAAAATATTATTAAATCGTAGGCTAAACAATGAAAACCAGTTTTATAACGAAAATATACCGAATAATTTTCAAGTTCTAAATGAATAATTCGAGGATATTAGCGAGATTCGAGACCGACAGGAGACATAATTTATTACGAAGCGGTTTAAGCTGATCAAATCCCTCGACCGACAACTGGCTCGCGAATGAAACGGGTACAGTCGGCTATACACGAAAAGATAGACCGGTCACCGGACATCCGCAGGCGGAAACCGAAGAAATACGAAAGATTTATTGCATTAATTCTTTCATTCGCAAATATTTCTAAATCCCGGCTTCTTTTTCTTTCGTGACCTACTTTCCTGTTCATTTCGTATTCACAAAGGGCTTTAATTAATTTAAGAGTACATTTTGATGTAATTTCACACTCACTAACGCTTACAATTCTTCGTATTCTTTTTTGTTTATAATTCTTGGGAAATGTTTTATTTTGTTCGAACTTGAGAAGCAACGAGCGCCTGACATAAAACTGTTTACAACTTTTTCCGCGAACGTGCTATTGCGCTCACCTTATGTATAGGAGTGCCCCAAAAATCGTTGAGGAAAATGTTTGAAATAGGCGTCTGAGGTCTCAAGTCTCTGTTTTCTTTAATGGCACTTATATCGTCAAAGACGAAACCGCAATACAGGCAGTTGTGATAGACCAGCACGCAGGCCAGAACGATGATCGCTCCTAGCCCTCGGCGTGGAGGATCCGGCATCTCTTCGGGGATATGACCCTGGCCCGCCAACCGCCGCCGACTCCTGCCGGTCCGCGTCCTGACTGCCGACACCACTCCGCCAAACCTACACACGCCACTCACGCGGTCCATCGTGGATCACAACATCTTTCTAATCAACACGGAACACTGTTGCTACTACCCATAGTCTTCAAGTTCTAACTCTCGACCCACCCAGAATGTTTTAGTAGCAAGCGAAAACACAATCACGAACTGAACCCGTACCATAAATTTGCTACACAAAATCAAAAGATTATAACCGCTAAAACGCTAATATACACAGACGAACACTAAAAACGTTACGTGATCATTATTGTTTAGGTTATTACAAAACACATGTTACTATTTTTTTCGAAAATCATTTCATTTGACATTTATGTGACAATCTCGTTACAACTCGCACAGTAACACCCGTTCAGCTAGGCAGATCGCCGACGACTGCCGAAGTTCGACGAGCGAATGCCGCGTCGAGTCACGTGATCAGTCGTTTTACTGCGGGTCGTTTCTGGATAGCGCATGCGTGCGCAGGGATGGCAGGCCGACCCGTGGCCGTGGCGGCAAAATATTTTGTGATGTTGTTTTTTAAAAACCACAATAACAAACGATGTTAATAAACGCTCTGCATTAAATCTTACTTACTTTTATTTAATATGGATTAATTTACCTTAAAAAAACGTCTGGTGCATAATAGTCATTATCAGGGTTTTACAAAAAAAAGTTTTTAAAAGCAAAATCGAAGGACCCCGGGGTGCATTTCAATCACAGATGATTTAAATGGGCGTTCTAATCACAATTTGATACGGTCGTGTGTTACGGGCGCATGCCCGACGTTTGGAAGGGGGCGGTGGGGAAGGAGCAAGGGGGTAATGTTGATGACGACATTTGGTCGGGTTCAGGGAAGACGGAGATGTGAGCGTGCAGACGGCGGGTCCGTTGTACCCGCGGGTCCTTGATATCGAGTGACAAAGACAAGTTGTACCGACCAAGCCTGATACACTAAAGTCCCACTGTTATTCAGATTCATTTCTTTCGCGCCAACTACGGCGAATGAACTCCGATAAAAGGTTTTCGATGTCGCGATCGTTCTTTGCTTTTTGAGAGAGAAGTTTATTAGTTTTGAGACTTTGAGAAAAAATCTAATAAAGGCACTTTATAAAGTAAAAACATTGAAGTAAAGAAATATATTTATTATTCAATATTTTATTAAAATATTGAAAGTGTTTATAACGTTATGTGAAATTTTTGCATAGAATCAAAATCGTAAAAACATGTTTTTCTGTTTATATTAGAAATAAATTGGATGTAGCTTTAACTGGAATTTCAATAAGATTTTTAAAATTAAGTATAGTATACTCGTCAAAAAACGATGTTCTTTCTTCAATTCTCACTGTGTTAATAATATTGGCAGCAAACAAACACTTGCACCTAGAAAATTGAAAAGCATATGTTCCTTCTATGACGTATACAAGAAATAAGAAAGAATATTTCACAGTTCAACATCTTATGGGGTATATGGTGAAACTATAAAAATACGACAAACGAAAGACATGGGCGGTACTGCGAGCTCAAACTAGACTTATATGCAGAATATATAAACATTCGATCTACAAAATCAACCTAAGGTTTCATGTGAGAGTATGTTGGTAGTTATTACATCTCGAACTTCGAAATCCATTTCTAAGTGCTTGTATATCAGATTTGACAATGTGGGGAGGCTGAAAGGTCGAAAAATGAACATTCGGGATTTTTCTGTTTTCAATTACTTTACCCATTCGTGGTATTTCTTTAGATCTTTTGTGATAAGTGACCAGTTAAGACGGGAGTTCCATTCAATCGTGCTAATTATTTTTCTTGAGAATTTCAAGGTGGCGAAAAGACTTCTATAAAAAGCATTTTGTAATCATTTCTTTAGGAAAACAGGTGTTTATTCTATATATATAAAAATGAAACCCGTTTTCCGTTGTCACGCCATCACGCGTGAATGGCTGGACCGATTTCGCTAATTCTTTTTTTTGAATATTCCTCGAAGTACGAGGATGGTTCTTACGGAGAGAAAAAAAATGAAAAATTGTCTGAAAAAGTCTAAAAACAACACTTTTCTGTACTCCCATACAATCGATTCGTAATAATACTTAAAAGTCAATTTGAACTTTAATACCATACCATAAAGTTCAAGTATTAGTGGAGAGGTTCCGGGAAGGCAAAACAATTGAGTGTTGTAGTATCGTATAAATATTAATGTCAGTATTTGTCAATTGAAAAATTCTTTTTATGTTGGATAGCCCATTTATCGAGGACGGCTATAGGTTATATAACATCACGCTATGACCTAAGGGGTGACTGACGGGGTGATTGATGGGGTTACTGACGGGGTGACTGACAGGCTAACTGATGGGGTGGCGGACGGGGTGACTGACGAGGTGACTGACGAGGTGACTGACGGGGTGACTGATGGGGTGACGGACGGAGTGACAGACGGATGACAGACGGGGTGACAGACGGGTGACAGACGGGGTGACAGATGGGTGACAGACGGGTGACAGACGGGTGACAGATGAGGTGACCGACTGGGTGACAGACGGGGTGATGGACGGGGTGACTGACGGAGTAACCGACAGGGTGATGGACGGGGTGACTGCCGGTGGTACTGACTGGGTGACAAACGGGGTGACAGATGGGTGACAGACGAGTGATAGACGGGTGACAGATGGGTGACAGACCGGGTGACCAACGGGTTGACCGACAGGGTGACTGTCGTGGTGACCGACGGGGTGACCGACGGAGTGATGGACGGGGTAACTGACGGGGTAACCGACAGGGTGACTGACGGGGGTACTGACTGGGTGACTCACGAAACCGGACCGAAGTAGATCATCCCATTACCTCCTTTAGAATTATTGGATTATAGGTGCCTACTACTCATTCTTTCAACCCTCTCTCTCCCACGCAGACGAAGTTGCGCGGGTCAGCTAGTTAATGATAAACGTAAACAGACTGAATTAAAAGTTTATTTTAAGTAATCTTAATATTAAACTTCTAATTGAGTGAGGTTTGATGATTATGATTCTTATCATGATGATAATGATGATCTTTGAAAGCAATGATTTGTTTTTAATAGTTATTTATCGATAGAAAATCCATTTTTAGACTATTTTTATACTTACAATTTCGGATATAAGCTTTGTGAATTTCGTTTATTAATGCTAAAGGTTAAAGCTTCAAGAAATTTAATATTTTAAGTTTTATTATGATAACCTTTCCTACAGTGCTTACTCTACGAGGAATATAATACTCTTTCAAAACAATAACATCAGTAGTATAAGTTTGGGAGACTTTTCGATGAAATAAAGGCTTTAGTACTTTGTAGGTATAGACAAACCCCTTTATTCATAATGAAATCCTGGTCTTATCGAACGCATAACCCTACTTTTTCCTACTTTAGCTCAAAGAGAAGATATGTTCATCGAATACAATGTTGATAATTAAAAAACATTATTTTTATCTCTAGCAAGCTTTGAAACAAATAGGAAGTCGTGGCTGGAAACAATCAATAAAAAATATATATCAATCTTAGATGGGCTCCTAGACTATAACAAAATTAGTGTCATCAAGAATGAATGAAAGAAGATGTCTTATTACGGTCTACTAAGTTATTATGACACATAACATAACATAAGCTCACGCCTGTATCCCCGAAGGGGTAGGCAGAGGCGCACTAGTGAACTAGAACACCCACATTTCGTAGAGCTTAGTTTCGTCCCAGATGTGATAGGGGGCGAACCTATCGCCATATCGGGCACAAATTTCAGACTCCGGGCTGATATGGAAATATCCAATATCACTTTGCCCGACCCGGGGATCGAACCCAAGACCTCAGAACTGTAGTCGTACCGAAATACCACCAGGCCACCGAGGCCACGCCATGAATAAGGAGGAAAGTCGTTGCATTATATTAAGTATTGTATTGAATATGTCAGGTAAGGATTAAGGAGGTGTCGCTTATAATGTTACAAACAAAGGATTTTAACGCGTTACAAATTACAATAGAAGCGGCCTTATTGGTCTATTGACAGCCTCCGTGGCGCAGCGTGCGAGTAGCCGGCTGTGAAACGTGAGGTCGCGGGTCCGATTCCGGCATCGAGATAAATGTTTGTGTGGCCCACAGATATTTGTTTCAAGTCTGGGTGTTGTGAGATCGAAAGTCTCTAGTAGTTTCTCATACCCGTGATATAGGTTACACCTAGTGTGGGGTCATGACTATGTGTGTGACTGTTGGGTGTAAAATGCGTAAAAAATAATGGTGTTTAAGTTAGAAATCTAGAAGAAGAGCTAGTTCGCTAATCAAACGTTTCGTAAAACATGATTTTTATTATGTTTTTTCTTGACTTTTAATTACTAGTGAACGTATTGAGTATTTCAATATAATGTTATCAATATTTTTTAATTCATCATCATCATCAGCCATAGGACGTCCACTGCTGAACATAGGCCTCCCCCAAAGATTTCCAGATCGACCTGTTGGAAGCGGCCTGCATCCAGCGACTTCCTGCGACCTTTATTGTCCTTTATTTTTTAATTAAGTAGTATGAAATTATGAAATTACATCAAAACAGTGAGTTTTCGCTCCTAAGGGACTATCATAATATTGTTAAAATATAGATTTCTCAGAGGGACGTTGTTTTAATCTAGGGTTGGCAAACAAAAGTTCGAGTAACTAATTTTTTTACAATTTCAAAGGGATTATAGAGTTTAGTGATTGAAATAATTATAATAATCATTTATTTTCAAAGCAATATTTTAAATCATCTGGTACGATTAAGTCTTAACATGTCCATTTGAAGTAAAGTTTAATTCAATTGGAACTTATTTAATGATGCTAAATTATTCTCATTTACTATTTTGATCCCAAACTTAGGAATATTTTCCTTCGAATTGTTTGAACGCATTTATATTTTTTGCCGATTATTTGTTGTTTAGATTTCTAATTTGGAGAGTAAATATTTACTTAAGGCTAGAAAACTGTTGTTGTTTTCTGAATATTCCTATTTTGTGTTACTTATAAGCTACTAACAATGTATAAAATATAATTTGTTGTATATATTACGTACCTTACGGAAATTCGTCATCAACATAATATTTTAATAATAAGTAAAAAAACATTCCACATGCCCTTATTCCACTCACATGTGGAGTCAAAGTGATATACTTTTTCAAGTATGTTGCAGGAAGGATTTGACTTACTTGTTACGACCACTTACCAGACGTGTTAAGGTCAAGAAGTCTAATTCTAGGTAAATCATGTACTTAAGTAAAGTGCACACAAAGTGTTGCCTGACTTAGAATTCGAACCCAGGACCTCTCGGTCTACAACTCGTATCATGCTGCAACTAGACCAAAGAGGCGACCTCTAAAGCGACAGGGAAAAAAACTAAAACTATTTTCATTGTAAAAATCATTAAAATACCAAACATTTTAATTACCTCCTCACCAAAAATAAATCGTATTCGTTCGTACCCCAATTATTTAAAAATAGTTTAATGGGGTAATTAACCGTAAATGAAGCATAAAGCGAATTATCGGAGTCTCAAAAGATTAGAATAAAGCGCTTAAAGGTTACATGGGGCAATTTAATTGCGTATGTAGTCAGAATGGGAACAATTAATTTCGGCCCCTTATAAAAGAGGTTGAACTTTAGCCGTACTAAAGGGTAATGTTTTGTTTATGTCAGAACGCTTCCGGCGCTCACGGCCTGAATCTGTTTTGTTTGAATGTAAACAGATATTTTGTTTATCAATTTCCTACGTTGATTTTAATTCCTGATATTCGATTTTTCCATATCAGTCCGGAGTCTGGAATTTGTGCCCGATATGGCGATAGGCTCGCCCCCTATCACCTCTGGGACGGAACTAAGCTCGGCGAAATGTGGGTGTACTAATTGGCTAGTGCTCCTCTGCCTACCCCTCCGGGGATACAGGCGTGAGCTTATGTTATGTTTAATTCCTTTCTGCCAGCGTTTATGCCACGTTAATGTGGGGTCGGCGCAACACACTTTTTCAAGCACGTTGCAGAAAGGATTTGGTGTAGTTTTTACGACTGGCTGATTGACGTCAACCCCTTTTTGGGGGTAATTCCCTGCTACTATATACTTCATCATCATCAGCCATAGGATGTCCACTGCTGAACATAGGCCTCCCCCAAAGATTTCCAGGTCGACCTGTTGGAAGCGGCCTGCATCCAGTGACTTCCTGCGACCTTTATCAGGTCGTCGATCTACCTTGTAGGTGGACGTCCTACGCTGCGCTTGCTAATTTTATAAATGCGAAGGTTACTCTCTTTTGTCTGGTGGCTATCTTTAACTATCAGGGGTGATATATGGGATGAAAGTTTGCGCATCTGCTATGTTTAGAGACCAGAAAAACCTTCCAGGAGGACGAAGCTGCCAGCAAAGTCTTGTTGATAATTAAACTATTATACATACTATAGACTAAAGACTATTATACTAGATAGTAATCTTAGCTTGCCCCGTCACGTGATAAATATCTTGTATTTTTGTACCTTTCAAATATAGTCAATATTTAACTAGGAAAACATTTCAACCAAACAATATGTTCACGATACCTACGTTAAAGTCTTGAGGTAAATTTTATATAACAGAAACTTCGAATACAATACAAAAAAGATACGACGTAAAATACGTTAATTCATATGCGACGGACAGTGGATTCGGGTGGACTTTTTTGGGACCGGTCCGTCAGGGACGTTGGCTGCAACGCGTGTCCTCTGGGGGCGATAGCTCTGAAAAACTGGGCCGGCCTGTGATTGATGGAGTACCGGGTATAAGCGTCGAATAAACAGACCTTCGCGTCTGCAACGGCCCTCAGGTGGACTGAGGACCCGGTTTTTTGCTTAAATTCGTAATATAATATACTGCCGACCAATTGGAAGTATCGAATAAAAGTAGTTTAGGTGGATACAATTTTGGTCAACGTTTAACTGAAGATTGTTCTACTTTACAGAATGGTTATCAAGCAGAAGAAACTCGTAGAAAATAGCATATTCTAAAAAATCTTTAAAGATATCACAACTTTTATGTAAATAGAAAATATTTTCATAAACACTATTAACGCCAGAGGTAAATATTGTTTATTCAGATTGGTGATATGAATATTTCTATTGTATTTCGAAAGTAAATAAATAAATAAATTTATTAATCAAAAGATTAATGAAATAATCAGGCAGACGCGGTGGATGCTACAATAGGTAATTTCTCGAACGTCGTGTGAACTTTCTGGGTCGATAAGCAGTCCATTGACCAGTTTACGCAGGCCTCTGCGTCTCTTCAACTTATGCGATGGATTTTCATTTTAAGGATTTCAGTATCGTGGATCATAATATAATAGATTATTGTATTTAACTTGAAGGCAATTTGAGTAGAAGAGAAGGTTGTACTAAGCTGTTGCAAAGTAGGGCTAATTGAGAATATCGTCCTGATTCACTTAATACTTACGACGTATCATCGTCATCATCATCAGCCATAGGACGTCCACTGCTAAACATAGGCCTCCCTCAAACATTTCCAGATCGATCTGTTGGAAGCGGCGTGCATCATTCATATCAAATGCTTTATATTGAATAAAAACTTGCGTAGCCCAACACAGTCCTAGAGGACAAAAACATAAAAGAAAGATTGAAATGTCTCGATAAGATGAAGGCGGACTTTATTGAGCTTTAGGATGATTTTAATAAGATAAGTGACGGCAAGAATCAAATTAAAGAAGGTCAATTATTAAAGGTATTAAGTTGGCCGTTCCCAAATTTCGGTAATGAGATTTCAAATTATTACTTCGTCACACGACCCGGAGATGCTCGACTGAACACCTAATTTGATTAAAAGCTTTCGAGAAATTGTGACCGCCGGTGGCTTGATCCTGGGGGTGGCGATAAATCAAAACTTTGCCATTAAAACAAACGCGCAACCGCGACACACCGGGATCAACTATCCTAACTTTACTTCTTCAGACAACTTTATTGTCTTGAAAGTTTTATGACTAACCAACCCTTGCTTCTACTCGTACAACGTTACTTATACCATACCTGTGCATTGGCTTTTAGGTCTCACAACTAACTTTGATTGAAGTAATGAAAACGAAGAGTTTCGTAATGTTCTTCAAAAGAAATACCTTTTCATTTACCAGATCCAGACCACAAAGCAGAAGCAGGTTCAACTATACAAGTACAACAAGATTAAATTTCAACGACTTGTAAACGTTCATGAAACAAGTGTTTCAAATTGCTTCAAGTTTGATGTATTTGCACTGGTTCCTCAAGAGATAAATTTGTTCGAAAACTTGCTGAATGCGAAAAGTTTGATACTCACTTCAATCCATTACACGAGTGATATATTTCTTTGTTTTCTGACTCCACAGTAGGCGGACGTGACCTTAAAGCCATTAGCGCGGTCTTCGTTTTACGTTTCGCTGTAAGTTTATTCCGAATACATATTTCATTAATTTAAATCGCTTGATGTATTTGATTGATAACAACTGACACGGAATAGTTTTTGAATGGACCCATTTGAGCACTCTAGATGTTGAGATTGGTATGGAACTACGCACCGGTTTGGTTTTCATAAATGTGCATCTATCAATCTTCGCCGCGTAGGAAGCGATATATTTGAAACGTAATATCGAGATGGTTTATTTAATATAGATACCGTACATCAATCACGACAGACAGTGTGTATCGTGGTGTGAGGTGACAGATCGTCGCGCAACATGTGATATGAGTCAGCTTTGCTCCATTTCAGTTCATATTTACCTTTTATTAAAATAGCTATTTGTTCAGTTTAGTACGATTGTGTTATGATTGCCCAAGGGGTTAGGATTGAGCATGCGACCTTTTCTCAGTGATCCTTTCCAATCCCCGTTGTACTATTGTCGTTTTTTGTCGCAATTAATTTTGCTGAATAAAGGTTTTTTATTTTACGTTGAAATTATATCTCTTTATTCTTAGTATGAAGTAAAATGTTTATTTGCAAACTCAGAGCACATACTCTACATCTACATAGGTACTTTAGAGCTAAGTTCTGTGCATATACTCGGCCATTTTATATTAAGTATCATTACTTGTCCAAAGAGAACGCATTCTAATGGTATAATAATATGCAGATCTGGCACTACCAACATTTCATATTTCTATATACTCGATTTTCGCAAAAGAAATTCCAATTCAATAAGATTTTATAAAAAACGACTGCGTCAACAAACATGGAGCGAGTGCAAAATCACTAGACTTTACTGAAGATCATTTCTAAACTTTGTAGACGAGACAGAACAAATTTTGCATACAACGGAATACGCGAAACATAGTTCGCAAAAGTAAACGTATCGACAAAACGTGGATATAAAAGTTAGCTTGTAAACTACAGTGATTTTGTATAGGCAAACAAATTGAAAAGACGCTTCACGCTACGTTTGCTGTACGATGTGTACTTTATTCTATTCATTTGATTTCATTCCTTGCAGTTTGTCTATAAGTGTGAAGCATCCACAAACCATAAACCTTTTTTGTTTCTCGAGATCTTATCATTAGTGTGCTTCATCACATATTTGTATACTAGCATTTAGCTAGTTCATTTTGAACATTTTATGACTCAATATCCTTTCCTTGCTTCGAGATTATTCCGTTTTTTTATAATGCAATAGGCCATCTTTTCTTTCTGCCTGGCGTTATCCCGGCCTTCTGCCAGGGTCCGCCTTCCTACTTAATCGCTTCCACTTCGCCCGGTCTTGAGCATCCTCTATGGTGAGACCATTGGTTCTCATATCTTCCTCCAGAACATCCAGCCAGCGCTTTTTGGGCCGTCCACGGGAACGCAACCCTGGCACGATCTGGGCCAGATACATGCGACCGACGTACTCCTGCGGTTTCCTCAAAACGTGGCCGTACCATCTCAAGCGACATTCCTGCATTTTATCTGCCACGTCCCGGACGCCAAGACTACCGCGGATGTGCACGTTACGTATACGATCTAGTCGTGTAACATTGCACATCCACCGCAGCATCTTCATTTCCGCGACGTGGATTTGCCTAACATGTCGCTTAAGGGCAGGCCAAGTCTCACAACCATACAGGAGTACCGGCCGAACGATGGTTTTATATATGAGACCTTTAAGTCTCACCGGCATCTTGCGGTCGCAGGTGACACCCGTGACCTGTCGCCATTTAGCCCATGCGGCGCCAATGCGTGCCGTAACGTCGGAGTCGATATCACCCGACTCGTGCAGTACAGACTCTAGGTACTTAAACTTGTCAGTTTTCACTGCAAGCTCGTTCCCTATCCGGATACTATCTGGGTCTGCACACCCGCAGCCCATGTACTCGGTCTTCGCCACATTTAGTTTTAGACCGCCGTTCTCAAGCGTCTCCTTCCACAGGTTTACCCTCTGCTCTAGGCGCTGTTTGTCCTCATCTATTAGTGCTATGTCATCGGCATACATAAGTACCCACGGGGGTTGCTCCTGTACTTCCGCCGTTGTATATAAGTAGGCCATAGTATATAAAAAAATTAACTACATTTTATTATCTGTTTTGACCTCTTTGCACGCTCATGACATTTTTTTAAATACATACAAGTGCGTAGATCGCACTGTGGGCTCAATTCGAGTATACGTATTTGTCTCATACAAGTTCCTCCTACTTACTCAAACTATGCTACCTAACAAAAATCAATCATTGAAGGAAGCAAACACTGCACTTTGTTTGTAAACCCGTGTTTGGGTACAGTATATCATCTCTAATCCCAATATCATGATGAGTTATCACCGTGTCAAAGTTCAACCAAAGCAATTCCCATCCCTTGTTCCTCAAAGAGTTTGTATGGAAAGTGGACAATTGGGCGTGCCCACCCCGGGCGTATTCACTCCAACTAGACGGGGACCGTACCCCTAACGGCGAAGTTTTGATTTAGCGCTTATAGCTGTCCCAGTAGGAGAGCCCTCTTTAAAGTTTCAGTCGTGTAATAGAATAAAACCGTTGGAACAATGCTAGTGCTCAAGGATTCATACCTTTTGGTAAACGTTATAGAAGTGGAACAAGTTATTGCTCGCAAACCTCGGATATAAAATCTAATGTAGGCTATAGAATGAATATTCCATTCGGTGGAGCTGAGCCAGCGATTTGGACGTTCAACGCCACTCCCAGAAGGGGACTGCACTCAACATTTTTAAATTCTGAATAATTTTAGTTCAAAATATAAAGTCGGTCTTACAAACTGCGAAGAAGTTCGCGTAACGAAATAACATTTTGCTCGCAAAGCATGTTGCCTTCGTAACAATTACGTAAAACACATTCTAGTTGAGTGTATTCGAGTGTACACTATTCGGGACAAAGATTTTTGTTTACTTAATCAAGTTGTGCAATAAATGTATCCGAGCAATAAATATAATATACGGCAAAAGTCAATAGTAGTTTCGTAGTTTGTCTATTACGAACTTTTGTTTCTAGTAAGAGCAAGGATAGCAAGAACAAATGGGATCGACTTGAAAAATGTGTAACAATAACAAAATGGGAAAAGTTGAAAGTGACATCGGACCATTAGGCAGGTACCGCGACGTTAGACGGTGAGCGATGCGAAGCTCCTCCGGTAATGAATCACAAGTTTTAGCCGGCGCAAATGGATATACTTCAAACTTCCTCGTGTCGGAATAGTCTTCGGCTTCGCTCTGTTTTTACGTTGAACTCGCGATTCCAGATTACCATTGTTCCGCGACAATGATTACAGTTTGGTGTTCGAAGTCGTTGAAACGATAAATTACTTGCGTGTTGTTTGGAAATCAGATTTTAAACCTTGACGTCTCATTATTCTTGAGCATAAAATATACTGTAGAGTACAAATATCATGCAGTAAGTCCTTCATACTTAAAATTTATGATTTGATTTATCTGAAATTTAAAATGCTGCTACACTGTGACAAAATCTAGGTGATTTATCATCATCATCAGCAACAGGACGTCCACTGCTGGACATATGCCTCCCCCAAAGATAGTAGATGGGTATGCAAATGTGATTGCATCTTTATAATTATTGCAATAACCAAATTAACTAATCGATTAAATTAGCATTTGCTTTGAATTCTGAAGTAGTTTTTCTAACTTGATTTGCCCGGGACTGGACCTCTCGGAGGGGGTAGACATCAGGCAGGCAGCCGGTCTTAAAAACTAATCCATATCTTTTCTGCAGCTTGCTTGGAGATGTGTATTGCGCCGACCACGAATTGTAGTGGTATTAAGCGCAAATATACTTAATCCAAGGTATGGTTTTCTTTTGTGTCTAATTTCACCCAAATCCGTCCAGCCATTCTTTTTTTTTTTTTTTATTTTATTATTGAAAGGAAAACAAACAGCAGCATACGTGAGTACAAAAAAAACTTAAACTACATTTAAATACATTGAATATGTATGCTACCCACACCGTTCTCCACATATTACATAATTAAATTGTAATTATTGTAAGTGGACGCGTTGAAGTACTTTATATTTAAAAAAAAAGTTAAGCAATAAGTAATAGTTTAAAACATTTAACAATTAGCTACAAAAGAAACGAAACAAACGTATTTAAATGTTCCAAACATACCATGATGAATCATTGCTGATATTAATTACCTAACTGGACATATTGACAATGATCATATTTATTAATTCATTTATACCTATATGTATTGCCTATACTGAACCAAACTCATCTTTTAATACTGACACAACATCATGTTTGAATTTATATCTACTAGCATGCAATATATCGATCAAGCTAAATTGTTTATTGTAAGTTTCAACCATACGATATATCGGTGAGCGCACACCCGCGTTGCTTCTACAAAACGGGGAGGCAAATAGACGTCTCGTGCGCACCTCCCTCCCATGAACCGTACGGGGGACCAGGTAACAAAGGCTATTAACTAAATATGAGCAGTCAAACTTATTACGGCAAATACTATATAAAGTCATAACTTCTAACAGTGTACGCCTGGATTGTAATGTTAACATATCATATTTTTTAAGAAGAGACAAATAAGACATTTTACTTTGAAAGCATCTATAATGCATAGCGCGTAGGTATTTACGTTGGAGCAACTCTATATTGTCCACATATTTTTTGTAATAGGGGTTCCAAATAGGTACTGCATATTCTAACTGAGGTCTAACAATGGCTTTATAGAGATGTAAATATGTAGTGGGACGGCGAAATTCTCTTGATGCCCTCATTACAAGACCGAACATTTGATACGCCTTATTAACTATGTTCTCAATGTGTGCATCCAGGTGAAGTTTTGAGTCCAGCTCTACACCAAGATCACGAACACTTGTTACATTGTTAATTTTTGTGTTTCCTAAACGGTAATGGAAAGTTGTGTATTTTATTTTCTTAGTAAAAGTTATACTGTGACACTTATGTAGGCTAAGGTACAATTTATTAAGGGTGCAATATTCAGAGAACCGGTCAAGATCACTTTGAAAGGCCCTGTAGTCAGTTTCGTCTTGAATGTTTTTATAGATTTTCAAATCATCAGCGTATAAGAGAAATTTAGAACTTTTAAAACAATGTTTAATGTCATTTATAAATAAAATGAATAATAAAGGTCCTAAAATAGAGCCTTGCGGCACACCCGATGAAACTTGAATAGGGTTAGACTCGAAACCATTTATAACTACACTCTGAGTTCTGTTAGTCACATAAGAAACAAACCAACGAAGCAGATCTCCTCTTATGCCGTTAAATGCAATTTTATTGAGTAGTAATCTATGATCAACTTTATCAAATGCTTTTTGGAAGTCTGTATATATCGCATCAGTTCTTAGTCTCTTATCCAAATTTTCGAAAAGATGGCTTGTGAAGATTAAAAGATTACTTATACAAGATCTATCTGAAACAAAACCATGTTGCTCACTTATAATAATACGACGTAATACGGGATAAATGCCTCTATGTACTAGCTTCTCAAATAGTTTAGAAAAAGCTGATAATATAGAAATTGGACGATAGGTTGATACATCATTTCTAGATCCATTTTTATGTACGGGTACAATGTATGCACGTTTCCAAATATCCGGAAAAATTCCACAAGAAATACATTTATTATATATTATAAACAAGGGAAAACATAATGTATCGAAGGTTTTTTTTAAAAACACCGGAGGAATACCATCAGGACCGGGACCTTTCGACGGGTCAAGAAGCTTTAGTTCATTTCGTATGTCATCTAAGGAAAAATGTAACTTACATAAGTTAATATCAGTGTTATCATTAGCTGATGGCGGTTCCCAAGAGGAATACTTAAATGTCGATGGCTCATACACGGAGTTAAAAAAAGTGGAAAATAGGTTACATATGGTAGTAGGGCTATTTGCTGTAGCTTGTTTATAATAAACTGTACTTGGGATATTATTTGTAGATTTACGTTTAGACATGTATGTCCAAAAAGCTTTGATATTGGTAGTGACACTCTCTTCAACCCTATTTATATATGATCTATAGCACTTATCTACCTCTTTTTTAAATTTTGCTCTGCAAATAGAAAATATGTCATAGTCACTAGAATTCTTAAATTTTTTCCATTTTATCCAGGCATTTGTTTTCCTATTAAAAATATGGATAAGTGACCTAGAAAACCAAGTAGGAAATTTTCCATTTTTTGGTTTAAGTGGGGGCGTATGTGCTCTGATAATTTTATAGATTTCATCATAGAAAACTGATACCGCATCAACAGGCGACAAATTGTCAAGTAAACTACCCCAGTCAATATTATTTATGTCGGTATTTATATAGTCATAATTGGCTTTATAATAATTATACAACTTATTATTATTCAGTTTAGATATTTGAGGCTTATGACTAGGACTACTGGTTTGTATATGGACATAAAAAGGTGGATGATGAGTATCGATAGGCAAAAGTGGATCATTACAGTTAAAGAGTAACGAGTACGAATTACAGAAAAACAAGTCTAAGATACGATTTTTTGTACTAGTTAAATAGTTATATTGTTTTAAGTTTAATTGAAAGGAAAAGTTAATCATACTGCGAATCACGTTCGTAAGGGAACTATTTACGGCACAGTCCATATGGGAGATTTTATTAATCCAGTTAATTGCAGGCAAGTTGAAATCTCCAGTGAACATTATAATATCTAAACTAGGATTATCAAGCAAAATAGACAAGGAATTAAAAAAAGTTACGTATGTGTCTTCTGTGGAATTTGGAGTTATATATGTAGCACATATAATATGGTGTCTATTGTTAATTAAAGGTATCTTGACTATCACATGTTCAGGCATTGATAAAGTTGGTGATAAATATACCATAAACGGTTTTAGATCTGCTAGGACGGCTATAAGAACACCACCGCCGTCTTTTTTATTGGAGATGTCACGATTGCGATCACATCGAAATACTATATACCGTTGATCAATAAATTCATTATGTGAAATATCGGGAGTCAACCATGTTTCAGTTAAAATAATAATATCATATGCATGCGACAATATGTTAAGATATAACATATTCAGCTTAGTCCTGATCCCCCGACAGTTTTGATAATATATAGATAAATTATTATAAGTACCCATTATTTAATCGAGTGAAACAATAAGCAATATTAATGATACAGTAATTTGAAGTAATAAATGTTTGAAGTGTCAATATCACGAGTTCAGCAATATATAGGTAAAAAATATTCAAAAGTAATATATCAAGAAAGTCAGTTATACAGTAGAGACAATTAATATATAAATAAGAGTTATTCTTACAGATACGAAATAATAGACAAAGAAATAAAGCATATAAGGTAAGATAATTATGTGGGTGTATTTTCAGTTTTGAGTTTGCCAAAATCTTCACGTTGTCGAATAGCAAAGATGGGAGAATTTTCATTCTTACGAACGAATATGGTCCCCTGTTTAATCCATGTAAATTTAAAATTACGTCTTCTTGCCATCTCACGAGTGTCCCGAAAAAGTTGTTTTTTTTTCAATGTTAGGTGTTCATTTATGTAGACCTCTTGTGGAGAACCCGACATTCCTAACTGGCTAGTTGATAATTTCTTTTTAAGACGGTGGGCTTGGAGCACGTTGTCCCGTAGGATCTTAGAATTAAATTTTACAATGACGTTTTTAGGTCTTGATTCGGCAGGTCTTGCATGCGGCACACGATGAATTGAAATTACGTCTTTTTGGGCAATAGAACAACCAACTGCGGAGCCAATACCATCAAGAAGGGCCATCAAGTTTTCACCTCGTTTCTCAGGCAAATTGGATATTTCCAGGTTACATATGCGTGCCTGTTGCTCCAAAGAGTCCAATTTTAGCTCCAATTCTTTTACGATATCAGATTTTCCACAAAGATCACGAAGATTATCGTCCATAGTATCAACTCTCACTTTAAGATCTTGCTGTTCTTTAGTATGAAAATTCAAAGATGTACTAAGATCAGTCACTTCCTTCGATATATCCCTAAATTCTTCCTTAATTTTTAGCTGTTCCGTACGCATAGCATTGATCTCAGACTTTAGTTCAGCCCTAAAAACCTCAAGATCACTTCGTATGTTACTACCAACTTCATTTATAAATCCTTGCAACTCTGATTTCCAATCAGTGAGAGACTTGTTGATTTTCAATTCGAGTGCATTGAAGGCTTGCATTACATCAGAGTCCGGTTGTTTACGTTTTCTACATAATACATGACCTGAATCCGTATTACACGTTGTCAAGTCAGGATCAGAGTGAAATTGATGCGGCTTACTAGGCGAGCGAAACATTTTAGCAATTAAGCAGGTAGCTAACAGGTAGCTAGATTCGCAAAGCGGTTACACAGCTACGTTGGATCAGCGGCACGGCGCGCGGCGCTGCAGTCAAATGTATCGGTGCGCGCCAGCGGCTGCGTGTTCGAATCCACTCAAACGGGCAGCACTTTTCAATTACTTTGAAATTTTGTGAGAGCTCACAAATTAGTAATATCAAATAAGGAACGCCCACAAATTGAATGAGAAGGACACCGCTCTATAAAATCAAAGATGGCGCCGAGCACTTACGGTGACAGCCTCACGCCAGAACAGGAGGGTCCGATGATAAACCGCTTCACGATACCTCAAAAAACCAATATCACAAAGCACAAAGCAACACGCGTCCTCTCACAACAACACCTCAACGATGAATGTTCAAGCGTTTGATTAACAAACATACAATTTCACAAACAAAAACTATATTCCACGTCTATAATATGAGCAAGATGAAAATCAGAACAGGAGTAAATCCACCCTTTATTCTGATAAAAAAGCTATCTCGGATATGGATAGACATTTGGGAAAATATATTTGATTATGTATGACATAAAGGCTGCCGAGAAATGGCCGATTTCTTTCCCTGGGCTCAGTGGAGTATATAATCAACTGTATCATGTATATTACCTAATATTCCTCCTTTCTACTGTGAGTACTATACCATTTCTAAAATTTGTTGTTATAGTAGTTCTTATCGAACAAATGGTTTTGATGATTTATGTGTACCATTTTGAGTGGTAGAGCCACGCTGTAGATAGTAACGTCTACAGCACGAAAGGGCTGGCTGGACCGGTTGGATACGACTGTCTCACAGAAAATCGACGTAAAGTGGCAGCTTGCTGTCGCGTTTCGTTCGGTGAGTGATATTTCCGGTAAATCATTTCCCCCCTCCCTTTCCACAATCCCTTTTCCCACACCTTCCATTCCCTCCTTTTAGGTTGGCAACTCACCCATGATTATTTTATGGGCAGTGGAGATCACTTACTATCAGGTGACCCATCTGCACGTTTTCCAGTCTCTGCTATAATAAAAAATCAGGAACCGTAATCTACTTATAGATTGTTTAACTCAATCTTGCAGGTCTTGCTGTATTTGTGTAGTTTATACCAAAAACTAGTAAACAAGTAAATGGCCTAACTGATGGTAAGGTGATCGTCGCAGCCCAAAGACACCTGTAGCCCGAGAGTCAATATTCTTTACAATCCAATTCAAATCGAGCTCGATGCGCGCTTTTGACATTTGTACTAAATTTAAAGAAACGTCATCAGTGCGCTGCGAGCTCGATACGATTATCAAAATTATTCCAGTAGCTCGATTATGAGTTTTTTGCCATTTCACGCTAGCATCTCCGTAAAATAATTTGTATGAAAAACGCCTATTCCCCACGTAATCACTGGAGGCATTTGGGTGTTTGTCATACAAATAGTAGTAGTAGCCTAAAAACCCATGATCGAGCGTCACTCAGATATATGACTAATAAAGGCGTGATACGTTAATGTATTTTTAACATCATTATTCTTGGCAAGACTATCGTTGATCTTAAATTGCATATTTTAATAATTAAAGAGATAATGTATCAAAAAGGACCATTTGGAAATGTTAACACTGGTACTTTCGAATTGCGTAAATAAGAATAAATATTGTCATAAAGGATTGAATTGAGAATTGGTCTGGCACTATAAAGAATCTTTTAATTATATTATCTGAAACATGGATATGAGGATATTATGGATGGAGTTTACAGTATGATCTGTCTCATTATAAATATCTTAACTCTGCCTTATGTCTTGGATACTTTGCAACGCGGCTCAAGTTTTAACGAGATCCTATTGACTCGCCGCTAGTCGTAGAGGCAACTCATAGCTTAAACAGCAAAAGTTTCGGCAATATTGTGAAAGCGATTTTCTCGGAGAGATTACTAGCTACTTCAATGTTACGAATTTGTTTGATTGGCCATAACGTTGTTTGGCCGCCCCTAATGGTATAGCCGCCTAATTGGCCTTTGGAGAAATCCGCCACTGTCTCTAGCAAAAATTATGAATTCGCTCGACCGTTTTGATACCATGGTCTCATATAAAACCGATGTAAAAAAGCAGCTCAGTGTTGCGTATAGTCCAGTGATTTTTCCAGCGGCCAAAAACCCCTTCCCTATTCCTATTTCCTTCCTTTAATGTTAGTAACCATGATTCTTTGATATCATTATCAATGGTAATCACTTAGTATCAGGTGACTCATATGCTCGTTTGCCATCTTCGCTATAAAACATGTACCTATGTTTATTAAAATACATTGAAGTCGTTCCTACACAATTTTTCTTAACGCTCACAACAAATTATTAAATCTTTGTCACAAAAACCTACGCCTGTCAACGCTTGGATAGCGAAAAAAGAAAACATAATGTAATAACCATCCAAAGTCATATCTTATGACTACGCTATTTCTCAAAGGATTACAGCTTTAATACGATATACATAGTTTGAGTTAAATGGAAAAGTATGTGGAAAATTCTACTAAAGAAAGAAAGATACTAAAGAAAATCTACGAAATTATGTTCAGTAATGTATGAGTAACAAACTCATTTAATAATTATTTTAGCTATTTTTACTTTTTTTTGGTTTTATAGCAGATACTAGCAAACGAGCAAATGGGTCATCTGATGATAAGTGATCTCCACCGCGAATAGACACCCAAGACACAAAAAGAATCATGGGTGCGTTGCCAACCTAAAAGGAGGTAATGGAAGGGGTCAGAATAGGGATTGGGAAACAGAGGGGGGTGGGACGGGCCACCGGAAATTTCACTCACCGAACGAAACACGACAGCAAGCTGCCACTTTTCTATGAGACAGTGGTATCAAACCGGTCGAGCCGACCCATTCGTACTGTAGACGTTATTGTCTACAGCGTGGCTCTACCACTTATAATCTCATTACTGTCATTTTACGATTTTCTCATGTGCTTGTAAGTCACATGCAAGTATTAAGTGCACAAGCACTAATAATACTTGAAGAGCACAGGCTACACTGTAGATAATTTTACTTACATCTCTAAGGGCAGACCATATCATATCATGCATGTGGGATTTAGTTTGGCAAAAATCAAACACTTTACTTTTCATCGTTTATTCTTAAAAATCTCTATTTGCGCACACTCACTTGTTAGCCGTCCGTCGTCTATCTCGCCATCTTGCTGTTTTCTCTTTCCTTCCTTCTCACACACATGCTGCTCTCTCATTTCTTTCACAACGTTCCATGCATATTCCGTTCCATACCCAATTCCCACATGCATTACCATGTCTCATCGAAAAACCGACGTGACGTGGCAACTTACTACAATTCTGTGAAGTCTTTGCCTCCGACTGGTTGATCTGAAAATCTTTGGGGTCGACCTATGTCCAGCATTGGACGTCCTGTGGCTGATGATGATGATGATGTCTTCGAGGCCCTAACTATCCCCCTCTGTCTCTCGTCCTTGTTCCTTTTCATAGGCCTTAATGGTAAGCACAGTACAGGCGCAAAAACGCCAGCGACTACCAATAAACAATGAGTTTATGATAAAGATTTTCAGAATATTAAGGACAACGCTCAACCTACGCAAATGTATTTAGATTGGTGAAATATTCCGAAAGTAGTATGTCAGAATCAGGCGAAGTGGAAATCCATAGCCTCTGCTTACGCTTACAAGGGGACACGCGTGATGTTATGTTTGTTTCTTCTTCATCCATTTGACCCAAAGACTTCTATGTACTTCTATACTACTAGACTGGCTGTTCGGTATATAGAATTTGTGGTGTCGGTTCAGTACATAGTCTCTGTTAATCGACCTCAACTCACTAAAGAAATCTGCACTTTTCTTTAGCCGTGAAACGTCAAACACTCGCGATCATGTCCCTCAATTTTACTTCGAAACAGCTTGTCTTATGAAACATAGAGCATACAAACATATAACATACAAACATATATGTTATATTTGATACATGAAACATAGAAGAATGAATATAAAACATAGAGAATGAAACATATATGTTATATGAAACATAGAAGTCTTGGATCTGACCTTATCCCACTCCACTGTGGTATTAGTAAGTAAGGCTACTTATACTTTTTCCAGCATTTAGGAGAAAATAATCAGCTATAGCTTTTACGACCGGCCTTATATGTTCTCTATACGTATGGCACATAGTGGGAAAATAATATACTAAGTAAGCACCCACGACACGCCTTCCCACTCCGTATAAAGGTCGGTATTTTCGCCTGAACTAAAACACCGTTTCAATCTTGGTACCCGGGGTGAATATCATACTCATACTATTTCAGTTGACTTTACTACTTTAGGTGGCGCGTCGCGCGGTTTTATTGCAATTCGAGTATACATTCAGTAAAGCCGTAAAGTCCACGACGTAATGCGGCGGTTTTTTATAATGGTTTGGTAGAGTTTATTTTTAAATTATCGGTATAATGAATTTAATAATGAAATTAAAAGGTTTATCGCTGAATGTGCTAAAAAATGTATATAACAATGAAACTACTTTGCACCACTAAAAAAAAATTTCTTCTAATTCTTATAATGCTGCAGTTATTTAACTCAAACCTTGTACCCATATGAGATGTATATTATTATATTGGACTATATATTTTGTTTGTGTATTTAATAGATCTTTTTTTCTACCTGCCCTTATACTACGTTAATGTAAAAAAAAAAAAAAAAAAAAAAAAAAAACGATTTGGCTTAGTTTTTACGACCGGCCGCCTGACTGACGTCAACCCCCTATGAGGGTTCCAGTCCCGGGCAAATCAAATTAGAAAATTTGCTTTGCCCGACCTGGGAATCGAACCCAGGACCTCCCGGTCCACAGCCCATACATGCTGCCACTAGACCAAGGAGGCGACCTTATAAATTGAATAGATGTGTTTTTTAATATATTAGACACAAAAATGTGTTTCTCAGCAATTCACAGTTTAAATTAAAGCACATTAAATCGCTATGGCCTCGGATATTCCATTATACTCAACATCCTACCAAATGCATTATTTAAGCCCAAACAAATCTCCACATTAAGTATCGTACAAAATTCGTCACCGCTAACCTACACCACGGTCTCTGAATAATTAAAACATTTGAGCGTCTTTTCATGCTTTCGAGAAACCCTTTGGGCCGCCATATTGAAACTTTGTAAAGGTCCTTAATAAGAAAATAACCCGCGTGACCATGTTAATTGTGTCTGATGTTGGTTGATTTTTACAAATGTGTGGGGATTTTTTTTCAGAGTGTGGAAAACGAACAGGTGGGTCATCAGTGGTCCGAGCAGTGTTCTGCCTCCTTACTCTTGACACGATTCGAATTTGAATTCGATTTGGTTTCATTTATTGACTTAAAATTCCACCGAAATCGAGTTTAAAAGTGCGCTAATATTGCATTAGATTCGAGAACATGTCATTTGGTAATTTTTAACGTGACCTTAGTGCACTTTTTAACTGTATTTCGGTGGAATTTTAAGTCACTAAATGAAGTCTAATCGAGTCAGCCCCCTGACTTTTGACACTTGATTCGATTGCAACTACGATTCGGTTACATTTATTGACATAACCCGTCGGAGGCGGCACATATATGTATATGTTACATAAGCGTATGGGCCACCGGAGGCCGAGCCGCCCGTGACTATGTACAATTCCACCGAAATCAAGTTAAAAAGTGAGATAAAGACTATATGACTCTGTTAATAAATATTCTCGATATTCAAGATATGCTCATTTTTAGAAACCACGTAGTACGCACATAGTATCACATAACATAACATACTTAAGCTCACGCCTGTATCCCCGAAGGGTAGGCAGAGGTGCACTAGCGAACTGGTACACCCACATTTCGCCGAGCTTAGTTCCCTCCCAGATGTGATAGGGGGCGAGCCTATCGCCATATCGGGCACGAATTCCAGACTCTGCGCTAATATGGAAAAATCCAATATCACTTTGCCCAACCCGGTGATTGAACCCGAGACCTCAGGACGGTAGTCGTACCGAAATACAACCACGCCACCGAGGCAGTCTTAAAATAAAATTTCGTGTAAATTGCACGAAAATAATAACATGCAATAAAACTCTTCGGGTATGAAGGACTAAACAAAAGGGCTCACGACTTAATTAAATACAACGGTCGAACGTTTCCACCGACCATTTAAATGTTATTAAATTGTTCGACGAATGCTTAACCTGCTATTTTACGTTGTACTCAAATACCGATGAGATTTAATTTGGCCGAATATAATCAAATGTGTAAATTTGATAAACGACCACATAATATAGCGTTCACGGCATGTTTTAGATTGGGTTGTATTTTAATATGAAATTGGCGGTTGAGGATGAATTTAAGTGAGCATCCACGTTATGAAGAAAGCTTGTTAAATTAAAATATGGTTGAGGTTATTAAATGTAGATAGACTGTGTATTTCACCAAATCTCGTTTCGTGTAGGTATACTAATTACAAAGGGAAATGAATTTAAGTCAAATTAAAACGATTTATAATTATAATTCTGCAGAATTTTTTTAACTTTTTATTAGTTAATACAAATATGCAAGGAATGCTGCGCCATTTGGATCCAATTTGTCGTTTAAGAGAAAAAGAAATACATAATTTATTGAAGCAAATTAAAATTATAGCATGTACTGAATAATCATAGTAGCGTGCCACATATTGCATATTGCAATAGTATAATTCATTGAATCACGTCACAAAACACAAGTGAAAACAAATATCTATCACGTGATTGAAAAAGAAAGTCATTTCGTTCTATGTTCTACGAAAAATATTTAAATACCTATCTGGATTGTGATTTTATATTTTCCAATACATCACGCGAAAGTAGAGGATTTGGAGACACGCAAGCGGTTATTGTGTTGTGAGGCAATGAGTTCGAATCTGCGACGGGGAGTTGCTACTATTAAAACCGTTATATTTTTTACTGGTTTACGAAGGCATGAGCAGTTCCTTCTGATGGTAAGTAACTACTTACCATCAGATAACCACCAGCACCCAAGAATATCGGGCAAAGCTTGTCAGTGTCTATTAGGAATATAAAAAATTGCGGTATGGAAAGAGTTGGTGTATTTGGGCCTTTGGACATCTCACCCATGAAATGTAACAACAAGCTGCCTCTTCAAGTCGGTTCTCTGTGAGGTGGTAATCCGGTCGAGCCGGCCCGGCCCATTCATGCTGTATGCAATCTTAGTGTGGCTTGAAAACTAATAAGCTTTAGATATTTATTTGTTCGGACATTTTGTAGCAAACAAAATATTTCGCAAAATTTTTACTTGATACCCTTTTTATTTGCGACATGTGTAATACGATTACAATAACCTAAATAATATATTAGGTGTATTGAAGAAAAGTTTTAAAGCCTACCAATTTCCTTACCTAAAATAACACGAAGTAAGTTTGAGTAAATGCGTAGGTTTATTCCCAGCAAACAGGTGACTACGTAGAACAAGTAGAAGCGAACAAACAATAATTTAAGACAATATTTGTTATAGTAGATTAATTTATTATTAAACGGCGATGAGTTAGAAAATATTGTTTCGGCTGGGAGCGAGCGGCTGGGTAAACTGGCAAAAATCACTTTCACGAGAACGGTTCAGTTCGGTTTATGTACAAGAAACTCCATAGAAAGTACTTTTGGCAATACAATGAGTACGAAATCTTCTTATACCGGGTGGATCTAACATAACAAAATTTTTGATAATGAGTAACACGTGTAACATAAATAATGCACACCGTGATAGTAGTTTCTACAGAATAGGCTTCTGAATCGATTTCAGATTTTTTTAAATAGATATTTTTTTCAAATCAAATCAAAATAATTTATTTGTAAGCATAGGTATTTTCAGATGTTTATTACAGAGTATAATACAAGTTCTCCATGCCTCGCCTTTTAACGGCATACAAATATTGATTGTGTAATTGCATTTATCAATACAATCACACTAGTGTAGCTTATATGACTTAACACACAATTAAAATTATAGGTAAGTATAATTAATTGCTGAAAATAGGCCTTCCCCAAAGATTTCCAGATCGACCTGTTGGAAGCGGCCTGCATCCATCGACTTCATGCGACCTTCCTTCCTTCCTGGCCTATGTTCAGCAGTGGACGTCCTATGGCTGATGATGATGATGATGATGATAATATAATTATTGGTAAGTAATTAACAACAAATAAACTCTTATACAACAAATTAACACAAATGAAAAAGAGATCAATCATAAAATCAATTCCTAAAATTAATTAAAACTAAGTAAATAACAGTCACCTTTGATAAAGCATCCCAACAAACGAAATTAAAACATATTGTCATTCGATAAGGATAATCGGGACTCTGAGTGCGTGTGCGTGATTCGTGTGAGTATGGTTTATAATATGACCATGCTCGAGCACAATAAGTATACCAATTTTCTTTGGTAACCATAACTTAAGTTCAACTTAAGGTCATTTCAGTGTAGGAATTATTATTATATTTATATGTTTGAGTTGGGGTGTCTGAGGGCGTGCGTTAATTATGTTACAATTTCTAAGAACACCAGACAGCTACATTACCCGGGGATTTTGACGGGAAGTCTGACAGGGTGGGCGTCGCTTGTTAAAATTATTTCATATTATTCTCTAGAGCTATGTTTGTTGTCTTTTAGTGGTGTGGTTTAATGCATCAAACTTCAGTGAAGATGGACAGTATAATATGGAAACTTTTTAACCAGTGATCTTTGATGAGTTTTGCTTGGTGCATTGGCTGGCTTTGTTCGGTCGATTTGCTGAGTGAAGGTCATCTGAGGGGCATCGCACGGGAAGGAATTAACGCCATAATCCCAGCAGGACCTTGAGATCATCTACATCTGGGTCTCATGGTCATTGTGAAAACATAATTGCTCTATTTACCTTGACATTGGCTAAATCATTGCATAAGCGTGGAAGCCATTATTTTTAAAAGAAGATGAAGAATCTATTTTACCCAACTTTAATTTAGAGCAATAATCGCTGAACGCAGGATAATCTCATATCTAGTCCCATTTGGAAAATACATCGAGTAATAGCACCCTAATACGGTACCGGAGATCGGAGATTGAACGAGAATGCAATTACACCGGCAAGCCTGGGGCGCTCTTAAATATTTGGAAATCAACGGTTGGTTATCTTTAACTACATTATGGGGAGATGTAGCCCGAAATGTCTAGACTTTATGGATTCGTCTAGATCCGAGCCAGTCATAAATTTTAAGGTGCTTTGGATGTGAGACGTATATTGGTGGTTTTATTCTTTTTGCGACAATTGTTATATCTATTACGTAAAATAAATATAGTTATCAATCTTTCGCAGAGCTTTTTTCTGCCCCGAAAGGCCGAGCTTATTGCCATGGAAACTGTAATTTCACGCAACTCAGGTGTATTTTTTTCGAATTGAAATTATAAATAAAGTTTCGAGTTAGTCGCCTCCTTTGTCTAGTGGCAGCATATGTAGCGATACGAGTGTATGGGCTGTGGACCGGGCGGTCCTGGTTTCGATTCCCGGGTCGGGCAAGGCAAATTTTCTAATTTAATTTGCCCGGGACTGAATCCCTAAGAGGGGATTGATGTTAGGAAGAAGCCTGATGTAAAAACGAAGCCAAATCCTTTCTGCAACATGCTTGAAAAAGTGTGTTGCGTCGACCCCACATTAGGGTAGGATAAGAGCAGGTAGAAAAAGGATTCTATATATTAATAACTGGTGATTTATAATTGTAGCGATTAATAAGTAAGTAGCTTAGGTACACTCTCTGAATGCTTATACACTTAAGGTCGCCTTATGTCGTTTAAGGCCGCCTTATCTGTCAAAATTGTATGGCGAAAACCAATATAAGAAGCCGTTAAAGTTGAGTAGCGTTTGACGATTCGGGCGTAAGTAAATTCAAGCCAAATAAAACAAATTAAATTTCCGAACAACAGACGATCCGTACCCATGTTCATGCGTATGTTTTGCTTTCCCTGAAATTTTATTTTTTAAACCAAATTCAAAAATAAACATTTTGGCTCGTAAAGTTGCCGTGTACATGACAATCGTTTCGGAATAATTTAATTGTACGTCACTAACACAAGGGACAAACCTTTATTTAGAAATAATAGGGCACCCTCTGTTTTGTCGCATTTTCCACAGAGTTTCATTTTGTATGGAAAGGTTTTCCCGCAATTATTTCGAAATTGCTCCCCGCTCCTAATTGTTTATCTTTTGCAAGAGTTGTTCCATTTGTTTATGTAATGAAGAATTGTTGAAATTGATTAAATTAAATTAAATTTGGGTTTGACTTGGATTTTAATGCCCAATAAAAAAAAGTTAAACTAAGATTACAGTAATTTTACATAAATATTAAATTTACAATGAAATGATTTTAAATAAAGATTATAAACCAGGAGGTCCTGGGTTCGTTTCCTAAGTAGGGCAATTGATTTAATTTGCCCGGAGCTGGGTCCCTCAGAAGGGGTTGACGTCAGGCACACAGTCGGTCGCAAAAAGCTAAATCTTTTCCGTAACAAGCTTGAAAAAGTGTGTTGCGCCGACCCTACATTAACGTGGGATAAGGGCAGGCAGAAAGAAAGAAGCATATATTATAATATTCACTCGCGTCTCTGTTTTAAGTTTTGTTTACTTCATTTAGGGTTTAAAATTTATTGTTCAACAAATCAGGATATAACGATCATTTACAACCCTAGTAGTACAAATTCAATAGGCTGGTTGGAATTTGGTCTACTCGTATTTCTGTTATTGCAAACTAATTAAGCATCATTATCTCATGTCACAAAGTGTTTGATAGTGAATGTGATATGGTTGATCCAGATTCATGTCAAGAACATGATATACATAGCTATGCATAGTTAATACGATATAAATTGTGGTAAAAGAATTACCTTCCATAGATAATATTAGCTCTGTAATATTACTGTCCCACTGCTGAGCACGGGCTTCCAATACTAATGAGAGGGGTGAGGCCTTAATCTACCACGCTGGCCTAGTGCGGGTTAGTAGACTTCACATACCTTCGAAATTCTTGTGGAGAAATTCTCGGGTATGCAGGTTTCCTCACGATGTTTTCCTTCACATCTCTATTTAAAGTTAGGAGTGACCTGTAGGATAAATCGAAATAAAGTGTAACTGTAGATTAGTAATAGCGCTACAAGTCACCCTCTAATATTTAAAGAAGTCTTGATCGAAAGTTACCCTTCTGGACTATGCGTGTGGTTTATTTATTGTCTTCGGTTCTGGGTTATCCACTTTAATTCTCCAATGTTCACCATTTTAATGACGTAGTTGTAAGCGTGTAAATTGTGTTTCCTCGGCGCACTTTCGATTCAAATCTGCAGTTAAAATCAAATGGACGTAATAACTACCAGTTAATTGCAAATGGGATTTTCTTGCTAGTCGTTTGCCTTCGCAGAAGCCGGGTTATGAACAAAGAATCCAAGCATCAGGAAGTGTTAAGGTAAATTTTCCATACTCATAGGTGAGTTAGTGAGTTTTGAGGAAACTACAGGAGTATCTCAGTTGCTAGTGTCTGACCCAGATTGTACCATGGTTGCGTTCCCGTGGACGTCCCAAAAAGCGCTGGCTGGACGTTTTGGAGGAAGATATGAGAGCCAATGGACTCTCCATGGAGGATGCTCAATACCGGGCGAAGTGGAAGCGTTTAAGTAGGAAAGTGGACCCTGGCAGAAGGCCGGGATAACGCCAGGCAGAAAGAAAGATAAGTGAGTAAGTGTGTTTACTTAGGTCCTTTACTTTTTATTTTTAACTTTTTTAGTTAATTTTAAAGCGAAAATTAATAATTGAATGGACTAATTCAAGTGCATGTCTGATTAGGCGCTGTTTAAAAATACTATTTTTACACAGCGGTGTTATTGCATGCGCAGTACGACTATCGTACTGAGGTTCGATCCCAAGATCGAGGGTCGAGGATCGACCCGAGGGTCTGGCAAGGTGATATTGGATTTTTCAGAATCAGCCCGGAGTCTGGAATTTGTGCTCGATGTGGCGATAGGCTCACACCCCATCACATCTGGGATAGAACTAAGCTTGGCGAAATGTGGGGCTTTTAGTTCGCTAGTCGGCCATTGCCTACCCTTCGGGGATACAGCAGGCAGCTTATGTATAATTATGTCAAAACATATGTGTACATAGAAAAAGAGATATCAGACAAAATCACACCACCAGCACCATAATACTAATATAAAACGGCACGGATGAAAGCAATTTCACCTTTAATAAGATTCCGTTCAATTTTGCCCCCAAACTTACATAAATAACGCACCTTGATTGATATAAACTGATATTGCAAAATTAAATTCATAGTAACAACGTAGCCTCGTGTACTAACTTAGTTTCTAAAGTTACAACAATCGTGTCAAGTGAATTTATCGTTAGCAAGCCAGGTTATTACTGAACTACAGGTTACACGGAATTGTGGTAGATTGTTGCCGCGCTTGGAGCCGGAAAGTACATATTCGTGACTTTTGCTATTTTAAATATTTTTTACATAGCCTTTTCTATATTGTTCGCGCTTAAGCTGTTAAAAATAATAGGGGTGTATTGATCGATTTAAAATTTGATACCTTGTTGTGTGAGTTTGGTTATTTTTCGAAGTTGTTGCAATAAACTGACTGACTAGACTGCCTCGGTGGCGTGGTTGTATTTCGGTACGACTGTCGTCCTGAGGTCTCGGGTTCGATCCCCGGGTCGGGTAAAGTGATATTGGATTTTTCCATATCAGCCCGGAGTCTGGAATTTGTGCCCGATATGGCGATAGGCTCGCCCCCTATGATGTGACGGAACTAAGCTCGACGAAATGTGGGTGTACTAGTTGGCTAGTCCGCCTCTTCCTACCTTTTCGGGGATACAGGCGTGAGCTTATGTTATGTTGCAATAAAGTGTTAATAATAAATTATATTGTGTTTGGAATATTTGTTGGAATACATGAGAACTATTTTTTAAATAATCTTTTGAAGTGATAACTTCTTATGGGAGGGTAAACCGCTTCGTAACGTAACGCACTACGGCGCCGCTCTGTCTGGCTTCTTATGATATTAATATAGGTACATAAAGTTTAAGTCTTAACCTAAGCTTTTCAAGTTAAACAATTTCAATATTAAATAGTTCTACTTAGATTAGTTTAAGTTATGACTTCTGTTGAGCGTCTCGAGACGCACATATTTTTTATCTTCGCAACTAAATTGTAGACACCAATGGTATACGATTTGGTTGCAATTTGAGAGGGTAGGGAAGAAAATAAAGATGATTTAAACTGAGAGAACTGAGAACTCTGAATTGACATTAGGTTCAAATCTGTGGACATTATAACATAACAAACATGTAAATAAACGGAGGCTATAATTTTAAAAATTTAGAAGAATATAATCATTAATATGATTATATCTTTTAAAACTCTGGCACACGATAAATATTTATCGCTTCAAACATCTATAAATATATAATGTAAAATATTTTTACAACATACATACTCTATGTTTTATTTAAACACATCTTTTAAAATGAATTTAGCACAGAACTATTCAAAACAAAAACATCTATCTAAAAACTCCCCGATGTTAACATCATAATAAGGTTGCCGTTGACAGACGCCTGCAGCCGTCATGTCGACCTAATTCCCGTAGAAGCTAGCAATTACAAGTTTATTGTATACTCAGCGGTGCTTACACCAAACCTTCCTCAGCTGGCATTAACCGTTGACGTAATACCTTAGACACGGCAGGTGAATTTTGGCTAAATTAATGTTCTCCTGCAATATGAACTTCGTCTATTTCAATTGAATGTGGATGTACGGATATGTTAGTCAAGGATAAACAGTGATGTTCATAGACATTCCGATCAAGGTAGACAAAAAACTTGCACAACTGGATACTTGACTATTTTTTAAAGTAAATTTTCTATGGAATTTACGTTTTATAATATAGAACAGAAAGGAATATTGAAATATTCTCAAAAATAAACAAGTTATAAGCATTTGAAGTTTGGTGTAACCTTCAATCTGCGGGAAAGAGAAGTATCAGTATAATCACATCACCACCATAACGGTACGTGCGGTGGAAAGGGATAGCATATCTCCAATATGCCACTCCAGAAAATAAAATATGAATTACTGTCTAATTTTTCAACCAATTTCGATGCATTTTTTACAGAAGGGTTTCTTTTTTGTTTTACTTATTACATGTAAATAATATAACATAACATAAGCTCACGCCTGTATCTACGAAGGGGTGGTCAGAGGTGCACTAGCGAACTAGTACACCCACATTTCACCGAGCTTAGTTCCGTCCCAGATATGATAGGGGGTGAGCCTATCGCCATATCGGGCACAATTTCCAGACTCCGGGCTGATACGGAAAAATCCAATATCACTTTGCCCGACCCAGGGATCAAACCGGAGACTTCAGGACGGTAGTCGTACCGAAATACAACCACGCCACCGAGGCAGTCACATATAAATATGCGTATAAAATCAAACATTGTCAAGTACCCAGTTATTTTCTTCAACCCTTGCATCACCATCACTGTCATTATCATCTCCGTGTCGTTTTCAACTATAAGCTGATCGCTGCTAGTTTGGAAATCTGTATTTAGTTATGATTTTTATTCTCTAATTGGGTACTTGACTATGTTTGATTTTGTACATATTTTCATATGTACTAGCAAATAAAACAAAAAAGAAACTTCTGTAAAATCTGCATCGAAGTTGGTTGAAAAATGAGTCAGTAATTCATATTTTAAAATCTGCAATGAGCAAGAGTGGGGATGTAGTGGGAATATACTGCTATTCCTTTCTAATGCCCGTACCGTTATGGCCCTGACGTGATTTTACTGATACTTCTCTTTTCCGCAGTTTGAAGGTTACACCAAATTCAAATGCTTATAACTTTTTTATTTTTGAAAATATTTCAATAATTCTTTCAGTTCTATATTTTAGATGGCGTAAATTTCCTATACAATTATTTAAAAAAAAATAATCAAGTAGCCAATTATGGAAATAGCAAATTTTCGGGGTAGACAGTGTTTAAATCGACTGCACGCCACTAAGGATAAATGGATCACGCAAGCAAAGTTGCCTGCAAAAGCAATAGTATGTTACGTACAGACTAGGTCTGCTTTACTAATTTCATCTCAGGTCTGTGTAAACTTCTTCCTTTAATAGGTTTCAATATTTATATTTCATTGGATTTAGGTTTCACGATTTCGTAAAAAAGCTTAGTAAACAGCATATCTCTCGAATTATTTGCAGTATCTAGTCCAAATAACTTAAAGTTGATTAAAATAAATTCGTACCTGCAACGAACAATACATAGTTATATACTGTATCAATTTCTTCACAAACGTAAACAACTAAAAAACAATGTAAATAAGATTCAGAAACAAAGAGTCCAAGCCGAACTTGATCCAAAAGCTAATGCTTTATTGAAGCGGTTCGGCTGAATTGAGATTTATAACCTGCGTCTTTCAAACTAACGAAGTTCTATTGGTTCTATCGCACTTCCACAGACTTAATGTATACGATAAATAACAATTTATGTTAGCGTTCAGTCAATACTGTCTCTGTTTGTCTCTATTTCCTCTGTACAGTTGCTTCCACTCTACTGCTAACTTTAAAATGTCTTAATGAGGGATATGCGCCAGCTGTGGCAACGATACAAGCGGACATAGAATTGTATTGTGGAACGTGAAGTTATATTTTACTAGATCGTAATTCGTGTTTGTTGTTTCTCCCTCGTGATAATCTTTTCCTATCGTATTTCTGAAATAAAAAGTATAGAGAGAGTAGACTACTGATCGGGATCGAAAATTTTTGAATCGATTTCTACACCTGACATTTGACTTTCACATGTACCTGAGCATGTGTTCTAAGCTGAATATTGATTGCTACGAATTTCTCGCACTTTATCCATTAATAGAGAAATAGGTTAGTGAATTTAGTTCCAATGATGCAGGCTGCTTCCAACAGGTCGATCTGGAAATCTTTGGGAGAGGCCTATGTTCAGCAGTGGACGTCCTGTGGCTGATGATGATGATGATTCAGTCATCAGTAACGAACATAAAAAAATTACCAATAAATACTACCTGTATCATCAGAATTAGAGAGATGCTCCCGTCCCCACGTATTATAAGACCTACGAGTATTATAGGTGTTTACAGTACAGCATCTAAAGTTTTTAATGAACTCAATAAACCTGGACAAGTGAAATGCATAACTGATGCTGACGCTAAAGACAATCTTCGCGACTTATGACCTCGACAAAGTTGTAGAGGAGAGTTTACATTAAAATGTAAGGGCAGTATAACAACTTTGTTCAGGGTAACCTTTCTTCAAAGGTCGGCAGTTGAAAGTCAAATTCGAGAATCTTAGTACAATTCCTTTCAATTATCATAGAGATTTAGCACTGCTAGTATTTTCTCCGTTCCAGTAAAGTTTACTTGGCCTATCAATTAATTATCTTTGCTTTGGACTAAATGTAAACAGCGTTCGACAAAACGGTATGAGGTAATATTTCTATTTTAGTTTACGCGTTTGATAGTTTGGTATAAGGTTTTCGTATTGTATTTTCAATATTTTTTTATGAATATTGAAGTCTAAAGTTATACAATTAATAGATCTAATTATCTGAAAAGGCCACGCTATTCATAAATATACGCCAATAAAACGTATACGGGTACCTATTAAAAAAAATATATTTTGTACTACTTTCTATAGAATTTAGCAAACTGACTATATTGTTTAGTTTTTCAGTCTCAATAATTTCAGCTCCAAATACTACTTTTTAAGTATATTTATATTTAACATTAACATCTCCTTCCTATATAGTACTGTTTTGATCTTTTATATCTATACTTACTAATATAAAATATAAAATTAAAGTTTTATTTTTGTTGGTAATGATCAGTTTCTACAACTACTGAATTGATAAAAAAAATATGAAAAGCTACATTATCAGCGAATAAAACCGCGTTTTTGCACATGTTTTTTTTGAACAAAACACTAAAAACACCTACACAAAACAAGGATTTTCATTGTCTTCTGTTCGCATAACAATGGACCATAGACAAAAAATGGTAGAATTATCATGTTTTGTATAATGTTTTCGTGTAGGAGACGCGGGTTAACATGAGCTTTTACTACTCTCGTGGGATATACACGCGAATGAAGTCGCGAGCAACAACTAGTATTAGATGTTTTGAAAGGAACTGATTTAAATAATACAATTTGAAACTGCTTTGCATGTTTAACTTTTTGTCGCGCTACTATTAATGTCAACCAAGTCAGTAACCCTTGAAGATTAACTTCTGGCCATTAATTCACTCAACATAAAGACCATTAAACTGAAAACTTTCCAAATCTTTCCACTTTCTAACTATACAGAAAGAAATAAAATTACGTTTATCTACGAGCCCATTAGCTTTGGCCACAAACCCACAGATTCACGCCTTATTCGATTGAGCTGATTGATCTTCACTTATGGAACTACCGAGTGATTCCCAAGCGATTTGACCCATCATACGGTCCGTCGTGTCTGTTGTATAGCCATTCATATTACAGAGCATCTCTTCGTATGTATATACAATGTATGTGTATCGTAGTTTAATTAATATTCACGGGTAAATGAAAAAACTTAACAGACTGGCTTCAAAATTTATTCGATCGTGACCAAATATATGAGATCACCCTTAGAATAAGCTCTATGGAACACAAGAAGAATCTAAAAAATCGGGCTACATTTGGCAAAGATATCGCGTAGCATACATAAGAAAATACAGACGAATTGATTACCATCTTCTTTTTTAAAGTAGATCGAATATAAGGATTATAAAGACTCTGGCCGGCTTGGTATCAAATATAGTGTTGATTTTATGCTTTATTTATTTTAAATAACATTTATTTATATAAACGATTATCAATATTTTTAATAGTATAGTTAGTATTTTGTTTAGTTGTCCTCTTATATTTATCTCACAAAATCAATCTAAATTAGTTATCAATAATTACCTTTGTGACCGATACATATTCATTACAAGGAGTATCTGAACATGAGCCTACAATGTTCAGTATTCATCTCACTGAACCCCTGTTTCCCACTATTAGCTGTATTCAAAGGATTTCTCTTTGAAACATGAGTTGATACCGTAATGCGTGGAGTGCGCCAATCAGTCACCAGTATTTACATTGTAGGCCACTTGGCAAGCATTAGATCATTCAATACCGGATATTGCTACAGTTGCGGTGAGGCTGTAGCCTGAGCATTCAATCCTCGAAGCTAATTGGATGGGGCATTCGGTTTTATATACTCAATCCAAGCCACTTCATAAGAGCGGAGGCAGTAAATTGTGGAGCCTAAATTGAAGTACGTAGGCACTCAAAGCCTCAAGATTTTATGGGATTTTATTGGAGAAATCGATTCTTTGTTGTATTATTAGACATGAGTTACGGTTGGCTTAAAAAGGAATCCGTACAAATGTTCGATAATAAAGATAGTTAATCAAAAGTATAAAAGCATTTCTGTAGAGAATATTAATCGAAACGATAAGAATTGAATCGACATTGAAATTAATTCACGAGCTTAGGGATTCCATTTGCCTGTGAATTGAGATGTGAGTCGTAAATTGTAATCTTTATTAATCTAAAATTGTAATATTGATTTTCATTTTACCTATATAGACATATATTATTTTATTACATACTTTAACTACAATACGCGAAATGAGATTTAGTATTTTCTAAGTAAATTAAAAAGCAGCGATAGCTCAGTTGGGAACGGTACGGACTGCCGAGACGAGTGTCCAGAGTGTTCGAGACCAACCCCGAAAATGCTACGCCTCTGACGTTTCTAAGTTACGTGTGTTTTCATTGTAAAACATCACTTGCTATAACGATGATTCCTTCACCACTTCACATACCTTTGAAATTCTGCCACTGCTGGGCACGGGCCTCTCTACTAATGAGAGGGGTTAGGCTTTAGTCTACCACGCTGGCTTAATGCGGGTTGGTAGACTTCACATACCCTTAAAATTCTTGTTGAGATATGTGCGGATATGCAGGTTTCCTCACGATGATTCCTTCACTGATATAGCAAGTGATGTTTCACAATGAAAACACACATAACTTAGAAAAGTCAGAGGCGTAGCATTTTTGGGGTTGGTCTCAAACCTCTGACACTCGTCTCGGCAGTCCGTACCGTTCCCAACTGAGCTATCGCTGCTTTTTTAATTTACTTAGAAAATACGACATCTCATTTCGCGTATTCTAGTTACACTGAGCAGCAGTACATCGATGTTCATTTAATAATTCAGTCAGTAATTCGATAAATCTGTTAAGCGTCGGAATGAATTTATTCGAAAACTTTAAAAAATACGTCGCAAGAAAATGATAATATATTCCATCGTATTAATTTCAATAGGGACGTCCGCTGCGGCTTTGAAATCGTTTCTGAATTTGCAAAATCGTTCGTAATACGAATCCGATTAGTCGGAATAAAATCTGCGGATCAATTTGCGGTTGCGGAGTTTGAGTTGTAATGTATTCGGAAACTTCACGGGTCGCGTTCCTTTTTCTTTACTTTTTACCCATTTTGAATCAATAAAGTTTACTGTAATTGGTTTTTGGGTTCACCCTAAAAAGGTCGGTGCTTTAAACCATAATGGTATTTTTGGTTATTGCAGAAATAAAGGTAAAAATAGAATGAAAGTATGAACATAAAACTCCAAAGTTATACTTTCAAATTTTTCATTATAGGTTAACAACGATCCGAATATATAGATTTATCAACTGTGGAAATTTAATTTTATGGATGAGGCTCTGTCCTTTAATTAAGAGCGATTCATTTTGTTTCCATTCATAAAGTATTTCCGTATGAAATAAAAACGTAGGTACTTTGTTGTAGGTAACGTTATGTAACCTGTAAGTACATTGGCCCAGCAGCCCGACATCCCAACACGTCTCCATGCTGTTTCAACTCATAATCGATCAATTGGCGATGCCTTTCCCCTATTGATCGATATCAGTAGCGGATTTTACGAATAGTTGAACTGTTGGATGATTGTGTAGTGCCGGTTTTAGGTTACAGACTATAATGTTTTTTTTTCTAAATTATGCCTCCAATCAACTACTACAACGACTGCTTCGGTGACTTAGTGGTATTGCGGTACGACTATAGTGCTGAGGTCTCGCGTTCGAACCCGGGTCAGGCAAAGTGATATTGGATTTTTCAGTATGAGCCCGGAGTCTGGAATTTGTGCCCGATATGGAGATAGGCTCGCCGTCTATCACATCTGGGACGGAACTAAGGCTAACTCGGCGAAATGTGGGTGTTCTACTTCGTTAGTGTGCCTCTGCCTACATCTTCAGGGATGCAGGCGTGAGCTTATGTATATATAAAAAATATCAATAACGCGATGTTGATTCTAAATCATCGTAATCCTACGGTTAACCATGAAATGGTTATGCAATGTGATATTAAGCTTCAGATTAGTGTTTAAAAGCAGACTTAACTGAAGTTCCTTACTCGGCTTAATGATTTCTGTCACTCTCTAATACCGTCTGCTAAACGTGCTCTCCAAGGCGCTTTGCGACGTGAAATCTCCACGGAACTTGGCTCCTTTCGAAGTATCTGCTACGTCGTTTTGGTCGCTTTAAGTGTAGCAGGATCAAGCAATTTGTTTGCTAAAAAGATTGTGTAAATAATTTATTGAAACTTACAAAAGATGTTAGCAAATAATTTATATGATAAAAAAAACTTTCAACGAAAATAATTGACAAAACCTTTGTTAGAGTCTACTAGCAAATAATTACTCTGTCTAAAATATATGTGCATTAGATGTTACCCATAGAAATAGTTAAGCGGAGCGGTTTCAGCGTCATTGATGTTACCACACCAATCGAGCGATCGTCGATGAATGTCATTTTTTTTTCGACATTTATCGATAATTCTACCACACTAGGGTTTGTCAATCGACGTCATCTGATCTAGGTACCTTATAGCACTAGCGTTTAAACAATGACGACAGAAAACTAAGAGGACCTGGCATAACTACGAAAAATGCGTGTTTAGTTCGAAGACGGTTTCGTCATTTTAGTTTCATGATCTATTTACATGTAAGTTGTCACAGTGTCATAAAAATGAAATAACGTATAAATAATTATTGATTTTATTATATATACGGTGTTTTATTTACAATAATACTAATTTTGAAATAGGAAGAAGATGCCTAACTGCTATATTAATGGGATCTTTCTTTCGTACTTTCGATTTTTTTCGATTTCGACTGCCTCGGTGGCGTGGTGGTATTACGGTACGACTACGGTTCTGAGGTCTCGGGTTCGATCCCCGGGTCGGGCAAAGTGATATTGGATTTTTCCATATCAGCCCGCAGTCTGGAATTTGTGCCCGATAGCCATATAGGCTCGCCCCCTATCACATCTGGGACGGAACTAAGCTCTGCGAAATGTGGGTGTTCTAGTTCGCTAGTGCGCCTCTGCCTACCCCTTCGGGGATACAGGCGTGAGTTTATGTTATGTTATCTTTCTTTCGTAAAGTCGCCATTTTGGTTTCGTTCCATACATTAGTAATGCTTCATTTTTTCGCAGTTATGTCTCGTCCTCTATCTTCTTTTGTCTATGCGTTTAAATCGCTATATCTACATATGCCTTATACAGCCTCCGTGGCGCAGCAGGCGAGTAGCCGGCTGTGAAGCGAGAGGCCGCGGGTTCGATTCCCGCACCGAGACAAATGTTTGTATGGCCTACAGATATTTGTTTCGGATCTGGGTGTTGTGAGACCGAAAGTGTCTCGTAGTTCCTGATACCCACTACACAAGACTCGATTTTAGTGTGGGGTTAGGACTATGTATGTGACTAACGTGTGTTATTTATTTATTTATAGCAAATGTGTTGAATAGAGAATTGCCACTTTCTATCGGTCAAAATATTTAAGTCCCACAGAATATAACATAACATAACATAAGCTCACGCCTGTATCCCCGAAGGGATGGCAGAGGCGCACTAGCGAACTAGAACACCCACATTTCGCCGAGCTTAGTTCCGTCCTAGATGTGATAGGGGACGAGCCTATCGCCATATCGGGCACAAATTCCAGACTCCGGGCTGATATAGAAAAATCCAATATCACTTTGCCCGACCCGGGGATCGAACCTGAGACCTCAGAACCGTAGTCATACCGAAATACCACCACGCCACCGAGGCAGTCAGAATATAACAAATAAGCATAATTCAAACGTGTTCGAATACCGCATAATTAATAATGATTTAACGTTTACAGCAGGTTTGGGCCAAATATCAAAGGCCATTTGTAACAAAGTTCGCAAGCTACAAACAATTAGCCGAAGTTACGCCGCGCAGGGATCTGTTTGCTCTAAGTCGATGTTTGTTGACTATAAACATTCCTCGCCGGATATTAGCCCTTGTCCGGATGTGTGGAAAAATGTTCGGAGTTCTATTCTCTTAATCCATTTGTTTTTATCTGTGGGCTATATGTATTGGTTTTACGTTGCTTGTAGTTCGTCTCTTGTCGCCTCCTTGGTCTAGTGGCGGCATGTATGGACTGTGGACCGGGAGGCCCTGGGTTCGATTCCAAGGTCGGGCATAGCAAATTTTCTAATCTAATTTGCCCGGGATTGGATCCCTCATGGGGGTTGACGTCAGACAGGCAGCCGGTCGTGAAAACTTAGCCAAAATCTCTCTGCAACGTGCTTGAAAAAGTGTGTTGCGCCGACCCCACATTAAGGTGGGATAAGGGCAGGTAGAAAGAAAGAAAGTTCGTCTCTTATAATAGTCTTAAAATAGCCTATTACATTCAGATTATGTAGTATAAAAGGTAGATTGTATAGTATAAAAGGGAAAATTCAAATTATTTTTGAATTCGGTCCAATAGTTTCAAAGATTAGCGTGTTCAAACAAATAAGCTTTTAAGCTCTACTGGATGGTAAGTGGTTACCATCGGTTATAGGTAATGCTGGGGACTCAACAAGCCGTTCACTGTGGAAAGGGCTAAAAATTGAAGGTGGAGCGAGTTTAAGACATTGCATTCGCCTTATCTAACTTATCCGAGGAAGCAAGCTGCTACTTTAGGTCTTCTGTGAGACTGTCGTAATCATCTTCTAGATTTGAAAGCTGTGGCCAAAATGTGTGACGTAGTGGTACCTACTTGGGTGTGGCAGCCGGCCTACTCACATTCCACTTTTATGGGAAAAAAGTCATTAAATTTTACCTTCGATCTCTTCATTAAATAATGATTTTTAAGTAAGTAATAATTTTTATGAAACGTACCCATTACGTGACCCATTTTCCACAATGTTATACCCCCTCCCCCAACGTAGTATATGCCACCTGTGACTTTAAAAAGTGCTAAACACTGCGCGCCATATTTGAATACAGCTCGAAAAACACGAGATTTCCCTAGAAGATATTAACTAGGTGACGTAAACCTAAGGCCCTGTGACCAAGCGTGGTATTTTGAAGACCCCAGTCCCCCCTGAATGGGTCATGTAATATGGATACGTTCCCTTATTAGCTTAATTGCAAGTCACAAACGTAAACAGCGGCCTGAGCAGGAAAATTTCTGACAACCGTAAATGTATTCGAACTCGATGCGCGTCTATGAAATTTGTATGAAATATTAACCAAACGTCATCAGTGCGCAGCGAACTCGAATACATTTACATTTACATTAGTTTTTCGTGCTCGGGCTACAGTTACCTAGAAATTTATTAGTATAAATCATCAATATATTATACCCTAGATGCACAGTTCTTTGCAAATATCCCCCTAAAAATTGGTCTCAGAAGTTAAACAAAGAAAATGATCACAAGTTCTAATTAAATCATCACAAATATAACCCAAAGCACGTGTTATAAAATAGGTTTTCAAACGAAATGAGCAAGCGTTCTTTAATTTAAATTTTGAAATTTAGAATTCTATCGACGTCCGACTGTAGGCTAAACGAGTGCTTAAGCACTTCTTTGCTGTCCCATTTTCCGAGCGTCAACTGTGCATCTATGTAGGTAAATAATATATCGATGGTATAAATAAAAGTGACAACCCTGTTAAGATTCACAAAATTATATTATTTCAATACTTGTAACCAGTGCATCGGCACATTTTATTCATAATGATCAGGAAAACTCATATAAAATTATGCGACATGTCGTTTGTTATGACGAGGAAATTGATCCGAGTGTGGAACAGGAAGGGCATCCTGCTTGTTCCCTGTTTGTTCCAGCTAACGATGTTCCCATCCGATTGTGCAGGAAACAAGAGAATATGCGTAAGAAATTGATGATGTTGATAAATTACATTCAGATATATCTATTTCTTTCATTCCGGTATTTTATTTTATTCATTGAGAAGAAAGGAATGTTTCGAAAGTCTACGGTGATGGGCGTTGCTTATAAAAACAGTTTAGCAGAGCAAATGGCTAAGAATAGTCTGTCACTTTTTCGTTACGTCACATTGTTTGAAAATAAAAGGGATAGACTATTCTTTACCATTTTCTCAGTTAAACTGTTTCTATAGGTAAGGCCCATACTATTTTGTTTTTTAACTTTTATGCAAACTACCTTCGACTAGTGCTACAATTAATCTATAATGTAGATTAATAAAATTATACACAGTAGGAATTTGTGCCCCATATGGCGATAGGCTCGCCCCCTATCACATCTGGGAACTAAGCTCGGCGAAATGTGGGTGTTCTAGTTCGCTAGTGCGCCTCTGCCTACCCCTTCGGGGATACAGGCATGAGCTTATGTTATGTTGTGTTATTTTATAATTATTTTTCTGATTATAATTCACTATCAGTTTGGGAAGGAAGTAGAGGAGTCGACGGCATAGGCCACAAGTGATGTTAAGTGGTTGCCGTCGCCGATTAGCAGGAGTTCGGAAATCTTACCGTGGTACGTATAGACCGCAACAGCAAGCTTCACACTTCCAGTTGGTCGGTCCCGGTCGAGCCGGCACATTCATGCTGAAAAATATCACTTAGCTAGTCTGAAGCAATAGATATAAGATTTTCTATAAAAGAGCAGCAGAAATACTGCAGTCAAATCAAATAAAATTGTTCAATGGTCATGACACTTTGATGCCTTACTCCATTTGCTGTAAAAGTTTTCTTCAACTCCTAAATTGGCACGAGGTTGATATATTTCTAAGCGTCTTTAAATTTCCTTCGAAACAAATATTACTAATCCATTGAAATTAAACTAGACCCGTCTGACCCGTGACCACGAAGGCTGCAAAGCTTTCGAAACGTCGGGCATAAAAATTAAAACCAAATCGTGATATAATCCGTAAAAATAGTTTAATTTCAATGAATAACATTCACGTAAACCTAAGAAATCATTACTAATCCATTTATTAAATGGAGATTTTAATATAATTTTAGCAAATAACACACTTTTCGTTGCGTCGAAACAAATTCGAAAAAAATTGCGTCGTTACGAATATTATGGTATTTAAAAAAAACTGTTTTTTTTAAAGATCTTATTTCTTGTTTCAAAACTATATAAACCCAGAATTACGATACGAAAGTTTATTATGCGGTGACTTCTAAAAAAGTATATGATACCAACTAAAACACGCCTGCACGGGCCTACCCACATAAATTGAGGGTTTAGGACAAACAGGGCGAATGCGGGTTGATCTATACACTGTTTTTTTAAGGGGCTGCTTAGAATCCCAACATAAAGATGCTTTCGAAAGTCGATTTTAGATAGAAATACTTTGATAAATTTTTTAAACTTGTAGGAAAAGGTTGTTCTATTTAGTGAATGATATATGTATACATAGTAACACATTTAATCAGCATATTTAGTCACAATAATCACAATACCTTCTTCAGACTATTTTTATCAAAATCAAGATACATACATACCAGACTTCACACGTACTTATCTAATAACCCTCACTTATGATTTTCAACTCGTCTCCTTCCTTAGAGGCAACTTGTCGATCCGAGTGCCGAGAGCGAACTGCGCCGTTATGTTGCCTACCCCTACTCATCGGTTCGTTTTGTTGGTGTTGCCAGTTTATAAATTAAATAATAACCGCAAACTACCACAAAATATTTTAACAGTGGCAACACAATTGATGCTTTTAAAATGAGGCGACAACATCCGGCCCTCCTGCAGACACATTCGTCCCCGAATAGTGTTATAGTCTGGTGTATATAGCTGAAAACAGATAAAGGTCATAAGTTAATTAGGTATGTATTTAATGCGACGCGGCAAGCGCAATGAAGCCCCATCAACCAGGCACTTCATCACGGCAACCGCAATGCATCGAATAGCGTAGGTAGCATGGCTTAACCGACAGCACCTTTGGCCACTGCGGTTGCGTATCGCCATGCTAGATTCAGCAAGAGACAGCGTTCACAATGGATGCCTGTCACTTGTCTTTACAACTGCCATAGTGCACCGCTCCGTTGCAAGCTTTATACACCAGACATGAACAAAGGCACTGCATCATGGCAATCGCAATGTATCAAATAGCGTAGGTATTATACAAGTTATCCCATCGTCGGCCAACTTGTCGTACCTCATGGCTTAACCGACAGCACCTTTGGCCACTGCGGTTGCGTATCGCCATGCTAGATTCAGCAAGAGACAGCGTTCACAATGGATGCCTGTCACTTGTCTCTACAACTGCCATAGTGCACCGCTTCGTTGCAAGCTTTATACACCAGACATGAACAAAGGCACTGCATCATGGCAATCGCAATGTATCAAATAGCGTAGGTATTATACAAGTTATCCCATCGTCGGCCAACTTGTCGTACCTCATGGCTTAACCGACAGCACCTTTAGCCACTGCGGTTGCGTATCGCCATGCTAGATTCAGCAAGAGACAGCGTTCACAATGGATGCCTGTCACTTGTCTCTACAACTGCCATAGTGCACTGCTCTGTTATAGGTTTTATACACCAGACATGAATAAAATGTATGATCAATTGTGGTAGAATTAAACCTTGTTTTGCGTTATTTACCCTGACAATTTACCGACAACATCCGTATTATACTTAGATATTTTTATCCAGGGTTTTATGATCTCAATACCAGTTACACCATTGTATCGTTTAGAAGATCTTTTCGGTCCCCTCATATCTTCTACGCGATATCTATCATTGCCTAAGCATTCCTTTATTTGGAATGGTCCCTTGAACTGTGGCATTAGCTGTTTGCTCTGGCAGTCATTATTATGGCTGGGAATCTTGATCACCACCAAATCATCAACCTTGTAGATCGGAGCTTCCTTTCTTTTGGAATCGAATGCCCGTTTTTGTTTGGCCGCGCTTTCTTTAATTCTAGCATCAACTTTTACTCTTAATTCAGTCATGTCCACGATAGGTTCTTCATTATCTGTCATATTTTCGTGGTTCATCCTTAAGCGATAGCCAAAAAAAAATACCTCACTGGGTACCTCCGATATAATTTTGTTTACTGTGCTATCAATGCCTTGTTGAATTGTACAAATGTGTTGGTCCCATTTGTTATTTTCGTTATTTGCACCCAACGTGCGCAAGGACTCCAATATGGTTTGATTATACCGTTCAACTTGCTCATTGGAACGTGGAATAGCTGTGGCTATAATATGGAGTCTTATTCCTCTATCTTTGCAAAATGAATCAAACAAACAGATGTAAATGCAGTGCCAGCATCGCAAATAATTTTATGTGGATTTCCAAAACTTTAAATATCTTAAAAGTTCATTAATAAAGCATTTACTTTTATACTAAAACAAACTTTGTAAAAGAATCGACAATGACTAGTAAGTACGAATTCTGCTGAGTAGTTTTTATAAACGGTCCTAAATGATCCAAGTGGAGTGTATGAAATAACATAGTTTTTTCGTGAATATTTTTATAGTAAATACAATAAATGCAATTCTTTATGTATTTGGTAACTGTTTTCCTTAACCGGCGAAACCAGTATTTGGACTTAATCCTCTCTAAAGTTTTATCAACCGCAAAGTGGCCAACGTCATCATGATTTGCTCTAGTGATCTGCCAACTACGCTGTTTTGGAACCAGCCAACGTCTACCGAATTCAGTAAGTCTGTAAACTTTATTACCTAACAATTCATAATTATTAAATATTTGCTTTTTGGACTCGGCCTCTCCTGATTGTAAAATATCCCAGATACTGCAAATACTGGGATCTTGTAGCTGTACCGATAGCAACCAGTCGCCCTCAATAATAGACATGACATTCAGCTCTGCACACGTATTCCCGATAGACTTAGTAACAGGGTTCCTGCTTAAGGCATCTACATGTTGCATTTGTGGCTCTGGTCGGTGCATAGTCTCAAAGCTAAATTCTTGGGTTTGTAATACCCACCTGCTAATGCCAGAGACAATCTCTTGTTTACTTAAGGCATGACGAACAGCATTACAGTCCGTTATAATTTTAAAAACGGAGCCCAATAATTAATGCCTAAACTTTTGTAAACCTACCACTATCGCTAACAACTCAAGTTCAAACGAGTGATATATTTTATTTTCCTCGTTACTTGTTTGCCTACTATAAAAGTGAACGGGTCTTTCTCCTAAATCGGCTACTTCCATTAAGATACACCCTAGACCCTCACGACTTGAGTCTGTGTACAGATTAGTAGGTGAATTTGGGTTGAATTACAAGTACAGAACCACTTGTTAAAATATTTTTCAATTTGGAAACGGCAAGTATTTGCTCTTCCCCCCATTGCCACGTCCTATCATATAACGGCACAATCTTTAATGAATTTTCTAAAATAATTTACAAACCCAAGGAATTGCCTCACTTCGTGAACTGGTTTGGGTGGCGGACAACTATGAATAGCGTTCCTTTTCTTTTGACTTGGGCGAATCCCATCTTTTGAAATTTCATATCCTAGAAATTTCACAACCTCTCTTAAGTTGCCGAGGACGGAATTCATCAATCTTTGAAAGAGGGCTGGAGCATTGCATAAGCCAAAAGGCATCCTTAAAAATTCGTAGTGACCGTCGGAGAGTGATGAATGCCGTCTTATGTGCATCACTTTCCTTGACCATTATGTGATGGTAACTGCACTTTAAATCGAGTACCGTAAAATACTTGCATCCGCGTAACCTATCTATTAAATCTTCAATAATTTACCGCGTTATTCCACGCTCGCGATCAGACATACGATAAGGGCGTTGAAAAACAGATTTACTTGTGGATAGTTTAATTTCAAGTTCAATACCGGGCACTTTGCCCAGGTTACTCAAATTAGTAGAAAAAAAAATCGGGTAGTCTGACAAAATACTTTGAGACAATCTCTTGAATCACCGGCTGATTTTCAGTCATTTTTACACAGATAGTTGCCTTCTTTTTATTGCATGAATCGTTAACATACTCAAATGTAAGTAAGTCACCAATACGTGTATACATGATATTAATATTTTCTGTAAAATTCCTTCCAATAAGCACCCCGCAACCTGACAATTTTTCGGCAATATATATTGTAATAGTCAGCTCGACATTATCTATTCGAGCTATAATAGATACCGCATAATCAACCATCACTTTGTGATCGTTCGTAAAACCGAATAAAGACACAGGATTTTGCAGTTTATAAGGGTTAAATGAATATTTTTTTACAACTTTGGAATCTATCAGCGAGCAGTCACTACCCATATCAATAAATGCACAGAACTCAATATTATTAATAAAATATTTTTAGCAAACTTTTGCTTTGATATTGATTCATTAATAACCTTTACTTTGACACCCTTTTCTGATTTTACTTTAGACATACAGGCCTGTTCTAAATGCCCAGGTTTGTTGCAGAATGTGCATTGAATAGTACCCTTCACTTTGCATTTGCTTCTCTTGTGTCCCGCTTCCCCACAGCGAAAGCACCGTAAATTACGTTTCTTACCCCTTGAATCTATGTTACTACGACTTATGCTTGTATTATTCATATCAAGATCGGCAGCGCCACATTATGACCCTGACCAACACTTGGTTGACTACCTTGTCTTGGCAGGCTATTAATAATTCTTGAAGGTATATTTCTTTTTACTTGGAAAGTATCTGATAAACTGTCACTTGAGCAGTTTTCCTCAACTTAGGCTTGAAATTTTATCATTTCATCTGACCAACCGAACGCGCGAGAATTCGCTTCAACCACATTAAGCCACATGTCAACATTAGCACACAGAGGATCAAATTCTGGTATCACAGATGATAATATGGGACTTTGACTCACGGTTACAGATTTTTTTTTTTCGGCCCCGTCGGTGACGGTCGTTACCACTGGATGATGAGGAGGAACTCGTAGAGGGTGAGTTTGAACTTGATGAATCCCTTCTACCTCTACGAGTTCGCTTACGGCTTCGCGGCATATCTGTGGACAATCGGGCCTATCCCACTTCTGATGTAGGAAAAGGTTGTTCTATTTAGTGAATGATATATGTATACATAGTAACACATTTAATCAGCATATTTAGTCACAATAATCACAATACCTTCTTCAGACTATTTTTATCAAAATCAAGATACATACATACCAGACTTCACACGTACTTATCTAATAACCCTCACTTATGATTTTCAACTCGTCTCCTTCCTTAGAGGCAACTTGTCGATCCGAGTGCCGAGAGCGAACTGCGCCGTTATGTTGCCTACCCCTACTCATCGGTTCGTTTTGTTGGTGTTGCCAGTTTATAAATTAAATAATAACCGCAAACTACCACAAAATATTTTAACAGTGGCAACACAATTGATGCTTTTAAAATGAGGCGACAACAAACTTAGATACTGTTTTATTTTTTCTATACAGACTGCGACAAATTTTGTGAATTAGTGGTGGTTGCTGAACATAGGCCTCCCCCAAAGATTTCCAGATCGACCTGTTGGAAGGGGCCTGCATCCAGCGACTTCCTGCGGCCTTTATCTTTGGGGGAGGCCTATGTTCAGCAGTGGACGTCCTATGGCTGATGATGATGATGATGATGTGGTGGTTGGTTATGAGATACATAACACCACCCCGCGACTTTGGGGGGTTACCACGGCCTCTTACAGCAGTTTTATTATAATCTTACTTGTACTGATTCCCATACAAAACAAAAGAAGGACGATTATAATAATACTGCTATAAGAGGTGGTGGTAACTGCTGTTCTCATTTTATAGTAATAGTTCGAAATTTATTTACCGGGTTAAAAAATAGCTTAGGTGTTAATCCAGGGTATCAGCTAGCTCAAAATTTTATCAAGGTCCAGTCGTTTGAGCTTCAACCAGCAACAAAAACATACACTTAAGCCACGTCTCCCGCACTATTTACATTTTTATCCATGGTCCATTGATCTACGAATAGGAGACAGCGAAAATCATTGTTTTGCGTATACGAGACTGTCCCGCCCACGCACCCGCCACTGTAACTCCTGTAAGCCAGGAACAACAATGGCACGCATTTTACGACACCGAGCAATGAAGCTCGGCGAGTCTCAGAGAATGCAAAATTGTCTTCATCCCGCAACGAAATTAATCAAACAGAAAGATAGGGAGGAGTTGGAATTGGGTACTTGACAATTTTTTTTATATTATACGAAATTTACGTCATCTAAAACGTAACACAGAAGGAAATATTGAAATACTCCCAAAAATAAAAAAGTTATAAGCGTTTGTAGTTTAGTGTAACTTTCAAACAGCGGGAAAGAAAAGTATCAGTAAAATCACGTCACGGCCATAACGGCGCGTGCGTTGGAAAGGGATAGCAAGATATCCCCACTACGCCCCCACTCTTGCTCATTGCAGAATTTAAAATATGAATTACTGCCTCATTTTTCAACCAATTTCGATGCGGTTTTTAGAGAAGGGTTTCTTTTTTGTTTTATTTGCTATTACATATAAAAAAAATATGAAATGAAACATAGTCAAGTACCCAATTATAAGGTTTCCACTTCCCTCCCTAAAAATGCAGGAGACAATGTATTGTTTATGTTTTTATTGCGTATGTTTTTTTGTGTTTTGTTTCGAGAAACACAGGTGCATAAGCAAGTAGCATAAGTTTGCTAGCGATTATAACGATCATTTATGGTCTCCCAACAATGATCTCTATATGTCATGTATGTTTTCAATAATGACTAGAGGCTGTCCCGGAATTGAATTCGGTAACAGTTTTAATATACAATTGTCTATGAATTGAGATTATAAATACCACTTTCTTGTGTATCAAAGGCGCGACTTAAAAGGTCGTTGTTCGATTGTATGTTTGCTGAGGCTTCGATGTATTTACATCGGGAACAATGGATGCTAAATGTGTTTGTTGTCGGAAAAGCGATAAAGGTTTCATAATTTTACCGCAACACTTCTGTTTTGTGATACAATTTTTGATGTCAATCATGTTTAATTCAGCAGACAATAGACTTTTTACTAACAATGTTTTGGATTTTTCTTCATATTGTTGTGAAAATAGTATTTTAAGACTGTCTTTTTCTCATCGATTCGAAATGTAAAGTGACACATTTTGAAATACTTTCAAAATTATAATCTTTTGTATTAATTTTTCAAAATAGAGAGTACCTACATTCGCTCTCATTAATAGAGGAGGCCCGTATACAGCAGTGGGACAATATCAATGTTACAAGCATGGATGTCAAAAAAGATGAACGGAGCGCTAGGAACATTGAAAGTGAAGTAGGGTTTTCGGCCTATTTGATCTATCGACACGTAATTGTGAAGGAAACTTTTGTACAGGTGCGTTTGTGTGCGTGGCTTCTCTGTGGCGTCCTTTTAACTATAAGGTAAATGGTGTCCTTTTTTTTCTTTACGTCCGTGGGTACAAGGCACTTATTATTATTTTAGAGTATTTAAATAAAACAATCCTGTAGGTAAAAATAATTTTAATTAAGACGAATATATCAAATTACAAATCTAAGTTTAACTTAAGTAACAAAGTACGGTGGTTGTTATGATTAAAATATTAGCAATATTTTGGAGTTCCATTATAAAAATATTATAACGTGGTATACTAAATTAGTATATTACTTATTTAATTCCTATAAACTGTTGATTCTTCTTCCTCTTTCTTCACAGCTTGGATAAGAACTAATCCCATTACAGCATTTATCACCTATAATTAAGAAAATACTATTAGGGTCACTTGCAGATCCGCGATAAATCTCTTTTTATCCCTAATCTTGATTTAAAGATAGGAGTGAGCTATAGGATAAATTGAGATAAGGTGAAACTCTAGATTAATAATAACGCTGTAAGTCGCCCTTAATTTAAGCTACTTTGGCAAGACACGTGTGTTCCTATCTCATTGGGTTATTGAAACAAACTTTGATGGAATATTCCATATCATAGATGTAAAATTCACTGGCATTATACTGGTAATTTATGGGATTATTGGACGTCCTATGGCTGATGATGATGATAAGGGATTAAGTCATCATTGGTCGACTTTATTCTCGAACTGCGTTGTAATAGGTATAGTCCGAGAATAATTCGACCAACCGATAAGTGTCAGTAGCTGGAGCAGGAAAATTTCTAAAAATCATAAATTTAATCGAGCTCGCTGCGCACTGATTACATTTGGTTAGATTTCATAAAAAAATCATAAACGCGCATCAAGCTCGGATACATTCAGATTGTCAGAAATATTCCTGCTCGGGCCGTAGGTATTCACTCTTCTTTGCCAGGAAAAAGTCACATGATATGTTCACATGTAATATTAGGTAGAAATGCGAAAGATAATTTATTTGTTTTTCTTCACAGTCAATAGATCCACGTGATCATTTCCAAATGTAATTAATGTATCGAAGAGTAAACTAGACATTTTTTTTGCATAGGAACGGTAATGTGAAGATTTAAATTACGACGAAGCACAGTGGCCTGAGAAAGACAATTTCTGACAATCGTAAATGTATTCGAGCTCGCTATGCACTGATGACATTTGGCTAATAATTCATACAAATTTCATAGGCGCGCATCGAGCTTGAATACATTTACGATTGTCAGAAATTTTTCCGCTCGGGCCACTGGTCGAAAGAAAATATATGGAATACAAACGGAAATCATGCAGGAAGCGAGCACGATGCCAGCAAGCCAGCCGGTCTTCCCTTCCAAGTACCAGGTCATCTCGTCGACGCATCCGTGGAAGTGGGCGTTGCCGGTGACCGAGTCCCGACATTCAGCTGGCAAGGGCTTGTTCAGGTTGATGTAATCCATCGGTCCGTCAGCACCACAACAACCAATCTGAAATTTTAATATAAAAATTCTATAACATAACATAACATAACATAAGCTCACGCCTGTATCCCCGAAGGGGTAGGCAGATACGCACTAGCGAACTAGAACACCCACATTTCGCAGAGCTTAGTTCCGTCCCAGATGTGATAGGGGGCGAGCCTATCGCCATATCGGGCACAAATTCCAGCCTCCGGGCTGATATGGAAAAATCCAATATCACTTTGCCCGACCCGGGGATCGAACCCGAGACCTCAGAACCGTAGTCGTACCGAAATACCACCACGCCACCGAGGCAGTTTCAGTCAAAATACTATAAGCATGGAATATTGTTGAGTCAACTTCCCACATATCAGAAATCTCGTGTCATGTGTGAGAACACATAGAGCCTTACTTATTAAAATATTTTAGCTGAGCATATGGTTAAGATTAGTTTGAAAATGAAAAGGACAGACTATTCTTAACCATATAGGGCCTTACTTAAAATAGCATTTTTAGCTGAGCAAATGGTTACGAATAACCTGTCACTTTTTTCCTTGCGTTACATTGTTTAAAAATGAAAGGGACAACCTATGGTATAAAGATAAGCAGCGCTTAAATATTTTTATAAGTAAAGGGCATGATCATCTAAAATGTTTTCATAACTAAGGTCCATAGTGTACACAAGTATACACACAGTAAGACAGTGACATTATAAGATATAAATAAAAAAATACACCGAATCTAAAAACCGATATTACTATTGTTTGTGTGTTGATTAATATTCATAAATATTAGGAACTATGATCAACAGATAACAAACAAACAATGTAATAACTGTATCCATCAAATATTGGATGAATCTGCTAATCAAATCAACAGTACAGTACACAGAATTTATAAGCAATGAAATCATTGTTGTCACCACAACAAAACAAAATTGACATTGATATAGGAATTAAATGCGACTCGGTTAGGGAACATTATTCCAGCAGCATGATTTAGGTTCATATGCGTATGGGCATTTCCGCGAAAAAAACGTCATTACCGTCGTTAAGTATAGGCAATGGTAATGACTCATATGACCACGGTAATGATAAACCCTTAATAGTGTTATAATTAATTATTGTTATCTATGTATATAATTTATCATTCTCATGGAATATTAATACTTTTTTATGTATTGTACGTTCATGCCATGCTATGCAGAGGACAGTACAGTCTGAAGTTATATACATAGATTATAATTATTAATTATAATACTTTATAGGGTTTGTCATTACCGTGGTCATATGAGTCATTACCATTACGACGGTAATGTCTTTTTGTCGCGGTAATGCCCGTATCAGAATTAAGCCGAGGTCGATACGGGCAGAGTTTATGATTGGGGTTATGTAAATAAATCAATAAACAGTACATAGAATAATTAATAAGCAATGACTATTCATTGTTGTCAAAAAAAAGTTTAGAATGATATAGGAATTAAATGCTACTCGGTTAGGAAACATTATTCCAGCAGCATGATTTAAGTTCATATGGGTATCAGAATTAAGCCGAGATCGATACGGTCAGAGTTTATGATTGGCGTTATGTTCGATCGTGCATGGCGCTCAAGCCATTTGATTAGCACATCGGTCTGCTAGCATCCAGCCAGCTTCCTATTGAACACTCACGAACGGTCCATTCGACAAATGCATGTGTTTGCTTCGTTAGGTGACGCCTTTTTTCCATAGTTTGAGTTTGAAAAAAACAGCACTAACATTTCATCAGAGCGGAACCGTTACAAAGTGCGAAATATTTCATGTTTCAAACGGTTTTTTAGTTCTTGTACGCGACTAAAGCTTTGTATTTCGGGTCCACGATAACTTTTACACTTTTTGTGTTTAAATCTCCATAATATAATACGGACGATCTTGCAGAATAATCATGCCTTTATAAACAAAGCAGAAGAAAATAAGCATATATTAATTATTTAAAAAAATCTGTATGGGGTATACCGACAATTCTAACAAAATAAGTGTTGCAGAATTTGTATTGTTTATTTTCTTTTTGTAACATTGTTATCGGTTACCTATTTAGAGTTAACCCACCTAGGCACTTATGTGTCATAATAAATTGTTTGAACGCCAAACTGGCAAAACATGTAGCTACTTACTTAACCCAAACTCCATGTACTTATTGTCACTCATGTTTTACAAAATAAATATCTTTATCTTTCTTTATCTTTATCTTCATTCTTCATTGAACCACAAAGAAGTAAAAAAATAGAAAAACGATTTATTAAACACCGGCGTTACCAATGCGCAATTATATTTTTGATACCCTTTAGGGGGCGTCCATAAATTACGTGAGGTGTTTAAGGGGGGGAGGGGGTCGAGTCAAATCTCATCTAATCTTACGTTGGAGAGAGGGGGGTCTCGGCAAATATCACGCAATTTTTTTTCCGATTGAAACAAAAAAAAAATATACTATTTTGGTCCATTTAATCCAGATTGTACATGCGTTTACGTAAGAAACTCACATTTTGAAAAATCTCACGTGAGATTGGGGGATGGGGAGGGGGTTGAATAAAATCTCACGACATCTCACCAGGGGGGGAGGGAGGGGCAGAAAATTTAAAAAAACACCTCACGTAATTTATGGACGTCCCCTTACGTTATGGCTGCTACAGGTAGGTAACCCGCGAGCATGAAACCACACACAGAGCTGATTTAGCACAAAATCAGAAATCGGTGGACTTATTGAATTCATTTTCAATAAAAGATCGGGATAAGTATGTTGTTTTTTTATAGCAGAGACTGGCAAACGACCAGATGGGTCACCTGATGGTAAATGATCTCCACCGCCCATAGACACCCAAGACACAATAAAAATCATGGGTGCGTTGCCAACAAAAAAGGAGGAAATGGAAGGGGAGGGAGAAGGGATTAGGAAAGGGAGGGGGGAATGGGCCACCGGAAATCTCACTCACCGTACGAAACGGACAGCAAGCTGCCACTTTACGTCAGTTTTCTGTCAGACAGTGGTATCAAACCGGTCGAGCCGATCCGTTCGTGCTGTAGACGTAACTGTCTACAGCGTGACTCCACCACTCAAAAATCATTACTATTAAAATTATTACTTAAAGTAACTTAATTAGCATAAGATCAGTTGTTTCGGATAGAATTGAATCTTTCTGGCTATAAAATAAAACGAAAAATTATACTTACTCCTTCTTGTACCATCCTCAGGATCTCTCGGCTGCCCTCATGCTGTGGGTTGTTCATGAGCCTCACGATGATATCTTTGATGAGGGGCTGGATGCTGGAGTCGTACGTGGAGAAGTCCAGGACCACGCAGGCACCGATTAAGCCGAACACGAAAAGCCCTACTTGTGTTCCTATATACTGGAATGAAATTTAAGATTTCAGAATTATTTTCTATGTCGTAGAAAACAGCTAAAGAGATTTTTGATAATTTAGCCTTTAAATATAGAAATAATTTCTGATTTGAATTTTTATACACATTAGCAAGCACACAATACACACTTTAAAAAACTTAACTGACCGATTTCAAAACGTGTCTTGCCCAAATTACCACCTTTGTAATAAGCTATCGAACACAAAAAGAATATTGAAAATCGGTCCACATTTGCCGGAGATATCGCGTACGTAACTTACATAAAAAATACGGACCAATTGAGGACCTCTTCCTTTTTTGAAGTCAGTCGAAAATAACTTTTTCGTAGAACAAGAGCACGACAAGAGTTTTATAACGGAAACAGAGACGCCGACAAAAGATAGTTATTTATATTTAACTTACCGCATATAAAAGCAAAACGTTTTCCATAAGAGCGGACCCGCAGCCGAGGAAGGCGATGACCATGATACCAAGAGACGCGATCAGTATGATGTAAATGCCGATGAAGTAGTGCTGAAGCTCAAGGATTCGCATCCATTCGTTGAACCCTGGCTCGAAGCAGATCCAGAGGCATAATGCGAATATCGATACGCCGAATAACTGGAATTAGAAAGGTAACTTAGTTGGTATTAAATAAAGGCAATAAATAATTATAGCTGTCACCTCGGACCTAGGCGCAGCGTGTCTGTAGGCAAATGGTTTTGACATGATTTGTCTGTTACTTAATTCTAAACTAAAGCCGAAAACTCTTCTGCAACATGCTTGAACAAGTGTGTTTCGCCGACCCCTAAGTACCCCTGTAGTAGGTATAAGGGCAGGAAGGAAGTAATGTATTTAATTCCGATCACACTATTTTTTGTGATTGGCACAGTGTCGTTTATCGATGCTTATATACACAGGTGTTTCTTTACATTCCGAAGAGAGAAGGAAAATCGAGGTGCCCGCGACAGGACAAGCGGAAAACCGAAGCAGGCAGAGGGAAAGAAGAGCATCTGCGACAAGACAAGCATGCAGGCAGAGGGACTCAAGGATAAACGCTCATACCCGCAGCATATTAACATCAAGTATTTATACTCAATGTCAATATTTCAGTTTTCTATGAACAAACAAAATTGTTAGTCGCGTATCCTTGTATTTCTATTTTGTATGTGACTTCGTTAGTTGATACGTTGTGATAAAGCATATTATCTTCACTGACCTAATTATAAAGACATGAATCATTGTATATTTAAAACAACTTCTTTATAACGTGATATGCCAGAATAGTTTCTTTACTATCATTAACAGTTTTTTTTTCTTTTTTTTTTTACACACACCTAGACTTGACCCCACACTAGGAATAACCTGTATCGTGGGTATCAGAGACTATGAGAGACTTTCGGTCTCACAACACCCAGACTTGAAACAAATATCTGTGGGCCACACAAACATTTGTCTCAATGCGGGAATCGAACCCGCAGCCTCTCGCTTCACAGCCGGCTACTCGCCTGCTGCGCCACGGTGGCTGCGTTTATCATTTATCATGGTAGTGTCGATAGCATGAATGTAAAGATGCAGTTAAACGATCTATGAAATTATGAATACGGAGCAGACTTAGCTTACTCAACGGAACTACGGTGTATTTTACTAGTTCACCATTGTCCACACTCCAGGAATGGAGGCGTTAAATGTTGGAATAAAATTAGAGTAGTTACATAAGCTCACGCCTGTATCCCTGAAGAGGTAGGCAGAGGCGGCGCGGTCAAGCGAACTAGAACACTCACATGTCGCTGAGCTTATTTCCATCCCAGATGTGGTGAGGGCGAGCTCATGGACATATCGGGCATAAATTCCAGACTCCGGGCTGATACTGTATTTAAAAAAACTCAATATCATTTAGCCCGACCCGGGGACGGGGATCGAACCCGAGAACTCAGGATGATAGTCATATCAAAATACAAGACCGGCACCGAGACAGTCGTTAATATGAAGACAAACTTCTATTAGTACACAGAGCTATCCAGTCTTAGTAAAGAAATGATAAATAAACAGATAAGGTCGCCTTATCTACTATGATGAATACTGGATAATAAAGTAAGTGCTAGCAATATTCATAATAAAGTACTAAACGAAAAATAAACTCAATCATGAGTGAAATTGACTACAGTTCATTTTCGAATGCTATTCAAAGTAGAAATAAGTATTTAAGCTCAAGTGCCGACTAAAAAATTCTCGACGCTTTTCTAGTTCAATAAATTACGACTACGAAAAAGTTTTATACTCATCAATTTAAACGTTTTATGTATATTTAAGTAGCTTACTCTGGTAGCTAAGGCTCAGGCCTCAATATGGCGGTGCAATGCGACGAAGCATCGCGAAAGGAACATCGCATTTCGCACAACTACTATGCGAAGCAGCACATTTTTGATTGCATACTCCTACGCGCGTCGTCGCACAAGAAGATGCTAAAAAAACAGTTTCTAGTGAGACCGCACTACACGTGTCATTAGAAGGTAAATCCCATTACAATAAATTGCAGTGTTGCTGTTATTTGTTTGAGTTTACTCCCTAATTATTCATCAGATGATATGATCGTATATATGACCACCTTTAATATGAGTTGTTCTATAATAATTAAATACTAAATATTACCCTCCTTAGAAAATAAGCAATGACAATAATTTTAAAAATACGCCGTACAAGTGTAGATAAATAAAAAAAAATCTATGCATCATAATCAAAATATACACATAAGCTTATTTCCTAGATGTAAAAGGGGTGAGCCAATCGCCATTTTCGACACAAATTCCAGATTCCGCGCTGATACTGAACTGAAAAAAGTCAATATCACATTGCCCGACCCGGGGACCGAAAAACAATCTTAGGTATGTAGTCGTAATACAACAAAGCTGAGGCAGTTATCAAATTTAGTATGAAAGTATAATTATCACACAACAGATTTTAAGTCAGAATCAGACATAATTCGCTATAATAACTAAGACATAACTATGTACTCAATTAGATTTCGGCTGTGGTGTGGTACGTCTAGGTCGTAATGAAATTATATCCACGTTATGTCTAATGAAATTGCTTTGTAGGATGTTGTCGAATCTCCTTGTTATGTCCCAAGAAAATCCTCTAGAATTCTATTAAATTAGAGTGACTTTTAGGATACAGGTTAAACCTAGCGTGGAGTCTGTAGTCAGGACTATGTGGGTGAATGTTGGATGTATGTATTTCATTTGCTATTTAGTTATATTGATACAAGATATTTTTATTTTATTTAACAGGATTGATAGCGTTTCCAAAAGTACTGCAATGATTCCAAATTTAAGTAACATTTCCTTTTAGCAAATAGGTTTAAACAAACCGTTAAAAACCCTTAAGCGTCATGTAAGGCAAATCCACGCAGAAATGAAGATGCTGCGGTGGATGTGCGATGTTACACGACTGGATCGTATACGTAACGTGCACATCCGTGGTAGTCTTGGCGTCCGTGACGTGGCAGATAAACTGCAGGAATGTCGCTTGAGATGTTATGGCCACATTTTGAGGAAACCACAAGAGTATGTCGGTCGCATGTGTCTGACCCAGATCGTACCAGGGGTGGATGGCCCAAAAAGCGCTGGGTGGATGTTCTGGAGGAAGATACGAGAGCCAATGGCCTCACTAGGGAGGATGCTCAACATCGAGGTGGAAGCGTTGAAGTAGGAAGGCGGACCCTGGCAGAAAGCCGGGATAACGCTAGGCAGAAAGAGGCTTAAACACAAAATTTCCAAATAAAAACCAACTCAATTCAGAACTATAAATCGGAACATTAAATCATGAATAGTGAAGTTTCGATCTAAAAGTTTTATAATATCATTAATTCAGAAAACCCGCCATCAAGTTTTATTCGGTACTTAATGAGTCTTGGGCACAGACATAAATCTAGATAGACACCGCAATTATAAGTTATTAACACAACGAGACGAAATATGAGATTTTACGCATGCTTTACCGAATATAACTGAATGGAGATTTTCTCATCAAATTTATGTGGGGAAATTACAGAAAACCGTCATCAGGGAAGACTTGTGATACGGTTCTTATTTCGAAATATTTGACACTGCTTCTAAAAATTTTCTTTGGCATGCGAGTACCGCGTGATTAACTTATTGGTTTTAAATATTACAGTCATAATACTCTATTAGAAATTTCAGCATTAAAGGCGAGTATATGAAAATGACATTATTTTGAGTACTAAAGTAAGTACGTGCAATGTCTATATACCTCTAGATCTACTCCTATGTTCACGAATATCACGGCATTTCTTATAATGGCTTTGTTTTTGCCTTCCGGATAGTACGATAAAAGTAAGTCTATTGTGTTAGGATATTTACTGGCCCATACATATGTATACAAGATTGTTTGTTTTGCGTCTTGTTGACTCCAAGCTATCAAGATACTCGGCCTGTCATGTAGATGTGGTTTACTGCACTGTAGATACATTATCTAAATGGTTTGTTTTGTTCAGTTTTGCGGAGTGACCGCATTTGTCAACGCAGATTCACGGAATCGGTCAGAAATAGTAAAGTAATCCGTAGGGAAAAGTAAATCACCTATATCATCTTTAATAATATTTTGATTGAGAGATCTTTTTTATTATCATCATCAACCATAGGACGTCCACTGCTGAACATAGGCCTCCCCATAGATCTTTTCACCTGCCCTTATTTCAGTCTAATGTGAAATCAGCGTAACACGCATTTGCAAGTATGTTGCATATACGATTTGACTTTACATTTTATGACTGGCTGTCGATTAACGTCAACTTTTGTTTTTAATTATTGGTCACGTAGACATGTAAAAAAGCACTTATGGCAGGTCAACATAAGCAAATTTTGAATTAAGATTAATATAATTTACATTATCACGCTATACATTTGAACACAGGCAGGCAAGTATGGACATAATAACGATGGGATGGCTAAGATAGTGTGATATGGGGAGATAGGAATAGAATGTAAGGGTTGTGGGTTATGGAAAAGGGAATGGCATATGGCAGGAATAGTGGCAGAGGATTGACTGGAAATACTGGAAACAGTTGGGTTTGGTGCATAAGAACCTGCCAGTCTTTCTCTAGCTTCGTCTGATATTCACTATGCTTTCATTCTTTCTAAATTTATCTTAAGAACAAACTCGATCAATATAAGTTAATACCGCCTACGCCCTACCCAGATCCATTCTTATTCCAACTTCAACGATATTTAACTTTTTATGACAGTTTTTTGTAATAGAGTTCCAGCGTTGCTCCGGGGACGTAAACAAATAGTCTTTCAACAATATAATAGAATAATGTAGGCTGGAACAGGAATAATTTATTATGAAGGATAATGTATGAGATACATTTTTGTTTAGCAATAACATGGATTGCGAAAGTGTATTCGGAATTGATATTCATAAAAATATAGTTTTCGGCATAATATGATTGCTTTTTGAACCCTTGTACTGCAGTAAATATATGTAGATTGTTATAATGTAGCCATATTATAATATGTTCTTTAACAAAAAAAAATTCACGGCCTCAATCGGTACGCCTTTGCTTTTACCAAGGGGATACAGGCGTCAGCTTATGATTGTTGTTAAAAAAAGAAGATTGCTTCAATGTAAAAAAGAAAGAAAGAAAGAAATATAAAAAGAAAGAAAGAAAGAAATATAGAAATAAAGAAAGATATTGGTTTCGGGTCTGGGTGTTGTGAGACCGAAAGTCTCTCGTAGTTTCTGATACCCACGATACAAGTTAACCCTAGTGTGGGGTCAGGACTATGTGTGTGACTGTTGGGTGTATTTATTTATTTCTCGCCGCATAAGTCCAGTACAGGATTATTAGTTTTTTTATTGGCTTTTGAATGGCGGAACAAAATATGGTCTAAAATATGGTATATGAGTGATAGAGCCACGCTGTAGACAGTAACGTCTACAGTACGAATGGGCCGGCTCGGCCGGTTTGATACCACTGTCTCACAGAAAATCTACGTAAAGTGGCAGCTTGATGTCGCGTTTCGTTCGGTGAGTGAGATTTCCGGTGGCCCATTTCCCCCCTACTTTTCCCAATCTCTTTTCCCGCCCCTTCCATACTTTCAACATCCCATGATTCTTTTTGTGTCTTGGTGGCTATGGGCGGTGGAGATCACTTACCATCAAGTGAGCCATCTGCTCGTTTATCAGGCTCTGCTATAAAAAAATCTTGATGGTAAGTGATGTCTTTGTTAAATGTACAAAGATACTTTCTAATACGAACATTTTGGAAATTAGCTTTCTGATTTCAGTAGCCTGAGCACGAAAAACTAATGTAAATGTAAATGTATTCGAGTTCGCTGCGCACTGATGACGTTTGGTTAATATTTCATACAAATTCCATAGACGCGCATCGAGTTCGAATACATTTACGGTTGTCAGAAATTTTCCTGCTCAGGCCGCAGAAGACTAGTCTACTATGTTTTTAGTTAATAACTAGGTTCTAGCATAAAATAAACCTCTGTCAAAGATCATAACACACATTAGCGTAATTGGCAGCAACACAAAAACATCGGACAAAAGGCATGTACCGCTGCCTACAAGCAAAGGATTCGGGACAACTCGCAATCCATTACGATCACCAAATGAGCCGGAAAGTTGAGTCATACGGCTGTCCGTAGAAATGTAATCATAAGGCTCTTTGCACATTTCTAGGGTGTCTTTTTGTACTAACACTATTGAGCTTATTTGAAAGGATTGCATTAGCTTCACTAACAACGTCATTTTCTCGAATTTGTACAGATTTTGTATTAATAACATCTAGTTCACAAGTCTAGTTTCTCGTAAACTCGCCTAATCAACTGTTAAATGTCATGTCAAGTCAAAACTAAGTTACAAAAAACGTGGTGAATCACAATCCTGGTGCTGTGGTTTTACAATCAATAACAAAGCTCTGTCAATTGTTGTATGCTAATTTGAATACCGTTTTCATTACCGGCGCAGCTGTAATTGCCTAAATATATTTTAAAATTTGTAAACCGTTTCAGGTCGTCGGTCCACCCTGTAGGTGGACGTCCTACGCTGCGCTTGCCGGTACGTGGGCTCCACTCGAGACCTTTTCTGCCCCATCGGCTATCAGTTCTACGAGCTATGTGCCCTACCCACTGCCACTTCAACTTGCTAATCCTAAAGGTCGCAGGAAGTCGCTTGATGCAGGCCGCTTCCAACAGGTCGATCTGGAAATCTTTGGGGGAGGCCTATGTTCAGCATGGACGTCCTATGGCTGATGATGATGAAACCGTTTCGTGAATTTTATCATGCGTATATGTAATAGAGCTTCAAGCTTCAATCTGTCTTCTAAATGCGAGATACTCGTAGCGATGTTGAAACGTAGTTAACGTATTATGACGTAACCAAAATACGTCCTTCGCATATGTAGATACATTCCGATAGTATGAGACACAAATACAGATTCGAAAAGCGATGGCTAGATTCTGAAGAAAGATATGGTCTATAGTCTAAAGAAATATATGGCCAATGGTCTCACTGTAAAAGATCCTCAACACCGGGTGAAATGGAAGCATTTTAGTAGATAGGCGGATACTGACAGTAAACCGGGATAACGCCCGGCAGAAAGTAAATAACATAAGCTCACGTCTGTATCTCCGAAGGGGTTTCAAGGGCTGGAGGTGCACTAGCAAACTAGAAGACCCACATTTCGCAGAGCTTAGTTCCGTCTCAGATGTGATAGGGGCGAGCCTATCGCCATATCAGACACAAATTCCAGACTCCGGGCTGATATGAAAAAATCCAATATCACTTTGCCCGACCCGGGGATCGAACCCGAGACCTCAGGATGAAAGTCGTACCGAAATACAACCACGCCACCGAGGCAGTCAGAAAGTAAATGCAGATTCGAATACTAAAAGGCAGGAAAGATTGGCGCAATGCGGCTGACGTAGGGCACAGAAACATCCCATAACTCTTAGTAATAACTGAAGTTGTACCCATGAGGGCACTGGAGATCACGATCATTTATCACATACGCAATAAACACAGGACGGTTTAACACGCCAAAATGCAAAATATAGAGCAAGCCTTAGATTATTACGGACGTATATCCACGGCATTAATGGTCGAGTAACCTCTGATACAGAACAGGGATGATAAATGAGAACATCTGCGGGCGAAATTTGAGAAATCTACTAACTACGGGCTTTCTTTTTTCGTAATATGTGTTATAAATAGTATGAATAAATATTAAAGCATGGTTTATTCTAATTTATTTTAAACTGCTTTAAGCTCTACATTGTATTTTTTATTGAAATAAAATTACTTTTACGGATTTTATCACGATTTGGTTTTAATATTTATTCCCGACGTTTCGAAGGCTTTGCAGTCTTCGTGGTCACGGGTTGGACTCTTGTATTTTTTATCTTTATCGACATCTTACTTTAAGGCTGAGATCTATAGAGCGAACTTCGACTAAGTCTAAGTCAAAGTAACGAACTCAGTGAGGATTTTAACTTAGTACGAGTCATTTTTTATAAGAAAATCTTTGCTTAGTCTGTCTGTCAGTCTGTTTTTAGATCTCAGCCTAAAAAATCTCTTTGGGTTAGATGGATACATAAACATAACAAAATTATAAGGTGTTCGTTTATAACATTAGACTACGGAACCCTAAAAATAAAGGTCAATGGTCAAGGTTCACGTTCAAGGTCCGATGGTCAGAATCATAGACTAACGATTACTTATAATCTATCATTTAAAATATTCTTACTTTGAAATTATAATTTGAAACACGTGTCAGAATTCTCAAAGCAAATTCACTGTTTCTAACATAGCTGTCAAAGAAAATGATATCCTTGGAAATATTGATTCAAGGTAAAAGTAGTAAGAGCTTCTAAAACGTATAATTCAATGACTAAAGAAAAAAATAAGAGGACCCGTAACTACGAAAAATACGTGTTTACTATGAAGCCGGTTTTGCTATTTTAGTTTCGCGATCTATTTACATATGAAGTGTCACGGTATCTTATGTATTAAATGACGTATAAATACTTATAGATTTTATTATAAATACGTTGTTTTATTTACAACAGTACTAATTTCGAAATGTGTTAGGCATTGCCTAACGCCCGAATAGTCAAACGCTGCTCAACTTTAATAGCTTCTTATATTGATTTTCGCCATACAATTTTGACAGATAAGGCGACCTTAAGTGTATGAACATTCGGCGGTAGCTGTTGTTTCTTTCGCAGTCACTATTTTGGTTTCGTTCCATACATTAGCAATGTTAAATTTTTTCGTAGTTATGCATGGTCCTCTATATTCTTTTGTCTACGGTATCATTAGACTGGTGTTAATTAGTGGAAACACATAATGATATCTTAAGTCTAATTAGTGGAAAATCATCAACAAACAGGTTTTTCTATACATATTTCTGTGAATTCTTTATTATGAAGAAATCTTCACAGAATTTTGTATTCATGTATTAATTAGCTATTTAATTATAAGGTTCAAAGACGTGAAATCTGATTTCCTTGTAGCTATGTTCTTTCTAACTAAACTAAACTTTGCCATTATAAAGTGAAATCTGATTTCTTTGTAGGTACGAGTATATTCTTACTAACTAAACTTTGCTGTTATGAAAACCACAGCACTTGGATATAATGACCTATTTGCTGAAGATTTAGGCTGAGATCTATACTATATATATTTAAATAAATAAATAACACCCAACAGTCACATACATAGTCCTGACCCCACACTAAGATCGAGTCTTGTGTCGTGGGTATCAGGATCTACGAGAGACTTTCGGTCTCACAACACCCAGACCCGAAACAAATATTTGTAGGCCTTACAAACATTTGTCTCGGTGCGGGGATCGAACCCGCGGCCTCTCGTTTCACAGCCGGCTACTCGCCCTCTGCGCCACGGAGGCTGTCAAACTTCGACTAAGTCTGAATCAAAGAAACGAACTTAATGAGAATTTGGGATATTTAAATCGAACTTTGACTTATCCGAGCCAATTTTACAAGAAAAATAGACTGAGATGTTTAGTCTGTTGACTAAGCAAAGATTTTCTAGTAAAAAATGACTCCCAATCAGAATTGATGCTGTAATTCCAGAGATTTATAGCCCCTTACTTATAAAAATGCTTAAACATTTTTATAAGTAACTCTGCCTAAGTAAGACTGCCTCGGTGGCGTGGTGGTATTTCGGTACGACTACGGTTCCGAGGTCTCGGGTTCGATCCCCGGGTCGGGCAAAGTGATATTGGACTTTTCCATATCAGCCCGGAGTCTGGAATTTGTGCCCGATATGGCGATAGGCTCGCCCCCTATCACATCTGGGACGGAACTAAGATCGGCAAAATGTGGGTGTTCTAGTTCGCTAGTGCGCCTCTGCCTACCCCTTCGGGGATACAGGCGTGAGCTTATGTTATGTTATGTTAAGCGATGCTTATCTTTAACCATATGTTGTCTCTTTCATTTTTAAACAATGTAACGCAAGGAAAAAGTGACAGGCTATTCTTAGCGAAAATATAAGCGAAAATGTTTTTATAAGTAAGGCCCATATAGTATAAACAAACACACAAACTAGACTAACCAATAGCATGAAATTTATTTCCTGACTGTAATTTTACGTACTCTTTTCTTTTATTGGTCAATAACCTATAAATTAGAGGTCTTTGAATAGGCTTCAAAAATAAATCGAAAGCCGAACTATTGTCCGCTTTACATTATACTCGTTTATTGCCTAAACTTAGAATTAGAAGCCAACTATTTCTATATTCCGGCTATAAAATAGGACAATAACTTGGCTTTCGACGAGAATAATTAATATACATGGTTCGCATAAAAAACTTTTTGTGCCAGACTTTTTGCTGGCGTAGACTGTGATAAATCTAATGTTAGTGGTGCCGCTAAACAATTCCAAAACTTTTTATTACTTTAACATGAAAAGTTTGTAAAAATTGATGGTTTCCAATAGGTACTATAAACATAGTAAAAGTCTCGTTTAATTCATAAATTGTTACGAAGAAAACAATATATTTTTTATAAATTGAAGATGTCAAATTGGATGAAGATAAATACGGTGATAAGATAAATAAAAATAAATTTATAGGCTTATGATAATAAATAAAATAATAGTAATAAATACACCCAACAGTCACACACCTAGTCCTGACCCCACACTAGGTATAACCTATATCGCGGGTGTCAGAGACTATGAGAGACTTTCGGTCTCACAACACCCCGGCTTGAAACAAATATCTGTGGGCCACACAAACATTTATCTTAATGCGGGAATCGAACCCGCGGCCTCTCGCTTCACAGAGGGCTACTCGCCCACTGCGCCACGGAGGTTGTCAAAATGATGGTAGACGAAAAGCCCGATCGGGTGATGGTAAGTGGTTACCGCCGCCCATGGATATCGGCAATGCTAGAGACACAGCTATGCTTTTTCTTGGTGGGGAATTGAACCCGGGGCCACTAATTTAACACTAACCACTCGCCCGCTGCGCCACGGACGCTGTCAATTTGAAATCCTTCAAACATAGAAAACACAATAAAGCTATTTTTCGATATTGATCGACTGTTTGTCCTATAGAACAGCTGATTTTATTTCGTAATTATTTTTTTCTTTCTACCTACCTTTATCTCACTTTAATGTGGGATTGACGCAACACATTTTCAAGCATGTTCCAAAAAAGATTTTAGTTTTTACGACCGGCTGCCTAATATCAACCCCCTCCGAGGTATCCAGTCCGGGGCAAATTATATTAGAAAATTTCTTTCTAAATTAATTTGCCAATTTAATTTCCCAGGTGGAAATCGAACGCAGGACCACCCGGTCCCAGCCCATATATGCGGCAGCTAGTGGCAACTAGACCAAGAAGGCGACATTTCATTTCGTATTTTATTTCGCAGTCAAATTAATTAAATAAATGATATGCTATCGGTTTCAAAAAGCCTAGTTTTGTATAATTAAAAAGTTAAAATAAATAAGTATTTTTGTTAAAGTACAGTGTATAAAATCTAATGCAGTAATCCGCTGCAAACTGTGTTATTTCGCATTTTCGATTAAACAGCTTTCCTTCGTCAGCAAAGACACATTTTGACATTAAAAATTTATAGGATCATAAAAAGTCACGGGAAACTCGTTTCCCACTCGCTCTCTAGGTACGAATATGATATTACTTTGTAAGATATCGAGGTAATGCGTCGGATGAGACGGCTCATCCAAGCCGGGCTCATGTCGCTCGTTCTCTTGTAATTTGCAGTAATTAGGTTATTTCAAGAGAAACTGTGATGGTAATAGTCATTTTTACGCGAGATGCGAGATTAGTTTCATGTAAGAATATGCAGGTTTAGGTTTCGTAGGATTATTTATTTGTTTATTAAACTTTTTACACAAATTATGTAAAGGCGGACTTAATGCCAAAGGCATTCTCTACCAGTCAACCTAGCACGGTGCAGAGATTGCAGACAGTAGGTGTGTAAATTTAATATCCAAATGAAAAGAGATAAGGACATTTAATATTATTGTTACATACACAAATACATAATTATAAATACAATATAATATAAATATTACATTACATACTATGTTAAATTAATAATTCATATATGTATATATATATATATTTATGTATATAATACGTAAATAAATATCATACATACAAAAGTCGAAGAAGAGAAAAATGAAATTTCTTTCTTTCTTTCTTTCTTCTTCTTTCAAGATTCTGCCATATTCTTCATAAATAAATCGCGAACCTTCATCTTAAACGCATAACGATTCGTGCACATCCTAGTCTCGAGAGGGAGCGTATTCCAGAGAAGAACAGATTGTACCGGAAAACAGGAATGCACAATACCAGAAGTATGGGACGAAGTATGCATTAGTCTCTGTTTATTTTCGACCGACTTCAAAAAAGGAAAAGGTCCTCAATTCGTTTGTTTTTATGTATGTTTCCCGATATCTCGCCACATTTGGACCGATTTTCAAGATTATTTTTGTGTTCGATAGAGCTTATTCCAAGGGTGGTCCCATTTAAATCCGTAAAGTTTTTATTACTAGAACTATTCTTTGAAAAGTGTTAACTGGCACACTGCAGATTCACTTCTATTATCTAACAGGATTTAGAAAATTTTGCTTAATTTTTTTTTCTTTAAAATCATGCCATGAGCTATGAGTTTGATCCCGGCTCGGAAACAAATGAGTCTCGTAATTTCTGAGAGAATGATATCGTAATGTACTGTAGCGACAGGAATATTATGTGATTACAGTTGGACATTGTATATTTATTACCAGTCAGATGGTTGTTACATAATACATAATATAAGCTCACGCCTGTATCTCCGAAGGGGTAGGCAGAGGTGCACTAGCGAACTAGAACACCCACGTTTCGCCGAGCTTAGTTCCATCCCAGATGTGATAGGGGGTGAGCCCATTGCCATATTGGGCACAAATTCCAGACTCCGGTTGGTTGGTCCGGAGTTGGTTGTTAATGTAGTTACTTAAGCAGTAACGTTATCTATTTTCGCTTTACACCTAACCGTAATCCGATTACGGCAATCCTTCACGATGTATTAAGTTTCCCACATCAACGTATTCAATTTCCCCGCACGTTTAGTGAAAGCCGAGCTTAAATCTTGTTGAGCGATGGAAAAAACTATTATTTCGGTCCTCGCGTCCCGGTTTTGCACGGCAACAGCCGTCAGTCCCACTTCCTATTGTATCTCCTCAGAGACACCTGCAAAGCTGGAATAATAAAGAGTTTTACAACGTTTCAAAATGGGACTTTTTCCCGCAATTCAACCGCAACGTGCACTTAAGGGATTTGAATATCTTATATGGGTTTTGTATATCTCACACAATTCGGAATGAATTCGTTCTCGTTTTTTAACGCCTTAAACAATTGCCATAATGTTTTAACATCTCCTTATAAGCGGATCTAATTTGAAATCCATGTGAATGTTGGAATATCTACATTAACAACTCTAAAAGCAGGAGGTTCTCAATTCGGCGATATTTTTGATGTATTTACATCTTACACATATTATAAATGCAAAGGTTTGCACGTATGGTTGTTTGTTAGTCAATCAGAACGATAGAACGGGATAGATTATAGTTTAGAATAATGTACATGATTTTTAGCCCGGAAACATTAACGGTTCCCGTGGAATATATTTTATAATAAATTTCCACATGAACGAAGGCGCGGACAAGACCTAGTATTATATATTATATACCCTTTATCTCTGGCAAATTAGGATCTCCTTTCGTAACATAGTTGCTTCAAAAATATCACTCTACACCGCAGGATTATACATCCCTTCACATATAGAAAATTTTATTTGAACTGGTCATTTTTCACGATGTCGGACAAAGCCGAAACTCCATAAATCAATTCATACATTTCCCACTACAATAAATATTCTACAGTCCCAATAAATACTAAAAAGACATAAACCGTCTATGAAAGTGTATTTTGCACTAGATTATTACAACTTGAAAACAGTTTTTGGCTCAGCCGGTATATATATATCCAGCAACTTCATTCAGGCCGTCATAATTCTGCCAACCAATGAGCGACACAATATCATCCATCCGATCTAGTGTATCCGCTCTGCAGATAGGGATTAATGTTCCACCACGGAATCCCCTAAAGATCGTATGAGGTAACTAATAGGGGCTGTCAGGGGTTGTGGGCGCCCAGCATGAGCTTCGAGGCTTGTAGATCTCGTTTACGGACGAAATGGACAAGAGCACGTATGTTTGATCTTGACGTTGCCATTAAACGTGAGGGCATCTGTCGATCCGCGAAGGCTTTTGAGACCTCACATAAATAGAGAGGGGCCGCAAGTGCAGGCATAGGGGCAGTTACGACCGAAGCAGGGGTACTTCTCGCCTGGACAGGTGAGCTTCTGTTACAGAGGTAAAATATTTTTTTCAAACTGCATTAATTCATGCAATAATTATGTGAATTGTATGCGCTATGTCAGTTTTTAAATAGATTTATTTAAGCTAGCTTAGTACTGCATAGCGTCTATTTTTATTACGATGTTCCACTCCTTTCATAAATGCAGAGGCGATTTCTTTGCGAATGCTCGAGTTGCCACAACGCGACGTTTACGGGGAAGATTGTGGAAAAATAAATTTGGTAAATGGAATGAGTTTCGAATCAGCGAACAGAACAGGCGCGTTGTTTCAACACCCAGTAGGATTTTTTCTTTTGATGTCAAGCTTTTAATGTGTATACGGCGTCCTAAATTACTATTAATGTATGTATAGTTATAAATTATATTTTTGTATTTTACGTTACACACGTTTCCGATTTCGCTTTTATTGATGTTGGAACGATTCACATTGTACCTACGTAGGAAAGATGTAAGTATTTATTGATAACAAAATATCTTGACTAGTGAATTGATATTAATAATTTAGCTCAAAACAGGAAAAAGCGATAAATATAAACTTTAACATGAAATTAATCGGTATTCTGATTTTACTGAAAAATTACGTTAGAAAATTTAATGTCATAAGTTTATTTTAAGTTCACCGAGGCATATAATTAGTGAAATGAAAGTGCAACAGGAAACTTTTAAACTTTTTATGTGGTTTGAACTAACTTGAGGACGTTCGTGAAATAAGTTTTTACTTTTCACTTCTGGAAACATTTTTTAAGTCTTAATTTGTTCGTCTTTGTGCTAACGTTTTAAAGGATTTAAGTATTTTCTTAAAATGAGTGGATCAAAGTAACTGCTTTTTCAAAGTGACATTTAAATTGGACACTTTAGAAACTTTATTATTTTGCTGGATTGGGTTTCTTTTCATTTGCACTCAATGTCACTCTTTCTCAAGCGTATTGCAGAAAGGATTTGGCTTAGTTTTACGACTGCCTGTCGTCTCCCGTCATTCCGTTTTCCCCCATCCAGTTTCAGTAAAATGTTGTTAGAAAATCCCTACCTTCGGTCGAACCTATAACCTCACGTTTCCACAGCCCATATACGCTTCCACTAGACCAAGGTAATAATTGGGGTTCAATTATGTGAACTATGTAACTTCTGGGCTTAAATACTAATTGAGTACGATAATACTCTACGACATACGTCATACGACTGCCTCGGTGGCGTGGTGGTATTTCGGTACGACTACGGTTCTGAGGTCTCGGGTTCGATCCCCGGGTCGGGCAAAGTGATATTGGATTTTTCCATATCAGCCCGGAGTCTGGAATTTGTGCCCGATATGGCTATAGGCTCGCCCCCTATCACATCTGGGACGGAACTAAGCTCGGCGAAATGTGGGTGTTCTAGTTCGCTAGTGCGCCTCTGCCTACCCCTTCGGGGATACAGGCGTGAGCTTATGTTATGTAGTACGATAATAAAAATTATCGAGCGCCACTTTCCCGATGTGGTGAAGAGAAATCTCAAAGTCGAAGAAGTAGAATTAGTTGTGGATACGTTTGATTGAGCCCTTAATTGAGTGTTCGCTTGAGTAGAAGTGTGTTTCATTAGAAAACTTCTTACATTTACGGCTAACGTATTTTCACGGGTAAATCTCGTAATTGGCCATGCAGAATAACGCAGGTTTATTTATTGCTTGTGTGTTGTAAGGTAATTTGTAACACATGTGCCAATGGAATGAGTTTTAGATTGCATTTCCTTTGAAATCTTTTTAATTTGTCGCTGCATTGCTTTCTAATATATTAGTGGCAAAAACTCCATATACGATTGCTCCCATTTTTTTTCTTCCCGCCCTTATCCCACTTAATGTGGGGTAGGCGCAATACACTTTTTCAACCGGCTGCCTGCCTGACATCAACCTCTTATAAGGGTTCCAGTCCCGGGCAAATTAAATTAGAAAATTTGCTTTGCATGACCTGGAAATCGAACCCAGGACCTCCCGATCCATAGCCCATACATGCTGCCACTGGCCAAGGAGGCGACCGACCGGAATGCTTCCACACATAATAATAATAATAAAAAAAAAAAAAAAAAATACTGTTTAGATTTCTTTTTTTATAGTGGGAACTGACAAGAGCAAATGGGTCACCTGATAGTAACTAATCTGCACCGCCCATAGACACCCAAGAAACAAAAAGAATTAAGGGTGTGTTGCCATCCTAAAAGGAAGGAATAGAAGGGGAGGACAAAAGGGATTGGGAAAGGAAGGGAACTGGGCCACCGGAAATCTCACTTATCGAACGAAACGCGACACCAAACTGCCACTTTACGTCGGTTTTCTGTGAGAGTGGTATCAAACCGGTTGAGCCGTCCCATTTGTGCTGTAGACGTAACTGTCTACAGCGTGGCTCTACCAATCACAATGTCAAATGATTGGTACAGATAATATAGGAATTGAATCTGACTAGGAAAGTTTTTTTTGCTTCTTCTCAGTATTTGAATATTGTAGGTGAAAATGCAATATGTTACTTAGGATTAAAAAGATTTTGAGTGACTTTAATCAATAAGATATAAAATTATAACGTGTATTTACATTGATTGTATTTGCAAAGAGAAAGAGTTTATCTAGTTAAATTCTTATTTTTCTGCTTACTATCAGCCCGAGGTCTGCAAGTTGTGGCCAGTATGGGGATAGGCTCGCCTCCTATCATATCATGAGACGGAAATTGACCTGGGCGAAACTTGCGTGGGAAACTAGTTGCATCTCTGTCTACCCTACTTTATAATCTAACAATTAAATATGAAAATATCTTATCCCGATATTAGGTATAGGTGTACATATTTCTTTTATTAAAACATTCGTAACAAAATTCAAAAGAATGTTAGCTAATTAACAATTTCGTATGATGAATAATTGTTCACTTTTATTAATTAAAGAACATTACTTAGACTAAGGAACTCTCGGAATTACACATTCCCTTTTGCCCTAAAGACAAATCAAATACATAAAAAGGCGATAAGCAATTAATTAGTACCTTCATTAACATAAACAAAGTGTATAATTAAAGTTTATTAAAGAAATATTATACGAGCAGGAGCTGAACCGTCTATTTCAACATTTTAATTAATACTGACTTCATTTCATAAGATGAAGACTGGTTTCATAGAGCTGGTTCAAATTGAGCTAATTTGTTCTATAAGGCTAGATTGATCCATTCAACTGAGGCGAGTTGGTGATTATCATAATTAAGAGATCTTTTGATTCGCAAATGCATTTCTATAGGTCGTGAGAATTACTCAGCTAATACAATATAGGTTAATACAGATAGCCTCTTTTATAACTTGTTTTTCGTTATTATTGATTTTTAAAACACTGTCCTTTTATTCCTAAGATGAGATAGATCATGAGTGAAAGAGATACAACACTGTTCTTGTCAAACACCGCTTATTTCTTTTCGACCTACTTCCAAAAAGGAGAAGGTTCTCAATTCGTCTGTATTTTTTTATGTATGTTACGCGATATCTCCGCCAAATGTGGATCGATTTTAAAAAAAAAATTGTGTTCGATAGAGCTTATTTCAAGAGTGGTCCCATATACATTCGGTCGCGATCGGTAAATTGGAAGTCGGTCAGTTAAGATTTTAAACTTTTGATTATTGTGAGACTCAATGTGTCTATTCTCTCTCGATACATGCATACCCTAGCGGGCTCGTATGTTCATCGTTATAAAATGTATGTTATGGATAATTACTTAATTATTAATCTGGATCGAAGTTTCTGATCTAATCTGCAAAACTGAAAACGAAGTTTTAAAGTTGAATTAAGCGTAACTCAACGAGTTCAAGCACATGCTTGACCTACTATTTACAGAATCAGATCCGGTTAACTAAGTATTAATAACGAGAAGTATTGATAACTTGTACGACTTTATTGACGTTTGAGACTACGAATTTGTTAACTTACAAATATATTAACTTATTTTAAATACAAATAAAGACTCAGCGTTTCAGAATTACGAATTAAAATGGAAAGAACAAAAAGTATAGGAAAGCATGTCAAATATTTCCGAAAGATAATGTACTAACAAAATGTTTTTAAAAATGTAACGACATGAGCTTCAATGGTCGTATAACCGAACGCCATCCGGCACATGCAGGAATTAAAAAAGAAAATCTCAACGGAACTACGGAAGACAGAGGAACGAGACAAATGATTGTTACTTTACTCCCAATTGCGAAATCATTTTTTCACTTAATAATGTAACATAAATACTAGGCCTGTACTAATTCTATTTTAATATTGGATATAGATCCTTCTTCTACTGATGGAAGAGAGTAGGTAGTAGTTACTTCACCTTGCTTGCTTTGTAAGATACCAAACGTAACACATTTTCGAAAATATTTGTAGTAAATTCCCAGGTATATAAGTTTCCTAAACAAGTTTTCCTTTACCATTAAATTAAGCTTCACTTTGAATAATTGTCAATAATAGATATATAGCTTAGATAAATCAGAGAATATGAGTTGGTTCCTTTACATCTTAACAGCTCGTACCACTGCTGGCTATTTTCTTTTCATTCAGGTCACCATAATGCTTGTCACCGTGTGTCTTGGCCCAAATCCAAAAGTCAATTACCGATACAGGGTCCGCAACTCCAGCAATTATTTCTCATTTGGCAGGAACACCTTAACGAGTATTCGGCTGTGTTCAGGTGCGGTTTGAACGACTCTTGACGTAGCGCTCAGCGTTTTTGGCGCAAACTCCGACTCTTCAATTTATTCTGAACGGCACGGGTGATTAACGGCCCGTCTAGTTTGTTCTATTGCTTGTTTATTTTTAAATTCAACGTTTAATGGGTGTTGTGAAATCAATTAGCCAGATTCTTTAATGTTCTAACCTTTTTGGAAATTAAAAGCTATGCCTCGTGCTTTCGTTAAAAGTTGTTGGTTTCTATATAATTATTTAGTTCTGTTTACAATTTGGTATCAGGATGTCCTAGTTCAATAACTATTAAAGATGTTGTACTTTTGTCGCTTGCGTTCTGAGAATTTTCATATTTTACAGTTTTCGGTTATTTTGAGATGCACTTTGGTGATAATTATGAAAGTGATTATTGCATACACGCATTTCTCAATTTGCGAAAACTTTGATATTTTATCGCTAATTCGTTATTTTAATGATTTCCTATATCTTTTGTTCACTTTAAATACTACTTGGCACTAGGTATAAAGTATACAACATATAACATATAATTATTTACCTGTACAATTTGGTGCTTAAGACCATCGGCTTCTTAAGCCATATTATGATCACTTGACGTGTGGCCTCAATTAATCCAGTCTGTCTCTCAGACGTCTAGACGTACCAATTAACACTGGATGTAGCCAAGACTGCGATTTAAATATACTGTTCCAGTATTAAAATGAAGATACTCTACGCCAAAATTACTTTGATTGTACTTAGTTCACTTTAGATTTCATCGGATTAAATGAGTACTAGTTTCTATTGAGGGCAATGGATGAAAATCTTCGAAGTTGATGGCAGTTTCTTCTTTCAATTAATACTTATTTTTTATTTAGTCTATTATTTTGTAAAAGTAGACCGATACGTATCATGCTATAAGGACATTTAGATCTCTCACTTTGTGACTTTTTGTTGCGGTTGGTAATTTTTTAAGTATAAAGTCCAGAATGATACTGATGACCACTGATTTATTAATTAGCATAAACTCATGACCACCGACAGATCGCTAGTATTTTTCAAATGTACTACGGTTATCAACATCTGTTGGCACACTAACAATGAAATGAAAGTAGTTTTTACGGATTTTATCGCAATTTGTTTGATCCGACCCGTGACCACGAAGGTTGTAAAGCTTTCCAAACGTCGGGACAAAAATATAACAAATACCAAACAAATCGCGATAAAATCCGTAAATACTAATTCAATGAATATCATTCGCGTAAACCTAAGAAATCATTACATTAACAATAATCCAAAGAGTATCAAATAATATAACTCCGAAATCGTCAAGATTGGTTTAATTAACGAGAGTTAATAACCGGTCAGCGACTTGCGGTCGGCAAACTTGCAAGCGCGATTTACTGCTGCCAACACGTGTTGCTAATGTCTGTTACTTGCCACTGACTTTACTTGTTAGATAATTTATGTAGTTAACAACAAGGCATGCTCTTAAATATGTTCCATCCAACGCAATCTTCAGTCTAATGTGCTCATTAACCCCTTGCAATTAAACAGAGGATCCTGCCTTCGCATGTAATCTTCGAGCAACTGTTTCTACTACCGTACTTAATAATAATGCGGAATCTAATTGCAAGGAAAGCGTTTAATTAAAAGTGTATCTAAGGCTTGCGTTACTTAAATAAGGTATGTAGAAATAATGTATTGATGTACAGCGAATTGTGTTTGTTGTAAAGATGTTTGGTACGATTTTGTGTAATGTGGATATAATTTAATTTGTTTCTTTCTACTCTGGTCTGATCCCATAATGTGTCCCATTATAATAATTAGGGAGAAAAAAAATCACGATGTGACTAGAATGATCATATAATACCTATCGGAGTGATTTTAGTTCATAATATCAGTATTACTATTGATTGTAGGCTAATAACTACTACAACAAGTATTTTTTCTTTCTTTCGTTCTACTGCCTTTATCTCACCTTAAGGCGGGGTCGGTACAACAACTTTTTGAAGCATGTGACAGAAAGTATTTGGCTTAGTTTTTACGATCGGCAGCCTGCCTGACGTCAACTCTCTCTAAGGGATCTAGTCCCAGGGGAATTAAATTAGAAAATTTGCTTACCTGGGAATCTAACCCAGTACCTCCCGGTTCACAGCCCACACATGCTGACACTAGACCAAGGAGGCGACTTCAGTTAGGTATTACAAGTATTTCAATCAAATTCTCTGCCACTGAATCATAATACTTTCTACATACTGAAATAGGAACTCGAAACGGAAGTCTTTAAACAACAAGAATATTATTTTGATTCGTGATTCACACAATGAACAGAGTACGTGGAAATCGGGACGCGCTTATCTGTTCGCTGATAACGCGTTCTTTATGCCTGGCCCTTTATTTTAGGTTATATCGATACGGCGCGATATGAAAATATTTCATTAATCAATAAATTTATAGGAAGGTAAAATGGTTTTATGTAAAATTTCAATTTGTCGAAATTTATGACGTAGCTATGCGTGATATTTGTGAAATGTTTTTTCATTTTCGAAGCAATTTTTTTGATTCTATATATTCAAACAAAATTCAAACTTAATAAGTCATCTATTGAGTTTGTTTCACTTGCACGTGGTTAAGGCTAACCAATAAGATTTAAACATTGTTTTAGTACATAAAACTATTTGATGAAATTAATTTCTTTCTAGAAAAGATCTAAAAGTGTTTGATAGAATGGAATAAAGCATTGTTTTATTATTTTTGTTTTAAAATATATTTTCGGAATATATTCAAATACAATTTTAAAATGTATTTTTAAACATATATTTTTTGTCGTCTTTACTCAATTACAAACAATGTTGCAAAGATGACTCATTAAAATGAAAAAAGCTTTATGGAGTCACGGTATAAGTACGAGGAAAGATGATGTCACCATAAAGTAATGTTTTAGTGCAATAATCAAGACAAAGCTGTACTTGACTTTGAGAATGAAATAAAAAATTGCGAAGTGTTTTAAATTACTTTCTGAGAATATGATTCAGAGAATGGCGATAGTTTGCTGCACCCCTAGTACGAGTTAATGCTTCTCGAAAACTATGATAGTTATCGTTAAAACTCCATACATTTGACTTGTAGCGCCGCTTGCGGAAACTGCAATGAACTAAATAAATGTATAGAGATTTGACGATAACTATCATAGTTTTCGAGAAGCATCAACTCGTACTAACGTACGTAACGGCGCTTATGTTTTTCACGCTATTGTTTCAGAACGTGACAACAATATCGTCTGCCTCTAGCCGTTAAAACATTACCCTCCTTCTTAAGCAGTCGGATAAAACCTATTATTGATTCTTTACCCTATCACTCATCCTTATTATGGTTTACGCGTTTCATTCAGTACATGACTGATCACATCGTTTCAAATAGATAAGCTTTATATTACTCGATAGCGTTTCACACGTTCACCGACGCACAGACCATTCAATTCTAGCCAAACACACTTGCAGACCAATTGCCCACGTAATTCAAAGCAAACAGTGTAGAAAATGAAACGGAAAAGTCCAACAGTCGTTCCAATTTGCACCATACTCACCCACAGCACAACGTTGAAGCAAAACAAAGTGTACTTTATACAATAGATCTGGGATTCCAGTTTCCCAACCGTTGGGCCTTGTCCACCAGCCATTTCACTTCACTATGACACAAACAATTTTCAAAACGTATTAGGGCTGTCCATTCGCCGTCTCGATCGAATCGTAACTAGTTATCGGAGTTGATAAACGTTACACATAGCTAGGTTATCTTTGTTTGCTAAGATAAAATGTACGAAAAGATAAAGTATGAATTACCACACCTGTACGCGTTGTGCATCATATTTGCTAATTGTGACGCGGTGAATCAAAATCAGGTTGGCGGGAACGCGTTTGGGAAACTAGGTCAAGTGCTCCCTGTAATAGAGATGAAATACTTCAAGCATAATAATATTAATTACGCTTTACACGCATCTCACTAGGATTACGATTATGTCGTGGATGGCTGGATACAGCTAGAGAAATAAAATCTTTCTTCAAAGCTTGTTGAAGTAAACTGTTTGAATAGTGGAAACTGTTCTAAGAATTCAAACATCAACACTTTTCACAAGATTTCAAGTTAAATTTTAAGATTTGTTAATTAGAAAGACAGCTATGCAATTTTAGATTTTAATTTTTTTTAAAACTTACACAAATATTTTAAATTAAAATTTAAACGCAGTTATGAACACAAAATCCATATTACGTCAAGGAGTATGTGGAGTTGCAGTTTTTAAATAACGTAATAAAATAACTACGAGTTTTGTTTCAAAAAATATAACTATTTTTACGGATTCTATCACGATTTGTTTTTTATTTTTAGGCCCGACGTTTCGAAGGTTTTGCAACCTTCGTGGTCACGGTCGGACTGAGGTGTCATTTGTCCAAAAATGTTAGTGAAAGTAAAGTAGTCCTAAAAAGTAAAATCAAATCGTGATATAATCCGTAAAAATAGTTTTATTTCAACGTATAACATTCGTGTAAACTTAATAAATCAGTAATTACGAGTATTTTGTGATAGTAATGACCGATTTGTTGTTCAATAAACACATGTATTGGAAGCGCCCTGCATCCAGCGACTTCCTGCGACCTTTATCAGGTCGTCTGTCCACAGGTCAGTTTGGAAATCTTTGGGGGAGGCAGTCATTATTGCCAGCAGTGGGCGTCCTTTGGCTGATGATGATGATGATGAAACAAATGTCATCATCATCATCATCATCAGCCACAGGACGTCCACTGCTGAACATAGGCCTCCCCCAAATATTAATATTATATAATCGAATTTATTATAAAGTGCAAATACTTAAATATTTCTCACAAAAATCCAATCAAAGAGTAAACAGCAAGAGCAATATTCATGCGGGTGTATCCAATCTGAATATGCTTATTGTATCCTCATTCGTTTCGGTATCATTGCGATTCTTTTCCTTGGCAGTAATTTTATAAGGGTGCCCGACCACGCTTATATATCAAGTCTACCGATATGGGATTGGACCGAACGTGTTCGAAATCCGATAAACGGATTCAAACTATATACGAAACGGACGGCGGTATAAGCTGTAAACATAAATAAGGAAGATGTACGACGTTTTAGAAAACCGCAGAAAACCACGCACGTAGTTCTCGCACTAAATCTTACAGTTGCAATTCTATAAATTTTAGCATTCGCCCACCGCGAACGCCTCGGTTTTGCTTAGTAGTTTCCATTGCCTACGTCGATCAATGTTATTTGGCAAGCTTTGTTTGTAGTAAACATAATTATTGAAATAATTCATCATTTATACAAAGTTCTATCTATTCAGGTCCGCTATAGGTCACTGTTTTAGATTAAGCCGTCATTTTTTTTTTAAAGTTTATATACTCATAACTTGATGCAAAGAGCTAAGATCGACCTCACTGGTGTGCATTGCGAGAAGCGTATGTCCAGCAGTGGACGAGTATGGGCTGATATAATGATGATGATACTCATAATTATAATCATACTACATGGTTCAACACTATTACCAACAACTGGCAATTAACAGGACGCTGTATACGACAGTAGATAGACGTAACAGACAATGAGATTAAGTAGACGCCGTATTAAAAGAATAACAGTTTATTACAAATATACCAAAAGAAAGAAGAGAACATATCTTTTTAAAAGCTGTATCAGAATTCAAAATGTAATTTATAATCGTATATTTACTTCAATGTTCATACTTAGCAATTGATACACTGTTGCTCTGACATTATACTGTTCTTCGAATAGAAATGATCCGAGAGGCCCTCGCCTCAAGCGTTTACAGCCTTAAAGTCTACAATGAATGTGAAGTTTCGATCGATTGCGCTCCCCCACAGTATTTCAATGTTTGTTAACAACACATTGCATATAGAAATTTGCCTTCTATTAGAGGTTTTTTGTATTGAATAGGGACTAGCAAAGAACAAGTGACACCACAGTTAAGCAAAAATGTTAAATTGATTTGATTAGATAAAATATAGCACTACTTTTTATACAAGTCCATACCTGATCCCACACTAGGTATAACCTGTGTCGTGGGTATCAAAAACAACGAGAGAATTTCGGACTTAGAAAATGTGGACACAAACAAATATCTGTAAATCACAAACATTACGTGCAGGAATTGAACCCGCGCAATCTCGCGTCATCATAGCCGGTTACTCGCTCACTGCGCCACGGAGGCTATCAACTTAGAAGCACTTTCCGCTTCGAAAATCCTGGAAAACGCTTTATATACCTATGATTTCACTTTAATAATTTTCTGGATATTTCTATGAGTCGATACAATACATCACCGGGTTAGAGCAGTAAGTATATAAATATAATATAATATAATATTAGCCCTGTAATATTACTGTCCACTGCTGGGCACGGGCCTCCTAATATACTAATGAGAGGTTAGTCTACTACGCCGGTCTAATGCGGGTTGGTAGACTTTACATACCTTCGAAATTTCTGTGAAGAAATTCTCGCGCATGCAGGTTTCCTCACGATGTTTTCCTTTACCGTTATAGCAAGCGATATTTCACAATGAAAATACACTTAACATAGAAAAGTCAAAGGTGTATCTATTTTGGGGTAGGCCTCGAACCTCCGACACTTGTCTCGGCAGTCCGTACCATTCCCAACTGAGTATATAATGTATTATATTTACCGCAAAACAGAAGTTCTGCACATAGCAAACAACAGTGGTTGTTGAATAGGGGTTAACTATCGCAACCAATGTTTGTAGCTCAAAAAGCTTCACAGTATGAAGTCCGTAGTCAGTACCGCAACCCCAAAACATTTCAGAATCAAATACACTCGACACCGTAGCCACTCGTGCAGCCAAAGAAATGTTGCATCCGATTTCAAATGCAAAAACAAATTCTATTACGCTTTGTAGCAGCCATACGTTTTCGAATGTTGTTTAAATCGATTCGGTGTGTTGTAAAGGAAATAGTCCAATTGTTATGTTGGAATTAAGTTAAACATCGATTATCGTCATCACTATCAAAAATCACTTTGAAATAAAACTATTTTTACGGATTCTATCACGATTTGGTTTTAATTTTTATTCCCGACGTTTCGAAGGCTTTGCAGTCTTCGTGGTCACGGGTTGGACTGACGAGGAACCATGAATAAACTTGAATAAACCATGAATGAACTTCGAAACGTCGGGAATAAAAATTAAAACCAAATCGTGATAGAATCCGTAAAAAGAGTGTTATTTCAATGACATTCACGTAAACTTAAGAAATCAGTAAAAATCAGTTTAGTAACGAAAATATTTTCTTGAGAGATATTTTGAATCACTTCTTGGGCCTTGGTTTTAATGGCAGCCTAGATCAAGAGTAATTGAGATATTTCTTTTTAATTTCACAAATATATTAGGGGTGTATATTGAGGTGTATTTACTGCTTCATTTTGTGGAAAAAACTTATCTAGGCATACATTTTCTACTATATCCAAACTGATTAGCATGGTTTCAAGTTTAAAGCATATAGAATCAGATATCAGACGCCTAACAAAGGTCGGTTATCCCGCCCGTGTAATCCTTATAAATCACTTTATTTAGGAAGTTTTCTTACCCTATCTCACACTGATATATAACACAGCAGTATCTTTCGCAAAATAATTCAGCGCTTCAGGAAAGGCTCCAGGCGCCCGCCGTCCGAACTCGGCCCTTTCTAATCCATAGATAAGTTTCCCATTATTCTGCCGATAAAGGGAACATAGATATAAATTTGCATTTATGAATTCTCACAATAAGTAAGGTTACTGTAGGTATACCCTCGGCATAATGTATCGTTTTTGTAGCTTACACTCTCAATCTTTGAAAATGTGTTATATTTAAACTAGCTTTTGCCCGCGTGTGGCGAGTGGCGACTATTATCACAATATCTAATTTCACAAACATAATATAACATAGGCTCACGCCTGTATCCCCGAAGGGTTAGGCAGAGGCACACTAGCGAACTAGAACACCCACATTCATCGCTGAGCTTAGTTTCGTTCCATATGTGATAGAGGGCGAGCCTATCGTCATATCGGGCACAGATTCCAGACTACGGGCTGACACTGAAAAATCTAATATAACTGTCCGACCCGGGACCGAACCCTCGGGTTTGATCCCCGTGCGCGGAAGTATATCGTCCTAAGGCCGAGGAACCGCGCACCACTACGCCACCGAGGCAGTCCAATATGGAAAATCAAATCTTACTCAAGTCGGTATAATCTAAGTTAGCAGTGGCGTGCAGTCTATATAGACAAAGAGACACTGTCTACCCCGCGATTTACAAAAAAATGACCAAAAAATCAAAGAATATTTTTAAAATAGCAGCATCCGGCTTATATATTACATGAAAACGGGGATGTATTATAGCAAGTTTTCTATCCTGATTGCAATGCCTATGCACGTCACTGTAAGTTAGGTATCTATGTATTAAATCCTACCTACTAATTTATTAACCTCATATACTGTACATTACAATAATTAAAACCTCGTGTAAAAATCGTTTTATCTGAGTAAACTACATCATTTAGATAACGTAAAAGCCACCCCTATTACAAAAATCATTTATTTATTTTTATCGGGGGTTGAATTCACCCCTCGCACCCTCGCAATGACGCGTGTAGTCTTGACGCCCTCATACACGCTCGTTTGCTACATTTGTTCATTATTTTGTTTAAAAGTGTTTCCGACTAGGGTTTTGCTGGCTACATAACAGCTTCGAAATGCATCTTAATTTTGTATATTTTTCATCCAAGCACGCCAAACCACTTTTTTTTTAAAACCAGGTCGATTCTCTAAGGTTTCATTTGTGAAAACAACGTTGCGGCATCGTTGCGGCAACGATGTTTTCATTTTTGTATTCAGCATGGTACAAAGCGAACGCACTAGCGCTATGCGTGATGACGGCGCTTATGAGAACTAGCTTCCTCGAGCGAGGTGTTTGACATAAATGTATGGAAAATGGTATTCTCTAAGACCCAACAACGTTGAACGCTCCGACGATCTCAACGATGTGCGCTGCGGGAGCTCGTCGTCGATCGCAACGTTGTGGCGTTTCTTAGAGAATCGACCAGCTGTTTTACTTTCACTTCAGAGAATATTTTTGAAACAGGTATGGACCTACTCTTTATAATAAACATTCTTAGTGATCTTTTTACTGTTAAAGATTCTTACTTCGCAGAAATTAATTGTTTACAAAAGATGTTTTGTCTTGTCCGTACTCATGATTAATTAGAGTAATTTTATGGTAGTTAATTAAAAGTAACGAAAGTATCGCAAATAATCTAAAAAGCTATGTTATATTGAATATTAATATACTTTACAGATTGGGATAAAAAAAATCGAAATTCCTTTTTCATTATTGCTTCAATGATCATCAGCATTTTATCTTCCAGTGATCCATCGATTTAATATATAAGCTGAAATCTAAATCAGTTCTCGTGTTCTTTTGTTTTTTTCGTCGAAAATCGTCAGGAGAGACCGTGTCCCTTTGTATGTGACTGACATGCCACTGACTTTACTGTACTTGCCAAAATGACTAACAACATTCTAAATCAAAATCAACTTTCTTTCTTTCTACCTGCCCTTATCCCACCTTAATGTGGGGTCTGCGCAACACACTTTTTCAAGCATGTTGCAAAAAGGAAGTTTTTACGACCGGGCAAATTAAATTAGAAAAATCGTTTAACCCGACCTGGAAATCGAACCCACGACCTCCCGGTCCACAGCCTATATATGCTGCCATTAGACCAAGGAGGCGACCAAATCTAAATCAAAATCAACATTTTTTAATATTAACTTCCAACTGGAAAATATTTGTGTTCTCACAGTGAGAAACATCGTGGTATAAAGTTTTCGCGCGAGACTCTATACCATGCTCCTCGTAGGTGACGGTATCCATTCCCGCCTCGCTTTCAATACTACGATGCACTCTCACTTGAAATTAATCTGCAAGAAGCCATTGCGGTGACTATTTACAAAGCGTCCTCGGAGCGTATTTCCCCTCGGCTCTTCATTCTAGCAGCGAAATGTTGTAGGGTTGGCACAATGTGTTTTATTTATTATGATCTCTATAAAAATTAACAGACGAACTTCAAAACTTAGCCGATCGTGACCAAATATAGAATCACCCTTGCAATAAGCTCTAACGAACACAAAAAGAATCTTAAAATTCGGTTGACATACATAAAAAATATAGACGAATTAAGGACATTCTAAGACAGACATTCTCATTCACAGCGTGGTAGACTAAGGCCTAACCCCTCTCATTAGTAGAGGAGGCCCGTGCCCAGCAGTGGGACAGTAATATTACAGGGCTAATATTATTATTATTATTATAAGGACATTCTCCTTTTTGGAAGTCAGTCGAAAATACAGGCGAATTGAGGACCTTCTTTTATTTAATTTTTTTTTATTTTAAACGCTTTATACATAAACTATGTACAGGCGGACTTAATGCCTAAGGCATTCTCTACCAGTCGACCCTTCTCCTTTTTTAAAGTCGATCGAAAATGCGGTTGGTTTACGACCTAAACTTCTAATATTAATTAACCACTTTCGCCATATTAATAAACAGAATGTATAGCTTCCCGAATTTGAGAACAAAGAGCCAAGTAATAACAAATTATCAACATGTAGCGAAGTAAATTTCTTGTACCTACTCTAAATGGGACTATATTGTTAGAAGTAGACAATAACTGTTGAATTACGATGGGAACTAAGACTTGAAATGTCACAGTAGAGATAATGAAGGATGATTTCGTATGAACTTAGGTTATTCATTCGAAACAGTAGGCATGCGTCTGTTACTATAATTAACAAAATGATTCCATATTATCTTGGGATGAATGATGAAGATTTAAAACAGTCAAACAAGAGTAAGTACGTCACTTTCTTTAACGCCCGGTTCCAATAAACAATCTCAGTTCGAATGTGCAGATAGATTACAAAAATTAGCCAATAAGAACACAGTTGGAACATGACCCCGTCAAATGACTCAATTTGATTGGTTCATAATCGCGATCTATCTACTCTAAACTGAGATCGTTTATTGAGACCGGCCGTAAGATGATAGAGAACCTCTGATTAGAAGATATCTTACAGTTAGGGCCTCGTTCACCACCCTCGAGTAAAGTGTTAAGTAGGCTAATCGTCAGTTAAAGTCACCCGTAACTGCACGTGTGAATTTCACGACGTTCGAGTAGCATGCATCTTATGATTAAACTGGCCAGTAAGCTACTTGCCACGTCGTCTGCCAAGTAGCGCGTTTACTTGACGGTTAAAGCTTAAAGTAGGCAGTTAATTGTACATTTTATCGTAGTTAAATAAACTATAAAATCAAATTATAGTAGTCATACCTTAATAACGATGTTTAATATTTTAAATGAACGTGTTAACTGTAAAATAGCCTTTCATTTAAAAAATCAAGTAGTTTCAACAAAAACAAACTGCAATTCGGGCGAAGCAAAAACCGATGTCCGGAAGGGGTCAAGCCAAACTCGACCTTATGTACACACGATTTAGTACCTGTGTAACTATTTATATAGCAAAAAAAGGGCCCGGTAGGTTTTTGTGTCATGTGGTGCGGACCCGGGATGAGTCACGAGTGTTTTTTTGCCGTAATAAGATACTTTTGACGTAATATTGAACAAATGGGACGCAGGATTTGTGATATCATTCACTTAACCAGTAAGTTGCTACTCAGAGCTCTAATTTTGCTTGTGAAATTAACAGAAGTTACTCGGAACTCTTACTTGTCAATTAACGCTAGTCATAAAGTAACTAATCAACACTTTACTTGGAGTTGGTGAACGAGGCCCTTAGAGTACAAGAAAACTGGAATGGTAATTATTGTAAAAGCATTTTCTTAAAGGTTTATTGTCGCTCGCTTATCTTGGTTTATTAATTTTTAGTATTGACCATCTGCTTAATTTCAATTTGCCTTTCTTTTCTATACTTTCAATTTAATTCAATTTAGTGACAAGACATTTGTTTTTCAAAGTGTTAAAAAGTACACAAAGTATGCATTTCATAATCACAGCTGCTTTGTTACATGGCAAAGTACAAAGAGGGAGATTTTGTTTTATCTCATATCTTTGGTCTAGTGGCAGCATATATGGGCCGGGAAGTCCTGAGTTCGGTTCCCAGGTCGGGAAAAAATAATTTTCTAATTTAATTTTCCCGGGAATAGTTCCCCCAAAGGGGATTGACGTCAAGCAGGGAGCCGATCGTAAAACTAAGCCAAATCCTTTGTGCAACATATTTGTAAACGTGTGGTGCCCCGACATTAAGGTGGGATAAGGGCAGGTAGAAAAAAAAATAGAAACGAAACATTTCCAAAATTGGATGCAACCCTACCAACACACTCAACGAGGCCCGTAGACATGAGTAAATAATTTTCCTGATTACCGTGCACCGTCTTCGTGCAAAGCGTGGGGGGTTGTCACGACCTCGACAAAAATATTAAAAACCACCCCCGAGCTCTCACCGCCTTACAAGCCACAGCAATTGGAATCTTCTTGAACGACAAATTGATTTCCAGTTACGTATTTCGATAGATGCAGTTTACTGTGTAGCGAGGGAGGACTGTGTTCGAAAACTATTGTACCAATAGACGTATGGGTAGAAAATGTAGTTTCTAGTTTGAGAACGTGTGACTAGAAGTGACTGTAAGTATTACTTGCTTGTTTTTTTTTTTTTTATTTATTCCTTAACAATTGATTCCTCTGAAAATGTCAGAGGTCCTTTTATTCTTAGTTGAATTACATTCATTTTGACCTGTGCATTCTTAAAGGTATACATGTTATCTTATTAAATTTTTCTATACTTAATTATAACAGTTTACTTAGGTTATTTATTAATAATTAAATCAAATTTAATTACATAAATAATATTAATGTTTATAATTATTTAAAATTAAATTACATTTTATAAGTAGTTGACCATTCATTTCTAACAACAAACTGACTTCCAGCATATTAACCAGTGTTGCTTGGTTAAGTTGTATTTTAATAGAGGGCGTTTAACACACGACCATATAAGGTTTAATAATATGTACAGAATGGTCACTGTCTGGATTGTCTGTGAAATATTCTCTATCCCCGTACTGCATTCGCCTACTGTATGACTGCACTCTGCCTGCCCAATCAATTAAGATCGTAAATCCAGTCCGCTATGCCATCTCTGACTCCTATGAGAGCCGCAAGCCATCGACCATGATCCATCCTATTTGGATACCACGTATCCAGTTAATTATGATTATCTAGCATCTTTATCACGATAACATGTGCGTGCATATAAAGACGTAAAATTGTATAAGTTATGAGGTTTTCTAACATAAGTGTCCGAGGTGTGAGTGGTGTGGCAATAGTGGCGAGGAAAAAAGAAAACAGTGATCAAGAACGTGTTTTACAAATTGAGAACAAAAATCTTATGGAGAATTATTCTTTAAGAACATGCTACCTTTGCTATATTCTAGTAAGACTACTTAAATGATATGAAGCACTAATTAGTAACTGATTATTGTACCTCGATAAAACTAATTGCTATAAAGCATATTAAGTGTGCAACAACACAACATAACAACATAAGCTCACGTCTGTATCCCCGAAGGGGTAGGCAGAGGCGCACTAGCGAACTAAAACACCCACATTTCACCGAGCTTAGTTCCGTCCCAGATGTGATAGGGGGCGAGCCTATCGCCATATCGGGCACAAATTCCAGACTCGGGCTGATATGGAAAAATCCAATATCACTTTGCCCGACCCGGGGATCGAACCCGAGACCTCAGAATCGTAGTCGTACCGAAATAACACCACACCACCGAGGCAGTCGAGGCAGAGCGAGTAAGTATTAAGCGAGCAATACGATTGAATACTGCAACAAAGTTTTTGTAGCAAACAAAATGTTGAAATATCAACAAAACACTTTAATTAACTGGCAACCGGCGCCAATAGATAGACCTCGCGGGCGAACTACCAGAATAGTTAATAAAATAAAACATTATTAAACCTATGTTCATTGTTTGAAACGGATACGGGCACACAAAAGATTTTTGTTAATTTACAAAGCTTTGTTTACTCATTCCCGAATAATGGAATTGGAGAGCGAACAAGCCGGATTATTATGAAGTTAAAATGGGAACCTGGATTATTCTGTCATGTTAATGGAAGTCGTTTTGGAGAAAAATCTTTATAGGGGAATTTTAGTACAGGTGGGGAACACAATTTAATTGTACAGGTTGGGGTTGTCCGAGGAAATGTAATAAGCGAGTTGCCACCAAATATTTAGACTGCGTTGTGGCCACTTCACAAGCGGAACCTATTAACTTGCTTATTTAATTTCCCGCTAAAAGCATCAGTGATGGCCATGGGACTCAAACTGTGGTTGAAACTATTCATAATGTAGTTTGTTGATACATAAATTAAAGGCATAGGTTCTATAAACAATTTCGTTCAACGCGCATAGCGTTCGGTTCGAACGCGTAATATAAAGCTATTCATGCTACGACCTCTGATGGGGTATTTAGCAAAAAATGAGTCGACAGTCTTAGGCTGCGATCTATAGAGCGAACTTGGACTAAGTCTAAGTCAAAGTCACGAACTAAGTGAGGATTTTTACTAAGTCCGAGTAATTTTTTACAAGAAAATCTTTGCTTAGTCTGTCTGTCAGTGTGTTTTTCTTGTAAACAATGACCTGGACTAAGTCAAAGTTCGATTTAACAATTACAAATCCTCCCTGAGTTCGTGACTTTGACTTAGACTTAGTCGAAGTTCGCTCTATAGATCTCAGCCTTAATGTAATGATTACTGCATCATTATGAAAGTGGAAGTATATTACCTCTACATACGCTTTGTATCCTTAAACCAGTAGGCGCATATGCAACTACATACTATCCACTTTCATTTCGCGATAGGATACCTACATAGGTGATGAGCCTCGTCCCTAGCAGGAATATTTTTGACAATCGAATTCGTATCAAACTCGCTACGCACTGATGAAATTTGGTTAATATTTGTTACAAATTTCATAGACGCGCTTCGAGCTCGAATACGTTTACGATTATTAGAAACTGTCCTGCTCGGGCCGCATATCACCATATCAAGCTAGAATCCAACTACATGTAATTTTAAATAATAGAGTAAGAAATATTATCAAAAAACGCTCTCCGCCAACTCACATGACCCCAACCGCATTATGTAAGCGCATTCACATCTCCCATACCACCCCGTCGTAAAACATTCTTGATTCTATTAACACAACAATTTCTGCAGTTCCGTATGCTCGTATAGTAAGACCTTCATTTGCGCGAATTACTGATGTTTTGTACTTGTGTGCGTGGATGTTGTGTTATTCTTTATTGTGTAATTCTTGTACTCTACAGAGTACTGTGGTTTTAAACTTTATGCATTTGATTTAGAATGCATCTTATTCTGTGCGCCTTTAAAGTAAACGTAAGGTAACGGATGGTTTCCCGTGCTTGACCTAAATGTACTGAAGATACGCCGGTGCATTCGTCGTTACTATCACACATCTCTCGTGGTTTAGGTGGTATCTCTAAGATGTTTTTTTTTAAATTCAAGCGCGCGAGTGTCTATACTCCATCTGTTGTTAAGTGAATCGCATTCCAGCGACCACTAATAAACAATGGTTTTATCGGTAGTCACTAGAATCATGCCAGCTTATATATACTTCGTCACACTCTGAAAGAAGAAAGAAGAGAAAAGTAGTAAATCGAGCGGCTTGCGCCAAGACAGGCCGATAATCGATGCAGATACAAGAATGTTCCCCTATACACGTCTCGACCAACCGAGTCAGGTTCCGGGCGAGAGATAAAATAACGATTATGGCTTGTCGAATCTAAAATAATGTTTGGAGCATTCCTCTGAATGTTCAGCAACTGCAGACTTCGTAGAGCGTCGCATCGGTGTTTCGCGTCGGCTATAATATGTTCTTTATTTAATAAATACTTAGATAACAAACAAATATATGGAAAGAGAATCGTTACATTAAATCATGCTTGGAATTACCTTCACATGTTGTATAGTGTAATGATTTGAATTCACATCTCCAAATTATACCGCCTGGTATCCTAATTTTGACACGTATTTGAAGTCAGCATAGTAAATTGAGCACACGGTCATCTGATGGCAAAGAGATTTAAAATTACCAACTATAGAGTGGCTATCAAGCCAGTTTCCATACAAAAATGTTTATCTCAAACGTCAGTAGCCCCCCCATCTACCTTTTATTACAATGCGAGGGCGCTTATTACAATGTACACCCTAAAATGTTTTGTGAATGTTTAAGAAACAAGTAAGACAATTTTATTGTCTAAACATTACTACGCTGGCACGATCTTACGCGCGTATGATTCAAATACAATTGAGTGACTTATGACCACGAGGTCACAACTTTTGAATCACAAGTTTTGTTCTGTTGTCGGGTCTATGTTTTGTTGAATGTCTTTGACTGATGGTCATAGCGGTGGTCCCACGGCGAATCCGTTTATTGGAAATATTCAGCACGTAGACGTTGAATATGCATCGGCCATTACCGGGAATTGAAATCTGTTACGATCACGCAAATTAGAATGGTGACTGCATCATAAGGATCATGTTGGATTGCATTTGAATGTTTTCTTACGTGCGTATCTGTGTTGTTTTTTATACTCACTGCTAAGAAAATCTTGAATACTGAGCTCGGCGGCCGAGCAGGAAAATTTCTAGCAATCGTAAATGTATTCAAGATAGATGCGCGTCTATGAAATTTATATGAAATATTAACCAAATGTCATCAGTGCGCAGCAAGCTCGAATACATTTACGATTGTTAGAAAGTTTCCTGCTTTGGCCGCAGAATTATCCTTCTTTTTCCTTTTCTGTAAACATAAAATAAAAACACATAACTATTAATCAGGGTACATTTATCTTCAATACATTTACCATCATCATCATCAGTCATACATTATTGATATATAATTAGTATTATTATTATCAAACATTAACAAGTGAGGAAAAATAAGATTTTGTTCATAACATTAATATTTTGCAATTATTGGCATTGTTTTACTATTGATATCTCAGCGTTAAGAAATGTTAATACTACTACTAATCTTGCTTTTCAATTAAAATATTTAAAATTTATAGTTGAAGTTTGCTGACAAGAATACAGCCGATCGTAGAAAGTAAAGCCCAATCCTTTCTGCAATGCTTGAATAATCACAAGTTTAAAAATCCAACAGACCGACTTCAAATCCGATCGTGACCAACTATGGGACCACCCTTGAAATAAGCTCTATCAAATACAAAAATAATTTTGAAAATCGGTCCACATTTGGCGGAGATATCGCGTAACATACATAAAAAAATAATGATGAATTGAGAACCTCCTCCTTTTTGGAAGTAGGTCGAAAAGTATTTTACGCCGATCCCATAAAGTGGTGTAATGGAAAAAGAATAAGAGAAAGGCGAAAGATTGAGCATTACAAGTTATACTGCTTCGATTATCTTTTACGTAGAATCCCAGTTGGAACAACTGCTAAATAATTTTGTTTACGCTGCTACGAGAAACGTGTTTGTTAGATGCTAAAGGAAATATCAAGGATAGGCACGGACCGATCGAACTTCATACATTTTACATTAGCAAACGAAATAAATACAGTTCAGTAAACGAGTTTGGTCTGCAACAAACAACTTATGAGTTTTATAAATTATATTTTTACTTGCAAAAGGTATTACGTTCGTTTTTAGTCTAGTGGCAACATATGTGGACCGCAAAGTCCTGGGTTTGATTCCCAGGTCGGGCAAAGCTAATTTTCTAATTTAACTTTAACTGGATCTCTCAGAGGGGGTTGACGTCAGGCAGGCAGCCGGTCGTAAAAAATTAAGCTAAATCCTTTCTGAAACATGCTTGATAAAATGTGTTGCACTGATCCCACATTTTAAGATGGCGTAAGGATAGGTAGAAAGCCAGAAAGACTTGCAAAAGGTGTTAGTTATTATATTATACTTGGCTAGAATAATGTTTATTATGATCGCTTCTTCATCTAGGGACATTGCATATGAGCTATGTACCGGAAGATTCTAGGTTCGAAGTTTAGGTCGGGTAAAGAAGTTTTTCTAATACGATAATTTGCCTAGGACTGGTTCTCTGGGTTGACGTCAGTGACGGCCGATTGTAAAAAACCAAACCCAATTCTTTCTGTAATATACTTAAAAAACGTGTGAAGCGCCCTCTCCATATTTAAGTGGGATAAATGTAAGTGAAAAAAAATAATGAAAGAATCATGATTATTATGACTGAATTGTTGGTTCGGGCGGTGATTGGAGTACTTCCTATTCCTATGCCTGCAATCTGCAGCAGTCAACCTCTCTTTCCTCGATTTACATCTTCTCTCTTCGGAGTGTGAAGAAGCATTTATGCAGGCCGACACAATTCTGGTGACCGTCAATAAAACACTGGCTTATCGGTACTCACTGGGTTTTGGAACTGCACTGCGCTTACCATCAGGTGTTGTATTGCCATTTTTGCCGTGCTGGAATAAAAAAAATATAAATATGAAGTTATTGAGTTTTTTCAACTCATATGTTTAATAAGTCTTTCAAAGAACATCTGCGGCCTGATCAGGAAAATTTCTGACAATCATAAATGTATTCGAGCTCACTGCGCACTGATGACATTTGGTTAATATTTCATATAAACATAGACGCGCAACAATTGTCAGAAATATTCCTGCAGGGTTACCACCACCTCTTATAGCAGTATTATTATAATCGTTCTTCGTTTGTTTTGTATGGGAATCGATACAAGTAAGATGATAATAATACTGCTATAAGAGGTGGTGGTAACCCCCGTGATCGGGCCGCAGGTGACTTTCCTTATTGGTAAGACTCGAAAAATGTAGCATAAATTCTTACAGCTAAGTAGTTTCGCAAAAACATTACGGATAGAAGAGTGCCAAAATACTTTTTATGACAAAATTTACTTAACGAATATTACATTTGACATGAATATTGAATGAGATCTAATGAAAAAGTAAATTTTGGGTAAGGGAAATTTCGTTTACTTGTAAGTCACAACTGGGAACTTAAAGTGCTCAGTGGTAATTAAAAACGGAGCTTTACATAAAGTATGGCAATTGCTCAATGTCGACTAGTTAACTTTTAAAACAATTATTTCTAAAAACTTCACGTCCGATATGGTTAATTACAGTGATTTTTCGACCGACTTCAAAAAAGAAGGTTCTCAATTCGTCTGTATTTTTTTTGTATGTTATCTTCGCCAAATGTGGACCCATTTTCAAGATTATTTTTGTATTCGATAGAGCTTGTTCCAAGGGTGATCCCTTATAATTTGGTCACGATCGGTTCAGTTTGAAGTCGCCCGTTGAGTTTTTCAACTTGTGATCTATATCTTCATCATCATCATCATCATCAGCCATAGGACGTCCACTGCTGAACATAGACCTCCCCCAAAGATTTCCAGATCGACCTGTTGGAAGCGGCCTGCATCCAGCGACTTCCTGCGACCTTTATCTTACTTACCCTGTTTTCGCCAGTGGGCTAGGCAGGGTGACTACTGCATCCACTTTTCGCCAACCTTATTTATGTCCCCTTATGTGATCGAAAGCCTATCGCCACATCGGGCACAAATTCCCGGAGTCGCATACCAAGTAGAAAAACACAATATCACTTTACCCGACCCAGGGATCGAAGCCGAGACCCCAGAAAGGTAGTCTCGTGCACTCAATGCAACTACGCCAGAGAGGTACCTAATCTCTTTTCGACCAACTCCCAAAAAGGAGAAGGTCCTCAATGCGTATGTTTCTTATGTATGTTACGCGATATCTCCGCCAAATGTGGACCGATTTTCGAAATTCTTTTTGAGTTCGATAGAGCTTATTTCAAGCGTGGTGTCATATAAATTTAGTCACGTTGGAAGTTAGTCAGTTAAGTTTTTAAACTTGTGATTATAAATAACTCAATCAACAGCTATTCCAGAATGTTACATAACATATTAATGCTGGGTAACATACATAAGCTCACGCCTGTATCTTCGAAGGGGTAGGCAAAGGTGAAGTCTCTACTTCATCTTTGTACCGATACTAATAATTGGTCTAATCACCAACATCTTGCCGAGCTGCATGTTGCGCGGACATGTTTGCCGTGGGATAAAGCCTCCGTGGCGCAGTGGGCGAGGAACCGGCTGTGAAGCGAGAGGCCGTGGGTTCAATTCCCGCACCGAGATAAATGTTTGTGTGGCCCATAGATATTTGTTTCGGGTCTAGGTGTTGTGAGACCGAAAGTCTCTCGTAGTTCCTGATACCCACGACACAAGACTCGTATCTTACTGTGGGGTCAGGACTATGTGTGACTGTTGGGTGTTATTTATTATTGGAAGTGTAAAGAAGTGGAAAGAAAGAATGGAGATAACACTTTATAAGGATTGCTTTTATCGTTGCACGAAACAAATACCTGTCGTATTAATCAAATGATTTTATTTAGTAAGAAAATAAACGGATCAATCAACCTTGACCTTTACCTGGGCTGTAAATATTAAATACATTTCAACTACGTACCAGCAACAGCTGGCTAAGTTGAACATAACATGCGACTAGGTTTATTGCCTATTACAATTAGACGACCCGTAGTCATGAGAATTCGATTATGAGCGCACCCATATCAGCCTAGTAGTGTGGTGAATTATGACTTCTTTACAATACATTGAAATAAAACTAGTTTTTACGGATTCTATCGCGATTTGTTTTTTAATTTATTTTTATTTTTAGTCCAGACGTTCGAAAGCTTTAAAGCCTGATAAACATTCGCGTAAACTTAAAAAATCACACACAAAAATAAGCTCACGCCTGTATCCCCCAAGGGGTAGGCAGAGGCGTACTAGCGAACTACAAAACCCACATTTCGCCGAGCTTAGTTCCGTCCCAGATGTGATAGGGGGCAAGCCTATCGCCATATCGGGCACAAATTCCAGACTCCGGGCTGATATGGAAAAATCCAATATGACTTTGCCCGACCCGGGGATTGAACCCGAGACCTCAGAACCGTAGTCGTACCGAAATACCACCACGCCACGGAGGCAGTCTATTCTATCGCGATTTGTTTTTTTTTATTATTTTTATTTTTAGTCCAGACGTTCGAAAGCTTTACAGCCTGATCACGAGGCGAATCCGTAAAAACTAGTTTTATTTCAATGGAAACATTCGCGTAAACCTAAGAAATAATTCTTTGCAATATCCGAAAATTGCCATTTAAAAGGTCGTGTCACGTTTATTTTGAATTTCTCGTTAGATTTGAAGTATCTCTCTCTATCATACTCTCCATGGAAATGTAATTATCATTCATACTTTCTCACTTTCTACTTGCCCTTATCCCACGTTACGTTAATGTGGGGTCGCCGTATACTTTTTCAAACATTTTGCAGGAAATATTTGACTTCGTTTTTACGACCGGCTACTATTATTATATACGTGAAAGTAAATATAAGTATCCCTTTGTTACGTTTTCTTTTATCAAGAAAGCTATCTATAACTTCAAAAAACTTAATAGGAGTGTTTTAAGGGTTAATGGTATTTCTTTCAATTCGTGTAACACAATTTTTCTGCATTCACGAAAATAACTTACATACATACATACGCTCACGCCTGTATCCCCGAAGGGGTAGGCAGAGGCGTACTAGCGAACTAGAACACCCACATTTCGCCGGGCTTAGTTCCGTCCCAGATGTGATAGGGGGCGAGCCTATCGCCATATCGGGCACAAATTCCAGACTCCGGGCTGATATGGAAAAATTCAATATCACTTTGCCCGATCCGGGGATCGAACCCGAGACCTCAGAACCGTAGTCGTACCGAAATACCACCACGCCATGCAGGCACGCGAAAAAACTTTTCGCCAACAAAAGCTAGTATGTCGTATAATAAAAATGGTTCGCTTTCCTACATAGACATGTAGACACATGTAGAGAGAGAATGTATCCTTTTATTGTTTGTCAATGATATATAGACGTGTTTACACAATACGATAACCAAACAACAATATAAAAATCACTACTATCAATGCCATTTTATGTCTACACATCGCATTGTGACAAACAACAATAACTATACAGACACGTAAAGTAATTCGAGTCTCTGTTCACGCTCCGTTTCACAACAGAATCCATTCCCGAAGGTTTCCTTGTATTATACTAGACGTCGGATACAGAAAAACAAATCAACAGACATTCAACAGTACATAGACAGGACAAAGCAAGAAACTTGTGATTCAAATTTGTGACCTCGTAGTCATAAGTCACTCAGTGGTATTTGAAACATATGCGTGCAAGGTCGTGCCAGCGTAATAATGTTTAGACAATAATTGTAATAAATAATTCACACAACATTCTAGGGTTTAATTGTAATAAGCGCCCTGGCATTTTAATAAGTGGTAAATGGCATTACTGATTACTGTCGCCTCCTTGGTCTAGTGGCAGCATGTATGGGCTGTGGGCCAGGAGGTCTTGGGTTCGATTCCCAGGTCGGGCAAAGCAATCCCTCACAGGGGGTTGACTTCAGGCAGGCGTCCGGTTGTAAAAACTAAGCCAAATCATATCTGCAAAATGCTTTAAAAAAAAGAAAAAAAGTATGTTGCGCCGACCCCACATAAGGTGGGATAAGGGCAGGTAGAAGAAGAAGAAAATGGCATTACTGACGTTTAAGATCAACAGTAGTTAGTATTATTAAATCTCTTTGTTTACGATCACTTTTTTGTATGGAAACTTAACTTAAGCAACGATAGCTCAGTTGGGAATGGTACGGACTGCCGAGACGAGTGTCGGAGGTTCGAGACCAGCCACAAAATGGAGGATACACCTCTGACTTTTCTATGTTAAGTGTATTTTCCTTGTGAATTATCGCTTGCTATAACGGTGAAGGAAAACATCGTGAGGAAACCTGCATACCCGAAAATTTATCCACAATAATTTCGAAGGTATGTGAAGTCTACCAACCCACAGTAGGCATGCGTGGTAGCCTAACCCCTAATCCTTAGTAGAGGAGGCCCGTGGACAGCAGTGGGATAGTAAGTGGAAACATGCTTGATAGCCCCTCTTTAGTAAGTTATATTATATATCTTTGCAAATCAACGAATAGTCTTGATAATCGCGAACAAGTTTTTCATTATTTCCATTCATATTCAAATGTGATTCAGCAGGCGTTATCGGATCTGCTCTTCGATTCGGATCACGCTCGCCTCCGTTCTCTTTACCAATCACAGCACGAATCTCGGAGACACCAAAACTCGTGATTGCTTATATTATGAACGTTAAACACGCTGATATGATTTTGAGCAGTCCTTGTTTTTGAACGACAAATTGCGTTGATTGTTGTTGAAAGGGGAAAATTAGAGCAACGCAGTAACTAGATTGTGTGCAGTACGAAGCACGAAAAACTTTCGACTTTGTGTTCGAATCATGTTCGTACCTTGCTCATGATACTTCTTCTATCTTCATCTGCACTGGTCATTAGGATTTGGTTTCAGTTTTTACGACCAGCCTATCTGAAGTCAGCGTCTTGGGGAAGTGTGATGAGTCATGACATTTTTATAAATATTTAAAATAAATATCATGAGTAGGTTCGTTTCGAATACGTAGTCGAAAATTATTCGTGCTAAGGCCTCTGATGAGATGTTCTGAATGTACGTATTAAGTTCTCTAATATTCCGGTACGTGGTGTTTTGTTTGCGCAAATTGTTTACGAATCCCCAACTAAATAGCTGCGTGATGAACTTGTATACTGGTTGCTCAATAGCTATAGCTGATGATTACGTTCCGAATACTGTTTTGACTTCAAATGGTTAGAACTGAATGAAATTTAACATTGGATTACATTTAGATCGCTACCGGCGACGTAGTTTCCCTAAAGTTGTCATGTCGTTTACTCTACTAATGCAATGTAAGCAAATTCTTAGAAACTTTAAATCGCTGAGCTTAAACCGCGTTCTGAGTTAGATGTTAGTAAAAAAATAAACTAAATGTGGCCTATTGATACCGGATGGTTTGCGATTTGTAACTCATGTAAATAAGTTAATCGCTACTAAATATTCATGTTTACATATCGATTTAAAATCAGACGTAATTGTTCGGACTGAAGTATGATCCTACTTTGACGATTAGCTTATACACAGATTAGCCCTAGATAAGATGGACATAAGCCGGCTGTGAAACGAGAGGCCGCGGGTTCGATTCCCGCACTGAGACAAATATTTGTATGGCCTACAGATATTTGTTTCGGGTCTGGGTGTTGTGAGACCGAAAGTCTCTCGTAGCTCCTGATACCCACGACACAAGACTCGATCTTAGTGTGGGGTTGGGGCTATGTATGTGACTGATGGGTGTTATTTATTATTTATTTATTTTAAGTTCAATTAATCGTGAGTGCCTTTCTATAGATGGTGTAGAGTAAACATTTAGAAATGAAAAGCAAATGTTAATTTATCTTTAAATGAATACTTGTCTATTAGTAGACAATGAGCCTTACTTATAAGGATTTTTGTAAGTAAGGCCCAATATGACAAATTTATAATTTGGACATTTCGCTACTGATCTCTAGAGGTATTTTATTTCAATACCAAATGTCATCATCATCATCCATCACAGGACGTCTACTGCTAAACATAGCACCCCCCTCCCCAATCTGAAAATTAGACGTTTCTAATTGTTACCTGGGATTCGAACGCAAATAGTCAAGCTATGAATCTAAGCTAGTTATGAAACTACGCCGAAATCTATGAGGCGCTAGTAGCGAATACATAATATATCTTCATTTCAACTTTAAATAATCAGACCCTTGTCTCGGCAACTAACTAGACCGTAGGGCACAACGATAAATCCAACTCCAAGGTTACACTCTAAATTATAGTTTCCAAAGCATTTCCAAGGACGTGACTTATCGGTGCTTTACAATAATGTCATGTCTTGTTTATTTTATAGACATGTCATAAATGCTCATGTCATTGTAATAATTGACTATCTCGTTCACCGGCTCTTGCTACAATTAATATTTTACAATGTTTTACCTTCAATATAAAGGAGTTAGCTGGACCGAGGAACTACAACTGCTCATAAAAATGTGATGTGAATATACCGAGTAGGATTTTCTGAAGCCAAATACTTATTTTCGGATGTATTATTTCCTAGTGAGCAACATCACATTCATGTTTGTTCGTATGCCCTCCATGGATTTTTTATATACCAGATACCATCAAGCAGTCTTGTCGATCCCCTAATGCGAATTGATTAACAACATTGAACAAAATATTATACGTACGTTGACGATTTTAAGGAAAAAAATGGAAATTGAATATCATTTATAATTAAAAAAAAATATTTTGTTTCCGGTGGACGAATTCCCCCCCTTCCTCTTCCAATTCTTCTTTCTCTCCTCTTGGGTTGGCAACGCACACTTGATTCTTTTTGTGTCTTGGTTGTCTATCTATGGGCGGTGGAGATCTCTTACCATCACCATCTGGATCCTTTTGGTGACACATCTGCCGTTTGCCAGTCTCTGTTATAAAAATAAATCACAAGTTTAAAAATATTAACGGACCAACTTCAAAACTTATTCGATCGTGACGAAATTTATATGGGACCACCCTTTAAATAAGCTCTATCTTTTAAATTTTTAAAGATCGGTCCACATTCAGCGAAGATATCGCGTACCATACATTAAAAAAATACAGACGAATTGAGGACCTTCTCCTTTTTGGAAGTCGGTCAAAAAAATTTGTCCCTTACTAGCTACTATAATATAGCCAACAGAAATCGAGCAGTCTAGCCAACTAGCAACAGCCATCGCCGTTCCTGATAATGAACCATAAGGGGATATTGGTGTTCGAATGTTATAATCCGTTTATGATTCATGTTTATTCAAGCGACGCCCGCGGTGGCATGGCGTGGCGCTTTTCAGTCGTAAACGTTGTGTTTGCCGGCTTTATAATCGTTGCGTACTGATCTGCATGTTGTAAAGGGGACTTTAGTGTTGACATGTTATGTGAGCGGAGAAGTTTTGTTTGCACCAATAGTATGATATTCAGTATACTTTGTGAATTACCTTAAGGGGCCTCACTGTTTCTAAGTTGTGTGTATTAAATAAACAAATAAATAAATAACACCTAACAATCACACACATAGTCATGATACCGCACTAAGATCGAGTCTTATGTCATGGGTATCAGGAACCACAAGAGGCCAGAGAAGAAACAAATATCTGTCACAAATATTTGTCTCGGTGCGATGATCGAACCCGCGGCCCCTCGCTTTACTGCTGGCTAAATTTAAAAGATTTAGTAAAACAGACATTTTGAAGTCGACACCGTATTAATGCAGAAGTTATATCCGATAAGTTACTTTATAAAGTGTATGAAGTACGGAGGATTTGAAGATACATAGTGGTAGGTAGCAGATGGAAGCGTTTAAGTGGAACGGCTACGATAACGCCAGGTAGAAAGAAAGTTGGGTAGCAGATGGATGCAGGTTGCCCAAGCCATGAAGGTTAGTGTTCACTTCGACAGATTTATGTCCTACAGTGGAAGGTGATAATTAGGCTGTGACAGATTACTTAGTAAAGACTTCAGTTGTAACTTCAATCTTGAGGTAGACCAGGTAGCGTGATTTCCGCCATTACTACCTTAGAGTATTATTTATAATATATTATGTATCTCCAATTTCCGCTGACTAACTTTAAAAAACATTTTAGAGAAAGGAGACTAGCCGATCTAAGATGTTCTCCACATGATTTTCGAAGGCTTTAGACTCGTGTTCAATAGGTTAAAATATTAGGTTAACCACTATAAGGCATACTGTTTTTATAGCAGGTGGGTCATGAAGTGGTAAGTAATCACCGCCCACAAACACAAAAATAACCACGTGTGCGATGCTAACCTAAAAGCAGGGGGGGGAATAGGGATTGAGAAAGAGAGGGGGATTGGGCCGCCAACAATTATACGATATGATAATGACTATCAATATTCTCAATTCTATATGCTTACATAACCACTTGGGTTGGGCGAATGTAGAGGTATTAAAATTTTGTAAACCTGGCACGTTCAGTAATATGTTATACATAAAAACTTTATGTAATCTTTAGGCATTGATCTCGAATCCATCCGATATCACTTGAAATATAAACGAACCAATAAACGTAAAGTTATCCAGACTGGAATTATTTTATTTTTGCATAATCGCAATTGCTTTTCGACCGATTTCCAAAAAGAGAAGGTCCTCAATTCGTCTGTATTTTTTTATGTATGTTACACGATATCTCCGCCAAATGTGGATCGATTTTCAAAATTCTTTTTGTATTCGATGGAGCTTATTTCAGGGGTGGTCCCATATAATTTGGTCACGATCGGATCAAGTTGGAAGTCGGTCAGTTCTAAGTAAAGTTTTATACTTGTGATTATTTAAGTGTATATTCATGTATAAAGCAACACCGTTTATAACATTAGCATTTAAGAACAGCGATACACCAATGACTGCCTCGGTGGCGTAGTATTGCAGTACAACTACCCGGTCTAGTCTTGGGTTCGATCCCGGGTCGGGCATAATATTGGGCTTTCTTTCAGTATCCGCCCGGAGTCTGGAATGTGTGCCCGATAGTGACAGGCTCACCCCCTATCTCATCTGGGACGGAAATGAGCCTGGCGATGTATGGGTGTTCCAGTTCTCTAGTTATTTCTGTTTACCCTGTATGACAGACAAATTGGGTATGGAAGGGACTGCCGAGAAATTAGTTTTAGCAGGTTCGAAACCAGAGAAGCTATTCGGCCTATACTGACGGGCTGAATGGCTTCAAAGGCGGCACGGCGCCCTAACCTTTAGGGTGACACAGGTGCTTTCGGGACATAGTTGTTTCGGGAAGTACCTGTGTCGTATTCGTCGAGAATGGACACCGGAGTGCCATCACTGTGGATGCGACGAAAATTCGGCGCAGCACACATTGGCCGTTTGTCCTGCATGGGAGTAACCGCGTCGTGAATTGACTGTGGTCGTTGGCAGCAATTTGTCGCTCTCGACTTTGGTATTAGCCATGGTCCAGAGTGACGAAAGGTGGAACTCCGTTTTCTCATTTTTTTAAACAAGTTTTGTTTGCAAAAGAGGCAGCGGAGAGAGAGAGAGAGCGAAGCACTTGGCGTCCCTACCAAAGTCGCAGAATTAGACGCCGGCGGGATGACCTACGGCCTCCGTGAACTGCAGGTCGACTCTCTAAGGTTTCATTTGTGAAAACAACGTTGCGGCAACGATGTTCTCATTTTTGTATTCAGGAAGGTACAAAGCGCACGCACTAGCGCTATGCACCATGACGGCGCTTATGCGAACTAGCTCTCTCGAAGCGAGGTGTTTGACATAAATGTATGGAAAATGGTATTCTCTAAGACCCAACAACGTTGAAGGCTCCGTCGATCTCAACGATGTGCGCTGCGGGAACTCGTCGTCGATCGCAACGTTGTGGCGTTTCTTAGAGTATCCGCCTGCTGTGAAGGTTCATAACCAGCCTCAATAGTATGCACATCTGACTCAAGTCTGTATTCATTACGACGTATGCTTAAACGATGATGGAAAACATCGTAACAAAATATGCATACCTGAGAATTTCTTCAGTTCACTATTTTAAACATCAATAGAAGCTGAATACAAATACTAATAAATTCAGATTCAAAACCCCAAAATCGTAATATGAATTTACGTTAATGAACAGCTATAACTTTATATTTACTAAGGGCAAACTATCTAAGATAAATGGAATGAATATCACTCTCGGGACAGAATTGTGGATGACAGAAACAAAATTATTGCAAATGGTTCATTTGATAGCAGTATTTGGTGAAAGCGAAAGGTCCTTAGGGCAAATGCAGAACGTCTTGGCGTAGCATGATTAATTGTACGTATTTGTACAATTTGCAAACGTGTGTTGTATGGGTTGATGTAATGAACACTCAGGGTAATTGAACATCGATCTTGTGGAGTGAACTGAAAGAAATTATGTCTCTGTTGGTTGGTGATTGGTCTTATAGCTTGAGTGGTTCTGAGTTTTGAACGGCTTTTTTAATGGATGTAGATAGATGTGTTTAACATTTAAGAGTGTAGCATACATTTATTACCAAGTAAAGTAAAGCGAATATATATGGCAAGTGTGAATGGTAGGGTTGGAAAGGGAAGACCTCATCGAACTTTCTCTGACGAAGTCAGAGATATACTCGAAAAAGGTCATGTTAAAAGTACTCTAATCAGAAGTGCGTGCATGAAGAATGTAATGAGACTGAATGAGGCGAAAGAGATATGTGAGGATCGTAGCAAATGGTAATCCGTTGTATCTGCCTACCTCTTTGGGAAAAAGGCGTGAGTCCACGTATGCATGTGTACATACACATAACAAAACAGTAACTGGAACTTACTATATTTGAAGGTTTCATTGGTTATGTGCTTTTTATTTTTTGTACATAATTATGTACATTTGTAACACGGACGTAAAAAAAGAAGGACACCATCTCGCTTATAGTTAAACGGATGCCATAGAGAAGCCATGCATACTAACGTGCCTGTATAAAAGTGCCCTACGCACACACACGCCATTACGTGTCGATAGATCGAATGGGCCGAAAACCCTGCTACACTTTCAATGTTCCTAGCGCTCCGTCCATCTTTGTTATGTCCGTGGTTTGTAAATACGTATTAGAACATTCATGCATTTGAATACCATGAAGTTGATATATGGTGGATTTTTCGAAGTCCACATTTTCATTTAAAATTGGAAAACCTTATTCAAATTTTATGTGTGGTAGAGCCACGATGTAGACAATAACGTCTACAGCACGAATGGGCCAGCTCGACCGGTAAGATACCACTTTCTCAAAGAAAACAGACGTAAAGTGGCAGCTTGCTGTTGCGTTTCGTTCGGTGAGTGAAATTTCCGGTGGCTCTTTTCCTATTCCCTTTTCCCTCCCCTTCCATTCCTTCCTTTTTTTGGCAACGCACCCATGATTCTTGTTGTGTCTTGGGTGTTTATGGGGGGTGGAGATCACTTACCATCAGGTAACCCATCGGTTCGTTTGTCATTGTCTGCTATTAAAAAAAATACCATAAAATCATCGCAGTATTAAACCATAAAGCATCAGACCAAACAATTCGACCTATCCAAAGAATAAAGTTACATATGATAATTAATCGAAATTGCTTTCTTATTTTTCTGAGCTAATATTGACCTGTATATTTAATTAGTAAATATTTTTAAGCTATGTCATAATTTAACTTGTTATTACGCTATAACTTAAAAAAAAAAAACATTTGCTAGTTAAATATATAGGTCAATATAAGCTCAGAAAAATAAGAAAGCAATTTCGATTCACTATCATATGTAACTTTATTCTTTGGATAGGTCGAATTTACGAAACAAACAGACGATAATAAACACTTAACCATAAATTCATTACAATGTTGGCCACCTACATCTACTGCAGTTACCCGAAATAATTGGCAAGGGAGAGCGTCTCGATGGCCGGATAGCGCACCAGCCTGCTGCCATAAAATATTTTACAACGTTCTAAATCGAATAATATTATCGTTACCTCGTATATCCCATGGGCTTCTCTTCGTAATACTATGCATGATTTTAGGCATTTTACGTAAATAGCTTTATGATACTATGATGTAGACGCTTTTACGTGCGTTTTATATTGTCTAATATGTCCTGTGGTCTTAGTATGAGTTTTAATTATTTTGTCATCATGGCCATCATCATTATAATCATCATCATCATGTCAGCCTGCCTCGGTGGCGTGGTGGTATTTCGGTGCGACTACGGCTCTGAGGTCTCTGGTTCGATCCCCGGGTCGGGCAAAGAGATATTGGATTTTTCCATATCAGCCCGGAGTCTGGAACTTGTGCCCGATATGGCGATAGGCTCGCCCCCTATCACATCTGGGACGGAACTAAGCTCGGCGAAATGTGGATGTTCTAGTTCGCTAGTCCGCAATACACCTTATGTATTATAGAATAAGATAACATTAAAATCATTAGTTACCAAATAGTAACTTCAACAATTAAGTATTGTAATTATAATTCATATTCAAATGTAAATACACTTATTAATATCATCAATCATAAAATTACAATAAAATAGGACAAACACTGTCCGTCGGCTAATTTCGTATTTCCGTACAAGACCGATTATCGGGACGGTAGACTGATATTTACTTGTTTTATACAAAGTTGGAATAAAGTATTATTAGGATTACTTTATTATTGTCAGCGGTGTTTGTGATAAAATATGTGTTATCAGACGATGCCGATGATATATTGCCGATGCAGAATATCTATCCTGAAGCACTGTACATGTAAGTATTCTAACATATGCATTTTATATACGTACGTAACAAATAATTTCGTTCTAAATCATGGTCGAACGATTTGATTCCACTAAAAAAATAATAATAATATTAGCCCTGTAATATTACTGTCCCACTGCTGGGCACGGGCCTCCTCTACTAATGAGAGGGGTTAGGCCATAGTCTACCACGCTGGCCTAATGCGGGTTGGTAGACTTCACATACCTTCGAAATTCCTGTGAAGAAATTCTCAGGTGTGCAGGTTTCCTCACGATGTTTTCCTTCACCGTTATAGCAAGCGATATTTCACAATGAAAATACAATTAACATAGAAAAGTCAGAGGTGTATGCTCCATTTTGGGGTTGGTCTCGAACCTCCGACACTTGTCTCGGCAGTCCGTACCATTCCCAACTGAGCTATCGCTGCTTTTGATTCCACTGTCTCACAAAAAAAAACGACGTAATGTTTGCTGTTGCGTTTCGTTCGGTGAGTGAGATTTCCGGTGGCCCATTTACCCTTTCTCTCCCAATCACTTTTCCCTCGCCTTCCAATACCACCTTTTAGGTTGGCAACGCGCCCATGATCTTTTTGTGTTTTGGGTGTCTATGGGCGCTGGAGATCACTTACCATCGTGACGCTCGCTTGCTAGTCTGCTATATAAAATTTTGAATTATTTGAAGAGCACTAGAATAATTTGAGTTCTGACAAAAGCCTGTAATCATTTTGAGTTAAAACCGAATTCCTACATCTTAATTCCTAAAATCAACATTTCCTGAACCAGAAACGTGTACTCATGACAAATGCCGTATTTACAAGTGTGCTTATAAGGGTTGATTTTATAAGTTGAAAAATAAACCTCAAATCAGCATGTGGGCTCCGGAGCAAACGCGAGACGTTAAACATGAAATATTCCCAGCAATATATTTGTATGCGTGTCGTGTCGCCTAAGCGCTCGTTTATCAATATGCCCTTCGGCGGATCTCGGCTAACAGCATACGAAAACATCTGAGATACAATGGCGTCTATTAAACAAAAACATCACGGGAATGGCGAATATGCGTGTTTTCAAAACATTGTTGTATCCAAGATATTTTTAGAGCTTGGTTCGGTAAACAGTTATGTGATTTTGCTTAGTTCAAGTATCTTTGTTGTTGTTGACATTTTGCCTTTTACAAATAGGTATTTTTTGTAATAAAGATTAGAAGCAGCGTCAACTGTAGACACAAATATCATAATTTCGAAAACATCCTAGCATCCTATCAAGCACCTCTGACTCTTCTTAGTTACGTATATATTTAATTATCGCTCCTTTTAACATTGTTATAATTAGTAAAGTACCACTCAGTAAAGAAAAATACATCCATTCCATTAGATTTAGTCCATTATAGTATAGCTTTACGTAGGTATATATCGAAACGAGCCAACGCTATAATTATGTGCTTCACAACACGGTCCCTCGTTCATTCATTTCATTCGCAGACTGGCGTAATGGGATGTCATTTCATACTACACTAGAAACAGGTCCTACCGTGCTTAGGGCGTAGTTACTGTTAACGAAGTGAACTATTGACAAAATTAAAGTACATTTCATTATTTTACTCAAGTACGGTGACCATACTACCATTAGTGGTAATCCCAGGGCAATCCAAAAATACCAACGATAATATTTAACCAACAGTCAACGTCAGAAAAAACTATTGTATAAACTTTAATTCATCATTATCATCAGCTTGTACCCGTTCACTGCTGGACATGGGACTTTTCCAGTATGCGCCAGCGTTTAATTCCTAGAATTAGCAAATATTTTCCCTTATCCCACCTCAAGCTGGGGTCAGTTAGTTAAGTTGCAACGTAGACGAGGATGGTATAATTATTGTCCGTTTGGCTTATCACATGAGAAGATTGAACAAAGATTGGCGAGATTCTGATAGGCACTTGTTTAACTTCTGAATAGAGGCAGGTGAAAGAAGTAAATGCATTTGCTATATTAAAAATAAAATCACACCCGACAGTCACGTATACAGGGTGTTTCATAAAGTTGGTACCCATGAAAAGTCCACACATAGAGCCGGTGATTGGCAACTTTTTCGTGAAGTTAAAAACTCCATAGGCCTTATAGTTACTGAGCCATCAGACTTCGAAAATAATATGAAATCTTTCGTTGTGATGACCCTAGATCAGCTGGCAGCGGTCAACAACACATGGTTACAAAGACTAAATAAAACTAGATGTGTCTAAACCTGCACACAAAACTTTACTAACTTAACGAAATGAACGAATGGAACGATTTAGTTTTGTGCGCGATGACTAAAATTGAAGTATTTTACATACTTAAAATTAATACGAATATTTTTTTAAAGTAAATACGTAAATTATAATATTACACTTGCTTAGTGACAACAAAATATTGATCAACTTTTCACTTCTTTCATTTAAAAGCACCTCTACATGTCTAAACTAATTAGGCATGTATCAAATCGCCCATATTTCACAACGAACATTCACTACTCTTTGCTAGTCGCGTGCACAGAGGGGTAGGTCACTGTCTCTTGCTATACCTATGAAGTCCACGTGGACTGTCGCAAGAACTCAAAGAAAAGTCGGTAGTTTATCGCCAATCAGACATTAGCGGCACATATTTCAAAAGCGGTAGCTGTGTCTTTTGAGTATTGCCTGTATTACCGCGCTAGGGATGGGCGGTTGATAAATATTAAATATGCAATGAATTGATTGATTCAATCGATTAGAATGATTCAATATTTAATACCAAAGTTAATTCATTATTCTAATTAAAATTTACATCCGTACTTATCGTAATTTTCGCTTTCTACAAATGAAGTACAACTTTTACTTGTATGAATATGATGCATTATCTTTACGAACTATTTTATTTTCTGCAATAACTTTACCCAAAACCTGGACTTCGGTTAAGCATTCATACAGGGTTTTTTTCACCTACCTGAAGGTAGTATTAATTTCCATTAAAATTATTCGAATATTTAGTACCTAGTTCTAATGATTATCCGAATAGATCATACTAAAGCATCACTATGTTCGAACTGCCATATTTCCGCGGCACTTTTTTAACTCTTTGCCAATGCGCCGCTACGTGCGGCAATCCTTTGATAGGAAGCCGGCGCATTCCTTGTCGGCAAACTTTTCGCCGTCAATAAAAACACACTACACGACAGAACGCTAAAAAATTATGAAAATAGATAAAATGGTTCTGCATAATTTTGTAATTGTAGTTAATGTTGATTTTTATCCTATAATACTGTCTTTTTTTTAATGATGCTGGAAGCGGATAAATAAAAACGTATCAAGAAGTTTTTTTAAATTTCAGTTGAATGTTTTTTTTTTCTTCAGTTCATAGTAGCCTATCGGGGTTTCTTAATTATGCCTTGTTGAACTCTACCGCCATATTGAAAATTATGTACCTTCATTTCGGCAGTTGCTTACTAACCGTAAAGTTGTGAAGTCGCTCTCAACTTTTATAAAAATGTGGCGATCGAGTGTGTATTTGAATAGCGAGTACTATGAAATGATTTTATGTGTCGGTGCTGCTGGGGGTAGCTGTCGTAGGGGTCGGGAGCTGTATCGGTGGCGTTTCATCGAGGCATGTTTCATCAAAATCCGCTTTTGAATCAGTAACCCCATAAATGTTAAGAAACACTAGGTCCTTGATATACCACAGAATAATTAAGTGTTTGGAAAAAGGAGGAGCTCATTTCGAACCCTATTTGTGAAATAAGTGTTCATAGAAAAGTGTAGTGCAAAGTTCTTTGTGCTGCACGAAACGCAACATGTGGTAAGTGGACAATTACACTACTAATCTTTTAATACATTGTTCAAACTCAGTACATGACGATTCTTCTCTATTAAAGGAAATAAATTACATTTAATAAAAAAATAATCCTCATAGAAAGCCACCACGCTGCCGCGGCGTCACCGCCCGTGCTATCTGTTGGAGTACAAAGAGAATACCGCGCTCTGTGGTGTATGTACCTACACCGCGTGTCGCGTCGTCAATGAAGTCAGCTGATTAGGGTTGCACGATTTATTATTCCACAAATATTAAGTATGAAACGTATACAAATTCGAAATCGCGTGATAAATTTTTTTTCTCTTCACGGATATGTTGTTAGACAGAACCTCAATCTGTGTACCTTTTATGGATACCAATTTTATGAAACACACTGTATAGTCCGGCCCCCACACTAATATCCATGATTCGTTTCTCGTGTCGAATATTGTGTCGTGGGTATCAGGAACTATGAGAGACTTTCAGTCTTACGTATTCAGAATTTATTTTAGACTGCATCGGTGGCGTACTGGTATTCCGTGCGTGGTACGACCACCGTCTTCAGGTCGATCACCAGGTCGTGCAGTGATATTGAATTTTCCTGATCAGTATCAACCCGGAGTCTGGAATTTGGCATCGTCATGGTGATAGACACGTGACCTTTCACATCTCGGACAGAATAAGCTCAGTTGTTCTAGTCCGCTAGTTCGCCTCTGCTTACTCCTTTGAGGATACAGGTGTGAGGTTATGTATGTAGGTCTTATTTTGTTCAACCTCAGGTGGTTTGTAAAAATTGGTGCCACTTCAAATTCAGCACGTCCCCAATCGGTCAAAAGGGAAAAATCCGATTTCATCTCCTATGAAGCGCTCAATTTATCGCTGATGTAAAACATGTTTTTGTCACGTTCTACAAAATCAGTCAACGACACAGTTGGATTTGTCGAGTTACGAATCCTTAGACCCTCGTCGCTCACCTGATTGCGGAATGCAAATCGCTCCCAAGGGATCCACGCCTTAAATTTGCTAGCAATAAAGACTTTTATCCCTCGCACACAAGGGGCAAAGGAGATTTAACGGACAAGTGACTAGTTGAAATGGTTTTGAATAGTTTATAGTGCTTTATTTCGCAGGTCGTTTTATTATTAACGTTGTTACGGCCAGTTGGGTACTCGACATTTCTCTCAGTCGCCGAAATAAAATAAATTGGTACCCATTTTGATTATTTTTCCTTGTTTATGTGGATATAAAATGTTCTATTTTTATTATTATAAAACTTTTCTTTTACCTGCCATTATCCCACCTCTCTGTGCAACATACCCTTTAAAAATATTGTAGAAAAGATTTGGCTTTTTAGTTTTTGCAACCGGCTGCCTGCTTGACGTCAACCCCTTGTGATAACATATAGAGGACACAGCCCCAGTAAAATAGTGTTAAAAAAACACCACGCCCGGCCTGGGAATCGAACCCAAGACCTGCCGGTTCACAGTCCATATACACTGCCACTAGACCAAGGAGGCAACTACCCCTCACCATCAACGACAATAATATTGTAACTTTGTATTTTAACGTCTTCCCAATTACGCTTACCGCACAAACTTTTGCTCGTTTTCATAAATCCAAATCGAACTCTCCTGAGAATATGAAAATAATAAAATCTTCCAATACATTGGTAAGTGAATTATGGAATCAGGTAAGTCACACAACTCGATTCGGCTCGCTCGAAATTGAATTGAGAATTGGGCGTTGCCAACTTGCCTACTCTGGAACTATTTTGCGGATGCTTACCACGCGACTCGCCGGCCGAGTATAATTAATGATTGTTCACGGTATGATAAGCTTGAATTTAGCTGGTTTAATTAAATCAATTTTTGCCGAGATTTATGTTTTTTGACTTTGTTTTGTATTTATTTTGTGATGCCTGTCTAGGTGGCGTAGTGGCATTACGTGTGGGTACGACTATCGCCTTGAGGTCTCGGGTTCGATCTCCTAGTCCGGCCAAGTGATATTATATTTTTCAGTATCCGAGCGATAGGCTCGGACCTAACACACTGCGACGGATCTAAGCTCGGTGAAATGTGGATGTTCTAGTTCGCTAGTACGCCTCTGACTACCCCTTCGGATACATGTGTGAACTTATAGTATGTTATATTTAGTGATAAGCGTCGTTTACTTCATGCATCGACATAAGCTTTAAACTTAGTTTTGGGTTGTTTTATGGGGTCGGTGTAACACTATTATAGTGTATTCGGAAGAATTCAGCATTATTTTCTTTCTGGACTATGCGTGGTCCCTTTCAAATTGTATAATGAGAACAATTTTGTCCAACCTAGCATTCGAACCTAGAATCTCTCAGTCCATAGCCCCACGTATACACTGTCACAAGACCACTAAGACATTTTGAATCTAAAATTTCTGGAAGAATACTCGGCACGTGCAGGAAACAAAAATATTTTTGCCGGTAAATATATTGAAATTCATATTCTATTGGAAAACTTTACAATAAATTACTGTAACAATCTTAATTGGAATATTTTCAATTGATTTCTGAGTGATAATGATGTGAAACTTTTCTGTATTCGACAATTCTTTATTTAACTTCCGAAGATCCATCGAAGTTCGGGGACTTTAAAAAAAGAAGTTTAAGGAGAAAACATTTTTAGCAGAACACAAAGAGCACTTCTGCAATTCCATTTTTGGTACAAAATCGTCGCAAGTTTATTAATTTATTTAAAAACCCGACTGTCTAAGTGGCATAGTTGTATTGCGTAAGCAGTATGCCTGCCGTCCTGAGGTCTCGGGTTCGACGCCTGGGTCGGGCAAAGTGATCTTGGGTTTTGTATTCAGTATCAACCCAAAGTCTGGGATTTGTACCCGTAACCCGATATGGAGATATGCTCGCCCCCTATCACATCTGGGACGGAAATGAGCTCGGAGAAATGTAGGTGTTCTTGTTCTCTAGTTCGCCTTACCCAAATACATTCAACAGTACATAGACGGGACAATCTGAAACTTGTGATCCAAAAGTTGTGACCTCGTGGTCATAAGTCATTGGGTCGTATTTGAAACATACGCGCGCAAGATTGTGCCAGCGTAATAATGTTTAGATAATAAAATTGTCTTACGTGATCATTGAACATTTACAAAACATTGTAGGGTGTAAATTGTAATTAACGCGCTGGCATTGTAATAAATGGTAGGGCGTTACTTATGTTTGCGATATTTTTTTCGTATGGAAACCTGCTTGATAGCCTCTTTAGTTAGTAATCATCGATATATTATTTACCTAGATGCACAGTTGACGCTCGGAAAATGGGACAGCAAAGAAGTGCTTAAGCACTCGTTTTGCCTACAGTGGGACGTCGATAGAATTCTAAATTTCAAAATTCAAATTAAAGAACGCTTGCTCATTTCATTTAAAAACCTACTTTATAACACGTGCTTAGGGTTATATTTGATTTAATTACAACTTGTAATCATTTTTTTTGTTTTATTTCTGAGACCACTTTTTAGGAGGATATTTGCAAAGAACTGTGCATCTAGGGTATAATATATTGATGTTAGTAATATTAAATCTCTTTGACTTTACTTCTTCTGAGATATTTAATTAATATATCTATTAAAAAACGAACAGTGAAAACTCCAGTTACACTCTTTATTTCGTTGGCTCGAAATGAGAAGTTTAAAATGATATTTCGGTACACCTCTCTATATCACAGGATTAGTCAGTTACCTTTTAGGCCACAGCTGTTAGGGCAGAAATTGGGCAGAAATTGTGTGCTCTCAACTCTCCGTGTTATCCAACCCTAGTTACGTTTCAACTTTCTTAATAATTCGTTTTGGTGTTATGAAGGGTTCAGTATCCTTGTTGCTCGATATTGTGTTATATTGTTGCTTGAATTACGTAGCACGATGTTATGTTTTTTTTATTGTGTACAGCGGCCTGAGCAGGAAAATTTCTGATAACCGTAAATGTATTCGAACTCGATGCGCGTCTATGAAATTTGTATGAAATATTAACCAAACGTCATCAGTGCGCAGCGAACTCAAATACATTTACATTTACAATAGTTTTCCGTGCTCGGGCTACTGATATATGTATATTTTTATGTAGTTCAGTAATAATAAAATTAATATACTTTTATAATCAAAATTCTTCCTTTCAATATGTGGAGTCGGCATCACGCACTTTGTCAAACATGATGCATACAGGATTTGGCTTAGTTTTTACGACCGGATGCCTGACGTCAACCTCGCTGGAGGATCCAGTCCCGGGCAAATCAAATTAGAAAAGTCGCTTTGCCCGATCTGAGAATCGAACCCAGGCTACAACGGCCCGTGTTATGCTGCCTTTAGGCCAGGAGGCGACAATTTTTGTTATAATATATAGCATTTTTTTTATTTTTTAGGCAAGCACTTTTTATCAATGATTTATTATCATGTCTCTTGCGGACTTCTTATAAGCAATTTGTAATCGTGACACTACCAAAAAAAGCTATAAATATTTATTAGAATTCTCAAATTCTTACGCCCAGCCGTCAGTGACAAAAATAGCCAATTCGCTCCAGCTGACTAGCCGCCTGGAGTAAACCAGTCTAGACGAAAAGTCGTGTTGGTAGACAAACACCGTCATACTTAAAATAAGGGCAAGTTTATATGTACCTATAAATAAAATAAAAAAGTTTATTGGTCACGTAGGCATATCAAATGCTATTATGACAGGTCACAACAAGGTCTAAATACATTTGTATAACAATCATATTACAACACTATCAATTTAGAAAACAAGCAGGCAGGTATTTTTATTTTTTTATTTTAGGGGGGTTAGATAAAAGGTTGTGATTTGTGGGAAAGGGAACGAACGGGATATGGTAGGAATGCTAGCAGGGAATTGACGGGAAAATAAAATAGGAAGCTTGTAGGATTTGACTGGAAATGTGAATACGGAAAATCACGTGGACTATAAGGCCCTATCCTAGCTAACCTACCAGCCTTTCTCTAGCTACCTACGGATGACGATCCGAAGAAGACGGAAAGAAACTCCGGAATTTTTTTTCATCATCAATTGACTTTCCTTTTTTTTCCTCTCTCCTATATAGTAGGTATTAAGGATTGATATAATCTAAAATAATAAAATCTACGTGGTTTCTGTAAGTTGATTTGATACGTTTTGCTTATAATACTTTAAAGTTGCAGTCGTATTATTTAAGGGGAAAAATAAATAATATGCTCCTAAACCCTAACTCATCTACAAACAATCGATGTCGACTCTCCAGCAGTTTAATACCGCTGTTGACACAAATCTCCCATCTCTTCCAAATCCCTATTTCCTTCTTTTAAAGTTGATCACATATATAAACATAAGCTCACGCCTGTATCCCCGAAGGCGTAGGCAGAGGCGCACTAGCGAACTAGAATACCCACATAGCTTATTTTCGTCACAGACGTGATAGGGGGCACAATTTCTAGACTCCGGGTTGATATTGAAAAATTCAATATAATTTTACCCGAACCCAGGACCCATACTCAGGACGGATAGTCGTACCGCGCACGCAATACCACCACGCCACCGAGGCAGTGTTGAGGTTGATCCCCATAATTATTTTAATATCGTACCTGATGTCGTGGAGATTATTTAACATCAGGTGACCCACCTGCTCGTAAGTCAATTTCTGCTATAAAAAACACAGTCATACGCAAAAAATACAAGCTTCAGAAAGCCTTTTTCACTGGTTAAAAATAGCCGAATAATTTGCTTGGAGACACAAGTTGTATGGAAGCTTTGATAATGGAATATTCCATTTCTTTCGACGTCACCAGACAGGACTAGATTAGATTTTTATTTGTAGATATTTCTTTCTTGCCTATTAAGTACATATTTACATATTTAAAAGAATGTTGTTTTATCGAGATCAAACGTTAGACATTTGCATGTATTTGATATTGGAGGCGCTATTTCAAATTAGATGGTAGCAAGCGTCTATAGTAAATATTTATCTGTTCTCGCGACATTCGTGTCTCGTATACAAAGTAAACTCGTAATTATTCATACTTGAATGGATATAAGTCGAATTAAATGTAAAACGTGGATTCTGTATAGTTTAGTGTTTTGTGAATTGTATGGATATGATTTTTTTTATATCAGAGACTTACACAGGAGTACGTCGGTCGTAGGTATCTGGCCTAGATCGTACCAGGAGTGCCTTCTCGTGGACGGTCCAAAAAGAGCTGGCTGGAAATTTTGGAATAAGATATGGGAGCCAATGATCTTATTGTGAGGATGCTAAAGATCGGGCGAAGTGGAAGCGGTTAAGTAGGAAGTCGGACATCGGATGACGCCAGACACAAAGAAGAAAGAAAAAGATTGGTGAACGAGCGGGTGTGTTAGTGGTAAGCAGTCTCCAAATATTCAAGGGTTCGTTGCCAATCGTAAAGAATAGGGATTTGGAAGAGGAGTAGGAACTTGGGCCTCGGGAAATCTCCCTCAACGAACGAAACGAACAGCAAGCTGCCACTTTACGTTGGTTTTCTGTGAGACAGTATTAAACTGATCGACCCGGCCTATTCGTGCTGTAAACGTTACGGTCTACAGTGTGGCTCTACCATTCAAAATTTTATATATATTTTATGCTAAAGAGACTTACATAACATAAACGCTCATGCCTCTATCTTCTAGAAGGTGAATAGAGGTAGACCCATGATTTGGAAATTTGCTGTCACATAATTTGATAAGTATCGATATACTGACAAATTCTTCTTCCAAGCAAATCATGATGATGTAGCTGGTGGTCCAAATATATACATTCGTAATCTCCATTCTTTGGTACATTGCGTCTTGACTTACTTTGCTAAGCTCTGTGGGAGACGATATCACTTGCTATCTGGGGATATCGGTTGATGGTTGGAGTTTCAAATTTAGAGAAGTTTTAGTGCACATTCTCACGATGTTCTTCTTTTATGCGATCACTCATCTTCTATAATATAAAAATGAATCGCTGAATGTCTTGCTAAGCGCAAATCTCGAGAGCATCTGAACCGATTTCGCTAATTATTTTTTTAGATTATTCCTTGAAGTACGAGGATGGTTCTTACGCAGAGAAAAATTTAAAAAATTGCTCGAAAAAGTCTAAGAACAACACTTTTCTATACTCCCATATAATCGATTCGTAATATTACTTACTTAAGTCAATTTGAACTTTAATACCATACCATAAAGTTTAAGTGTTAGTGGACAGGTTCCAGGAAGGCAAAACAATTGAGTGACGTTAGTATATTAATATAATAATAATAATATTAGCCCTGTAATATTACTGTCCCACTGCTGGGCACGGGCCTCCTCTACCAATGAGAGGGGTTAGGCCTTAGTCTACCACGCTGGCCTGATGCGGGTTGGTAGACTTCACATACCTTCGAAATTCCTGTGAAGAAATTCTCAGGTATGCAGGTTTCCTCACGATGTTTTCCTTCACCGTTATAGCAAGCGATATTTCACAATGAAAATACACTTAACATAGAAAAGTCAGAGGTGTATGCTCCATTTTGGGGTTGGTCTCGAACCTCCGACACTTGTCTCGTCAGTCCGTACCATTCCCAACTGAGCTATCGCTGCTTATTAATATTAATGTCAATATTTGTCAATATTTATACGATGGTAACATTACTCAATTGTTTTGCCTTTTCTCTTTTTCCTGAATAGAAGAATAAATATTTTTAAAAATTTAAAGAATCTACTAGGCGGTACGAAGTTCGCTGGGTTAGCTAGTAAACTTATAAAATTCAAAGGTGCATGCTCTTAGTATTTCCATTACATTCGTCTGGGCAGTCCTTATGACCTACAAGTCCCAACTGAGCTATCTTGCTATAGCACGTTATAATTACTGATGTCAATTTTTCTTATTTTTTGTTCTTTCTAAATAAATCACGTAACTGAGACATAACCATACGAGCTTCAATTATTTTCCTTACATCAGGACCTAAGGAAAACCCACCATTACTCCGATACAGAACGTTCATTAAACTAATTATCCCTGTCTAAGACACTGATGTTATCTACTTAGCCGTCCGTCCCGGCTGTACTGTCTACTCCAATTTCGTTAATGTAACACTTTTTCGTGAGAGACGTCATGTTGCTTTTTGCTTTGCGATGTAGGTTAATTGTTTTTGGATAATTGCTGCTGTTCAAATTGTTTGTGATGTAATTGCTTGGTAAAGTTATTTGGATGTGACTTGTGTATTAAACTAACAATACATACATAATATCACGCCTGTATCCCATAGGGGTAGGCAGAGACTATGGATTTCCACTTAGCCCGATTCTGACACACTACTTCCGCTTCATCTACTTTCATCAATCTCTTCATACATTCGCGTCGGTTAAGGGTACTTTTTATATTTCCTTTAGTTAATATATCTTAAACTAACAATAGTTTGTATATCTCAATTGAAAGAATAAGGTACCAAAAATTTAAGGGTATGTGAAGTTTATTGAACTATGTAGTATGGATTCACGAAAATAAGCAGTTTTAGACGTACTTGCAACGCGTGTTCGTACAAGTAATACCAGATTTCATCCATAGTTAGACATTAAATAGATGGTATTATAATAGGTACATTAATAATACATTGAGGTGTAATTACAGCAAAATTAAGTTTAGAATTCGAAATGCGTGATTTTTCACGAAGTACAGAAGCTAATAATACAAATAAGGCTCATGCCATACAACTATCATTATCTGCTGCTGACTTGCCGTCAAATACACTTACACTTGCCGTAAAGTATCTTGCAATTTCCAAATATAAAAACTCTAAAGTGCAACATTTTGGCGTTCCAAAGGACTATATTCCAGAAACTACTAGAAATGCATGGATTAAAAAAAAATCGCAAACCCAAATAACTGCTAGTACTAATCTACACAAGGCAACAAATCCTAAAAGCTACAGGTAAGAGGAAACTAAAACATCCGCTCGATGCATGCCTTACAAAACTCAAAACAAAACAAAACCGCAGATCCATTCGCAGCGGATACAACAGCGGAAATAATTCCGAAAACACGATCCGGAGATTCCGTCCGATATTCGGCTAAAGTCAACGCCGACGGTGAGAGATTTGTGTTCGGAAATGGATTGAAGTCGGCCATTGTTGTTGGCGTCGGTGACTACGAACTAAACCCGCAACGATGTCTATGGATCCATCGGTATTTGCACCGAATGCCTCCCGAACAACGCTCTAAACAACCAATCAAATGTTCTGCTTTTTATAGTTCTCGTGCACATGTAGCATCTAATGCATCAATTGCTTAATATGTCGTGCAATGATATAGAAATGAAATCGAAATCACCTCTTCTTTCCACTAACAAGCATCGTATCATCATCATCATAAGCCACAGGACTTCCACTGCTAGACATATGTAGGCCTCCCTCAAAGATTTCCAGATCGATCTGTTGAAAACGGCCTGCATCCAGCGACATCCTGTGAATGTTATTAGGTAATAAAAGTAAAAAATATATTAAATTAAAGATTACTTATTTTTATTACTGGTAAGTATATCTGTACTTGGCATTAATTAAATATTTACTTATATATTAGTAAAATATCTCTTAATACAATAAGGTCGCACGAAGTCGCTGGATGCAGGCCGCTTCCAACAGGTCGATCTGGAAATCTTTGGGGGAGCCTCATGTCCAGTAGTGGACGTCTTGTGGCTGATAATGATGATGATGATAACACCTCTTTGTTGTGGTTGATAGTAAAAAATGAGATCTACAGAAGCTCTTCCTTTTTTGCAGACAGTTCAAAAGGAAATGCTGCTTTTAACTAGTAATACTGATTTAAATCGACACCGATATCGACCAAAGAGATATCGGGCCAATGATAGAACGTTCATGTAAAAGGAACGATAAAAATCAGGATATCAAAGAGTTTCCGATGCATTTTGATAGTATGTACATTACAGCTTTGACGAATGGGTAGAAATTTGTAGCCTGATTACGAGTTTCAAGTCTCGAAAGAGTGATGCGTTTGGCTAATTTCTTGAGTGCATTGCAGTTCAGGGATTATAAACGTTTTTTATCACGTCAGATAAACAGATGACAAGAAATTTTATTGTAAATCAAAACCAGAATGTTTCCTTTAAAAGATAAAACTCAAATCCTGTCTGCGTCTTTGTATTTGATTATGTGTAGAGGAGACCATACCATTTCATTAAAGTATGTCGTCTATAGCGTTGACGCAGATCTGAATCGTTCTTTTAAGGATTCAGTTTTAAATGGCAGCTTAGAAATCACTATCACTAAATCGACTGGCTCGGTGGCGTGGTTGTATTTCGGTACGACTACCGTCCTGAGGTCTCGGGTTTGATTTCCGGGACGGGTAGTGATATTGGAATTTTTCATATCGGCCCGGAGTCTGGAATTTGTGCCCGATAATACGATAGGCTCGCCCCCTATCACATCTGGGACGGAACTAAGCTCGGCGAAATGTGGGTGTACTAGTTGGCTAATGCGCCTCTGCCTACCCCTTCAGGGATACAGGCGTGAGCTTATGTTATATTAAATCACAGTTGGGAATATTTGATAATTTTATAAAAAATCACCATCACTAATATCAATGTGTTGTACTTTGGTGTTGTATTTATAATTGTTTTTTTTTCAATAGAGACTTAGAAAACATATATGTCACAGAATAATTTGATATATTTTCTTGGTAGTGGCCATTCAGTTGTAATTTATATAAAACATAAAACCACTTTTGTAAATGTACAGATTTAGGCAGAGGTAATGCATCCATTTCACGCCAACTGCATTTTCCGGACCATTAGTGACGAAGAGTGACGTCACGGACGTGAATCGGTTCTAAGCTCTCTGTGTGTCTTATCGCTTTATAAATGAAAATAATAGAATAAATCATCTTTCTTTATTGTTAAAAAGTGTGTCATAGTGCTTTGTACAGTTATTAATATTATTATTCTATCGTAATTTAGTAACACAATTAAAAACTTAACTAAACCTTAAAATACTCAAATCTATTAAAATCTACCCTTAACCGAAATAATATAAGTGTGCCACAATAAGTGAAGGATTTCAATCTGGTTACATCGTATAAGTGTGCTTCGGCGTTCATTATAAGGAAGTGTACAGGCTAATAGTGCGAGTGCCCCATAACTTATAGCCATAAATCACGTACCATAATTTGTTTATTGTGGCGCCATCTATTCGTTAACTGCTGCACTAACTTTCTTATAAGTCGATCCAATATGCCCGGTATAAGGTGTGGGAGCTGCAGTAAGTTCATGTCACCTGTAGATGGCGCTAAATGCGGAAGATGTAGTACGTTGTATCATCGGTCCTGCGTGGCCCTACCGCAAACTGGTATCGTTGCACCAACTTGGCGTTGCTGCGAATGTAAGAAGTATGCAAAGGACACTTTTGCAACTGCTACAACATCACCGGACGCTGCGTCTTCCGCGATTGCGGTAACTATTGGCGACTTTGAGTCGGAATTGCGCCGTATTAGGGAGGAGCTGCGCACGGTGCGGAGTGAATTTCGGGCCTTCAGAGAGGAAATGGCGGAGATTAGAGCTCTCAATGGTCGCGTCGATATAATTGAAAAGAGGCTCGATGTCTTGGAGCAGCATGGTATCACCCAGACTACGACCAGTCCTAAAGTGGAGGAGATCATGTCGCAGCTTAAACGCGAACTTAATGAACGGGACCAAGAAGTTTTGGCCAACGATGTGGAGATTACCAATCTACCGGAGACAGCTGGAGAGAACCTGACCCATACGGTGAAGCTCGTTGCTACCAAGCTGGGTGTCAGTCTAGAGGATCGCGACATAGTCAGTGTGGAGCGAGCAGGTGGTCGACGTATTAACGCCACTAATTCGTCAGGACCCACTGAACCTCATCCGCGACCCGTTGTTGTACGCATTGCGCGCCGGGACCTCCGTGATGTATTGATGAAAAGCGCGCGAGTCCGCCGAGGAGCTAATACAGCTGACTTAGGCCTACCTGGACAACCAAGGCGCTTTTATATTAACGAGCGATTGACAAAATTTAATAGAGTCCTTTTTCGTCAAGCTCGGGACGCCGGACAACAAAAGGGATGGAAATTTGTGTGGTCGAGCAGAGGCCGGATTTTTGGCCGGCAAAAGGATGGCGATGTTGCTTACCGCATCTGCTGTGTGGCGGACATACCACGGATTTTTGGAACCCCGGAAAATGTTACAACTACAAACAATTAACATTAATTGTACTATCTACTACTATAATTATCTAGTATTTAATATCTGTCATAATTTCGCTTATTGTATTAATTCCTTATTTTTAATGATTGGGTTGAATTTTGTACTTCTGTATTCACTTAATATTCTAAGACGCAATTTAACTGTATCTATATATCTGCATAGTTTAGTAATGCAATCGGTTTTAGTCATAAGTCTTGGACAACATTTTGCGTACTCATTATTTTTAGATCACATATTTTGCACACCTATTATTCTTATATATCTTTTTCTTCTGTCAAAGTTATTAATGGTGCAATCATCTCATTATATATTAGCTATTGCTATGAGCCAACATGTCAATTTTAATACAATTACTATTATTTCTCATTATTTTGTTTGTATCTACATGTTAAAATATTGCCATAAAAATAGTTGTTTCGAGTGGTATTGCTAATATTTACAGTTTTATTATTACTTTTTTGTAAATGTTTCGTAGCGTATTTATAAAGTTTGGCTTATTTAATGCTGGATCATTGGCCACCGGTCATGATGAGTTCATGGTTGCCATGGGTAACCACTCTGTGGACATTATGGCCATTAATGAGACATGGCTACGACTGGGAGAGGAGGGGCGAGCACCAAAAATTCCAGGTTATCAACTAAGACATATACCTCGCCCTAAGACTGTGCGGGGTGGACGGGGAGGAGGAGTAGGTTTTTATATAAAATCAGGCATCAAAGTACGAGTTCGACCGCATCCAGAGCAATTAGAAGTTGAGCAGCTCTGGATGAGTCTTAACGCTAATAAGAAAACCCTACTTATTGGGACTGCTTATCGTCCGCCTTGGTTGGACTTGGATTTATTCCTTGACTCGGTAACTCAAAGCATCAATGCACTCGCCCCTTATGATCAAGTCATCCTGTTAGGTGATTTTAATGTAAATATGTTGGACACAAGCAGCTCAAAATTTAAGCGTCTAACGGAATTTTTAAATTACAGTGGACTTAATCAGGTAGTAACGACTCCAACGCACTTTGTAAACAATAGCTCATCATTGATTGATGTCATTTGTACGGATGCACGTTACAGGGATATCTCAGTAAATCAAATTAATGAACTGGGCCACCACTCCTTCATCACTTGCCAAATCGTTTTAAAAAGGGATAAACCCGCAAAAAAAATGGTAGTGTATCGTCCTTTCAAAAATATTATATTTGACATCTTTGAGAGTGACCTGGAAGCGGTCCCTTGGGACTCCATTTGCAACTTGCTGGATGTCAATGTAATGGTATCCACGTTTAGTGCGTACGTCAACCATATCTTCGATATTCACGCTCCTATTAAACGTAAAACTTTTAACTGTCTGCCAACCCCTTGGATTACACCTACTATTAAACGTATGTGTAGTTTGCGTGACGAAGCTCGAAATAGGTTCCGAAATACTAAGTTGCAATCCCACAAAGATTTTTATTTGCAATTAAAACAACAAGTTGTACAGTCTTTAAATAGTGAAAAGAAAGCCTATTTCACTAAATATATTAATGCGAATATTAATAACTCAAAGACATTGTGGAAAAATTTGAAGTCGCATATATACACGTCTAATCAATTTAATGAACTTCCGGATGAACTTCTTGATCCAGACGCAATAAATAGGGCATTTTTAGACGTACCTGGTAGTCAGAATGTTACTATGTCACAGTTGACATTCTTTGAGTTTCATAGGCATGGATCGTCGACTTTTAATCTTGAGGAAGTGGACGAAAATACAGTTAGCAACATACTTAATAGCATTACGACCAATGCTCAGGGTATAGATGGCATAACAAAGGAAATGATAGGACTTACGCTTCCTCAAACCCTTAGAGCCATAACGTCTATAATTAATACGTCTATTAATACTAATACATTTCCCTCACTTTGGCGTTGTGGCATCGTTCGACCTATACCTAAGAATAATAACCCTCAAGATTACAAGGATTTGCGTCCTATAAGTATTCTTCCTTGCTTATCAAAGGTATTGGAGCGGGTGGTTTATTTGCAAGTTGTAAAATACCTAGAAACTAACTGTATTCTCCCGGATCTTCAGTCTGGTTTCAGACAGGGTCGAGGAACTACTACGGCTCTACTGGACGTAGTAAATAATATTCTTGAGGCTCGGGATAAAGGGAAAGGAACCATTCTTACCTTGCTTGATTTTTCGAGAGCATTTGATGCTATTAACATTAACCTACTTTTGGCTAAACTTAGCTATTACGGGTTCGAAGTGAACACTTTAAGATGGTTCCACAGCTACCTGTCCAACCGCTCTCAATCAGTCGAGATAAAAATGGGAGATGGCTCCTCGATATCCTCTCCCCACCTGTCTGTAACTCGTGGAGTGCCCCAGGGATCGATTTTGGGACCGCTTCTGTTTATTATTTACAGTGCAGACATTACTCAATGTTTGCGTGACTGTAGATACCATATGTATGCAGATGACATCCAACTGTATAAATCCCTCAAAGCTGATCAACTGTCGTTCACTGTGCACCGAATTAACGCGGAGCTCAATAGGGTGGTGTCATGGTCTGAACAAAATTGCTTAGTATTAAATCCCACTAAGTCAAAATTCATTGTCCTTGGCAGTAAAAAACAAGTGAATACTATTGTTTCAGCCAGACCAGAGATAAAAATTAAAGATGAAATGATTGAAAGGGTAGAAACTGCACGTAACCTTGGATTGATTATGGACCCCGAGCTTCGCTTCGAGTTACACATAGGCAATGTTATTAGAAATTGTTTTTATAGACTAAAAATACTTTATCGGTTTAGGCCATATTTCAGTGAAACTTTACGTAAGAGATTAGTGGATACTTTAGTACTCTCGCGACTAAATTACTGTGACGCTGTGTATGGACCATGTCTATTATCACGCACGGAACGACTAATACAACGGGTACAGATCGCTTGTGCTAGGTTTTGTTTTAACATCCCACGTCGTAGCCATGTCACACCTTACTTAAATGATGCCAATATTTTAAAAATGTCAGCCCGAAGAGAATTGCATATGGCAACTTTATTGTTCGGGATATTTAAGTCACAAAATCCAAAGTACCTGTATGATAAGTTAACTTTTAGGCATGATCATGCAAGGTATTCCCCACGTCCTACGACGAATCCTCTGTCGACGCCATCATATAGAACTGCTGCTTTCCGTGGCAGCTACCAATTCAGAGCGACTCGATGCTGGAATTTTATCCCGCCGCCATGCAGATCTAAAAATAGTAAATATGGATTTAGCCTTTCCTTTAAACAGTATTTATTATTGGTTCAAAAACAACAGTAATAAACTATTAATTATTAATTATAAAACATACCTTATTTTATGGACCGTATGGTGAGTAGAATCCTGGCACCGGGGCCGGCCGGTGATTGGTGCCGACAGAAAAATCACAAACATCTTGCTCTGTGTGTTAATGGGTATTTATTTACTTGTTATTTCCAATATTTCCAATACTCATTTGTTACATATTATTGTGTAGACTCACTAGTTTCATTGTTTTTTGGGTAATATATATATATATATATTTAATTATTTAATAATGATCGCACTATTTAAAAGAAAAGGTGTTTGCAAAATCACTATTCTGTATAATATTGACTTTAAGACGCCACATGACTGTCTCGGAGCCGAGCGCCGGTCGTATTGAGTTCACATAGCCCACCGTATCGGCGCAGCGGCTCGCTGCACTTACCATAATAAACAAGGTGCTATAGGTGCCTACTATGTATAGGTTATGTTGTACTTTGTTTATTTAACGGCCTCCGTGGTGCGGCGGGTGAGTGGCCGGTTGTGGAGCGCATGGCTGTGGGTTCGTTTCTCGCAGCGAGACAGGTGGTTGTGTGGCCCACAAGTGTTTGTTTCGCGTAATATTTTATTTTGATTTGCCTCCGTTGCGTCACTTAGGTGGCCACTGAAAACCAGCGCCGTGTTGTGGCTCACGTCGCAACGCAGCATTTAAGCTGAGCTGGCCACCTAACTATCACAACTCATCTGTGCAACGCGCCCTTTAGTTGATGCTGTTTATGTACATTGTGTTATGTTGTATGGTGACTATTGTGATAATAAATTCATTTTCTTTCTTTTTCTTTCTATTTTCTATTAGGTGATAGAGGACGAGCCTATCGCTACATCGGGCACAGATCCAAAACCGAGAGCCTTGACTTGAGAATCAAACAAAACAGGGGTTTTACGAAAACCCAGTAGACTCAAGCCTTGAATAGAGTTATGTAGTGTATAAAGAACAGTTTTTATGGAACTACTAGCTTCTGGTCTCAGTTTCGCCTGCGTTAAAAGGTCATCACGGAAAAATATTAGGCGTGATAAGATCGTATAGTATTTATACAGATATAATGTGATATATATGTATGTATGTTCTATATCACTTAAGGATGAAGTGTCAAGGAAAGTAGGTAGACCACCAGCCAGATGGGAGGATGACATTGTTAAAGTTCAAGGCAGAACGTGGACGAGACTAGCGCAGGAATTGTTGGTGTGACAGGGAAGAGGTCTATGTCCAGCAGTAGATATATAGGGCTGATATAATGATGATGATGATGATGATGATGATGTCATTTAATTTAAATTAAAGATTCTTCCTTACTTATGGCGATATTTTGGTCTGTGTTTGTTTATAGTTTAATGTAGAAAATTGTCTAAATAAATAATAGATATATATTATGTAAATATAATTGTATAACAATACACAATCTTTATTAAAAACCCCAAATATTAGCACTGTTTTTCTCAATACATCACATTACGAAACAATAAACTCGTGCAAAATTATCCTCAAACTACTTCCATTGTCTTTTTTGTTCCGTGTAAATAGCAACCAAAAGCTAATGCGTACATAGATATACAAACTACGTTTTATTATGTGTATAACACACTATTACATTATATCAGAATCCACATACACAGTAGCTTTATCCGAAATTGGCCCGTCCAATCCTGTGTTCAAATAACAAACATCAAAACACGTCGTCTGATTTACAGCATTAGAGGGATAACGGAGGCAAGTTCCCCTGTCTTTGTTTAGCCTCTTGACGTTTATATTGAGAATAAATTCAGTGCTTTATGCTCCGGGTTGTGTTGTCACCTATACATTTTTACGAGTTGGGCAATATTGGGGTCGCCGGTATATTTATAAAGATTGTCCCAGACGCTCAGCCAAATTAGGGAGTTCACTTTGCCGACGAAATTACGTTGTAAATTATAAAGTGTTTTGATGTTTATTTGCTCAATCAAGTCGGTGAGTTAAGTGAATTTTAGCTGGAATGGATTTGGGGGTGGAGATGTAATAGAGCGATGATTATGGTGATTATAAATATAGTTTATTCAAGTCTTTTTTCACCTTTTTTATATAGCAGTTACTCGCAAACGAGCAGATGGGTCACCTGCGGGTTTAGACAAGTGGCTTATGCGCTCGTCGAATAGAATAGTCGAATAGAATAAATGTATGGGAATAACATAAGAGTACGCTATTTAAATCGTACTCTTATGTCATTCCCATAAATTTACTATTCTATTCGACTAGCGCATAATCCACTTGGCTAAGCCCACTGATTGTAAGTGATCTCCACCGCCCATAGACACACAAGATACAAAAATAATCATGGTTGCGTTGCCAACCTAAAAGGATGCAATGGAAGGGGAGGGGTAGGGGATTGGGAAAGGGAGGGGGGTACATTTACCATACCATGCCATCGAAAATCTCACTCACCGAACGAAACGCGACAGTAAACTGCCACTTTACGTCGATTTTCTGTGAGACAGTGGTATCAAATCGGTGGAGCTAGCCCATTCGTGTTGTAGACGTAACTGTCTACAGCGTCGATCTACCACTTGACCTTATCCCATTATAATGCCGGGTTGGCGCAATTGACTTCAACCAAATTGTAGATAGGATTTGGATTGCGTTTGGTTAAGTTTTGTGAAACAGTCACTGGCGACTCATTTATAAAGGAAATGAATAAATTGTTGACGGGTTGCTTGCTAGAAATCATCTCCCTGTGGAGGATCCAGTCCCGGGAATCATATTAGAATCAGTACTTCACCTGACCTGGGATCCGAACCCAGTACCGCTTAGTACAGACCATACACACTGACACTAGTAGCTTACAATCTTACAAACATAGTCAATTTCAGTTCAAAAAACATGTCTCTATTTACAGAATTAACTCTCTGGATTTCGTATGAAAGCGAAACAAATACAGGAATTATGCGTCGAATAATGTATTTTACCCTAATCCGGAGAAGTAATAAAATGCTTAACAATCATTAGCAGTAAGCTTGAGTGTTGTGTGGGTGTTAAGCCGAAAACAGTGGGTGGCGCCATCAATTCCAACTTGATTTCAATGAGCCCGATTCTTATTCAGGAGTTTCGTGAAATAACAGCACCTATTAATTATCGATAGCGTCGGGCGAGGCGAGTTGGTATCGATTTATCGTTCGTTACGTAATAAGGAATTGGAATATCGATTGAATGAAGTAAATTATATGTTTACAATCATCATCGACATTCATAACGTTTTTCATTTGAATATTATGAGTACTTTTTTATAGCAAAGATTGGCAAACAAACAGATGGGTCGCTTGATGGTAAGTGATCTCCACCGCCCATAGACACCCAAGACACAAAAATAATCATGGGCGTATTGTTAACCTAGGAGGGAAAGGAGGGAATGGAAGGGGAGGGAAGAGGGATTGGGAAAGGGAGGGGGGAAATGGGTTACCGGTATTCTCACACACCGAACGAAACGCGACAACCAGCTGCCACTTTACGTCGGTTTTCTGTGAGACAGTGGTATCAAACTGGTCGAGCCGGCCCATTCGTGCTGTAGACGTAACTGTCTACAGCGTGGCTCTACCACTCAAAAGTATACTAGGAGTATGTATAGTTTTGTATCATACGCATAGCCGTCGGTTTTGTGCCAATTTAATCCAATATGAAATTTCAAATGAGCTCAACACGAATACGTATACGAAAAATATTCGCGCTAGGGCCTTTGATGCGTCAACTTGACGACTGAAGTTTCGCCTGCCTTACCTCTGTTACCATTCTGTCTTTATTCAACGTCAGTAGTCCTCACTGGTCAGTTTAGAATAAATAGTTGAAAAACTTTGCTATCGATATTTCGATTAAAAAGTCTCTTAATCTCTTCTCGTCTTAGTATTTTCATTACTGAAGGTTGTCTAAAGACTCTATGGTCATTTATAAAAGTAAGACTGTCTTTCGGAATTGCAGATTCGTGGCTAGAGGTAGAGTCTAGGCCCTCTGAATTATCGAATCATTTTCTTCAACAGCTTACGGCCGTGAAATTTTAAACTTCGCACACTTTTGTTTATAATCTGATTGAAGGACAAAAGACTCTAAACTTCGGAGCCTCGAGGAATTATCTCGCCTTGATTCAAAATATATCTTGCGGTTAATTCTCTAATTCCTTATGGTACTAACTCACCTGATTGGTCTAGTGGCAGCATGTATGGGCTGTAGACTGGAAGGTCCTATGTAGGTTCGATTCCCAGGTCGGGCAAAGCGGTTTTTCTATCATGATTTGCCCTGACTGAAGATAAATCAGAGCTAATGTGAGCGGCAGAGCTACGCTGTAGACAGTTTCGTCTATAACACGTAAGGGCCCGCTCTATCGGTTCGATAGCAATGTCTCACAGAAAACCGACGTAAATTGACTGCTGGCTGCCGCGTATCGTTCGGTGACTGAGATTCCGGTGGCGCAATTTCCACCTTCCCTTTCTTTCTGCCATCTTAAAAGGAGGAAAATAGGGATACGCTATTTTGTCTTGATTCTTTTGTCTTCGGTGTCTATGGGTGGTGGAAATCACTTACCATCAGGCCTATATTCAGCAGTGGACGTAATGTGACTGATGATGATGAACCCTCCAGCTCGTTTGCCTGTCTCTGATTAAAAAATAACCAAACCACAGTCGACACTAAAGTACAATGACCGTTGGCTAATGCAGTCTGATTGTGCGGCGCTTCTCTTGAATATTTTGCTTTAAATAATGAGCGGCGTGGTCGCGGTACACATTATTTATGTTGCTGACGGCTGCATTTATAATGATGAGAAACTGTTTAATACGTCGATTTTTAATAATAAGCTGCAGCCCGAGCAGGAAAATTTCTGACAACCGTAAATGAATTCGTGCTCGATGCGCGTCTATGAAATTTGTATGAAATATAAATGAAATGTCTTCAGTGCGCAGCGAGTCTACATTTACATTAGTTTTTCGTGCTCGGGCTACAGATGTTAAGTGATGTATCTAATGGGGAACTTGCACAAAATTATAACGAGATATTGTGTTGATAAATCAATGAACAAAACCATGAAATATGCTGAGATGAAATTTGAAATATAAAATAATAGATATTTTACAAAATATGCTACTTATAAATTACGTATAATGGAACGTTATTGCAAAACCCAAGTGACGTCATAGAGAATCATAGAGCAGTATTTCTAAGTTGGGTTATTTTTTTTCCAATTTTGCCGAAAATTGATATTGTGTTTAGTATGGTGATTAGTGAATTAGATTTCGGAGTTCCTTTTCTTACTTATTCCTTATTTTTACTTCGTTATTTAAATAAATAATTTTAACATTTCTACGCAGTGACATCACGTCCTTGTTTAGCGCGGGGTTTTGGAAGTCATATTTTTACTTGCGATAAATGATTTGTGCATATTTTAATGTTTTTGTTTAACATAACATAATATAAGCTCACGCCTGTGCAGCCACGCTCTGGCAGGCAGAGAATTCCAGACTCCGGGCTAATATGGAAAAATCCTACATCACTTTACCCGACCCCGGGATCGAACCCGAGACCTCAAGACTGTAGTCGTACCGAAATACAATCACGCCACCGAGGCAGTAATATACATCACCATTTTTTGTTGTTTATGTGTACTGTGACATTGCAGCGACATTGTTGTCTTTCCAATAGATTTGCACTAACAAGACAAATAAATTCGTTTGGCACGGGCCGGTCTCTGGCTGATCATATTTCGTTCCGCACCGCAGTCTACTCTCTACACAAACAGGAAATACGAGAAGAAAACAATAAAAAAAATACATTGGAACTACAGATTTGTTGCGTTGTTATCTTTGTTCCTTTGTTTATTCGACTTTATCAAAGCGGAACATCGCACACGAATAATTTTGACAATGAGAAAGAACAAAAAAATATGAAATGATCAAATGTTATTAGTTACTAAGAGTTAGTTTTGACGGTTCTTACATTTGGAAAACGATCATAGATAATAAAGAGTTAAAATAAAAATAATAAATAATAAAATAGATATTGTTTTGGATATACTTTTTTTTTATACTATCATTAGACATTTATTTAAATTTGTTATTTGAAGTAGGGCTGATAATAATCAAATGAGTGAGTAATCAATTGAGTGGTGGAGTTACGCTCAAGACAGTAAAGTCTACAGCACGAATGGGCCGGCTCGACCGGTTTGATACCACTGTCTCACAGAAAACCGACGTAAAGTGGCAGCTTGCTGACGCATTTCGTTCGGTGAGTGAGATTTCCGGTGGCCCATTTCTCCCTTTCCTTCCCCAATCCCCTTTTCCCTCTCCTTCCATTTCCTCCTTTTAGGTTGGCAACGCATCCATGATTATTTTTGTGTCTTTGGTTTTATGGGTGGTGGAGATGCACTTACCATCAGGTGACCCATCTGCTCGTTTGCCAGTCTCTGCTATAAAAAAAATGCATATATCGCGTAACATATATACAAAAAAATACAAACGAATCGATTACTTCGGTGGCGTGGTGGTATTGCGTGCGCGTTCTGAGTGAAGTCTCGGGTTCGATCCCCGGGTCGGGCAAAGTGATATTGGATTTTTCAGCATCATCCCGGTGTCTGGATATTGTGCCCGATGTGGCGATAGGCTCGCCCCTATCATATCTGGGACGGAACTAAGTTCGGAGAAAAATGGGTGTTCTAGTTCACTAGTGCACTTCTGCCTACCCCATCGGGGATACAGGCGAGAGCTTATGTTATGTGTTGATTCTTCTTTTGAAGTCCGTCGAAAACTTTCATAAGCTTTCAACTTTCATAAACCTTTAATAAACGTACGTAAAAGATGTTAATAAACAAAAGCAGACCACAGACTTATAAAAGTAGAAAAATAACACTTAATCCTGCAAGAATGTTCCTGACATTTCAATTACGGTTTATCTTTAAATTTGCTTGTGTAGCGGCCGGTCGCGAACCGGGCCAACTTAGTATCGAGATGGAAATCCGGATATACTTCAAAAGATATTTTAGTACAAAGCATTAAACTTAAATGAAAACTTAATTAAATCTGTTGACTGGGATTTAATGTTGAATCCACTTTGTTACTTTAAACCGGGTTGGATAGAGAAATCTCTTGAGATTCTATTTTCATTTGATAGTAGCAGTAGAGTGAGAATTATTTTCCACCGACTTCCAAAGAGAAGGTCCTCAATTGATCTGTATTATTTATGTATGTTACGCGATATCTCCGCCAAATGTGGGCCGATTTTTGTGTTTGATAGAGCTTATTCCAAGGGTGGTTCCATATAAATTTGGTCACGATCGGATAAATTTTGAAGTCGTACCGACTTTAAGTCATTAAACTTGTGATTATTATGTTACAACAATAAAAAAGCACGGTTTGGGATATTGGATTGAAGCAGGTCATAGGGATACATATCCCTTATATTAAGATTTTTAAAGAAATATATTACTGACCTGTCTGTATATTTTCTTGAAATTCTCAACATCCGAATCCACACCTACATCACCTAAATTCATAATAATGTACCTTGTGATTCGATCTAGAAAGTTCTAATAATAAGGATTGCCTCCCGCTGTAAACTTAGCCTAGAACTTATTAACAACCATGACCATAAACTCAACGCGCGTTCCAAGGCCGACCTTAAGTGACCTAAGTTATATGAAGAAGTATTTGATAGAGAAATTAGGGTAGTATGTTCTATGGGCCTTACCGCCAAATGTTCATACACTTAAGGTCGCCTTATGTCGTTTAATGCCGCCTTATCTGTCAAATTTGTATGGCGAAAATCAATGTAAGAAGCCGTTAAATTTGAGTAGCGTTTGACCATTCGGACGTTACTTATGAAAATATTTAAGCGCTGCTTATCGTTAACCATGGGTTGTCCCTTTCATTTTTAAACAATGTAACGCAAGGAAAAAAGTGACAGGCTATTCTTAGCGAATATGTCTTTAAAGGTAAGGCCCTATGAGTTTAAGCCAAATTTAGGCTTTGGCTGTACATAATGGGGTTACTTATAACAACAGTTTAACTGAGCAAATGGTAAAGAGTAGCCTGTCTCTTTTATTTTCAAACGATGTGACAAGGAAAAAAGTGACAGCCTGACAGGGGATGGGTGTTTTTTTAAGACTATTTTCCAGGGACTGGATCCCCAGATGGGGGTTGATGTCAGGTAGTTGTAAAAATTAAACCAAATCCTGTATAAGCAAGAAAGACTGTATACTATCTACACATATAGATAGTGTAAATTGTAATATTTCCATTAATAAAATTGTAACAATAAATAATACTAAAATACGGCAACAATACTCTATATAGAATTTTATGATGTCACATACGTTTTCACAATAACCTCTTTGTGTGACATATTGCTTTATATTGAAAACTCGTATCTGGCTGCAAGGACCAATTCGTCGTACTGTTACAAGATACAATTTACATTCGCGAGAATTTGAGAATGTTTTGCTATTTGCTAACATTACGTAAAATGTATTATTTTATTTAACACACATTAAAGTAAAATTGTAGATATTCCACTAAAATTAAAAACTTCAAACATTGGATGTTTGAGTGTTTAAAAATTCAAACACGCGTTAATACCTGAACCATTGTTCGGCACATTAGATTTTTATCAAAACATAGAAAAATTCCGTAGGATATGACTTTTACGACGGGGACAAATCTATGAAGCACCTTATTAGTCTTTTCTTTCTACCTGCTCTTATCCCACCTTAATGTGGGGTCGGCGCAACACACTTTTCAAGCATGTTGCAGAAAAGGTTTGGCCTAGTTTTACGACCGACTGCCTGCCTATCGTCAACCCCTTCTGGGGGAAAACAACAAATTTATCATAATAATTATACTAACGATCTTCCAAGCGCATGTTACTTATTCAACAGTGATTTCCATGGAACAAATTTCATTATAAATAAAAGGATGTTTTGACGCGTAATAAGATCCACCAGCACAATACGTGCATTAATGTTTGACACCATGGAAGCTTTAACAAAAGCATTTTACTCATGTTCAAGTTTACTAATTGAAGCCCCTCGTATTGTTTATGCATGAACTTCGAGATTTTCGCGTCAATCCGCATTAGGAGCCGGGTTTCTGAAAGGTATGGTTGTGGAATTTCCTATACCAAAGTAAATATAGTCACATTACCCATTGTCTCGGCTTGTGGTATTGTTAAAATTTAATTCGACAATTCCTTGTTATGGCGACACGCAATGGCGTGCAGTCCATATAAACAAAATAGACACTGTCTACCCTAATAATTTGCTATTTGCGTAAATCATAACAAAAAAAATCATTAACAAGAACACATTTTCAAAATTATAGCGGCCTGCTTATATTTTAATTCGACATGAGGATGATGATGACAGTAAAGAGATAGAGCTGAAGAAAATAATTTTACAAGTATTTTGTCTATCCCGATCGAAATGTTTGTGCACGTCACTGTCAACACGGTACATTCGTATTGGGAATGTTTGATGTAAAAAAACACACGAAAACGGATCACATATATTTGGAGTTACCATGTCCACCCCCAAAAGTATAAAATGTATCACACGGCGATCAAACATGACATATAATATTATACTTTTATAATGTAGAATATTCAAGATATATTATATCAGTTTTTATTGGCGAAATGAAGGAAAAGAGAAGAAAGATTTTTTAAAATGCAAGAACAATTTTTTTCATTTACAATTTTTTACTTTGTAACAGCGTTGATGCAGACGCAAAAAGAAAAATGGATGCTCAAAAGGAAAATAAGCCTTATATGAAACGAGCTCATTGTCAGAGTTGAAATAAAGTAGTTCGTTAAAAAATCCCATTTAAACCCTCATAGGGAAGGTCACAGAAAAACATGGAAGTACAAACAATGGCGACAAAGAAAGGAATTTTATTTGTTTTTGTGTATTCGTTATCTAATCCCACTCTTTGTTCAGGGGTTTTCGGCGGGAGCCTCAGGCAAATTTGGTTTGCTTTATTAGGCTTCAGTATTAGGCGGACAAAAAAACAGAATGTCAGAGGGGTGATTTTTTAAAATTAGCTACCGTTTGGTGTGAATGAATGCAATCTGTGACTTAAGGTTGTGATATTAATGTTGGTATTGTGTATTTATGGTTTAATAACTTATAATCAGTATGTATAAAGCAATTGCTATTATTTTATATTTTTAATCAATACAAAAACTGTCACCTATATTATATCGGGTGTTGCAGAAAGTTGGTACCAATAATAATTCCACATACAAGAATGATTTAAAGCAATGATTTTAATGGTAAAATAAAAAAATAAAAATTTAACTTATTTTTTTTTATTAAGTATAATGCATAGGGATTTTAAAATTGGAATGGGACTATAATAATAATAATAACAATTTATTCATTTTACACAAAAAAACGCAATTAGCATAGACACGGCTTTTTATATGATAAAAATAATTAATAACTGCAAATGTTACTATGGCTGACCTAATTTTCCAGAAACAATTTTTTCGTCACAATTTCAAGTTTCCAATATTCAAAAACTATGAGCCGTACGAAATTTCAAACGTTAGATTGCTAGATATACTCTCTTCAAGTGGAGTTAGATACCAACTTTTCGCAACACCCTGTATATCTAGTTACAATGTATTAGGTTAAACATTGTCTTCTGTGTAATAAATTATTTAGTTCCGTCAAATAATTTTTGAGCAACATCAGTATTGCCATCATATCTAAATAGCAATGTTTTCGCGAAGACAGAATTCCAAAGTTATTTTCCTCTTGGACTTTTATTTTAGCACTCACTGGATTGGACGCGACAAAAGTGAGTGATTTGTAAATGATATGAATCAACCGTCCTCCCAAGACTTGAGAGGGGGGAGGTTGAATCGGAGTGAAACTTTAAGACAGCTGCTCCAAGTTATAAAGTACATTAAAACTTCCCGTTGTTCCGTAAACCTTATTACCGATTTTATAATCCCGCCTATAGACGCATGCACCGCTTCTGCCGCTTAAACGCTGTTACGTTTACGCCTGTCTTGTTAAATTATGGATAACTAAACACTACATTTTCATGCGAAAGTATACCTAGGGATTCGCAGTTTAAGGCACAAAATTAATTTGTAGTCAAATCACATTGAAGTTTAACGTTGATTCAATTAACTTTAAGGGCGACTCGCAGCGCTATTACTAAGGTAGAGTTAAACCTAAACTCGATTTATCCTACAGCTCGCTCTTAAAGAAAGAATAATAACATGACATAAGCTCACACCTGTATCCCCGAAAGAGTAGGCAGATGCACTAGCGATCTAGAACACCCACATTTCGCCGAGCTTAGTTGCGTCCCAGATGTGATAGAGCCTATCGTCATATCGGGCATAAATTCCAGACTCCGGTCTGAAAAATCATATCAATATATCAATATTAATATACTATATCAATATTACTTTCCCCGACCTGGGGACTGAACCCGAGACCTCAGGACGGTAGTCGTACCGAAATACAACCACGCCACCGAGGCAGAAAGAATAATAGAAGGAAAAATAAAGATTTATCGCGGAGATGCAAGTGCCCCATAGAGTTGAAAGTAAACTAAGAGTTTACATTTTTTACGTATTTTATGACTTCTACACCCAATTTAATATTTAAATTATTTGGAAAATATATGCACTGGCTTTTAGTTTACAAAATTAATATACTAAACCATCTCATAAAATAAATATATGTTTGTCTAAATTACTATGACACTCTCTTCGCTTTTTATCACGACAGGCCAAAGTGACTGGTGCGGGCTTAGCCAAGTGGCTTATGCGCTAGTCGAAGAGAATAGTCGAACAGAATAAAGGTGTGGGAATTACATAAGAGTACGCCGTATATAGCTTACTCTTATATCATTCCCATACATTTATTCTATTCTATTCGACTAGCACATAAGTCACTTGTCTAAGCCCGCTGGAGATGTATAGATACTAGTATTTCTAAATGGCATGAATGGGACCTTTTAACCGCCTTAACAGGATTATCACGGTAACAAAGAAAACCTAAACCTGTTTTTTATTCAGTATTAGTCCGGAGTTACTCGCTATGTTACTCGCTGACCATGTAGCTTTCCATAGGTGAAGGAATTGTTAAAATTGGTTCAGTACTTTTGAGCGAATTACGAATGTATTAAAATAATAAATTTCTTTTTTTAATATTAGTGTAGAAATAAATACAAATCATTCGATTCCCAAGGCGAACATAATTTAATTTGCCCGGGACTGGATCCCTCATAGGGGGTTGACGTCAGGCAGGCGACCGGTCGTAAAAACTTAGTCAAATCCTCTTTGCATCATGCTTGTAAAAGTGTGTTCCAAATTAAGGTGGGATAAGAGCAGGTAGAAAAAATAAGTGTAGTAATACAAAAATAATTTAAAAATCTACATTAGGCTTAGAGAAAGAATATATAGAGTAGCCATGCGCGTATACCCGTAAGGGACAGAATATAAGACACAGGGATACCGTGTTGGAAAAATGTACCCGTCATTTATTTGAAACTTAGAGAGAATAATCTAAGATTTGAAATGTAGTTCATATTAACATTTTTTTTTCTTTTTTTGTTTGGTAATAAACATTTAAAAGCGTTATTACAGCAATAACTAACAAGTTTATTTTTGGTTAATAATCCCTCAGAAGTCGCCTCCTTGGTCTAGTAGCATGTATGGGCTGTGAACCGGGAGGTTCCGGGTTTGATTCCCAGGTTGGACGATTCTTATTTAATTTGCCCGGGAGGATCCCTCATGGGAAGTTGACGTCAGGCAGGCGGCCGGTCGTAAAAACTAAGCCAAATCCTACCTGCAACATGCTTGAAAAAGTGTGTAGCGCCGATCCCACATTAAGGTGGGATAAAGGCAGGTAGAAAGAAATAAAAAAATCAAAAAGAACACAAGTTGTACATTAAGCCGCGTCTCCTGCTTTAAAACATTACACAACACATGTATACAAAACATGAGGAGCTGGGGGACGCATGGCTTCTTCTTCTTCCGGCCTTAATCCCATTTCTATTTGGGGTCGGCTCTCCTGTGTGTCTCCGAAGGTGTCTATTCTGGACCGTCGACGGGTCTATATTATTATATTCTAGGTCTTTACTACAGCAATCCATGTTAGTCGGGGTCTTCCGTGCTTTCTCACTGTGTTTTTGTGTTTCAGCACTTTTCTGGTCATGTGGTCCTCCGGTCTTCTCATGACGTGGCCGTACCATCGCAGTCGCGACTCCGTAAGCTTGTCCTGAATAGGCATTACTTTAAAAGTTCCCCGGATATAGCGACTCGGACACATGGTATTTCTGTTTTTTTTTTGTCTATGGTCCATTGTTACATGAGCAGGAGACAATGAAAAACCTTGGTTTATGTAGTGTTTTTCGTGTTTTGTTTCGAAAAAATATTAATAATTAATAACACTCGAAACAAAATACAAAAACACATACGCAAAACAATTAATTTCGCTGTCTCCCCCTCAAAGAACAATGGACCATAGATAAAAATATGTAGCGAAACCATCTCTTGCTTAGGTGCTTTGTATTGTATATGTAATAAAACATTATTTTAGTGCAGGAGACGCGACATAATGAAAACTTCCCATTATTTGGGAAATTAAGTTTTTGTTTTCCTGGTAACACTAAATTCCATTCATGACACCAAATCCGAGTTGGTGTCGGACAATAAAAACGTATACGCAGAACGAGATAACAAATTTTTCGTATGTCTCTATCACTCACACTGTAAACTGTATTTATCTATCTCACTTATACTTGATTTTACTACTTAGACGCCCAATCTATAGTATTCTTTATCTAAGACATTAGGAGGACAAATATCGTGTAACATATTAAATGAGTACTCAAATTGCGAACCATCTTTTATCAGTTGAAAATCTTTCTAAAACTAAAGCTCCCAACCATCAAATAGATACGTATGCACTGATAAACTTGTATAAACCAATGACAGTGAAAATGCAATTGCTTCCACAACAGCTCTCTTCCGGGATTCAATTAAAGTAAATGGTCTCTGGAAGCGGGTTAAACTTGGCGATCCCAGTAAACAGGACTCGTGGCCGAATTCAAAGTTTCCTGATAAATGGCCGCTTTTGTTCTACGGTGCCATGTGGCTCGTTATCACGCTGCATTTATAGTAGGGGAGCCCACGATGCTAAATGGGGATTTACTCGAGCGTCGTAGAGACCTATTGGGATGCAAAGCTTAGATGATATGAAGAAAAAAATGTTATATGATATATACCTTTACATCGGTGGGGGAAGCGGCTATAGATTTTTAAATATGTAAAAAAAAACTGTTGCATGGACATCCTCGAGCGCGTCAGATATTGATAGCATCAATGCCCTACGTATTTTTAATAATGTACGTATGTTAATCTGATCGTTTGCATGATGCGAGTGGTTGTATTTAAGGGTTGAAAATGAAAAAAAAAAAAATTTTATCGAGCGCGTCAGATTTTCTAAGGGAGTGTTAAGTGCACCAAAAAAAAGCTCTCATTCACTAATCTGACGATTTCGATGGGACGCAAACTCGCAGCCATTTTCATAATGTGCAATAAAAATTCGCCATTTTGAAATACTCAAGCGCGTCAGATTAAGATATATATGGTTCATCTTTATGTTCTAAACGTACTGTCTCATAATCTGACGATTATCTAGAGGGATTGGCCTCATCTGACAAAAAAAAATTAGAAAAACGGTTCACCTTAAAGGCCATCCCTGCAACTTCCCGCTAATTCCATTCTTGGCCTCTTAAAATTGTACTTATGACATTTTTGAGCTCAAAATATAATTTATGTGATATTTTGAGCTCGCTGAGTTCAAAGAAATAGAAATTTCATAGAACACTATTTTTGGAATTTTCAAACCGCAATAACTTTTGAATGGATCAACCGATTTTCACGCGGTTGGCGGCATTCGACGCAGTTTTATCATCCTCATAAGTAATTTTGCAATTTTAATTGATCGAACCACAAATTTCGGAGTAATCCCGAAAAAACCCTTTTTCGGGTTTCTTTCGTTCACGATATCTCTCGAACGAATCAACCGCTTTTGACCAGCTAGGTGGCGATCGACGTGGTTTTTCAAGCTCAAAGGCGGATTAGTTTTTGAAGTTGATCGATAAAGCCGGTTAAAAGTTATTCCAAAAAAACCACTTCCAAATAATATATTTTTTTTAAATCATTGAACTTAATTAATTGAAAAGCTCAGGAAGCAGAAACCAGAGTGGGGACGGAGTGAGAGAGTAATAGATAGAGAAAGAGTGAGAGAGGAATAGAAGCGCGGAGAAAGAAATGTACGCATCACGCAACTGCACGCATTTAACTTTATCGACGAATTTTTATTATTTCGGCTTGCGGAAATCGTCAGATTATATATTTTTCATTATTCTTGAATTATTTCCTTCAAAATAAAAAAAAATTTAGCTACGCTCGAGAATGTCGAGATGACGTTTTTTTTTTACAACTTTGTTGCCCTCCCCTTTTTTTACGTCACTCTCAAATTGTCAGATTAGTGGAATATACACTTTTTAGGATGTAATTAACTCACCCTACCTTAATCTGACGCGCTCGAGAATTTCTGATGGTCAATTTTTTTTTACTAATCTGATCCTGTATCCTTCACCGGCGGCCTTATATATGGGCCTCATGTTTTGTGGAGGTACTTAACCGGGTACAAGGTATCCCCCTGTATATTAATCTGTCGCGCTTTAGTAAATCCCGAAATCCCCGCTTGGGCTCCCCTACTATTACTAACGATCTTGGTTCTATGTTGGCTTTCATATTTAATATAAAAGTAATATGCTTTGATGCAATTCTCGAGTCTATGCTTGGTTGACTTTGATGGTCATTATTTTTATTGAGGTCATTATTTGTATATCTCTTTGCAATGTAGTAGGTGATTATATTATTATAACAACTTGCAAGATGCAAAGTCGTAATTATTTTTGTGGGTTATGTAGTTATTATTATAAATTTATTGTCTCCTTTTAAATATGTGTTATCGCCTTTCTGTTTATACCATTGTGTCGCATTATGCTGTGCCGAATAAATATGTTTTCTTTCTTTCTTTCAACTTTCGTTCGAATATACTCTTCTAGAAATCGTTCATGAATAGTGACAAGGTCTTTAATAAAAGCATATCTATTTGGATAATATTAGAGTTAGTTATTATATACGTCGCGATGACGTTATAGGCAAGGTTGAACATTTCAAAATTTTACTTTATTTTATTTATTTATTTAAAGAACCACAACGTCATATATAATAATACTTACGTTATTAAAAATTGTACACTTTTATATAAAGCACTGATATAAATGACAATTTATGTGAGTACACAACTTACTTTACTTTGAATCATTTTTATTATAACAAAAAGATTCATCAAATAAAAAGTCCTCAAATATTCTAATTGAACATCCATTAAAGGCGCTACCAGGTATAAACGGCAATATTTCAAAAATATTCGCATCAATATATCAAAGACTGTTCGGCAGCAACTTTCATAATTGTACGCAAAAAGAACTCACTTTTTGCGCTATCCATCCATAAAATTAAAATCAGTTTCCATGGCGTTGCTTCGAATTTTTTGATTGACGTACATCTTGCTTGAGTACCTCATTAACGTTTATTGCATGCCATAAAACTGTTCGGCGTTATTTTTTATGTTTCACAATTGCAATTCCTATTAGGAGTGACATACATACAGCTTTCAGTTTTGACCAGATGGCCGAAGCATGAAAAAATTAAGTAAAGAATAAACTCGTTCTTATATTTTCTTCCATTTGAAATATTTTGCAAGATGTTGATGATTTTGTTAGTCCCATATATTTGTACTGAAGTAACACTTTGAGGAATTTTATAGAACTAATATCTTCAATTAATTATAACTACATATTATTTAGTCATAAAGAACTAATTCATGGTTTACCAGGGGTATCTTCATTTAAAAATCTGAGGCGTGGCTGACGGAAGGAACCTACAATATTTACTTTTCCTAAATTATTTTCTATGTTAAACATAGTAACGCCAAAACTACAAAACCGTAAATCATTAATTGGCACAACTAAAGGTAGTTCAAAGTATAAAAACCCTGCATCATTAGAAACACATCCATTTCTAAGCATGGGCAGCTGTCGCAAGCAAGTACATTTCTTGCAGAGGTAATTTCATTAATGGCCACAAATAACATTCAATGTTAAAATTTATGGCGCGTAAATGTTTAACGTACATTTTTTATGGTACCTTTCAAGAAAATAACAGGCATTTGAAGATAAAGCGTTTTTCCTATTTTTTTCCTCTTCAATACGGCGAATGTATTCTCCAGACCCAGTAAATGGGATGGGTGTAAAAAGCCTTTCCAATCTGGACCTCTAAAAAGAATAGAATAAACAATAGTACCTCCGAGGAACTTTTCTTATTATTTAAGAGCCTGAATGTTTAATGCATGAAGTTAGATTTATACGAGAGAGTGAATAAAGCGAGCCGCATAATTTCGATGATTACTTTTGTGCACACATTTTTATTAGGATTTGTTTTTGCATTTTATTTTTGTTGAAACGAAGGAGTAGTAAGGATAAATAAGGTATTATGAATAATAGACTGGACTATAATGGTGGTATCTGGAAATCTTTGGGGGAGGCCTATATTCCGCAGTGGACTTCCTGTGGCTGATGATGATGATGATAGTGGTAGTAAAAGTTGAAATTACGGAAAAGAAGTTTCATTTCAATGTATAACATTCGCGTAAACCTAAGAATTCATTAGGTAGTAAAAATTGCTAATAGTATATTTAAAAAGCAATTGACAATCAAGCTAGTCTTTCGTCAAGCTTTTAGCTCATTTGAGCATGAGAATTTTAATGTATTTCATATCATCTCCTAGACCCACTACGACCGGTCTTGAGCATCCTCGTAACTAAAGCAACACCACGAAATGAATAAAATGATATATGTTGAGGGGTGGTTCATAAAGTGTGTTCAAATGAGTCTACCACTCAATGTTTTAATCACCTTAAAAATATTGAATGTTTTTTCTAAGTATCAAAATGCTCCCAAATCATCAGTCCACCAAAAAATCTGTATTGTCAAATTAGCTTCGTTATTGTACAACAAACGTGGATGGAGAAGTCGACTAATAATATATCACGCACCGCCCGCCGCGATAACACTGCCCACAGGGATTTATGTGTGCCGATTTCGATACGATACCGATACACTAAGGTATATTTTTCGGTGGTTTGATAAGTTAGATCTAAAATTTATGAGGAACAAAATTTGTTTTCTGAATTATTGGGATTGGATGAAGCGTAGGTCTTAGTACTGATAATGAGATGTCTTATAGCATTCAAACATCCGTTTCTTGAAGATTGATAATGATACAACCGATATATAATCAAATGATGATGAATGATCAAATGATATTCTTCACAATGTTGTAGTGTGTTGACATTTCATCGGCACGGAAACGAATGTTTTATCAAATAAATAGTAACTTGTAACTCTCGTTCAGAAATTAGGTTTAATATCCAGAGCTTTTTTGTCCGTTGTTCTTTGGCGAAACAGCCTTCCGAACTGGCGGTGGAGGAACTTTGACGGAATTTAAATAATGTAGTAACACTTCATGAATTTAATAAATATTTTGATTTGATATGGTTAGTTGGAGCCGCTAGATCTAAATCGATGGGCAGCAGACCTATAGCCAAGTTGGCTGTTACCTGACCTGTGATTCCAAATGATGGTGGAGTGAAAATATCTCCCTATTTCATCACCCAATAAATACATTTTCATTTGCCTCCTAAATGACATAGAGATTCCTTTTATTATTTTAAGCTTTCACAAAAAAATGTGCTTGTCTTTTATAAATTAAACTTGCTCGTAATTTGTAGACTTGTTGTGCTGTAAACATCGTGTGACCTGAACATTCTTGAAGCTAGAGTTTTGTTTGTTGATTGCCTAACTACACGGCCACGTACAAGCGAAGTTTGCTAAGTAATGAAGGCATTTAGACCTTAGCAGTTCACAGTTTATCTATTTGTTAAGAATTTGAAAGGTATTTTAATGATGCACTAAGATAGTAAAAATTTGAATTTTGATAGTTGATACTTGCATTTATAATTATCCTTGTGATGGTAGGCATGGTGAAAAACCCGCCATAGCAGTTGAGTCACGTTCCTGATTGAGCCCGTGTGTATGAATTTAGTAATTTAAGGCTGGAATAATTCTAGCAACCGTTGTGTCACTATAAAGTGGCTACTGTCTACTGACGATGGTACCTATCATACAAATTATCGACGATCTTTTAATCGTAGCCAGGATTTATCAGACTGGAATTGAGGGACAATATAGTGCTAACCCCGTAATGCTTTTCGTTTAAAGAACCTGATATTGACGGCTTATTCATAACTAGCTTTTGCCCGCGGCTTCGCACGCGTATTTTGTAGGGCCAACGGCAAAAACATTTCATTTGTCGATCAACCCTGTTGTTTTAGTCTAAATATTCTACAACGGGGCGACTCAGATATCGATTTTGAAGTCAATCAGCCCAGAAACAAAGAAAAACAAAATGGCCGCCTCTTTTGACAGCTTTGACATCGGTTCCGTCGTTTGGAACCACGGGGTGACCCAGATATTAATTTTTAAGTCAATCGGCCCAGAATCACAGAAAAACAAAATGGCGGTCACTTTTGACAGTTTTGACATCGGTTCCGGCGTTTGGAACTACGGGGCGGTCCAGATATCGAGTATTGATGATGATGATGATTAACACTTTTGACTGTTTTACATTCTCCATTACATGCTTTATAAACTCTTTTTCAATTTCACCCATATATCTTAAATTATGGCCTTTCATATTCTTCACAGAAAGTTATTTGAAACTACTGGTTTTATCAAAACGTTTACTTTCAATTATGGTGGTAAATTTACCGTGGATTTTGCAAACGTCACGAATTACCGAGCAAACACAAAATGTCAACCTTGCTATTTGAACAATAGATCATTAGAAGTAACTTATAGAGCGCAGCGACTATTTGCATTGTGACTTGCAACTAGCGATTTAAGACCTATCTGGACCTATTTGTCTCATGTAATATTTCTCATTGATATATTTTATTGTGAAAAATTATAAGTAATTTATAATTTATAACATATTTATAACAAATGGTAAGTATATTGCCAGAGCTAATCTCCAAAACAACGTTTTATATTCCAAAAATATTTCATAAACAGAAAGTTGTATGGCTCCTTCCTAAATGCTGAGCGTGAGCTAAAATGAAAAGTACTCTCACACCGCAAACAGAAGCTAATGCTCTTTAAATACAGATACAAGACAAAAAGATTAATGGCAATGCTCTATTCTATCAGCATTAAAAGCATCTCTTGCCCTCTTTCTCTCTTTACTAAAGTGACCTGAATGGTTGTTTATCTAGGTAATGAAGACTACTTTTTTGTTTTCCTTCTAATAAGATTTCGCCTACTATAGGCGATATAATATTACCGTTGCTATTGAAATAAGTACGTCTAGACGCCTTAATTCTGTTTTTAGTAACAGCTGTTTATTCGGCTTATATTACTTTTTTCTTTTAAGAAGTGATCCAATAAGGTTTTATGGTCTTAATATGCTTTCAGTATTATAATTAACCCAGATTCTTTTTCATTTCACCATTTTTTTAGAGTATTACGGAATCAAAGCAAAATTTTTTTTACTAATACTTTTACTTGACAAAGGCACATACAAAGGAGCGTTCAGTTTTTAGTAGTATCATCATCATCATCAGGACGTCTACTGCCGGACATAGGCTTCTCCCAAAGATTTCCAGATAGTTAGTTGGTAGTCTACACATGGTTGTACTTACGTATTTTTGTTGTTTTTTAATCATTTTAAGAGACTTAAAAAGGGAGGAGACAGTTCAGACAGTTCAGTCACAATTTTTGGACCCAAATTTCAACATATTTTGTTCTGAAGGCGGTATAACCGTAGTGGAGTTTAAATTTTTAAACATATATTTCTGAAGTTTACCTGAACAAGGTCGAACTGAGGTGTGAATAGAATTTGTAAGCATTTTTTCATAGCAAGGTAGACCGGGCACGCGATATCGTCCGAATAAAACTTAACAACTTCATAAATTTTATAACGTGCTATCAATAAGAGCGTACGTAAAGGATAAATATTTTTATGGTTGATTTTATTACGCATACGACCTGTATGACGATGCGGCAATGACATAAAGATAGGCACAAACGTCATTAAGTTTTAGCGGTAAACAGCGTGTTACGGACCCTATTGATCGTAATCTGGATATGAATGAGGGATAATTTGTGAAATGGTTCGTCCTGTTGACGATCCATTAGCAATAAACGTTGAAGCGCTTTTGGTGTCTTTATTGGTAATATTTGATTGATGATACCGATTCATTATAATTAAATATTTCGCTTGTACTAACGTGTTTTATTGCAATGCACAAGACGAACAAGCCTCATGCCTGTAAGCGATACGACTACCCATGAACAGTAGCAGCACCACCGGCACTGAATATTATTACACTGTGCTCGTCACCCTGAGACATTGCCTCATAATGCTCAGTAATTACACTTGCTACAGTATCCTTCAAAAAACAACATTGCTTGTATAATGCTATTTGAAATTTCGCTGGTACCCAGACAATTACTTTAACTGCATTATAACTTGATATGTAGCGATGACCTATTAGATATAAGCGAAGCAGAACATTTTAAACAAAGCAATCTAGATATCGTATTCGAAGCCAATTCACAACTTAAAACAAAACGCGAGACGGTAAAACAACGGTTATTCGAAAGGTGAGCTGAGGTGCCAAGTGGGTCACAAAACTAAATTAGAACAAGCGAGGTGCACATTAAATACATCATTTTGTTAAGTAAAAGCCATTCCGAAGCTCACGCTAGTATGACGTATTTACGGTGCGGTGACGCGCCGGTATAGTATAAGTTTAATTGAAAATTGTCACGCACCTTTCTTGTTTATTGCCCTCGCTAGATATGGGGTAGCGTGGGCTGAGTAGGAAATTAAAAATGTTTGTTTTGTCTTTATCCTAAATATTATCGCTTTGGAGATTATCATGAAATATTAAATAGAGAATGATGTTGCAGAAAGGATTTGGCAACGATTTCTGTAACATGATTGAAAAATTATGTTGCGCCGACCCCACTTTAAGATGGTATACGGTCAGATATAAAGAAAGAATATTAAAATGAGAATGATGTTGTGCTCATGTCGCCTTCTTGGACTTGCGGCAGTATATTCAGTCTGTGGATCAAGAGGTTCGAATTTCAAATCCGAGTGCAGGCAAGCGTTTTTTTTTCAACACGATTTGCCAAGTATTGGTTCTCTTTAATGGAGTTGACGTGCTAACTTCGGGTGAGATGGTTCTATTAAACTGAGCTGATCTATGTAACTTGCAAAAGATCTTACTTTCTAATACAATCTCTAATGATTTCGTAAGATACATGTACTACTATCTAAAGTTATATAATCAATTTTTAACGTATATCAGGCCCGCCCGGCCCCGCGTCCTTTAGCGATAACAGGTATACCAAACGAATGTACTCATTGCGAAAATCATATGTACCGCTTTCATTTTCAATGTACCTCTCTAATTTTCAAATTACAAGCGCTTTATGGTGGCCGGGCCAGCCTGACTTTTTCAGCCCGGCCCCTCTGTAATTCAAAAACTACAAAACGTACTGATAAAGTGATGGTACAGAAGAAATGTACTCTCCAAATTACGTATATGTACAGCTTAATATAACAATAAAATGCAATATCTTACGAGATATTCAATCGGGAAATTAGGGAATCAGGGCCGGGCTGAAATTATTTACATAGCTCTGTACAGAAAAACTACAAGGCATTGATCTGAACTAATGATGTACATACAATGTACCCTGGATGTAGTTCATATGTACTTACTTCGTTTTCAATTATATTAAGTAATTATAAAAATATGTCCATTTGTAATTATTTGAGACCGGCACTTTACAATCGTCCATATCTTTTTAAATATAACATCAAACTGAATAATATTGTGTTTTTTGGAATAACATACGATAGTACATTCGTTTAGATTGCCTTGTGTGTCTATTTGCGGGTTATTTGAATAAATATTTAAATCATAACCTAATACTAGTAAAGCTGCAATAGAGTGACCATCAGTCACAAACAAATTTCCGGACCATGATGTAAATAACATAACATAACACAAATTCACGCCTGTATCCCCAAGGGGGTAGGCAGAGGCGCACTAGCCAACTAGTACACCCACATTTCGCCAAGCTTAATTTCGTCCCAGATGTGATAGGGGGCGAGCCTATCGCCATATTGGGTACAAATTCCAGACTCCGGGCTGATGTGGAAAAATCCAATATCACTTTGCCCAACCCGGGATCGAACCCAAGACCTCAGGACAGTAGTCGTACCGAAATACAACCACGCCACCTAGACATGATGTAAATATATGGAATTAAACAATATTACGTTGAAAATATTCGTTTTTATTAAATTACTTTTATAAATTTGTGGCAACCAACATCCATATTATATATTTAACTTATTAACATGAAATAATGTCATTTTTTTAATACAAAATAAAATAGCGAAACAAAATCATTTTTTTCTACCAGGGACTATGGAGTAATATCAGATACAGCATGATTATCAACGTATGTAAGTACCCCGCGTAGGTATAATTATTTTGTTTTCATCATGAAAATAGACATTTTCTGTTCTACCTATCCTTTTCCACGTGTTTTACTTGAAATGTTACATAATAAATATAGTAGAAAACCATTTATTTTGTTTGAGATGTTAATATAAATTATCTGTTTATAATTTTCATCAGCCACAGAACGTCCAATGCTGGACATAGGCCTCGCCCATAAATTGATAGCCGGACTATAAAATCTCTCCATGGCCGCCACCGTCTCGCTCTGACTAGTCTTAATGTTGACAAGCGAGCGCCATACTCATGGCTACAGAGAGGCGAATTGTTTCCCGAAACAGAAGGATTACAGACATTAAAGCTAAAGAAAGTACATAATTCGTGATAGCATCTTAAATAGATACTTAAACTGTTCAACCCTAGCGATATATGTACCGTTTAATATATGGTACGGTATCAGGGCATTTGCCTCTTCTGGCCCGAAAGTGTCCTAGTTGGCTAGTGCGCCTTTGCCTACCCCTTCAGGGATACATGCGTGAGCTTATATTGTTATGTTATTTACATCATGGTCCGGAAATTAGTTTGTGACTGATTGATGGTCACTGTACTGCAGCTTTACTAATATTAGGTTATAATTTAAATATTTATTCAAATAACCCGCAAATAGACACACAAGGCAATCTAAACGAATGTACTATCGTATGTTATTCCAAAAAACACAATATTAATCAGTTTGATGCTATATTTAAAAAGATATGGACGATTGTAAAGTGCCGGTCTCAAATAATTACAAATGGACATATTTTTATAATTACTTAATATAATTGAAAACGAAGTAAGTACATATGAACTACATCCAGGGTACATTGTATGTACATCAATAGTTCAGATCAATGCCTTGTAGTTTTTCTGTACAGAGCTATATAAATAATTTCAGCCCGGCCCTGATTCCCTAATTTCCCGATTGAATATCTCGTAAGATATTGCATTTTATTGTTATATTAAGCTGTACATATACGTAATTTGGAGAGTACATTTCTTCTGTACCATCACTTTATCAGTACGTTTTGTAGTTTTTGAATTACAGAGGGGCCGGGCTGAAAAAGTCAGGCTGGCCCGGCCACCATAAAGCGCTTGTAATTTGAAAATTAGAGAGGTACATTAAAAATGAAAGCGGTACATATGATTTTCGCAATGAGTACATTCGTTTGGTATACCTGTTATCGCTAAAGGACGCGGGGCCGGGCGGGCCTGATATACGTAATTTTTAAGGCTACGTGTTGACGTGGCAGGTACTTCAACTGTAGTCACAAGACATTATAGTCTGAGATAAGAAGGGACGACATTGAAAATATATTCTGTGCATAAAAATGCAAACGGTCGACTATTATAGCCCGAATGGCAGTCACTATCTTTTAAGGTTCATTTTCATTTTAGCAAAGCATAGATAAAGGTTCAAATAGCACGTTCATATTTCGTTTTTCTTCTTTTAGGAATATTTCGTTGAACAGCTCCGCACAAAACAGACGACGAGGCGAAATGTACACGCAAAGCAGGAATTTCGTTGCCTGGCGTTGGTTTTCGGCTTTTTCCAGTACTACTAATTGTTCTAGGAAAAAGCCTTTGTCATCCCCTTCGCAATCGAATGCTCGGGTTTACTCTGAATTAGAGTGCTAGATTCTTGTTTGTTATACAATCATGTTCTTTACTATGCTGCCTCAGTGGCTTAGTTTTATTACGTGCGCGGTATGACTACTGTCGTGCTTGGGTTCGATCCCCTGGTTGAGGAAATTCATATTGCTTTTTTTTTTCATAAAGTATCAGCGCCAAGAATCTGAAAGTGCCCGATATGGTGATAGACTCGCCCCTTTTCATATCTGGTACGAAAATGAGCTCGGCGAAGTGTAGGTGTTCTAGTCCTCTGGTTTACCTCTAGCTCCCCCTTTGGGGATGCAGACGTGAGTCGATATGTGTATGTGTTCATTACTATAGCTTCACAAACTATTTTTGTACGTGCGCCAATGTTACAAAACGACATGGTATTATTATCTGTGGGAAAAAAATCTAATTACCATACTGGTTCTTGAAGTAGTTTAGTATACTGGATATTTTGCTTTCTAAGAAATGCACATACTTTAAGAAAATTTAAATTCTTGGCATCGTCTGTGTATGCTCCATTATTTGTATTGCATTCTGACATAAACATCAAGTTATGTGCCCGATACGGTTTACTGAACGAAAGGACTATTAGGCAAATGGTCAGAGGGATGCCAGCAGTTTCGCCATTTCATCTATTTTCTAAGACCACTGATCAGACCGATCCACTTTGGATTATCATTATGGATTGTAATAAATAAAACGAAAGATAAGCATACTTTTACCATACTATACGTTGACGCATTGATACTGCTTCTGAACAAGTATCGATCTTTTACCTATCGATGTTTTATTCAGGTATAAACAGCTTGGGTACATTACTACTGTGGTAATGAAATGTCAGATTTTGTTTGATAAAATTTGATACTTTTTGGCTGCTGCTCGTATAGCTCTTTTTAGGCTAACGGCAGTCTTGCCAATTGAGCAATAAATATTCTATTTAGAATAAATAATGTAATAGCAAAACACAGTATGTTTGAATCTTGATAAATCATGACAGTATACGCTTAATCTCCATAGACATAATTTACGAAGAAATACATTCGGAATAAATTTGTGCCCGTCTTCATAAATTGCCCTCCCCTTTGCTGACTACACTACATCGGCCGGTTTAATCTGACTGACTATAAATATTAACATTGTAGTTGGGTTATTTAGTCACTATTACCAAGAGGTAGTAAGTTTTACCAAGTAATTCCCACACACGACATTGCCAGATACGTTAAGATCAATGCTTACTATTTTATTTATTATGTATTAACCGAAACAGAAGTAATTTATCGATAAATGTTGGACATTGACTTTAATTATATAAAATTAGATTCTAGAGTGATGAAATTACAAATTATTATAATCATCATCATGAAATTAGTCAGCATATATTGGCTAGTCAAAATTTCGTATTCCATGTTATTTAACGTAGATAAAGACACGTCGGTGTGATCGATATTCGCCTTGCCTAGACCAACAATGTTCCACATGATGAGCTTTTATTTTTATTCTACGATACAAGCACCTTTCTATATCTTGTCCTAAATTATTGAAAAGTATTCTAGCCTAGACTGCCTCGGTGGCGTGGTTATATTTCGGTACGACTACTGTCCTGAGGTCTCGGGTTTGATTCCCAGGTCGGGAAAAGTGATATTGGATTTTTCCATATCAGCCCGGAGACTGGAATTTGTGCCCGATATGGCGGTAGGCTCGCCCCCTATCACATCTGGGACGGAACTAAGCTCGGCGAAATGTGGGTGTATTATTTGACTAGTGCGCCTCTGCCTACCTCTTCGGGGATACAGGCGTGAGCTTATGTTATGTTATGTTATGTTTATTCTAGTCTACTTTGGATAATTGCAAAGAAACATAACAGAGTTGTAGTCTATAGACGTATAAACATATCCCATAGAACAATTGTGATAGATAACAACTATTATAATAATGCAATTGATGTATAACGACTATTGAGTTGCAATAGAAACACTTATGATGACAAATAATTACATAAATATTTTAGTGACGGAATTGCACAAAGCATTATTGAATACAAGCTTTCAAATGCTATTTATTTCATTAAATTACAAGTTGAAATAAGATAGCTAAAAAGGTAACAACATCCAAAATTCTGTCTACAAACAAAACTTTAGTTCCAGTAAAACAAAATGCTAAACATAGCACTGAAGTTTCGTTTACCTGAACGATGAAAACCGTTTATACATTCAATAATAAGATCACGAAATCAATAGAAACCAATTTCACACAGGAAGAGGTTGTATTTACATAGAAATGAAACGAAATTTTCTAAGGTATCGAATTGAACTTACCCGCCGTGTTACGTATGGGTGCGCGGGTCGTTGCATCAAAAATTGTTTCTGTTTTGCGATACATCGATAAATGTGGATGAAAGTCTTCTGTATTCATCTCACAATAATGAAACTTTGTAGAAAGTTCAACATAACATAACATAAGCTCACGCCTGTATCCCCGAAGGGGTAGGCAGAGGTGCACTAGCGAACTAGAACACTCACATTTCGCCGAGCTTAATTCCGTCCCAGGTGTGATAGGGGGCGAGCCTATCGCCATATCGGGCACAAATTCCAGACTCTGGGCTGATATGGAAGAATCCAATATCACTTTGCCCGACCTGGGGATCGGACCCGAGACCTCAGCACGGTAGTCGTACCGGAATATAACCACGCCACCGGGGCAGTCTAGGCTATAATACTTTTCAATAATTTAGAACAAGATATAAAAAGGTGCTTGTATCGTAGAATAAAGATAAAAGCTCATCATGTGGAACATTGTTGGTAAGAGAACAGGTAAGAGGCCGCGGGTTCGATCCCCGCACCGAGACAAATATTTTGTGCGGCCCACAGATATTCGTTTCGGGTCTGGGTGTTGTGAGACCGAAAGTCTCTCGTAGTTCCTGATTCCCACGACACAAGACTCGATCTTAGTGTGGGGTCAGGACTATGTGTGTGACTGTTGGGTGTTATTTATTATTACTGTCTCACTATTGTACTTCGCTTGCCTCCTCTACTAATGAAAAGGATTAGGTGTTAGTCCATCATGTTAGCCTAATTATGCGTGTTGGGAGAGTTAACGTGTTACATAGGTACGTTTAAGTCATGTTGTGAATACTCAAATATAGAGGTTTCCTCAAAATGTTTTCCCTTCACAGTTTAAGTAAGCAATATTTAAAAAATAATCATAAGTTTAAAAACTTGACGGACCAACTTCAAATCCAATCGTGACCAAATTTATATGGAACACTCTCTATCGAACACAAAAAGAATTTTGAAAAACGGTCCACATTTGGCGGAGATATCGCGTAACATACAAAAAAAAAACCAGACGAATTGAGGGCCTTCTCCTTTTTGGAAGTCGGTCGAAAAAAAAAGTGAAGTTAAAGTCAGGATTAGGATCAGCTTTTGGAGTTGGTTTTGAACCTATAACATCCATCTCGATAATGAGGTAATCTTTGAGTTTATATTAATTTAAATCCATTTAAAGACCAAAGACGTACGTACAGAAGCTTATTACTCTCTTATGAAATGCCACGGAAGCAATTCTTAATAGTCCAACGCTTACAATATTGATTTATAGTCTTGCTAACTTATCAAGAATATAATAACATTCCTCTTTTAATCGTAAATCTCTTGCAGATAAAATTGTAGTTACTCGCTTATTCTCTTTATACGTTGAAACTTCAACGGGCGTGAGGAATGGTTTATTTATACAAGTATTCATAGAACCTTTATTTTTCTTTGCATAGAAACAGACCTTGATATCTTGGTATGATTTAGCTTGAATATATCTGGAGATTTTCAAGGCAGCTTCATTCTTAGAAATATTTTTAGGAGAGAAACTGTTGATACATCAGAAAACTAAGGATCTTGGAGTTATTACTAAACTTCATATTAAGATGCGATATGGTCGAGTGCGGTCGCTGTTTTATTACAGATATTATTTTGGATAGTTTAAGTTATTTCTTATTGTTATAAATTTAACAATCTCCGTAGAATAATGGGCGAGTCAGTGAAACTAGAGGCGACGCGGCGGATTCGGTTCTAGACTTATGTTTGTATGATGAACAAATTGTTCTAGGTTTGTATAACTAAAAATATTAATAAATACTCCCTAATAGTAAAGTTATATATTACATCCACTCTAGCCAATTTTGGCTACGGTGATCATTTATTAATTTTACCACACAGTTGTGTTGATAGAGCTCTGATGTTCCGCTCTAACGTGGTTGAAATTTTTGACTAAAACAAGCCGGCCGTGAACGTTGAAAAAAGTTGCTTATCTATTTAACCTTTTGGGATATAGACGCGATTTATATTCGTAATAATAATTAAGGTTTAAAACTGCTGGATTCACTTTTATGGGTGGTAGAGCCACGTTGTAGACAGTAACGTCTACAGCACTAATGGGCCGGCTCGACCGGTTTGATACCTCTGTCTCACAGAAAACCGACGTAAAGTGGCAGCTTGCTGTCGCGTTTCGTTCGGTAAGTGCGATTTCCGGTGGCCCATATCCCCGCCTACCTTTCCCAATCCTTTTCCGCTACCCTTCCTTTCCCTCGTTTAAGATTGGCAACGCACCCATGATTCTTTTTGTATCTTGGGTGTCTATGAGCTGTGAAGATCACTTAACATCGGGTGATCCGTCTGCTCGTTTGCCAATTTCTGCTATAAAAAAAATCTTTCTACCTGGTGTTATCCCGGCCTTCTGCCAGGGTCAACCGTCGTACTTAAACGCTTCCACTTCGCCCAGTCTTGAGCATTCTCCCTAATGAGGCCATTGGCTCTCATATTTTCCTCCAGAATCTCCAGCCAGGGCTTTTTGGGCCGTCCACGGGTACGCACCCCTGGTACGATCTGTGCCAGACACGTACGACCGACGTAGTCCTGTGGTTTCCTCAAAACGTGGCCATACCATCGCAAGCGACATTCCTGCAGTTGATCTACCACGTCGCGGACGTGCTGTGCTATAAAAAAAACTTAAATTTAATTATCTTTAGTTATATATCAATGATTATAATCTTTGATGATATGAGCTCAAACCCAACTAGCACGTATGCACAATGTTGACCATCTAAACTTATATAAAGTGCCAATGTGGTCAACACAACACGCCTCTAGGCAATGCGATTGAAGAAAATGAATTCCACGTTATACCATTGTCGATACTTAGCCGGGAGATAATGCTTAATCCCAATGATTATGGCCACAGTTTGGCCAAAGAAGCCAAGTCCATTCCGTTAATTGGATTGCTTCCATTAATTGTTTGTTATTGTATCGCGTGTACCCTTTTCGTAGGTGGTTTTATACGATATTTGTATTCATTTGTTTATTTGTTGGTACTGTTGTGGTTATTATTTATAATTAACAAGGTTTGTGGTATGAAAAATTCAACGCAGTTAAATGATGTTGGTCAAATCAATCAAAACATTATTGTCTAGTAAATTAGGAAATCAACTTATTATTATATTTCTAAATAAATAATAATAACAATAAATTATTGGGTGTTAACCAACGGTCACATACCTGACCCCACACTAAGATCGAGTCTTGTATCGTGGGTATCAGGAACTACGAGAGACTTTCGGTCTCACCCAGACCCGATGCAAATATCTGTAGCCCATACAAACATTTGTCTCGGTGCGGGGATCTAACCCGCAGCCTCTCGCTTCACAGCCAGCTACTCCCCCGCTGCGCCACGGAGGCTGTAATCATAAAATTATAAACATCATAATCATCAACAACATAATCATCAAATTATAAACATAATACTATCTACCTCTAAAACAATACAATACGAAGTTCTTAGACCATTGGGTGCTTACAGTATAGCCTCCGTGGCTCAGCAGGCGAACAGTCGGCTGTGAAGTGAGAGACTGCGGGTTCGATCACCGCAACGATACAATTGTTTGTATGGCCTACAGAATTTTTTTTTTGTCTGGGAGTTGTGGGACCGAAAGTCTCTCGTAGTTCCTGATACCCACGACATAAGACTTGTATCTTAGTGTGGGGTCAGGACTATGTGTGTGAGAAGTTATATATTTATTTATTTTTTATTATCCACTATCCAATACAAATCATCAAATTAGATAGAGATAATTATAGTCTCTGCCTAGCGCTTTGGAGTTATACAATATGTATAGGTAAAGCGCAATTCCTTGTTTACCAACACTGTTACACAAAGTGGCTACATTAATTAAATTATTTTCCTATTAATTTAAAACGTTATATTGGGAATGCGCGTTATTGGCTATAAAGCCAAGTCCTTTATCATATTAATTTGTAACCAATAGATTTTCAAGTAATTTCGCTGTTAACCGTTTAATGTGAGTAAGTTTATGGGCCATATACTTAGATAATGGAAATAAATCGAAGTTTAATTGTCGGATTTATCACTGTTAAGCCTGATTTTAAGAGAGTTCCTTGTTCCATTGTGTACTTGTCTTTCTCTCTGCCTGGCGTTATTCCGGCCTTCTGCCAGGGTCCGTCTTCTTACTTAAACGCTTCCACTTCGCCCGGTCTTGAGCATCCTCTATGATGAGGCCATTGGTTCTCATATCTTCCTCCAGAACATCCAGCCAGCGCTTTTTGGGCCGTCCACGGGAACGCAACCCTGGCATGATGTGGGCCAGACACATGCGACCGACGTACGCCTGTGGTTTCCTCAAGACGTGGCCATACCACCTCAAGCGACAGTCCTGCATTTTATCTGCCACGTCCCGGACGCCAAGACTACCGCGGAAGTGTACGTTACGTAACGATCTAGTCGTATAACATTGCAAATCCACCGCAGCATCTTCATTTCCACGACGTGGATTTGCGTAACATGTCGCTTAAGGGTAGGCCACGTCTCACATCCATACAGGAGTACAGGACGAATAATAGTCTTATATGTGAGACCTTTAAGTCTCACCGGCATCTTGCGGTCAGTTTAATTGGGTACTTGTATTTGAAAAAAAATTCAATTGTAATTAATACTTTTTTTTCTAGTGTAAAAGACTTGGTTAAAACGTGCCTCTTATATGCACTATATTCGCTACACAACTGTACTGTACATCTCAAACTAGTTGTGTACACTTCGAGCTCCAAAGGGAGACTAACTCAATAATGATAGCTCCCGCTCTTTTATACCTTTTGCTTTAGTTAATAAAGAAATACCTTCCACAAATATTATGAATTACTTGGAGGGTAGTTAATATAAATATAATTAACATACTACCCCTCAATATCGTGTACTAAATCACAACAATTATCCGAATTCGTAACACTAGTACCAATTAAATAACTTTTAACTTCGTGGTTCTGGGATATATTTCATGTTAAAGGCCAATTTTTCAATAGCAAGACAACTTTTATCTTTCCTTTCTCACTGCCCTTATGCCATCTCAATGTGGGGACAGCGCAATATACTTTCTCAAGCATATTGCAGAAAAGATTTGGCTTAGTTTTACGACCGGCTGCCTACCTGACGTCAACCTCACGGGTCCTGACGGGACGTCAACGGGTACGGCAGATTCAGTCCCGGGCAAATCAAATTACAAAAATCCATTTGTCCGACCTGGTAATCGAATTGAGACCTCCCGGTCCCAAACCATATATGCTGCTACTCGACCAAGGAGGCGGCCAGAAAACTTTTATCTAGTACTAGCTGTTGCCCGTGACTCCGTTCGCGTAGAAATTTATTTCCCGCGATAAAAAATAGACTAGTATTAATCCGTGGTGTCAACTACCTTCATACCAAATTTCATCAAAATTGGTTCAGCCGACCGTGAAGAAGTAACAAACACACAAACACACTCAAAAACTTTCACCTTTATAATATTAGTGTGGTATAAAAAATATTTGAAAATTGAAATAAAACGATTTTTACGGATTCTATCACGATTTGTTTTAATTTTTATGCCCGACGTTTCGTATTTGGTTATTTTAAAAATGCCTAAAGAACATAAGGATCACAACGTCGGCAACGACTCTGTCATGAGCAGTCGTCAGGCTCTCGCATTGAACAAATTCCTTTGATCTTGTTTAGGGTAAATCTTTTCGATTTATATGTTAATTTGTAAATTTGAATCTTCTGCGGCTCCACTTTTTGGGTTGTTACTCATTAATCCCCGTTTTTGTGTAGACTTATTTTGTTTCATATTTTTCGAACTTGTGACGTGAATTTTTGAAGTTCATAATTTGGGTAGCCGAAATGATTAGAAAATTTGAAATTATAGCATAAAAATAGAACTTTGAAAAATGTTATAACTTTTACTTTATAACCTGCGAACTGCGAAATAACATTCATCATTTAGCGTAAGTTGGACTTGTCTTTTCTTAGTATAGTAGCAGTGTGTATGGGCTGTGGACCAGAAAGAGGTCCTGGACTCGATTCCCAGGTCGGGCAAAACGGTTTAACACGGTTTACCCGGGACTGGTTTCCCAGGAGCGTGTTCACGTCAGGCGCGCAGCCAGTCGTAAAAAACCTTGACACCTGAAAACCTGAACACTTGCTTGAAAGAGTGTTGCGCTGACTCCTAATTAAAATTTGGTAAGGGCAGGTGGAAGAAGGATTGACTTAACTTGCAATTACATATATTCTAGGCTTAAATAATCCCATAGTTACGAATATTATTTTGGCCAAGGTTTTTGAAGCGTTTTTGTTCATCGTTTAAATTTGGATGGGGTTCCATAAAAGGCCTTTGTGGAGTATTTAGTTACTTTAAATATTTAGGAATCTACAACCTACAAAAACTGGTTTTACTTAATACTAGTTTTATTTTTATTACAAGATACAGAAAATATTAAGGACATAATGTTGTATTCAATAATAATAATGAATAATATGAGTCCTGTAATATTACTGTCCCACTATTGGGCACGGGCTTCCTCTACTAATGAGAGGGGTTAGGCCTTACTCTACCTCGCTGGCCTAAAGCGGGTTAGTAGACTTCACATTCCTTCGAAATTCTTGTGCGAATTTCTCGGGTATGCAGGTTTCGTCACGATGTTTTCCTTCACCGTTATAGCAATCGATAATTCACAATAAAATCACACTTAACTTAAAAAGTCAGAGGTGTATGCACTTTTTTGGGATTGGTCTGAACCTCCGATACTCATCTCGGCAGTCCGTACCAGTCCCAACTGAGCTATCGCTGCATTGTATTCAAAGACGTTCTGAAATACCTAACTTTATAATAATGATAATATTAAGCCACTCCGGTAGCTATTGTTGATCATAGTGCACTCATGGCGGATTTGGGTTTAATTAGGTGCATTCTGCTCCGATTAAGATAATATTATACGAGGAAATTACGTAAACATATTCACAGAAGCGGGTATTATTATTAATGGCAGACAGGCTGTAGATAATATTGCCTATAGGATGAAAAGGCCGAATAGAAAAGTCCAATAAATTACCATAGTGTCAGAAAAAGTGTGGAATGAGTGATTGCTGTTACGCTACTTACAGAATGAGTCTTCGAAAACTTCAATTACTGAACGAAACAACGAGGTGCCACTTTACGTTAGTTTTCTGTACACAGTGGTATCAAACCGGTCGAGCCGGCGGAGTAACAATCTATTATCTAAGGCATGTCTCTGTAGCATGTAAAAATTTGCATGTTTTTTCTGATTTGTCAATGAACAAAATTTCGGACGGAATAGTAAGGTAGCGTGGTAGTATAGCGTGTTTGATACGACTACTGTCCTGAGGTTTTGAGTTCGACCCCAGGGTTGGATAAAGTAATATTGGATTCATTTTGTTTATAGCAGAGACTGGCAGATGGGCCACCTGATGGTAAGTGATCTCTACCGCCCATAGACACCCAAGACACAAAAAGAATCATGGGTGCGTTGCCAATCTCAAAGGAGGGAAATAGGGATTGGAAAAGGGAAGGGCGAACTCGACCACCGGACATCTCACTCACCGAACGAAACGCGACAGCGATTGCGCCACTTTGCGTCGGTTTTCTGTGAGACACTGGTATCAAACCGAGCGAGCCGGCCCATCCGTGCTAGCGACCGATCCATTCGTGCTAGCGAGCCGACCCGTTCGTGCTAGCGAGCCGGCCCATTCATGCTATCGAGCCGGCACATTCCTGCTAGCGAGCCGGCCCATTCGTGCTAACACTTGTACTCAGTATCGGCACGGTGTCTGAAAATTGTGCCCGATATGGCGATAGGCTGGAATGAAAAAAAGGCAGTTGTCGCTAGTTCACCTCTGGCTACCTTTTTGGTTATATAGGCCTCTGTATGTATGCAAAACTTATGATTTTAAAAATGCCTCGCCAAGGTATGCAAATGAATACTTGTAGGAATTGAGTGAAACTTCGCCCAGCACAAATTTTATCGAGGACTCGTAATTTCCTTTGATCCTTCATCTATATTCAATGATCCGAGGAGCGTTACGCTTCGTAAGCGAATTCATTATATTTGTGTGCTCTTTGTCATCTCTGTAGCACGTTCGTATGAGCACCTTCATTGATCCTAGCGTAATAAAGTCTTTGTTGATTACTGCTTTTTGCTGGTAGTGTGAACTGCGAAATGCATTTGATTTATGTGACCTAGAAAAAAGGCAGAGGTTTATAGGCAAGATATTTATTTTATCAAAGGTATTCATTATGGGCCTTACTTATAAAAACAGTTTAGCTAAGCAAATGCTTAAGAATAGTCTGTCACTTTTTTCCTTGTGTCACATTGTTTAAAAATAAAAGGGCCAGACTATTCTTTACCGTTTCTCAATTAAACTGTTTTTATAAGTAATAATAATATTAGCCCTGTAATATTACTGTCCTACTGCTGGGCACGGGCCTCCTCTACTGATGAGAGGGGTTAGGCCTTAGTCTACCACGCTGGCCTAATGCGGGTTGGTAGACTTCACATACCTTCGAATTTCTTGTGGAGTAATTCTTAGGTGTGCAAGTTTCCTCACGATGTTTTCCTTCACCGTTATAGCAAGCGATATTTCACAATGAAAACACACTTAACATAGAAAAGTCAGAAGTGTATGCTCCATTTTGGGCTTGGGCTCGAACCTCCGACACTCGTCTCGGCAGTCCGTACCACACCCAACTGAGCTATCGCTGCTGTTTTTATAAGTAAGGCCCTATAAATATATATTATATCATCAGCCATAGGCCATAGCTGTTGAACATAGACCTTCCCCACATATATCCAGATCGACCTGAAAATAGAGATGATACTATAAACACCTTATAAATATACTACAAAAACAAACTCCCACATAATCAGGCAACCACAACTTGCAAAACTATGGAGTGTGGGAGGCGAATGTTCAAAGCAAATGTTTTAGTTATTATGTAGAGCAATTGATATGAATAATTATTAGCCCCGCTATGAGGATAAACAGCTTAACAGCGTATAAATTTAGGACGGCAATAAACCTCGGACGTAAAGATCTGTATTTCAAGGAACGTGACATTACCCAATTTTATGTTCACAAAAAACTCCACATCGTTCGTTGAATCGTTTTTGTGAAAACAACGGGAGCAATAAAGGGTCTTATTGTTATCCTTTGAATTTATATCCAGATATTATCGCTCTCATAAATTTCCACCACGTACAGTTTTCTCCAAATCGGATGCTTGAAAAAGTGACCGCCGGATAACCCCACTACTTTATATACGACTTGCCGATAACGGCTAATACACCGCGCTTTCCGATTCGAAATTCCTAATATTCCTTAAAGGCTAATACACCGCGCTTTCCGATTCGAAGCCAATTCCATAATATTCGAATCGAAAAACAGGCATGCAACAATCGGATGCAGGCCGCTTCCAACAGATCTGGAAATCTTTAGGGGAGGCCTATGTCCAGCAGTGGACGACCTGTGGCTTATGATGATGATAATGAATCAAAAAACATTAATTAATGCAGTTTAACGATTAAACGGTACTCGAATAAAAAACATTTATTCGCAATTCGGCGAGCGCAGCATCTGTTTTCTAATTGAGACATTAAGGACGGGATTGCTCGAGCGGGTCTCCTTTAATAACCCACATGTATATGATGGGAGGTGAAACGTATTACAAGAGCGGCGCCCAACCGCCTAAATGATGGCCATCGTCCGCAATCGTCGTTCGGGAAAACTCCCGAATAATTGACACGAATGTTACGAAATGAGTTGCCTGCTGAAATACGCGCCCCTGTTTCTGCGGTCTTCAACCCCGCTACTTTATATACGGCTTGCCGATAACGGCTAATACACCGCGGTTTGCGATTCTAAGCCAATTCCATAATATTCGAATCCAAAAACAGGCATGCAACAATTGGATGCAGGCCGCTTCCAACAGGTCGATCTGGAAATCTTTGGGAGGCCTATGTCCAGCAGTGGACGTCCTGTGGCTTATGATGATGATAATGAAAACGAATTAATTATTGCAGTTTAACGATTAAACGGTAATCGAATAAAAAACATTTATTCGCAATTCGGCGAGCGCAGCATCTGTTTTCTAATTGAGACATTAAGGACGGGATTGCTCGAGCGGGTCTCCTTTAATAACGCACATATATATGATGGGAGGTGAAACGTATTACAAGAGCGGCGCCCAACCGCCTAAATGATGGCCATCGTCCGCAATCGTCGCTCGGGAAAACTCCCGGATAATTGACACGAATGTTACGAAATGAGTTGACTGCTGAAATACGCGCCCCTGTTTCTGCGGTCTTCAACAATTTCGTTTCAGAGCAATGAACTTGGAACGTCGTCGGCATGTTGCTACAAATGTGTTCTGCTAAATTACTAAGTTTGGGAATCTCGTGTGTGCTGTTTTTTCTCTTAATTGAGTCATTCCATTAGGCTTCGGGTTTTGTGCGTGGGCGGTTCCGCAATAATACAAGTTATGCCCACGCATAAATCTTAATAAAATTATAACTGAAACCTTTAAATGGTTGCTTTTAAATATCCGATGTCTGATTCTTCTCTTTTAAGATATTTGCTTTAATTATAAATATGATCCCGACTTTTGCAAATTTATGAAGATCCACCTAAAATATTAAATATTATATAGTTTTTTTATGTATCTACTACAGTAAACTATATATGGCAACATAATAAATATAGAAAGGCTTTAAAGCTAGACAAACTTAAAAACCGATTTCAAGATGTTTATTTGAGTGGTAAAGCCAGCTGTAGACAGTAACGTCTACAGCACGAATGGGCCTGCTCGACTGGTTTGATACCACTGTCTCACAAAAAACCGACGTAAAGTGGCAGCTTGCTGTCGCGTTTCTTTCGGTGAGTGAGATTTCCGGTGGTCCATTTCACTCCCTTCCTTTCCCAATCCCTTTTTTCCTCCCCTTCCATTTCCTCCTTTTAGGCTGGCAACGCACCCATGATACTTTTTGTGTGTCTTGGGTGTCTCCATAGACAAAAGATGATCTCCAAAGCCCATGCTTTAGAGATCACTTACCATCAGGTGACCCATCTGCTCGTTTGCCAGTCTCTGCTATGAAAAATTATATCTTACTATCTTTAGAGACGGTGCCGCACCATTTGATCTCCGTGGGCTTTGACACCGATTATATAGGGAGCAAAATAGGGAGTTTGTTATTCTCTGAGTTTTTGAAGTCTTATATATACTTCCTACAGAAATGCGGTGTACGAAGTTATTAGTTTGTACAAGCGACGCAGACCGTCCCGATTTACACAATATCGATGCAATAACGTCGGATATCTCTTTGTATTGTCGCTGTTGTGTGGAACCGAGGCATCCACAGATTCCATCGCAAAGTAAGCTATAATAACCGCAAAGCCTGTCTTTTACATTCTATTGTTAAATGAAATTGCTTGCTTAGTGGTTGTAACTATATCTTTTCAATACGGTTGGTGTCCGCAAATGTTATCTAGCCATTTATTTGTAAATTAATTTTATTATTTGACTGCTTCGATGGCGTAGTTGTATTTCGGTACGACTACCGTCTTGAGGTCTCGGGTTCGATCCCGGGTCGGGCAAAGTGATATTGGATTTTTCCATGTCAACCCGGAGTCTGGAATTTGTGCCCGATATGGCGATAGGCTCGCCCCCTATCACATCTGGGACAGAACTAAGCTCGGCGAAGTGTGGGTGTGCTGGTTCGCTAGTTCACCTCCTTTGGGGATACAGGCGTGAGCTTATGTTATGTAATTTTATTATTTCTAGTTAGTAGTGTTGAAATAAAATGCAAGTTACGAGATGCCGCGTTCGATACCCGCTCCGAGACAAATGTTAGTATGGCCTACAGATATTTGTTTCGGGTCTGGGTGTTGTGAGACCGAAAGTCTCTCGTAGTTCCTGACACCCACGAAACAATACTCGTATCTCAGTCACTCGTTAGGACTATGTATGTGACTATTGGGTGACTATTTTTTGTTATTAAAAAAAATTACCCATTTACTTCAGTGATAAGTAGACAAAAGATAAGCAGTGGGTCATTAGATTCCGGAATGAACATAATAATTATTGTGTAGCTTACGTTACCCTTATTTTCAGCTAGTCAGTAAAAATATTTATAACAACCTAGATGCAGAAAAGTTGTTGTGAAAATTCTAAAGATATATAGTTGCCATGTTATGTCCCGTATATACAGAACATAAACTGGATTCTTCTGGAACTTTTGTTCCTTTGATAAAGTGAACAGTGGTTTCGCTAACGGTGTACCTTTTTGCTGTGAACTAGACCGTTTCAAATGTTTTTGCTCCACACTCCAGCAGTAGTGCGAAAGTGATTTATCATAAGGCAACATGCTGCGGTTGAGACGAAAAATAAAAGTAATTCCTTTTGTATTTGCCGAGTGGGGCGGTCGCGTGGAGACATATTTGCCAAACGCGTGAATAATGGCTCTTTGCTTTGATGTAACCTGCCAAGGTTTCATATTATGCGGTAACACCAAATTCTTTTAAGCAGTTCTTCATAGTTAATATATCATTAAAGGCTAAATATATAGCTTAACCCCATAGTGGTTATTTTACATGAACTTTGTTGCATCATGCTATAAAAGTTAAACTTTAGAATGGTTGTGATTGGAAACACAATGAAACGGAAATGCGTCAGGAAAATTTAAATAATAATAATAAAATAATAATAATCGTCCTTAGATTAATACTAATTTTGTTGAAATTTGATATGGGGGTATTTATTATCCTAGAATGATAAAATATTCCCCTTGGACTTGATCATAACAGTGTCAGTAAACAATCGAGAGGTACCTATTGTAATGGTCGGCAGAATAATGCCGGCCTGGAGTACTTGTATATATATTAACGGTCTATGGAATGAGAGTCAGCTGAAGGAGCTACTATATCGGAGTCACGCTATGTGCGTGGTGGTCATTATAATATAGGAATTTTTTTACCAGTCTCCATAGTGTAGCGAAAGTGATCAGCTGTGAAACGGGAAACCACGGGTTCAACACCCGTACCCAGATACATGTTTGTATAATATAATTCAAAGACATTTGCTGCCCCCTTCACAATTGGAAGGGGGCCGCAAGGCGGCATCGCGCAGAGCGGTTCCGGCCGAAGCCTGGGCGCCTCTCGCCTAGGGAACTCCGGAGCTATTCCTAAAGCGCCAAAGAAGGCCATCGCGGAGTTTTAAGTGTAGGGTAGGGTATACAAAGTGTAAGGGACTCGGCTCAGTGTCGCCCGGATGATTTCCATCTCTCCCGGGCATTATAGTGACATAACCGTCACCTCTCCCCCAGACTAGTACCAGATAGCGGTAAAACACTTTTCTCCGCGATAAAAATGAAATAAAAAAGGGGTCTGAGTGCTGTGGGAGCATAATTTCCTCTAGTTACTGTTATAACTTTTTAAACTTAATACGGGAAACTTGAAATAAATGGAGGCAAATCCATTACAAAACTATACTCGCTGGAAACATTTCGATAATGTCTTAAATGGACATAACACGAGTAAGTATCTGTTACTTTTACGTTCGAAAAATAATATTTTGAACGCAATAAAATTCTTTCTTTATACCTTCGGTGTCCATGAAAAAGACATAACTGTGCGTTGAATTTATTGTACCAGACACGGACCCAGATGGCTTTCCTCATAAAATACTACGAGTGGTTCTGCTGGTAGCAACGGTATACTTAAAGATAATCACAATTTACGGGAGCCCGTTGGCGAAATTTGGAAATACTTTCGCTGTAGAGGTACGTGCGAGCAATTACACTGCCCTAATGATGTGGGGCTTTTTGTTCTTCAATGTGTTAAAGAATTCCAATTCCAATTCCAGAAGGGGTAGGCAGATGCGAAGCAGATAATTAGAACACTCACATTTCGCTAAGCTCATTTGCGTTACGTAGGTCTTGTCAACATTACCGACACAAATTTCTTTCAAAGAATTCCTTACTCAGGAATAAAAATGCTATTACGTCATCTTTATATTTAATTTTCACGTATCAATAAAGGCGCAAAGATTTCGCTCGTGGATTGTTATTCCAAAGTATGAATTACGAATAAAATGTGCGATGTATTTTTATAAGGCAGACGACCAGACACCTGGATTTTCAAGCGGTTAGTATTAATCCATACTGCTCATTCATATTGCAGCAAAACATATCTACAGGCTAACTTTATCCCTTGAAGAATAAAGTAAATGATTTAATAACAAATATCAATCATAAAATGTAAGTCAAGCTTTTTGTGAAAAATTCGGATATAATTATCATACTGTAATCCAATACAGAACCTCCCGTTTAAACTCGGTTAAATAACTAAGTAATATTGGTCATTATATTTATTTACTGATGGGGGTACTGACCAATAAATTGCAATTAAAACTGTCTGAAAAATCCTCAGGGAACAATGGCAAAGGGTTGCAAGGGACGTACTTAATGTTAACGCTAGAAATGATACAACGCAATTAAATCACAATTTATCACCTGACTTGTGCGATTCAACTAATATTAATGCTAATGTGTGTTGGTTGATCTTTGTAAAGAAGCAGTGTTATTTAATTATCATCATCATCATCAGCCACATGACGTCCACTACTGTATATAGGGCTCCTCAAAAATTTCCAGATCGACATGTTGGCAGCGGTCTGTAGCTAGCGACTTCTTGCGAACTTTGTCAGGTCTGTCCACCTTGCACGACGTTATGTATTTAATAATATTTAAAAAAATACATACATAAGCTCACGCCTGTATTACTAAAGGTGTACGCATCCACATTTCGCCGAGCTTATTTCCGTCTCAGATGTGATAGGGGGTGAGCCTATCGCCATATCGGGCCCAAATTCCAGGCTCCGAGATAATACTGTAGAAAAGCCCAATATCAAGGCGAGGATCGAACCCAAACCCTCAGGACAAAGGCTGTCAAGTGAAGATAATGTACGAGGGCAATGTGTATTATGAACGATCTGTCTATGAACTTCAGATTGATATGTAAAGGAGCAAGTTTGATGTTGAGTTTCCAACAACAAACTGTCCCTGTTATCAAGGACTTTGAGCTAACTTAGTAGACTGTGCAGTTATCATTTCAGAATTCAGATGTTGCGAGCACAGGACAATGAACTCTCGGTTTTTATTTTAAACCAGATTATACAGTCTGCAAAATGGGGTAGTTACTTAGGTTTGATTTTGTAGATAATTTTATATTGTAATGTAGTCATAATAAGTAACGATAAAAAAAATGGTTTTATGAGAAAAAGTGAACATGTAGTGGAACTTGTGGCGATATTTTGCTATCCCTTTCAAATGCTCGAACCGTTATTAACCTTGACGTCAGTATACTGATGCAGCTCTTTTCTCTTATTTGACAGTTACACTATATTTAAAAGGTTAGTATTTTTATTTTTTTTAGAATTTCCCATTAATTATTTTTCTCCTACACTCTATAATCTAGAGTCTAGATTATTTAAATTTTAGATTATTTTAAATAAATTAGTCTTTACCGTAGCCCTACTAATTATATAGTAAAATATCATCAGTTTTGACTTAATCACGGTTAATTTAAAGCCTAGATATACTAATTAGGTTTACTCACTACGGCTGGTTAAAACACTTCGGTTAAACGTCCGTAGTGAAGTTGCCAAACTGTAATGTTTGTCGATTAAACTAGAGCTAATTTGCCAGTTCGTAAAGTGCCTGTGTTTTATAGACCTAGACGCTTCCCAAAATAGTTTGTTTTAAACTTGATCGACAACATATTCTCTTATATCGATGACGCGTTGTGTTAACTTAAGATTTATTTTTTCTGCATTGAAATTGTGTTTTATATGTTTTAATCGTATGTTAATTATATTCACTTTCATAATTTAAACAATATAATATTAAAACTGTATCCCATATGGGTACGCAAGTAAATAATAATAAATAAATACACCTAAGAGTCACACACATAGTCTTGACCCTATACTAAGTATAATCTGTATCGTGGGTATAAACAACGAGAGACTTTTGGTCTCACAACACTCAGATCCGAAACAAAAGACAAAAGACTCGATCTTAGTGTGGGGTCAGGACTATGTGTCTGACTGTTAGGTGTATTTATTTATTTATTAAGAAAGGAATAAATACTTATATATTTTTTACCAAATTCTGTTTGTAGCTTTGATTTGCAAATTGTATTCAATATTTTATTAACCATTAAAACACGAATCCTCATTTGTTTGATAGCATTCCGCAACAATCCCACAACAATATTGCACGCTCGAAATGATGTTAATGAATTATTGATTACGTCATAATCAACCACATTTCCATTGGTCGGTTCAGTGGTTCATATTTTGTACAAATATTATAAATTGAAGCGAGCGTTGATGTTTTGTTCAATAATACTAATCTTTTGGTTGTGATTTAAAGGCTTAATAAGGTTTTGTGCCCTGTTATTTAAACACAAGTACATTGATCATTTTCTCCCGAAAATATCGTTGATGCTGAACTCTAACTTGACAGATGAATGGACATGATGGTACTATAACGGTTCTGATTTCGCCATTTGGTTACGGAACCCACAAAACCTTATACCTCATGAAGCATAGTTCCTTGCAGTTTTTGAAACAGCTTTGTAAAAAGCATCCACGCGAGTATCATGGTACGCTAAGTGTTTTTACATACATACATAAGCTCACGCCTGTATCCCCGAAGGGGTAGACAGAGCCGCACTAGCGAACTAGAAGACCCATATTTTGCCGAGATTACTTCCGTCTTGTGATAGGGAGTGAGCCTAGCACTATATCGCACACAAATTCCAGACTCCGGCCTGATATGGAAAAATTCAATATCACTTTTCCCGAACCGGGATCGAACCCGAGACCTCAGCACGGTAGTCGTACCGAAATACAACCTCCAAGGCAGTCAAATGCCGAGTGTTTTTCTATACAAAATGTTACCAATAAGCAATGCTAAATTCGCAGTCCCGCATCACGCTCGTAATGTAGTGTGAGATACATCATACATTCATGCGACAAGATTAAACTGATTTGATTAATTTCCGCTGTGATTTTGAAATTCGAACGTGATGTTTCAAAACACATGGCTGTGTTTGACGCAACTTGTACGTACATTTATTCAACATCGGTATCGGGACAATCTAATACTGAAATTGGATGTACGAATAAATTTAAAATTTATTCTCTTTGTTTAACTGGTTTTAATAGTTTGGTATTGACAGTGGCTAACGGCTGTTTATTTGGTACTAACGATTTTTTTCTATTCTCTTGTTTTGGAACTGAAATGTTTAGTGGACAAAATTAATGATGAATACAAAGCCCTTGCTTTTTTATTCAAACACGACAACTTTGTCGTGTTAGTCACTTGACTACCTCTGATGGTAAGTGCAGTGTACAGTTCAAACAAACCAATCAAATTCCGATGTAAAGTGGCATCGCTGTCGCGTTTAGTTCAGTGAGTGAGATTTCTGATGGTTCAATTCACCCCCTCCCTATTTCCCTCTTTTTAAGATCGAAACACACTCGTGATTTTCCTGTCTTAGGTGTCTATGGGTGATGGAGATCACTTACTATCAGGTGACCCATCTGTTCATCTGCCAGTCTCTACTATAAAAACATCAAATAACAGAACAAAACGAATGAATTTGTAATAGTTTGTTAGAATTACGGCCTGCATAGATGATAGCTTCGTTACACTACGAAGAGGGAAGAAACAAATCGAGGCACATGTAATAGGAGGCCTAAGACTTATGAGGATACTAGGTCTGGGACACAAGGATGTGTCACCAAACCATCCCCAACCAAACATCAAGTAATGACGCAAGCCTCTCGGAAGAGCTTAAAAAAATAACTGACTTCGTTATTAGACAGCCTCCGTGGCATAACGGGCGAGTAGCCGGCTGTGAAGCGAGAGGCCGCGGGTTTGATTCCAGCATGGAGACAAATGTTTGTGTGGCCCACAGATATTTGTTTCAAGTCTGGGTGTTGTGAGACCGAAAGTCTCTCATAGTCTCTGACACCCACGATACAGGTTATACCTAGTGTGGAGTCAGGACTAGGTGTGTGACTGTTGGGTGTATTTATTTATTATTATTATTATCTATTATTCTTATTCATGAATACTGCAACTATACTTCGTACCCCGTCCTCGGATCTCAATTCAAATATATGTAGAATCTTCCTTGGATTTATACTAAGTAAAAAAATATTGCTATCCATCATATCTCAGAGACCTTATGATAAACAGAGAAAACAATGATAACTAGGTTGATCCATCATAACGATTTTACGACCAAAATGACCATTAAATCTATGAAGATTTGTTCCCAGTCAACATATAACAGTATTATCATAGACTAAAAAATATTTACTGACAAAGATAGATCTTAGTTTTCCTCTACCTTTGTATACGCTTACACTGTGTACTACTTGATCCCGCCCGTTGTTTTTGTGTCCATGAGGAATTGTCCGCAAGATTTGTGTTCTCTAAACAAAAAGCACATTTTTTGCTCATTACCTTTATAGATGGGGACGCTATGTATACCTGTATGGTAATGAAGGGACAATGTTTATCGCCTCGACTATTATTCAAACTAAGGACGGAGTGAGACTGTCCCGCCTACACATCCACAACTGTTGAGCCGCGTCTCCTGCACTAAAACATTCAATATAATATAATAATAATACCTCTAAATACACCCAACAGTAACACACATAGTCCTGACCCACACTAGGTATAACCTGTATCGTGGTTGTCATAGACTATGAGAGACTTCCGATCTCACAACACCCAGAATTGAAAAAAATATCTGTGGGCCACACAACCATTGGTCTCAATGCGAGAATCGAACCCGCGGCCTCTCGCTATACAGCCGGCTGCTCGCCCGCTGCGCCACGGAGGCTACATTACACAAAACATGTATTTTTATCTATGGTTATTCTACGAGCAGGAGACGATTAAAATCATTGTTTTGCGTATGTGTTTTTGAGTCATGTTTCGAGAAAAACTAGTGCAGGAGACTCGCCTTTATTCCTAGAAGAGTGAGGGGTTGTTACAAAACTCTCAAGGAGTCTCCCTATTTACCGCAAAAAGAAAGATAAGGAACATTTCTTTTTATAAAACAACTAACCAAGATACATGACATGATCAATCTGTGACTAATAACTTTGAAGATAATTTTTTATAATTATTCAATACTAAAAATCATTATATTATATTGCTAGTGGTAAGCGATTTTGGGCAAAAGCGGTGTTTTATACAATTTGTCAGGGACTAGATATCCCGAGGGGTTTGATGTCAGGCAGGGGGCCGGTTGAAAAAATAAAGCCAAATAATATTCTGCTATGATAAAAAGTGTTGCACCGACCCACAATGGAGCGGAATAAAAGCAAGAGGAAGGAATTTTCTACTAGCGCTACTATTCCCATGAATACCGTAATATTTATAGTTCTAAAAAATATATAAAAAATCCATATTTCTTTCTTTCCACCTGCCGTTATCCCACTCCATTGTTGGGTCAATACAACACACATGTTAAAGAATTTTGCTCAAAAAAATAGGCTTAGTTCTTAGAACTGCCTGCCTGTCTGACGTAAAACTCCTTCGGGGGGTGAAGAACAGTAGAAGAAGAACAGTATTCAGCTATACTTGTCTTAATACTCTATGTCCCACAGAGAGCAAAGCAATCGATATAAAAGCCAGTGAAAAAAATAACACGCACATACATCAAGAGAAAACCTCAATAGCACTCGACGACGCGCATCCATATCCAACCAAAACACGAACTCGTACTTTTTGCCTTATTCACGTCGAGACGTCGTAAGATTTTTATTATTACACTTACCTTTTTGTTGTAACACCGAGCTGTATTCGCTGTATGGAGCGGTAATGACGCCGGGGCGTGAAATACGCGCACATTTTGGTACCCTGGAAATGGAATGCACCTGCCTCCTTAGGTTTTATGCGTCTCCTCACCTTCTCATGCTTGGTAAGGACTTCAATATCGTAGTCCTCACTCTGTGACCCCTCATAATACGAGTAATACTTCTTGAAAGGGTATTGAACGGGACCCACCCTCGCGTCTTACCGTAATTTTACGAGCGGAGTTGTTACTTCAGTTTGTTTTTCGCCGATGTAAGAATGTTTGATATTAACATTTTTATGATGTCCAACAAATTGTGCGATAAGAATACGTTGGAGCAATAAATGTTGTGTTTGTGTTAAACGACTAATATCTAGTAAATTGTCTTTTTATATTGAGCTGTTAAAGTAGAAATTGCAAACTGTACAAACAAGGCAATATCTTTCGTGTATTGAGGTATACATTTTGGATTTATTTTAGGTAAATTAAGTAGAAAATATTGTAATGCAACAAAAATCGTATTGGTGAATAATATGTTTAACGGATAATAGTTCACATTAATATCTGCTTATGATATGTACACTTATAGATATAAATAGCTAGTGCAACTCTCTCTGCTCCTTCATCATCATCAACAACCATAGGGCGTTCACTGAACATAGGTCTCCTCTAAAGATTTCCAGATCGACCTGTAGATCCTTAGAAGGTATTAATTATTTAATCAAGCACAAGTGTTTACTAAGTGAAATAATAAGTCCCTTGATTGCTTCATCAAAACCGTTTGAATTTATAATAGAAAATAAACGAGAATATGATATACTCAAGACGCTTTTAATAAATAGACGCACGTCAATGAATAATGAAAATACAAAATATGGTTCTAAATATTCCGTACACATCCGAAAAACTTACGTTATTTTCGCGAAACTTATTTCTGTCTATGTAAATATCTAACTTCGTTATCTCAATTTGGGTCTAACCTGACACCAGCGGCCGCGAGGGACCGTTCACCATTCAGATGTGGCCCAATTGAGTGACAAATAGCAGGGCAACTTTTATTTATTCAGGAAAATGTTCATGTTTTAGGCCAATTTTGTTTAGGAAAAAACGACCCGGATAGTAACGAAGTGGCCACAATGGCGAGTATACCCTAGTTTTTTTGTACTTATCGTGGAATACTATATTGTAGTCCAGACAGATGTATTTGTTGAAGATCTTTTTCATTTTTTTTATGTTATGTGCGGTTTTTAGTAAAAAACTGTTCTGAATGCCTTTTTCTTTACATCAGGATTTATTTTGAACATTTAATGTCTCATAGAAACTAAAATGACTAGAGCGTATCCAGAAACATTTGGCAATAAGAGGAGCAATCCTACTAGGATGAATGAGCATTAAATTCTAATTTAAAGTATGTAATCCTAGTATTAGTCAAATAGATTTTCTTGTATTAACCCAAGCAAATGAAAATACTATAACAAAATAAGATGATGGATTCAATGTAGTAGTTGCAATTGTTGAAGATTTAAATTCAATTATAAGAATACCGTTGATCCACCATCAGAATTGAAAATAAAAACTAAAAGCTACAAAAATCAAAAGGAGCAGAAGAATTCCACGATAAATACTGATTCCCAACGGACATTCAGTGCCAAGAGACGAAACAATTCAGAATGCACTCGATTAAAATTTGATGCAGCTTTGTATTTACACGGGCGACGTATTGTTTTACTCTTTGTCGTTTCATTTGTGTGGCGCAATAAAGTATCGGTGCCTGCATACTCATGTATCTCTGCTTTATTTGCTTATCCTGTAATATTGCTTGCTGCTATCTCATACATTATTCCAATTTACATTGAGTTTTTTAAATGTATTTTATATAACCTCAAGGATAACAATTTTGTTTATTAATGTAGCTATTTTGTTTGTTATACCATTCTTTATTGTGTGTATTATCTAAGATTTTTATATCTGTCTCTTTTCCTAGAGCTATTTGGTTTGTGCTATGGTTTGCATTTTTAATTTGACAATATTTCCAGATCTAATCATTTATGACATTCTCTATTACTTTAATACTGTTTTGGGTTATCCGCGGTTACCTAGGTATGATCAAACACTGGCAAACGATCTGATTGTGCGGTATTTTCAAAACGCGACTTATGTTCACACAAGTATTACACATTGGGCTTGTACGCCCCGTGACCATCAAGGCTGGAAAGCTTTCAAAACGTACGGGACGAAAAATATAAACTAATCGCGATAAAATCTGCTTGAAACATACTGTGTCGGGAGACTATTTTCATGAATAAAATCAATTATCAGCGGCCTGAGCAGGAAAATTTCTGACAACCATAAATGTATTTCAGCTCGATGCGCGTCTATGAAATTTGTATGAAATATTAACCAAATGTCATCAGTGCGCAGCGAACTTGAATACATTTACATTAGTTTTTCGTGCTCGGGCTACTGTATCAAAAATAATTTAAAATATGAAACCATAAACAAATACTTATTTTATAAAGATATTATTTCGAAACTCCATAAAATGTGAGGTGGAGTTGATAAACGGCAAACATTCGACTACACAATACTTCTGAAAGTGGATCATAAATATTGAGCAAAGTTTTTGCCACTTCACCATTCATATTTTCGAGCTATCCGTTGATGAAAATATTATACATTTTTGATAAAGTTTTATTTCAAATCACGCCGCTGTGGATTGTAAGATTTAAATTGAAGATATAATTCAAATAATTTTTAAATTGTGTAGTATTAATCTATTGTAATGTATTTATGTTACTTGAGTTCCTGATTTAATATCTAGGGTATTAAAAATCACCCTGTATAAAACACCATGAGATGATACACTTCTCTCGACCCCATCAGGGATAATAGTGCGAGCTTATATTTTGTAGACAAAAAGAATCTTGAAAATGCGTCCATATTTGGCGGACATATCGCGTAACATACATAAATAAACAGACGAATTGACGACCTTCTCCTTTTTTGAAGTCGGTCGACAAAGTCGAACTTCACTGATGGTCTCCATAAGTTCATAGATTGAAGTTAAATAATTATATTTAATAGAACAGATCAGAGACATTTTATAAACATACATTTTCATGTGCCTCGGTGGCGTGGTGGTATTTCGGTACGACTGCGGTTCTGAGGTCTCGGTTTCGATCCCCGGGTCGGGCAAAGTGATATTGGATTTTTCCATATCAGCCCGGAGTCTGGAATTTGTGCCCGATATGGCGATAGGCTCGCCCCCTATCACATCTGGGACGGAACTAAGCTCGGCGAAATGTGGGTGTTCTAGTTCGCTAGTGCGCCTCTGCTTACCCCTTCGGGGATACAGGCGTGAGCTTATGTATGTATGTATGTACATTTTCATGATAAATTAGTTTCCAAAACACCAAAAGCCTCAATATTTTCATTCAATAAAATATCGCTTCACTTCAAGGATACGTTTACATTATTTTACATTTCAAAATGGCGTAAAAGTGGCGAGGCTCCGTCGCGGTGGTAGCTCGTGAAAAATCACCCTAGACAGTATTATCGCGGATTATGAATCGCAGTAGATAAGGCATTCAACGCGTTCTCATTAAAAGAGAATCCAAGGAAAAACGTAGTAAAAACAGCGCAACCCGCTCTCATTTGTCAACTTCCTAGCATTGCATGCACCACCTACATCACTCGAGCAATGGCCGACTTTTTATACATTCCACTTTTCCGACGTACACAACTTTAATAACTCAAAATGAAAATACGCTTTTAAACACCGTTTTTCGTCGGCACGTTTGAATTTAGCGATGTAGATAAGCCCAATTGATAATAGGCGAGGAATTCGTGTTCGGTGTTGTTAATATTCCGAATTAAGTTGACTCGTTTCGTGTCAGCGTTTTGGGGTCACTTGAATTATGTCCCACTTTGCGATATCATTTTTATTAGACAGTGTTTTGTATTACGCTGAAGTATTTACATCGATGTCGACTTAAATTTAATTAAAAATGTAGCGTTGGGGCCATATTTTTAAAAGTCCTTCGAATTAGACAGCTGAATTATTAGCTTCTGTATTTTTAATAAGATCACGCACTTCTAACCTTCTTAAGCATGTTTCAGTATTTATTTATTATTATTTATTAACGAACGATTGCTTGATTTAACGAATAGACCCTCCTGATCTTTGTTTTTCTATTTAATTGTTACAATAGTCACTACCAACACCTCTTGTAATTACAAAGATTGTCCCCTACAATAAACACCGATTCAATACTCATAACGAGTTAAGTGAACAAAAACTCATTACTTGCTCACTCGCTAACCAGGTATCGACGCGATATGAAAGAGCGAAACTAGAATTGGCACTTCAATTAATCGAGTGCACTTTCATGTGATTCAGTCTGTTTTCCCATTACTGCATGAGTGTAACGAAGAGTCGCGTATTGAGTATTGCACAAACCGTTTTTATTTACGTTAATTTACGTAAACGGTGGCCTACCTTTATTGTAAATTGATGGCTCGATTTTCACAAGGGATAATTCTAGAGGTAAGGGTCTTTCTTTCTTTCTACCTGCCCTTATCCCACCTAAATGTGGGGTCGGCGCAACACACTTTTTCAAGCATGTTGCAGAAAGGATTTGGCTAAGTTTTTACGACCGGCTGTCTGCCCTGTCCCTCTGAGGGATTCTAAAGGTATTAATATATCATGATTTCACCACGACGGCTGCAAAACTTTTGAAACGTCGGGCATAAAAATTAAAACCAAATCGTTATAGAATCCGTAAAAATAGTTCAATTCCAATGGTATTATTAATATAGCAATTTTTATTACTTACTCCGGAGAAAGGGTATTTTTTTATTTCCGACGAAACTTATTGGTGAGAATGAAATTGAGTGTACAGACTGATAACCCTATTTAGCCTTATTTTACATCAAATTATTCTTCAATGATCATCACTGTCTCGATGACGTAGTTGTATTGTTACACCGTCCTGAGGTCTTGGGTTCGATTCCGGGATGTCGCGAAAGACTATATTGCATTTTTCTATTCATTATTAGCCCGGAGAATGCAATTTAGGCCCGATATAGCAATTGGCACGCCCCATGTCACATCTGAGAGAAAATGAAGAAGAAGTATTCTACTTCGCCTATGCCTACCCCTTCGGAGATACAGGCGTGAGTTTTTATTTCTTCACGGACTAATATAAAATTATCAAACATACAATTTTAATCCAGATCATTTTTGTTTATAAGAATATTTGCTGTTGTCGATTTTTTGTTACAAACCAACATTCTAACTTGGGTAAATCATTTTATTAGTCTAATATTAGAAAAAGCATTAAGCATATGCGCCATCGCAGTTTCAAAAATAGTTGCAAAAATATTGCACGTCACCGAAATCGTTTACTAATGCATATGGAGCCGTAAATCCATTAACGGCTAACAGCAAAGTTGTGTTAAAAGAAAATAAAAAAACATTTAAATATTTTATATCGATAGAAAGCTAAATTGCTCGAATTGGCTCATGGTACGGGACATTTTCAATAGACTTTATTCTTTTTTGTATGAATAGTTACTCCACGTGTCAACCCACTGGTCAGTGGAATGGGTTTCTTTTTTATTTACTTCATAGAATATATCAAAGTAGCAATAAAGCCGAGGTTTTCCTATACAGCCTTTGAGGTTTGTTTTTGAATTCACTGCAGGTTATTTTTTATTGAATAGAGATTTTTGCTGCACACTTCTCACATCAAACACTTTTCACATTTTGTAAAGTCGAGTATTTTATGTAGATGATAATATAAATTCAGTTTATTGGCTTACGAAGGCAGACCAGCAGACCAATTATAAACCCATCTGACAGTAAGTGGTAATTTGATGATAACATTGATATTCACTGGAGCGGAAGATTGACGAGTCCAGCATAATCTTCCAACTTCTCAAGTTCTTACAAATACATTTAGTTGCCAAAGCGTAATTGTGTATCAAACGCATCTCATTCGCACGATAGCTTTTTTGACGCGCGTTAAAAAGCGTCTTAACATGTCTGTTCATATCAGTCGTTCATTCTTGTCTTGTTTCTAATAACGTATGTTCTACAAAGCCCCCAACGCTCCGCGTTTAAAGAACGCCGCGTTTTAATATCGCCGGCGTTTAAATAAGTATACTAAGAACTCATTTGTTCCATTTCAACGCTTTTTTAACGTGCGTTGAAAAAGCTCTCGTAAATGAGGGCTTAGAAAGATTTGAAAAGTTTCTGATGTTACTGTCACTGTTACCTCATGCACATTGTTTATTATCTTGTAGATAAAATCACAGGACAATTCCATTAACGCTATTACGAGGTGTGTCTACTTTATGGTTATTTACTTAAAAGCTATTATTTAATTCATTTAGTTATATTTGAGTAAAAGTAACACGCGACGCGGCAATTTCATAATTCAGTATCATAATTGACCACCACCTTAATTAATCGCGCACTGCGGTTGGTTCTCATAATACTACAGTGGTTTACTCAAAATATCTTTATGGTTTCATTATGATAGTGAGTTCATCATTTTATAATGGTATTAGCTGTTGCATGCCTCTTGCCGGGGATAGTCTTTTTCCGATATGAAAATATATCAATCAATGATTCATTTGATGAGGTTTGGATATAATCTACACCAGATTGATTGATTGAAATTACAATACTTAAAGGAAAATGTAAGTAAACTTAAAACTACATAATATTATACAAGCTTTTAACAGTGAAATTATAATCATGATTAATCATGGTATTTCGGTCAGTGGAGATCTAATTTTAATTATTTTTTTTATAAAATAAATTCAATAATTGAAAGTGAAACCTCATCAAATGTAGTTATCGTTACATCAATTACAAAAATGATCGTGAAAACTGAAATTTTACACAATCTAGCCGCAGGTGAATGCAAACAATTTGCTTAAAATAAAGTTGGAATAAATTTCGCGAAATTTCAATGTAAAATCCACTCAGGCGCGTGAGAAACAAAAAAGAAATTCACTGGAGTGACACTTTTAAAAGCGTCGACGGTTGATTTTAGAAAAGCCTTTGTTTCTGTTAACCATACCGGGCCGTCCTCTCGTTGATTTAAGTACACAATAGAATCCCCCTTACGTTTCGACAATGCTCCGATAGCTTAGAAAATGTTCACAATAAAATGTACAAGACAATGGGGAATTGAAAGGAAATGGAAGATATCATCCGCTTGACGGGTTTTATATTCGATTTGTTTTTTATTTTACGTGGGCAGTATGCTAAATAATCATTCGCACCTTCATTAATTCTATTGTTGAAAGTAAATGGAATGAAGTTGGAAAAAATTAATTTGGTGTAAAGATTTTTCTTACATTTTGATCTTGATTTAATTTTTTGTAAAAAGGCTCCGATATAAGTCGTTATTGAACCATTAACAAGCTATTAATCATCATCATCATCATCATAGGACGTCCACTGCTGGACATAGGTCTCCCCCAAGGATTTCCAGATTGACCTTATTAACAAGCTTATTATTAATTATTATTTTATCTTAATAAGTTAACGAAATCAACTGCACTGGCACTTATGATACATAGGTATTGAAGCAATCTAAATGAACCGAGGAGCATTTAAGTATTTCGTAGCCAATTTATGTTATATAATAATAAAAAAAGATTCCGAACTGATTTTTTGCATTTTTAATATTACTCGTGATAACTTTTAAAAACGTTATTCAAAAGAACATGCCACAAACGTTAAAGAATGATTATATAAAAGATGCTAAACGAATTTATAAACATGCATAAATTTCACCTGTTGTCTAATTCTAATAAAGCTCGACCTTTACGGCTTCTGTAACTGCTGCCAGTCACCATCAATGTAATTTATGAGTCGGTAAAGAAGAGTAATTCAGCTTATTAATTTTGCGCGGGCGCGTTCTAAGGTGTGGCTTCCCAGCTTACATGACTGGAGCTCTTTAATCACATCGTCTCTATTCTAACGAAAAAGCCCCATTATTCATCGCAGCACCACTTTGACGTTCCATTGAAATTTTGAAATCGAGATTGCTATCAATCGTCCGCGACTCGGTATTTTTCAAATTGAATCCTATTATATTCGTATCAATGCATTTAAATAAGATTCTATTTGGGTTAAAAAATCCTGAACGCTCGAGTGTAACTGCTGAATTGCCCATCCAGTAAGCCCCTTATCGAATGATTTTCATTCCCCTTTCGCAAGAAATATGCGATTTTGTACGTCATTTGTGCCAGTCTTTTTATTGTTACCCATTTGAATAACGTGTTAGTTTGCTGCAATAAAACCTGTACTGTTGGGGTATTTAGGGTTAATGGTCTCTATTTAAACCACATTGAAGTTTGTAACGACCCTAAAAATCGTTATTCACTCTATTAAGGCCTTGAAACTCTCTAATGCACCAATGCCAGCTTTATAATTTAGTAACCAGATATATTTTTTAAGATAATATAAATGCGCTGTTTACCATTTTAAGAAGTTCTAGGCTTATTCTATTTACTATTTGTTCTATATATCCTTACGAGTCTACTATGCCTCACTACTTCCCTGTTCAAAACTATATATTGATATTGATTATTGAGTGGTAGAGCCACGCTATAGACAGTAACGTCTACAGCAGGAAAGTGCCGGCTCGACCGATTTGATACCATTGTCTCATAGAAAACCGACGTAAAGTGGCAACTTGCTTTCGCGTTTCGTTGAGTGAGTGAGATTTCCGGTGGCCCCTTTCCCTCCTCCCTTTCACATTCCCTTTTTCCTCCCCTTCCATTCCCTCCTTTTAGGTTGGTAGCGCACCCATGATTCTTTTTGTCTTGGGTGTCTATGGGCGATGGAGATCACTTACCATCAGGTGACCCATCTGTTCGTTTGCCAGTCTCTGCTATAAAAAAAATTGTAATCAAAATTGAGTGAGAATAACAGTATGAATATTTTGAAAGATAGCATACATAAAATTAAAAATCTCTAATAGATGTTAGTTTTCCACATAGCTTAACAAAAAGCGTTTGTAATTTTGCATAACCCGTACATTCTATCAGAAGTTTTTCAATTTAAAATGTTATAATGCGAGCAGGTGAGTACGAGCATTAGTTTATGTGCATAAATAATACATCGTAAAGTTTTAATTGGTAAGGCTCGGAGTATATTTAGTGATCGTGATAATACTTAGTTCACGCGATGAAATGTTCGCCTTTGTTTGGCCCCTGTCGTTACGTGCGCCTTCCTAGTTAAATGTCTAAGTGAAAAATTGCACGCTACGGTTAAAAGGTTAAATGGGAGTGACCATTTATCCTTTCTGAATCGTAGCTTAAACGCTCCGTGTAAATTTAAAAAGGTTTTACATTTAATGTTATTTCTTTTTAAAGGAGATCGTTTGTGTTCAGATTTACGTTTCGTGGAATGAAATTCACGTTGTTTTATACTGTGTCTGTATTGAATAATATTGCATTGCTGCGTTTGACTTTTGACTTTGAATTGCTTTACTCTTTCCTTTTTAAATTACTTTTTTTCAATGTAATTTGCTTTTTGTATATCCAAATCAATAATAACGATCTTTTGTGTGAGTGTGATATATTAGAGAACAGCTAGTGTTTCTACTACATTTTCCAAGTTTATAGATTCGTTTTACATATTTCTGATGTATTTCGAATATCTTGTTAATTCAAATATACAATGGAATTAAATAATACAATATTTATCTACTCAGAACAAATATCCTTGCAGTTTTAATTTCGAAAGCAATACGCGTACCACAAACATAAACTGCGATTGCGAGAAACCCGTCGATAAATCGAAGCTGCACTTGGCTAGCTTCGATAATAAAGTTATAATTTGTTATTACTTGCACCAGTACAGTTTTATGCGGTTTCTATTGTTTGTTTTTGCATTTCTAGATAAAAGTTCATTTGAATTAGGATTGGTTTATTACTTATCATCATCATCGTAATCATCATCATCATCATCATCATCATCATCATCATCATTATTTATACTAAAAGTTTTTTATTTGCATAAATAAAGTCAATTCAATTATTCAAGATTATCTATATGATCGAATTTTTGTCCAAAAATATTTTTATCGGACATAAGAAGAACCATTTATAATATCGTGTCGCTATTATGGTCATATTATTAAGTTTCATCATCATCATCAACCTGTACCCGTCCACTGCAGGACATAGGTCTTTCCTAGATTGTTCCATTACCTATATTTCAAACATAATCAGAAACAAAACTTGCCGTATATCCTTATTCATTTCAGTCAGTGAACTAATATATGTTGTATTCTAAATTGCACGCCAATGTAGTCAACTAAGGTACAATTTCCTATCAGTTTTAACTTCAGCATATTACATTTTATTTTAAAGCTCGTTATAAAATATTGGAAACATGCTATCCGTAGTTTAACTCAAGTATAATAAACTATGTAACGTATTTTCCACAAAATATGTCGCAGGTTTTATATTGTGTCTTCCCGCGGGAAACCTCTTGGCATTTTGCCTTGGCTCATTATATCTTTAGTTTGTAGCTTTCGTCGTCCAACTATTTTAATTTTATGCTTTATGATTATTATGTTTGGCCGTCCCGCTAGCATTAAATTTAAGCTTACCTTTCGCAGTTTTAGTATTGTAATAATATTCTCGGTTCATATCTATTAGTTAAGCCACGTCGTCCTTTTTATATTTACGTGTGAGTTTATTGATAATATTGAAATAAAACTATTCTTACGGGTCTTCGTTGTCACGGGTCAGACTGACCCGTGACAACGAAGACTGCAAAGCCTTCGAAACGTCGGGAATAATAATTAAAACCTAATCGTGATAGAATCCGTAAGAATAGTTTTATTTCAATGTATAATATTCACGTAAACTTAAGAAATCAGTATTGATAATATTATTTTATAAACTTCAATTTGTTTTTTTTATAGCTGATATGGTGGCTAACCTAAAATAAGTATTATAAAATGCTACGAAAATATTTCAAGTCATCAAAGTACTTTTAGCTATTTAAGAAAAAAAGGTGGGATGGCAAATTGATTATTGGATACCGTAGTAACTTGTTTGCTAGCTAATATATATTATTTGAGAAAGATTCTTAATTCTACAGTTTTCTTTCATTCATTCGATTCGACATTCGACTCACTAGATTTATAAAGTTGTACATGGGAATAAAGTCTTTAAGAATAACAATCACTCAAGTAAAACATCTTTTACAAACACAATTTGTAACATAAACATCTGAAGTAGTGTACGGACTTAAGCATCCACTGAAATCGTAATGAACCAACAAAAAGTAGTAAAGTACAACATTGTAGATTGCAGCTTGCACTTTATTTACAACAACAAACTACCGAGCTGTGACATTTATAGAGACGATTGTGTATTTATGGGCTTTTAATGGCGCAGCACATTACCCGCCGCGCCATTGGCCGCGTTAGCGAAAGAAAATATTGCAATCGTTGTTATTTATGCCGAATCTCGGGAAGTCTCGTGTTTAGCTGTGTTGGGTGATGTGTGTTTTTTGTAACCTATTTTTATGCAACTTTTAAGAAAGCCTCGACAATTTTTTACCGAGTTCCTTTAATTTTAATGACCATTTCCACTCGAAATTCGACGGAATATCATTCCGAAACTAGTTTGATATCTTATAAACATTGTCCAGAATATACATACAGTTATTATGTTATTATTATTTGCATGTCGATTAACTATTGAAATGAAATATTGTAATCTTTAAGCAAGATTTTTTTCAGATTTAGAAGATTCAGAAGTTTAATTTTCGAATATAGAAAAACAGTAAGATTTTTTTTATATTGTTACATTCGTCCTTCTTACAGGAAAATTATTTAGTCATATATCGTGTTTTTTATTATACCTACTCCTAAAAACTGCCATCAATAACAGTCATGTTTTATGAAAATTTTTAGTAGTCCACTGACTTACCTTTCCCACGGATGTTTCAGTTAAGCTAAAAAAGTTAGTACTCTCGGGGTTTCAACTTTAGCTATCTTTTGTAATAAGCATGAGCTGAAATAAGCCACAGCCAAGGCAAGGGCTGCATTTATTTTCGTTTGTTGAGAAATTGTTACACCAGACCCTTGTTAACAAAGAAACGGGATTCGTAAAACAGATATATTTATTGATACTTAGTTTTTATAAGCGAATTCGGGCTATATTTTGTGGAATGGAATATGTAGGGATAATGAAGGTGTTATCAATAATTGATTATGATTTTTACCACTGATTTACAATTACCTGAATAAAATATTTTCGAGCGACTTTCAAAAAGTTATGTTACGCGATATCTCCGCCAAATGTGGACCGATTTTCAAAATTATTTTTGTGTTCGATAGTGCTTATTTCAAATGTTCCATATAAATTTGGTGTCGATCGGATTTGAAGTCGGTCCGTTAAGTTTTTGAAATTGTGATTATATCATACCTATTCGTTGTTGAATATAATACTCGATATATTAAAGGATTGTTTAATTTTTTTGTTTTTGTACTTCTATTTATGCCTGCCTCGAAGGCGCAGTACGACTATCATCCTGAAGTCTCAAATTCGATCCCATTCGGAGATACTGGGTTTATGTATGTAAATAAATAATAAATAATTACACCCAACAGTCACACAACTAGTCCTGACCCCACACTAGGTATATATACAATTATATACTAAAATTTATATACTACAATTTCAAATCCCAAAATACTACTATTGAGCAATTTTGAGACTAAACATCTTAATACAAGTTGAACCCCTAATTTTAAACATAGCCCAATAGCGAGTGAATTTGCCAACGCCCTTAGGCCGTGGATCCCCTCGCTCGTACGTCATGATAAGGGTGCAGCCCAGAGCTAGGGTGTCGTAAACTCTCATTACCCTCGACGCAGAACTGTTGTTTAGGTATAACCAGATAATGTTCTTACGAGAACAATTTTATTTTAGGCACTCGTTCCTGATTACTTTGTTTGGAAGATTTGAGAAAATATATTGTGAATGTAGCTTTATACCTCTAATATCACTGGATCTTAAAACTTTACGAATTTCATTGAACTATAAATACATCCGTGGCGCTGCGGGCGAGAAGTCGGCTGTGAATCGAGAGGCTGCGGGTTCGATTCCCGCATTGAGACAAATGTTTGTATGGCCCACAGATTTTTGTTTCAAGTCTGGGTGTTGTGAGACCGAAAGTCTCTCCTAGTCTCTGACACCCACGATACAGGTTTATACCTAGTGTGGGGTCAGGACTAGGTGTGTGACTGTTGGGTTATTTATTTATCTATTCTCTCCCTCTGTTGAAATTAAAAACATTATAAAATTATCATCTTGTTTCGATCTTTAATGCTATTAACCGCAACACCGATAAATTGAACGAGCCAGTTAAAAACTCTTGAATATTTAACGAAATGAAATCCAATGGAATACAATACGTACATTACGTGTGAATAAATTTGAATTCCGTTTCACGCCATGAAAAATCAGTACAATGATGTGTTTGTTCCGATATTAATAAAATTTCCATACGATTTGTCGAATCAAATAAAACGGACAGTCTGTGTGTGTCATTATTACTATGGTTTTCAAATTCGTACAGAATGGGTATGGTAATTTTAAAATGTGACAGCTTCGGTGACGTAGTTGTATTGCGTGCGTGGTACCGTTCCGAGGTCTCAGATTCGATCCCGGGGTCAGGTAACATTGCTAATTTCTACTCAGTAGTAGCCTTGGACATGGAATTTGTGTCCAATATGCCTGTAGGCTCACCCCCTATATCTGGGACGGAAATAATAATAATAATAATAATAATAATCATTTATTTCAGATATTTCCATCCATAATATGTTGTTAGTAAATCTTTTAAACTAATAAGTTAGTATCTTATTTAATATTATTATAATTTTATTGCATATATATATATATATATATATATATATATATATATATATATATATATATATATATACATACACATATATACATACGCATACACATACATATACACACATGTATATATATGTATATACATACATACACATATACATACATACATACATTCATATATTCATTTATAAACAGTTTATATTATTTTAATGCCCAATTATGCGGCCACACATGAAGGGTCATCCAATGACTTAGAAAGGGCCCATCAACTCTTTCCGCTACGGTACGTACAATATTGTTGGCGCTGCCACGTATCCTCCTCAACAGGGATGCAACTCGTTTACGCATTATTACATTGAAATCATCGATGCGCATACCCGCAAACATCCCTGTAGCACTACAATATCGCGGCAGCCCCATCAGAGCCCTAAGTGAGTTGTTGTATTGTACGCGCAGGACGCTGTAGGCTTTTTTAGAGTAGGTGATCCACAGGCTACAAGTATAAAAAGTCTGGCAGTATGCCTTAAACAAAGTGGTCTTAACGTCTGCAGTGCATTTTGCAAACCTGCGTATCAACATGTTACTCCTAACCGCCAGCGCCCTACGTTCCCTTTCTATGTCCATGTCATCATTTTGATTTTCTGTAACCCAATGTCCCAGGTACTTAAACTCTGACACAATCTTAAGAGGTATACCTTTTATTGTGACTGGTGGTATGTCATGAGCAATCCTAGCACCAGCCTTAAACACAAGGAGTTTACTTTTGTCAGCGTTATACCTAAGACCATGGGTCTCCGCATAACTTTCACAAATAGACATCAATTTCCTAAGGCCAGCTATTGAGGGGCTTAGCAGCACCATATCATCGGCATAACTAAAATTATTTACAAATGTGCCATCCACAGAGCAGCCTACCATAGAGCTACTAAGCTCCGCAATCAACCGGTTGAAATAAGCTCGGTGAAATGTGGGATTTCTAGTTCTCTAGTTCGCGTAACACTATGTATGTAGTATGCAAGTGACTATTTAACTTTATTCCAGTTTAAGCGTAATTAAGTTTCACATGACTAAATAACTAAACAATAAAATAGAAACTAGTTATACAACAGTAGTAATAATTAACACTGTAATGTTTCAGTTTAGTTAAAAATCTTTTGAAACGACTCTCTTAACAATACTATCTTAATTACAGTTTAAAACACGATACCGATGCAAATTACTTTAAGTAAATTTACTTTGGAAAATAATGTAGAATTCAGAAACTAAACTACTTAACAATACTTACTTTACTATGGGGCAACAGAGGGGGGAACTAACCTCACGGCGTATCGATCTAGGATGCTGTCTCTGTTTCAGGCTTTGGAACCAGACACCAATGTGTCAGCACAGCGGCCCATGGTTTAATACCACTGAGCCTCGACCAACACCTCAAGAGGCTCTCGGTTGGTGTTTGGGTCAAGAGCCAAATGCAGAAGGCAGTATTACTGGATACGGCACGAATTGTGAGGAGGTTCCTCACTCTGGGGTCCTAACCGCCGGTGGCTTGGGTCCCGAGCCTCGTCATCGGAGGGGAATATTTTTATATTTTTAAATGTATTTTTTTATAGCATATATTTAATAAAGGAAAGAAAAAATCTTTAAAAATAAAGAGTACTGAACTTATGACTTACACAAAATATTTTTTATTACTTTATACTTTTACTAGCTGTTACTTTAAGTTTTGCTTGATAAGTCTTTTCTCGGGAAAAGCAGTGCAGGAATTTCAAAATAGGTTCAGAAGCACTAGAAATTGGCGTGCCCAAATAAAAAAAAATTTGACAAAAGTTATTGATATATTTCATCGATATACCTCTATTATATACCTAGATGCACAGTTGACGCTCAGAAAATGGGATCAGTAGCCTGAGCACGAAAAACTAATGTAAATGTAAACTCGCTACGCACTGATGACAATTGATTAATATTTCATACAAATTTCATAGACGCGCATCGAGCACGAATACATTTACGGTTGTCAGAAATTTTCCTGCTCGGGCTGCAGTTTCTAAATCAAAAAAATTAATTTAAGAACCCTTGCTCATCTCATTTAAAAAGCTACTTTATAACACTTGCATAGGGTTATATTTGTGTTAATTTAATTAGAACTCGTGATATTTTTCTTTGATTTATTTATTACGACTACCGAGACCACTTTTTAGGAGGATATTTGTAAAGACCAGCGGGTTTAGACAAGTGGCTTATACGCTAATCGAATAGAATAATCAAATAAAATAAATGTATGGGAATGACATAAGAGTACGCTAAATGCGGCATACTCTTATGTCATTCTCATACATTTATTCTATTTGATTATTGTATTCGACTAGCGCGTAAGCCACTTGTCTAAGGCCTCTGTGCATCTAGTGTAGGTATATTATATTGATATATTGCTACATATCCAAAATTTATATCTAGAATTCAAACTTCGTTATTATACTACATATCTCCCTCTTATGACACCAATAAATTCGCATCAGAATTAATGGCATCAACTGACTGACGTGCAATCGAAATAGTTGAATCAAGCATAAAATACGTCTCTAGCCAGATTGGGCCAATTAATGAGGGTACAGAGGTACCTCGCCAGGACCTTTACAATCTAGTGCGAACATAAATTGTGATAGGGGGCTCCGGGCTTGTTTAATTTCACGAGTGAATAAATCCAAATGTTAATACCGCTGAGACCGCCGCGACGCGCTGACGGTTCCATCTGTCCATAAAATTCGACTGCCCTCTGAAAACTGCAAGTTGTCACGGTCAAATAAACTGTCTAGTTGAGTTATACGATTTATTTTTTGACCGACTTCTGAAAAAGAGAAGGTCCTCAATTCGTCTGTATTTTTTATGTATGTTACGCGATATCTCCGCCAAATGTGGACCGAATTTCAAAATCCTTTTTGTGTTCGATAGAGCTTATTTCAAGGGTAGTCCCATATAAATTTGGTCATGATCGGGTTTGAAGTCGGTTCGTTAAGTTTTTAAACTTGTGATTATGATGTTATAGGACCTTACTTATAAAACAGTTTAACTGAGCAAATGGCTAAGAATAGTCTGTCACTTTTTTCCTTGTGTCACATTGTTTGAACATAAAAGGGACAAACTACTCTTTAGCATTTGTTCAGTTAAACTGTTTTTATAAGTAAGGCCTATGATGATATTGGAACGTAGCGTTGATGAGCTATGATTAAGAGTGAACAGTCACACACATAGTCCTGACCCCACAATAGGTATTCCTGTATCGTGGGTATCAGAAACTACGAGAGACTTTTTAGTTCGCAACACCTAAGAAATATCTGTGGGTACACAAAATTTGTCTCGGTGCCGGAATCGAATCTGCGGCTTCTCGCTTCACAGTAAGTTACTCACCAACTCGGCAACATTGTAAGAAGTAAAATTGCTTTCATTTACTTCACGATAATAAAAAATGTTAACGTCTTAACAATTTAATCACACTCTTTGTATAAAAGGAGCATGTAGGATTCCATAATACCTTTTAACGTAAATGTCATAATAATAGGAAATATAATGGGGCTGACGAAACGATTTGCCGGCAACGCTGAATGGTATCAGAAATCATAGTAATACGAATGAAGGAAATACGGCGGAAACGTTTTCTGAATAAATAATAAACGTATTCAACTTTTTGCGTGTTAGGAAATTATGCCGCCATGTTGCTACTGGTTTACACGTAATTATAATGATGGTACATTCGGGAATATGGGCGCTCCGTTGAGTTGCGTGTTAGGGCAAGCAATCGAAGGCAACAGATTTATTCATGTGATTGATCATCGATATGCTGTAGTATTAAATATAACATAACATAACATAAGCTCACGCCTGTATCCCCGAAGGGGTAGGCAGAGGTGCACTAGCGAACTAGAACACCCACATTTCGCCGAGCTTAGTTCCGTCCCAGATGTGATAGGGGGCGAGCCTATCGCCATATCGGACACAAATTCCAGACTCCGGGCTGATATGGAAAAATCCAATATCACTTGGCCCGACCCGGGGATCGAACCCGAGACCTCAGAACCGTAGTCTTACCGAAATACCACCACGCCACCGAGGCATTAGTATTAAATATGTGTAATTATTTTCCACTATGGTACTAGAATTGAGTAAATGGAAATTAAACACTTAATGGATTTGTTTCAGGCGACTATGAGGGACTTTCGGTCCCGCAATACCCAGTCTGAAATTAATATCTGTGGATGATACAAACTTGGTCTCTTTTTTTTATCGCAGAGACTGGCAAACGAGCAGATGGGACACCTTATGGTAAGTGACACCCAAGACACAAAAAGAATCATGGATGCGTTGCCAACCTAAAAGGAGGGAATAGATAGGGAAGGAAAAAGAATTGGGTAAGGGAGGGGGGTGGGGGAAATGGGCCACCGGAAATCTCACTCACCGATCGAAACGTGACAACAAGCTGCCACTTTATGTCGGTTTTCTATGAGACAGTGGTATCAAACCCGTCGAGCCTGCCCATTCGTGCTGTAGACGTAACTGTCTACAGCGTGGCTCTACCATCTTAAAAACTCTCTCATTCCTTTTATTTCATTTCTCATAAAAGGCTACTCACGCGCTGGACCTTGGAGGCTGATATGTAGAAACAACCTTCTTTTATTCATTTTATATAATCATGAATGCGAAAATTATACTCAGACGCTTTTAGTATCCACATTTACGTGATTCAAACATTGAAAATATCCCTAACGCATTTGGCGACCCATTCAAACTCAGTCGACCGGCATTCGATCATTGGCAATCAATGCGAACATTCCAAATATTGCTTTAAAACTCAGTGAACATTAAAATAGAAAATCACGGGCGAAATTAAATTAGCTTAAGGGTTAAAGATGTTATGAATGGGAATCTTTCACATGCCAATGGCTCGGAAAAGTCATCGGTGTCACAAAAGTTAATTGAATTCGTTTGTGCCTTTATCAATTTGACAGTGGCCTGAAGCTTTCTTTTTTTCTACCGGCTTATCCCATCTTAATGTAAGGTTAGCGCAACACACTTATTCAAGCATGTTGCAGAGTTTGTGCAAGTTTGTGAGTGGTAGAGCCACGCTGTATAGACAGTAATGTCTACAGCACGAATGGGCCGGCTTGACCGGTTAGATACCACTGTCTCACAGAAAACCGACGTAAAGTGGCAGCTTGTTGTCGCGTTTTGTTCGGTGAGTGAGATTTCCGGTGGCCCATTTCCCCCCTCCCTTTCCCAATCCCTTCCCTCTCCCCTTCCATCTCCTCCTTTTAGGTTGGCAACACCACCCATGATTCTTTCTGTGTCCTGGGTGTCTATGGGCGGTGGAGATCACTTACCATCAGGTGACCCATCTGCTCGTTTGCCAATTTCTGATATAAAAAAAAAAAAATTGGATTTGGCTAAGTTTTTACGACCGGTTGCCTGCCTGCCGTCATCCTCCTTTGAGCAGTCCAGTCCTGCCCGCCTAGCATGCACGCCACGAGGACATTTTGTCTACGCTTTTTGTCCTGTTATAATCGGTTTTCCCTATTTATCTACGGACAGTAACATGCGTCCTCGTTTATTTTCATACAATAATGTAGATACAATGTAGACAACATCTCGACAGTCGATTATCGAGATATCTCATGGCGTGCATGCTAGGCGGGCATGGCACATTAAAATATAGAATTAGCTTTGCCCGACCTGGGAATCGAACCTAGAAAGTCCCGACTATTTTTTCAATGTTCAATGCAACTATGTATGAAATTGATCCGTGGCTTAAAAGATTTTTCAAGGGAGTGAACCATTCCTTGATAAAGCAATACAAATTTTCATCTGTGCTCGGGTTAAAAAATAGCAAGTCAGTTTTTTTCTAAAACAGTGCCTTTAAAACGGTCACCGAATTCAAACGGTAAAATAAACTGAGACAAATGTAAACTCGGATAGGTAAAGCCTAATATAGGGGCATGTACGTCGGTACGGCCTCGGGATCCCGCGTTGTTTGATTTCCTTTTCAATACATCGAGGACAATATCCCTATATTGAAGAATGAACAAACCCTCCCGACATGCAATACAATACACGGGCTCTCTTATTTAATAGTAGCTGTTGCCCGCGACTTTGTTCACGGGGAAATTTATTCTCCAGGATAAAAATTCTTTTCCGAGATAAAAGTAGCCTATGTGTTATTCTGATGTATAATCTATAAAGGGTGTAAACGACAGCCTGTCGAAAACTGATATCACGTGTTCAGTAGACAGCTTCCGTGGCGCAGCAGGCGAGTAGCCGGCTGTGAAACGTGAGGTCGCGAGTTCGATTCCCGCACCGAGGCAAATGTTTGTGTGGCCCTCAGATATTGGTTTCAAGTCTGGATGTTGTAAGACAGAAAGTCTTTCGTAGTTCAGGAACTACGACACAAGACACGATCTTAGTGCGGGGTCAGGACTATGTGTGTCTGTAACCCTAGGGGTTAGTAATATTAAAATTATATGAAAATAATTGACTTTTTATTACTTTATTACTTTTAATGAATGTGAGGTTGTGGTAGTGAATAGTATAGATTTTATTGCGTTAAGATTGAAAAAAAATCCAAAAATCATGAATAGACTGATGAAAAATTCTAACACTAGGGGTTACAGAATAATGTACTGAACAGCGGGCTTAACCAAGTGGCTTATGCGTTAGTCGAATAGAATAGTAAATATATGGGAATGAGATAAGAGTACGCTATATATAGCGTGTATTGTTTTTTGGTAGACTGTCGTTTACATCCTTTATAACTGTAAAGTTTCATCAAAATCCATCCAGTAGTTTTTGCGTGAAAGAGTAACAAACATGTGCATGTTATGCACACACATTCATACTGACATACTTTTACGTTTATAATAATAATAATACACCCAACAGTCACACACCTAGTTCTGACCCCATACTAGGTATAACTTGTATCGTGGGTGTCAGAGACTATGAAAGACTTGCGGTCTCACAACACTCATACTTGAAACAAATATCTGTGGGCCACACAAACATTTGTCTCAATGCGGGAATCGAACCCGCGCCCTCTCGCCTACAGCGCTGTCAAATAATACTAGTAGGATTTACCTACAAACCGGCTTTCCCATCCCGTACTGTCGGTTAAACAATGTATTTTCCGAAAATGAGTATTTAAAACACATTTAACTATTTGGTCGGCAAGCTCACGTATTTAAATAATGATTGGGACACGGAATTTATAATATTTATAAAAATAAACTGTATTTGCGGAATGGAAATGTAACTGAATGTCAACATGCATTCTGATAATTTTTCGTGTTGACTTTAATGGAAAGCAATTTTTTACCTGTTAATCATCGATATATTATTTACGTAGATGTTCAGTTGATGTTCGGAAAATGGGTCAGCAAAGGAGTGCTTAAGCACTCCTTTTGCCTACAGTCGCACGCCGAGGGAATTCTAAATTTCAAAATTCAAATTTAAGAAAACTTGCTCATTTTCTTTAAAAAGCTACTATACCTCTATAACACGTGCATAGGGTTATATTGGTGTTGATTTAATTAGGACTTGTGATATTTTTCTTTGTTTTATTCCTGAGATCACTTTTTAGGAGGATATTTGCAAAGAACTGTGCATCTAGGGTATAATATAATCATGCTGTTAATGGTTAAAGCCAATAATTTTCTTGACAAACATGATGTTGTTGATAAACAATTTTGTTGGCAAACGAGCAGGATAATCTGATGAAACCAAATTAATCGTAGGAACGTTGCAATATATTTAAATAATCGGAATATCAGCTTAATTCAAATTAACGCTTACATTCTCCTAACAAATAAATTAGCATTAAAAGTCAAGTCTCACAAATAAACATATACGAAGCTAAAATATGAACACAGGCGAACCAGAAAGTTGTTCCCGTAAATACAATCACGCGCGACCCGAGTAACAATAGCCGGCAATGAATAATTCAAAATGGTAGATAGGCAAAAATGGAAATCCAAGTCCAGAAGCTAAATTAAAAGCGCAGTACTTACTAAGAAACGGCACCCTTGGTACCAATCGAGAAATAAAACGTGGAAGCATTTGCATAATGACCAAGGTTAAATATCTGCAAGTTCTGCGAAAAAAGACTAACTGCTTTAAGACAGTCATGTTTAAATTAATATGTTTTTGTATGAACATATTACATTATGTATTAAGGAAGTATACATACTCGTTTGCCAGTATCTGCTATACATTGTTATAGTCAAAGACATTAAACAGTATGTTATAGCAGATACTGGCAAAAGAGCAGATGGGTCATCTTATCTGGACTTCAAACGAGGCGATAACCCTTGAGTTTGTTTCAGCATTTCTTCTCAAGGATAGCCACTGAATGCCGACGCCATTATTATTTTTTGCAATATGTACTCGTAATTGACTGTCAAACTGATATTAAATATCTTATTTGCATAATACAAGATTTAAATTTTAATTTGATGCTTAGTGATCTCCGTCGCCCATAAACACCCATGATACAAAACCAACATGACCGCGTTGCCAAATTTAATAGAATCAACGAACTAATTACCGAACGAAACGCTACAGCAAGCTTCTACTTTCCGTCAGTTTTCTATGAAAAACATATGAGGTGTTTTGGCGATCAGTAGATAGCCTATAATCAAAATTAAGGCAGATCAAAACAAAAATATGGTCATGATTTTTATTCACTCCACGAATTGAATATTGAAATGAAACGCAAAAATTTAAGGTTGTGTTGTCATTGTCAGTTATTTATATAAAAAAACTTACTATCAGTTGAGCCTCTGATGTGACATTAAAGCTCTTTTTCATCCAACACGCGACAGGGTTCTAATATTGGGATAGTTTTAGCCAGATAGTTTTAGGCCGAAACTGTCATGTCTGCGACCTAAAATCGGCGCGAAAGTAGGTGACCTCACCCATACTCTTAAATTTAGCAACACAGGTAGTCTATAGCTAAAATATATTCGATACTTTATGCATACATCCACGTAGCTTATGGTAACTTTATAATATTTGTTCTATTTAAATAGCTGTAACAACTATGTTATATGGTAAAACTTCACTTTATGATCTGGTAGAACCTTTTTAAGTAAAAGTCATGATATAAGCATAAAATTTTAACATCTTAAGTTCAGACGATGCACATACCCCGTGACTGTTAATTCGATACAGGTAACTATGACGTCATAGTAATTGGATATATTTTATAACGAATGAAGATGCCAGGGTCTATCTTTCTACTTGAACTATTTTACTAACTAAACTTCAGATATTGAATATCTTTTAAGGAATCAATGGTATTAATTAGGTACTTCTCTTAAAATCCTTGCTGTCTAAACTAAATCTATCTTCTTTTCTACTAAACCTGAACCCACTTGCAGAAAGAATTCTGATTTTCTGGACAGCCTCCGTAGCGCAGCGGGCGAGTAGCCGGCTGTGAAGCGAGAGGCTGCGGATTCGATTCCCGCATTGAGAAAAATGTTTCTGTGGCCCACAGATATTTGTTTCAAGTCTAGGTGTTGTGAGACCGAAAGTCTCTCAAAGTTTCTGACATTCACGACAGAGGTACCTAGTACCTAGTGTGGGGTCAGGACTAGGTGTGTGACTGGTGGGTGTATTTATTATTTATACATTATTAATTTTCAACCTGTTCGCCTGACATCAACCTTCTTTAAGGAATCCTTAATCTTAACAACTAAACTATAAATTAAGGTTTTATAGACCTCTAAAACCATAAATATGCCTTTTAAACCAGTTCCGAGCCTGGTTTTTCTACAGCGCGTGCTAATCATGAGGAGCTATGGGCTTGCGTGCATAGCCTAGGCGCAATTATGCTAATCTTATTAGTCAATCCACTCGCCTTGTGCACTTTTATATTACACTAGCACTGCACGTCGTATTACCTTTGTTTCCATAAAGAGTGTGGAGGCCGCCTTAACGCTCCGTTTCAATAAAGTATACACTAATTTTGTTGAATGTATTTAATGCAAAAGAAGGGCGTTTCAGTATGACACTAGGAAGTTTCAAAGCTTATATTTCTAGTCCCAAATCTCTATTGATAAAGGGCATTATATATTACTTCTTGTAGTCTTGTACATATTCATGGTGGATGGTAATCACCAGTGGCGGCATTAGGCGTGGGTGGCGTCGGCGTCACCTGACGGCCTCGCGACTAAGGGGGTCTCGCAATCACTCTCATTTGGAAGAGGGACTCATGGAATAAAACTGCCAATAAATTTTACAGGAAAAGTCAAAAGACCTCGGGAAGATGTCGCCGACGTTCAATTTTGGTCTAGCGCCGCCACACGTAATAAGTCACAAATGCGTCGCTTGCTTTTAATCGTTTGCAAAACAAAAACAGTAAATATAAAGTGGTAGAGCCACGCTATAGGCAGTAACGTCTACAGCACGAATGGGCCGGCTCGACCGGTTGGATACCACTGTCTCACAGAAAACCGACGTAAAGTGTCAGCTTGCTGTCGTGTTTCGTTCGATGAGTGAGATTTCCGGTGGCCCATTTCCCCTCTCCTTTTTCCAATCACTTTTCCCTCCCGTTCCATTCCCTCCTTTTAGATTGGCAACGCACCCATGATTCTTTTGGTGTCTTAGGTGTCTGTGGGTGGAGATTACTTACCATCAGGTGACCCATCTGCTCGTTTGCCATTTGCCTATAAAAAAAACAAAATTTAAAAACACTCAGAAATAAGAACTGTTCATCCATCAAAGAATAATTGACTTGCCCAATATGTTTACCTAAACAGAAAGTAACCATTAAATCCAAATCAAAGGTGAATCAAACGAATCACTTCAATACAAAGAAACAATTTTTTCAATCGGCCAACTTTTACGACACAAAGAGTAAGTGCGGATTTACAACGAAAGCCCCGCCTTTCAAACTTAAGAAATTTCACTTAAGAAACAAAAGTACTCTAATAAAAGAAGAACAATCATAAAAAGGAGAGGCGCTTTGTTGAAAAATCGATGATTCTGTGCCACTGTCGCATGTCGTATACATTATGTTCCTTTGGCAATTTACCTTGCCAATTCCATTTCCGAAGTCATGTCCAGTTTTGTCCTTACACATTTGTGTCTTTGAACGATGACATGCCTCGCTGGTTCTCAGCAGGGTTACCACCACCTCTTATAGCAGTATTATTACAATCGTTCTTCGTTTGTTTTGTATGGGAATCGGTACAAGTAAGATTATAATAATATTGCTTTAAGAGGTGGTGATAACCCCCCAGTACTTAAGTACACGCCCTTAGTTCCAAATCTTAGGAGCGAAATTATACTTGTACGGTAACTTTTGTCACTCGATTCGATTTCGACTTGGATTCTATTTCATTTAGTGAATTAAAAATTCCACAGAAATTGAGTTAAAAGTGCACCAAAGCAGCTAAAAGTGCACTCGATTTCGGTGGAATTTTAAGTCACTAAATTACTAAATGTTGATATAGTAATCGTAGTCGAAATCGAATCGATTTTCAAAAGTTAGGGACCCCGCCTAGCATGCGTCCCACGAGATATCCCGATAATCGACAGTCGAGATGTTGTCTACAATATTTTATGAAAATAAACGAGGACGCATGTTAGTGTCCGTAGACAAATAGGGAAAACTGGTTATAACAGGACAAAAAGCGTAGACAAAATGTTCTCGTGGCGGGCATGCTAGGCGGGCTGGTGTTTTTGGTTCGAAATAAGCAGACGTGAGATTCAAGAATCACCTTTTTTTTTAACACGGGGAATCTGTTTACAGACATCTCCAAGTCAAAACTCAGAGGTATGTCAGACTCACCGGCGTATTAATCATCTCATTGCTGTGAGTTATTAAACTACAGCACGAATGAATTGGCTAAACTACTGACCCGATTTTGAAAATAATTTCACTATTAGAAAGCTGCATTATCCCAGTGTGTAGTATTTTTCTATCTTTCTTTCCTGTCCTTATCCAAATGTATGGTCGGTGCTACATACTTATTAATTTGTTGCAAAAATGATTCCGCTTAGGTTCGACGCCCGGCTACTGACGTTAAGCTCCGGGAAAATTATGTCAAAAAAACTCTTTGCCCGATTTAAAAATCGAACCCAGGACCTCCCGATCGACAGTCTTTATGCGCTGCCATTAGTCCATACTCCAAGGAGGCAAGGTCCTCATAATAAAATAAAGCTGTTAATTACTAATCTTTCACAACAAACCATTTTACCTGCTAAAAGCTATTTATTTAATATGTATCTAAACTCATATTAAAAAGTAAAAAATTGGTCTGAAATATTTGTTAGTGGAGGCCGACCGAAGCTAAATTCAAACCCGCAGATTAATTAATGAGGTCAATTAGCATGTGATTCGGTCACCTCTAGCGGGCGAGGGCGTCCTCGTGTCTAAATTAAGTATCTGTGTCCAGTCTGACATCATTGTTTCTTTGACCTGAGAGATAAATAAAGCTGAAATCAGAGCTGCCACTATATAGCCTTTAGACGGTATAAATTGAGTGATATTGCAGTAATTAGAAATATGATATTCTAATGTCGATAGCTAGCTCCTTGTCTTTGTCAATTATCAGTATAAATGGGAAAAGATAGGGGGTATTTGGGATTACTAGGAACCTTTCTTACCGAATGAAACGCAGCAGTTAGCTGCCATTTTACATCGGTTTTCTGTGAGACAGACATAATCAATATACATGGTAGAATTAAGAATTAGTAATATGCTTCTGGCATTAGCCATGCAATTAAAGACATTAATTGAATAGTACATAGACGGGACAACAGCACGAAACTTGTGATCCCAAAGTTGTGACCTCGTGGTCATAAGTCACTCAGTCGTATTTGAAAATAACGCGCGCAAGGTCGTGCTAGCGTGATAATGTTTAGACAATAAAATCTTCTTACGTGATTCTACCTTTAGAACAATAGGGTGTAAATTGTAATAAGCGCCGCATTGTAATAGGTGGTAGGTGGCGTTATTAACGTTTGAGATCACTTTTTGTAAGGAACATGATAAGGAACTTTATCAATAGCCCCTCTACAGTTAGAAATGTTATTAAATCTCTTTGCATGCAATAAAATTCGTGTAAGTCATACATACATACATTTAAAATTTTGCTCCTTGCATGCAGTAAAATATGTGTGTCATACATTTTAAAATGTTGCAAAAATTGAGTAATGAGACATGGAAATTAATTCGGAGACTGGCGGAGAGCATCCAACATTTTTATTAAAAAATTCAATTTGCTTCAGATAGTACGCAAGCGACGGCGGCTTCGGGCTTTGGATAATTTCATCCCGACTAATCCCGGTATCACTACTTACCTCGCACTGATTACACGGAAAAATGCGCAAGTACCTTTTCATATTAACGTTGGGAATATTTTACTGTAACCAAATGTATTTTTTATGTCATTTTTACGGCATACCGGGATCTTATGAATTTTCCAAGATTTTTTGTGCCATTCCACTTTTAAGGTTCCCTTATTTTAGTGTCACGTAAAATACAAGGTAAAGATATTCGGTTTAAGGCTAATTTATAGGTTTAAGTATTCTTTGTTGCTTTTAAATAACAATCGTAAAAAGTTCTCTAAGAGAAATCTTTTTGGCAATATTCAATTATTATCATGAGCCATATCCCGCCGCATGCTCATACACTTAAGGTCGTCTTATATCGTTTAAGGTAGCCTTATTTGTCAAAATTGTTTATTTGGCGAAAATAAATTTAAGAAGTCGTTAATATTGCGTATTGCGTTTCGTCCAGGGAGTAAGATTCGATGGCCAAAATCCTCTTCCCAATCTCTATCCCTTTCCTTAATTACTGTAATACACCATATTTTTTGGTATCGCAGGTGTCTGTGGTATGTGGTGGTCGCGAAAATTTACCAACAGGTGATTCAGATGCTGTGATAACACCTGCGCGTTTTCCAGTTTCTGTTATAATAAAGTGGATGTCACTAATCTCATCTTTTATTATGTCAGCAACTGCTGTTGCTGCTTAAACTCAAATAGGTATTTCTATCCTGTCATCTTTCCTTTCTTTCTACCTGCTATTATCCCACCGTAATGCGAGGTATTTTTTTATTTATTTATTGACCTAATATCCCTCTAAACCGTCTGAGGATATTATATGAATACAATAATTTATATAAGCACACATTACATTTCAAAGTTATATTAATAATGGGGGTCATGTGGGGTCGACGCAACACACTTTTTCAAGCATGTTGCAGGAAGAATTTGGATTAGTTTTTACTACCGGCTGCCTGCCTGATGTCAATTCCCTCTGAGAGATCCAGTCCCGGGAAATTAAATTAGAAAAATAGCTTTGCCCGAGCTGGGAATCAAATTCAGGACCGCCATTCCTATCCTGTCATCTGCAATAAACAATTGCCAAAAAAAGAGAAAAAAACAGCAACTCAAAACTAACATCTTGTAGCAACACCTAAACACCCAAAAAATTTGACATTATAAATCATAAAAATTCCATCCACGATGGCATATGATTCGCGAACACAAGGGACGGCGTGTCAGGCCAATCCTCTTATTTCATTTGTCAGGGTGACGCGAGAGATGTCCACGAGCTGTGCTGACAATGCTCTGTCTGCCGACACAGAATGGATCAACACTGTATCACTGCTGGCGGTGCTTTTTTTGTGAAATTGATTGAACGAGTTGGCGTTTGGTCTTTTTTCGGATCGACACCGGACGGTTATATACGCGTTGATTGAATTTTTTTGCCCAATCTCGGCTGGATAGTGTGTATCTTCTATTTTTTTACACAATTTTACAACTATTTTATTAATCATTGCCTCGGGGCGTGCTTGTATTTCGGTACTACTACCGTCCTGAGGACTCGGGTTCGATCCCCGGGTTGGGCAGTGATATTGTATTTTTCCGTATCAGTCTTGAGTCTGGAATTTGTGCCCGATATGGAGATAGGCTCGCCCCCTATCACATGTGGGACGGAACTAAGCTCTGCGAAATGTGGGTATTCTAGTTCGCTAGTACCCCTCTGCCTGCCCTTTCTGGTATACAGGCGTGAGCTTATGTATGCATTTTATTAATTAAGGAACTTTTTATAGAGGCTTAACTAGTGCATCACTTTTCGCCAAAATTATTTCGTCCCCATAATATCATAGTGAGTTTATCGTTATATCAGGCACAATTTTTAGACTTCGGGATGATACTTTAAAACCCAATATCATTTTGGTTGGCCCGGGATCGAACCCGAGACCTCCATGTGGTTGTCGTGCCGCGCACACAAATGGCCAAGCAGTTATCATCATTACAATTTCTAACACATAAACTTCTTTGAATAAAATATTTGCAAACGATCAGACATGAGATATCTACATTAAAATCCGTAATGAAATCCATATCACTGTTGTCGATGGTTTACAAAAACCAACAATGAACAAAAAAGTCAATCGGAACCCTTTCCTGCCCCCATTCTAACTTCGTTAAATCCACATTGCTATGTTAATGAATATACCGCATCGAGTTTCCAATTATCCGAGCGATCGTCATTTCACCTTAATGTTAGTAACTGAACGATCCTCTTTCAAGCCTCAATTATGAAATTCTTGTTAATTAGACGAATGAAGACGGAGATTCTGAGAATAAGCTTAACGTATCTCCTATAGGAGATGTGTGAGCACTTTGGCTTCAAGAGTGTGTTTGAGATCTTATCGTTACCGAAACAGCTTGCGGTTATCGTTATTCTAATTTATCATTGTTTATGAAGATGTTTACTATCAATGACATTCAATAATATATAAACGGGATAACAGCTCGAAACTTGATCGAAAAGTAATGACCTCGTGGTCATAAGTTATTCAGTTGTATTTCAAACATACGCGCGCATGGTCGTGCCAGCGTAATAATGTTTAGACAAAAAAATTGTCTTACGTTTTTCTTGAACATTTATAGAACATTCTAGGGTACAAATTGTAATAAGCGCCCTGGCATTGTAATAACTCTTATACTAATATTTTTTTTTGTATGGAAACTTGCTTGATAGCATCTCTATTTACTATTAATACTATTTCATCGTTTCAGTAGAAGATACGACTGAGAATCGTGAACAATCACAAATTAGTTGCGTTTTCAACTTTAAAAATCACACACAAGTTATCTGGTTATGGAACTACGATATGTGTGATAAGGTCGATACCAAGCTTTTATGCTGATTCTTGATTCATGATAATAATTATATTATACCTGTAATATTACATCTCACTATTAGAAACGGCCCTTTGGTGTAATGAGGATTAGTGGAGTCCATATACCTTAAAAACTCTTGTGAAGATATCTAATGCTTTTGGGGTTGATTTCAAACCTGCGCCAATCATCTCAGCAGTCCTGCTATCAATCTATTTCATACTCTTGTAAATTCTTTGACTGCTTATATTTTAGTACTCTCACGTACACTTCTTAAGTATACATTATTTATTTATTATTCAACATATTAATGTTCTTATTTATTTAGAACTATTACGTCCTGCTTCTCTACTCGATTTAGGAAATAGTCAAGTAGGTTGACCGACATAAATTTTATCTCCGAATTCTCATATCTTAGAAATACAAGACAGTGTGCAGGGTTGGGGCGCCAATTAACGCTCGTATTAACGCAGGATCAGAGCGGGTATAATTTGATCGCGGCAGTCCCACCTCAGGGGCGGCTTGAGAGATTTGCTTAGCCTCCCGAGACGCAGGCGTTTTCAAACGGGATTTCACTGTGATTATTGAACGTTTGTGGTTTATTAGATTAATACTACTTTGACAGCCTCCGTGGGGCGTAGCCTGCTGTGAAGAGAGAGGCCGCGGGTTTGATTCCCGCACGGAGACAAATGATCATATGATCCACAAATATTTGTTTTGGGTCTAAAAGTCTCTCGTAGTTTCTCATACCCACGTTACAGGTTATACCTAGTGTGGGGTACGCAATATGTGTGTAACTGTTGGGTGTATTTATTAATTTGGATAATAATTGTATATTAAAACGCCGCGTTTTAAAAGCGCCGGCGTTTGAATAAGCAGACTAGAACTCATTTGTTTCATTTCAACACATTTTTAACGCGCGTTGAAAATCCTCTCGTGTGAATGAGGGCTTAGACCTCAGAATTTCATCGCATCGAATAATCACAAAACATAATGCAAGTGATTATTTTACATATGATAAAACCCGTAACAGTAGAAATCCGAATTAAGGGGCACTTGCGGCTCCGCGATAAATCTCTATTTATCTCAAATCGTGATTTAAAGGAAGGAGTGAGTTGTAGGATAAATCGAGATAAGGTGTAATTCTAGATTTATAATAGCATTGCAGGTCGCTCTTAAGGTTTAATATCACTAGACCAATTATACAACATAGACGTCCAATACGACCATACAATTTTTTTATCAGCTCATAAACATTTAAAAGAAATTTTTGGATTATATAATTGCTACGTTTCAATTATAATAATATTAGCCCTGTAATATTACTGTCCCACTGCTGGGCACGGGCCTCCTCTACTAATGATAGGGGTTAGATCTTAGTCTACCACGCTGGCCTAATGCGGGTTGGCAGACTTCACATACCTTCGAAATTCCTGTGAAGAAATTCTCGGGTATGCAGGTTTCCTCACGATGTTTTCCTTCACCGTTATAGCAAGCGATATTTCACAATAAAAATACACTTAACATAGAAAAGTCAGAGGTGTATGCTCCATTTTGGGGTTGGTTTCGAACCTCCGACACTTGTCTCGGCAGTCCATACCATTCCCAACTTAGCTATCGCTGCTTATACGTTTCAATTATTCCAAAGAAAATTTAAAGGTATTAATTAAACCAACAAATTAAATCCACGTAGGGCGTTGCATTGTATTTAATTCCATTAAACGTACGTATCATGTAAAGCAGTAATTTCGTTAAATAATTGTAACCGTGGAGTTCGTTCGCTTTTATTAAAGCCCATAGATTTCGCGGGTCGCTCGGGCGAAATTACACGAACATTATCCTTAAATTATTGCCGCTAATATGTCGGTGAGCAAGTCCCGCTGCTCGCTGGATATGCCTCCGACACTGAATTTCACTGAAGCCTTACATTCACCCCATTTGAGTACACTAAATGAGATTTATGGATTGTATTAAGATTGTTAACGATGCATTTTGACTTTTGGAGTTTTTATTAATAGGGATGTGCTGATCAATTATTGGGTGAAATTTTTTGTATGTCAAAATCAATTGATTTCACATTAAAATCACAATAAATTGATTTTTCTGCTATTCATTCTTTTGCCCTTATCCCACCCTCATGCATGTTGCAGAAAGGATTCGGTAATTCTTTTTTACGACTAGCTGCCTGCCTGGCGTCAAGCCTGGCGACAACATTTCTCTGATGGATCCAGACCCGGGCAAATCGTGTTAGAAAGCACCCGTTTGACCTGGGAATCGAAGCTAAGATTTCTCGGTTCCCAAAGACCTATGTATATACCCTACCACTAGACCAAGATTGCAAGGCTGACTTTGAAATACTTTATTCAATTTCTCATAATTTAAAAATATTTTTAAATTAGATTTAAATAAATAAGGAGTCTTAAGTCTTAAGCTCATTTCGAAAATTCTTTAATATAAAGCTTAATGATTAATTAGTAATATAGGCTATAATTTATTTTTAAATAATTAAGGACAAATAATTTCTGGACAAAACTTTTCTCAAAGGAACGGAGCCATGGGCAACAGCTAGTACGTAATATACGTATACGAAGTTCTTTTCCGGATCCCTCATCAGCGCGAAGTTGTGAGTGCAGATTGGTGTAGCGGTGAACGCGGTCGCAACTCCTCGGTCCGGACTACTCTGGACTACGGACTTGTATGGACATATCAAACAGTTTCAAGTTTGGATGTATCGATGTTTTAATCGATTTAGGATTTGGATTGTGGATAAAGTTTTCTGTTACGCCGAGATCTGGTTGCAAGATTACTACTTTCATCATATATCGACAGCTTCCGTGGCGCAGTGGGCGAGTAGCCGGCTGTGAAGCGAGAGGCCGCGGGTTTGATTCCCGCATTGAGACCAATGTTTGTATGGCCTACAGATATTTGTTTCAAGTCTGGGTGTTGCGAGACCGAAAGTCTCTCATAGTCTCTGACACCCACGATACAGGTTATACCTAGTGTGGAGTCAGGACTAGTGTGACTGTTGGGTGTATATATAAAAAAAAAATTATTATCACAAAACCATGCTTATTTTACATATGATGAAACCAGAAACTGACTTAACTAAATATAAGTATGATTATAATCAGTATACTAATGAGACGATGCAACATGTCCATGCAACTTTTTAGCAGTTCATTAACTTTTAAGTACCTACCATTATCTCCGATCTGCCCTTATTTCACTTCGGTGAGGGCTCGACACAATTTTTCAGGCTTGTTGCATAATGAATTTACGATCAGTTGCCTGCATGTCGCCACCTGCTCTAGCCTGGACAAATCTCGTTTCAAGACCTCCCAGTTCTATAGCCCATATGCGCTTTATAAATATAATTTTCTATACCAAGGTTTCTGACGTAAGATCTGGTTATTATACCTATTAGAACCTTAGCAATAGCACGTGAAACTAATTGGTAATAATGGAATAAATTTTAACATAAACTCAATCAAGGTTCCAATTGTTCGTAATAATGACAATAAATGTAAATGAGATTTATATACTATCCTCTAGTATTAAGGAAACGGTTTTAGTTTAAGGATAGAAAAGGCTATTAAAAACGTATTAACAAAGCGCGAGTGAATCCGACCGGCAGACGCGGACACCTGCGACCCATTACCAAGGAGTTAATTGCCCATTTTGGACCATGAAACTATTGCTATACTCAGAGCAGTTTCAACAGCCCTTAACAGCTTTGTGAGTGACTCGAACTATTTAGAAAAAGTAGTCTTAATTTTTATTACCTGTGGTTATACTAATGGAAACAATTATGAAAATGTTTTGAAATGTCTCGATTATTATAATTAGAAATTACCAATACATTCTTCACATCACAATGAGTGGTAGGCCACGCTGTAGACAGTTACGTTTACAGCACGAATGGGCCGGCTCGACCGGTTCGATACCACTGTCTGATAGAAAACCGACGTAAAGTGGCAGCTTGGTGTCTCGTTTCGTTTCGAAACATTTCGAATCAACGAAGTAAAGCAGTGTAATAATTACATTATGAGACTAAGGGCCACTTGCAGCTCTGCGATAAACCTCTATTTATCCTAAAACTTGATTTAAAGATAGGAGTGAGCTGTAGGATAAATTAAGTTTAGGTCTAGACCTAAACTGTATTATAAATGCAGAGTTAGCTCTACATTAATAATAGCGCTGCAAGTCACCGTTAACGTCTAATGTTTGAGGGCGACGAGCAAAGTGCTGTGACTCTCAGTGCTTTGTTATTCAAAGTGCGAGTGGTGTTGCTACTAATCATGGGTACTTGTATTGCTTACCATTATTATTTATAATAAAAATACCTCCTTCTTTTACCTGCACTTATCCCACGTCAATGTGGGATCAAAAAAATCGGCTTCGATTTTTACGACCGGTTGCCATCATCTCCTTCGGGCAAAATCTTCAAAAAACAAAACACATAATATTTTGTTCTTTTATTATTCACTCTATTCTCACGTTGCATAAAACGTTTTAATTCGAAATCAACCTAATTAAACCATAATTCGCGTGTAACACGTACATTAACCCCATTTAGTTTAAAATAAGTAGACTTTGTAATTGATCATCCAGCGAAACGAAATATGAGAATGTTACTTTTAAATTATAATATTTGATATTTATAAATAGTTTTCTAGAACCAACTGAATCATGTAAATATAGTCACGCACAAGCATTTCAACAAAATAAAAGAGTTGAGTAGTACATTTTTTGTGGAAATCGAGCAATTTATAATCTTTTTTGTCTCAAATTAAATACTGATTTCTTAAGTTTACGTGAATATTATACATTGAAATAAAACTATTCTTACGGATTCTATCACGATTAGGTTTTAATTATTATTCCCGACGTTTCGAAGGCTTTGCAGTCTTCGTTGTCACGGGTCAGACTGAGGTGTCATTTGTCCAAAAAAGGTTAGAGTTACAATATCTACCATCATTAAAAAATTATACAAAATCAAAAAAGGTTAATTATTTGTGTTCCGATTTATGCAGTACGAGCTCACGGTGTCTTGAGTTCTGGCAGCTGGTCTTTTGGGTTCCGATTTAATAAGATGTATAATTGGATCCCAGGTTTGTGCAAGCTTCCAACCATCTTCTCTATTGAAATTAGGATGTTTTTTAATTTCAATAGCCTCACGTATCATCCTAGGGAGGAATCGGTGTTCTTTGGCGAGGATTTGTGGTTTATCAAATCTAAGATAATGTTTGGAACCTTCCTCTGAATGTTCAGCAACTGCAGACTTCGTAGAGCGTCGGTGTTTTACGTCAGCTATGTGTTCTTTTACGCGGGTCCCTATATTCCGTTTTGTTTGTCCGATGTAAGAGAGACCACAGTCGCAATCAATTTTATACACGCCTGGGTCTTGCAGAGGTATGTGACACTTGACAGATGGTAAAAATTGACTAATCTTCTTGGGCGGCTTGAAGTAAGTTTTGATAGAAGCGCGCCTCAGGATATAGCCAATCTTGTCAGTGACTCCTCTTACATAAGGTAAAACAACTGGGACGCGTTCGACGGTGGCTGGTTTCATTCGCTTTCTGTGACGGCGCCGTGGGATTTGGAGCTTGTTGTCTCGTAGGACTTGCTTGACATGACGCAGCTCAGCGGCTAGATGTTCCTCATCACAGATTCCTTGTGCTCTCTGAAACAAAGTTTTACCCACGGTAGCTAACTGTTTCGGATGGTGGTGAGATTCTCCATTCAGGTATTTATCGGTATGGGTCTTTTTCCTATACACAGTATGACTCAAAGATTGATCAGGATTACGGATAACTAAAACATCTAAGAGGGCAAGAGATTTATTATGTTCTAACTCCATTGTGAATTGAATTTTGTTATTAATGGAGTTAAGGTGATTTAAAAATGCAGTTACTTTATCAGATGGTAAAATTGTGAAAGTATCATCTACGTACCGTTTGTAAAACCTTGGTGAGACCGGGGCCGTGCTGAGTGCTGTCTGCTCAAAGTCCTCCATGAAAATGTCGGCGACAACTGGAGATACAGGTGAGCCCATAGCTACGCCCTCAATTTGTACGTAGAATTGATTATTCCACAACATATAGCCAGATGTAAGGCAGTGTTTGAGTAAGTCTGCATATGCCAAGGGTATGTTATTCTCTGTTAACCTCTTAGAGACTATTTCAATACAGTCTTGTATTGGTAAGCTTGTAAACAGCGACTGAACATCAAAACTGACCATAGTTTCATTGTCAGCTAATTTTAGGTGTTTAATGTCACTGACAAATTGGTATGAATCCTTGACAGTTGCTCTAGTGTTTCCTCTGAGAGGTGAAAGAACTTTTGCTACGTGCTGAGCCAGTCTGTAGGTTGGTGTGTCGATCTGACTTACAATGGGACGTAGCGGAGCATTTGTTTTGTGTATTTTTGGTAAACCATACAATTTAGGTGATTTCGCTGACGATGGGATGAGTAAGTTTACGTCGAGACTCAATAACTCGGAGTAATTGCTTATTAAAGACCTGGTGGCCTTTAAAATTTTGCTAGTCGGGTCTGTTTTGACTATTTCATAAGTACTTTCATCCGACAAAAGTTGTTCCATTTTATTGTTGTAATCAGACGTATCCATTACTACTGTCGCATTCCCTTTATCTGCACGAAGAATAGTTAGGTCCTTCATTGATCGCAAGTTCTTTAACGCGATATATTGTGTTTTAGGAAGATTTAAGTCTGCAGTTGCTGAACATTCAGAGGAAGGTTCCAAACATTATCTTAGATTTGATAAACCACAAATCCTCGCCAAAGAACACCGATTCCTCCCTAGGATGATACGTGAGGCTATTGAAATTAAAAAACATCCTAATTTCAATAGAGAAGATGGTTGGAAGCTTGCACAAACCTGGGATCCAATTATACATCTTATTAAATCGGAACCCAAAAGACCAGCTGCCAGAACTCAAGACACCGTGAGCTCGTACTGCATAAATCGGAACACAAATAATTAACCTTTTTTGATTTTGTATAATTTTTTAATGATGGTAGATATTGTAACTCTAACCTTTTTTGGACAAATGACACCTCAGTCTGACCCGTGACAACGAAGACTGCAAAGCCTTCGAAACGTCGGGAATAATAATTAAAACCTAATCGTGATAGAATCCGTAAGAATAGTTTTATTTCAAATTAAATAGTATACATGAGAAGAATATACTTAAAAGCCCGAGAGAGCTGAACTTTATTTTGTAATTTTCAAATTAAATATTTTTACGCATGAAGAAAATTAGATTGTCATATGCTTTGACAGAGCAATATTGTTAGAAGGACAAAACAAAAGGCATTTTATATCAAGTGCATTAGTAAGGCAATATTATTTTCTAGAAACTAGAATATAATTTGGAATACGTTTATAAAGATGATTTACAAAGGCTGTCCACTTATATAAGGTTAAAGAGTGATTAGGTTAGAGTTAAAGGTTACTTGAGCGCCGTCTTCACAATTTGATAAACTCTTCTAGTATCAGCATGATCAGGTCGAGCACGATTAATTTTGATAATCAATTTCTAATTCATTCCGAGCGCGATTATGACATTCATATGAAATTCGTTTGAAGTATATATCAGTGCGCAGCGAAATTTCTTTAATCTCTTTACATACACTTTCAGGATAATGCTTGTCATTGTTGATAACGTCTATATGTTTGTTTCTCGTATTTCGAGATCATATTTGTTGGATATTAGTATTTGTACTCAGCTGCAAATGTTTCCTTTCAATTTAGTACTGCGACGACCTTACCATAAAAAAATTGTATATGGTCCTCAGAATGTACAGACGCATAAGACTTTGGCAACCTTATTTCTTTTTCGGCATAGTGATACAGTTAGTGATTATTAGCTTATTTTCTGCTTTAAATGTCATTTTATCTCTTTGAGTGAGCTCACTATTTGCAATTTTGTAAATGATTTTTCGAATGAAACACTCAAATACAATATGTGACTTTTAGGCCCAGAAGAACCTCTGTGGTGATGAAAATTAATGGAAACCTTCAGAACCCTCTATAACTGTGATTAACGTCATATATAACAACTTATTAAGCGTACGTATCATAACCACTAGTTATGGGCTAATTGTAATAAACGATGTTCTCGTAAGACCGAAGGATGTTGCCGAATTCGGCTCTTATTGCGCCGGCGCTCTCAATTAAAGTGATATAAGATGCGTAATAAACGCCAATTTATTTGATTTATTAAATCATTCATTACAAACATTCGGTGGAAGAGTAGAGGTTAATTATAGGATTATGGTTGGTCTTGTTAAGGAACTGTCGACGCTTGATATACTTGTAGAACACGAATAAAATTAATTAAGATTCGTTTCATATGATCTTTATGAGTAATTATTGAATTTTCGACCGACTTCAAAAAAGGAGAAGGTCCTCAATTAGTCTGTTTTTTTATGTATATTACGTGATATCTTCGCCAAAGTGGACCTATTTTTAAGATTCTTTGGGTGTTCGATAAAACTTATTCTAAGGGTGGTTACATATACGTTTGGTCATGGTCGGATAAGTTTTGAAGTCAGTCCGTTAATTATCTAATAGACTTATACTATATTATGCCAGATGTCACAGAAAACCGACGTAAAGTGGCAGCTTGCTGTCGTGTTTCGTTTGGTGAGTGAGATTTCCGGTGGCCCATTTCTCCCACCCCTCCTCCCTTTCTCTATCCAAAATCCCTTTTCCTTCCCCTTCCATTCCCTCCTTTTAGATTGGCAACGCATCCATGATTCTTTTGTGTCTTGAGTGTCTATGGGCGGTGGAGATCACTTACCATCAGGTGACCCATCTGCTCGTTTGCCAGTCTCTGCTATAACAAAAATTGTCAATTACTGTTAAAAAACTTCCCTGCACTTGCTCTCGTCCAACTTCAATGTGATGTCAATGCAACATACATTTTAAGCGTGTTGCACTTAGGAGTTAGCTTACAACAGGTTTTTTGCGTGACATCAACCTTTTCTGGGGGGTGCAGTTTCTGGAAAATAATGTCAGAAAACTCGGTTTTCTAATATAGAATTCGAATCAGGCTCCTTCAGTTCATAGTCAAATTAGACAAAGGATGCTGATTATGTTAGACCAGGTTGGATTTATCGTTAAATCAGCATTCATTTTTATTATCGTGATAATCATCATCATCATCATCATCATCAGCCATAGGACGTCTACTGCTGAACATAGGCCTCCCCCAAAGATTTCCCGATGGACCTGTTGGAAGCGGCCTGCATCCAGCGACAATAAAAATAAATAAATATCGTGATAATAAAACCCAGGAACTCATCTAAATTTACAATAATAACTGTGAAAAAGTTACTACTGCAACATGAACAGTAGATAGTCCAAAATATAATTAATTTTTAAGTTACATAATAAACAATAAACTCATTATATTTTAAATTAAATTTTTATCTAAATTGAAGGATTACAACTCAATACAAATTGCGCTGTTCGAGGCACCGCTCAAATTAATCAGCTTTTGTACAACGGCGCAACTTAATTTTCAACCCAAACTGAAGGAATGAAGGCGCTTTAAGAGCCAAAGTATTAAAACCGACGGATTGAGCTTGATTAAAACGAAATATTTGAACATTTATTACAAGCTCTCATGCTTAGCTTCTGTATTAACTGAACAAGATGGGAAAAATGACGAACGAGCTTACGAGATGCCAAACGTTTGTTACTTCATTTGGGAAAATCTTAATGATGTTGGCATATTTGGGTCTCAATTATTTTGATTTATCTCAATAAAACTCATGGTTGGCCTATAGAGGTAGGTATGTGGTTTCGTACTGTTATAATTTCATTCATGCTTTCTAAATTATCCAAGAATAAATTATAGGAGTGGTAACAAGATACAGGCGTACTACGATATTAATGTCTTCGGGGTTAAGCTTATAACTGAACATTTAAAAAAATGTGAATTTTTGAACAACATACAGAAATATAAGCTATGAGATATTTATGAGTAAACCAGCACTACGTAGATGACGAAAACGAAATAAAATATAAAAACAATGAAATTTACACCACCCATTCAGCATATTCTCTAGAGCATGGACGCAAATAAACTTTACTAGCTCTAAAACTTCCGTCCCAACCAAATAAGTACGTATTCAAAGAAAATTATGATTTGTCGGTCCCCATAGAATGGCGTTGAATAAATTTTATTAAATCCGGGAGCAGTTTACGACCAACCATGTCAGCGACCCGACTGGAGGGGGGATATCGTAGGGTTTTAATATTATAAATCACTGCTTACTTTAGCTTCGTCTTGAAGAATACTGATTCCACTCCCGTCGCATTTACATCTTTGAAGATTAGGGAGTAAGATCCTTTCGTTATTCATCTGTGTCATCAAAGAGCGCCTTTCTGGACAGTTTCACTGTTTACAATGGATTGAGGCAATGAAATGTTCTTAACTTGGTTTATAATTATAGCTTTATGAGGATAATTATCTTTAGCGATATAAATATTTTTGTGTTAGTTTTACCAGTTAGTAGGAAGCAAAGGATGTTATTGAAACAAAATAAATTATAGAGCAATCTTCAAACAATTTGTTTTTGGCTCATGTTATTCTATTGATTGATGTATTTATTGATGGAAAATATATACGCTTTATTAGTTTAGGTGGATCTGGAAATCTTTGGGGGAGGCCTATGTCCAGCAGTGGACGTCCCGTGGCTGATAATGATGATGATGATGATGATTTATATCTTGTCCACTGAGGATTTTCAATAACAATTAAGACTAGACCTTCATTGAATATTTAACGCACCAAATCGTTCCAAACTTTTCTTTATTAATTTGCAATAAATATTTTTTAAAATAGACAAGTTAAACAACAGTCGTTATAAATTTTTCAAACAATGTTCAACAACTAGACGGAGAACAACATTTGTTCACGAACGGCGGAGGAATCTATGTATATACCTCTACATTAAAAATCAAAATACGCACTGAATTGACAACCTCTTCCTTTTTTAAGTCGGATAAAACATATAGACATAAAATGCTTACACTTAATCACAGATCTAAAGCCAAATGAGTCTGTAGATTCATCATAATCCAGAATTTATCGTCACAAGAAAGAAACATTCATCTATTTTGCTATTCCGAAGTAAAAACATGTCTGTAGGTTCTTCCCACGAATGATTTGTGAGTCGAATATAATGACAAGCGGGCGGGGGCTGATAGATCTTGTCTATGAAGAATTATTCTTTAGACAATAAGGAGCCCGTCACATTAGTAACAATGCACAATAGTCTTGCTTTGATTTCTATCTTCTAAGTAAGAAAGCTTCGAAGCATGTTCCAGCGTGGGTGTGATCCTACGCTTAGTAACTAAAGATAAAGTTCGCAACTCGTTCGCTTATTTTATTTTCTAAAATTGAACTATTAAACTGACAGCCTCCGTGGCGCAGTGGGCTATTAGCCAGCTATGAAGCGAGAGGCCACGGGTTCGATTCCCGCATTGAGACAAATGTTTGTGTGGCCCACAGATATTTGTTTCAAATCTGGGTGTTATGAGACCAAAAATCTCTCATAGTCTCTGATACCCACGATACAGGTTATACCTAGTGTGGAGATAGGACTACGTGTGTGACTGTTTGGTGTATTTATTTTATTAAGAAAATCATTTCTTTTTCTATTGCCGAGGAATCCTGAGAGCAGTTCCAAGATTTATTAAATACGACACACATTGCTAACACGAAGAACAAATTGTGAGGAAACTTTGCATTATTAAGAATTGTTATGTGTCTGTCAGGTCACATTAATATATTTAATTTCTTAGAAAATTAATTAGGTGAGTTAAATAATTAGACACTTTTATCTTTTAGTAAATCAAACCGAACAATGCCAGTACTCGTACATCAAGTCACACAAATTCATCCCAGAATTTTATCTATTTTCTTTTGTCTCTTCATTTATAACCATGTTAACATATTCCATTCCTAGTCTTTTCATTATTCATAGACGGGTCATAGCACACAACTTGTAACCCAAAAGTTGTGACTACGTGGTTATAAGTCACTCAGTCGTATTTGAAACCTACGCGAGCATGGTCATGCCAGAGTAATAATGTTTAGACAATAAAAATGTCTTACGTGATTCTTGATCATTTTAGGATGTAAATTGTAATAAGCGCCATCGCATTGTCATATGAGGTAGATGGCGTTAATTGACGTTTCAAATCAATTGACAGCCTCCGTGGCGCAGTGGGCGAGTAGCCGGCTGTGAAGCGAGAGGCCGCGGGTTCGATTCCCGCATTGAGACAAATGTTTGTGTGGCCCACAGATATTTGTTTCAAGTCTGGGTGTTGTGAGACCGAAAGTCTCTCATAGTCTTTGACACCCACGATACAGGTTATACCTAGTGTGGCGTCAGGACTAGGTGTGTGACTGTTGGGTGTATTTATTTTATTTTTAATTATCGACCGACTTCCAAAATGGAGGAGGTCCTCAATTCATCTGTATTTTTTATGTGTGTTACGCGATATCTCCGCCAAATATGGACCGCTCTTCAAAATCCTTCTTGTATTCGATAGAGCTTATTTCAATGGTGGTCCCATATACATTTGGTGACGATCGGATTTGAAGTCGGTCCGTTAAGTTTTTAAACTTGTGATTATTTTGTATTTAAACTTGGTTTATAGCCCCTCTATAGTAATATTAAATCGCTTTGATATAATTGCATTTCTCTTGTAACGATATGAAGGTAAACAACGTATGTTTTAGACGAAATGTTTTACTTTAGTTGGCGATGTGACAATCAACAAGGCTTCAAGGAAAGTCCAGTATTTGTGTTCGCATTGTGTGGCAAGTTAGTGCAAATACGTCGGATGTCGTGAGGGTACAATATGAACGTCTAATCCATTAATGTAATGGGGGAAGAGAAATCACAAAAAGCTTCCAGATATTAAGGCGATGATGGCAAACATTCATTGAGTTGGATGTATGAATTAGTTCTGTTATGCACAAATACTTCTATGTATTTACTAGACAAGCGGTTTCAATGTAAAATTGTAGCACATGACGGCGAGTGTTTGACGTTTCACGGCTAAGAAAAAGAACAGCAGCCCGAGCAGGAAAATTTCTGACAACCGTAAATGTATTCGTGGTCGATGCGCGTCTATGAAATTTGTATGAAATATTAATCAAATGTCATCAGTGCGCAGCGAGTTTACATTTACATTAGTGTTTCGTGCTCGGGCTACTGTTTTCTATAGTGAGTTGTGGTCGATTAACAGAGACTTAGTGCGCACATTCCATGTACCGAACAGCCAGTCTAGTAGTATACATAGAAGTCTTTGGTTATGCATATAAGTTTTATCTAAAATCTTTCTTTTTTTTTGTGTGGCTTTTATTTTCGATATGATTATTGATTTAAAGGTATGTTTTAATGAAAATTTCGTTATGTTTAAACTAGTTATTAAGATTATAATATCTAGAGACTAATTATAATATTTAATCAAATTTATTTGATATAGATAATATATAAATTAATAAAAATTAAGGTAGATGAAGAAGGGCACTTCTATATGTCTGCTTATGCCACTAAACCGACATAAAATAATGTAATAAGACGGAATTAGGCAAAAAAGTTGTGCAACAACCAATAAACCATAATAAGTGGAGATACACGCTGATAGTTGCGTCTACTGCACGAATGGGCCGGCTCGACCGATTTGATACCACTGTCTCACCGAAAACCTCCCTTAATTCCCTCCCCTTACCGCCGAATGTTCATACACTTAAGGTCGCCTTAAGTCGTTTGAAACCGCCTTATCTGTCAAAATTGTATGGCGAAAATCAATGTAAGAAGCCGTTAAAGTAGAGAAGCGTTTGACCATTCGGGCGTTAGGTTGGCAACACCCCCTGATTTTTTTTGTGTATTGGGTATCTATTGGCGGTGGAGATCACTTACCATCATGTGACCCATATGCTCGTTTGCCAGTCTGTGCTATATAAATCTATTGTCCCTGCGTTGTAAGGCGTGAGTATATGCATGTTTAATATTACTGCGAAATAAATATTTTGAAATAGGACCGTGGTCTAAAGTGACATAGCTTACTACTTTTTATCTTTCTACCAGCCTATCCCACCTCAATATGGGATCAGTGCAAAACACTTTTCCAATCATGTTGCAGATAAGATTCAGCTTAATTTATACGACCGCCTGCATGCCCGATATCAACCTACCTATGAAGATCGAGTCTCGGGCAAAACGCAGGCCTGGGAATCGAACCCAAGACCTCGTCTCGGCTCATACGCTGCTATTAGACCAAGGAGGCGACTACACATTACATAGCTTACTACAATTTTGGAGAAAATATTTATCTAACTGTACGTAATTTGGGGAGAGCAATAAAGTCCCAAACAAATCTCTGCGTATGTGGGGAAGCAGTTTATTTTCATTTTGTTATTGTTACCTGCGCTTATACGTTTTGTTTCAAAAGTTTACAAGTTAATGAACCACAGGAATAAGCTTTATGTGTTGTTCCATCTATAAGGTTTCTTGTATACAAGTTCCGTCGGAGGCGGCACATATATATGTTACATAAGCGAATGGGCCACCGGAGGCCGAGCCGCCCGTGACAATCTACGTCGTTGTTTTTATTATACGCTTTACAAAATGATGTTAATAACATACCGATTACTAAAACATTTTAACATGAGAAGCATGTGTTAAAAACATGTTAATAACAGCCTCCGTGGCGCAGCGGGCGAGTAGCCGGCTGTGAAACGTGAGGTCGCGGGTTCGATTCCCGCACCGAGACAAATGTCTGTGTGGCCCACAGATATTTGTTTCGGGTCTGGGTGTTGTGAGACCAAAAATCTCTCGTAGTTCCTGATACCCACGACACAAGACTCGATCTTAGTGTGGGGTCAGGACTATGTGTGTGACTGTTGGGTGTATTTATTTATTTTTATTTAATAAGTATATCAACTATTGATATTATGTAAAATATTGATTTTACGTAGATATTTTTTTCTTTAGTAACGATTAAGGCTTTTTATTTGTAATTACTTTAAAAAAATAACAGTATTCATACATACATAGACTCACGCTTGTATTCCCGAAAGGATAGGCAGAGGCACACTAGCAAACAGAACATCCACATTTCGTCGAGATAATTCCGTCTCAGATGTGATAGGAGGCGAGCCTATCGCCATATCGGACACAAATTCCAGACTGGGCTAATATTGAAAAAATGCAATATGACTGCCCGATCTGGGGAACGATCCCGAGACCTCATCACGATAGTCATACCGAAATACCACTACGCCATCGAGGTAGTATACTTCATATTATTGTAAGTCTTTACATATAATTTTACTTTCTATAGTATTATTTCAGAAAAAGACCATCATTCGACTCCTACATAACAGTCATTATTGTATCTTAATTAAATGGCTAAGTTCTTATCACTCGTACACCATAATAACTTTTATAAGCATAACAATGTCAGAGGAAATTGGCCCAAATTACCATAATTTTCGAAGCCATCGTTTATAAAAGCTGTAACAAATAATCAGAAAGAGCAATAAACAACCAAATTGATTGAATGTGCTCTCAATTCACATTATTATTTTAACAATTCGATATTTTAAAACAACATATACAGCTACAGCGAGCAACATCCAGCTGTAACGTCCGCACCGCAATTTGCCTCCGAATCCACATTCTCGCGTATTTTTGCAATATTATTTTTAAATTACCAACAACAGCTTGATGGCGATTTTATTTCCTGACGGTGCTGAAAATGAGGAAAACAAGACACCGCGAATGGGAATTCGGATATAGTGCTTTTTATATTCGCTTCAAAAATTCTTGTAGATTTTAATGGTTTTTTGCAGTCATAATTTTCTGGGTGTAATCTTTTTAACGTGTTTTGTGCGCAGAAAATAGATTTAATAATATTAAAAAATACATAAAGCGTGTTATAATTGGTAATGCACTAAGGGCGATTTGTAGCGCTGTTACTAACCTAGAGTTACACCTTATCTCGATTTATCCTACAGCTCACAAGGATCGAGGGCCACCTGCAGCTCAGCGGAAATTTCTTTTTATCCCAAATCTTGATTTAAAGCAAGGAGTGAGCTGGAGGATACATAGAGATAAGTTGTAACTCTAGATTATTTATTTATTTTCAGGCAACTACGGTCCAGAGATAAATACCTAATAATATTAATAATAGCGTTGCCAGTCGCCCTTAGAGATTAGACAGAAAACTGTGAGGTCCTAGGTTCCCAATTCTAAGTCAGACAATCAATTTGTGTTATATATGGGTATACTCATCCATCACAATAATCGACATAGAAATAATGGGCCTTACTTAAAACAGCATTTTTAGCTGAGCAAATGGTTAAGAATTACCTGTCGCTTTTTTCCTTGCGTTACATTGTTTAAAAATGAAAGGGACAATCAATGGTATAAAGATAAGCAGCGCTTAAATATTTTTAAAAGTAAGGGGCAATAGGTTGAAATCTTATATACATACGTTCCCGCCTATAGACAAAGGCGAAACTAGCGAACTAGAACATCCACATCTAGCTGATCTTATTTCCATCCCTGACGTGATGTTAGACGAGACCATCTCAATTTTGGGCTGAGTAGAAAACTCAATATAATTTTACCTGGCCCGGGGATCGAACCCCAGAGACCTTAAGAAGGTAGTCCCACCGCGTACATAATACAACTACGCTCCTGAGGCTGTCTCTCTAACAATTTGCATGTTCGTCTTAATTTTTATGTTCTTGATACTTACATGAAGATACCAAACAATTTTTAGCGTTGTATTATATTCTGTCACAATAAAGAAAATACCTCAGACGTAGATAATTTGTCTTCAACAAAAAGTGTTACTTACGAAACGTCTTGAAAACGGAGCGTTGGACATTTTAGGAACATGAATAATATTTGTATTACTAATGTTTTTTGAAATAAACACTGTTTTGTAGCTACGACCAAGATGATTTATGTCACGTGACAAAATACTTGTTTTGTAAAAACTCTTTTACGTACCTTTTTTAATGTCGCGAACCTTTGTGAATAGAGAAAAGGAGAAAATATTTTCGAAAATGTTTAAAAATGTTTTTGATATTTAGGATCATAATGAGTTCTAATCGTTTTCACCCAGCCATGTTCTTTTCATACTCCTACGTAAGTTCGACACACGCATTTTTCACACCTACGATTGTTGCCTTGTTGACGTCATCCCCTCTTAAGAAATATAAAACGTCAATAAATAAATACACTTAAAATTCACTTAGATAGTCTTAACCCGAAGATAAAACGTCTGTGTCGCATAAGTGAGACTCCGTATCTCCTGTGTGAACCACGGACGTAGAAGAAAGAGGCCGTAGCGCTAGGAACATTAAAAGAGAAACAAGGTTTTCTGTTAATTCGATCTATCGACATGCAATGCAACTAACACTGAGTGTTAGTGTATGCGTAGGGCATTTTTATAGAGGCGCGTTTGTGTGCGTGGCTTATCTGAGGCGTCCATTTAACTATAGGCGAAATGGTGTCCTCTTTTTTTACGTCCGTGGTGTGAACATGGTTATTTGGTTATTTGGTTATTTATATCTAGAACACCAAGAGAGTATCAACAATTTGTACGCCAATGCGAATTTGCGTTTAATTTCCATAAAAATAAGTACAAAACGAGCGAGAAAGGGAAACGGATAAAAAGTGTACGTACCATAATTCTTAGCGATATAGCTGAAAGCTTAGTCATCAGGCTGCGTAATAGAAGTGCGATTGTGATCTTTTCATTTGCACTCAACCATGAGTAATGCCGCCCCTCCCGATGGAGTTATAATGAACAAGAAAATTATATTATATTTCTGATTACTCTATTGTTTCACGGAGATTTTGATTAAAACGGGGTTCACCGTTTCGTTTTCGCCGTTCTGAGACAAATCATTTAAGAAACGTGATTAAGTGGCTAATAGAGATTTAGCCTTTATTGTTTTTCATTACGTTGTTACGTGTTATGAGTTCGTATTTTTCAATCTTCAGTTTTTTTATCTCTAAGGCCTAACCCCTCTCATTAGTAGAGGAGACCTGTGCCCAGCAGTGGAACAGTAATATTACAGGCCTTTGTTTTTAGTTTTTTTTTTTATCAAGATATTATGATCTATGGATGTCTTGTCAATTAAATATAATTATTTCAGACATTGTGATTTTATGTGGGGTTACGAAATTTCACATGAGCAAACGAAAGGTAGACAACAATGCTACAAGCAATAGTATTATATTTTATTTTCAATTCTTCAAATTACATTACTACAATTAAAATAAACACGATAGTGACATTCTTGTTATATGTATTAATTTGTATTGTCTACTACTAAGTTACGTTTTAGTAAAAAGTATTGTAATCAAGATTTAAGCAATGTTTACTTATTTGTTTTAGTTTAAGGTACCTCGGATGCTTTACTGATTGGTTTAAACACCTCAGTTGTGACAAATTCAGCATGTACTACATTTGGATTCACAAATAAAAGTTCGCAGCGTACTTCAGCACCATCGACATCTGATTTATTGAGAGTACTATAGGATGTGACGGTGTAGAAACCTTGGCCATCAGGTCCATCTAAAATGTCTGTCATATTGATTTCTGTCCTGGAATATAGAAAAATATTCAACTTATTAAACTATTACAAACACTCAGCATATTTTTATATAGGACGATAATTCTGTTGGTTCTTTATTTCTCACTGGCGATGCCAGGGCCACTTTCACTTAAGAAGATGCTGTGTCACCTTGGCTTTTGTCTTTCTTTAGAACGTCTAGCCAGTAATTAAACTGTGAGTTATCAATTACATATTCTTAACCCATGCCCCAAATACTCTCAAGCCTGTCTCTAGAGTAAGTGTCTCTAGACCAAGAGGGCGGCAATGATCAAAAACTACCAAATTTCTGATAATTGACACAACTGCGACAATATTTGGAATGCTTACTGACCTAACTAGAATAAGGCCCAATTTATATTGGTTAAATGTTTGGAGAAGTATACTAGTACAGCCACCACCTTGGCTTGCTAGCTGTTTTACAATTTGATAGAATCATTTTCTATTGTTCGTATAACACCTATTAAATAATCGACAAAATTTGCGTAAAATCTCAGGTATTCTTTGCACGTAAATTACGTTTCACGTTAATTTCGACAAAGAAATGCCATTTGAGTTGCTGTAGTTAGTATTAAGTCACTCTTCTCTTTTACTTTGTACTTGCTACTGTTCTTGACCAATGCAAATCCTAGTATAGTTTAGTAAACTAACCCATTCACAGAAACAACAAGACGCGGTGTAGGTGTAACTCCCGTCGCTTCGCATTTTATTCTGGCGTCTTTATCTCCGTCTTCATCAGGTCCATCTGCTTCTAACGATATGTCTAGTCGTGGACCGGATCCTCGTGCTGTTGTATAAATAAGAACTTAATAAGGAACTTAAATATTTAGGTTCGTGTAATATATGAGGTCACATTCTCAATCAAAATGTACGGTGCATTTAACTAGCCGTTTAAGTTAACTAGCATTTCAGAATTCAGGATTTAAGGTAATAAATAAATAATAATAAATAGCGATACACAGTCTTAACTCCTGACTGCATATTACGATAAGAGTCTATCGAGTCGAGTAATTGAACAGAAGAACACATATTATGAGTACTGACTAAAATATAAGTAATTGGTCTGTATATTTTATATGGGTGAGGTTTAGTTGATAGCTCAAACTAGCTGTTGCTAGCGAATTATTAGCGTATTAATTAGCGTGAAAATGTATTAACAAATCGATATCACAGGAAACGTACATTTTAAGGATAAAAAGTAGCCTATGTTACTGGCTGATGATGTAGCTTGTCACAGGTAAATGATTTTTAAATTTTTCAGAATTTTGAGTTTATTCATTAAAAAAGCAATGTCGTTGTAATATTAATTTGCATACTCACAATATACAATAAGTTCTTGGTTTTTAATGAGTTCATCAAACAAGGTAGACACTACACATTCGTAGGTGCCAGTGGCATTTGGTTGTAATCTTAGTAACACTATGGTGTTGTCATCTTTAATTTCCAGATCTGGAATTAATATGCGAATTAGTGGAAACAAAACTATTTGCTCGACGTAAGAAAGCCAGCATGGGTCGGAGACGATAACGATTAATGTGACTCAGTTTGCATAAGTACGCTGCACTGATGTGAGACTATTGAGATGGTAAATTAAGTATTGTCACAGGTTATTTGTTTGTGTCAAGTGACATTTGTATGTCTGGTATTTCAAGCAAAGAAAATGTACATTTATGTGTATTAGAAGGCTAAGTGTGAAAGAACTAGGAATAATTGCAGAGCAAGGAAAAAATCGCAACTCCAATATTAAATAGCTATATTTCTTAAATTACATTGGTGTCTGCACTACAATATATATACACTCCGCTCCTTAATTAATTACCTTCACAATAAAACCAGACAATCTACTGATGAATTAAAATTTAAAAAGAACTTAGTATATCTAAGTACATGTATAATTCTTAATTTAAAAAAAAACGCTCGACTAGATCACGGTACGAATGTGGGTTATTGGAATGGAATTTCGGTCGTCTAGAATCGCCAGAACATCATATATAGATTACAAAAAAAAATACGGTACTTCTCATGGTAGTTAAGTAAAGTTGGGCGCCGTTAAAATAAAAGAAAAGAACAAAGCAGGAAGACGATTCACCGCGCTGAATGCGACGCTGGGCACGTGGTGATGAGCACGTGGTTTTCCTGATCACCCCAGGTCATCTACGGCTACCTCGTCGCCCTCCAAGGCACGACGGCCCCCGGCCGCTTGGTGTTACTGCCTTTTACAGCCTCTCTCGACCTCCGTGGAAGCTTTCGCCACCAGCGAAGCTCCCCCCCCAACGGACGCAGCCCGAAACAGTCACCACGGTGTGCTGCAGGACCACAAAAAATCACTCGTCAAGCACCGTTACACCACGGTTTGGGGAATGCCAAACCGCAAGCCCAAAATTACAACACTTCAAAATACAAACTCAAAATACAACATTTCACTTACTTTCTGGGGAAAACAGAGTTGCAGACGATGTTTTGCTCTGATGTCTACCCTCGTGGATCTCGGCCCAGGCTACGCCCGCCGGGATCCGTCACTCGGAGATTTCTCTAGCTGCTAGCTCGTCCAAGAAAAAGAAGAAAAAGGCCGGAGCGACTCTGTCACGGCTTTTAAACCATTCCTCCTCCAACAAAGTCCCGCCCACGCATTTCCGACTCAAATTCGAGAACATTCCAGCTAAAATCCTCCATAGAAAGCAAGTCGATATGTCTACACAATAAGGCGAAAAATCCCATACACTAACAATGGATGTAAGACCACAAACTATGATCGATATATGTCAATTTCCGTAACATAGACAATCTACAACCATTTTTTTAAATGTCGCTGTTCAAAATATCGTCAGCGGCAGACCGTCGAACTAATTACAAAATATTTCAACAAGCGTTTCTCAACACAACACACAGATGGCATCACCAGTATTTTTTTTATGTAACAGTACCCCTCCCCTTGGGGAAATTTTGGGCACAAAATTTGGCACTGGTCCTCCAGCCCTACGCCATCCCAGACACCAAAAAAAATAATAATAACCTGAGACATAGGAAAACACAATCAGGAATACAATACCCAACCTCTAAAAAAAAACATACTATTAAAAAAAAATCAGCTCTCCGATGAACCAATAAACTACACCAAATATTATATATACATCCCTTGCGCGTCGGTGGGAACGCTGCAAAGGTAAAGCAAAAAAAAAAAAACGAACCTATGACCAATCGGTCGAGGATTTCTTAGTTACACACTAAGGTAAAACACGCTAAGATAACAAACTGCAAAACCAATAGTCTACAACAAAATAAAACAATTTCCCGATTGAGCATCGGCGATAATAGAGTACTTTGAAACTACTACGGCCAAAAAAGAAAAGCAAAGTGACTTACAAGGCTTAAGACTCACCCAACAACCCAATGAATCTCAAATCGGGTTCGAATTGGCTCTGAACGAAACAAAGGAGAAATTCGAACAGCTTCTCATGCCAATAACACAAACAATCTCAGACCTCGGATTGAAGAAATCGGAGAAACCGCAGCTGGAGAAGATCGACGAGGGAAGTCTAAATACCAACACCAGAAAACCGTTCCCCACGTTTGCTCAAGTAGCGGCACCCAAAAACTACCCAATTATAATACGGTCTGAGGATCCCGCACATTGTAGCGATGACATCCTGAAAGCTGTCAAAAACAACGTGGACGTCATAGATCTGGGCATAGGAATAGAACGCGTTCGCAAAACTAGTAACAAAGGGGTAATCATTGGGTGTGATACCAAAGACAATAGGACCAAACTGGAGAAAGCTATTAAAAAAACACAGCCGAACTTGACCACTTTACCGGTAGCACACAAGATGCCCCTCCTACGATTAAACGAGGTAGCACACGATCTGACTGACGACCGTATACTACAAGCGCTGGTTAGTCAAAACGCCCAATTGTTTGCGAGTATTTCGGAAGACGATCATAAGATGAGAGTGATCCGACGGACCAAATGTCGTATATCAGCGGCAACAAATGTCATCATCGAAGTGTCTCCTTCAGTTTGGCAGAAACTAAAAGACACCAAAGTCAGGTTAGGCTACCAGATAGTATGGGCTGTGGATCAGTCTCCGGTTGTGCAGTGTTTCAGGTGCATGGGGTTCGGACACGTAGCACGAAACTGTCGCGTTGAGAGCACAACTTGTGGATTCTGCGCAGAAAACCATGATACGAGGCAGTGTCAAAATAGAAAAGGCAGTCCCAAATGCACTAACTGTACTTCAGCAGGTTTTGCAAGCGCAGCTCATCCGGCGTTTAGTATGGACTGTCTCATTAAAACAAAATGGGACAGGATAGCTAGAGCAGCTGTAGCCTACTGCTGAGGTCCTCCCAATAACAGAAGCGAGTTGCATCCCAGCCACACAAATAACTGTAACTGATCCACATAACACTACCATACATACACAAACAACCACACACATCACATCGCGCAACACACTAAACATTTTACAAATAAATTTAGGTAGAGGCCAGGTTGCAACACAGGAATGCCGGATTGGCGCTCTTGGAAAAAAGACAGACCTACTTTTGTTACAGGAGCCATATATTGGAGCCCTGGGTTTTGTTAAATTTGGAATTTATAAAGTTATACAAGGCAATAACCAAACCCTCCCCGTGAAGTCTGCGATCGTCGTCATCAACGACGGTCTGGTAATCTCAGAACACAATGAGTTGTGCACCAATAATATAGCATGTTTAGTTGTCAATCTGGGGACATTGAGAGTGGGTATTGTTTCCGTATATTTTGAACCAAATGTAGACATTGGACCTTACCTGCTTCAAGTACAGCATATCACAGAGCGTCTAGGAGTTCATCATATTATAGTTGCGGGAGATGTTAACGCTAGAAGTTACTGGTGGGGAGAGACAACAGAGAATAGCAGGGGTACTGCGTACTCAGAGCTTTTAGCTCAGCTTGGCATGACTGTTTTAAATCAAGGAAGTACTCCTACATTCAGTGTTTTTAGAGGCCACAGAGAATATCGAAGTATTGTAGATGTCACCGCGTGTACGCATGACTTGGCCTCTAGGATTGACAACTGGAAGGTTCACACCGAACTTGTTCCGACTTCGGATCACCGCGCCATCACGTTTAGTATCAGACTCCATGACCATAATATAGCGAAGCCCAGGCCTACCACCCGAAAATACAACACCTCAAAGGCTGACTGGCTATCTTTTGAAAACGAATTAAAAAGGCTAATGACTGCTCAAAGCTTGAACATGGATAGAGTGCAAGCAGCTGACATAAGAGAACTACAAACAATTGTCCACATTTTTACCACAATTGTCGACGAAGCATGCTCTAAATGCATGCCAACTGTGTCCGGACTTAGAAAACTTCCATATACGTGGTGGAATAAGGACTTAGGAGCAAAAAAAGCCGATGCGATCCGATGTCGAAACAAAATTCGAAATGCAAACGAAAATCGGAGGCCAATAGTTGTGGACGAATACCTAAAAGCACTGGAAGAATACAAGGAACTAATTACTAAGACCAAACTCAACAGCTGGAAGGCCTACTGCACAAATCAAGAGAAAGGAACGATGTGGGAAAAAATATATAAAACCCTTATTATTAAGGATCGGAAACCGGACCTTCTACTGGCGGACAGATATGGGAGACCTTTGGATCCACAGCAATCCGCAACACTACTGGCTGAAACGTTTTACCCGGTGGATGACCCGGTTTCCGATACTGAGGAACAGACGCAAGTGAGAGAAAACGTAAGAGCCAAAGTAGCAACCATCAAAGAAGAGCAAGCCAATTCATTGCAAATTACTGTCTTTAACAGGGTTGAACTTATCAACGTCCTAAATAAAATGACCTCAAATAAGGCGCCGGGGGAGGATGGTTTTACAGCAGACATATGTACTAGATCTATAAGTGCGACAGGTGATTTCTTCCTTTCTATGTTGAACAAATGCCTAGAACTGGGCCATTTCCCATGTCTGTGGAAAAAGGCAGTGATAAGGATCCTTCAAAGCCATTGAAAGAAGACTACAGAAAACCTAAGTCATACAGGCCGATTGGACTACTGCCTGTATTCGGAAGGATCCTGGAAAAAATGATAGTTGCTCGCCTTACATGGCATTTGGGCTCTGAACATCTTCTGAACACTAGACAGTACGGGTTTATGCCCCAAACAAGCACAGAAGATGCACTCTATGATGCAGTGGGCCTCATCCGGGAAGAAATAAAAAATAAGAAAATAGTAGCCGTTGTTTCCCTAGATATTTAAGGAGCTTTCGACAACGCATGGTGGCCTCTTATTCAGCTCCAATTGATCAATAAAAATTGCCCTAAAGATCTAATTGTACTCTTGAGCAGCTACCTCGAAGATCGTCAGGTAAAAGTGCAGTATGCGGGAGTAGAGGTCATCAGAAGCACTAGCAAGGGCTGCATTCAGGGATCGTCATGTGGCCCCCTCATGTGGAATCTTCAGCTGGACCCATTACTGGAGCAAACTATGAGCCTGAAAGCGCATATACAAGCTTTTGCAGACGACATACTCGTTATAGCCTCTGCCACAACACCGGATGAATTACCCAGGATCACAAATCACGCCTTGGAATGTATAGCAAACTGGGGCATATCATGCAAAATGAAATTTGCTACACACAAGACACAGGCCATTATAGTCACAAATCGCAGAAAATATGACGTTCCGCACTTGGAATTCTCTGGAGTCAGCATTGAAATATCGAATGAGTTAAAGGTATTAGGCCTCACGCTAGACTCAAAGCTCCTTTTTAAGAACCACATAGAGGATGTGTGCAATAAAGCCACCAAGCTATACCAGATGGTGTCCAACTCTACTCGAACCAATTGGGGGCTAAACAGAGAAGTTTTAAAGACTATATATTCCGCAGTGGTTGAGCCGACTGTTCTTTATGCAGCCAGCGTATGGGCACCAAACATTGAAAAACAATATATTGCAAGGAGACTCAATCAACTCGCGAGAAAATTCGCCATCATGATAGCCCGAGCACACCGTACAACATCTCTGACCTCAGTACTATGCATAGCAGGAATATTGCCATTGGACTTGCGTGTGAGGGAAGCTGGAGAGCTGTATGAACTAAAACGTGGAAAACAATTCAATGAACTTCCTTCCTATCAAGTAGAAAGAAATATTCCATACCATAAACTTCCGCATCCAACTGATAGGAAACCTATAGCCTTCAGCTTTCTTTGCAGGAAGATATAGAAAATATCAAAAACCAAGGGCCAAAGATTTACACCGACGGCAGTAAAATCCAGGGGAAAGTTGGAGGAGCTGTCATATGCTGGAATAACGGGACAGAAGAGCAACAAGATACCTTCTCACTAGCGCCTCACTGCTCTGTCTACCAGTCTGAGTTGGTAGCTATATTAAGAGCTACAAAGATGGTGCAGACATTTCGACTTCAGGACGCTAACATCATAAGCGACTCAAGATCCGCCCTGGAGTCCATAGCGCGTCCAGAAGCTACGAACCCTCTTGTAGCCGAGATACAAGATCGTATCCACGAGTTAAGTACAATAAATATAGCCACACACCTATACTGGGTTAAGGCACATGAAGGCATCGAAGGAAACGAACGTGCAGACCAACTTGCAAAGGAAGCAGCTCTGGAAAACGTTGCAGAGCTGGCGTATGATAGAATCCCGGTTTCTTATCTCAAATACTCTCTCCGCCAGAAAACTATAAAGTCTTGGCAAAATAGATATGATGAGGCTAACACGGGGGCAATAACTAAAATATTCTTTCCTCAAGTTCGTGATGCACACCTTATACTTGACAAAATTAAATGTACAAACATTATAACGCAACTGCTGACGGGGCATGGAGGGTTCAAAGCCTACTTACATAAATTTAAACTTATTAACGATCCAAACTGTTCTTGTGGGTCTGAGGTACCGGAGACAGTGCCCCATCTGTTGGATCAGTGCCCAAGATTCGGTACATGGAGACACGACGCAACACAACAATTAGGTTACCAGATCAGTACAAATAATTACGCGAAAATATTGCTAAACGACGACGATCGCAGAATATTCTTACGCTATGCAGAAAAGGTCGTGAGGGCGGCAGCCAGGGGGAATGGAAGTACTGGGGTATAGCCTAAATAAGATACAGTGTATGTCATGTATAATAAAATAAAAGTATTACAATAACAATATTATATAATTGATAATAAATATTAAAATATATATATACAAATATAAATGATTAATGAGAGTGTAAAATATTCATAATAATATATATTCATAATAATATTAGTGTTAGCATAATATAATTAAAATACAATAATCATAAAATAAGAAATAAATTGTAATTAATGAAAACATATGTAAGTAACAGAACTCAAAATTGCCATAAAATAAATAATGGCAGGTGTAAAAGAAATCAATTAAAAAAAAAAAAAAAACTACTACGGCCAAGACCCAACACTAGGTGTATTTACAACTCCAATGAATCAGTGGCGGCGCAGCGAGGGGCAGAAAGCACCATCCTGCTTACGCGGCCTAGATCACAGAGGAAAAAAAGGAAAAAAAAAAAAACGTATCGAGCCACAAGGGCACCTTCTTCATCAGAGAAAGGCAACAAGCGACACTAAACGCTATATACATATATACAGCCCTTGCGCGTCAGTGGCGACGCAGCGAGGGTAAAAAAATCGAACCCACGATCGAGGAACTCTACATTTGCACCTCAAGATATATACAAATGGATTGTACAAACCCACCTAAGTGCACCAGTCAATTGCTTTAAGACAGCAATGACTGTAATTTGTATAAAAAAATTGAACCCATGACCCTAAGATCAACGGAATTCCACATTTGCAGCTTAAGGTAAATACAAATGAGTAATATAACCGCACTTGCGTGCAACAGATCATTGTTTTAAGAAATCAACAATGACTGACAATTAATCAAGGAATCGAATCCGCGACTAATCCATCGAGGAATTCGTCCTGAAAATCCTGAGACATTGACGGCGTGTTGAGTAGCTAAATAACACAAGCCACGCGTCCAAGGTTCAAGAAAAAAAACAAACCAAAAAATTTTATTGGGATTCGAACCCGTCACACTAAGCTCGCGGAGTTCAACATTCGCGCCCTAAGGCAAGATACGAATGCATTGTACAAACCCACCTAAGTGCACCAGTCAATTGCTTTATACAACAGCAATGACTGTAATTTGTACAAAAAAATTGAACCCGCTACCCCAGGGTCAACGGAATTCTCTTCCTATAAATTCTAAGACATTGGCGGCGCGACAAGGAGTCAAATAACCATGGCCACGCGTCCAATGTTTAAGAAAAGAAATTGACAAATCAAGTATTTTTTTTTTGGGATTCGAACTCGTGACACTAAGCTCGCGGAGTTCAACATTCGCGCCCAAAGGCAAAATACGAATGCATTGTACAAACCCACTTACGTGTACCAGTCAATTGCTTTATATCGCAGCAATGACTGTAATTTGTACAAAAAAATTGAACCCGCTACCCCAGGGTCAACGGAATTCTCTTCCTATAAATGCTGAGACACTGGCGGCGTGGCGAGAGAAAACAAAAACCCGGGCCACACGTCCAGTGTTCAGTAAGGCACTAAACCTTCTTGAGGTGTTGTACATGCCAGGACCCCAAGTTTTTTCCGGTATCAACGCTCTCCAACTCGTAAACTAGGGAAGAGCGCTTACAAAATACACGGCATTTCTCATAGCGCGGAGCCAGCTTCGCCATGAAAAATTTACCTGCGTCACTCAAGGGAAAGTCTTTTCCCGAACGATGTCCCCGTCCCGATACTCGGCGGTGCCTCGACCTTAGTTGTAATGTCGGGCGCTTCGGACATGACCCAAGGCAGTGTGGTCCCAGGATCGATGATCTTCCTGAAACAGAATTGACACAGCCGTCATTACGGATCTGTTATACCGCTCCACGGTTTTCACCTGAGGGCAATAACAAGGTCTTAGAGGTATTAGGGGAATCTTGTATTTCCGGAACAAGGCACCCAAATCACTACCAGTGAATTGCGTTTTATTATCCGCAATCACTGTACGTGAAATGCCATGCTTGAGAAACACTTCGTCATCCAGACGCTGTGCAATTTTTTTTTTGCCGACCACACGTCTTGGCGAGGACATATTTGAAAGAAGAAAAAAAGAAGGAAACAAAGAAAAGAAAAGAAAAAATCAAACTACAATAAAGATAAAAGTGAAGCAATCCTACGGGTGCCGGTCAAGGCCTACGATGACGCGGTGATAGCATTGAAGTCGCTAATAAACCTGCAGTAATACGATGCCGTCCTCTATAATAACTCGACCACGGATTCGAACCGGGCGGTAACGGAAACAGTGCGGCATCACTAAACTCATCAAAACGTTGCGCAAAAACCCTCACAACATGACTTTCCGACAAAAGTAAAGTTAAAGGATCTCACCAATTGGCTCTTATCTTACGGCAGAAACCTCAGAAATTGGCGTGCTCGATGCTGCATTCGTCTACAGAACTGCCATGCCTGAAACCCCACAACTCAAGAATCAATGCGTGTCGATATTTTGTTCAGCCTACTGGTAGGTATATTCCTAATAAAAGGGCAGTTCCTAGTTCATACTGTCCAGGGACTAAACGCGACAAAAGGTGGTACAAGTGGTGAGCGGTCTATGACCTTGAAAGGTCGACTCAAGACAGTTCGCGAAAGTTCATCCAATTCACCATTTACAATTCTGAGTTCTTTCCTTAAATTTACCAATAGCACAAGAAGGTAATAAACATAACATAACAATAATATGTAAGTAATTTCTACAGTAATTCCCTATTTGGATTCATAATTTATTAACAACTGAGGCCAGCTCGACATCCCGCACAAAAACTTCGTAACACAATTTATCTTTATGCAAAATACCAAAACAAATTAATCTTTATGTAAAAGATCAAAAAAAAGCAAATTAATCTTTATGTAAAAGATAAAAAATTAATAATCTTTATGTAAAAGATCAAAAAACAAATAGAACATTCGTCTATCACGATGATTGAAATATTAAAATTACACAATAAACAATACCGTACAAACGGAAATCAAATTATTAAGTTTGTTGCTTAATGTAAAAAATACAAATTCTATTTACCGTTAAATTCGCCCAGTTGAAGATTAACTAAAGCAAACAAAAACATTTATTAGTAATTAACACACCGTCCGCTAAAACTTATAGAACGCCACTACGGTGCAAACTGCAAATCTATTTTTAGAATACACAACAATTATAGATAAAATAGTATATGCGAGTTTACGATGAGCTAGAACAGTCAAGGTCACACTTTCACTTCGAACTACGCCGACGCAAAAGCAGAACGACATAAAATAAAAGTAGGCATAAAGAAAAATCGATCTTATTACTTTGAGTTAAAGCACAATTCAAAATGCACGCGGTTATTATAATAAACTGACTCGCAATACTTTACATAAAATTTCGAACCAAATAAAAATACCAACCATGTACCGTTATGTATTACAATTTTAGACGTATTATAATTAGACGTATTACAATTAGACGCATTACAATTAGACGACCGTTTTACCACAGCTAAATGACATGGTAATTATTCCAATTTAAGAAAAAAAGAAGCTCCACGTTGGGCGCCAAAAATGTCACAGGTTATTTGTTTGTGTCAAGTGACATTTGTATGTCTGGTATTTCAAGCAAAGAAAATGTACATTTATGTGTATTAGAAGGCTAAGTGTGAAAGAACTAGGAATAATTGCAGAGCAAGGAAAAAAATCGCAACTCCAATATTAAATAGCTATATTTCTTAAATTACATTGGTGTCTGCACTACAATATATATACACTCCGCTCCTTAATTAATTACCTTCACAATAAAACCAGACAATCTACTGATGAATTAAAATTTAAAAAGAACTTAGTATATCTAAGTACATGTATAATTCTTAATTAAAAAAAAAACGCTCGACTAGATCACGGTACGAATGTGGGTTATTGGAATGGAATTTCGGTCGTCTAGAATCGCCAGAACATCATATATAGATTACAAAAAAAAATACGGTACTTCTCATGGTGGTTAAGTAAAGTTGGGCGCCGTTAAAATAAAAGAAAAGAACAAAGCAGGAAGACGATTCACCGCGCTGAATGCGACGCTGGGCACGTGGTGATGAGCACGTGGTTTTCCTGATCACCCCAGGTCATCTACGGCTACCTCGTCGCCCTCCAAGGCACGACGGCCCCCGGCCGCTTGGTGTTACTGCCTTTTACAGCCTCTCTCGACCTCCGTGGAAGCTTTCGCCACCAGCGAAGCTCCCCCCCCAACGGACGCAGCCCGAAACAGTCACCACGGTGTGCTGCAGGACCACAAAAAATCACTCGTCAAGCACCGTTACACCACGGTTTGGGGAATGCCAAACCGCAAGCCCAAAATTACAACACTTCAAAATACAAACTCAAAATACAACATTTCACTTACTTTCTGGGGAAAACAGAGTTGCAGACGATGTTTTGCTCTGATGTCTACCCTCGTGGATCTCGGCCCAGGCTACGCCCGCCGGGATCCGTCACTCGGAGATTTCTCTAGCTGCTAGCTCGTCCAAGAAAAAGAAGAAAAAGGCCGGAGCGACTCTGTCACGGCTTTTAAACCATTCCTCCTCCAACAAAGTCCCGCCCACGCATTTCCGACTCAAATTCGAGAACATTCCAGCTAAAATCCTCCATAGAAAGCAAGTCGATATGTCTACACAATAAGGCGAAAAATCCCATACACTAACAATGGATGTAAGACCACAAACTATGATCGACATATGTCAACTTCCGTAACATAGACAATCTACAACCATTTTTTTAAATGTCGCTGTTCAAAATATCGTCAGCGGCAGACCGTCGAACTAATTACAAAATATTTCAACAAGCGTTTCTCAACACAACACACAGATGGCATCACCAGTATTTTTTTTATGTAACAGTATATCCACAACGTACATCACTGCCTTCATGAGCCTGCAATAATCCACAAACTCGGATCAATATCTTTAATCTTTACATTCACAACATTGATTCAGACTCATGTCTCGTAAGTACTTAAATTTAATCCTTGATTAGCTTTCTAGTATTTTGTGTCACATTAGTGGCTCTTTCCTCTTTAATTGTAATAGAACAATTATATCATAAAAGTAAACTTTGAATACTTAAAACACACAGTATCAGATCAATCATTGGTGTTTAATCATCCACCAATCCTCGCATCATCATCCATGGACTTTTTATGATTAAATAAACTCACAATAATAAAACTATTTACCTAGTATACGTTGGAATCTTACTGCAGGACGCCCCGCTATCTTTTGATATAGTAGGAACATTTCATTGGCAGTTGGTTTCCACCACCATTTCATAAAGTACCTCTCGGCCTCTTTAGGCGAAACATCGTAGCGACATCGCAGCTCGGCATTCTGTCCGACTTCAACTGAACTTGGCACTACAAATTCTGTTATCGATAATTGTCTGCTGCCTAAAAAGTAATTGTAATTAACTGATAAAGAATACTGCCTGACTGAATGCCTCGATGGCGTGTTGGTATTTCGGTACGAGTACGGTTCTGAGGTCTCGGGTTCGATCCCCGGGTCGGGCAAAGTGATATTGGATTTTCCCATATCAGCCCGGAGTCTGGAATTTGTGCCCAATATGGCGATAGGCTCGCCCCCTATCACATCGGGACGCAACTAATCTCGGCGAAATGTGGGTGTTCTAGTTTGCTAGTGCGCCTCTGCCTACCCCTTCGAGGATACGGGCGTGAGCTTATGTTTTTTTTTATGTGATAAAGAATATGATTGACTATAAAACAACCAAATCATAACAGGCAAAAGTTGATTGTTTGAAACCAAAAAATTCTAAATTAGTATAATAAATCCCTAATTATATTATCTTATATGTAATTATATAAAATTATCTGTCGATTTATTGTAGAAACGCAAATAAATTTCTGATATAATTGGAAGTTTGGTCCACTTTATAAAAATCTTTTTCCTACGCCCTTGCTGTACAACACACTTAGAGTCGCGTACGTGACATTTTCTATATTTTATTGTAAAATTTTCTAAATCATTTATTATAGAAAATTAATTGTATTTATATTTTTTAACCTGAGACATTCCGGAAATGTTAAAAATATAACCGCGGTCTAATATTGGTGCTATTTGAATTATTCGTATAGAAATTTATTACTGGCGAGATAACTCGTATATTAACGAATGCAAAATCTTTCTAGACTGATCTATTTGGATCACAATTATCTACTACTCTTTTATCTACTTTATTAGTTCATAAATAATTAACCTATGTACACACAATAAGTAAGTAGTTATATTCACCACAGTTAAGTAAAATATTACTATGTAGTTATTTAGGTTGAAAATTTTCTTTTATTAATTTATTTAAGCACATACAACAGATATTGTTATTTAATTTCATTGTTTTAACTTAGATGTGTTCTAAGGTAATCTTGATTATTGTTTAGTAAACACTAACGCCCAAATGGTCAAACGCTACTCAACTTTAACGGCTCCTTACATTGATTATCGCCATATAATTTTGACAGATAAGGTGGCATTAAACGACATAAGGCGACTTCAAGTGTATGAACATTCGGCGGTAAGGGCCTTACTTATAAGCTGAGCTATTTTTAGCTGAGCAAATGGTTAAGAATAACCTGTCACGTTTTTCCTTGCGTTACATTATTTAAAAATGAAAGGGACAACCTATGATATAAAGATAAGCAGCGCTTAAATATTTTTATAAGTAAGGGGCTAAAATCTTACCTGCCGCGAGGCACAAAATCAAGCAAATAGTTCGTAACATAGCTACATGTGTAAATCCAGAGAAACAGTGTGGCGTCAGCGAGGTCTGGCGCCTCTGTTCAACTAGTGATATAACTGACTGAACTACGGAAGATTACGGATCGACGCATGACCTTCGAATTGATAAAAACTGACCTTGACTCATCACGAAGTAGCCGCGCTAAATGATCCCAAATAGTACAAAACAATATAATATATATTTGTTTTATTAAGAAATTATAGACTGTCTCGGTGGCGTGGTGGTATTGCATGCGTGGTATGACTAATGTTAAGGTCTAGGGTTCGATCTCCGGGTTGGGGCAAGTGATGATGGATGGAATGGAATGGATGGAAGTGATGATGGAATTTTATACTCGGTATCAACCTGGAGTCTGGTATTTGTGCCCGATGCTCACCCCTCATCACACCTGGGACGGAAAAAGCTTGGCGAATTGTGGGTATTCTAGATCTCTAGTTCGCCTCTATCTACTCCTTCGGTGATGAATGCGTGAGTCTACGTATGTATAAGAGAACACAATATTCCTTTAGTATTTTCACATTAACCAAATTTAACAAAAAAGGAACAAAAATTCATTTCTTGATTGTAGAGGTAAATCAAATCAATAAAGTATCGGCTCTAAAAGAAATTAAGACATCAGCAGTCATTTTGAGATTAACCGTGTACACTGTACAGTAAGGTAGACATAATTTATTCTACATGGTGTTTCATAAAGTTGGTATCAATAAAAACTATACTTAGAGAGGGGAAGGCTAGCAATCTAGCGGTAAAGTTTATAATTTCGTAAAGCTCATAGTTTTTGAATAATGTAAAATTGAATTTGTGACGAAAATCTTTTTTCTAGCTCATTGGCTACAGTACATTTTCAAACCTATGGGGTAATTAATTATTTTAACACACACAAAGTAATTCCTATAATAATAATAATATAATCAATTTTTATTTTTTTACTTTACCATTACGCTTTAAATTATTTTCCCTGTAATTAGAATAGTTATTAGTCATCGATATATTATATACCTAGATGCACAGTTGACGCTCGGAAAATGGGACAGCAAAGGAGTGCTTAAGCACTACTTTTGCATACAAGCGAACGCCGATACAATTCTAAATTTCAAAATTCAAATTTAAAAACGCTAGCTCATTTCGTTAAAAAAGCGACTTTATTATACTTGTATAAGGTTATCATTGTGTTGGTTTAATTAGAACATGTGATCTTTTCCTTTGTTTTATTACTGAGTCCACTTTTTATGACGATATTTGCAAAGAACTGTGCATCTAGGATATATTGACAGCCTCCGTGGCGCGGCTGGCGAGTAGCCGGCTGTGAAGCGAGAGGCCGCGGGTTCGATCCCCGCACCGAGACAAATGTTTGTATGGCCTACAGATATTTGTTTCGGGTCTGGGTGTTGTGAGACCGAAAGTCTCTCGTAGTTCCGGATACCCACGACACAAGACTCGATCTTAGTGTGGGGTCAGGACTATGTATGTGACTGTTGGGTGATATTTATTTATTTATTTATTTATTAAATCGACGTTATTAGTACCAACTTTATGAAACACCCGATATATGAAAAGCCCTGCCTGTTTTTACAAGTCCCACCGTAAAAACGACGATGAAAGTTATGAGGGTAGGGGAAAGTCTCGCATAGCAGAGAGAGAATGGGATAAAGGAATAATATATCAATAGAAATCTTTAATATTCGCGCGCCAGTGCCGTAAATCAAAACGAATGAAAATGGATCGTAAATCAGCCGCGTTTTTTGCGTATATTTGCGCTTTGAAAATTATTGTAGAGAATGTCATAAAAGTCATTATTACAGTGATGTTATTTATGCCGACGTTTTTATTATCGATTTATTGGGCGAGTATTGGTAACGTTTATGAGAAAGTGTGGGAATAACAGCTGACTTTATTTTAGGACTTGATGTTTTGGATGAATGAAAATGTAGGAGAAGCAATATTCATTCCGAAGTTAATGTGTGACATTTTAAAATAGATGCTACACGTTACGGGCGAGTTACAGCGCTATTACTAATCTAGAGTTAGACCTAAAAGCGATTTATCCTGTAACCCATTCGTATATTTAAATCTAGATTTGCAATTGGCGAAAGCAATTCCAGATTACACCTATTTATGCTTTCACGTTGAAGTGTTCCCATAAAGTATATAAAATAAATATTGCATAATCTGGTAGAAGCTACTGATTTTCACTGCATTCTTATAAATAAAATTTTCATCACAAAATAAATGTATTTCCACTGTTATTTAATAAAGCTCACACCTTCTCTCAGTATTTTTTAAATAAAGATATAAGATTTTCAACAATATGTACACGAACATCACCACGACAGTGATCCAAAAGTTGTGACTTTGTGGTCATAATTAAGTCACACGCAAAAATACGCGCGCAAGGTCGTGTCAGCTTTTTTTGAAATCGTTTAAAAATTGTTTGACGTTTTTCTTGGACATTCACAGAACATTCTAGGGTGTAATTTGTAATAAGCGGTAAATGGCGTTACTGATTTTAGATCAGTTTGGAAACTTGCTTGATAACCAATCTATTATATGTGTAGTTAATAATACACATAAGCTCACGCCTGTATCCCCGAAAGGGTAGGCAGAGGCGCACTAGCGAACTAGAAAACCCACATTTCGCCGAGCTTAGTTCCGTCCCAGATGTGATAGGGGGCGAGCCTATCGGCATATCGGGCACAAATTCCAGTCCGGGCTGATATGGAAAAATCCAATATCACTTTGCCCGACCCGGGTCTCGAACCCGAGACCTCAGAACCGTAGTCGTAGCGAAATACCACCACGCCACCGAGGCCGTAGTTAATAATATTTATTCTTTTGGTGAAGGTTAACAAACATAATGAATGCCTTCTTTAAACGTTGTTACCAAGAGCCAGTCATGAAGAGCCCTGGTGGCGCTCCAGACCATTCAAACCAGAATTGATATGCCTGGCCTGTTTATTCGATCGGACAACTATAGCATTTACATCCAAATGAGCTATTTGAGCCACTTGCAAAACCGGTTATTCCGGCGAATGTACCATTTGCTTAAAATTTCAATATAAAATACCGGTAAAGGGAGTTCACTTGGCACATCAGACGGTTGGAAATGTGACTTTTATTCATTCTCCACCGCAGGGGGAGATATTTTAAATCGAATTTAAAGTGAAAGATATTCGATCTTTGGAACCGCTTCATGGCGTTTTGTGAGTTCCGGATATATTCTTCAACAAATAATCTCTCTATATTACCTTTATATCTACCTAATACCTATATCATATAGGCTATGTACTTATAATGTGGCTATGTACTTATACTATGTGCTATATGTAATTATAATCTAAGTTAAAACGGAAACTAACGCCAAAACATGACTGACGGTGCGTTTGTTATGTATTGAGAAAAATAAACTTTGCTTCGTACCGACATCTGCTTTTATTCTTTATACATAATATTATTGAACGAGTAGCTATTTGTATTTATTACTAAAGAAGAATAATAAATAACGAAATATAAACACACTATGTAAATAAATATCTATTAGGCCTCATTCGTACAATAGTTTTTCAACGTCCGTTAAAAAAGCGCGCGTGGAAAAAGCTCTCATGTGAATGAGACATTATGAATATAATTCTTTCATTCTACCTGCCCTTATCCCTCCTTAATGTGGGGTCGGCGTAACACACTTTTTTCAAACATATTGCAGAAAGAATTTGGCTCAGTTTTTACGACCGGCTGCCTGCCTGACGTCAGATGGCGTTGGAGCTCCGGGCAAATTAAATTAGAAAATTCCATTTGCCCAAACTGGGAATCGAACCCACGACCTCCCGGTCCACAGCCCATATTTGCTGCTAACAGACTAAAGAGGCGACGCAACTAGGAGGCTTTAAGAACATAATATAAAATTTTTACAAATACGAGTAGAATTGAAAAACTCATAGCGTTTGAAGTATATGAAGTCATTGAAACAACATAATTTTTTTCAGTATAAGATATTGCCAACAATAACATACTACATCAATCATAATATCCATGTCTCATTGTAAGAGACAAGCGACAGGAAACTCCCCTTAAATTAGGGGAGAGAGTTTATATCACAATTAAGGTGCTGGCACTGTAGGAAAGCGCTTTCGCCTATACGAGTATGTCGGGGTAAATAGGTATGATGCAAAACCTGTCATAGTTGCATTTATAAAAATACAACAAATCGACCAATTTGTAAAGTGTGTGCCATAAATTATATCAAACTAATAACATTTTAATGATTATAATTATTATTAAGGATATTTTGTAAGTATGGGTTTCTGCAAACTACAATACCACTTCGCCAGTTCTATTCTTCTGGACATATGATAGTGATGTTGGGTTTGTATTAATCCGTATATAATCAGTTGTACCCATAATTTGTGAATATGATTTGGTAAAAGAAAAAGAAATGGCGACAATTGATGATGAAAAAAATAAGCCCGGAGTTTCTTTCCGCCTTCCTTCTTCGGGTCGTGATCCGTAGGTAGCTAGAGAAAGGTTGGTAGGTTAGCTAGGATAGGGCTTTGTAGTTTTTTCATCCAATCTTCTATTAATTCACCAGCTTCTATTAATTCCCGTCGTTTCCCTGTCGGCGTACCTGCCATATCCCATTCCCTTTTCACGGTACACAAACCGCTCCACTCCCCTTTCCCCATATGACCCTATTCTTCTAACTGTATAACCTGCCTGTCTGATTCCAAATTAATAGCATTCTATAATATTGTAAAAAATAATTAAATCTAAATTATGCTTTTTTGACGTCATAAGTGCTTTTATAAGCCTACGTGATCAATAAAGATTTTTACTTTATTTATTTTATAGATACATAATATCACGCCTTTATCCCATAATGGTAGGCATGAACTTTCAACTTGAGACAAAAATAAGTTATAAGTTTCTGCTTATGGTAAACGACAAGTAAATATTATAATTTAACACTTCATTGAACATTAAGCTAATGAAAGCTTTTTCTTTTTTCCAAAGTGGGATTTGATTATATTTTCTATAAAAATGTCCTCCTTTTATTGAAACTAAAACAACTACGACCTCAATCATGCAATATCATCATATTCCTATAATTTATGAATGAAATGAAAACATTTTTCTAACTAAAATTCATATAATATAAATTCTTAGACACCCTTCATCTAAATTTCAAACCAAACATCCCATTTTCGAACTTCACCTAGCTTAGTTGTATTTGTTTTTAATTAATTCTACCAACTCTGCCTAGAGCACGTTGAAGTTTGTCCGAAAATGAAAATGTTCCTAAAGGAACTCTTCCATTACCTGCTTAAGAGCACACGCCAGGCTTGTTTGGCCAAAATTAGGAATGTAATATGAGCTGTGTTGAATTTAGCACTTTTAATATAGGACTAACACGCCTTTCCTTTCCTAGCAGACTGCACCTATTACACTTATCTGTTGAGTTTGTTAAACTAAACAATTTATGCTTGAGCACAAAGTATACTTGTCTCTACCGGTTCCTTAAACATTTCAATTACATTAGTTTAAATGGACTGTAATAACTGAATAACATCCTTATAGTATGAAAATATAAAATTCCTATGCAAAGACATATCAAAATGAAATATCATCCTATTCAATTAAAAAGACAAAAAATATTGGTGATAAGCAAATGGGAGACATCGTAAAGCTGTTGAAAAATGGTTGTGTAAAGCATTAAGAAATAGCAAAATTAAAAGTACACTGTAACTAAAAATGGAATCAAATAATATGCTTCCATAAACGTACAAAGCACAGTAATAGCAGTTTCCAAAAATATATCAGTAGACATTCATCCATCAGCAGTCACCCATCCAGACTACAGAGATGTCACATGATATATCACATATCCACTCAAACACACATTTATTTAAGTATTCATAGACACAGAATATTTCATCTCAGTTGCCGTTTCGATGTCACTTTATTAACAAAACGAATGGATATATAAATTGGTATTGTAACAACATTATCCAAGATATTTTATTCCATTTGAATTTATCGAGTTATTACCGCGGCCCAATTCATCAGTGTACGGTTGTCGATCGCCTTCCGTCGATACCTTATTTCGATTTCCCAATAAATTCGGTTCAATCTCGCAGAGAGCCCTGTTTATTTCGCTAAAGAATAAATTCCTATTGCGAATATTAGAGATGTTTCATCAAGTTTCACAATAGTCCTCCCAGAACCCGCTGTCAAATGGCGTTATTCAAATTTCACTTTTGATAAGAAATTGAATAAATATCTCGGCCGCGAATTGTTGCTAATTTTAATGGCAGCAATAAAAAGTGCTTGCGAAATATTTTTTTGCCATTTGAAAAGAGTTTTAGGGGTTCCGGAAAAGTTTGTTTCTTGTATCGGCGGAGAAAGGCGTCATTTATTGTGATTCTATTTTAGAAGTGTTTGTGACGTTGTTGTTCAGTATATTACGAATATTTTCTCCTTTGCAATATCTACCGTTCGCCCTGTTCAGTTCATTCAGTTTCAGTTGATCGGTACATATGCATCTACATATTATATAGTTTTCCATCTGCTATTTTTCATTTTGTATAAATTTTTATTTGTATGGTTTGTTTGTGATGTTAAATCATAACATTGTGTCAGTAACCGCATCTAGTAACATAAGTTCTCATATTTATCTAGTATTTTACGAGTTTGTTTTGAAGGCACTGCTATACTCTATTACTGTTATAGGTTAGGTTTCCGACATTGTCTTTATTAATTGGCTTTTTCTTTCCACCTGCCCTTATACCACTCCACTGGGGCAAGGCAACTGTGGGGTCAGTCGGCGTAACATGGCAAGCAAGCAAGTTATTTAAAATATGTTGCAGAAATAATTGCTTGGTTTTTACGACCGGCTGCCTGCGTGACGTCAACCCCGCTTTCACATGCACATGCATATTCTCTTATCATCATTATCAGCCACAGGTCGTCCACTGATGGACATAGGCCTCCCCCAAAGATTTCCAAGCCGACCTGCTGGAAGCGGCCAGTTAGCTCGTAGAACCGATAGCCGATGGGGCAGAAAAGCTCTTGAGTGAAAACCACGTATCGGCAAGCGCAGCGTTGGACGTCCACCTACAAGGTGGACCGACGACCTGATAAAGGTTGCACGAAGTCGCTGGATATTCTCTTATACTATCTACTGAATATTGAACTTGTAAGAATTGACTTTATTGCCTGCATAATAATAACACCCGACAGTCACACTAATAGACCTGACCCCACACTGAGATCGTGTCTTGTCTTCTAGGTATCAAGAACTACTAGAGACTTTCGGTCTCATAACACCCAGACTCGAAGCAGATATTTAGGGTTCACATAAACATGTGCGGGGATCAAACCCGTATCGAGACAAAACAGACATTATAATTTAATTTCCATTGCAAGAACAATAACAATCCTATCCTGTTTTACATACGTTGTATTTTGAAATTATCAGAAGTTAAAACCTTTTGCGATATTGCTTTTTTCCGAAGGACCGTCGCACGGCACCCAGGAGTATTGAGAACACATCTGAAAATTGAAATGGAAAAGGGTCAAACTCGTAAGGGCAATAACGGCAAGTTTTGAGACAGTAGTGGTAAAGTTATTAGAGGGGGCTTGAATTCAGATCGAAATATAGAAAATAGAGAATTCAACGCAAAAGTAATTAGCATTTTAATTGTTTTGTTAAATAACATCCAAGTTGATAATCGATTTATAATAGTTTGAAAATAATATTAGGGTACCAAGTCTATCAAACAATTTTGTAACTTTTAGATCAATTAATCTATTAAATTGCTGGAAAATGGAATAGGAATTAACAAAATAAAGTCAAAAATAAATAATACCAAATATTCTCAAAAATCTACGGTAGACAGTTTTAATTTTTTTTAATAAACGTCTTCTAAATCAATTTAATCGTGAAGTGCAAAATATAAAAATTAGTGTTGCCCACGTCGAAACGTTTATATCAGTGAAGGTAGTTAAAGTGTCATCGTCGTTGAACGACTCTATAGGGCGATAAAATGACTCTTCCCGCTTGCTTTCGCATTCATTTGCAAATCAATTTACTTGTTCATCGCACACTGAATTTACATTGTCAAAACACACTCGAATTATAAAAACAAAGAATCGTTTAACAAAAGTTATTTTATCGTCTGAAAATTCCATTCGACGCTCGATACAGTAGTGTTGTTCTTTTATCGATATCGATAGCTGTTTTGTAGCTGAAGTGTCCTCTGCTGGTCTTGTGTCCAATATGAGCAAAAATCAATTTTGTCCGTTTCACGACTCGCTGCGCCCTTTGTGTGACAGTGAAAGGTTATAGTTTGTTTTCACGGATCACTAGGGCTGAGAGGTGGCTCGTAGCTGCGGATATTGTTCTGTGACAGAGAGAACTGGCTATTTACTAATGGGTCGCGGTAGCTCCACGAACCTTACGTATTATACCAAAAACGTTTCGCCATTACGTCGAGTGTGGTGCTAAGTGATGTCCATTTGTGATTTAGAGGTATATTGTTCACTTTTATCGATGACGAAGAATTTTCATTGTAGGTGAATGAAAGCATTCAGCATTAACTGCCTTGGTGACTAGTTGTATTTCGGTACGACTACCGTCTAGAGTTTTCGGGTTCGATCCCCAGGTCGGGCAGTGATATTGGGTTTTATCAATTCAGTATCCGATATAGCGATAGGCTCGCCACCAGTCACTTCTTGGACAGAACTAAGCTCGGCAAATTGTGTGTGTTCTAGTATGCTAGTACACCTCTGCCTACCCCTTTGGGGATACTTGGGTGAGTTTATGCTATATTATGGGTAAAAGCATTAAAAAAACCGATCGAAAAGAGGATGATTCTTTCTGTCTAATAATATGTACCTACATTTAAATTAATTTGAGATTCAGTAAGTGAACTGTCTAATTGAAATAAAGTTTGATTAAGATATAAGAGTGCTATAATCATGCGTCATTAAGTTAATGTTTGCTAGACAGCATTTTAGGAATAAAATATCATTTTCTATAATTGAAAAGTCTAATTTCTGTTGTACTTTTGAACTAGGAAGTGTACCCAACTTTCGTTTGTATGTAAATTATACGTACATAATATATATTGAATATACAAACTATGTGTTCGAATATAAGAGAATATTTTACAACCTTTATAAATGACATCGACAATTGAAAATTTAAATTACAAGCTCCAAAATTGCCTACGTAGTTGTAATAAATTCGTTCAGAATATTAACCCTCACAAACTCCTTTGTCACAAAAGGTATTACTTTCAATATTTCCACCTACAAATCATAGGCTCCTTATGAAAAATAATTCATAACCTTTTCGCCTATTCGCACATAATAGATTCTCAGCGGACCCTTTAACGTTCTCTATAAGGGAACATATGTGTTTTGTGACATTTAAATGAATTATTGTCTCTTTTATTATACTAAATTAATATGATTCTGCAATTCTACCATTATTTTATGTAATATTGGCTTTAGAGCGTCTATTAAATTATTTTCAGTTTAAATAATATTGGTTTGATATTAGTGCGGTAGACTCTATAATAGAGTACGTTATGATCATGTTGTGGTAGCCCAAATGCCCTCTTCCTCATCTTCTTCGTCTTTTAAAAATAATGGTTTTGACGCATTTGCTATAATTTAGCCAATGTGCAAGGTATTTAGAGCAAATATCAAGTTTTCGCAATGACAATGAGACCAAAATGTGATCTCAAGTTCCTACTGGGATTATAGCGGCAATTCCCTCTAGTGCGATGACCCTCAGATGACCTTCACTCAGCGAATAGACCGAAAAAATCGGCTAATGCACTAAGCAAAAATCATCAAAGATCACCGGTTAAAAAAATCCACATTATACTGTCTGTCTTCGCTGAACTTTGGTGCATAAAACCACATCACTTTAAAACAACAAACATATCTCCAGACAATAATATAAAATAATTTTAACGAGCGACGCCCACCCTGTCAGACTTCCAGTCAAAATCTATTTCCTTGCTAGTCCCCATTCCTTTCCTTTAAATTTGGCAACGGTTCTATGGTAATTTTGCTCATAGATATAATTTTCTCTTAGGCGACCTACCGACTTGTTCGCCAGTATCTGTAAAAAAGGAATACGCGTAGTGATCCTTATCATTAAATCAATGAGACGCCAAGCTGTCGTTTCTATATGTTGTTAAAGTACTAGATAATCTTTCTTTCAACCTGCCTAATCCTACTTTAATGTGGGGTCAGCATAACATACTTTTTCAACTATGTTGAAGAAACGACTTGACTTAGTTTTTTACAACCGGTCACCTTCCTGACGTTAACACCCTCTAAAGGATCCAGTCCTATGCAAAACGTGTTATCATCACCTGACCTGGGAACTGATCGCAGAACTACAATCCATAGCCCATATACACTGCCAATAGATCAAGGAGGCGACTGTAAAAGAAATATCAATTAAAAATGCACAAGACTTTAAATATTCAGACTCGAGAAAATATTAAAATAAATAATATGACGATATCAGACTTTTTAAACTGAGCATAAAATGAGAAACCCCACGAGAAATTCATACCACCTTCACCCGCCCGACAGTTAGGGAGCGGTAAAAAGGTTACTACTAAGCAAATTGCATTCACCGTTGCGGAATCGCCGTGCCAAGTTTTCACAAATATCTTGGTGTAAATTTCTCATACGTCAAACTTGGAATCGTAAAAATGGACGAGTTTTTGCCAGCGCAAACGAATATGTGGGTCACCTGACAGTTCGTCATCGCCGCGAACATCTGAATTATGCCATTAATGCTGTAGACAGTTACGTCTACAGCATTAATGGCTTCACTCGACCGGTGTGATACCACCGTCACAGAAAATCAACGTAAAGTGATAGCTCGCTCTCACGTTTTGTTCGGTGAGTGAGATTCCAGGTGGCCCAATTCCCCTCCTCAGTTTTCTAATCCCTATTTCCTTCCTTTTAGGTTGGCAACGCAGCCATAATTCTTCTTGTATCTTAGGTGTCTATGGAGATCACTTATCTTTTGCCAGCCTCTGCTAAAAATTGTTTAACAGGGGCCTGTATTTGGGCTTCGGAAAATCTTATTTTACGAGATGTAGCGGAAATCTACCATTCAAAGACTTTTTCATTTATATAGCATAGACGTGCTATGCCCATCAAGCCATGCATTATAAGGCACACGAAGTAGGCAAAATAATTTGTAACATGGTTTTGCAACTTAACATCCTTCACGCTGATTCAAAACCCAGTGCAACTTATTTGATGTTATTAATTTTCACATAATATTCGAATGTTATTACAAACGTTCAAAGTGGTTCCTTTGAACAAAGATAACGCGGACGCGGAAAACGTTATTAAAACGCGCTTCCTTTTATTTAGTTTTCACAATGTTAAAATGAATGTTAAATGCGAAAAAAATGCTGGCAATAACATTTTTTGCGAGGTACAAGCCGGGCGCGGTGCATCCCCTTTCACTTTAATCAAAGTTGCAATAATCGCAACGTTTTATTTTTGTCTTAGTTACGACTTTCATAAGGGAACCTTCTTTGAAAAATACTTGTATAAAGCGCCTCGTTCGTGAAATTGGATTCAACGCCAGCCTTTTTGTATTCCATCTTTGTTTTTGAGCTAGATTTAACTGTTTGTATGGTTGATCTAAAAATAGTTTAGACCTATTTTTAATCTAATCTAACTTGAGTTACGCCTTATCTTGATTTATCCTACAGCTCACTCCTGTCTTTAAATCAATATTTATATTTGTGATCAATAAAGATTTATCGCTGAGCTGCAAGTGGCTCTAAGAAAGATAGACTTGCACATATTCTTGTCTTGACAGAGTGATTCCCTTGTCTAGTTTATCCGCTGGATCCAGGAAGCTGTAACTTCGATAGCTTATTTTCTAAACTTTTGTATATTTCTGAAGAGGACAAAAGAGGACAAAATATTTGAAAAAAAATATGTATTGCATTTATTAGTTTGATAATTAATGTTAACACAATTATAAATTAAGTTTACTCTAGAATTTTCTTTCACTTCTTGGGAGGAAGGGGTTAGAAGTGTGTGTTGAACCTATAAGCAAAAAACTAGATAGTCATAAACAGTTAAAATGTCACACAACTTGTATATACTTATAAATATTTTATAGATTCATGTCACACATCCAGAAATTGTGCCAAAAGTGTTACCCTGAACATATTTTCAAAAAGAACTCGCAAAAATTCGATTTATCATACTCAAGATGTACGTAGCATGAACTAGGTACTGTATGAATAATAGTGCACTTTATGTGACAGAGGGGATTTCCACCAAAATTCGTGTGAATAGTATTGTAGCCGGTCGTTACATAAGCGGGCTTTGTCCACCGCAAGCCGGTCCGAGGAAGGGCTAAGGGTTGGATGTTCAAATGTCTTTGACAAGGGTGTTAGCATTGCTAATTAATATTTGTACCTACATAAATTAATTTAAATGTTTGTCATTTCTCATTTATATTTTGAAGCAGAAGGCTAGGTTACGAAATGTTTTCCAAAATACCTAAAGTTCAAATATTTAGGGTATAATACAAAAATATGTGTCGTTTGATTAGGCATGTTAACGATAACAATTTAGCACTTTCTTTTTTCAGGCATGTTGCAGAAAGGATTTGGCTTAGTTTTTACGACCGACTGCGTGCGTGACATCAACCCCTTCTGAGGGGTCCAATCGCGGGCACATTTTAATTAGAATTTGCTTTGCCCGACCTGGGAATTGAACCCAGGACTTCCAGGTCCACAGCCCATACTTACTGCCACTAGACCAATGAGGCGACTACGTACAAAGAGGCGTACGACAGAGAATAGTTTATTTATTATTTAATTTAGAATAGTATACATATAATTATTTCATACCAATTTATTAACTTTCAATGACTATGACTAAACTAATGAGGTATTTTATCCACGTCGATGTTTTATGCAGAGTTCAAAATTAAATAATCGAGGACTAGTTGAATGCTATAATATCAAAAACTAGCATAAGAATTCATAGAAAAAAAATACATTAATATGTCGAGTACTGGAGATAGTCCTGTAGCTGATGATGATGATGATATTAATAATATAGAAATTACACATATTTGCTTTGTGGCGTGTATTTATGTAGATACTAGACAGATATCCCAATCCATTCAACCCTATAGGACCACCCACCTCATGTGAAAACATAGCTGTATCGATTTTCCCCTCAATTCCACACATATTCGGTCCATTGCACCTTTTAGAGTGCAATAAAAATAATCTTCTTTGTTCAGCGGTCCATGGTCGCACAGACGGCCGTATGATAACAAAAGCCTGTTGTGCACAACACAACTTGGTATTCCAATATGAAAGTGATACATTCATTGGGCCCTATACATTTTAATCGAGTCCGTTGGATACACACTGATACAGTGGATTTAAAAGTGCAAAATACACTCTCCAATATACCGTTTAATCGTCACTCGTTTGATAGGACCAATGTACGTGATGAAAATAAACACTTATTTGAGTTTTTAATTTTTTTATAGCATAGACAGATATTTGTTTCGGGTCTGGGTGCTGTGAGACCGAAAGTCTTTCGTAGTTCCTGATACCCACGACAAAAGACTCGATCTTAGTGTGGGGTCAGGACTATGTGTGTGACTGCTGGGTGTATTTATTATTTTTATCATTTACTTCAATATTTTTTTTTTACATTTTTAAATATAACTTATATAAAAATAAATACATTTAAAAATATAAAAATAAATAAATATCACCGTCCCGATGACGAAGCTTGAGACCCAAGCCACCGGTGATTAGGGGCTCAGAGTGAGGAACCGCCTCACAATGCGGGCCGTGTCCAATAACACTGCCTTCTGTATCTGGCTCTTGACCCAACGCCCGATTGAGAGCCTCTTATTTTTATTGTTATTATTATTTTTTTTTATAGCAGAGATTGGCAAACGAACAGATGGTTCACCTGATGGAAAGTGATCTCCACCGCCCATAGACACCCGAGACATAAAAAGAATTATGGGTGCGTTGCCAACCTAGAAGGAGAGAATGGACGGGGAGGGATGAGGGATTGGGAAAGGGAGGGAGGAAAATGTACCACCGGAAATCTCACTCACCGTACGAAACGCGACAGCAAGCTGCCACTTTAAGTCGGTTTTCTGTGAGACAGTGGTATCAAACGGGGCGAGCCGATCCATTCGTGCTGTAGACGTTACTGTGTACAGCGTGGCTCTACCACTCAATTGACTAGGAATTTTCGTTTGAAAAGAACATCTGTTATGTAAGCCGGATATTATAAATATTTAAGCTCACTTGCACAATTATGTCGTATTACGGAAGACCAAAGACATTCAATAGTACACAGACAGGACAACAGCGCGAAACTTGTGATCCAAAAGTTGTGACCTCGTAGTCATAAGTCACTTAGTCGTAATTGAAAAATACGCGTGCATAAAATTGTCTTACGTAATTCTTGAACACTCACAGAATCATTCTAAGGTGTACATACATACATACACATATGTACATAGACTCACGCCTGTATCCCCGAAGGGGTAGGCAGAAGCGAACTAGGGAACTAGATCACCCACATTTCGTCGCGCTAATTTACGTCCCAGATGTGATAGGGGGCGAGCCTATCGCCATATCGGGCACAAATTCCAAACTCTGGGGTATACTGAAAAATTCAATATCACTTTGCCCGACCTGGGGATCAAACCCGAGACCTCAGGATGGTAGTCATATCGTAATACCACTACGCCACCGAGGCAGTCATTCTAAGGTGTAAATTCTAATAAGGCCCCTCCCACTCACTACTAAGTGGCAGATGGCGAATACTGATTTTTTGTCTGCAAACTATAGTTAGTAATGGTAAATCTCTTTGCGAAAGACGCATCTTCAATCACTAGTGGATCCATCGGACGCAGCGAAATCCGGTTGCAGTGTTTCGATAAAAAAAGGCAAATGTACGCTGTTGCTTAAATTACTACATATTTAACATTTACCACCAATATCTAGTTACCTACCCTATCCTACTCCAGATATTTCCATATCGAACTTAGAAGCGATTTACAGGAAACAAGCGTAACATTCGACGTGGAGATATGAGCAGATAAAGGTCGCACGATCAACACTTATATTATCGATTAGCAATTGACAATGTTATGGCAGAAAATAGCTCTTTGCTAAACGCCTGGTAATTTTGACTAGCAATATTAAGAATACTATTATTGCTACATCTCGGTATAAGTGTCTAATGCTTAGAAATATTATTCTAAAATCTTATTATTTTAGTAAAAGCGACTGTAGTGGTAGTTAAATCTAGATTAGAAAAGAGCACAGTAATTCTCTTCAAAATAACAAAAAAAAAAAAAATTATCGACTTAGAACATTTACGCTTTGTTTTTACTTATCGAAATTACTTATACTTATAGTAAATAATGCCAATAAATATACTGCCTGACTGCCTCAGTGGCATAGTGGTATTGCGTGCGCGGTACGACTATCCTCCTGAGGTCTCCGCTTCGATCCCTTTGTCGGGCAAAGTATTATAGGATTTTTCAGTATCAGCATGGAGTCTAGAATTTGTGATATGGCGATAGGCTCGGATCTAGATTATACGTGGAAAATAATAACATACAAACATACATAAGCTCACGCCTGTATCCTCGAAGGGGTAGGCAGAGGCGCACTAGCGAACTAGAACACCCACATTTTGCCGAGCTTAATTCCGTCCCAGATGTGATAGGGGGCGAGCCTATCGCCATATCGGGCACAAATTCCAGACTCCGGGCTGATATGGAAAAATCCAATATCACTTTGCCCGACCCGGGGATCGAACCCGAGACCTCAGGACCGTAGTCGTACCGAAATATCACCACGCCACCGAGGCAGTCGGAAAATAATAAAATCATCAAAAATGACTATTAAATTAAACTAAATTCAAAGTGCTTTTACTAAAGACGATTTGCAGATAGCGCGAGCGTTGGCAATTCATAAAGAAGGCATGGCCGCTTGTTAGCATGCAAATGCAGTTCTGTAGAGATTTCGCGGTAATATTCGAGCCATTAGTGTTTGTGTGCCAAACTGTACGATAACAAAACGGCAAGATTATAATGATATAGTCACTTATCTATTCACAGATAGTCATGTGATTAAGCTATCCAAACATTTTAGCATAATGCTATTATTTGAAAAAGTTATAGAGTATGGAAAGATTATTGTCCTAGTAAACGAACATAGTTATTTATTTTACTACAAAATTTTGAAAGATTATGGTAAAATACTGATTTCTTAAGTTTACGCGAATGCTATTCATTGAAATAAAACTATTTTTACGGATTCTGTAACGATTTGGTTTTAATTTTTATTCCCGACGTTTCGAAGGCTTTGCAGTCTTCGTGGTCCAACCCGTGACCAAATCGTGATAGAATCCGTAAAAATAGTTTTATTTCAATCATGGTAGAAAATAATCATGTGCGGTTGACATCTCAGTCAGTATATTTGGCTGTAAATCGATTTCTCTGGGTTAGATTCTCAGTTCATGTTATAGATAGCGAAAATTTCTCTTTAACGCCACTGAAGCTAGAAGTTCCTCAAAGTTCTCATAACTCGTGAAATCTTACTATTATTATAAATGCGAAAGTTTGGACGAATGAATTGTTACTCACGCTAGATCGGATCTGATTGTATTTTGGCACAGAAATAGATTATAGTCAAGAATAGCACATACGCTATTCATGGGAAAGATTTGCTAAAAAAATTCACGCGAACGAAGGCAGGCAGGCATCAGCTAGTACTCGATAGATATAGACAGCCTCCGTGGCGCAGCGGGCGAGTAGCCGGCTGTGAAACGTGAGGTCAAGGGTTCGATTCCCGCATCGAGACAAATGTCTGTCCGGCCCACAAATTTGTTTCGGGTCTGGGTGTTATGAGACGGAAAGTCTTTCGTTGTTCCTGATACCTACGACACAAGACTTCATCTTAGTGTGGGGTCAGGACAATGTGTGTGACTGTTGGGTGTATTTATTTATTTATTATTTTTATTATTATTTATTATATGACAGGTGATGTTCTTACAATCACTGATACAGTGTACTGATTTAACATCACACATTTTTCGACGAAATGTAAAATCCTCCCTAGAATTTTTTCATCATGCGAGCGCAGTTGCGTCCAACAGCTATAATTTTATATTTGTTTTTAGAAAACATTCTGCATTCTACTACACATGTTTGAACAAATAAACTTCCATTTTATATTCTTTTTTATTTGGCAATTTTGTTTTATGTTTATTAAAGGTTCAACCGGTCAAAAAAAGTCAATAGTCAAGTAATACTCTGCACTCTTTCAATGCACGTATTTCGGTTATTATCAATTTAACCGAAATATAAAATTCACTTTGTTTTTCTTTTAGATATAGCCTCATTTTTAGGATTAAATCTCCAAGTTTGTTTATATAATGGTGTGGAGAATCTATTGCACACAAAATTCAATTTATTAAGAAATGGTAGATACAAAATGAAATTTAGAAATTATTCGTTATAGAACTTTGCGTTTTAACATATTCTTTCTTTCCACCTGCCTTTATCCCATCAAAATTTGACAGCTTCCGTGGCGCAGCGGGCGAATAGCCGGCTGTGAAGCGAGAGGCTGCGGGTTCGATCCCCGCACCGAGACAAATGTTTGTGTAGCCCACAGATATTTGTTTCGGGTCTGGGTGTTGTGAGACCGAAAGTCTCTCGTAGTTCCTGATACTCACGACACAAGACTAGTATCTTAGTGTGGGGTCAGGACTATGTGTGTTACTGTTGGGTGTAAAAAAAAAAAAAAATGTGGGGCCAGCAGAAGACGAAACGGTACAATAACGGCAGTCAGGCAGCAATAACTCACGATATTGCTGCTTGACGGAAACCCCCATATCGACCCAGGCCCCAGTCTCGGGAAAAATAAATGGTGATAGTAAATCACCCCATCCAATCTGGGAAGCGAATCCAGGACCTCCTGGTTCACGTCCAATATACGAAGCCAATAGACCAAGGAGGCGACAAATACAGCATACGCATTAAGTCTTTATGAGCACAGAAATATTTAAAGTATGTGTTTATTAATAGATTTGCTTTTATTAAATGTATTTTAGGCACCGTCTTACTGTTATAACTCTATTTTAATAACAAAAAAAAATCTAAGCAAATTTTCGTGTGTTGTTGTAATCAATAGTCAAATAGGCGAAATATATTTTAGTCTTATAGCAAACAAAATTTTGGCATCCACGTAAAATAAAGCAATATTTTACCGTAGATTAAAAGCAGATTGCCAACTGCGAATCAGCGATTTAGGGCGTGGTTAATCTAAAAACGAAGAAACTCTTCAGTAATGAAAATCTCAAAGCGTAATTGAACAGAAGAGAAAAAACGGAAAAATGTTCGTTGAGGCAAAATTCTTCAGAGGTTTTAGCGGCGAAGCAGGAATTTATTTTTGAGAGGTAAAGTGTAAATAAATGAGAAATATTTAAAATAATTAGGTAAAATATGATATAAATAATTTACAAGAAAATTAGCCTTTCTACCTGCCCTTATGCCACATTAATGTGGGGTCAGCACAACACACTTTTTCAAGCAAGTCACAGAAACCGTTTGGTTTCGTTTTTACGATCGGCTGCCTACCTGACGTCAACTCCCCTCTGGGGAAACAAGAAAAATAATCATGGCAACAAAATTCTATTTATTGGGAGATTAAAAAAATATTTTTTGTTTAAGTTGTAAGAATGGAGTGACCCATAATATTATGATATCCATATTGCTAGACCTTACGAGTTAATGAAAGGGGTCAGTTAGATTTTAGTCTGCTACGTTCGACTTATACGGATCTGTAAACTCCAGATTTGAGATTCTTCTGAAAAAAATCCAAGAATTGGGGTTTCCCTACTTTGTTTTCCTTCATGGTTATAACAAGCAATAAATTCATACATACATAAGCTCACACCAGTATCACTAATGGGGTAGGCAGAAGCGCATGTGGGTTTTTCACCCACACTGCGCCAAGCTTAGTTCCATCCCACATGTGATAGTGAGCTAGCCTATCGCCATCTCGGGTAGAAATTCCAGACTCCGAGCCAATACTGAGAAATCCAATATCACTCGACCCGGAGATCGAGCCCGAGACAGGATGATAGTCGTACCGCGCACGCAATACCACTATGCCACCAAGGCAGTCATAAATTCATTAAAAATACAATCAAATTAGAAAATTAAAAGTATAGTTTGTGGAGCTTACGAACTTATCTTTCATCTCAGCAATCTGTTTCACTTCTAAGTCCCAACTGAGCAATTCCTGCTTAATATAAACAATGCTCCATGTCTTTTATATTCTAAACGCGAAAATTATTTTATTTTACAAAAATGCAAACAGAAAGGCCGCTTTTTACATTTGATTCTGTATACGCTTCGCTTTCAATTAAGTCTCGAGCCACCGTCTTGGTTGTTCCATTGTTTTTGTTTATATTATTCAATTCAAAATTGCTTGCTGCACTTTGTCGTTTGGCGCTTTGTAAGACGTTTTTGTTATATCTGGGTTGCCCCTTTAAATTTTAGGGCTGTAAATGTTTTGATTATTTTGATTAACATAGTTAGAATTCTGACTGATTCTTTGAATGTGAATTCTCTTCTGATTTTAGACTGCCTCGGTGGCGTGGTGGTATTTCGGTACGACTACGGTTCTGAGGTCACGGGTTCGATCCCCGGGTCGGGCAAAGTGATATTGGATTTTCCATATCAGCCCGGAGTCTGGAATTTGTGCCCGATATGGCGATAGGCTCGCCCCCTATCACATCTGGGACGGAATTAAGCTCGGCGAAATGTGGGTGTTCTAGTTCGCTAGTACGCCTCTGCCTACCCCTTCGGGGATACAGGCGTGAGCTTATGTATGTAATTAGAATTCACGAAATATGTTACCTGCTTAATAAGATAACGAACTCTAATCAAATGGTAGTTCCGATAGTGACTTGAAGTTATGTATTACTAGGAAGAGTTCTGATACATAAAAACCTTGTAAATTGTAACCTCTGGTAAAAACGCAGCCACGCTTATTGACTTTAGATTTTTATGCCTACAGGTTAAATCAGCCGAATAAATTACCACTGCTCATAGGAAATCGACGTGAAATTGTACTTTGCATTTTGTACGATATGTGAAATTTCCAGAGGTTTTCAATATTTCCTTCTCTTCCTAATAATCATTATTTATTATTATTTTCCAATAGAACTCTTTTTTATTAAATTCCTTAACTTTTTTTCTTTGTACTTGACCTATACCACCTTAATGTGGGGTCTGCGCAACACACTTTTTCAAGCATGTTGCAGAGAGGATTTGGCTTAGTTTTACGACCGGCCGCCTGCCTGATAAATCGATATGGGATTACCCTTGATATAAGCTCTATCGAATACAAAAAATAATTGAAAATCGGGCCACATTTGACGGAGATATCGCTTAACATACATAAAAATACAGACGAATTGAGGACCTTCTCCGTTTTTGAAGTCAGTCGAAAATACTTTAATGCTTACCAATTTTTGATATAGTGTGAAGCAAAATATTCAAAACAATTATTGGTTCATATTAACAACCAATCAACAGCTTATTATTTGTTTAAAGCAAACAGACCTTCGAATTTCGCTACATGCACAACACATAACAATTAAGTATAATTAAGACGTGGTTGATTGAGATTACGTCATAGAATTCCGTCGTGACCCGGCCCGGTAGCTCAGGAGCAAGGTCGAAGGTAGACAAAATTTGTTTCAGGAAATCAATATTAATGGATCAGATAGACTGGAGGGCTATTATGTTAATTTCCTTCATTAAGTCCTATAGATTTTGCAATGAATCATTTTGGTCCAGCTATATTTTTATTCGATTACGTCACTTTAATTATAACTCGGCTTGTGCGAAGCCACCCCATGGCAGGAAATAGCGCAGAATAGGCAAAAATGGTGTATCTTGGTATCAGAGGCCAGGACCCACTTTGGGTCGATGCGCCCTTCTAAGTAAGTAAGTAAGTAATTATAACTTATATTTCTTTCAAAGTGACTGATCGTATTATTGCAGCGGTTTGGAATCTAAGAAATTATATGAGTGGTAGAGCCACGCTGTAGACAGTAACGTCTACAATACGAATGGGTTGGCTCGACCGGTTTGATATCACTGTCTCACAGAAAACCGGAGTAAAGTGGCAGCTTGTTGTCGCGTTTCGTTCGGTGAGTGAGATTGCCGGTGGCCTATTTCCCCCACTTCTCCCTTTGCCAATCCCTTCTCCTCCCTTACCCATGATTCTTCTTGTGTCTTGGGTGTCTATGGGCGGTAGCGATTACTTACTATCAGGTGACCCATCTGCTCGTTTGCCAGTCTATGATGTAAAAAAAAATTATGTTCAATTTTTACATGTTTTTTACGTATTTTGTAAATATTTTTGACGTAAATCACAATAAAGAGATTAATGATAAGTGAAATAACTTTGGTGGTATATTAGGGTCCTGTCGGACCTGACAGCTTCAAAACAACGCTACGGAAAAATAACCTCGAGGAGATCACCCAATTACGTCCCATTTCGTATTCGGGGAAAATCCTGGCTTATAATGTTAAATTATGTCAAATTATAAACAGGGATAAGCGCAACGTCGTAACATCCGCACAATGGGTTTTAACAATGTTCATTTTCGATTGCGAGTCATTTTCAATTATGAATTCGAATCGACATGACATTTGACAGAAATTATAAACAAATGAGCTACTCGAAAGTTTTCGACTATATGCAGGTAACGTATAGTTGCTTACTACTTAGCTTCGGAAATAAGTTAATCTATTAATATCGACTTGTAACCTCTTTTACTATTCTAGAGTTAGTCCTTAACTTAATTAAACTTAGATGTCATTCCTATATGTATATTTCAATCGTGTTTAGGACTTACTCTTACAATGATGCAGGTCGACCTAGGGCTGAGATCTACAGAGCGAACTTCGACTAAGTCTGAGTCAAAGAAACGAACTCAGTGAGTATTTAGAATTTTAAAATCGAACTTCGACTAAGGCCGAGCCATTCTTTACAAAGAAAACGGACTGACAGTCAGACTAAGTAAACATATTCTTGTAAAAAATTACTCGGACTAAGTCAAAGTTCGATTTAAAAATTCTAAATCCTCACTGAGTTTTTTTTTTTTTTGTTTGTTCCTTCCTTCTCAGCCTAAGTCCCAAAAAATCGTTAAACTCATTTTTTATTATTTTAAACACTTTATGAGTATCGTAATTAAAAGTTCCTTATAGGTGTCTAAATATAAGTTCTATTACGCCAAAATAATCAGAGCCTCAAGAACTTGAGTCGCTTTAAATATGCATCGTTTTATCACATTACGTATTCACAGCTCCCTTGAGAGACATGTCCACAAATGGCCAGCTATGCTAAGAGCAACAAAGGAAATTAAATCAGACAGGTCTAGTTTAAGTGGTAGTATGTAGTATATTTCGCTTCCTGGGTCTGAGAGAAGCATACTTGGGCCGAGAACCGTAAGGTCGTCGATTCAAATCCCTGTTTGAACACAACAAATGTGGCTTTCTGTGCACAGCGGCCCGAGCAGGACTAGAACTCGTATCGCGCCCACTGCGGGCTAATGATATTTGGTTAAAATTGCATACAAAGATAGATGCGCATCGAGCTCGATTCGAATTCGATTGTCAAAACTATTCTTGCTAGGACCGCTGATGGTATTTGCTTGAAATATTATACAAATGTCATGAGTAAGGAGCGAGCTCGATATTCGAAAATAAGTCGTATCTTCTCTAGTCTCAGGTACTTCCCTTCAGCAGGTTGATTCTCTAAGGTTTCATTTGTGAAAACAACGTTGTGGCATCGTTGCGGCAACGATGTTTTCATTTTTGTATTCAGCAAGGTACAAAGCGCACGCACTAGCGCTATGCGTGATGACGGCGCTTATGCGAATTAGCTCTCTCGAGCGAGGCGTTTGACATAAACGTATGGAAAATAGTATTATCTAAGACCCAACAACGTTGAACGCTCCGTCGATCTCAACGATGTACGCTGCAGGAGCTCGTCGTCGATCGCAACGTTGTGGCGTTTTTTAAAGAATCGACCTGCTGGTATTCCCAGAATTCATATTTTTCATTCAGTTTCGATCGATCTCATTAAAAATACTCGTTAAAACTAAGTTAATGTTGATTCTGAAATACACTTAAATCAGTATTGAATAAAGCTCAAAGTGGCACAACAAAGACGTATCTACAATATTATCTGTTCTATGCACAGTAGTCCACGGTAAATAGTGGTATTTCAGTGCATACTGCTCCACACAGGGTTCTAGCTGATACCGTTTCATTGCATCGTCGGATAAGCAGCTCTAGTGTTTCTATTGTTGCATAATTGCACGTGTTAGAGAAATCGGAAAACTATTTAGAGAATAGATACGTACATAGTACTCGTAGTATTCCAGACCTTTATATGCTATGAGCTTGGCAGTACAAACTCAGTTTAAAATTATGATTGCAATGACTTGAACATCACGTCGGGGTCACCAATGTTAATTATATAAGAGAAACGTCTGTTTACTATTGATGCATTTATTAGACTGCTTATTAAAAGTACAATAGCGTGCAACTGGTAATTTACGCCGTCAGCATTTGTGTCCCCACAGGCATTTAGATTTGGGGAGCCAAAAAAAATTTTCATTTTTGCGTTATCATCATTATGTTCATCATGGATAGACTACTCGCCCACTACACGACGGAGGCAGTCATAATTACTATTGAATAACAGCTAAAATAAACCACGTCGTCTCCTTGGTCTGGTGGCAGCATAAATGGGCTGTGGAGGAGGTCCTGGATTCGATTCTTAGGTCGGGAAAAGTGAATTTTGTAATTTAACCCGATGGAGGCGGCTTTATATTTATATTACATAAGCTAACGGTGACCAAGCCGCCCGTCACTATTTAATTTGTCCGGGACTGAATCCCTCAGAGGGGGTGGACGTCAGGCAGGCAGCCGGTCTTAAAAATTTAGCCAAATCCTTTCTGCAACATGCTTGAAAAAGTATGTCGCTTCGACCACACATTAAGGTGGGATAAAGGCAGGTAGAAGAAAGAAGGAACAGCAAAAATAAACCAAATATAACATCAAGTCAACGTATTAGGTACAAATTCAAAGTAATAGTTTTACTTTGATAACACTAACCTTCACGTAATGCAATACATAAATACCCTTTCAAGACGACACAAGCATCTGAGATCTATTACGACACGAGTTTCAAACACCATCTGTGGCCCGATTATGTACGTAGACGAACTCATATAGTGCCTACCTGATCTATCGCACCAGTTTACCATCAACGGCGAAAATGATCCGCCTGTCGGAGGGTACTGTCGCAGTTAAAGCGGTGTTTCTTGGAACGTGGCCTTTGCGCTTAAATAAGGAAAAGATTAAGTTTTATCAAAATAAAGCCTAGTTCTTCAATAGCATTCTTTTAGATAATAATTTTGATGTTTTGGTAGTTTTATGAAACATATACATACATATAAAGTTATCTGGCTAGTTTTGGCACTAAAATTTATTCATAAATTATTATTTTGCTTTTTTATTGTTCTAGTGTAAAAACATTATAACAAGTGAACTAATTTTTAAGCATCAGTTATTTTTTTCAGATGCAGTGAAGAATTGTGAATCGATATGATGCAAGATGATATGTGACTGACGACCTGATAAAGGTTGCAGGAAGTCGCTGGATGCAGGCCGCTTCCAACAGGTCGATCTGGAAATCTTTGGAGGAGGCCTATGTTCAGCATTGGACGTCCTATGGCTGATGATGATGATGATGCAATAGGAACTTGAGTTAGAGCTGCGCATTTTCAAAGGTATGTTTTGTTTTATTTTTTAGTCCAAAACAAAATTAATTTCAATATTGTAACGGTATAGAATCTATACTATAGATAAATTGCGCGTGATACGGCTAGGTAGGGCACGATTCGTGACATCTTATACGATGTCGTAATATTATAAATACTGTTTATTTACAGTTACTCTCAAAAGAAAGGGATGTTTATATACGCTTTGTATGTGTGGCAATACTAAAACGCTTTATAGGATACTCATAATCCACTTAGAAATAATAACGATACGTAACAATATAACACAAATTCAAATAAAATATAGCACATAGCTTACACCACACCAGGGGCCTTACAAAAGGGACTTTCGAGTTGAATACTCAATACGCTATTTAGGTAAAAGGGTTTATCGATGATGGGAAATACGATAATGCCGGCACGCAGCTTTGTGGGCCTTACTCATAATGGAGACGAGGCAAACAGCGTGATGTTTGCCTCGAATTCAGTGGATACATGAGTTGCGACGATAAATTCGTATCGGGGGTGTTTTGAAATTCGTCTGATTATACATGCTGCTAGTATTATGCCTTTGTGATACATATAACTACAGAGTTGATGTTTCGCAAAACGGAATATGTAAATGATTTGTAAAGGTTACTAGTAAGGCTGTTGGTTTTGATAATAATAATAATATTAGCCTTGTAATATTACTGTTCCTCTGCTGGGCACGGACCTCCTCTACTAATGAGAGGGGTTAGGCCTTGGTCTACCACGCTGGCCTAATGCGGGTTGGTCCACCTCACATACAAACCTTCGAAATTCTTTTGGAGTAATTCTCGGGTATGCAGGTTTCCTCACGATGTTTTTCTTCACCGTTATAGCAAGCGATAATTCACAAAGAAAACACATTTAACATAGAAAAGTCAGAGGTGTATGCTTCATTTTTGGGGTTGGTCTCGAACCTCCGACACTCGTCTCGGCAGGCCGTGCTATGCCCATCTGAGTTATCGCTGCTTAGTTTTGATACTTTTGAAAAAAAAATTGTTCCGTCTCATTAGACCAATGAATCTAGTTCAGTCTGGTGTCCAGTCAGATACCTACATTTCGAGTATTTCGTTCAAAAAAGCACGTAATGAGTTACCGAGTTGGCATTAGTGCCCGGTATGGACAGATCCTCCCGACGAACAAATTCAAATAATTTATTCTGAAAATAGGATATTTTATATCACTTTTACATGTCAATTACCAGTACATATTGAAAAAATAATAATGGCGTCGGCATTTCGTGCCTATTCCTGAGAAAAACTGCCGAAACAAACTCAAAGGTTATCGCCTCTTTTGAAATCTAGACAATACATGATATATAAAATCTCAATTTAAAATGTCAACTTATTTCTAAATACAATAATATATTAATATGCCAATAGAGCATTAATTTGTAATCCAAAAACTTATTGTGATTGCTCGACCTAAGATCAGCATAACCTAAATACGGTGCTAAGACCAAATACAAGGATTTTAGTGAGTTCAACATAAGAGTGTTTTCTATTAACATTTCATTTGGTTAGAACGTGGCGCATACTTTACTTCGGAATTTTCTGAGTACGCTGAAGATAGAAAAATCCAATTAAGCTAAACTGTAACAATACTAAGTTAGGGTCAAGTAGGCAGTACAAGTACGTTTTACATGAAGAGGAACAAGTAGCAACTATTTGCGTTGGCTTGTAAAAGAAAAAATATCTATGGTTTGCTAAGGGTTACGTTACAAAAAACTTCTGGTAGCATACATATATATGTATGTACATGAGTAAATAGCAAAACCTAAATGTTTGAAAGGTTAAGTTGTTTTAGATATTAGGATATTTAATTCTGAATTCTTTAGCATGCGCCATCTTTCTTCTTTTACCGATATGTTTGTACTGTCTTACTGCTAGCAAAGGTCTTTTACATAATTAAGAGAGGTTAAACTTTAGTCCTACAGGCTAATAGGTCGCCGTTTGGTTAACATTAATTAAGAGTATTTTGTAGTTCGTGAACACATTAATGTACACCAAAGTTACCTTCAGACATTACGTGAATAACTATAATATAGTACGAAGTGGCGAAGGGTCAATATAACACGATTCCAATCGGCTTACCTTTAACGAATTGCCAGCTTGATGAAATAGGCATAAATTAAAAGAAAAGTAGCTTTGAATGGCTTCCCTCTGAGTATGTTCACACTTCGCGACTGTAATAATATAGAGGTAATATAATATTAACCCTGTAATATTACTGTCCCACTGCTGGGCACGGGACTCCTCTACTAATAAGAGGGGTTGGGCCTTAGCCTACCACGCTGGCCTAATGCGAGTTGGTAGACTTCACATACCTTCGAATTTCTTGATGCAGATTTCCTCACGATGTTTTCCTTCAACGTTATAGCAAGCGTTAATTCACAATGAATACACACTTAACATAGAAAATTCAGAGGTGTATACTCCATTTTGGGGTTGGTCTCGAACCTCCGATACTCGTCTCGGCAGTCCGTACCATTCCCAACTGAGCTATCGCTGCTCCGCTTATATTCGCGACTGTAGTCTACTTAAAACTGTCATAAACGAGTATCAGTACATTGTGGATTTGTTTATTCATGATAATATCGATGCAACTCCCACGGAGTTGTAACAGCCTGTCAAATAAAGGGAACACATGGTTAATCAATTAAATTAATGACTCAATTGTTAAACCGATTACATTAAGTTCAATCAAAGAGCATCACGGCGCAGTCGTGTCTGTCAATTAAACTATCAATATTTATTACTGCACTAGCTTTTGCTCGTATCTACACCCGTTGACGTCTACTGCTTGGGTGTTTTACCCGCCATTTTCCCTGATAAAATGCTTCTGTGACCTTCAGCCCGTAAGCTATCTCTTTGCCAAAAAAACATGTAGATTTGTTTGTCTGTTTCTGCGAAAAAATATAAATCAACAAAATACTTTCGCATAATCATTGTTAATTAATACAATGAATTAGTTCACGACTATTTAATACATAAAAAACAACTACTAGAATATTACGCCCACATGGCCGCCACTGTAACCCATATTCTTGTACGTCAAGGTGGATATTTTTCGAGGTCATGTGATGTCGGTGGAGCTCAGAAATCTCTGGGAATATGGAAATATCTTTATCTCTGATTTTTTTTATGTTTATCATTGGTTTTTAATTAGTAATTAAATAATTGGTTTGACATCATATTTACCAGCCCTGATAAAAGCTAGTTCACAATAATTATGATCAGACCAAAACATGACAAGTACACTTATCGTTATAAACCAAATCAATAATTATTCACTAGTTTATGCGAGCAATTACCTACGTACCGTGATAGGCACAGATTAGGTGCAAACCAATATAGACTAATCCAGCCGACCTACCACCATAATCAATTATGTTGAACAGGCATCGATTTATGTGTTAAGATCCGTTCACACGTAGTTTATACAATATTCATAGCTCGTGGTTTAGTAAAATACTGCTAAGGGAAAGATAAGTCTCGATTTAAATATACTGGTGGTAGAATATTTGTACCGCCCGGAAGGCGGCCACCATACACAATATTGGGCCTTACTTATACAGTTTAACTGAGCAAATGGCTAAAAATAGGCTGTCACTTTTTTCTTGTGTCACATCGTTTGAAAATAAAAGGGACAGGCTATTCTTTACCACTGGCTCAGTTAAACTGTTTTTATAAGTAAGCACCATGGTGCTAAAGCCTGCCCTGGTGACGCACGCTCCTTGTGTGGTTCGCGTTCCAGAATCAGCCAGTGTATTTCCGATTCTCGAGGGGCTTGCGACATGACTTGAAGGTTGGTTGGGACGGGTATGGGGGTATCCCTGTGTATGTATCGGTCATCCGTCTGTCTTGTCGCAAGCCCCTCGATTTGCTTCGGATAAATCTATGGTCTACACTGAACTTGATGATGAGCGCAATAAGACATTAACTTTGTGAGATATAATTATTATATTTGACAACAATACATACATACATGCATAGACTCACGCCTTTTTCCCATGGGGTAGGCAGAGACAACCGATTTCCACTTGCTACGATCCTTACATACCTCTTTCGCCTTATTCAATCTCATTACATTCTTCATGCATCGACGTCGGTTTAGGGTACTTTTAACTTGACCTTTCTCGAGTATTTCTCTGACTTAGTCAGAGAAAGTTCGATAAGGTCTTCCCCTTCCAACTCTACCATTCACGCTTGCCATATACCTCTATATTCGCTTTGTCAACCTCCTTTCATCCATCCTCTCTACATGGCCAAATTACCGCAACATTCCAACAAACAATAATTGACAATATATAATAATTATATTTACAATTAACACATGTTAATATTACTTAAACTTCTTACTTCTCTATAAGTCTCAAATATTATTCCTTGCGGTAATATTTTACCTTACAATCACAGTATTCTTTCCTTCAATTAATTTCCAGACCAATATCAATCATTTCATTCATTTCTCCTGGTTCCAGATCGTTTAGTCCAACCATTAGTGATTTCTTTCGCGTCATAGAACTGCTATTAACTAACTGATGACCAGACCTTTTATCGGGTTAAAATAGTTTCCTTAAATGCTTTGATCTATTCGATGTGTTTTGATTTATGAGCAGTATCACAATTGATTTTTACGTCTTGTCTAAATCTGGCATTGCTTCTTGTTTGTTCCCTTTCGACGCCAATGAGTTTACATCTACTAATTTCATGCTGTCTTCATCTGTGGTCATAATTCTGTTGCCTATTGAGAAAAAAATATACTTGAAAACTCTGTCATGGCCTTTTTTCCATGGTGTTTCCACAGTGATATATTTTTTCTTACCGTGTTATTTTGTCTTAATATGAAGTGAGAATTCTTTTCAAACCCCTTTAAAAAAATATCATGTTGCTCGGGGAACACTGAAGCTGGTTAATTCCAGAACTTACAAGTGCGTAGAAGAAGAGACCGCTCGAAACGGTACTACTACGAATCATTTCCAGGTGGTATGGAAAGAAAGAAAGAAGCATATACTGACACTAGTTGGGTGGCACACATAAAATGAACAGGTACAAGACGTAGATACATATTAACTGTACAGCCATTTAGGTATGTACTTCATTTTTATATATCTCAGTTCTCCCACACTGTGGATGATGATATATGTCCCACAACAAGCGTACCAAAAGGATCTAGATTAGCATATGTTAAGCATTATATGCTTGGCGCTGATTTTCATCCAGACCCATGATGTATGGATGAACTCCACTGCGGTGTCGGGTCGTTCGGTGGTAAAATGGGCTGATGATAGGTCTTCAAAGTTCCGCAACTAGAATTCGATTTTCAAAATTAGGCCTTTAGGCCTCATTCGCACGAGAGCTTTTTCAACGCGCATTAAAAAAAGGTTGTAATTGGAACAAATGAGTTCTAGTATAGTTATTCAAACGGCGTTTTAAAACGCAGCGTTTCTTTTTTGGGCGGTATGTAGAATATACATGCTGGATGCAGGCCGCTTCCAACAGGTCGATCTGGAAATCTTTGGGGGAGGCCTATGTCCAGCAGTGGACGTAAGTAGCTGATGATGATGATGTAGAATATACCTTATTAGAACCAAGGCATGAATGATTTTCAAGCAATTATAATATGAACAGACATGTTGAGGCGCTTTTTTAACGGACGTTAAAAAGCGCTTGTGCGAATGAGGGCTTAATCACGTCATATTCTTTTACTGCTGACTGCAGACCAAGCACGAATAACTATCAAATATACATAAATGTCATGAGCACGCAGCCAATTCGATTTGTACTAGATATTCGAAAATTCGCGCTAAACCTAAATAAGTTTAAAAATCAGCAACTTAACACATTTAGGCGCATTCAAATTGCATAGTATACGAGCAAAGTGCTGGATATGAATTCTCTTGTTTCAAAAGCTGAAATAAAAGTTGCATGCACATTCAAAACAACGTTACAGCGACTATAATACACGAAAGCTATTAAAGTTAGAATGTTTATTTCCCAGTGCGGAGTTGGGAGTGTTTGTGGCGTTTTTGTCAAAGGCCCGGATAACGTAACAGTGTACGACAAAGCTGCCGAGAGCGACTGCGGTTGAATACAGACCAGTTACATATGGGTCCAATTACGTATACTCACGTGAAACTATGAAAACTTTGAAATTTGGTGTTCGGGGATAAATGTGAACTATACCTAAACCTCTGGACTTATTTATTATTAAAACCCATTTTAACGGAGCAAATGGTTAAGAATAGTCTGTCCCTTTTATATTAAAAAAAAAGGGACATAACATAACATAACATAAGCTCACGCCTGTATCCCCGATGGGGTAGGCAGAGACGTACTAGCCAACTAGTACACCCACATTTCCTCGAGCTTAGTTCCATCCCAGATGTGATAGAGGGCGAGCTTATCACCATATCGGGCACAAATTCCAGATTCCGGGCCGACATAAAAAAAATCTATAACACTGCCCGACCCGGGGATCGAACCCTAGACCTCAAGGCGGTAGTCGTACCGAAATACAACTACGCCACCGAGGCAGCACAAATCAATTATCTCTAAAAGCTTCACATCTGGATAAACACAATTCCCTATTACAATAGAGCGGACTCCTCTGAATGTATCGGTCTATACGTATACTTGTTACTGTATTGGTCATGCCATGTTCTCGGATTAACAACGGATTGTCTTGATTGTAAACTTGATTTATTGCCATCTAGATTGGATAATACATAGAAGCAGGAAGCTGATTTTGGTCAATATTGTACTGACATGTAATTAATCTTTTTTAATTGTTCCTCAAAGTATCAATTACGTGCTTTGGAGTTTAGTTTAAATGAGTGATAGAATGGCTGTAAAAAAATGTAGAATATTCTTAATTGTGTTGTTAAAAAATACACCCAACAGTTACACACCTAGTTCTGACCCCACACTAGGTATACCCTGTATCGTGGGTGTCAGAAACTATGAGAGAATTTCGGTCTCACAACACCAAGACTTGTAGCAAATATCTGGGCCACACAAACATATGTCTTAATGCGGGAATCGAACCCGAGGCCTCTCGCTTCACAGTCGGCTACTCGCCCGCTGCGCCACGGAGGCTGTTTAGAATGCTTCGCGAATCAGTGGATGTATGTATAATTATAATTTTTGCATAATTTATGTTCCTGGTAATAGGCTAATTGTTATCCAGAAATTATAATTGGATTGATTTATATACGGGCGGAACAAATAGTAAACACTACATAAGCTCACGCCTGTATCCCCGAAGAAGTTTGTAGAGGCGCACTAGCGAACTAGAACACCCACATTTCGCCGAGCTTAGTTCCGTTCCAGATGTGACAGGGGGCGATCCTATCGCCATATCGGGCACAAATTCCAGACTCCGGGCTGATATGACAAAATCCAATCACTTTTCCCGTCTCGGGGATCGAACCCGAGACAGAACGGTAGTCGTACCGAAATACAACTATGCCACCGAGGCAGTCAGATATGTGTATTGTAAACTCTTACAACAATAGATATTGTATAAAAATACTTAATCCACATAAACACAGAGCTTCGGGATTGAGCTTAATTCTAACTTCCATTCTATATATACGCACCTCACATTTTATTAAATATCATTCGTCAAGTGTGACACTATAAATCGAGGTGTCCCATTCATTCGACATTAAATGGCAATACAATCGGCAACAATCAACGGTCGCATAAGCAAGCCAACTTTGAATACCCATTACAAAACTTTTGTACCCCTCCGTACTTCGTGAACTTCGGTCCGCATAAATCGCATGACTTTATCTTTGTACGGATTGTATTCGCATTGTGATTTACTGGAGCTATTAATCTGTATGAAAAATATGTGGGCGATATACATCTGCCTCTGTGTTAGGGGGAAAGAGTAAGGGAGAAAAATAATCGTTCATGCATCTATGGTTCGGATCTAATTAATTGCGTAGCGGGACGTTTCATGTGATTGCTTTTTATATACGGGCAGATATGATTTGATATTAATTTAACCTTAACTCCTTTATGTGCTAATTTTAAAATCCGTAGCACATTTCGGAATATATTTGTGGCGTTTGTAACGATAATATTATTTTAACTTTTTTTTATAGCACAGTCTGGCAAACGAGCAGATGGGTCACTCTATGGTAAGTGATCTCCACTGCCCATAGACACCCAAGGCACAAAAATAATCATGAGTGCGTTGCCAACGTAAAAGAAAAGAATGGAAGGGGAGGGGAAAGGGATTGGGAAAAGGAGGGAGAGAAATGGGCCACCGGAAATCTCACTCACCGAACGAAACGCGACAGCGAGCTACCACTTTACGTCGGTTTTCTGTGAGACAGTTTTATCACACCGGGCGAGCCGGCTCATTCGTGCTGTAGACGTTACTGTCTACAGCGTGGCTCTACCATTCAAATATTTTAAATCGAAAGGCAATGATTTGGCAAAAACATCAGCATTACATATTTAAAATGAAGTTATTGTTAACTTCCTTTTAAATATTTTATGCTGCAGTTTTTAAATTTTTCAGTTTATTTATTTATTTCGCAAATCTTTATAAAAGTGCCGTGAAAACGTTCATCGTTGTTTATCAATAACGCGCTAACATTTCATTAGTGACTGTTGGGTGTACAAAACATGTAAGTTAAACGTTTCTTAATAAGCCTACTAACCTTCACTCCTCGGTACTTAATGATCCATCACATTTCGCTTAACATTTTGAATAAAAACCACAAGTTTAAAAACTTAACGGGCCGACTTCAAATCCGATCGTGACCAAATTTATATGGGACCACCCTTGAAATAAGCTCTTTTCAACACAATAATTTAAAAAATCGGTCTACATTTGGCGGAGATATCGCGTAACATACATAAAAAGGAAAAAAAATACAGACGGATTGAGGACCTACTCCTTTTTGGAAGTCGGTCGAACACCGTACTACACCATATAGATTTGGGTCGTCAGTAAACATTGCACATCGATCTGTAATGTCTTAAGTAGTAAAGCCATGCTGTAGACAGTAACGTCTACAGCACGAATAGGCCGGCTCGACCGGTTTGATACAGTGTCACAGAAGACCGACGTAAAGTGGCAACTTGCTGTTTCATTCGGTGAGTAAAATTTCCCGTGTCCAAATACCCCGTTCCATTTTCCAATCCCCATCCCCTCTTTTAAGGTTGGTAACGCACCCATGTTTCATTTGGTATAAATAAGGGTCTATAGGTGGTTAAGGTCACTTATCATCAGGGGACCCACCTAATAATAAGAGGTGGTCAAGAGGCTCTCGGTTGGTGTTTGGATCGGGAGCCAAATGCAGAAGGCAGTATTACTGGATACGACACGAATTGTGAGGTGGTTCCTCACTCTGGGGTCCTAACCGTCGGTGGCTTGGGTCCGAGCCTCGCCATAGGAGGGCATTATTTTTATATTTTTAAATGTATTTTTATTTTTATAGCATATATCTAAAAATGTAAAAAAAACTTTAAAATAAAGAGTACTGAACAGAGGTGGTAACCCTCCTTAACGTTTGCCAGTCTTTCTTTCTAACTGCCCTTGTGGGGTTGGCGCAACACACTTTTCAAGCATATTGCAGAAAGGATTTGGCTTAGTTTTTACGACCGTCTGCCTGTGTGACGCCAACTCCCTCTGAGGGGTTCAGTCCCGGGCAAATTAAATTACAAAATTGCTTTGTCCGACCTAGGAATCAAACACAGGACCTCCCGGTCCACAGCCCATATATGCTGTCACTAGACCAGGAGGCGACCCCTGAACATTTACCAGTCTCTGCTATAAAAAGAAGAGATAATTGGCTATGTCGCATGTTGGACCTGTCAATAGAAAAATAATCGTCGACAAATAGTCACAGTTGTGAGTGAAAGAGACAATGCTTTAATTACGAAGCCGAATCTAACCGATAATCTTTTTCTAAAGGTTGATGTGCAATATTAAGTTACTGTCAATTGCTGTACTAATTGTGGATATAAGTTTAAATTACAAGATCTTTATCAGTCCGTTAACATTGAACGTTCTAACACCGGGTTGCATTATTTAAGCGGAATTTATGATTAATGAAGGCCCACCCAATAATCAGTCAAATTCAAGGAAATACGTAAGTATCTGTTAAAATCGACCTCATTCGCATTTATTGAGACCTCTCACTTATGAAATAAATCGTTTATTTTATGACAGGTCAAAGTGATATTAGATTTTTCCAGGTTTTTCAATTCAGTATCTCGCAGTATCAGGCTCGTCCCCTATCACATTTGGGACGGAACTAAGCTCGGCGTAATGTGGTTGTTCTATTTCGTTAGTGCACCTTTGCCTACCTGGGATTACAGGCGTAAGCTTATGTTAATCATTGATTGTTCTCTCCCTCTCAATTTGAATGCAATATTACATAAAAAAACATTTATGTACGAAATATAGAGTATTTTTAAACTAGACGAATAAATCTAAATATAGTTCTAAACAACAATAAACGTAGTTCGCAAACAAAACTTCGATAAAATACGACGGTTGTTAACATTCCGTTTGGCAATTCGTTGTTATTTAAAATAGTTGAACAAATTTCGACTAGCACTATACTAAAGTTGTCTCGTAATGAATAATACTATAACAAGTTATTTATCTATAAATCTCCATACAGTTTTTTAGTTCATAGTATTTTCCACAAGACATTGACGTGGTACCATGGACGGCCCAACAAGCACTGCCTGGACGTTTTGGAGGAGGATATGAAAGCCGATCTTACTGTGCAGGATGCTTAACACTGGGCGAAGTGGAAGCGTTTAAACAGGAAGACGGCCCTACTAGACCCGAATAACGCCAGGCAAAAAGAAAATCGTATAAACTAAGCCAAACGTTGAAGTGGGATAAGGGCACGACGCAAAAAGAACATCCAAGCGTGATCGTATACTATCATGGACGTAAAAAGAAGATGGACGCTAGGAATAATGAAAATGAAACAAGGTTTTCTGCGGATTCGATCTATAGACACGTAATGCCGGCGACTGAGCGTATTATGAGTGTTAGTGTGTGTGTATGGTACTTTTGTACAGGCGTGTTTGTGTGCGTGGCTTACCTGAAGCACATCCGTTTAACTATAGGCGCGATGGCGTCCTTCTTTTTTATACATCCGTGATTTCTACCTTAATAATTGTGACCTGTTTGTCTTGTTTTTAGGATCCTTTCTTAGAATTATTAAGACTTTCATCACGGTTCTACAAATCGGTAAATACACCTTCATATTTCTTATAATGTCAACGTATTTCTTAGAAGATTGTTTATTGCTCTAAATAACATGTTTTTCTTGATGTTTACAACATTTTTCTTGTTGATTTTTATCAGTACCTAAATCTGACGACCAACATGTTGGTCTGATGGCACTGAAGCATTAAACTGTAAGTTCTTGGGTTCAAATGTTCCAATCAAGTAATCAGAATGATTTCGTTTCCAGTTATTATTACGTTTTATCATGTTGCCTCCTTGGTTTAGTGGCAGCATGTATGGGCTGTGGACAGAGAGGTCCTGGGTGCGATTCCCAGGTCGGGCAAAGTTAATTTTCTAATGTAATCTTCCCGGGCCTAGATCCCTCATAGGGGGTTGCTGTCAGACAGGCGGCCGGTCGTAAAAACTGAGCTAAATTTTACATGTAACATGCTTGAAAAAAGTGGTTATGCCGACCCCACATTAAAGTGGGATAAGGGTAGGTTGAAAGAAAAATCTTTGTCAGCTGACTGCAGTCGGTAGTATACTATATGCCAAATAGGACTGCAGTCTTAATGTTTTTGCAAAACAAATTACTTGTGCTTACGAACAATTAAACTCATTATAATATTTATATTATGTCTACCGACACGTAATTTGTTATGGTATCTTAATCGATATTAATTGATTATATTTTTTATCAGATATATAATGGCTTTCTTCCTTGTTCCTACTATTTTGCTTATCTGCCTAAACACTTAAAAAATCTACAAATTTTCGGCTTCCATTTTTGGTAAAAAGATTTAAATCCTGTGAATATTTAAAATATTAATTAATATCATAAACAACTTGAAATATTGAGGCGTCTCAACGAAATCCATTCTGGTAAAAGTAATGATTCTTTAATAGATTTTTAATATACCAGATAGGCAGATAATATAGCAATTAAATATACAAAAATTATGTTAAGTATACGATCTCAAGATACACGTATGCATTTACAATTCACTAAATTGTATACAATGGCGTAATTGCTTAAAGTAGCGATAGCTCAGTTGGGATTAGCATGGACTGCCGAAACAAATGTCGGAGGTTCGAGATCAACTCCAAAATAGAGCATATACCTTTGACTTTTCTATGTTAAGTGTATTTGCATTGTGAAATATCGCTTGATATAACGGTGAAGGAAAACATCGTAAGGAAACTTGCATACCCGAGAATTTCTTACAGGAATTTCGAAGGAATGTGAAGTTTACCAACCCGCATTAGGCCAGCGTGGTAGACTAAGGCCCAACCCCTCGCATTAGTAGAGACCGTGCCCAGCAGTGGGACAGTAATATTACAAGGCTAATATTATATTATTATTATATAAAATTGCTTAGAGAATTTCTTAAAACAATAGTAAAATAATTGTACGAAAACACACGTCTTGGCCTGCGGTTTAAGATGATAAGCTCGGAGTTCATTTTCATTGCACAATTTGGATAGGGCCACTGAAATCACGTACTCGGAAAATATACAAAATGATTGTTAAAATAAGCCTGTAAAATGGTTTTATTTTAAGCGTTTGTGTATTTTTTTTTATAGGTATCGATTAAAGAACTCTACAGCATAGGTACTAGTATTATAAACATTAGTTTGCTGGGTGGCTGTAATAGCAACATAAGCTCGCGCCTGTATACTTCAAGGGGTAGGCAGAGGTGCACTAGCGAACTAGAACAGCCACATTTCGCAGAGCTTAGTTCTGGTTGTAAGTAGTCACCAGAATAAACAACGATTCTTCGAAGAATCGGCAATAAATTGAAATATTACGGAGTTTTCCTATAGACCGTATATTGAATTAGAAATATTTAATCACATTATATTTGTAGAAATCATTTTTCTATTATTACAGTTTCAATAAACACAACATAAAATTAAAAAAAAAACGAGAAATCGCTAAACAGAAACACACACATGAAGGCATGATACTTTTATTTCCCAGCTACAAAGAAAGTAGAAACTTGAGTAAATAAGTTTTACGAGTACACTCGTGTTTAATAGCCACGTCATAACTCACAGTTGCTCACGAATCCACAGCACTTGATGTTGCAAAACCTGCGCCATTGTCGTGCATCCCATTCTGGGAACGTGAAGTAATTATTTTGTGGAGCCATGTTTAGTGTGCTCGGTTAAATGTATGCTTTAGTTGCTTGCATTTTTTGAAATTCGTCAACGAAGAATGTTTTGCTTGTTCGAATAGTGTAATTACTTCGCAGCTTATGGGTGTTGCTATTTTCAACTGAATTGTTAGGTCTATGTGTCTTGAAAATTGAAATCTCAGTCGAGATTAATGCCTATACGATAATGAGAGGTTGTATTAGTTATTATTGTTAAGGTAACATCCATATTTCCGTATGAAGAGGTAAACTATTGCATCCACATCTCGGAATTCTTATCTCCATCTCTTCGTATAATATGACAGACGGTGAGCCTATCGCAGTACTAGAAAATTGTTTAAACCCAGAACAACTTCTGTATGATCTTTGGAATCGAAAGACTCAAATACAAAACGTGATGATAATTTCCATAAGATTGGCTTACCTCAGATACAAAGTTTCTCTACGATGACTTACTAGTAGATGTATTTAAGCAACTCCATATTAGAAGTATTTTAACTGATTTCTTGTCTCGTCCACTCTAATACTATGCGATGTGAGGAAACCCAGATTTGAAATAATTAACCGCTTATTTTTACTGGTAAAAGGGCAAATTTTCATTAAATTAACCCTCAATGATTGTCTCGGTTGCGTGGTTGTATTTCGGTACGACTACCGTCCTAAGGTCTCGGGTTCGATCTCCGGGTCGGCCAAACTGATATTGGATTTTTCAGTATCATCCCGGAGTCTGCAATTTGTGCCTGATATGATGATAGGCTCGCCGCCTATCACATCTGCGACGGAACTAAGCTCGGCGAAATGTGGGTGTTCTAGTTCGCTATTGCGCCTTTGCCTACCCCTTCGGGGATACATGCGTGAGCTTATGTTATGTTATGTAACCCTCAATGACTCAATAATACCATCCTAAAACATCTGTTAAGTTTTAGAGGAACTACTGTAACACTAACCCTTATTTAGCTTTCATTTTGCTTTAAAAGCCTTATAAGCTGAAGATTTGATTATACCATCGTTAATGCGGTTCATTGGCAAAGTTCTCTATAGTGAGACTTCTTCGTTCTTTCACGCCATCGTAGTGAAATTTGCTTCAAAGTTGGAGAATTGCAATGCATTGTAGGGAAGTCGGGAAAGAGCAACTTTCTAATTAGTTCACGTTTAAAGATACGCGGATATGTTACGTTCGAAACGGCCTTAGCTGGGTTTCATTAGGCATCATTAGGTTCTAGACAAGCTTCTAAACGTAATTCGCCTCCAAGTGACTGCGTCCTATCTTATGTCATATTTCACTCTTGTTTTTTTTATAACACAGACTGGCAAACGAGCTGATAGGTCACCTGATGGTAAGTGATCTCCACCGCCCATAGACACCAAAGATACAAAAAGAATCATGGGTGCGTTGCAAACCGTTGGATTGGGAAAGGGTGGGGGAAATGGGCCTCCGTCCTCCTCTTGTGTTGTAAGCTTCTAGCAATTGCAGTAAACTTGAAAAATCGAATGCTCAATTAGGATACAGACATGAGATCCGCCGTCGAGTCCAAAGAAGTCCCACATTTTTCCAGCGATCTATCGGTTATCAAGCAAGTTGCCATACAAAAAATATGTCTCAAACATCAATAACGCCATCGATAACTTATTAGAATCCGAGCGCGCTTATTACAATTTACATCTGAATGTTCTGTAAATATTAAACAATCACGTAAAATAATTTTATTGACTAAAATTTATTACGCTGGCTCGACCTTGCGCGCTTATGTTTCAAATACGACTGAGTGACTTATGACCACAAGGTCACAACTTTTGGATCACAAGTTTCCGGCTGTTGTCCCGTCTGTGTACTGTTGAATATATTATCGACTGACTTCCACAAAAGGAGGAGGTCCTTAATTCTTCTGTTTTTTTTTGTATGTTATTCAATATCTCCGCCAAATGTGGACCGATTTTCATAATTCTTTTTGTGTTTGATAGAGCTTATGTCAAAGGTGGTCCCATATAATTTGGTCACGATCGGTAAATTGGAAGTCGGTCAGTTAAGTTTTCAAACTTGTGATTGTTATTGCTTCGTGAAGCAATAAACTATAGGTCAAGTCGAAAACGTTATTAAAACCAAAAAATATACTCAATTTCCTATAGATAACCATCGGTAGTTGTACATTGTCAAACTATAACCATTGATGTTATCTTATTTGATCGAGCGTTTTCTACCAAATTGGAGTACAAGAAAATAACGTGTTGGAAATGAGGCCAGCCAGAACACGATCGACTAAAAAGTTTATTTTTTTATAATTGGGTACTTGACTCGTTTTTTTTAACTTTATATAGAATTTACGTCATCTAAAATATAAAACAGAAAGAAATATTGAAATATTCTCAAAATTAAAAAGTTATTAGGCTTTGTAATTTTGTGTAACCGTCAAACTACGGGAAAGAGAAGTATCAGTATAATCAAGTCACGCCATAACGATAAGTGCGTTGGAAAGGCATAGCAAGATATCTACAATGTGCCCCCACTCCAGAATTTAAAATATGAATTACTTACTCATTTTTCAAGCAATTTCGGTGCAGTATTTACAGAAGGGTTTCTTTTTTTCTTTTATTTGCTATTTCATATAAATATGTGTATAAAATAAACATAGTGAAGTACTCAATTATAGCTATACATATAGGTGAATGGTATGATGCACTAGCGAACTAGAACACACACATTTAGCCGAGCTTAGTTCCGTCCCAGATGTAATAGGGGCCGAGCCCATCGCCATATCGGGCACAAATTCCAGACTCCGGGCTGATATGGAAAAATCCAACATCACTTTGCCCGACCCGGGGATCGCACCCGAGACCTTAGGACGTTAGTCGTACCGAAATACAAAATCGCCACCGAGGCAGTGGCACCATTCTAAATTCAAAAACCATAATAAACTTAACGAACATCCCGATCCTCAACCCATTTAAGCATGTGGATGTATGGCTCGCACCACTGAGTTAACCCAGCCCTGTCACTTCCAATTAGCATTCTTATACTTGTGACTTGTCAAGCATCGATTTGTTTGATGCCGGATAAATATTAATTAGTTTAAACGTATGTTAATTTGATTCGTGTGTTTTTGAGAGGCATTTTTAATGCCTTATAATCAAAATAATGCATACAAGAAGACACTCACGTCTACTTGTATGGATAGGCTCTTTACTTACATACTTTCTCATGAATGTAGGGAAAGGGAGATAATAATCTTTAATCCATTGAAGAACGCGGATGTATTATGATACGCACATTGAGTTAACCCAGCCCTGTCACCTCCAATTAGCATTCCTATACTCTGCACTTGTCAAGCATCGATTTGTTTGATGTCGGATAAATATTAATTAGTTTAAACGTATGTTAATTTTATTCGTGTGTTTTTTGTAATTTATGCCTTGTAAACAAAATAATACAAAACAATATATGTAGGTAAAGAGAGTTGGTCTTTCAGAAAAAAAAAATACTATCCAGACAGATGGTAACTAATTTTAAAAAAGTCTTTTACATTAAAATGGTAAGGGATTCTATATGTTTGTGACTGCTGTACCCAAAAACTATTTGGGTAATTCTGAGTTAATTTGAAGACTTTTTTGAGTTCTTTAATCAGAAAATGAAAGATCTTTTTTAGGGAAAAATATAATGACTGATACAATTAGGGGGAAGTGGGACAGTTATAATGGTATTGTCACAAACGGCTCTAGTCCACAACCGAGTCTACTTAAAGAGTTGACGTACTTACTTGAGACGACTTGAGTGTATTCGAACGGGTCTAAATAGATAAAAACTATTTTGCGGCGATTCATTTCGACTGCCTCGGTGGCGTGGTGGTATTTCGGTACGACTACGGTTCTGAGGTCTCGGGTTCGAGCCATGGGTCGGCCAAAGTGATATTGGATTTTACCATATCAGCCCGGAGTCTAGAATTTGGGTCCCGATATGGCGATAGGCTCGCCCCCTATCACATCTAAGACGGAACTAAGCTCGGCGAAATGTGGGTGTTCTAGTTGGCTAGTGCGCCTCTGCCTACCACTTCGGGGATACAGGCGTGAGCTTATATGTCATTTCGATCATAAATTGTATGCCAAAAACTGCACATATATCTCTTGTTTAGTAAACGTCTAAATTCAAAACTGTCACATTAATCGTATTTGTCAAATCATTATGCTAATAGGTGCCATATTTAACTTGATTATGCTAATTACATAACAATTTCTAATAATGTTGTGACATATTTCTCGATCATTAATCATTTCCAATGCCCCCAATGTTTAATGTTATCAATTTGACTTAACATACATAAGCTCGCGCCTGTATCCGCGAAGGGGTAGGCAGAGGTGCACCAGCAAACTAGAACACAAACATTTCACCGAGCTTTAGTTCCGTCCCAGATGTGACAGGGGATTTGACTTTTTCCTAATCATATGCAGTTTATGTTACGTGGTATATTAATAATAATAAATAAATACACCCAACAGTCATACACCTAGTCCTGACCTCACACTAGGTATAACCTGTATCGTGGGTGTCAGAGACTATGAGAAACTTTTGGTTACACAACAACCAGACCCGAAACAAATAATTATAGGTTACATAAACATTTGTCTCGTGCAGGAATCGACCCGCAGGATCTCATTTTACAACCAACTACAGAGACTGTCTTTGTCATTTCGTTTCAATGAATAAATAATACACGTATTAAATCGAAGTCATGTTATCTTCCATCGATTAATTTATCGAGCATTGTATATTAACAGCTTAATTTGCATGTCGCATTCTTACAATAAAAAACTGATATCACGAACAGAATAATACCATAAGTGGTAAAAAAATACCGGAATTAACCTATTGAATTTATGCTTTATTAGTATTGCTTTACTATCGGTAATGTATCTGCCCAGTATATTCAAAATGATTGTTTTGGACATATAATTATTTATATCGGTATTATTGATTATAATAGTGATTAATTGGATTATGCCTATCAGGGTACAAGTATATGATATTATAGTAGACGTATATACGTAATTAATAGTACGCAATCTAATTTCATTAATTCGTATAAGCACAATAAGCATAACTAAATTAATGACTTAAATGTGTTTGTCATGACAATTATGTAGGCAATTTATTCATCATCATCATCAGTCATAGGACGTCCACGGCTGAACAGGCCTCCCCCAAAGATTTCCAGATCGCCCTGTTGGAAGCGGCCTGCATCCAGCGACTTCCTGCGACCTTTATCAGGTCGTCGGTCCACCTTGTAGGACGAGGAGACGAGGATTAGCAAGTTTAAATGGCAATGGGCAGGGCACATAGCTCGTAAAATTGATAGCCGATGGCGCAGAGAGCTTCTCGAGTGGAGACCATGTACCGGCAAGCGCAGCGTAGGCAATTTATTAGAGGAGAATAATTATGTGTTGAATAGTATCGATAGCGCAAATGACGAGAAGCCAGAAATAAGAAACCACAGTTTTGATTCCCACTTTAAATACGCTCTAGGTAGTCCAGAAATATATGTGATGGATTATATATTGTAAGGTTCAAAGTTTCTATTAATAGTTTATAGCACCTGTAAGATAAGCGTCGTAGCTGAGTGTAGATTTTTTTTTATAGCAAATATTGGCAAACGAGCAGATGGGTCATCTGTGTAATAAGTGATCTCCACCGACCATAGACAGCTAATCCAAGACATAAAAATAATCATGGGTGCGTTGCCAACATAAAAGGAGGTAATGTCTGAATTACTTCTGGTTACTCTCGCACATGGGCATCAACAATACCAGGGGTACAACCGAGATCCTACCTTATCCATGAAGGGATTAGGAATGCTTTTTAATTGATTATTTATTATTTTTATTTTATTATTGATTGTAAATGCCTTTTTTATTATTTAAAAAGAGCTACGTCAGAGTTTCTAGCCCGTTCTTCTCCGACGAACCAGCTTTCCGAACTGGCGGTAGAGAAAAATGTTGACGGAATTTAAACAAGCATGTATAGCATTTTATGGATTCAATAAATTATTTGAATTGTTTTGAATTGGTGGAGTACTTGAATTTGTGTAACTCTCACTCATCCTACTAACTCTAACAAGATGCCAGTTCAAGTCGGTTTTTTGTTAATGATAATAACCCAGACATAGTGGCCTTGTGTGTTGTGCCAGTGCCAGTGTTCTTCTTGCCCTAGGTAAAGCAGTTCACCTCTAGCCTAACGGAATAAACAAATAGTGCTAATTTATTCCTTGCTACTGCATACCATAACATCCTCGATGTTTGTTTTGATAAAGGTGAGAGCGTAGGTCTCATTGTGAGCATGTCACCGGTGCATGTCTGATGAAGCAGGAAGCCTGTGCCACTGACAGACTTATTTGCATATTCGATTGTCACGCCCCTAAGCACTTGGTTTTATGGAGTGCATAAATTAAGTATACATACACGATCGTGATGAATAGAAACAAAGAAAACATTATTTTGCACGCCCAGGCATAAATGTAATGTGCGACATGCAATGATATGAAAAGTAGGAAAAAAATTAAACAAATTGCTAATAAAAGAAATAATCACAAGTTGAAAAATTTAACTCACAGACTTCCAACTTGATGCAATCGTGGTCAAATGTATAAGGGACCACCTTTGAAATAAGCTCGAACACAAAAATAATTTTGAAAATCGGTCCACATTTGGCGGAGCGGTGATAATATTGTGTAATATACATAAAATATACATTAAAAAATATAGAAAGTATGGAAGTATGTCAAAAATAATAATAAGATGTAACATACAATTACAATTATGTTACAATATGCTTTTACTGATCATTGTTTGTTTTACCTTATTTTGAAACTAAGGGAAAATACTATTGCTTTCTGAGAAATTTCTAGAGCAGTCAATAAACTTTGGATAAAATATAAGCGAGCAAGCGATCCTTCAAACTCGCACAAAGAACTTCTTCACTACAAATTCGTTTAAAACTCTATATAAAATTCCAAAGATTTCATTGCTCGCTATCAAAAACCATACAATGACATCGCTTCTGGATTTTAAACTTCGAATCTCTTCAAGAACTACAAAGCAATCCTACTGATCTATGAATTCCTGGTACTTTCGCATCGCTTTAAATTTTTACTTTGCAACTGAGGTTGCTAAAGAATGTCTGAAAATATGGATGTACCGTTATAAAGATATGGATTTTACCCATATTGAATATTAATGTCATGCCTTCGTCATTTGTTACAATCACAATCGCTTTTTGTATCTATTCAATTATGAGTGTGAACTTTAATATCTCGGTGACTGCTAAGGGATTTATATGACAATCATATTAGTTAGATATTACTTTAAACAGTTTAATTAAAAACAATTATTTTGAAAATAGATATGAATTTATCGTTTGAACAAAATTAAGAATTTATTATAAAATTTTATTCACTTAGTATAAAAACAGCAAAAATATTGTACTGGATTATAAAAATATTCTATATTCTGGATAATCTGCAGCGGGTGAGCAGCCGGCTGTGAAGCGAGAGGCCGCGGGTTCGATTCCCGCACCGAGACAAATATTTGTGTGGCCCACAGATATTTGTTTCGGGTCTGGGTGTTGTGAGACCGAAAGTCTCTCGTAGTTCCTGGTACCCACAACACAAGATTCGATCTTAGTGTGGAGACAGGACTATGTATGTGACATATGGGTGTTATTTATTATTATTTATTTATTTAAGACAAAACTAAACATTTGTTAATGTAAGTAGTCCCATACTACGTTTAATGATGAACAAGGCCGATAAACAAAATAGAAATATGATTACCAAACTATTATCGATTCCATTAACGGTATTAATCGCATTAATTGTTGAGGTCATGGTTCAGGGTTATGTCGGTTTTCCCACCTTGAGTCAGCTTTTCTGTCTTGTTAAAAATCGTAACTAATATTATAAATGCAAATGTGAGTTTGTTTATTAAAGATCTTATTTTGTTCAAAATATGCTGAGTTTCTTGGTGCTTCTTCTCAGTCCAGTGGGCTGTTCTGAACCACCGGTAGAATCAACGACAAGTATGAATCCCCTAGTGGCCTATTTACCAAATAAATATTTGAATTTGAATTTCTTACACTTTGAGGTTACGAACAACTTTATTTCTCATGAAGAATTACATACATAATTCACTTACTGAGAAACATGTTTAAAACTTCTCAACTGATCATCACAAATTTTTGCATGAGCTTTGTTCGAGGTACAAAAAACATACGTATACACCGTACATTTAATCCAGAAAACAATAGGTACTCTTCCGGAGTGATAGAAATAAAGTATATCCAGTTGGTAAACAAACAATATGACAGCCTCTGTGGCGCAGTGGGCGAGTAGCCGGCTGTGAAGCGAGAGGCCGCGGGTTCGATCCCCGCACCGAATAAATGTTTGTATGGCCTACAGATATTTGTTTCGGGTCTGAGTGAGACTGAAAAAAACTTTTTTTTTTTATAGCAGAGATTGGCAAACGAGCAGATGGGTCACCTGATAGTAAGTGATCTCCACCGCCCATAGACACCCAAGACACAAAAATAATCATGGGTGAGTTGTCAAGCTAAAAGGAGGAAATGGAAGAAGAGGGAAAGGGAGTGGGGAAATGGGCCACCGGAAATCTCACTCACCGAACGAAACGCGACAGCAAGCTGCCACTTTCACACACACATCTCTCGTAGTTCCTGATACCCACGACACAAGACTGGATCTTAGTGTGGGGTCAGGACTGTGTATGTGACTGTTGGGTGTTATTTATTTATTTATTACCTGTATAAACATTAACGTGGTACTTAACTTAAAAATTACTTTTTCCCTTTAATTTTCAAACAATGTGACGTAAGGAAATAAGTGACAAACCACTTTTAAAGATAAGAAACGCGTAATTCTTTTTAGAAGTAAGGTAAGGGGTAATATTAAAATGTTTTGATTATCTCATAATATTTATCTATGTATAGGGTGGGGGTAGAAGGTATCAGAAATAGAGGAAGACCCAAGAAAAGATGGATGGACTGTGTAATAGATGATATGAAGAAAAAGGGATGACTGTGATGATATGACGGCTGATAGGAGGGAGTGGAAAGAAAAGATATGTTGCGCCGACCCCAAATAAAAATGGGATAAGGGCAGCAGATGACGTTGTAAAGATTGCTTGATAATTAACTCCACTGGTAATCGCTAAAAATTGTATGCCCTTATGTGATTTAGTTAAGTCCTTAACCGATATGTAAATGTCCTTAAATTTTGTCGTTTTATTTATTTATTCACTAAATCTAGTTTCGTTTAATTACCTTGTACATATTAGTACGAATTTAAATGTACCGTTTACCTTCTTAAAGTTCAAAAGTCCTTATTCGTGAAATGTTCGCGTGCTGCAGATGATGTTAGGAATGCTCCTAAATATTTGGTATTTACTATGGTCAAATTGACGAATAGGTTGCGTACGTGTTAGTATATTGATGTTGATGTGTCATTGAGAGTTTATTTATTTATTTATTTAATTATTAAAATTTATTTATTATTAATTGAGTGGTAGCACCACGCTGTAGACAGTTACGTCTACAGCATGAATGGGCTGGCTCGACCGGTTAGATACTACTGTCTCCCTGCTCCCAGAAATCCGGCGTAAAGTGGCATTTTGCTGTTGCGTATCGTTCGGTGAGTGAGATTTCCAGTGGCCGAATTCCCCCTCCCTTTCCCAATCCCTATTACCCTCTTTTTAGTTGGGACAGCACCAATATTTTTTTCACCCATTCAACGCTAAACTAGAAGAATCCCACCCGAAAATTGTCAGTTATTTTTCAAATAGGAATCACTAATATCATAAGGTCGTAACATTCATTGATTAATTCAAGTACCTATAAGTTACATTCATTTTCAATTATACGTATACGAATTCATTTAAAAATAATTTACTCGAGGTTCTATATTGTTACAAAATGTTGATGAAAGGCTATTGAACAATTGTTAATCAAAATTTTCATTCATATTTTACATGTTTTGACACATTCATAAGCATGCCAAATGAAGAATTATTTTTGTGCGTGGACCACGTTCGCCTTGACTTGTCAGTCGTAGGAAACTTGGTAGCTGGTGATCGTACCGACATTACTGCATTCTTAAAATTTGGATATTAATGGCTATTTTTCGTTAAACAATAACTACAAAAGGAGGTTATCGATTTAACTGTATTTATTTCGTATGTTACGCAAAATCTCCGGCAAATTTAGATTCATTCAGAAAATTTATTTTATAGGGGACCACCCTAGGAGTAAGCACAGCTTATATAAGATTGATCTAGATTAAATAAGTTTTAAAGTAAGTTTTATTTTATTATTATTTAATTATATTTGGTGATGATATATGAAGATGCTGCGGTGGATGTGCAATGTTACACGACTGGATCGTATACGTAACGTGTATATCCGCGATAGTCTTGGCGTCCGTAACGTGGCAGATAAACTGCAGGAATGTCGCTTGAGATGGCATGGCCACGTTTTGAGGAAACCACAGGAGTACGTCGGTCGCATGTGTCTGGCACAGATCGTACCAGGAGTACGTACCCGTGGACGGCCTATAAAGCGCTGGCTGGACTTTCTGGAGGAAGATATGAGAGCCAATAGCCTCACTAGGGAGGATACTCAAGACCGGGCAAAGTGGCCGGCCGGCGTTTAAGTAGTAAGGTGGACCCTGGCAAAAGGCCGGGATAACCCTAGGCAGAATGGAAAGAATTATGTTTGGTGATATTCATCCAAGGGCCCAATACCTCCCCATCCTTATTTCTTTCCTTTAATATTGGTAACGCATAATTATTTTGATACTACTTATTTGCCAGTTCTTCGTAAATAAAAATCTTCGCTTTTAGACTGGTTTTAATGATTATTATTATTACATTAGGTTTTAATAGGTTTTAATAGTTTTAATAAACATAGGTTTTAATCTTTTAAGAGATTTTTATGAAATAGGGTACTACTATAAGGTCCTAAATATTGCTAATCTGTACATCGTGGCTTTAGCATTTGAAGTCCATAGCTCTGTTAGAATAATTTCAGTACAAAAGATTCTATATAGATTTATGATCGATTGATTTAAAACAATATTATAATACATATTCTTTAATTACTCAGCGCAACATGAAGTTTAGGTGGTTTGTTGCGACACGAAGACAATTTATAACAATAAACATCAATCATTCTATTGTGAATGAAAGGCTTTGTGCCCAGTCAATAGGATTCGTTGAATAACGTCAAACACACCTTTCCAATCGCACACATATCTGATGTTAACAAAAAGATATAGAATATTCCAGAGTTTGAAAGCCGATGTCACGACTTTTTTGAGTAAAATAGGTCTTTTTACTTAGGTTCTGATAATGTCAATTCAAAACATGTTTATAAGAGATATGTTTTTTTATAGCAGAGACTGGCAAACGAGCAGTTGGGTCACCTGATGGTAAGTGATATCCGCCGCCTATAGACACCCAAGAAACAAAAATAATCATGGGTGCGTTGCCGACCTAAAAGTAGTGAATGGAAGGGGAGAGAATAGGGATTAGGGAAATGGGCCACCGGAAATCTCACTCACTGAACGAAACGCGACAGCAAGCTGCCACTTTACGTCGGTTTTCTGTGAGACAGTTGTATCAAACCGATCGAGCCAGCCCATGCTACAGGATCTTATTTTTTACGACCAGTTCACTAGCGTCCACCCCATCTGAATAATCCAGTCCCGACCAAATCGTGCTAGAAAAACACCCTCGCGACCGGGGATTTGAACCCGATATCTCCCGGTTCATAGCCCATATACACTGCCACTAAACCAAGGAAGCAACAAATACATCTTCAACTATTTCAATAGGATCGTACAACGTTGTTTACCTATATACTTGTTCGCATTTCCCCTACACTTTTCCTTGCCACTTCAGACCCTTCGGTGTATATTACAATAGCAGTAAGTGCCTTATAACAAGCTGTTCTGTCTAGACGAGTTATTTAATGCACCGAAAGAGATCTTTAGAACGAATATTAAAACTATAAGCACTGTCGAACTGTTAAAGATTTAGTATGCAAATGAGTCTATTTAAACTTTGTATGAACGCTAAAGTTGTTACGCTGTCACATCGATATATTATTTACCTAGATGCACAGTTGACGCTCGGAAAATGGGACAGCAAAGAAGTGCTTAAGCACTCGTTTTGCATACAGTCGGACGTCGATGGAATTCTAAATTTCAAAATTCAAATTAAAGAACGCTTGCTCATTTCATTTAAAAACCTACTTTATAACACGTGCTTAGGGTTATATTTGTGTTGATTTAATTAGAACTTGTGATCGTTTTCTTTGTTTTATTTCTGAGACCACTTTTTAGGAAGATATCTATATCTATATATATAAAAATGAAACCCGTTTTCCGTTGTCATCGCATCACGCGTGAACGGCTGGACCGATTTCGCTAATTCTTTTTTTAGAATATTCCTCGAAGTACGAGGATGGTTCTTACGGACAGAAAAAAATGAAAAATTTTCTGAAAAAGTCTAAAAACAACACTTTTCTGTACTCCCATACAATCGATTCGTAATAATACTTAAGTCAATTTGAACTTTAATACCATACGATAAAGTTCAAATTTTAGTGGAGAGGTTCCGGGAAGGCAAAACAATTGAGTGTCGTTAGTATCTACTGGTTCGATTTGAAAAATTCTTTTTGACGCTATGACCAATAGGAGCGGAGCAGAAATGAAAAATGTTTAAAGCCGGGGAAGTTGGTATCTCAGAAACTACTGGTTCGAATTGAAAAATTCTTTTAGTGTTGACCGACGGGTTGAATGATGGGGTGACTAAGGGATACCTGACGGGGTGACTGATGGGGTGACTGACGGGGTGACAGACGGGTTACAGACGGGGTGACAGACGGGTGACATGCGGGGTGACAGACGGGTGACAGACGGGTGACAGCCGGGGTGACAGATGGGTGACAGGCTGGGTGACAGATGGGGTGACAGGCGGGGTGACCGACGGGGTGACAGACGGGTGACAGGCGGGGTGACAGACTGGTAACAGACGGGTTGACAGACGGGGTGACAGACGGGTGACAGACGGGGTGACAGACGGGGTGACAGATGGGTGACAGGTGGGGTGACAGACGGGGCGACAGACGGGGTGACAGACAGGGTGACAGACGGGGTGACAGGCAGGGTGACAGACAGGGTGAATGATGGGGTGACAGAAGGGTGTCAGGCGGGGTGACAGGCAGGGTGACAGACAGGGTGACAGGCAGGGTGACAGACAGGGTGAGTGATGGGGTGTCAGCCGATGTGACAGACGGATTACAGACGGGGTGACAGACGGGAAGACAGATGCGGTGACAGACGGGGTCACAGACGGGGTAACATACGGGGTGACAGACGGGGTGACAGACAGGGTGACTGATGGGGTGACTGACGGGGTGATAGACGGGTTACAGACGGGGTGACAAACGGGGTGACAGACAGGGTGACAGACGGGGTGACATATGTGGTGACAGGCAGGGTGACTGATGGGGTGACAGACGGGTTACAGACGGGGTGACAGACGGGTGACAGGCTGGGTGACATGCGGGGTGACAGAAGGGTGACAGACGGGTTGACAGACGGGGTGACAGACGAGGTGACAGGCGGGGTGACAGACGGGGTGATTGACGGAACCGCACCGAAGTCACGTACTATCTCTCGAAGTTTAGCAAAACATATCATTACCTTTTTAGAATTATTGTGCTATAGGTGCCTACGACTCACTCTTTCAACCCTCTCTCTCATACGCAGACGAAGTTGCGCGGGTCAGCTAGTATATAAAAATGAAACCCCTTTTCCGTTGTCACGGCATCACGCGTGAACGGCTGGACCGATTTCGTTAATTCTTTTTTTAGAATATTCCTCGAAGTACGAGGATGGTTCTTACGGAGAGAAAAAATTTAAAAATTGCCTAAAAAGTCTAAAAACAACACTTTTCTATACTTCCATACAATCGATTCGTAATAATACTTAAAAGTCAATTTGAACTTTAATTCCATACGATAAAGTTCAAATTTTAGTGGAGAGGTTCCGGGAAGGCAAAACAATTGAGTGACGTCAATATTTGTCAATATTTATACGATGGTAACGTCACTCTGACCCGGCGCGGCGTCCCGAATGGGAGCGGAGCAAAAATGAAAAATGTTAAGAAGCGGGGAAGTTGATATCTCAGAAACTACTGGTTCGAATTGAAAAAATATTTTTTTGTGGGATAGTCTATTTATCGAGGATGGCTATTGGCTATATAACATCACACTATGACCTAAGGGCTGACTGACGAGGTGATTGATGGGGTGACTGACAGGGTGACTGATGGGGTGGCGGACGGGGTGACTGACGAGATGACTGACGAGGTGACTGACGGGGTGACCGACGGGGTCACAGACGGAGTGACAGACGGGGTGACAGACGGATGACAGACGGGGTGACAGACGGGTGACAGACGGGTGACAGACGGATGACAGACGGGTGACAGATGGGTGACAGACGGGTGACAGACGGGTGACAGACGGGGTGACAGACTGGTGACAGATGGGGTGACAGACTGGGTGACAGACTGGGTGACAGACGGGGTGACAATCGATCAGACAGATGGGGTGACCGACTGGGTGACAGACGGGTGACAGACAGGTGACAGACAGGTGACAGACTGGGTGACAGACGAGTGACATACAGGGTGACAGACGGGTGACACACGGGTGACAGACGGAGTGACAGACTGGGTGACAGACGGGTGACAGACGGGGTGACAATCGAGCAGAAAGATGAGGTGACCGACGGCTTGACCGACAGGGTGACTGTCGGGGTGACCGACGGGGTGATGGACGGGGTGACTGACGGGGTAACTGACGGGGTGATGGACGGGGTAACTGACGAGGGTACTGAGTGGGTGACTGACAGGGTGACTGACGAAACCGGACCGAAGTAGATCATCTCATTACCTCCTTTAGAGTTATTGGATTATAGGTGCCTACGACTCATTCTTTCAACCCTCTCTCTCCTACGCAGACGAAGTTGCGCGGGTCAGCTAGTTTGCAAATAATTGTGCATCTAGGTTATAATATATTGATGCGCTGTCATGATAAAGTAAGTTGCTTGAAGTATTAATATTTATGAGGTAAATACGAAAAACTATAATCCATAATGCAAATTAATTGTTACCTCCTTGGTCTAGAGGCAGCATATATGGTCTGTGGGTTGGGAGGAGTTCGATTCCCAGATTGAGCAATATGGTTTTCCTGACTTAATTTGCCCGGGATTGGATCTCCCAAAGGCAGGCAGTTGTAAAAACTTAGTTAAATCCTTTCTGCAACATGATTGAAAAAGTGTGTTGTGCTGCCCCCACGTTAAGGCGCGTTAAGGGCAGGTAGAAAGAAAGAAATGTGGGAAAAATATTTTTAAAAAATGAAAAAATATACAGAGGCTTATTACTGGAATCAAATAATGACCCTTCTCAAAACTTATTCTTTTCCATGTAAGGCACCAGCTTGTTGGCCCTAATATTATCGATAACGATGGGCGATAGTAATTACCATTAGGGGTACCGTTTGTTCATCTACACTCATAAGCCAATAAGAAAAGACTTAAAATCCAGACAAAAACATCTTTTGAAAACCTAAATGAAATATGGACAGATAAGTATATACATCTCATAACCTAAAATTGAACCCTAATGTATTAACGACTAGTTGCTCTTCTAGACTTCGTTCGCTTGGATAACCCAAAAAAAGAACGAAAGAACAAATATATTTCGGGACAAAAAGTAGCCTTGCTGAGAAATGTTACTCGTTGACAATGTAGCTTTTTAAGAAGAATTTTTAAAATCGAGTCATTAGTTTTTCAGCGTATTCATTACAAGCAAAAATACAAAAAATAAACATTTCTATATATATATACTTCTTTATAATAAATGAAATAAAATAAAAACATTTATTTCAGACAAAATTGAGTCCATAACAATACCCGATAAAGGTCGCAAGAAGTTGCTGGATGTAGGCCACTTCCAATAGGTCGATCTGGAAATCTTTGGGGGAGGCCTATGTCCAGCAGTGGACGCCCTGTGGCTGATGATGATGGTGATGATGATGATTATGTATGACATTACCATAATTATGAAAACTATAGAAGACTATTTTTTATTTTCCAAAAGAATCAGCATAACTCTGTAAACAGTATTAATCACAGCAAGCACCCTACACGAGAACTAGCTGCTCAGATAGATTCATACAGTGCGAATGCAGTTGGAGTGTGTTTGACTTGGATGCTAAGTTATGTTTATAATGCCATTAGGTCGGGCCGTTGGCGATGGACCCAAGTGTTTTGCCATATATTACTGTGCAGATGCGTCCAGTAATGTACTCTGATTGGTCAAGTACAGCAAACTTGTCTATTTTGATATTTTGGGTTATAAATGTTTTAAGGTTGTTGACAGTTGGAAAGTAAAAAGAATCCAAATTCATTTATAGTAATGTAGAAACAATGTGTAGATACGACACTTATGTTATTATTAATAGTAATTAGGATGAGTCGTCAATTGAACACATTTTTAAATACGTTTTATGCCACACCAACCGAACGAACGATCGCAAATCTATGCCTGTTGCATTCACACAACAGCGAAAGTTCATTTGTACGGCCGCAACAGGCGAAGATTCGCAAATGTCCGTTGGGTTGGTGTGTACACGCCATTAAGGTATTGTAATACTACTTGGGCTAATGTGATAAAACTATACTAGTGGGATTATACCTCTAATAGTTATATCAGATGATGTTGCGTTGGTCGCCTCCTTGGTCTAGTGACAGCATATATGGGCTGTGGAGCGGGAGACGCTGGGCTTGATTCCCAGGTTGAGAAAGGTGTTTTCCTAACACAATTTTTCCGTGACTAGATCTCCTAGGGTAGGGTTCACGTCAGGCACGCAGGCAGTCACGTAAGGCTGCCGGTTCTGAAAACTAAGACAAATTAAATGCATACACCTAACAATCACACACATAGTCCTGACCTCACACTAAGATCGAGTCTTGTGTCGTGGGTATCAGAAACTACGAGAGATTTTCGGTCTCACAACACCCAGACCCGAAACAAATATCTATGGGCCACACAAACATTTGTTTCAATGCGGGAATCGAACCCGCGGCCTCTCGCTTTACAGCCGGCTGCCACTGCGCCACGGAGGCTGTCATTTATTAATTAGTTGTTGTACGCGACTCCGTTCGCGTCCTTACATTTCTCTATAGTACTGTTGCTTTCCATAGGTGAAGAATTTTTAAAATCGATTCAGAAGTTTTGAGCCTATTCATTACAAACAAAAATACAAGAAAGCAAATCTTTCCTCTTTACAATATTAGTATAGATATAGACAAGGCCAGAATATACTTACGATACACTTCATGTGACTTTATTAATCTAAGATGTCATAGTTAAAAATCTAAATGCGCTTTATATGCAATTATGTTGTACTTCACTGGTTAAATCAATAACACATGATTAGAAAATAATAGTCAAGGAAGTGTGTTTAAAAATGAGCAAACATACTTCGCTTGATAATTGCATTGTTCCATTGTTTGCAATGCTAATGTGAAATTTATTTAATACAAAATCAATAATGGAGGCGTCAAAATTCTGTGTTAGTAAAGCATCATCAAATATCAAATTGATGATGGTTGATTCTTTAAAAATCTATATTTGAATAGTTCCAAATTTAATCGATCGTTATTATTAAATGTGGATTTCTGTTTGTTAAATGCCCTTTGCCGCCTATTTTACGCCTCGATTTTTAAATCTGAAAAAGTAATAATTTACTATATAAAAATAAGTCGGGTTTTCCTTCCTGACGCTATAACTCCAGAACGCACGAACCGATTTCCACGGTTTTGCATTCGTTGGAAAGGTCTCGGGCTCCGTGAGGTTTATAGCAAAGAAAATTCAGGATTCAACAGAAAAGCGGGAAAATCTTTTTTTACATACAGCGCCATCTCTGATACATAGCATGTACTACAAACCAATATTTTAAGTAGATGGCGCCGAAAAAAGAAAAAAAAATTGCGTGAAAAAAGATTTTCCAGATATTAGAGATTTCACAGACGGGGTGACAAAGGGTGACGGGGTGTAATAGATAGAGCGATTCAAGAGGAAGGTTTATAATGCATAAATTATTCTCCTAAAGAGATGTGGGGGATGAATATTTGTTAAAACTCTCACGCGGGCGCAGCCGCAGGCAAAAGCTGTTAATTAATGTAATCAAAATTATATGTAAAGAGTTTACTAATACAAACTATGGATTTCTTTCGCGTTTTATTTGAGCAGTTGCTGGAATTGATTTAACAGCTTCATTCTCTCAACAACAACAAGGAATTAACAATCTCAGGTTGACTAAAGGTGTCAATCATTTTTTTGTATTAATACATTATTTACCGTAACGATTGTATCAACATTAGGAATTGTATCATGTTATCGTGTATAGAATGTCTCAATTCAGAATTGTCGTGACTATAAGGCCGCGGACACGAACTTAGCGCGAGCAGAAGGGCGGCGACGCGACGGCGCGGCGCGGCGGCTCGGAGGGCGGCGCGACAACGTACAGCCAGTTCCATTTAAATATTATGTGCACTGAAAGGCGTCGCTCCCTACCCGCTAAGTTCGTGTCTGAGGCCTTAGGCTAGCTCTATGAATGCTAATAAGATTGTGTTAGTGAATATAACTATTACTGCTCCTTTCCTGTTTTGTCTGTAGATTTTGGCTTGCCGATTAACCATTTGTGGCCGGAATTCGCTTCTTGATATCTTAATTGCCTAGATGCGGGAAAGCAATTCGTAATTCAATTACATTGTTACATCGACGCTCGTTTCCAACAATACAAGTGCGCTCTTTCGTAGATTTTGTATACGCGATTATTTTTGTTAATGTTTACCACCAAAACTATATTTATTAAATATGTAGAAATTAACGAAAAATATAAATGCCGTTTTAAGAAATAATATATCCATGGATATTCTTATAAAATGGCGTTTGTTTCTCATATTACAATGTGAATATTTATTTAGTAACCGACGCGAATGTATGAAGAGATTGATGAAAGTAGATGAAGCGAATATAGTATGCCAGAATCGCGCGAAGTGGAAATCCATAGTCTCTGCCTACCCTTATGGGATACTGGCGTGATATTATGTATATGTATGTAATATTTATTTCTAAAAGACAGTTGGATATATCTCATTTTGCAGGCTAAGATCCACTTCGGGTTGCTGAGCCAGCGTAGCTAGTTTTAGATTGTTAAATGACAATATGATAGACAACATAGAGATATCTATCGATAAGAATATATTATATCTTCCGACGACTTGATAAAGGTCGCAGAAAGTCGCTGGATGCAGGCCGCTTCCAACAGGTCGATCTGAAAATCTTTGGGGAGGCCTATGTTCAGAAGTGGATGTCCTATGGCTGATGATGATGATGAAGAATATATTTTAATCTATATATATAAAAATGAATCCCTATTTCCCTTGGTCACGCCATCACGCGTGAACGGCTGGACCGATTTCACTTTATTTTGTTAATTTATATTTAATTTTAAAGTTTACATTTAGTAAATTCCGAAACGTAAAATATAGAAGATTAGATTAAAACTCTAACGCCCAAATGGTCAAACGCTACTCAACTTTAACAGCGTATAACATTGATTTTCGCCATACAATTTTGACGGATAAGGCGGCCTTAAACGACATAAGGCGACCTTAAGTGTATGAGCATTCGGCGGTTAGATAAATAATAACGTATTCCAATTCTCCAAGCAATCACCCGTAAACAATCTTGGCTGGCATTTAAATGGGCAAAATATGTCAGCAGGTGTTAACTGCAAAATGCCATCTATTGAAGTAAAGATAACAATTTAAGGTCATACAGTTAGCGGTATCTATTAAACGCATTATATTGAAATAATTATTATTGATTGTCTTTTGATTATTTTATAATTGGTATTATTGGACGGTAACTCGTCACATGCCGTGCTAATCTTTTTTTAATTATGTGTGAATATGGGCACACAAAAACGTTACATCTTGTTGATACATACATAAGCTCACGCCTGTATCACCGAAGAGGTAGGCAGAGGAGCACTAGCGAACTAATACACCCACATTTCGCCGAGATTAGTTCCGTCCCAGATGTGATAAGGGGCGAGCCTATCGCCATATCGGGCACAAATTCCAGAGACCGGGCTGATATGAAAATATCCAATATCACTTAGCCCAAGCCTGAGATCGAACCCGAGACCTCAGGATGGTAGTAGTACCGATATACAACCACGCCATCGAGACAGTCATCATATTACATTCTTGTTGATATTATATTAAATACTATCATGCAGAGGATACTGTAATAACGGAAAATCACAACTAACCTGAAATAGTTATTTCAGGATTACAGAAACATTCCACTCATCACAAACAAAAAGGCGTCAAGGCAAAAAAATGGCAACTATTTTTGTTTCCGGAAAAATTGAATTCTACAAAATTACCCAACAATGGCGTTATTTTATAAATGTTTTTTTTAGAAAGCAACACATTTCTTTATTGACCGAATATTCCTGTTACTTCACGCTATATCCACACTGTTTTATTGGCACTAAACTTTAGATTGGGACGTGCGGTTTCTAGTTTGTATGCAATTTCTCGATCAAACCCGCTATATTATTGTAGCATTATAGGAAATGGACTAATTAAAAAAAACATAAATCAATGTTCAAAATCTAACCATAACCTATATAAATCGCCTGATTTATATTCGAATCGAACGTCGAGAGTCGGCCAGGAGGCTGACACTCGATTAAAATTTGACTACGATTCGATTTCATAATGACTTAAAATGCCACCAAAACAAGTTAAAAAGTGCACTAATGTGACGTTAAAAATTATCCAATGCAACCTTAATGCACTTTTAAAACTCGATTTTGGTTGGAGGCGGCACATATATATGTTACATAAGCGTATGGGCCACCGGAGGCCGAGACGCCCGTGACTATCTACGTCACTAAATGAAATCTAATCAAAGTCAAATTCGAATCGAGTATCAAGAATCAGGGGGCAGATCACTAATATTCGCTTCATTTCTATTCATTTTCTTTATTTTCATACAAAGTCCATTACATTTTGCATCTGCCGTGTCATGGTCGAAAGTTCACGGCTGCGCATGCGCTCATTAATCAAGGTCCTGGCACGTGGGCGTCTGTCATTCACGTGGTTTCATGTAACAAATTACATAAACTGTTACGAGCTGATGAGCTTTGATTAGATAATAAAGATAATCTAATGCGATTATAAATGCATATGATGTTGGTAGCCAATTACTTGATGATATATTGGCAGCTAAATTTTAGGTTTTGGGCCGAACAACTTTGTTTATAATTTATAGAATGTTTGAGAACTATATAAGTGTAAGATTTGTTCCGGCAATTGAATATTTCATACGATTAACGGGAGTGCATTTGGGCTGTTACATCACTTGGTCTTGATCCTTGGTTCGAGAATAATAAAATATGTGTGTGAATTGTTGACTCTAAAATGCACATGTGTAACTCAGAATTTCGTACCTTGTGTGGTTATATGGTGATAACCTTGCCATCTATCATATCATGTGACGGAAATAAGTTTGACAAACCGTGGCTGCATTAATTGTGCTTCACCTAAATTGTCGCGATTTTGTACTGTGTATTTAAGTACAGCAAATTATTAAAGACTATTATAATTAAACGTTCTAGGGGCTATTCTCCTAGAAAGCCTTGCGATCGTCGCTGAATCAGCAATAAAACTGATTTTCATACAAAATCTGACAGCTGTATACATTACTCTAGCTCGACTATGAAATTTTTTTCTCATTTATTGCTAGCGACTACGCAAAATATAGTTTTTTTATACAGAGACTGGCAAACAAGCAGAAGGGTCACCTGATGGTAAGTAATCTCCACCGCTGATATACACCCAAGATACAAAAAGTATCATGAGTGCATTGCCAATCTAAAAGGAGGGACATAGGGATTGAGAAAAGGAAGGGGGAATTGGGCCACCGGAAATTTCACTCACCGAACGAACCGCGACAGTGAGCTTCCACTTTTCGACGGTTTTCTGTGCGACAGTGGTATCAAACCGGTCGAGCCGGCCCATTCGTGCTGTAGACGTAACAGTCCACAGCGTGGTTCTACCACTCAAAAAAATGTATGAAAACGATCAATACCCTACGTAACCGCTAGAGGCGTTCGGGTATTTCTTATAAATATTTTACGCACTCGCTAGCGTGAAATGTCAAAAACTCATGGTCCAGCTACTGTTTCATTATGATCAAAACTTATCTTGTTTAACCAAATTCTCACGAATTTTATTCACTATAATTCACTATAGTTATATTCACTCTATTCCCTCGTCAATATGAACAAGTTCTTGTAAGGTTATCGCGCGGAAACTCCTCTACTCCGTTTGCGGCTGCTTCCAATTCATGCGTTTTGTTTATATTTTCTTTCATAATTCGGCGCTCAAACCAACATCCTAAGCCGAATTTAAATAAGTTATTATATTCCTAATTATGTTAGAGGATGTGGGTAGGCTTCTCAAGTTTGTACAGCCGAAATTATTCATTGCGTTTACACAGCGGATCGGTGTGAAAGTTCGCTAATTGTTACAGAATGTGCAAAGTTAATTAATTTCCCTTTGGTTTTAGGGATGCTCCAAATTTGTTAGTGTTTGGTAAAATAATCGGATGAACCGTTATGGTAATTTGTTCTCCAAGTTCAAAATGGGTTTGACACATTTTTGAGGACTTTGACATAGAATTCTGAAATTTATTACAGATTTGGGACAGAAATACGATCAGTGAAATGTATGTGTTCTAGTTCACTAGTTCGCTCCTGCCTATCTCTTAGGGGATACAGGCATGAGCTTATGTATGTATTAAATAAGAAAAAAATATGAATTTCAATATGGTTGTCATTAGTTGCTTCCTTAGTCTAGTGACAACACCTATAGAGCTGTAGACCTGGAAGTCCTGATTCGAATCCCAGTTGGGGTACACTTACATGATATTCTAGGTAATAAGTTGACCTCAGGAAGCCGACAATTGTAAAAACTAACTGCAAATGACAAACTAAATGCCATGCCAAACTTTAACAAGCCAAAGCTCAACAAAGCAATACGGAAACGACGTCGCTTTTAAAAAAATTCGCTACAGCGATTATGTCATGTTATTCATTACAAACCTTGGTACCAACATGTCAGCATCACAAATTGATTTTTTCTCACCTGCCCCCATCTTCCTGACACGGCCCAGCACAGCTGTCAGCGTACGATTGTTACACACCCCCACAATGAAGTGGGCTGTAGGAAGTGTGCTTTGGGCATGTATTGTGTTCAGAACCGGATCCTGCGAGAATATGCTTTGTATGCAAAACTATTTTAACTAGTTGTTTGGTAATGTTTTCACTGAGATTTTTTGAGTTTTTTGTTTACTGTTCCAAATTGGTATTCAAAGTTCGAGTAGTAACTCTCTGAACTTACTTGTACACATTGAGCTGGGATACGGGAGATGAAAAAAATTACTTGAAAAATAATGCTACATTGTACTCATTCACATTCGTCATTCCAGAAATTTAAACAAATATCGTATCGATTATTAACTTATTTTTGTATATTACGTTTGATGTAATTTCTGGGTTTTATGTTAATCCGGCATAATTCCGTGGCATATGTAGCTTTGTACCTAATACCCAAGATATGCCTTTTAAAATAATCATTGCTTCTTCTTTTAGTAGACAGTCTGCCATAGATCTGACTCGGGTTGTGATACGAAAAGCGGCCGTTGAAACAACTAACAACCTTTGAAAAATATATTCATTTTTCAATTAACTTTACTACTCCAGGTCTCTTTATTGGGTCTCTCTAAAATGGATTTTAAAATTAAAAAATTCTTTGAATTGTCTTCATTATCCCTCTTGTTACCTTAAACATCCATAATGCCATTTAAAGTTCCTGTAATTTCAATACGCTTAAATACGACGCATCAACCTTTTATCGCCTGTTATTTCCTTCACCAGGAATGCCATTATGAGATAAACGTATGCAAAAACCCGTTGAAAAATTGAATCTTCGATAGCAGAGGTCAGGGTCGATTACATAAGCCTTCAACAACAATAGAGTTATTCACGTCAATCATAGATAAGGAAATATTTAATCCACACGATCTTGCGGTATACTTTGTGTATTGGGTTTGTTTTATTTATAAAGGTTACGACCGTTTATAAGTTCTTGATCTTTGTATTATGCAATCGTGATTGTGATGGCATTAACAAATACTAGAACAATTTAGAGTAGATTTTATCTTTACACTGTTTTTACCATCAGATCCAATGTAGTTATTTATAATACTTTAAATAAAGTTTAAAAACTCACTCTTATTTTATAAGATGATAATTTTAATATGTGTCTAATCAAATAAAGAAAAATATAATGGAAACAAAAAACACACTAAGGGCCGATTTTTCAATAGCCAATAACTTTTGATTTGGAGAATAATTGTAACGATTTGACAGTTAATGAATCTGTAAAAGCAACAAAGTTATCCCTCATAATAAAATTAACTGGCTATTGAAAATTGAGCCTAAGTATACTAAAATTGCTACAAAATCCCTAACCTAATCCCCATAGTATTGGAGATGTAACATAACTGCAAACGTAGTCACAGTTGACCGTTTAGTCATCTTGTCACAAAACGTCAATCCGCTATGACACGGACCGTGCACAGACGTCCGATCCATCAATACCGACATGAAATAAGAACTAGTAGTCATGTTGACCATTCTACCTGCTTGTCAGATTTGACACGTGGTGCCTGTCTGTGATGTAGTTCAAAGAGGTACTGAGAAAGGACTTGTGCTTTTAACGGATAGAACAATGTGCATTCTTTGAATGTGCAAAAGCAAGTAATAAGAAAAATAAATAATAGTAAAACGTATAAAAGGAAGACAAGACAGTCAATGGTTTTTTTATAGCAGAGATTGGCAAGCGAGCAGATGGGTCACGTGATGGTAAGTGATCTTAGCCATCCATAGATACTCAAGACAAAAAGAATCATGGATGCGTTGCCAACATAACAGAAAGGAATGGAAGGGGAGGGGAAAGGGATTGGGGAAAGGAGGGGAGAATGGGAAACTGTAGATGATGTAAACATAAGGCTTAGTGAAATCGTCTTTGTAATATATTGTAAGAAGAAGAATCTGGACATTAGGTCGTAATAGTATCAGGTAGAAATATTAGTATCTACTGTCTCTACGCTGAAACAAGTTAAGCCTTACGGCTGGTCCCAGTAAATGGTCTTTCTCCAAATGTGCAAAGTCTCACCAGTTCGTACCACTCTCCAACTTATTACTGCCTTTTAGAGATTATAAAACAAAAATCAACCGAATACTTTTAAACAACTATAATGCCAAAAATTCATTCATATGTATTTTCTTGGTGGTTTGGCTGCTCTAATTTTTATATCTTTGTGTATATGGTACTTTTTAAGCAATTATTGTCAACTGGCATTTAAAAGAGCAACGCCAGAGTTTCTTGCCCGTTTTTCTCTGGCGGAACGACCTTCCGAACTGGTGGTAGAGGAACTTTGACGGAATCTTAATGATGTAGTAACATTTCATGGATTCAATAAACATTTTGATTTGATTTGATTTAAAAATCATAATAAAGAATTGGTCCTATAGGTCACATTTGCTACATATTATTATGTTAATGAACTAACAAATTATTTATGAAAGGCTAAGCTTTTCTGTACAACAAAACGGTTTACAATAGCTGTAGGCGTTGACGGAAATACTTACTATGCAGTGCTAAAATGCTACGGAGTCATAATCTTCAAGTTTACATTAACAGCAATACGCTAATAACAAAGCATTCGAAGAATTATGTCAATAATTTTGACACATTTACAAGGATTTTATGATAATAAAATGATGAGATAATAATCACCGATCTTGTGAGATTAAATGAATAACGCCCAACAGTCACATACATAGTCCTGAGCCCACACTAAGATCGAGTCTTGTGTCGTGGGTATCAGGAACTACGAGAGTCTTTCGGTCTCACAACACCCAGACCCGAAACAAATATCTGTAGGCCATACAAACATTTGTCTCGGTGCGGGGATTGAACCTACGACCTCACGTTTTACAGCCAGCTACTAGCCAGCTGCGCAACGGAGGTTGTCTACTATTAGAAGAAGACATTTTAGGTTGGAATGCTAAAAAGTTTCAATATTTTGGTTAAGACGATTTTATCAGTTGTATAAAATGGAGATTGGTTTGTACTACAGTCATCGCTACGTGTTGATTTCAGCTATGCTAAGAAGCAGAGAGAGCTTGGCGTTTAATTAAATTGCTAAGCTTAAACTTAAACGCAATATCAATGATTAAAATAATAAATATAAAGTAATATTCGAACTTTGGTTTATGATATTATTGGGACTGGTTTTCGGCACAATTCCGACAAATATCCGAGCACTCATCAAAGACAGTTCTATATTTCCCAATATTAATAAATGCTCGGCGAAATGTTTGTAAAACCATAGATATAACCCATACTGATTCACTGATTAATTACGTCGGAGAAGTTCCGCTTAGCTATTTTCCTTTAGTAAACGAAGCAGTCACTGTTCATAAATTAATAACTTGTTCACCACAGATTCTATTTCCTACTTCAGAAAATAGAATAAGGAAGATATTCCAGAATTTCACGTAACACTTAAACAAAATAACAATCACTTCATAACTTCAGCGAAATCATTGAAAATGTTTTGACGTTTCGAACGCCCAAATTACGAAGGCGTAACAATGATCAAAATTTATAATATCTAACGAGGTACGTTTCTATAATCGAGATGGAATGTTCAGATAAAATTATTCTGATCAAAACGTCGCTTGAGGCATTAAGGTTCAATCCAACTCACTATATGAGATTTAAATAATCCAATTGTAATCTTACTGTCTCGACATGATATAGCTGAACTAGAAGCATCATGTAGTGTGATGTAAGAATTTATACTGATTTCTTATGTTTACGCGAATGCTATTCATTGAAATAAAACTATTTTTACGGATTCTATCACGATTTGGTTTTAATTTTTATTCCCATTTATTATTAATACGTTTCGCAGGCTTTGCATTCTTCGTCGTCACGGGTTGGACTGAGATGTCATTTGTCCAAGAATGTTAGTATTACAAAATCTACCTTCATTTTAGACTTATACAAATTTAAAAAAAAAGAAGTATAAGTGTAAGAATTTAACTTGTTTCTTTATCAACCTGCTTCAAAAAAGGAGAAGAACATCAATACGTCTGTATTTTTTAAATTAATTTTTATGTATATTACGCGATATCTCCGCTAAATGTGGACTGAGTTTCAAGATTATTTTTGTGTTCTTTATAGCGTATTCCAAGGGTAGTCTCATATAAATTTGGTCACGATTGGATTAATTTTGAAGTTGGTCCGTAAATGTTTACTGTAATTTGGCGTTGATGCAGGACAGTGTTCTGTGATAACAATTTTAGCATTCAGTTAAAGAATCATTTTGTGGAACATTACTGTTTGTATTCAGATTTACCATTTCCTACTAAAATATTTTGATTCTTCATCATAGAGTATTTTCTGTTTAACATTTTTTATTTTAATAGCCTTTACACCTAAGCATTTTTTGTCAACTTATTTTACACATGTAAAAGTTATATTACACATGATAAAGGTCGCACGAAGTTGCTGGATGCAGGCCGCTTCCAACAGGTCGACCTGTAAATCTTTGGGGGAGGCCTATGTTCAGCAGTGGACGTCCTATAGCTGATGAATATAATGATAAAAGTTATGAATACCTAAATATATGTTTAGTTCTCTTCAGTCTACATCGTTAAAGCCGATGCAACTTCTATTTGTAATCTCATCTAGTAAGATTACGTCGAGTGAATTAAAGTGATTATTGTAATGAGTGCAGTTATAGACACCAGGGTTAAGGTTTCGAAGCCTTGAGCTTGACTTGTGAATGTACGTTCATTTGATTTGATCTGACATGGTGAATTAGACCGCTTTAATACTGCCCACTGACCTAATCAAAAATATAACATTTGGAACGATTTTTATTGCAGGATGTTATGTTTTTTTGTATTTGTTTGCTGTTCAACTAGAATTATTTCCTTTTATTACATAATGTCGTTATGTAACAATCTTTATTTATAAACCAAAGCTGTAATAATTTGTTGGCTATGTTGTAGATCGAGATAACATACAACTACATTTGAATCGGATGCAGTTGGATTCAAATAAATTAAAGTAAATGAAAATGTTCAGTAAATAGACCGACTGTTATTAATTTTCCAAATTTTAATTAATTCTTGAGTTGATTAGTTTACTATCATGGATATATAAATCGTTGAAATCCAACAATATTATTAGATAATGATTTCTTAGGTTTACGCGAATGTTATTCATAGAAATAAAACTATTTTACGGATTCTATCACGATTTGGTTTTAATTTTCATGCCCGACGTTTCAAAAGCTTTGCAGCCTTCGTGGTCACGGGCATAAAAATTAAAACCAAATCGTGATAGAATCCGTAAAAAAGTTTTATTTCAATGAATATTATTAGATATTTTTATAAGTTTCCTTAAGGTTGATGTGGTTCTGCAACACGTTTGAATAAGTATGATTCATCAACGCTATACTGGAGTGAAATAAGACGAAAATGTTTTTTTATATTATATTACAAATAAATTCGAAGTTGAATTTAACAGGTTCGAAAAGAAGATCTTATTTAGTAGCGGAAAATAAAGTCATTGAAGTCAGTGCAGAAAATAAAAATAACATAGAAGCAGCAATAACAGAACCTAAGCTAACATTTTCGCCACTTTATCAACTAAAATAATTTCCGTCCCCTTTAAAGCAGTGTAATAAAACCACGGACAGAGTGCTCCCCATTCTAAAAATAAGGCTTTTATTACATTATCTAACGACTTCAGGCGTATATCACGCCGACGCTGCCTGCTCTCCTAATGAAAACTGACTGAAATTTGACAAAGTAAACCAACTAGTTTAATTACAAGTCCCACTCGCTTTCGTCGAATTTATTACGCCGATAAAGCTCTTTTAAATATGTTAAAAATATGCTTGGTCCTATTAAATGTCTATTTTTACCTGACTACCCCAGTGGGAGGGTAATCATTATCATGATCCACAGCCCATCTCATCCCACTGCTGCTGGTGGGAGGGTAATGTTTTAGTTAATAAAACGTTTGATAATCAAGGAAAGAATGTAAACAAGTAATATTAAAATGCTTTATTATAGTTTTTTTTATAACTTATTGCGTTATTATTATATATTAATAATATATTTAAAAGCTTTCTGCTTAAACTGACCTGAATATATATTGGTTAAGAGCGTCTCCTGCACCTATTTTTCTCAAAACAAAATACAAAAAATATATGCAAAATAATGATTTTAGCTGTCTCCAGAACAATGGACCATAGATAAAAAGGTGTAGCAAATCCATGATTTGTGTAGGTGTTTTGTGTAATGTTTTAGTGCAAGAGACCCTCCTTTACTATAACAGTTAATTTTAAGTGTAATTTCTGTTTTTTAACCCCTGACCCAGAAAGAGGTGTGTTATGTATTTCTTTATTGGTTTTATTTTAAACTAGCGACCCGTCCCGGATACAATGCTGATATACATTATTTTTATCTATCTCGTAGGGTTCAGCCAGCGATTGCAAAGTACATACATACATAAGCTCACGCCTGTTATCCCCGAAGAGGTAGGCAGAGGCGCACTAGCCAACTAGTATACCCACATTTCGCCGAGTGTTGCATGTAAGTGAAAAAAAATGAGTTTATTTACATCACATTAGAAACCTCTACAATTATCAATGTTTCTCTACTATATTATGCATGTAATATACATATTAACCTTCCTCTTGAATCACTCTATCTATTAAATACCGCTTCAAAATCCATTGCATAGTTTTAAAGACAAGCACACATGGTGACAGACAGCGGGACTTTGTTTTTATATTTTTTGATGTTACAATTTCCTGACACTCCAAACATTACATAATGCTTTGAAGGTCAATTCGTCATCAATTGACAAAGTTGATCTAATGTCGTCTGCAAGGAAGCAAATGTGACAGCTTCGTGACCAAATAATCACTTCACTATTTATGTTACAATTTTTTCTAGTGTTAATTTTGCATACCAATTGCTATTGTTATACGTCTAATGCTCGCACGATTACAAGCCCTTACATTAGATCAAGACAAGTTGTCGCTAATATTTTTTGCTGGCGGAATGATATTGGTTATTTTTTTGTTTCGGTAGTTTTATTTGTATACCGGGTGTTTCATAAAGTTGGTACCAATAACAATTCACATAGAGAGAACAGAACAACATTCATACAGAGAGAACGATTCAAAGCGCAAAGGTAAAGTTAAATAATTAACTGTTTTTTTTACCAATGATCGATTCCCAGGTCGGGCAAAGCGAATTTCCTAATTTAATTTGCCCGGGACTGGATCCCCCAGAGAAGGTTGACGTCGGGCAGGCAGTCGGTCGTAAAAACTAAGCCAAATGCTCTCTGCAACATGCTTGGAAAAGTGTGTTGCGCCGACCCCATATTAGGGCAAAGAAAGATTAAGCATGGGAATTTTAAAATCGTAATGAGACTTGTAAATCGTCGCAATTAGCATAGGAATGGGTTTGTGTATGCTAAAATATATTAATTACCCCATAGGTGGTTTGCAAATGTACTGCAGCTTACTCAATGAGCCAGAAAATAATTTTTCGTCACAAATTCATGTTTCCATTATTCAAAAACTATGAACTATACAAATTTTAAACTTTACCGCTATATTGCTAACCCTAACCATCCTCTCTATATAGGCGATTAGCACCACTATTACTAACCTACAGTTAATTCTAACCTCAATATAAATTGAAAAATCTATATGAATGACATTACATCTTGGTTTAAATAAGGGAATGAGTTGTAGGATAAATCGAGTTTGGGTCTAACTCCAGATTAGTAATAGCGTTGCAAGTCGCCCTAAGGATAGAATTCTTTTTTCATCTTCTAGATATAGTAGCATATGGGCTTTGGGCCAGTAAATCTTGGGTTTTAAAAACCAATTTACAATGCAATTTTTCTTTCTAAGATATGGGCAGGTGGAGCGAAAAGATGCCAACAATTTTTATGAGCCTAATAGAGATTTGTACTTGTAAGTTTGTACTTGGGTACATGTTCTTGTTGCGCAGTCGATAACCTCTTACTGATACGTACGTGGAGTAAACAAGAAATTTCTCAAAAATGGTTTAATTTAATAAGTTTGTCACGCCGTATCTAATATATAAAATTCTCGTGTCACAGTTTTCGTTGCCATACTCCTCCGAAACGGCTTGACCGATTTTGATGAAATTTTTTGTGCTTATCCGGTATCTATGAGAATCGGCCAACATCTATTTTTCATCCCCCTAAATGTTAGGGGTAGTCCACCCCTAAAATTTTTTTTTTATTTTTTAGACAAAATTTTTAATTTCTATTTTTTTATGATACAACATACAAAAATACATACAATCCTCAATTTTCACCCTTCTACGATCAACCCTTATTTTTTAATAGCCATTTTAGTAATTTAATCATTTTTCCTCTCCGGTCGAAAACTGATCAATCGTCATTTAATTAGTTATCCCCGCCAGATGTCTACAAGTGACAGACTGGGTGACAGATGGGTTACATACAGGGTTACTGACGGGTGACACACGGGTGACAGACGGGGTGACAGACTGGGTGACAGACGGGTGACAGACGGGGTGACAATCGAGCAGATAGATGGGGTGACCGACGGGTTGACCGACAGGGTGACCGACGGGGTGATGGACGGGGTGACTGACGGGGTAACTGATGGGGTGATGGACGGGGTAACTGACGAGGGTACTGACTGGGTGATTGACGGGGTGACTGACGAAAACGGACCAAAGTAGATCATCTCATTACCTCCTTTAGAATTAATTGGATTATAGGTGCCTACAACTCATTCTTTCAACCCTCTCTCTCCTACGCAGACGAAGTTGCGCGGGTCAGCTAGTTTTTATATAAATATACGCGAAGAATTTTTTTAATAAAAGTATACTTTGTTTCTCAAATACGGCGCAGTTTGCCCTTAGGAGTCGTTTTACAAAACTTTGCCTCTAAGTCAGTCTCAAATATCAAGTTTCTTTGTTTGGAAATGAACTCTTGGAACGCGATGTTTATCTTCGCTGGCTATGATTAAAAATGAGTGGTATATTATTCAATTCAATATTACTTTTCAATGTCATAAAATAACCTAACAACAATAACGGTAGGACTATGCGCTACTTGCAGCACCGAATCTCTATTTATCTTAAATCTTGATTTAAGAATAGGAATTAGTTGTAGGATCAGTTGAGATAAGGGCTGCAAGTCACCCTAACAAGCAAAGACTTCTTCATATTTTCATCAATATAAGTAGAAGTAACTATTAATAGTAACTAGAAGTAACGCGGGCAGTAAAACGAGAAACTGTGGATTCAATTCCCACCCCGAGATAAATGTGTATTTAATCCACAATATCTATTAGGTTTAGTGCTATAGACAGTAAGGAAATAATCTAATCTAATGTATCTAGTCTAATCTAATATTATAAACGCGAAAGTTCGTGAGTATGTATGTACGTTTATTAATCTTTCACGTAAAAACTACTAAATGGATTTTGATGAAACTGCAGTTTTATAGATTACACATCACAAACACTTAGACTACTTTTATCCTGGCAGAATGTTTAGTGGGCCTGAGCAGGAATATTTTTGTCAATCGAATTCGTATCTAGCTCGATGCGTATCTATATAATTTTTATGAAATATTAAAAACACCATCAGTGCGCAACGAGCTCGATTGTCAAAAATATTTCTGCTCGGGCGGCTGTGCCCGTGGGATATTTCCACGCGAACGAAGATTAACTGCTAGTTAAGAAATAAAAAAAAAACTACAACAATTTTATTAAACTATGCAAAAGAATCCAAGGCGAATAGCAAGTATTCAGCAAACTGTGAATCCACAGCACATGTGGTAATAATTCTTCAGTTCTAAACGAGTTTTCGTGCAAGAAAACACGTGCCCAGTGCTCCGAGGATCTTCTCAGGCGAGAGTGCACTCCACTTGGAAATTTCTCACATTTCCAACCTAAACGTGAGGCGCTCACGACGTTCTGGAGATTATAACCACACATCTGGCTCCTTTATTAAACGACTTTCAAAAGAAAACACACCGCGGTGGCTCTTAGAAAACGTAGGGCTTTGAAAACACTGCGAGGTGTGACGCGACGGATGTCTCTTGCGTGCTATTATGAACGTTTAAGTTTTGATGTCGTAATATGAAGTATTGTGTCGTATTTCATGTACATAGAGTTTCAAATTCCGTGAAGTAATTAAACAATACCTAATTTTATTATTATTTTATCGAAAAGAAGAAGGTCCCCAATGAGTCTGTATTTCTTTTTAAGTATGTTACTCGATATCTCCGCCGAATGTGGACCGATTTTCAAAATTATGTTTTTATTCGATAAAGCTTATTTCAAGGGTCGTCCCATACAAATTTGGTCACGATCGGATTTCAAGTCGGCCTGTTAAGTTTTTAAACTTGTGATAATAAAAAACTAGGTATAACGTTCCAATAAAGTATAATATATATGTTTTTAATATTTCTGTCTGCCAGGCGTTATTGCAGCCAAGGTCCGCCTGAAATTTATTTTGATAATTCAATACAATATTTAATAGTATTATGATTATGTTTACATTATAATCATACACCTTCAAGGCATTAACCCACGAAATCAAAGCCCTCAAGCTCATTAAACAAAGATCAGTGTTCCATAAGACCTTTGCCAGCTTTGGCTTAGAATGGAGCTTATAATGTCCATAATTATACATTTAACCTTCCTTCCAAAGAACGTATGGCAAAAAATGCACTTCCTTTGTATGATATTGCCATTATACGTTTGGATTAGCATTTGGTATCCCCAGTTCAGTGTCGTGTGTGACTCATTTGCACAAATATGTGTTCGTGACCGTTTTTATAGTAAGAAATGTGACTCCACAGGCCACTGCCTCGGTGGCGTAGTTGTATTTCGGTATGACTACCGTCCTGAGGTCGCGGGTTCGATCCCCGGGTAGGGCAAAGTGATATTGGATTTTTCCATATCAGCCCGGAGTCTGGAATTTGTGCCCGATATGGCGATAGGCTCGCCCCCTATCACATCTGGGACGGAACTCAGCTCGGCGAAATGTGGGTGTTCTAGTTCGCTAGTGCACCTCTGCCTACCCCTTCGAGGATACAGGCGTGAGCTTATGTAATGTAAAGTAAATGTGACTCCACAGACCATCTTAACATGTAAAAAAGACGATTATATCATTTAACAAGTAGCTGTAGAAGGGCGATTATTTTTTCACTTTTATGTGTTTTTATTATGGGATGAGGGCAGGTAGAAAGATGATGTGTTTTATGCTATACATCAATGACCTATAACTGTATATAAATATTTTTTTATGGCAGAAACTGGCAAACGAACAGATGGGTCACCTGATGGTAAGTAGTCTCCGCCCATAGAATCCAAAGACACAAAAAGAATCATGGATGCGTTTCCGACCTAATAGGATGGAACGCAAGGGGTGGGAAAAGGGATTGGGAAAGGGAGGGGATGAATTGGGCCACCGGAAATCTCACTCACCGAACGAAACGCGACAGCTGACAACAGAGCTGCCACTTTACGTCGGTTTTCTGTGTGACACTGCTTTCAAACCGGTCGAGCCGGCCCATTCGGGCTGTAGAGGTAATTGTCTACAGCCTGGCTCTACCATTTAACATAGGGGTATTACCATTAGGTGATCCATCTGCTCGTTTCCCAGTGTTTGCAGTAAAAAAGTAGAATTGGTAATCAAATTTATGGCGTATTTACAGAAAAAATTCACAATAAAAATGATATGTAGCCACATTTTTAAAGACATAAGTGAAAATGTTTCCATAAAATTCTTGGCAAGCCACATTTTAACCGCCCTATCAATCTTGTTCGTGAGTATTTGGCCATGCATACATAGCAATAAAGATATCTGAGAGCCGCGGAACGCCATTAAGGCATGTTATAGTGCCTTCTGAAGAAGTTTACGCAGTTGCATTCGCTACGTATGTACTATAATGTACTTTTATGAGCTTACATCGGCCATAATCGTTGGTCGAACGCTTGTAAATCTGGTCGATGGTTCACGCGGGTTTTGTGGCTATTAACGCAGTGTTTAAATGCGCGAATGTCTCGGGGGCGTAGTGGCATTGCTTGCGCGTCAGAATTACAGTCCTGAGGTCTCGAGTTCAATCCCGGGCCGAGCAAAGTGATATTGATTTTTTTTATTCACTATCAGACCGTAATTTGTGTCCGGCATGGCGTTAGGCTCACCCCCTACCACATCTGAGACGGAACAAAGCTTGGCGAAATGTGGTTTTTCTAATTCACTAGTGCGCACTAGCCTACTACTACTACTCTGCCTACCCTTTCGCGGATGCAGGCGTGAGCTTATGAGTCGTAACACCAAAAATCAATACAGAAAAGGCGTGTTATTTTTAAATTAAAAGAATGTCATAATACATAATTTATTTCGTGACTTGTCGCGACTTCAGACCACTCTCTGACCATTAATGGCATAAATGATTTATTTATTAATGCAGCCATATCCGTATGGATTAATTTGTCTCTTTGTTACACACAATATATCGGTGGTTTATATTAAATTATTTCTATTTATTCCTATTATATGTCACGGTTATGACAGACACGATTAGATTTAGTTGCAGATACATGCTGACTGTATTTTGACAAAGACATGTACGCTAGTTTTTATAGTTTTCCATATATGAAGAATAAATATTGATCTAGAAGTCTATGTACTTGATATCATAAGCTATAATGTGTATTTAATCTTTAATAATATTTTATTATTTTAATTTACTATATGGATTGATATTATGTGCTTAAAACAATTGTTTGTTATTTTATAAAAATATATTTATCATTTCGAATAATATAAGCTCACGCTTGTATCCCCGCAGGGGTAGGCAGAGGCGCACTAGTGATCTAAAACACCCATATTTTTGCCGAGCTTATTTCCGTCCCAGATGTGATAGGGGAGCGTATCGCCATATCGGGCACAAATTCCGGGCACCGGGTTGATTCAGAAATATCACTGCCCGACCCGGGGATCGAACCCAATACCTCAGGATGATGGTCCTACCGCGTATGCAATACCACCACGCCATCGCGGCAGTCATCATTTCGAATACTTATTCGAAAACTGTTTAAACTAGGTATCTTGTTTACTATCTGCTTTTTTATCAAGCCCACTATATTTCTGGTGTTAAATTACCAACATTTTCAACAATCCTAATTCTAAAGTTTAAATATAAAGTGGCAGTTTAAGTCGCCTGATATAGAAACGTTGTAATATAGAAAACAAGCTAAAAACTATGCAACGCTCGGCTCCTGCACTTGATTAGCAGAGAAACGATTTTTTAACACGCGACACTTAGAACCGGCACGCAAACTTATAGTTTTTGTACAGCATTGTAATCGCAGCGGGCTAAATAAATTACCGCTTTCCAGTCCACTAAATCATATGTTGGGGAAATTCTGGTGTGACTATGGAGGCGAAGCGTAGTACGATAAAATAAAGACGGGCATTGGTGTACGAAATAAAATAATAATAATAATAAATAAATAAATACACCCAACAGTCACACACCTAGTCCTGAGCCCACACTAGGTATAACCTGTATCGTGGGTGTCAGAGACTATGAAAGACTTGCGGTCTCACAACACCCAGACTTGAAATAAATATCTGTAGGCCACACAAACATTTATCTCAATGCGGGAATCGAACCCGCGGCCTCTCGCTTTATAGCCGGCTACTCGGCCGCTGCGCCACAGAGGCTTTACACACTCGTTTTGAACTTTTAGGCATTTTAAGAAGTTTAGGCTTTACACGTTATTTTTTTATCGCAGAGACTGGCACATGACGGTTCTGATAGTAATTGATCTCCACCGCTAAGGAAATTCTATTTTAATTATAACTAATAATATATTCATTGGTCTTGATTTTGTGCAATGTTACATATTTTTGCAATAAACAAAAAATACTGGAATTAAAAAACACACAAGTAAAACTGCACACGGTGAGTTCGTATTTAATAAGGTTAATTAAATCATAATATAATAATTATAGTTTATACATTTAACGAAAGATACGCTAAACTATTTTTGGAATCCGGAAGCCACTTGTCTACGTCAAATACATGAAATATATTCACTCAAAAAGCGTTTTGTAAACAAAATTATTATTTCTAAACATTTATTTAGTGATTGACGCAAAAGTGCACACGATGAGGCGTGGCTTTCGACTTTAATAAGGTTTAATTTATTCATATTGGAGCTGCAAGCTCGCTCGCCGGTCAATCCATCATCGTATTCGCTGACGTTATTCATAGGGAGCATGTATTTATGGCCTTTTTAAAACCCACTGAAAGTAATTGTGCCAATTATAATGTCCGATTATTAAGCTTTTAATGCTGTTGATTAAGTATTTTCATTGAAGTACAGTTAGAAATTATTTTAAGCCATGTTTAACTCAAGGCAGAAACTAAATTTCCTTCTTTCTTTCTTTCAAGGCAGAAAAGTTATAAATTAGCCATTTTGACAAGGCAAATGTATTCGTTGACTTTTCTTTCTTTTTACTGCCCTTATCCCATACTGATTTCTTAATTTTACGCCAATGCTATACCTCTACATTTAAATAAAACTATTTTTACGCATTCTATCATGATTTGATTTTAATTTTTATTCCCGAAGTTTCGAAGGCTTTGCAATCTTCGTGGTCACGGGTTGGACTCTTGCCCTTATCCCAGATTAATGTGGTGTGGGCGCAACACACTTTTTAAAGCATGTTGCAGAAAGGATTTGGCTAAGTTTTTACGACCAGCTGCTTGCCTGACGTCAACCCTACCTGGGGGGATCCAGTCCCAGACAAATAATGCTAAAAAAAACACCACACCCGACCTGGGAATCGAACCCAGGACCTCCCAGTACACAGAATTGAAAGACATGACTATATTATTTATTTTTTTAAGAAAAATATATATTAAGAACTTCATGGTTCATAGCTGATATTGCTAATAAAGTTATGCGATGCTAAAACCCTTAATAAAATATGTACGTCCATCCAATAAGTATTCCATTACTAAACCTACGGAAATTGTACACTTTCTCGGAAAATGTTTCAATATTCTATTTTCGTCTATTTTTATAGTGGCAAGTAAATGTAATTTTATTGTTATATCCGAGGCTGCCACGGGTCGTCGTATTGGCTATGGGAACCTATTTCCTTTTAAAAACGTCGACCAATATCGGCTGGCCAAATATTTGTCGGCGGAAAAAATTCGACACCTCTTTATGAAAATTCTTTGAACGTTCCCACATATCGCCTCAACTTCGGTTTATGTATAAAGTTTTAAATGAATGTGGTTTTAAATGTTTGGGATTATTCAAGTTTTGTTGATGAAATTCTGAAGTTATTTTTATAATGCTAATTACCTTTCGCAGATTTTTAAGGAGTTTTGAAAAGGCGACAGATGGTTATAAGACTGCGGGCTTAGCCAAGTGGCTTATGCGCTAGTCGAAGAGAATAGTCGAATAGAATAAATGTATGGGAATGACATAAGAGAACGCAGCATATAGCGTACTTTGTCTAAGCCCGCTGATGTGCTCTTAAGGGATTGTTTTTATTTCGTGGTGACCACTAATATTGGATTGCACCCCGCTTGCCATCAGTCATAGTCACTTTTCCGTGTTCGAAAAAAGTAATAAAACTCATATATTTTGTAAACGACGCGACGCGACATAGCGATTGCGATTTGCGACTGACGACTCTCTCTCGCCTTGGTGACAGTCGTTAGTCCTAAATTGCATTGAATTTCATCATCAGTGTGATAGTAATTTCATCCAGCCACTATAAAAAAGCGTCGAGTCACGCTTGTGAATTTTTATGATGATGATACTATAAGTTCTACGAGCTATGTGCCCTGCCCACTGCCATTTCAACTTGCTAATCCTCTGGGCTATGTCGGTGACTTTCGTTCTTTTACGGATCTCCTCATTCCTGATTTAATCACATAAGACATTGCATTGGATGCAGGCCGCTTCCAACAGGTCGATCTGGAAATCTTTGGGGGAGGCCTATGTTCAGCAGTGGACGTCCTATAGCTGATGATGATGATGATGATACTATAAGTGAAATGAATCTGCGTCGTTTAAATCAGTTTGAAGGAACATTTTCAGCCAGAACGGTGTATTTTTAAAGCAGTCATTCAACAAAGAGCCAAGATATTTTCGAACGAACAAATACTAAGTAAAACGGAGCTGTTTCTATATCTTTCGCTGAACCGTGCCGTCCTTCAGTCCCTGCGCTTAAATAATTAATCAGAACAATTCCCGGCTTTATAACGCTTTTAGCAGCAAAAGAGAAATGCTGAATTAACTGATTATATCATCCAAACATTCGTGAAATTAATTTATTATGTGAAACCGCGAAGTGAGGATAAGGGATTAAAAATTAATTACAGTTCGTAACTAAGCGACGTCGGTACAGAGAAACTTTTTGCAGATGAGTTTAGTTAAAAATGGCAAGGTGTGAGCCGGCTCTGTGCATCGGAGGTTCCGTATCACATGATGAAGTTGGTGGAGGTATTTATCAAAAATGCATACAATGCTAATTAGTCAGTGTTAGATATTTAAAATGTATTCTTAGATACTGATTTCTTAAGTTTACGCGAATGTTATACATTGAAATAAAACTATTTTTACGGATTATATCACGATTTGGTTTTTAATTTTTATTCCCGACGTTTCGAAGGCTTTGCAGTCTACAGTCCAACCCGTGACCACGAAGACTGCAAAGCCTTCGAAACGTCGGGAATAAAAATTAAAAACCAAATCGTGATAGAATCCGAAAAAATAGTTTTATTTCAATGTATTCTTAGGTAAAACTTTATGTTACAGGAAGAAACTAGCATCTAAGATAAAGGCTCGACCTAGCTAAGATGCTAGTGTTTATGGAATTAATGTTATTTTCGTGAACACAAAATTGTATTGCTAAAGGATGTATGCGAATATGTTTGGTGTCAATAAAAAAAATGATTTTGATTTGACATGATACAAACTGGACTAATACTTGGTGAATTGATTGAGATGAGATGTTTGTTAATTTAATCGTCACCGTAGTGGAAAGGGGCGCCAGCCAAATGAGGGTCTGTGAGGTCTTTGTCAAGTAAAATGTCTGTGTGATCCACATCATCCACAGATATTGTTTCAAGTCTGCGTGTTATGGTATTTTAAGTTTCATTTAACTTCCTATCCTCGATGTGTCTTAAATGTTATAAAGCAAGCATGGAATGGAAGCGTCAGCTCCCGTGGCGAAAAACACCACAGTTTTATGGAATCTGAGCACTATGCTCGAGCCTTAGGCTGAAATCTGTAGAGCGAACTTCGACTACGTCTGAGTCAAAAAACGAACAAAGTGAAGACTTAGAATTTTTAAATCGAACTTCGACTTAGTCCGAGCCATTTTTTGTCGAAGTTCGTTCTATAGATCTCAGCCCTAAGGCGGAACAAATCCTAATACAGACGTGTTTGTCTCTACACAAACACGTCTGTATTAGGATTTGTTCTGCTTACAGTTGAAACGATTGTATGTGGTCAGTTTATGTTGCCAGTTTCAAGTTTTTGAGTCTAGGAATGCGTAAAGGCCCTGGGCTATTCGTGAATTGAAGTCTATTTTACAATGCGCTGTAGAATTACATTTTTCTCTTCTAAGAGATATTAAAAAAAGAAAGAAAGTAAGGAAGAGAATTACAAAAATATCGGTACCGATTTTTTTAAAGTTGAAATCAATTTTGTAAAACATATGTCATGTATTTGTGTAAATTTAAAAGTAGTAAGACTATGTGTATGAGTCGACTGGACTAGATTAGTGTCACTGTCTTATAGAAACCATTGTTTTAGTATTTCGTTACTAGACAGTTATTCATTATTCGACAGTCTCCGTGGCGCAGCGGGCGTGTAGCCGGCTGTGAAGCGAGAGGCCGCGGGTTCGATTCCCGCATTGAGACAAATGTTTGTGTGGCCCACAGATATTTGTTTCAAGTCTGGGTGTTGTGAGACCGAAAGTCTCTCATAGTCTCTGATGCCTACGATACAGGTTAAACTAGGTGTGTGACTGTTGAGTGTATTTATTTATTTATTTATATATTTATTTATTATTTCATTCGGTATTCTTATTCGCGAACCGCAGATCCTTAAAGTAGCAATTCCTGCATATTACTTCAGTGGTTCCATCTTGCATCCATATTCCATAAGTGATGTGTGAATCATATTTAATTGTTGCGTATTTTCCGCATATTTCCAAAGTTGTCATAAAAATGTATTTTCTATAAAAAGGGACGATTCACTGCTGCGGTTTTAAATCACTAATTACACGGTGTACGACGTGTAGGTAGAGTCGACAGCGGCGTCCGGACGGTCAGCAACAATGGCGGCTGCGCGCGGGGCTCGCTTCCGGCGAAAACGGAAATAGAGTGGCTGACCGTACTCCCCTACACGACGCGACGCGACGCGACGTTTACTTAACCCCACGACAAATGCACGGAAGATGCGGTGTGGATGTGTTGACTCTACCTCAGATGCAATGTGTTAAGGCGCGATCATATTGCGATTTTTACAATGCAATAAAGTTTCATTAAAAGTGAAAACCGACTTCAAGTGTTTGTTTTTGAAGCCGGTTTTCAGTTTTTGTGAAACTTTAATTATTATTTATCTATTTTGAGTGTTCAATAGTCTGTAATATTTAAAGAATTATCCACCAACTCCTAATAGTTAAGGAGTTATATTTTACCATCATCAGTTCAGCAACATGAGATGAGGAGTACCAGATGCAAATACCTGCATAGGTTAGAAAATATATATAACACACTGTGGGTACCTTTAAAATATGAGGGTTGCCATCGATTTTTCTAGGATCCCATCGTCAGGTCCTGCCTTGATGCCATTGGGACCGTCTGGGAAATATATATATACCCTTTTAAACAATAAAAAAAAAAAATCTCGAATCGCCTCAGGCGTCTTCGAGTAATCGGAGAACATACATAAAAAACATTCCGACGAATTGTTAACCTCGTCCTTTTTTAAAGTCGGTTAACAAATAGGATTTTTTACCGAGTATAAATAGCAAAGATATTATTACTAATAATTATAATCGATTAATTTAGTAGTTCGCCTTTGCCTATCCTTCGGGGATATAGGTGTCAGCCTCTGTAGGTACTCGTATTTAATCTTTCTTTCTACCTGCCCTTATCCCACCTTAATGTGGGGTCGGAGCAACACAATTTTTCAAGCATGTTGCAGAGAGCATTTGGCTTAGTTTTTACGACCGGCTGCCTGCCTGACGTCAAGCCCCTATGAGGGATCCAGTCCCGGACAAATGAAATTAGAAAATTTGCTTTGCCCGACCTGGGAATCAAACCCAGGACCTCCCGGTCTACAGCCCATATATGATGCCACTAGACCAAAAAGGCGACATATACTCGTATGTAATAACTTTAAAAATAAAAAGCAATATGGAGAGAATATCGCATTATTTGACACAGAACTCACATACATATGTCATTTTTGGAATCATAAACCAAATACAAATTAAAATGTGTTACCTAAATCAGTTTCACTACAAAAACCGACTTCAACACACCACATCTTGACCATTCACGACCCATTAGAGCAAGCTTTATGGAACATAAAAATAAATGTGATCCATATTTGCCGAATATATAGCGTAACATCCATAAAGGAATAAAAAACACCAACAAATTGAAAACCTCCCTTTTGAAGTCGGTAGAAAACAACAAACACACGCTCTAAAACGCGAGACTTTTAAGAAAACATTGATTGTGCCGCATGTCGGTAAACAAAGGGCCTGATGAAAGGCGTGCGAGAGGCTCACAAACTCTCTGTAAAGGCAAGAAACGTATCGCTAAAAGCTATATCCATCAACGGAGCATTGTGGTTGCTTTTACCCTGAATATTGAGATGCATAGTTGCCAGATATTTACAGTGGTTTTAAAACGTGGAGGTATTGTAGTTTTAGCGGCCTGAGCAGGAACATTTCTGACAACCGTAAATGTATTCGAACTCGATGCGCGTCTATGACATTTGTATGAAATATTAACCAAACGTCATCAGTGCGCAGCGAACTCGAATACATTTACATTTACATTAGTTTTTCATGCTCGGGCTACAGATCGTGGGTCAGATTGATTTTGGTTTGAGGTCTGTAACGTTACTAGGTATACCTAAGCGATTAGAGAAATATTATTAGATGCTGACACTATGACTGAACGTGAACCTCCTTGCATCCACCTCCTAAGCATATCTACATATAAAATACATTTTTCAGAAAGACGCAGATATTATAAGGTGATTTTAATGGACTGCCTCGGTGGCGTGGTGGTATTTCGGTACGACTACGGTTCTGAGGTCTCGGGTTCGATCCCCGGGTCGGGCAAAGTGATATTGGATTTTTCCATATAAGCCCGGAGTCTGGAATTTGTGCCCGATATGGCGATAGGCTCGTCCCCTATCACATCAGGGACGGAACTAAGCTCGGCGAAATTTGGGTGTTCTAGTTCGCTAGTGCGCCTCTGCCTACCCCTTCGGGGATACAGGCGTGAGCTTATCACTATTTTTACATTGGGCAATATTACTTCCAAGAAACAAGTAACTCTTGTCACTAAACTATCTTAACTATACAGAAACTATTCCTGTGAGTCATATTTCATGTAAGCTCTGTGACGAAAGTTACAAACAACTGAACTCACATGATTATTTGTCTTTGAATTAGTAACAAATGTAATGTTATTTCTTGTTATTTATTGTATTGTTTATTTCTGATAAACATCTCTGATTTACAAAGTTTCGCCATTAATTTTATTAGGTTTCGTGACTCGGTGGAGTAGTTGTGTGTGGTACGATTACCGCCCTCTCTCTCGAGTTCGATCCCTGGGTCAGGCAAGCGGGTGTTGGATTTTTGTGCTCAATAATAACAATAATAAATAAAATATATTAGTAGTATAATAATAAATAATAAAAATGTAAGACGAAGATAAGTTAAAATAAAGGAAGAATAATAAATAACAATGATTAATAAATCAATAATTATAAATAATTGATTCAACAATTATTGTTCCGATATTCAATTCTGCCCATGGTTTGATACCACTGAGCCTCGACCAACACCTCAAGAGGCTCTCGGTTGGTGTTTGGGTCAAGAGCCAAATGCAGAAGGCAGTATTACTGGATACGGCACGAATTGTGAGGAGGTTCCTCACTCTGGGGTCCTAACCGCCGGTGGCTTGGGTCATGAGCCTCGCAATCGGAGGGGAATATTTTTATATTTTTAAATCTATTTTTTATAGCATAATAAATAAATACAACCATCAGCCACACACATAGCCCTGACCCAACACTAGGTGTAACCTGTATCATGGGTATCAGAAAATACGAGAGACTTTCGGTCTTATAACACTTAGACCCAAAACAAATATTTATGGGCTACACAGACATTTGTCTTAGTGCGGGAATCGAACCTGCGACCTCACGTTTCACAGCTTGCTACAAACCCTCTGCGCCATGGGGGCTGTCAATATCGGCTTGAAGTTTGGAATTTACGGAAATGGTAATAGCTCGCGCCTTATCACATCATGGGACGAAAAAAAGGTTGGTGCAAAGTAAGTGCACTACGGAAAGTTACGCCTAAGTCTATGCTCCGGGCATAATAGGCATGAATATATGTATGTATATATGTATGTACATATGTATGTGTACTAGATATGTTTCTTGTCTTTTGTATTTATAACATCTGTCATGCCGGGATTCGCACAAACTCGTTAGTATCACGCGTCCTAATTACTAAAATCAACGTATAAAGCATGGAAGTTGAAGAGATCACATTTTCCCGCCTACGGCCATTTTCACACGTACAAACTTGGCGCTCAAATCAACGAGCTATTGTTCTTTGACTTTCGTTCATTAAATGTCGGAGCGTTCTTCATAATGATTAAAGAAATATAAGAGGACGAGGCATAATAACGAAAAAATGAAGCATACTTAATGAATGGAGAGAAACCAAAATGGCGACATATTAAAAATAATAATATTAGCCCTGTAATATTACTGTCCCACTGGTAAGCACGAGCCTCCCCTACCAATGAGAGGGGTTAGGCCTTAGTTTACCACGCTGGCCTAATGCGGATTGGTAGACTTCTCATACCTTGTAAATTCTTATGTAGAAATTCTCGGGAATGCAGGTTTCGTCACGATGTTTTCCTTAACCGTTATAGCAAGCGATATTTCACAATAAAAACACACTTAATATAGAAAAGTCAGAGGTGTGTGCTCTTTTTGAGAATGGCCTCGAACCTTTGACACTCGTCTCGGCAATCCGTACCATTCCCAACTGAGCTATCGCTGCTTCGTTGTGATAAAAAGATCCCATTAATAAAGCTGTTAGGCATCTTCTTCACATTTCAAAATTAGTATTATTTTAAATAAAATACCGTACTTATAATAAAATCAATAAGTATATATACGTCATTCTTATGACAACTTACACAAATAGATCGCAAAACTAAAATGGCGGAACCGGCTTCAAAGTAAGCATGTTTTCGCAGTAGTGTCGAGTCCTTATATTTTTCTTTAGTCATTGGTTCTACAGCACATCCACGTCAAAATTAGCTCTCGTTTATTTAATACTGGTGACAATCAAGGGGAGGCGACGGGGAGAAATAACAATCTGAGACGTCATCTTATTACGTGCCTGCTCACTTTCGTAGGAATTGCGTACAGAGCGTGACAAATAAAAACAAAAAGTTCACTCGACGTAAAGTGTTACCTCTTGGCAGAAGAAGATTTATTAAATTCGATGCTATAAGCCTTGTTTTAATTAAGATAACAAAATTAGTGAAGAATTGATATTGGTTGTCACTACAACACTTTTTTAAACACGCGATCCAGACCAATCAGTTTAGCGAAGTCGAGACGTTGGCGCCTTTTGCTGCGTATTACTGATTGCACGATATATTTTGTTGTATAATAATCACAAATTTAAAAACATAACTGACCGACTTCCTAGTTACCGATCGTGACCAAATTTATATGGGACCACCCTTGACATAAGCTCTATCTAACACAAAAAGATTTTAGAAAATCGGTCGATATTTGACGAAGATATCGCGTAACATATGTACATTAAAAAAATACAGACGAATTGAGGACCTCCACCTTTTTAGAAGTCGATCGAAAAGTAATGCTAATTTCCTAAGTACCTACTTACTTAACTACTATTATAGTCATTTTATATTCAAATTTATAATATAATACTAAGGAAATTCTTGATAAGGTTAAAACATCTTTTCTAGGAAGGTAAAGACTTAAAACAGCACTTACGATATTTTTAGATAATACTCGTAATTGCAATAAAACATAATTATTAACAAGTGGACTTGACCACAAGTACTCATACAAGTTACAGCATATCGTACGGTAGAAACAAAAATCTATTTCCTATTTTATTTCTGCAAAATTGCCAAATAATGGTATTTATAGCGTAAGTAATTTTCGAAAAAAAAGAGTTTTTACGTTGAAAAAACGTTGGCGATAAACCTTTAACGAGTGTTTCATACATTAACTCATAAAACTGCTTTTGAAGATACTACACATTCGTTTATCTTTTTTTCAATCTGTTCTTATGCCACAATCTAAGACCCCACGGTCTTAGAACCATGTTGCAGGAAGGATTCGACTTATATTTTACGACCGGCTGCCTGTCTGACGTCAACCCCCTCTAGGGCTTCCAGTCCCGGGCAAATAAAATTGGATTATATTGCCCGACCAGGGAATCGAATCTAGGCCGCCTAGCATGCGCGCCACGAGAAAATGTTGTCTACGCTTTTTGTCCTGTTATAACCGGTTTTCTCTATTTGTCTACGGACACTAACATGCATCCTCTTTATTTTCATACTATATTGTAGACAACACGTAGACACCATCTCGACAGTCGATATCTCGTGGCACGCATGCTAGGTGGGCAGGATCTCCCGGCCAACAGCCCATATTATGCTGCCACTATGCCAAGCAGGCGACTTTTTTATGACGTTCAATATTTGACAAACTATCTCTGGAAAACGTGCCGTGTGAACGCACTCTAGCATGGCAAATGTATGCACCGAGAATGCAGCCTTTCAGATCCATGCATGCATCACGAATTCATGCACGGGCATTAGTGGCGGGCTTTTACATCGGACGTACATACATTTGCATACTCCTTAAGCGGACCTGCTTTCTCTTTATTAATGTTAACATTTGTGGTGAGCAAAGCATAGTGAAATTATGCAATATTCGTGGAATTGTGGTTTTGCGTGCGTGGTAAGACTATCGTCCTGACGTCTCGGGTTCGATCCCCGGGTTGGGCAAAGTGATATTGGGTTTTTTACTCAGTGTCAGCGCAGAGTCTGGAATTTGTGCCCGATTTGATTTTTTATTTATCATGATCCTAGGGTTGCTACCAATAAACAAATTGCTGGCCATTTTTTACTTATAACCCTTGCAGAATGATGTAACATTACAGAAATAATTATTATAGTGAGAGGGCTGGAAGTATTCCTAACAACGTTACACTGCACCGGCACACGAGGGAATCAGAGCCCTTAGCACGTATAACTTTCGACCGAGTATTCGAATAATCACAAGTTAAAAACTTAACGGAGCGACTTCATAATTTGTCCGATCGTGACCACATTTATATGGAGCCGCCCTTAAAATAAGAAAATCGGTCCACATTTGGCGGGGATATCGAGTGAAATACATAAAAAACACATACATACGAATTGAGGACTTTTTCTTTCTACCTGCCCTTATCCCACTTTAATGTGGGGTCGGCGCAACACACTTTTTCAAGCATGTTGCAGAAATGATTTAGCTAAGTTTTTACGACCGGCTGCCTGCCTGACGTCAACCCCCTCCGAGGGGTCCAGTCCCGGGCAAATTAAATTAGAAAGTTTGCTTTGCCCGACCTGGGAATCGAACCCACGACCTCTCGGTCCACAGCCCATACATGCTGCCATTAGACCAAGGAGGCGACACATACGAATTGAGGATCTTCTTTTTTTTTGAAGTCGGTAAACAAGGCGTCGAGCTCGATTCTAATACGTATTGCAAGTTATTCATGCTAAGGTATCAGATTAGACCGTCACAAATGGTTAGTTTGAAGTGCATTTCCTTGCTCCGACCGAGTCGGGACCTCGGGAGTCGGCACGCACTAATGGAATATTTACGAGAACGATAAAATTTGTTGTGAATATGAAGGGATGGCTTGCGTGATAGTTTTGAGTGAAGTTTGCAATATGTAACACTTTGTTTCGTGAGAACGTAACATTCAACGAGAATTTAAATTTCGAATTATGAATCCGAATATGCTAACATACACTAAATTATTATTATAGTATAAAAAAATAAACTTAATTTTAAGCACAGTTTTTTAAGCGAATTATAATTTCAAGTACTACATTGATTTTATTAGCCATTTCAGCCATTAGCCATATTGTTATCTAAATTCTGTTAAATCGATATAATTAAGTTACTTAGGTACATTATGTTTAAGGTAATAATATCGGCAAACTATAACAATTTATATTATTCAATAATAGCACAAAATTTCTAGAACAATAAATGCAATGCACATAACAATATCCGCATATCCGTTATACTGATTTATTTCTTAAGTAAAACAATAAGAGAGTGAAAATCTGTGCCATATCGAGCGTATAATAGGTCAACTGTGTTGCAGTACACATTGCATGCTTGTGCAGTCCAATCGCGAACAGTAAAATAACATTAGTAAAACAATTACGAACGCAAATTAAAAAATATATTCAAAAATAAAACGAGAAGCTGGGTATTTTCAAAGCAGCGTTTAATGAATACTGAAAAACACGATAAAGGTGGTAATAAGATCAACCGTGCATTAATGCCTCCTAACTCCTGGGCTCTGACCGCCTTTACTAATGGGAAGGAAGCAGTGGCGTACAGTCTATATAGACAAAGATACATTGTCTACGTTGACAATTTGCTATTGACATAGAAAAATAAAAAAAGTCATGTCAGAAAATAGATTAGAGATCAAAATGATAGTGATGGTGATGTAAAAGTTGAAGAAAATAATTTTGCTAGTTTTTGTCTACTCTGATCAGAATGCCTATGCACGTCACTGGAAGGAAGTAGGATCAAGCTTTGGTACACTACGCTGACCTAATGTATATTGGTAGACCTGACATCCACACATTTTTTTCTTTAATAATTTTCCGGTGTGCTTTTTCCCTCATAATATCTTCACTTACCATAAGCTGCCTCTCTCTTTGTCAAAAGCATTTCAACTGCTATTGAACTTCACTCGAAAGTTTGTAGCATACCTTGTAGAAAAAGAATAATTAAACCGTGGTTGACACCTGGTTTACTACGCTGTATTAGACACAAAGATAAACTCCATCGCAAATTTAAAAAACAACCAAGTAACAACATCTTAGAAGTCTCATACAAACGTTACCGCAATTTTTGTAACTCACTCATTAGGAAATTAAAACGCAATTACGAGAAATCACTACTTGAGTCCGCAAAAAGTAACAAAGAAAAATGGAATGCAATAACATCTATTATCAACTCAAAAAAAACAAAAACAACAGCTTTTGAACTCATAAATGATAAAAATTCCAGCATAATAGAAGTAAATAACTACTTTTCTAATATAGGCAGGAACTTAGCTGAAGCGATAGTACAACCAAGATCTAATAATGTCTCACCACATAAACATAAATTTGGTGCATCAAACTCTATGGTGTTACTTTCCCCTGATGAATCTGAGATTGAGTCCCTAATCAATGGACTGAAAAATAATTGTGCCACTGGTTGGGATTCTATTCCAGCGAAATTATTAAAACTGGCAAAACATATTATTGTTCCATATCTTACAATTCTTGTTGATTTATGTTTTAGTCAAGGTGTATTTCCTTCTGTTTTTAAGAAATCTCTTATAACACCGATCCACAAAGGTGGGGATCGGTATTGTGTCACTAACTATCGTCCGATTTCAGTCTTAACATCATTGTCAAAGGTTCTGGAGAGGGCACTAAACAATCGTTTAATGAAATATTTAGAACAATACAGTATATTATCGGACAATCAATTTGGGTTCCGGTCAGGAACGAGTACAGATGTTGCTGTAAGTCAATTAATAAGTTACGTAACCAATCAAATTGACAGTAAAAAGAAATGTCTGGGTGTTTTCTTGGACTTAGCAAAAGCCTTTGACACGGTATCGATCCCCAAACTTGTGAATAAACTTGATAATGTTGGAATTAGAGGAAACGTTCTAAACATTTTTAAAGATTTCTTAACTAACCGAAAACAAAAGATAAGAATAGGTGGACTGGTAAGTCCGGAAGCAACTGTTACCTTTGGTGTCCCTCAGGGCAGTATCCTCGGCCCAAGCCTTTTTCTAATATATATAGATGAGCTGTGTCAACAATCTCTAACTAACGGAAAGATATTTACTTACGCTGATGACACAGCCTTAATCTTTCACGGAGAGACTTGGGAAGAGGTTAAGGAAATCACTAATCTCGGGCTTTGTAAGGTTAGTAACTGGCTAAGATATAATACCCTTACGTTGAACATAGAAAAAACAAAATTTGTACAGTTTAATATTGCTAAATGCTCCCCACCCGATATTGGTGTCAAAATTCATTCTTGTAACTATAATGATACTATAAATTGTTGTTGTCTCCCCATTATGAAAACTACTTTCATAAAATATCTCGGCATCATTATCGATGAACATATTACCTGGCGCCATCACATCGAAATCACTGCGTCCCGTATAAGAAAACTCATTTGGGTGTTCAAGACCTTAAGACATGCCACAGATTTTACTCTTCTTCGTACAGTTTATTATGCTTTAGCACAATCTGTTATCGGGTACTGTGTTGGAGTCTGGGGTGGTGCCTGTAAGACATACATGATACATTTGGAACGAGCACAGCGATCTTTATTAAAAGTAATGACTTTCAGTCCTTTCAGATTTCCGACAAAATCTCTATATAAAAAATGCGATGTCCTTACTGTAAGGCAGTTGTATATTCTCCAACTTATCTTAAAACAACACAAAATGACTCCATTCCATAACTTTCGCCATACCTCTAGATCTAAGCGTACTATCACTAGTGTATATAAACTCCCTACATATCGTACAGCTTTTGCCTCTCGCCAACATACATATATGTCAAAGTTCCTGTACAACAAAATAAATAAAAATATTAATATAAATCATCTAACAACACATGAAGCAAAAATTAAGTGCAAAAATTGGCTACAACAATTAGATTATGACCAAACCGAGTTACTGATGAAATCATAATTATACCTCTATGTATATAAAAGAAAAAACTGGAAGCATGCCTCACACACACACGCAAACCAAAGATACACATACACACAAACACACACACACACACACACACACACACACACACACACACACACACACACACACATACATACACACATATACACACACACACACACACACACACACACACACACATACATACACACTTTGATTGTATTGTTTGTTGATTGTTGTTTTTTTTTTTTTCACATGTATATTAGTCACTAAGGAAGAGGACACTGACTTCTGAAACACAGGTCAAGACCTAGCTCAGAAGTCAGGGAACCTACTAAATGTAAAAAATTGTGGAAAATAAACATTATTATTATTATTATTATTACTTACAAATTTAAGAACGCGCAAAAATAAAAGCTATGAAGATGCGGTCAACACAATACACACCATTTGTGCTTTCCCGCCCTGCTGTAGGGCTCATTTCTGCATGCGTGTGCGCAGCTGATACTGAATTTTCGACATTAGTATCGCGTGCTTAAAAAATTGCCATTTTAGGCACCATAGTCAACATACTAACAATTATCAATAATAACATATTATATTAACTAATATTATCACTCTCCGTTTATTTGCATTACTGTACGTATAATTACTATGTGTTGGTGTTCAATAGCGCTCTGGTAAACGGTCGTGTAAAACCAAGATGGCCGTCCTCGGCGAAACGTCGGCAAACTTGATTTGTGACTCGCCCCACAAAGTAATACCGTGTGAGTGGTGCCAACATTCCAGTTGGAAAATTTCATACCGTCTATAAAATTCATAGCGAAAACAAATTTGTCCGTTATTTCAGATCTAGAGGTTTAATTCCATTTTCATTTCTATTTTTAGCATTGAGATGAACTTTTCAACATCACTGTTCTCTTTTGGGGCTATAAATTTTTGTTAGCGTATCTTCAGCTCGTGATGAAACTTGGCAAGGATTTCTAAAGAATTTTACTTATTTTTCGCATTATTATAAATTCTTTTAACAAAATGCATGATAAAATATAATAATAATAATATACAATAATAATAATATACAATAATATTAGCCCTGTAATATTACTGTCCCACTGCTGGGCACGGGCCTCCTCTACTAATGAGAGGGGTTAGGCCTTAGTCTACCACGCTGGCCTAAAGCGGGTTGGTAGACTTCACATACCTTCGAAATTCTTGTGGAGAAATGCGGGTATGCAGGTTTCCTCACGATGTTTTCCTTCACCGTTATAGCAAGCGATATTTCACAATGAAAACACACTTAACATAGAAAAGTCAGAGGTGTGTGCTCTTTTTGGGGTTAGACTCGAAATCGTTGATAAAATATACAACTGAATACATGTATAACCAACGGCTTCTTAGATGAACCATATGCTTCTCTTATTAACAACTGCATACATTATTTACGATTAAGTAACAATCAAACTCAGACGAAGTTGTAAGTGGGAAAACGTCATAAAGTTTTAAAGACCCCAAAAGTCAACAATGGTGAACCCAAAGTAAGGTAAAAGTAGAAAAATGAATTGAATTAAGCCGACTTATCACTTCTCCAAAATCACTCTGAAATTGTTATTCGAACTTTACAAGAAAATGTATGAAATCTATTCCGATCGTCAGTTAAACGGATTGCCATTTCCAAATTGCTCCTACTATGCCCATCAGCTATATGTCTATTTGTTTCATTTAGGTAATGAAAGCTGGCGTCCACAGAGTATATACCCGATAAATCAACTAACATTGCGTCCATACAAACGGATAGTGTGTACCTGAATGCGTGAATTTACCAACGTTGCAACCAATATTTGTTATTTGAAAATAAGTGCTGCGCTCGGCGTTTTACACAATGTCAAGTAAACGCTGGAGAGTTTAGAAATGATAGCTTGCATCCACGTGACACGGTCTTAGCTTAGTTAAAACATTTAAAAGAGGAATCACCAACAAGGTGGACCGACGACCTGATAAAGGTTGCAGGAAGTCGCTGGATGCAGGCTGCTTCCAACAGGTCGATCTGGAAAAAATGTATAATATGTATAAATTATAGACAAATTGAGGGACTCCTCCTTTTTGGTAGTCGGTTAAAAATAAGGCTAAAGTAGAAGGGGGCTGCGGCATGCATTCTTCTGTTATGAAAAACCGCCGTAGGCCAATCTTCAATAGTTGTTAATAAGTAAGTGATATGGTGTTTGGTTTGAGATCGGAAATAACAGGAATGGTAAATGAAGCGATTATATTACGCCAATACTTCATAGTCGCCTCCTTGGTCAAGTGGCAGCATGTATGGTCTGTGGGCCGGGAGGTCTTAGGTTCGATTCCCAGGTCGGGCAAAGCTAATTTTCTAATTTAATTTGCCCGGGACTGAATCCTCATAGGGGGTTGACGTCAGACAGGCGACCGGTCGTAAAAACTAAGTTAAATCCTCTCTGCAACTTGCTTGAATAGTGTGTTGCGCCGACTCCACATTAAGGTGGGATAGGGACAGGTAGAAAAAAAAAACTTCGTAGCGACACAATAACCGCAATATGTGAGGCCAAGTTTAATCTAAAAGTGTAATAGCAAGATGATTTTACAATACCATTTAAGTCCCCATAAGCAGCAATAGCTCAGTTAGGAATGGTACGGACTGCCGAGACAAGTGTCGGAGGTTCGAGACCAACCCGAAAATGGAGCATACACCTCTGACTTTTCTATGTTAAGTGTATTTTCATTGTGAAATATCGCTTGCTATAACGGTGAAGGAAAACATCGTGAGGAAACCTGCATACCTGAGAATATCTTCACAGGAATTTCGAAGGTATGTGAAGTCTACCAACCCGCATTAGGCCAGCGTGGTAGACTAAGGCCTAACCCCTATCATTAGTAGAGGAGGCCCGTGCCCAGCAGTGGGACAGTAATATTACAGGGCTAATATTATTTTTTATTATTATTAGCTGTATATTTTTGTCAAGTTACGATAATAATAATAATCTACCAATTTCCTGTTTCCATCGCGTGTTATTGAAGTAAATTAATGTGTTTCCTCCCCGTGTTTCAGTTAACGACACTGAGAAATGTTTTCAAACAAACGTTGACATTTTCGCCCATTAATATTTAATTTAATACTTTAAAAGAATTCCATTTACTGTCGTTACGAAAAAAGAATCAAAGCGATGTTAAAATCAAAATATTTAAAGCAAAAGTGACTTTGTTTTTTAAAAGGTAAACTTTATAAAAAGTTCTATCATTTATTAAAGTTATTTTCAATAAAATTAAAAATTACAGAGACTTTTAACAGCTGTTTTAGTTTTAAGTTTTCGTTTTAACATTCATTTTTTTCTCAAATATATGTATTTTTTGAAAGGGCTTTTATAGGAAAGATTTTAGATTACAAGTGTTAATAGTTGTAGTAGTCCTTTAATTATTTTTTATGGCATACAACAATGTCACCCCAGAGGATACATAGGCTCACGCCTATATCTCTTAAAGAGAGAGAGAGAAAGAGAGACAGAGAGAGAAATAAAACACCCACCTCTCGTCGAGCTCGTGTCCGGCCCAGATGTAGGGAAACCAGCTTATTGACATATCGGGCTTAAATTTTAGACTCAGGGTTGATACCAAATAGGGAAACTCAATATCACTTTTCCCGACCCGGGGATAGAACCCGAGACCTCAAGACGCTCGTCGTACATACAATACATCTTCGAAACCTAGAAAAATTTACAACTTTCTAAACTGCACCAAATTAACTGCTACACAGTCGACGTTATTAATATTACGTTCCATTTCAGCTGCAGTAAATCAAGTACTACCTAGTATATTTGTTTACAACATTTTAACGGCAGGCTAACATGAAAACAGTAACAATAGTAGTGATTTGTGAGGCGTTCCGTTCTACGCAGATAGAGATATGGAGTGCCAACTTTGAAATTGGAATATTGTATATTTGGACTGTAAAGCTGACATGACGAAATGTGGCTACATACGTAATGTGAATTAAAGATAATGCTTTGTTTGAAACTTTTATAATTTAAACATAAACATAAACATAAGCTCACGCCTGTATCCTCGAAGGGGTAGGCAGAGGCGCACTAGCGAACTAGAACACCCACATTTCGCCGAGCTTAGTTCCGTCCCAGATGTGATAGGGGGCGAGCCTATCGCCATATCGGGCACAAATTCCAGACTCCGGGCTGATATGGAAAAATCCAATATCACTTTGCCCGACCCGGGGATCGAACCCGAGACCTCAGAACCGTAATCGTACCGAAATACCACCACGCCACCGAGGCAGTCATTTTATAATTTAATCTACCATTTATCATCTAGTCACCCGGCTCGATCGGTTTGATACCACTGTCTCACAGAAAACCGAACTAAAGTCGCAGCTCGCTGTTGCGTTTATGTGCGATTTTTCGTGGCCCAACTCACCAATTTTCAATGGGCAACGCACCCATGATTCCTTGGTATTATGGTACACACTGGCCAAACTAATGTTAGTGAATCGTTGCCTGTTACATTCACACAAACAAAATTTCGCTGTTGTGTGACTACAATAGGCATAGATTCGCGAGCATTCGTTCGAGCGGTGTGTACCCGCCATTAATGGGCGGTGGAGATCACTTACCATCAGATGATACATCAGACTTACCCACTGCAGTCAGTGGTACTGCAACATGTAGCTGAATGAGAGGTACCTTTGTTGGTGCAATATTATGTATGACATAAGCTCACGCCTGTATCCCCGAAGGGGTAGGCAGAGGCGCACTAGCGAACTAGTACGCCCACATTTCGCCGAGCTTAGTTCAGTCCCAGATGTGATAGGGGGCGAGCCTATCGCCATATCGGGCACAAATTCCAGACTCCGGGCTGAAATGGAAAAATCCAATATCACTTTGCCCGACCCGGGGATCGAACCCGAGACCTTAGAACCGTAGTCGTACCGAAATACCACCACGCCACCGAGGCAGTCGAGGCAGTCGAGGCAGTCGAGGCAGGTATGATATGCATTATATTTTGTTTTTCTCTTAGTGAAGTAGTTTTATGTTTAGTATTGTACCAGCAATAAATGTTTTCTTTCTTTTTCTTTCTTTCTATGAATGGTGAAAAAATTAGCCCATTTTAATTTAATATATTATTTCGAAAATCGCCTTTTTTTGTTGCATGAGAATTATAACAAGACTGAAAATCATAGTTTAATAATTGCGACTTCGTTCGCCTGAAATCTATGTCAAGGAGACCATGGGACCATAATTTTTTCGACAGTATCCTACTATAATTTTAGACTTATAGCATGAACTATCTTTGCGACAAATTTTATCCAGATCTGCTTAGGCGTTCTAGCGTGATTAAGTGACAAACATCCTTCTATCCAAGCTTTATACCTAACTCGTGGTCGCCCAATGGTCGAAATTGTAGCAGCACAGTGCATTCTTGAACAATGACACATAGCGAAAACATGTGTGAACCAAACTTGGATTTGTTTTTTACCCGTGTGAACCACTTACTTGTGCGCGGTACTTAAGTGATTCGTTAATAGTTTAGTTTCGTATTTACAACGAGTTTTTTGTTCCCTATGCATTCCTTTGTATTTAATTTGTTATTTTAATAAATATTTGGTGAGAGTGAGAGGCACAGCATCCCTTACGGGATAGAGCAGTTCAATGAATCAGACTAGCTACCTTAAATACGGTGTTAGAAAATTCAGTCAACAGTATACCATTTGCATTGATCGCACACGCACAGTATTCCATTTGCATTGATCACGCACGCATAGTTTGCCTCTCTGAATCGCTCACACTTTACTGGCACCCAAGTCTTTCATTAACCATCAACATTACCCGATACAAGACAACTGCCAAAAAATTAAATTCTACCATAATTCTTTAAGTATGAACTTAAATAGGGTTCATTTGTCAAAAATAAATAAAAGCTTTATGTGCTTCTTCTCCATATACATTATAACTGTGTTAAATTTCACGTTAATCCGTTCGCACAATTCTCTAAGGCCGTGGACTCGAACCCAGCGGGTGCGGAGCGGCGATGGCGGTGGCGCGGAGAGCGGCGCGACGATCGATATAGCAATACGTTGCCGCTCCGCTCCGTTATAAACTCCGTTATAAACATCACTTAATATACTTTAAGTTATTAATTAGTAAGACATAAATCATTCGCAAAAGAATGTATACAATTCGTGATAAAAACATAGGCATATTGTCATACATATGCATGTAATACTTTATCAACGTTCTTTGTCTAAATGTATTAATCTCCGATAAGTATTTTATCGAAGGTATTATTCCAGAAACATTTTAATGACGTAAAGACATAGCGAATTTGTCGCCTCTTTGGTCTAATGGCAATGTATGTATATGGGCTGAAAACCGGGAGGTCCTGGGTTCGATTGCCAGGTCGGGCGTGGTGTTTTCCGAACACTATTTTCCCGGGACTAGATCCCCCAGATAGGGGATGACGCCAGGCAGGCAGCCGGTCGTAATACTAAAACAAATCCTTTCTGTAACATGCTTGAAAAGTGTGTTGCGCCGACCCCACATTAAGGTGGGATAAGGGCAGGTACAAAGAAAAAGAAAGTCAAAGCGAATATAAATAACGTGCGTGGAAGCCATTTATTTTAAAAGTAGAATATAAATAACAGAAAACAGTGTTAAAATAATTACAATACATAGTGTCACTTACATCCGTAAATAATTTTTAGTGACTTTATAATTCTTTAGATCTCTATATAGTCTGTAGAATGCCATGATCAACGTAAGTATTAATAAGTATAAAGTAAATAAAAGAAAGAAAAGTCATTGAGAAAAAGAAAAACTATTTTAAAAAGAAAGGTCTTTAAGAATAAAATTGTAATTCGAGTATCTAATAGCTAGTAAACCAACCAATAAAGAAGAAAAGTATAACAAAAAAATTTATCATATCTGAATTAATTTGTTTAACAAATAAGTTGCAAGTTTAATTCAACATAAGCTATTTTTGTGTATAAGCGATGTTTTATTTAACATATAAAATATTTATTTGCATAGAAATCATACTTGTTATTTTGTTTACAAAGTACATTTACATTCCATACACGAATTTAAAGAAAAAACAAAGAAACTTTTCTTATTTAAGTTCGACGTCGGGAATACATTTCTGTTTTAGATTTCAGTCTTGTGGTCATTAGAGCGTCGAGTTAGCATACATTTTAATATCATGAGACATCTGCTACGAACAAACTGGGCAACTTTCTTGGATGTCAAAACATTATTTTATTTATATCAACATTCTGCCACAGATTGTATAATATTAAAAGACTTTTAATAAGACTGCTTCTGTACATTATAAACTTTTCGTTAAAAGGTATTGCACCGCCAGATATATTTTTGATATTATTGTTAACGATCAAATTTGAACAAAGTATCCGTAATGATTTCTTAGATTTACGCGAATGTAATGTGTGTAAATAAAGCTAGATTTTACGGATTCTATCGCGATTTATTTTCTTTATGTTTCAAAAGCCCTTGAAAGACTAAAATTAAAAAACAAATGGCAATAGAATCCGTAACAACTAGTTTTATTTCAAAGTAAATAAATAAATACACCCAACAGTCATTTACATAGTCCTGACCCCATACTAGGTGTAACCTGTATCTTGGGTATCAGAAACTTCGAGAGACTTTCGGTCTCACAACACCCAGACCCGAAACAAATATCTATGGGCCACGCAGACGTTTGTCTCTGTGCGGGAATCGAACCCGTGACCTCACGTTCGTAAATCAAAGTATCCGTACCTAGTGACGTGTATAGACATTCCGAACAGAGTAGACAAAAATCTGACACAATAATTTTCTTCAACTCAAACTCTAAAACATAATCCGAGCATAGCTATTTTCAAAATTTGTATTTAGTCTGTATTTCATACTTTATTTATGGAAATAACAAATAGTTAGAGTAGACAGTGTCTCTTTGTCTATATGGACTGCACGCCACTATCCATACCCACATTACTTCAGTTTATAATAGTTCTCGTTTTATACTAACTTAATAAAATAGATACTCAAGCTCATGAAAAGTTCAGTACAAAGCGGAGGACAATAAGGGTAAAGGATTTAACTGCGGTCATTGTCCATAGAGTTACTGGATAATGGCTGGCTCGGAAATGCGATTGACAGGGTTGAGTAGTGTGACTGTTTTACCATTACACTGTGTTCAATCTTTCTTCCAATCTGCTCTAGTCCCACCTTAATGTGGGGTCACACGATTTCAAGCATGTTACGAAAACGATTTGGCTTCGTTTTTATGACCTTTTGATTGCGGTTTTCACACTGTTTTCAATATTTGGTAAATAACTTCAATTTGGTCTCTTCACCCTCTCTACATCTCTCGTCACCCTAAGGGCAAAGCCAGATAGGAGAGGCTTCAGACTTGGAAGTCTCCGTCGCATCGCGTTGATATGTTTTATATCGCGTCTTTCTACATTTTATAACATAAAACATAAGCTCACGCCTGTGTCTCCGAAGGGGTAGGCAGAGGTACACTAGCGAACTAGAACACCCACATTTCGCCGAGCTTAGTTCCGTCCCAGATGTGATAGGGGGCGAGCCTATCGCCATATCGGGCACAAATTCCAATTTATAATATGAAAGTTAGAACTGTGTCCACGCCCCGTTCAAATTTTGCATCTCTTCTATGTTCTCTGGATATTATGCCCCTTAAAAAAAACATTTACGCACTTTTTAACTTTTAAACTAATTTGCCCGTTTTATTTTCAGTAAATGTGACGCACTAACAAGCACTGTTTTGTTATCGCGGGAAAAAGTGTTTTAACCAGTGACGACAGTGACAAACTAGATTTAAAGATAAAAACCTCGTAAATCTTTTTATAAGTACAACTTAGATAATATAACCCCTATGTTTCTAACAAGAAAATAGAGAAAACAAAGTTGTGCCTACGATGCTCGGTACGTTTATTCCAGACGATTTGTATAGCAATATAGAGGTAGTTATGAAACAATACTCTATTATTTAACAACTTATATAATATACAATAATATACTGTTGGATTATTCCATATCAGCTCGGAGTCTGGAATTTTTGCCCAATATGGCGATAGGCTCGCCCCCTATCACATCTGGGACGGAACTAAGCTTGGCGAAATGTGGGTATTCTAGTTCGCTAGTTCACCACTGCCTACCCCTTCGGGGATACAGGCGTGAGCTTATGTTATGTTATGTTATGAGTATTACGTCACAAAATCCATGTATATTAAAATATTCAATAATTACACTCGAATAGAAATACGCTCATGGCGTGTGTAATCGGATCATGAAGCATGTTTGCCAAGTGTATTAGTAACCTAAACACAGCTACAAATTCAATCCAAATTACCGTGGCCTCTGCAAGTTCAGTAAATCGCATTCCAAGACCCTTATTACTTTAAAGACAAGGGAGGAAGAGCAGGCCAACATAAGCGGTCGATGTACATAATATACAATAACATCGGCGACAGAATTAACTAGAGCGAGTAATGTTTGACGGCGTGTTATTTAGACAGAGCAAGTAGCTCTGATTAAGTTATCCTGCTCGATTTATATATAAAATTTCCGGTACTATGCCCAAACAATGCATAAGAGCACTGATAGCCTAGTGTGCCTGTCTTCGGATCAAAAAAAGTTTAGATCTGACGAAGTATATATTATGCAAGCTGGTATAGATTCTGGTGATCACCTACAACAGTGGCTCTAGCAGGAATATTTTTGAAAATCGAATTAGTATTGACTATGATGATAGCCGATGGGGCAGAAAAGTTCTCGAGTGGAGACCACGTACCGGCAAGCGCAGAGTAGGACGTCCACCTACAAGGTGGACCGACGACCTGATAAAGGTCGCAGGAAGTCGCTGGATGCAGGCCGCTTCCAACAGGTCGATCTGGTAATCTTTGGGGGAGGCCTATGTTCAGCAGTGGACGTCCTATGGCTGATGATGATGATGATGATGACATTTGTATGAACTATTAACCATACGCAACACCACCAATGCTCGCTCCGCTGACGGTCGCTAGTTTTTTAGATTAGAAGCTTATGCCCAGCAATGGGACATTAATATCACAAGACTGATATTCTTATACTATTACATAACGATAAGATCCAAACACAACGAAGCAATTAATGTAGCTATTGAAAATATATTGAAATTTAAGCTATTCCTTCACAAAACAGCGTCTAGACGATTTTCATTATAGCAGGGCGGACTTGTTTTAATAATTCTGTTTCGTGATTTAATACGTAGATATTAAACGAGTTTATTTATGAACGGCTTTAAAGGCTTTAGTTTTCATTATTTTTGTAACAGAGCTTTATGGTATTCATTAACCGAGGAGTGAGCTATTCCCAAAATAATTGAATCACAATTCTTTATGTTTATAGTAAACTCAGGTTTTTACCTCTATTTTCTATATCGCAAGGATTCTTAGGGCGAATTGCAGCGCTATTACTAATGTAGAGTTACATTTTATCTTGATTTATCCTATAGCTCATTCCTATCTTTAAATCAAGATTTGGGATAAATAGAGATTTATTTTGCTGCAAATTTATTTATTATAAAAGCAAAGTGCTTTATTAACTTAAAGAGAACGGCAAAAAGAATAGCTTTCCATGCAAATTTAATTAATTTAACACGATACAACCACTTTTGCGTTAATATCTTCATAGTGAATACTTTTGTCTTTTTGTTTACTTATTTTCTTTATTTACCCAGAAAGTATTGAATCATAACAATTAGAAGAGAACATAACAACAACAATCATAACAACAAGAACATATTACACAAAGCAAATCGGACTGATTCCAACATAAAAGCTTTTATCAAAATTGAACCAACAAATAAAGAACCACATAACGTCAATATTCAGTTTAACAACTACATAATAAACCAATACCGCTAACCGGATCCGTATATCGAATTTCAAGTTAATTAACTCGTCTAATTATAGTGACGTGATGCTGAAGACTAGTGGGACGTAAATAATGTTGCCAAAAAGCGAACTATGAACTCTACGTCGGTTTTCTGTGAGACAATGGTGAGAAAATGCTGCGTTTTATTTTTATTAGCATAGACTGGCACACGAGCAGATGGGTCACCTGATGCTAAGTGATCTCCACCGCCCATAGATACCCAAGACAAAAGGAATCATGGGTGCGTTGCCAATCTAAAAGGAGGAAATGGAAGGGGAGGGAAAAAGGGATTGGGAAAGGAAGGGAGGGAAGTGGGCGACCGGAAATCTCACTCACCGAACGAAACGCGACAGCAAGCTGCCACTTTACGTCGGTTTTCTGTGAGACAGTGGTATCAAACCAGTCGAGCCGGCCCAATCGTGCTGTAGATGTAACTGTCTACAGCGTGACTCTACCACTCAAAGTACTGTGTACACTGTCTAGAATGTAGCTCTACTACTCAAACTATATTTTGTAATCACTTTATGACTTGATACAAAAATTACTATATGACTGCCTCGATGGCGTAGTTGTATTTCGGCACGACTACCGTCCTGAGGTCTCAGGTTCGATCCCCGGGTCGGGCAAAGTGATATTTGATTTTTCCATATCAGTCCCGAGTCTGGAATTTGTGCCCGATATGGCGATATGCTCGCCCCCTATCACATCTGGGACGGAACTAAGCTCGGCGAAACGTGAGTGTACTAGTCGCCTATGCCTACCCCTTCGGGGATACAGGCATGAGCTTATGTAAATAACAATGAAATCTAGAAGTTGCAAAAAAGAACCCTTTACTGGTTTACTTCGGTAGTAATAATTAAAAAAAAAACTAGTCGAGCGGCCCACTTATGCTGTAGACTGTCTACAACGTGGCTCTACCATTCAAAACATTGTCTTTTCTATTCACTTTATTACTTGATTCGAAAATTAGTACCATTAACTTTATCAGCACCAGCTTTAAAACTCTACAAGTCACGTCATCAATAGCAACCAGTTTCAATGGGCAGACAAATGTGCATCCATTATGGACGTGCAATAACAGAGACTAGTATCCATCAATATCGGCCGCACTAATTCCACAGACTGCTCCGTCCATCGCTACTCTATTAATAGAGATATGGGTTTAAGCCGCACCCTCAGTGAAAACACTAAATATTTCACTAGTGTTGTAGGCTAACTTTTGAATCTCGATTCGATTTCGACTACGATTCGATTTCATTTAGTGACTTATAGTCACGGGCGGCTCGGCCTCCAGTGGCCCATACGCTTATGTAACATACATATATATGTGCCGCCTCCGACGGGTTAAATTCCACCGAAATCAAGTAAAAAATGCACTAACGTCGCGATAAAAATTAACAAATGACATTTTCTAGAATCCAACGAGACATTAATTAGGGCACTTTTTATGTAACTCGATTTCGATGGAATTTTAAGTCACTAGATGAGATCAAATCGAATCGATGGTCAAAAGTCAGGGGGCTGAAATCTACGGAGAATATGCTTGTTCATTGAAATTAAACTATTCTCAGTCTGACCCGTGACCACGAAGGCTGCAAAGCTTTCGAAACGTCGGACATAAAAATTAAAACCAAATCGTGATATAATCCGTAAAAATAGTTTAATTTCAATGAATAACATTCACGTAAACCTAAGAAATCATTAAATATGCTTGTTTATTAGTTTATTTGCATCCGTCCGTGGAATTCTTTCACATCATATTTCCATTGTTTCTCCATATTTTTAAACATCTCATCACACGCTCTCACCACTCACCTAGTGACTCGTAGAGGTATTAAGGTAGACAAAAAATGGCATAATATTTTTCCAATTCTTGCTTTAGTACAAACCCATGACCAATTAAGATATAAACCAAACGCGGCCAAAATAAAATATGTTCTAGGTGATTAAGCAGATTGTCTTCAGCAAGTTATGTTTGACGAATAATAATCATTAATTAATCTATCTACTTTAGTGTAATCCATAAAAGAAACAATAAACTAAGAAAAATACAAAACAAATTATACTATGCGATTCAAATAATAATAGGAACGTCAATGACCTCTATGTGTCAAATGTCACTTGAAAGTGAAAAAACGTCTAAATTTATTATAAGGTTTCGTCAAAAACTTTGCTTTTCAAGTGACATTTGATAGTCATTGACGTTCCTATTCTTATTTGAATCGCATTCTATAAAGCATAAAAGACGGTCTTATCGCTATCGGAATTTTTTTCTATACAACCTTTGGATGGACTCGAAAGACTCAAAGAAGAAAACATGGGTGGTAATGAAAGAGAGAAATAAGACGGTAAAGACTGATATAAAGGTGTGTGACTGTTTGGTGTATTAATTAAATTAACAACAAACATTAATTAATTAATACATAAACTCCATAAAATAACATAAATATTAGTCTAATTATTTGTCTTCCGTCAAAACACATCTGTCTGCTTTCACATTAGCTTTAATTATAACAGAGCACTATAAATACGGGCGGGCGTGCATTTAGCACTAGACAGTTCGGCTAATTGCTGCCTACTATGCCGGGTATTAGAGTGACGTCACAAAAATAACGTGATATTTAAATTGTATGACTACGTATTTTTAGATATACCAGAAAGAAATGAAATGTTGGTGCATAACTTAATTAAATAAATATCCAGTTTATATTTGTTAAGCATTTGTTAAGGAATAAGAGACATAGTGCAGGTAGTTCCCCCACACTGGTCACTAAGTTAGAATCCGTCATATAACGTGATAGGTGATATTGCCATATTGGATAGGAATTTCTCGAATAACATAACAAGCTCACGCCTGTATCCCCGAAGGGGTAGGCAGAGGTGCACTCGCGAACTAGAACACCCACCCACATTTCGCCAAGCTTAGTTCCGTCCCAGATGTGATAGGGGGCGAGCCTAATAATATATTGTCAGATGTTTTTGAAAATAGAATGTTCAATAAAAATTGTGATTGCCTTAGCTAAAATTTTTCACTGAATTAAAGAGGCGTGTGTCTACAAATGAATTTTAACAAACGTGTTAATTTAATACTTTTTAATGAACCACATCTACCTAATGTCTATGTGATTGATATAATTTTCTCACAGTGACCATAATTATATTTATTTCATGCAATCATTAAATGAAAACGACGCGTCATTTTAAAGAAAACAACTTCAATTCCATGCACTTAAGCCATTAACAGGCCTTAAGAAAGTCAATTTAAGTAATTACATGAAGCTAAGTAGAAACGATACTAGGTGGAGGATCGTGAAACGACCCCTCGTGGCTGCCACATGCAATATGCCTTCATTTGCATATCTCAACGGTTACGGTCAGGTCATTGAGCAATTTTAACTAAGATAGGGTTAGCGTGAGCTCGCACTGAGAATAGAATTGTAGGGCGAGTAAGTAAAGACTTCCGGAGCATAGCCTGTAGGGTTGTCTTTCTTCTTTTAATATAGATAATAATAATAAAAACAAAGAAGAAAGAAGGAAAGAAAAACACTTTATTTGTCACAGACACTAAGGTACATTAAAAAAAAGTTAATATTTAAAACATAGTAATAGCTAGCCGTGACTGTGACAGGTAGGTGACCACTCAGCATAATATTGTAATGTGGCGACAACCACAGTACAACGCTGGTTTTCAATGGTCACCTCGTATGACGTGCGGACGCTGGCCATGTAAAAAAGTAACATAACATAAGCTCACGCCTGTCGCCTATATGCCCGGAGGGGTAGGCAGAGCCGCACTAGCCAACTAGTACACCCACATTTCGCCGACCTTGGTTCCGTGCCAGATGTGATAGGGGACAAGCTATCGCCATATCGGGCACAAATTCCAGAATCCGGGCTGATATGGAAAAATCCAATATCACTTTGCACGAACCGGGGATCGAACCCGAGACCTCAGGACAGTAGTCATACTGAAATACAACTACGCCACCGAGGCAGTACAGACAGAAAAAAGTAAAGATAATAAATATAATAAATCTGCATAAATTATACTTGTTTTGACCCTTTCTTCCCGAAATGGTTTCAACAAAAGGTGGTTTCTTCGTAAGGACTATAGTAACCCAACATGGAAAGAAATTAAGATCGGAATGGCTTAAGGTTCAGGCCTCCGGCACTCACCATTACCGTATGTAGTGCAACATTGTCTAAGCTGTTACTTTATATTAGAAAGAAAAGTAAGAAATTTATTATTACTGGACTACATAATAAATATATACAAAAAATACAATAAAAAAAATTAAAATATATAAAATATTGTTTTTGTGACACACTGATATAAACCGTTTCAGTCAGTCAAATGATGTCGGGAAAATTGACCACAATATAGATTAGGGGCGTTTTAGCAAGATCATTTTATAATTATTTTTTTTGCTGTCATTTATAATATTCTATCAAACATTAATAAACTCCTTCCATTGAATCCATCATCGTAATCTTTTATATTTATCCATAGATTTTATTATCTTACATCGGTACTTGGACAAGAAAAATAAATCTCAGACCACGTTAATAAAGTTCGAAATATATTTCAGCATTTTTAGGTATTCGATCCCTATTTTAATAATGAAGAAAGATCTAAGGATTACACAAAAAAAAGAAAATCATGTCTCGCATTGTCGCCCAAGGTGAGGTCCGAAATAAATCTCTAATTTAATAACAGCGGTACGAAAATGTCCAATATATTTTCGTTAGGACATCGCGTTTGACATCGGACACAAACCATTCGACGACTCGAACAATTTATGGCCAACATAATAATTATATAATTGATAATTTGTCTTCGTTTGTCACCTGACATGGTCTGATATTTTTCGGTTTCATTCAATACGACGGCACAGGTCTTATTTCTCATAATTGGTCTATTGGCAGTTTACTTTCACTAAATAGAAAACGTATTTCAAAAAAGTCGCCTACTAGGTCTAGCGGCAGCATATATGGGGTGTGGACCGGGAGGTCCTGGGTTCGATAGCCAGGTCGGGCAAAGCGATTTTTCTAATTTGATTTGCCCGAAACTGGATCCCCCAGATGGGCATAGACGTCAGGCAGGCAGCCGGTCGTAAAAACAAATCCAAATCATTTTCTGCAACATACTTGTGACACAAAGTGAAACAAAGTGTATTGCACCGACCCCCCATTAAGGTGGGATAAGGGCAGGTAGTAAGAAAAAATAAATATTTCGAAGAAGAATAAGTAAAGAAAAAAACGGCGCTGCAGCGACACGTATCAGAACCCAAACTCCAGAAGGTACTGATGAGTTCATAGATTTGTCAAGGTTAGGTTTGTCAAAACTGGTGACTATTTAGCCAAGTACAAATACAATTGGCACCCGCCAGCTTCCCATTAACAAAAACATTGGTTGGAAGGGGTTAGGCCTTAGTCTACCACGCTGGCCTAATGCAGGTTAGTTGATTTCACATACTTTCGAAATTCCTGTAAAGAAATTCTCGGGTATCCAGGTTTCCTCACGATGTTTTCCTTCACAGTCAAGGCAAGGGATGTTTCACAATGAAAATACATTTAACATAGAAAAGTCAGAGGTGTATGCTCCATTTTGGGGTTGGTCTCGAACCTCCGATACTTGTCTCGGCAGTCCTTACTTAGCTATAGCTGCTTTTCGGCCGACTTCCACAAAAGGAGGAGGTCCTCAATTCGTCGGCACTTTTTTTATGTATGTTACTCGATATCCGCCAAATGTGGACCGATTTTCAAAATGATTTGTGTTTGATAGCGTTTATTTCAAGAGTGGCCCCATATAAATTTGGTCACGATCGGTAAATTGGAAATTGGTCAGTTAAGATTTTAAACTTGTGATTATTTGCACGTGTACTTATCCATATTTTAACGATACAGAAATACAATCTTTATAACATGAATACTTAAATTAAGAATTAATTTGTCTCTGTTCTTCTCCAAGCCGTAGTTCACCACGTCTGAGATTACAATTCCATTCAATCCGATTTGTGGTTGTTATCTATTGCGAGTAATTCCTTATCTCTCAGTCAAAGAAAACTTACTTGCAACTAAGTCTGGTTAATCTCAACATAGATAAAGTTGTCTTTGTTCTGGAGCCAAAGTGAGGGCATTAAGCTGCGGTCTCACCAGATAGGCGCGAGCAAAATTAACAGTGTGCAAGAAAAACACCTCGAATAGTGTCACTTTAATGGTGGAAAAGTACTAACGGTGTACAGTATGCAATAAAAAGTGACATAATCGTGAGACATGTGCGAGGAGTGAGTCAGATAGACACTAGCAAAGAGTGTGTGCGTTCGAAAAAAAGGACCACACGCATCCTCGCACCATTCAGCAACATTTTATTTCATTACGTCGCGTCGTCATGTATTTTTAGGCCACTGACTGTCACTCCTCGGTTCCTCGTGTAGCTCTACTATTAGTTTTTTTTTATTTCACGTTAGTATGTTAAATATTTGCATGACAAACACCCGAGCGTCTCTAGCAGTTACATGAGGAGTTGACGTTTTCCATGCAAATTATTTACGTAGTCGATAGCGTAAAAGGACAAAAAATCATGGTCGAGTTACTGCAGTAGAGAGAGTCAGCGAGTCCATAGCTCTGCTACACATCTTCGCTCCGCTCATTTTTGTCGCACATCTCTAGTGGAAACGCAGCCTTATGTGACCTTTGGCTATCAAATGAGGGCCTAGCGTCGCCGTCCCTTATTACACACACAATAGTGTCTTCAACGGATTAACATAATTCTCGTGTAATTGTCTATTACGCGGACCAATGTTGAAAATGTAGGCGTAATGAAATTGTTTTCAACCTAACTAATTATAATTAATTATCGTCTGTGCCAATTAAATGTTAGCAAAACCATTGAACAAACGTTTACCATATGTAATCATGTATAAATTTATAGATGGGCCTTACTAATGAAAACAGTTTAGCTGAGCAAATGGTAAAGAATAGTCTGTCTCTTTTATTTTCAAACATTGTGGCACAAGGAAAAAAGTGACAGAATATTCTTAGCCATTTCAGCTTCAGCTCAGCTAAACTGTTCTTATAAGTATGGCTCATTATGTTAAGTAATAGGTCTGGGTATTGTGAGACCGAAAGTCTCTCGTAGTACCTAACACCCATAACACAAGAATCATATCTTAGTATGGGATCAGCGGCTCGAACAGGGAAATCTCTGACAATCGTAAATGTATTCGAGCTCGCTGCGCACTGATGACATTTGGTTAATATTTCATAGACGTGCATCGAGTTCGAATACATTTACGATTGTCAGAAATTTTCCTGCTCGGGCCGCAAGACTTGACAGGGCTATGTGTGTGACTGTTGGGTGTTATTTATTTATTCATTAGGCTAATTAGTTGCAAAATTATATAAAAACTGATCACGCTTATTCCATATTGTGGGTGCTGGGTGTTGTAAGACCAAAAGTCTCGTAGTTCCTGATACCCACGACACATGACTCGATCATAGTGTGGGGTCAGGACTATGAGTGCGCCTGTTAGGTGTTAGTTATATATAAAAAATCCTAAAACAAAATTATTAAAAAAAAATAGCATCTAAAGAATACGCTACTTATATCCTTCTACATTCCTAACGCGAACAACTCGCGCTCAATTTCAACCGCATCAAACTTTTAAATAGCCTATACATTAAGTAATGCTGAAGTCCCTGCGGGCTGGAACTCCCGGCTTGTTATCAACTAGTTGGCGCGAGACTGCGAGGCGCTGTTTGCGTCAGACGTCAAACGCAAGGAGTTGCGGCTGTGGCCGAGAGTTACGCCGCAACCGCATTCTGCGCGTGACACTGGCCGTTTTGAACACTTCAATGGTATATAGCTGTTGAAAAATTTGCGGCTTTGATCTTGTTTATTATTAGCTGATTTAGGACGACTGCAGCTCTCTCGATTTATCTTAATTCTTTATTTAAATCTACTAGATTTATCTTCTTCAATATACCAATGACACTTACGTTAAATTGAGTTTAGGAGTCTGCAAGTCGCTTATAGTCTATTCCAAATTAGTTGCCTTCTTGGTCTAGTGGCAGCGTATTGGACTGTAGGCCGTTCAAATCCCAGGTCGGAGAGTCCCACAAAGGAGGGAACAAGGACAGGTAGAATAAAAATGTGTTTCAAAAATTAACATGCGAATAAGGCACCATCTTGACGACATACACAAAAGAAGTTACATACACTCTTAGACCAACCACATTCCGCCGAACTCATTTCCGTCCCAAATCCTTTCTGCAATATGCTTGAAAAAGTGTGTTGCGCCGACCCCACATTAACATGGGATAAGGGCAGGTAGAAAGAAAAATGTGATAAGCGAGCTTCATACTCCGTTCCATACTCCGACCTGATACTGAGCAAAAAAAACAATATCACTTCCCCGACCCGGGTGTCAAACCCGATACCTAAGCTGTAACCACGCCACCGACGCAATCATAATAAATCACAGTTTAATTATGACTAACTGGAATGTCCCGTACTTTCTGCAGTACATAATATATAAATTATTTATCAGTTTGAATAATTTAATAAAGAGATATCTACTCGTTAACCGATCTATGGGAATAAACACATGTCACAGCTTGAAGGTAGAATATGCAACGTGACATTATAAAGGCCAATTACTGTGGAATTCCCATAAATACAGATATTTGAATTTACTCGTGAATCGTGCACTTATTGTTTGTGTATAAGGCTGAGATCTATAGAGCGAACTTCGACTAAGTTTAAGTCAAAGTAACGAACTCGGTGAGGATTTGGAATTGTTAAACCGAACTTTGCCTTAGTCCGAATAATTTTTTACAAGAAAAACAAACTGACAGGCAGACTAAGCAAAGATTTTCCTGTAAAAAATGACTCGGACTAAGTCACAATCCTCGCTGAGTTCGTTACTTTGACTTAGACTTCGTCGAAGTTCGCTATATAGATTTCAGCCGAGACTTCATATCCGATTGTCTTGGAAGGAGGGTAATGTTTTTCGTATGTATTGCCGAAATAGCAGCTATAGCTCAATTGGTAGTGGTAAGCACTGCCGAGACGAGTGATGGAGTTTCGAGACCAACCCCAAAAACAGCATGCTTACATGCTGACCCCTGTTATTGTGTGTAGATTTTTCTATGTTAAGTCTGTATTCATTACGAATTCTCCCTTACTGTAGCGGTGAAGGAAAACATCGTGCGAAAACCTGCATATGTACCTAAAAATTTTAACATAATGAGATGACGTTTAATTCATCTCAGATGTGGGAGTGATATACATAGGCTATAATATTATTGCCCATGCGAATTAAAAAGGGGAGGGGAAATAAACAGAAGAAAAAAATTACAATAAAGTCGGTATCAAATTAATGAACAGTATAGTACTCTCTCTGAAGCTGGAGAATATCTAAATAAAACAGAAAAATAAAATTGAAAGTATAACGAGAGAGAATAAGCCCAGTACAGCCGAGCACGAAAAACTAATGTAAATGTAAATGTATTCGAATTCGCTGCGCACTGATGACGTTTGGTTAATATTTCATACAAATTTCATAGACGCGCATCGAGTTCGAATACATTTACGGTTGTCAGAAATTTTCCTGCTCAGGCCGCTGATATAAATTCAATCTATTGAGAACTTGTTTTTAGTAATTTGGTTTTTTAATATAATGGAAATACATATGTACTTGTTGATAAAAATCTTCCCAAAAATCCTGTAGCGAACGTGGCAACTTGGAATCTTTCATAAATTATTGTAGATGTTATGTTCCTCGATGTAGATATTATGAAAGGCTTATTATAACATGTCACAACACGCGAAGAATCTCCGAGTACGTGATGGGAAAACGTGAGTCACGGACTATCTACCGGGCGATTAGAGCTGCCCCGGCCGCGGGAAAGCGATGACATAGGCCAGGAGCCGACACACCAAAAAAAACAAAATTCTGAAAGACTTGAGAATCTCGTTCGTTTCTTTAACTCGGTTAAAAATTGAGCTGTATCGAAACGTCTAGTAGATGTGAAAAATTGAAAATGATTCTTTATATTATTAAAAAAATATATATGGAATTATCAAAAATAAAATATTCATAATTCTATTTCAGGGCCGATATTTCAGTAGCCCATCATCTGACGAATTATTACGATATTCTGAGTGTCAATGTATGACTCACAGACTGATCCACCGCATTAAATGTTTCACATAAAAAAGTCAGTACGTTTTCGTATGTGGCAAATATTTCCATATTTTTATCAAATGTGAGCTTTGATTATGGCCATTATGCATAGTTAAATGTTTTCTCAGATCAAAAACACAAATCAAACTTTTACAACAGTAATTTACTGACAACAGTAATTTACTTCCACTAACGTTTTTAAAGCAGTATAACCTCAGGTATTACTAAACCACATTAGCACTGTATTTGCTAGCAATTATGTTAGTCAAGGCGTGAAGTATATTTGTTCGTAACTAATTATCTCTTTAGCTTAATGATGTAATTATACTATCACGTTAAACAAAGAGATCTCAAACTAGAACGGCTTGCATAAGTGATAAAACACAACTTCCTAGAAACCATGTGTAAAACAATAAAGTTTAATGTATTTACAATGTAACAAACCATCGCGTCTGTGTTCTTAAAGAGACAGGCAGAAGTATTGAGAATGCATAACATGTGGCGAACGCTATTACTTAATAAATGTTAAACAAAACTAAATCATGCACCGAGAAATCATGCGTTCATTAAAGAATTCGAAAAAAATAAAACTTATGCCATAAAAGATTATTTGAATTTTCATAAGCTAACATTAGAACAAGAAGTAATTCTAGATGAAGTAAATATGGAAAACAAAAATCTAGACAGTGAATAATTGTTTATAAATTCTACATTAAAATCGCAGAAATTGCCAGATGTTTTATAATTATACTTTTTCGTACGTAAACTACAAAAGCGCATTCCAAGCACAATCTTAAAGAACTACATGCCGACATGGAAGGCAAATGCAATGTTAACGTGAGAAAGTCGAATAAAACTGATTTTTCAAAACACAAACATTATTAAATCGGTTTGCATGTTCGCGTCCCCATTCCACAGTCGAGGTTAATTAGCCTAAGTAACATAGCGCAAAATAGTGCGCCGCAATTAAGAATGCCTGGTTTTCTTCGATGCAAAGTGGTTTATAAAGTTGAATCTTACTTTGCCGGTGTATTTTAAAGTGTTTCTGTGGTAGGGACCTGTGAAAGCGCAGTAGAATCTGCTGGTTGGCAGCGGAGTATTATAATTGAAGCCGCAGTTATTGTTCGATGATACAATGGCTGAATATTCGTATTAATTTTATCTGCAGTGGATGTTGGGAAACTTGAAACTGCATTTAATTAGAGGTAACTTTGTCTGTAGAATTATACTAGTTACAAGTTAATAAGAAGAAAAACAAGCACAATATTAAACATAAATTGTTTCTTACTTTTCGTTCTTTCTTTCCACTTGCCATTACCGCAATGTAAAGCCAGCCTACCAGCCGTTTTCAAGCGTGTTGCAGAAAGGAATCGGATTATTTTTTACGACAGGTTACCTGTCTGACACTAACACTCCTGGGGGGTCCAATGCCGGGAAAACGATTGTCAATATTTACTTTGCATAATTTCCTTATTCAGAAAATTTTCCATTTTTATTCTGACTCCGGCTCCCTGTCTATTACGATATCAATGCCATCAAAACAACACGTGTCGCAGCGACGCGGCAGCAAGGCGAGGCACTGAGTCACGGCGGGGCCATCTCCGAGTAATTTTGACAAATACCGAGGCCCGTCACTGCCTCAATCAAAGTTATTACCGGCCGACTGCGGTCACGATCCGAGCTTGCTTACGGATTAAGCTGTAAATAAGCCGCGTCCGTAAAATTCGCTGAGTCCTTTGTTTTATAGCCTGGGTTCATGGATTGGATTTATTTACTTAGCCATGGAATGATTACAAGGGTGGCCCTCTGGCTAATTGTGTAGGTTTTTGTAATATGTGAGTGTTTCAAATGGTGCATACAGATACATATAAACTTATACTCGTACCTTTATAGCTTAAGGGGCAGGCTCAAGAGTAATCAATGAAATCACGCCTTTTCTTTTTCAAAATATAATTGCGATTGACCAAACTAGGATTTGAAAACAGAACCTCGCAGTTCTCAGCCGAAGTAAGATACGTTAATCGAATCATCTATGATGTTACTAGACACTTAAATCAATAAAATAACTTCTGCCTTCATTTATCGAGATTCTGATCCTTCTTGGAAATACAAGCTTCCACAATTTTCCAAGTGATTCATGGAACGATAAATCAGTACGGTTTATTCGAGCGCAATCGACAAGTACTAAAACGTGTACATCTATTGTTCCTTATCGTTACTAAACTCAACTAACTGTGATAACTATCCGGGTAAAGGTCAGACAGTAATTGGAAGAATTTGTCTTCTATAACCTCTCTAACTTTTGTGTTTGTAATTCTAAGAATTCCATCCATATCGCTTTGTCTGAATATTCTCATTTTTACACGTACATAATATATATTTTCAAAGGCGTAGACAACTATACCAAAACAGTCATGGGTGCATGCCCAGAGGAGAGAAGAGGGGAAGATTCGGGCTACCAGAAATGGGATGTCAGAGTCTTTCCAAGATGTGATAGATAGTTTATCGCCATTGGGAACAAATTAATAGTAATACATGAAGTTTCCGAGAACTTACCAAAGCAAATTATAAAAAACAACCTGCCTGAGATTTGTTCCTAAAATTAAATTGTATCATCACTGAAATACGTTGCCAGTAGGCCAATACGGCGACATCTCCCCCTCGATGCTAAACTGATTTTGAATATATTTTGAGCCCCCAAAATGATTCTAATTATTAACAAAATAAAATCCTCATGCAACATAAAATCAGTTTTATTACAAAACTTTTCATTACTTGCAAGAAGTTAGCCGTCAAGTTACAGGTATGGCACGAAATTCTTGCTTTTACGACACAATTCATAATTTTAACAACAATCACTTCGCTCGCAGAATTCTTCTTCATGACAGGAATCCCTGGGTAGCCAATGTTCTGGAATACACCTATGATGACGCCTCCTCCTTTGTCTTCTAGATTTTCTTTCATCACATACTTCAGTTCTTGGAGGGCGTCGGACTCGGACGCAAGGGGCCGGCTCGCTGAAGTCCTGCCTCGAGTCTTCAAGGCAGTAACTCCTATTGGACATGTACCTTATGAACTTTAACAAATACAAAAGCAGTATTGTCATGGTTCCGTAGCATATCACCTTTTGCGTAAGCTGTTCCTCTGGTTCTTTTTTTAGTAACATCGTTTGAGATGATTAATTTTTAATTTACAAAAATTTTGAATGTATTGCTGAGTGTCATGACATACGCGTGTGACGTTTTGGTTAATTTGATTTTATTTTTTGGTAGATACCCAAAGAGAAAATATTAGCTAAAATGATGTCTATGATATTTTTAAACATCAATATTTTAATCCGTGGTTTCAAATCGACCTATAGAACTAGGACACTCACATTTCAATAGTATGTGATAATGATTATTTATTAATTATGAACTTCGATCATAAATTACGAACAAAACTTTAAATTCAGTTTTGCGGATATTGAGCTCCTTATTTATAAGTCTTCTGCCCAACATTCGGAATATGGACACCCATATATAATAATAGACACGCGCCTGTTTACGTATAATTAAATTCATTGACGTACACTCCTCTACTCACATCCACTGAAAGGGCATTAAGTATAGTTGAGTTTATATAGTCTGCATAGAAACTGCACAATTCAATTCCCCTACCTTCATACCTTCAGCAAAGACCCGTACGCTTCCCCGAATACCAACCCTAAGTGGTCAGCATTCCACATATTTGCACGTATCTTTGTATCCACATTTATAATGCGAACTGCCAAAGGAAGCCTTATTTTGTGTTTTCCATTTTATATTGACTCAATATTTAGAATTGCGGTATTTTTGTATAGTTTTGTTCAATTATTTATGTATATTTATATACTTTAATGTACACCATACAACATAAAGTCTGCGTTGGTTTTTCTAATTTTCACGCGCTCACGCCTGTATCCCCGAAGGGGTAGGCAGAGGCGCAATAGCGAACTAGTACACCCACATTTCGCCGAGCTTAGTTCCGTCCCAGATGTGATAGGGGGCAAGCCTATCGCCATATCGGACACAAATTCCAGACTCCGGGCTAATATTAAAAAATCCAATATCATTTTGCCCGACCCAGGGCTCGAACCCGAGACCTCAGGATGGTAGTCGTACCGAAATACAATCACGCCACCGAGGCAGTCTTATATGCTAATAAATAAAATGTAATAATTACATATTATTATGTCCAGTACTTTTAAAATAGTTACGGCGCTTAATTAATTAGGCATTTTCCTACCATATATCAACTTTATGATCATTTGCTAGTATCTATATATTCAAATTTTTCTACCTACGTTTAAAAAATATAAGCTTCAGCGTAGCGCTTCCACCTAACAGTTCTGATAAAATATTTTCTTTTCATGCGCAAATTGAAGCATATAGAGTTCGATGAAAAATGTTAATGGTCGGTTCAAAATGTCCGCTAGAGTAAGTGGCTGCAAATCGCTTCAACGCCGAACGAACAATTGTTGGGGATTTAATGGAATATAGTGCTTTCGTGGTATGGTACTTAAACAAAGCTCAATAACGGCTAAATTATAAAAAGGTACTTTAAAAATTGTTACTTAAGTACTTAACTTAAAAAAAATGTGTTTTGCATGACCAAATACAGCTAATTCACATTCTTAACGTCCAGTTAATATCGTTAATTGATGTTCTACGTGTAATTAAATATAAATTACAATATTAAACTGTATATAAGTTAAGTGATAATTGACATTGGAATTGTATTGATTGAGACTTGTGTAATTTATACACTGTACTAGAATCTACCGTAAAATTTTCAGCTCAAAAGGAGAAGACAGAAGTTTGCGTTAGACACGAAATAACATTAACTGCATTAAAAACCTTATCGCATATATCTCTCATGTTCCAATTTATTGTGTACCGATCCACTCTTCATTAAAATTATCCCAACCAAAAAAAGTATTCCGAAATAAATAAAACAATTATAAAACTCCAAGCAATTCAATTTAAAAGCAATTTTCAAAGCTCAGATTTAACTCATTCTTGGAAAAGAAAATGCACTTTTATACAGATAATATTTCAATTCAGTCCGCGTGTTCCAGCAATGTATCAACAGTGAAGCATTTATTCCGTCTCACTGAACTTGTTTACCACAAGTACGAGGGCTATTTGGTTATGCATGCCGTGATACGGTCAGCAAGATGCTCTGCCAAAACAACCTACACACGCCGCGCTGTGTACATACTGTGACTTGGGGTCCTCGGTACAAGAACGGGTAAGTCACTTTTTATTTTTAGCGTGTTTAAGAATGTCGCCTCCTTGATCTAGTGGCAGCATATATAGGCTGTGGACCGGGAAGTCATGGATTCGATTCCCAGGTCGGATAAAGATAATTTTCTAATTCAATTTGTCCGGGACTGAATCCCTCAGAGAGGTTGACATTAGGCAGACAGTCAGTCGTAAAAACTTGGCCAAATCCTTTCTGAAACATGCTTGAAAATGTGTGTTGCGCCGACCCCACATTAAGGTGGGATAAGGGCAGGTAGAAAGAAAGAAAAAATGGTGTAAAAGAATACCAGGTTAGATATTAATTAATATTACAGTGATTGTTTTTACTTTCTTTCTACCTCTAGATTATTGTAAAGAGATAATTCCAGTAACAAAATCGTTTCTAGAAAACTCTTGAGAAATCGGTATTGTTATCAAATGTACACATATTTCTATGGGAATAGAAAAGCTTTTCTGAAATATAAATTCATTTCCAACAGATATAGCAAGACATATTATGTAGAAATAAGTTTTTTTATAAAAATATTTTACAATATACAGTTGATTTTTTTAAATCTTCAGAATCAAAACAAAATATTAATCTACAAAAAATTTATCTATACTTCAAAGTAGTATCTACTTAACTACATCTAGAAACTTAGATATTTTGATATTTTACCTTATTATTAACACTAACGTAATTTTCTAATGATTAATTTTGCCAAATCGCCTTAATACTTGTACCTAGTAAATTCAATTAAATCCACTGCATAATTTGTATTCAAGTGAAGTGCCATTCAGGAGCTCACAATGGTCACATTCAGTGGCATTGCGACGAGCTGAGTCCAATCTAGCATTAGTTAATGGCACGAGAATTGATTAGAATATACTAATCATCGCTAATGAAAGGTCTTTACAGTTTAATCAATTTAACCATAATGAGCACGTAACTGTCTGTAAATGATTTAATTAATCCATTGATGTGACAACACCTTCAGATGTGTTATCGATTATTTCTATATTGGGATCTGTTGAGAGGAATATATCTTTACGCTTCAATAACACATCGTTCCTTACATCTTGAAAGTGTTATATTAATAATTAACTATAGTTAAAGAATATAAAAGGATATTTAAATAACGGAGACTAGCAGAGCCTTGGATGCATACAGCTGTCCAAACACTTCAAGACATTAATGCAAAAGCTTTTGATTACGTTTCTAGAAACTGAGTTTCCATTTAACATGACTTTTAACATATATAAATAATAATAAATAACACACAACAATCACACACATAGTCCTGACCCCACACTAAGATACTAGTCTTGTGTCGTGGGTATCAGGAACTACGGAGAGACTTTTGTTCTCACAACCGAAACAAATATCGGTGCGAGGATCGAACCCACGGCCTCTCGCTTCACAGCCGGCTACTCGGCCGCTGCACCACGGAGGCTGTCGAGCATATGTTAAGTTAAATTTGACATTAGTCTTCAAGACACCGGGGTTTTTGGAAAAATATTTGAGGGGGCGGCGAATTGGCAGTTTTCCCCCTTTGAAAAAACCTCCGGTACTGGTATCAATGGTAGCAAGATAACTTTGAATTACCAAGCTTTTGTTGCTGGAATATTCTTCAATCTATGTATGGGTGACGTATTTTTGGACTGCAAACAATGTTGGTATTTAAATTCTTTAAAACAGGGCCTTTATTCGTTTATTGCTTTAGTTTCGTATGAGCTATTGACGCAGTGTGAATTATTGCTGTTAACAAGTCTTGGTCGTATAAAGTGACATCATAATACCCTAAATTCTGTGCTATAAACATGGATTGCAGTAATAATATCTACCGATCTATGCAGATGGTGCAATGAGGATCGTGGCAAAGCCCAGTTTATTGTAAAGTAGTTTACAATCTCCAACTATCGAAGACTTGAGACCAAATCCGATGGTGATCCAATTCTGATTGTCACTCAATAGTTTTAGAACTTCTGCACTTGACTTACGTAATCTTATTATCGAGTCTTTGGGTCTCTATGGGGCAATAAATGAATACTTATCTTGAATTTAAATTGGAATTTGTTTTGAATTTTAGGCTGAGATCTATGCAAACTTCGACTATGTCGGAGTCAAAAAAAATAACTCTGTGAGGAATTGGAATTTTTGAATCAATCTTCGACTTAGTCCAAGTCATCTTTACGAGAAAAACTTTGCTTAGTCTGTCTGTCAGTCTGTTTTCGTCGTAAAAAATGACTCGGACTAAGTCGAAGATGGATTCAAAAATTCCAATTCCTCACTGAGTTGGCTTTGTTGACTCTGACAGTCGAAGTTTGCATAAATCTCAGCCTTAAATACATAGTTCTACTGTTTAATATTTTTAAATGCTGTTTTTGTTACTTTACTCAACCAACCCACGCAGCCGACTGTGCACCAAGAGGCTACGGATTCGATTCCCATCCGATACAAATGTTAGGGATGTCTACAAATATTCTAATTCGGGTTTGGGTGTTGTGGGACCGAAAGTCCTTAGCAGTTTCAGATTCTCACCATACATATTAAACCTAATTTGAGGTCAGGTATTTTACTCTGCCTGCCTCGGTGGCGTGGTGGTATTTCGGTACGACTACGGTTCTGAGGTCTCAGGTTAGATCCCCGGTCGGGCAAAGTGATATTGGATTTTTCCATATCAGCCCGGAGTCTGGAATTTGTGCCCGATATGGCGATAGGCTCGCCCCCTATCACGTCTGGGACGGAACTAAGCTCGGCGAAATGTGGGTGTTCTAGTTCGCTAGTGCGCCTCTACCTACTCCTTCGGGGATACAGGCGTGAGCTTGAGTATGTATGTATGTATTTTACTCTGCATTGAATCCTAATTTTTAGTGAAATTGTACTTATTCCATTCTACATCAGTATTACTCTCAATGCTTTATTTATTTAAGAATGCGCGAAACAGGCTTAGATGGTATCTGTTGAGATATGTTGTAAGCCAAGATGAAGTGGACATAAAGCTGTGGTATTTATAGGATAGAAAATATGGATTCGAAGCGCTTAACAAACAATCTTTCTACCTGCCCTTATCTCACCTTAATATGGGGTGGGCGCAACACATTTTTTCAAGCATGTTTCAGAAAGGATTTGGCTTAGTTTCTACGACCGGTCCCGTTCCTGACTTTAACCCCCTTTGAGGGATCCAGTGCCGGGCAAATTAAATTAAGAAATTTGCTTTGCCCGACCTGGGAATCGAACCCAGGACCTCCCGGTCCACATCCCATATATGCTGCAACTAGACCAAGGAGGCGACGAAACAAAATTATTAAGATGCTTATTTTACTTGGGAAATCTCAAATAATTATCGTGGTTTAACATGAGTTAGGTTTGGATTTACATGATAGTTATGTACATAAATACACAGGCTAACGCCTGTATCCTCGATGGGGTAGGCAGAGGCGAACTAGCGAACTAGAACACCCACATTTCGCCCAGCCCATTTCTGTTCTAGATGTGATAGGGAGTAAGCCTATCAAATTCTAGACTCCGGGATCATACTGAGAGAAAAACCACTATCACATTATCACTATCGGATCCGGGGATCGAACCCGAGACCTCAGGACGGTAGTCGTACCGAAACACAATGATGCCACCGCGGCAGCCATAAATAACCATTTTATAAAACTAGCTTATTCAGGATACCTGGATAAAATGTTTTTAATTCGTAAATATGAAACACAATAAATAATTATTAATTGTTATTATTATTCCATCCATCAAGCTCGTGCATTTAATCAAACTTTGACAGTTTAATTACTTCATAAAATAAATAAATGTTGCAATCAACAAAAGGAAATGCGATAATATTGCCCAATTACGCTTCACATATGGATAATAACTTGAAATAGTGAAACATAAAACAAAATCCACGATTAAACCGTTGTTTGTTCATTTATTATAGGAAGCAATTAAATTTTTAACATTTAATAGGTTTATTATTTTACTATTTGCGTATTCTTCATTACGACGATGAGGTAATACTACCTTTTTTATTTTCTTAGGATATTTAAGACTGCCGGTGGCGTGGTTGTATTTCGGTACGACTACCGTCTTGAGGTCTCGGGTTCGATCCCCGGGTCGGGCAAAGTGATATGGATTTTTCTATATCAGCCCGGAGTCTGGAATTTGTGCTCGATATGGCGATAGGCTCGCCACCTATCACATCTGGGACGAAACTAAGCTCGGCGAAATGTGGGTGTACTAGTTGGCTAGTACGCCTCTGCCTACCCCTTCGGGGATGCAGGCGTGTGCTTATGTTATGTTATGTTATTTGCGTGTTCTTCATTACGACGATGAGGTAATACTACCTTTTTTTATTTTCTTAGGATATTTAAGATTGTTAGAACTGTACATTTTCGCGTCTTATCAATTAAATTGTTGGCTCTATGTTTACTTTATCGCTATTTTTATTTAATTTGCCCGGAACTGGATCCCTTAGAGACGGTTGACGTCAAGCAGGTAGCCGATAGTAAAAACTAAGCGAAATAATTTCTGCAACATGTTTGAAAAAGTGTGTTGCGCCAAACCCCTATTAAGGTGGGATAAGGGTAGGTAGAAAGAAAGTGTTTTGTCGTTATCACTTTCAAATCATTTGACAAAAGGAAATAAGACACATGGTCCTAAACCCCAAAAATAATAATAAAATCAACTTATGTTATTTATTTTTTATATGTATAGACAAGTAGCTTAGTAACAAGATATATTGTTAGTTTTACAAAAGGTGTATTGCTTAACAACTAGTACAATAACATTTAAGGGTCTCAAATTTTACCTTCTTCGCTCCCCATCCAAATACGGACCCTTAACAACAATCCATAACAAGGAAAGTTATCCCCAAACTCAAAGTGACCTTCCACTCGTGTGCTATCGAGCAATAAAATCACCATTACTCATAAACATCGCCACTAGGGTGGCAACCCTAGCTGTCGTCCCCTACTGTACGTAATTTCCCGTGGAGCCGCACATTTCAATCTCATGCAATATTTCGGATGATTTGCACGGTCGCATATTCTCCACACGCACACTTACCTGACAAATTTATCACTCGCCCCACTATAGGGTTACTGAACAATAATTTACGGTTGTCGCTAAAGTAGCGTAACCAAAATGATCAGTCAACTTCAAAATTTTCGATTTGGTTGTCACTAATGTAATTTATAGTTATACCGCAATTAAAGTGACAGTAATATTAGATGAGCAACATTTGTTAGTTAATAGTTATATATTGTTATGTATTTCACCGACTGCCTCGGTGGCGTGCTTGTATTTCGTTACGACTATTGTCCTGAGGTCTCGGTCAAGTCATATTGGATTTGTCCATATCAGTCCGGAGTCTGGAATTTGTGCGAGATATGGCGATAGGCTCGCCCCCTATCACGTCTGGGTCGCAACTAAGCTCGGCGAAATGTGGGTTTTCTAGTTTGATTCTGCCTACCCCTTCGGGGATACAGGCGTGAGCTTATGTTATTATAAATTTATAATTTATTTCGTCGTCATTTATCATTTCATTGATCGGCCTTCAAGGGCGTCAATTTTCGAGAATTTAGATGTGACAAACCTGTAAGCATTACTATAACGTAGAGATACAGCCCTCACGTATTATATCCCAGTGTTGGCTCCGAAATCATTCATGCCATGTAATATATGCGATGGATTCAGATTTGACCCGGTATTTGTTAGGCGCATCACGAAGCCAATTTTGAATATTTTCATCAAAAATGGATGTTGTGGCATTTACGTACATTATTCAATCACAATGAATCAGGATTTAAGAACAAACATTTTCAATACAACCAATTTGTTTGAATTTTCGATTTGAATAACATTGCGACATTTTTGTATATATTGCAATATATAAAACACATACAAATTAGCCACTTAGCCGCATGTAAAACATCACAAAAGCAAATTTGTTCACGCTTAACGGTTAAACACGTGCTTCAAAATTAATTTTCATATTACCTTAAATAATTTTCAACACCAATGCCCCCGAATACTGAGAAAGCATTTCATCTTGTAAATAACGCTCTGGAGCTAAGATTTCTCATTTTCCTCTAAAGCGCGTTCGTAGCGTATTGCTTATTATAAACACTTCAATGGTTGTTCTCATAAAGCTCGCGCCCTTTTAATGCGATGTTATTAATAGCTTCAGTCACGTTGCTATATACAAAGCCCAGTATATACAAAGTGTTATTACTTTATCTCGTACAGTGTGGAGAGATTAATATCATCGTATTTATTATACAAGCACTAGCTTCTAGACTTTTTATATACACCTACACATTATAAAAGTGAAATAATATATACCTACTGTCGACATTGGTTGGTTTTTAAGAGATTGGGAGTCGAAAGATTACTATTAATTACAGGTCTAATCGATATGTGTGATATGTACTTCCATTTTAAATAAATGTATTACTCCACATAAAATTATAGCCAATTTTTTTTTCGGTTAATGTACTAAAAACTGTGATTTACGACGACGGATCTTAGTTACTTATTCAAATATTATAGCCTTCATATATAAAATAATAATAATAATAAATACACCCAACAGTCACACACCTAGTCCTGACCCCACACTAAGTAGGTATAACCTGTATCGTGAGTGTCAGAGACTATGAGAAACTTTCGGTCTCACAACACCCAGGCTTGAAACAAATATATGTGGGCCACGCAAACATTTGTCTCAATGCGGGAATCAAACCCGAGGCCTCTCGCTTCACAGCCGGCTACTCGCTCGCTGCGCTATGGAAGCTGTGATGATTATATGATTATTAAGTTTTCAGTATCCATGATTAGACCATTTTATATACCATCAAACTCAGAGAATTCAACAATTAAAACTTATTACATCACATTACAGCTCCAGTAGTGATGATCTCACATAATAGTTTAAATCTAGCTATTTAAATTTAACTACCTTAGGTCCAAGAATATAACCATATTTCAAAATCCACGTAGATAGCAACCGAAAATCGTTTTACACAGGATATTGCAGGGCTATTTAGTATATACTCTTGCTTAACTTTAGCAAGCACATCGGTTTATTACAGCAATTATTGGTGTATTTTGTTTAGGTATTTGGAAATGTGTAATATTATTGTACATCATTATGTACTGATGTTAAAAAGTTACTGAGGCCGTAGCACTAATTATTTTCGAGTTCATATGCAACAAGATCGCATTTAAAAGACTGAAGTAAATGCATTCAGCGCGCAGCTACCTCGATTCGAATTCGTAGTCATACGTTATTCGTAGTAAGTACTCTGGAGATTTTTTTTATCAATTTGAATGACAATCAAAACTTCAGCACTATTGGCCATTAGTGGATGGATTGTATAAAATAAATCTATATATTTTTCTCCTTTTATTTTTCTATTGGCTTATACTTTTAGCAGCACATTTGATTTGATCTATGTGACGGTGAAGGCGTTATTCTTTCATTCATCCTTTCTACTGAAACGCTCTCATACAACACATCTTACTTACAAGCCTACCCATTAAGCCCCTTACTTATACAAATATTTAAGCACAGGTGATCTTTCACCATAGGTTGTCCCATTCATTTTTAAAGAATGTAAAAGTGACACGCTATTCTTAGAGAAAAGATGAGCGAAAATATTTTTATAATTAAGGCCCTAAATGCTTAGAAAAATGAACCAATCTATAATAACGTTGACATGTCATTGAACATCAACGTTATAAAGGTCTTGACTTCGAAGCCAATGAAGCTATAATTCCGCATATTATATCCTTTAGTGTTATTGAAGCTAATTGTCTAAGCCCTTCTGTCCTTAACCCGAGGCGTGACGAGTCGGCCTTCCTCCGTCAGCTCCTGCTATAATTCACATTGTCCGACCTGTAAACTTAGACTAATCTGCATAAAAACTATACGATTAATCGTGTCGTTTATAAAAGCTTCGCAATGAAGAGGTACAATAAATAAACTTTTTGAACACGACCATTTGGGAGAACACCTTTTAACTTCACGTCATAATATTCTTGTTCTAAAGTATAACGTGATCTCGAAATTACTATTTCCAACCAACTTCCAAAAAGGAAAAGGTTCTCAATTCCTCTGTATTTTTTTTTTGTATGTTACGCGATATCTCCGCCGATCGTGGACCGATTTTCAAAATTATTTTTGTGTTTCATAGAGATTCTTTCAAGGGTGGTCCCTTATAAATTTAGTTACGAACGGATTTGAAGTCGGTCCGTTAAGTTTTTTAACTTGTGATTATCTGTTTTATTCTAGTCTCTGCCATCTTACGAGCTGGCTCCATCAATGACAATAAAAGAGAAGTTGATTCCACCTAAATACACCTGTCCTACTTCTCATACCTTTCCTTGCCATGATAAACAGTGGCTCAGCTGTACCCCAGGCATTGCCGATGTTCAAAGGTTACCTGTTTAGTTACCGTCATAGGAGGTCGTCTGTTCGTCTGCTTTCATATTTTTCTTTCTACCTGCCCTTATCCCACCTTAATGAGAGATCGGTGCAACACACATTTTCAAGCAGAAATTATTTGGCTTAGTTTTTACGACCGCCTGCCTGCCTGACGTCAACTCATATCTGAGGAATCAAGTCCCGGGAAAATAGTTTTAGAAAAAAAACACGCCCTACCTAAGAAACGAACCCAGGATCTCCCGGTTCATAACCCATTTCCACTGCCACTAGAACAAGGAGGCGATAGTTCATCTGCCTTTATAAGCTGATAAAATAGACAGTTAAGTTATTAAAGTTTAGGAAACAGGTGTAGCTTTTATAAATATTGCCATTTATTTATGTTACATTCACAAAACTTTCTACGAAATATTCTACTAGTTTGTAGTTTCAAATAAACAGAGTTAGACGCTGAAACAACGTGCTCAACTCTCTAAAATTTGTATACGCAAAGTTAAGGTAATTTGAAAACGCTGTATGAAAGTCACTTTTAGCTAATTACGTCAAAACAATATTCAGATTTAACCTTACAAATATAAATTAATTAATGTTAGAGCCATTAAGCATCTTCAGCTCAAATATATTGGCTCGAAGTTTGGCCAATAGAAAAATCATTGGCTTTCCTTTTTAACATAAACCACTTGTGATTTACACCACACTGTGGTCGCTACACAGTTGCGTATAAAAGTGTCATACTCCAACCAGCAAGATATTTACTCCTATTATAAAAAAAGCTGCAACAAATTTGCTCGTTACAGATATTAATTTTAAAAGGAATGGGTCGGCTCGACCGATTTGATACCAGAAAACCGACGTAAAGTGGCAGCTTGTTGTCGAGTTTCGTTCGGTGAGTAAGATTTCCGGTGGCCCATTTCCCCACTTCTTTTTCCAATCCCTTTTTCCCTCCCCTTCCATTTCCTCCTTTTAGGTTGGCAACGCACCCTTGATTATTTTTGTGTCTAACGTGTGTATGGGCGGTTGAGATCACTTACCATCAAGTGACCCATCTGGTCGTTTGCCAGTCTCTACTATAAAAAAAACAAATCTTATCGTTTCTCTAAAAAGTTCTCACTCTATCCTCGCTGGGTGCGTCCACAAACTATGCAGTGATTGTCTCTTCTCGATGCATGCAGCCAAGGTTACTGTCAATATCTACTTATAGAAAATGTGATTGTTCTATGCAAAACCTACACGTTTTCAAACGATTTATCTTGAGGTTCCCTTTCGAAACATTACCCGTCGGTTATGAATAACCAATAACCTACTTATCGTTGTTATAAACTGTTGTTTATTAGTGTGTGAAGCTTTATCACGTCTTGTGCTGTCAAATGTTTAGATGGATCATAAAACACCGTTTGAGGTATTGAAATGTGTATTTTTGTTACAATGTCTGACGTTTAAGAGCCATTAAAGTAATTTAGCCCTAGACAAGATGAATGAATCAACAAATGTTTCATTGAACTTTTTTTTTTTTTTTTTTTTTATTGAAATTAAAAAGTTACATTTATTACTTAAATCTAATACGTTAAATCAGAACGTGTATAATCGTATTGAATTTGAGTGAGTTGGCTGCAGCACGTTCAATTTGTGCAATGAGTTCGTTGACGCCCTATTGTTTTGTCAATAAACATAATTTAGCCTTAGTGAAGAATTCATAGCTATAACAAGTTTGAGCGATAGTGACCTCTAACTTATTTTGTTTGTATTTGATTTCAATGTTATCTGCCTCGGTGGCGTGGTTGTATTTCGGTACGACTACCGTCCTGAGGTCTCGGGATCGATCCCCGGGTCGGGCAATGTGATATTGTATTTTTCCATATCAGCCTGGAGTCTGGAATTTGTGCCCGATATGGCGATAGGCTTGCCCCCTATCACATCTGAGACGGAACTAAGCTCGGCGAAATGTGGGTGTTCTAGTTCGCTAGTGCGCCTCTGCCTACCTTTGCGGGGATACAGGCGTGAGCTTATGTTTATGTGTTATCAAAGTAAAATTTATTGAAATTTTCTTTCAAAATAATTTTATATCAATCCAAAGGTTTTTTTTTTATTTATCTGATTATGGAATACTCAAATGGATTGAACCGGAGAAAATCGATATAAAATGACAAACGTAAATTATTTTGGATGCGACAACGAAAAAGTAGGTTTATGTTTTAATCGTTTAATCGAGAAAACTCGTTAAGTTCTAAATCCACAACGTACACGTTTGGGATTTAATTTAAATTCTATACATTTGGGTTTTGCACCGGGATTAAATTGAATAGAACCGTGAACGGAAAACTAATTTTAAATCTATACGGCGTTTGTATCGATCTTGCGGAGAGAGCAGAAACGAATAAATTATTCAGTCCCAAAAATATTTCGCGGAACACACGTATTCGCTTGACGTGTAGTAATTTTATTTAAAAGCTATTTTCAAACACGTTCTTCTTCTAATTTCGCATGCTTCTATTTGCTGTTAACTTATTTTCGAGTCAGTGATATTTCTGCTTCCGGTCTATAAGCACTTGAAATTTTGGGATAGTCACCATCGCCATTTTATTATCATCGTTATTCACCATCATCATATTCATTGTCATCAGCATCATCAACAGACGATTTTTGGATACGAAAGTAAAAGAATTTTGTTAGTAGTCAACCTATCTCCATAGATATCAACAATATCAGGTGCAACAGCCAAGTTGTTGCCAAACGTCAAAATGAAAAAAATCGGCATCAGGTATAAGGCAAAAATCTTTGATCCTCTGGAAATCTCGTTCGTCACAAATTGTCACTTCACGTCGGTTTTCGTTAAGACAGCATTATACGTGGCTTGGTGGTATTTCGGTACGACTACGGTTCTGAGGTCTCGGGTTCGATCCCCGGGTCGGGCAAAGTGATGTTGGATTTTTCCATATCAGCCCGGAGTCTGGAATTTGTGTGTGGAATGTGGGTGTTCTAGTTCACTAAGGCGCCTCTGCCTACCCCTTCGGGGATACAGGCGTGAGCTTATGTTATGTTATGTTAATAACCCATTCTATCCGGTCTAATAATTAGGCAAATCTATATACAGAGCGACTCTACATTTTGTATATGAACTTTGTTTGTATATAGCTTGTTAAATGTGGATTTATTCGCGGTCGGCGAGGGACGCGGGTAGTCCCTATAATGTAATGCAAATGGCGGCGGTAAAATCGTTTTACATTTTAAACGTGGTTTTTAAAGTTTATTGGCATTGTTTTCAGCGAGGTGCAACCGCAAGTTGTTATATAATATTACAGCTAAATTCGATATCATTGATATCAGATCATCTTTTTTGGGAAAATTGGAAGAGTATTATGTTAAATCGCCTACTGTGACTATTCATTTTATATTTTTGACAAAGAATTTGTGACCATTAGTCGCATGTCATTAATCTAGAGTGTGTTTAAGTAGTAGAGTCACGCTGTAGACAGTTACGTCTACAGCATGAATGAGCCGGCTCGACCGGTTTGATACCACTGTCTCACAGAAAACCGATGTAAAGTGAAGATGTAAAGGGGTAGGCAGAGGTGCACTAGCGAACTAGAACACCCACATTTCGCCGAGCTTAGTTCCGTCCCAGATGTGGTAGGGGGCGAGCCTATCGCCATATCGGGCACAAATTTCAGACTCCGGGCTGATACGGAAAAATCCAATATCACTTTGCCCGACTCGGGGATCGAACCCGAGACCTCAGGACGGTAGTCATATCGAAATACAACTTCGCCACCGAGGCAGTCACTCATATTTTGATAGTTCGCTTTAGTTTATCCCGTGATGATTTGGTCCGTGAAAATAAAATTCTGATTATTCCGTCACGAAAATAGTATTGCAATAAACCATTATTAAATGTGTGAAAACCAATCACGACACAAAAGGTCGCGGAATGAATGCGATTTCTATTGCATACTGCGAGACAATCGAACTTTATTAATATGTAAATTGTTAGAACGCAACGCGACCCGCCGTGATTGCCAAATAGCAATACTCTATTTCACGTGCACACCTAATTAAGAACTAATTTGTCTTTGATACCAGTACAAAAAACACTTTATGTTACACTTAAAAGTAATTGCGCCTTATTAATACCATGTGATACTGATTGGCTTAATTACGGAGATCTGAATATAGATAAATGTATCGGAAGTGATATTGATGAATTGAGTGACATTTCAAATAACTATGTTGATTTTTTATAGACGAGCAAGCTTATATTATGTGGGCAAGGCGCCACTGGCAAGTTTAGTGCTGGCAGATAAATTATGAAATCATTAAAATGTTGGTTGAAGAGGTGTGTAAGGATCGTAGCAAGTGGAAATCCATTGTCTCTGCCTACCCCTATGGGAAAAAGGCGTGAGTCTATGTATGTATGTATGTAAAATGTTGGTACCTGTTTGATGATGACTGCTAAGGAAACGATCCTGGGATTCCGGTCCTATTACAGTCCCGGCATTTCGAAATGTATAAGCATGACCGGTATCCCGTGATTGAACCTCTAACTGCTCAGGGATACCTACCCACAACGCCCATTGAACCTTACTTATAAAAACAATTTAGCTGAACAAATAGTTAAGACTAGTCTGTAACTTTTTCCTTGTGTCAAATTGTGTGAAAATAAAAGGGACAGACTATTCTTAACCATTTGCTCAGATAAACTGTTTTTATAAGTAAGGCCCATAATATTTATCCAATGAAAAACCGATTCCTATTTTCAACCGACTTCCAAAAAGGAGAAGGTCCTCAATTCGTCTTTTTTATGTATGTTACGCGATATCTCCGCCGAATGTGGACCGATCTTCAAAATTCTTTTTGTGTTCGATAGAGCTTCTTTCAAGAGTGGTTCCATATAAATTTGGCCACGATCGGATTTGAAGTTTGTCTGTTAAGTTTTTAAACTTGTGATTATTGAAAACTATAATCTAGATAGCGTCCAAAAGTATTGTCTACCTCTAGTATATATAAATGATCTTTTAAATAATAAAAAAATAAATAGGCCCTGCAATCACACCCGTAGTTCTGATCACACACTAGGAACCTGTATTGTGGGTATCAGAAAATGGTTATGGGTCACACAAACATTTGTGCCGGCGCGAAAATCGAACCAAAAGCCTCCGCTAACAGGCTACTCGCCCACTGCGCCAAGGAAGCTATCAATATATAATCAAGAGGAATTTTTAAAAAATACGTTTCAAATCGACAACTACAGCCTCCGTGGCGCAGAGGGCGAATAGCCGGCTGTGAAGCGAGAGGCCGCGGGTTCGATCCCCGCACCGAGACAAATGTTTGTGTGGCACAGATATTTGTTTCTGGTCTGGGTGTTTTCAGACCGAAAGTCTTTCGTAGTTCCTGATACCCACGACAAAAAACTAGTATCTTAGTGTGGACTCAGGACTATGTGTGTGACTGTTGGGTGTTTACAAAAAAAGTAACCACAATTAATTTATTTATGTATTCACTAAGACTTTCATTGCACAGCGCCCAAATTGGTAGTAAATAGATGAAATTGCACACTTCGACAATTAGTGCAAGAGATACGAATTTCATTTTGAAAGTATTTTGTTACGAGATCATTATTTCGGGTTCATTATAACCATTAAATATTAATGAACTAGAGTAGAATTTGAAGCGGGTCATTTGGATTTAATTTGGCTGAGATTAATTAAATTAAATCCAGAACAGTGCCAATTTTATTAAATTATTATCTTTTTTACACTTTCTTATCTCACTTCAACATGGTCGATACACCACGCGTGTAATTGTAGTTTTTATGGCCAACTGCCTGCCTGACGTCAACCCCCTAGAGATCCTGCCCCGTGTGACCCCACATTGGGGTGGAATAAGGTCTACTAGGTAGACAGACGACCTGATAAAAGTCGCAGGAAGTCGCTGGATGCAGGCCGCTTCCAACAGGTCGATCTGGAAATCTTTGGGGAGGCCTATGTCCAGCAGTGGACGTCTTATTGTGGTTGATGATGATGATGATGAAAGTCTAACGGTAGATGAAAGAAGAAATATAATCGATTACAAGTCCGGTTGCCTCGGTGGCGTAGTGATATTGCGTGGTACGACTATCGTCCTGAGTGTGTAATATAAGGATATAGAGGTACATACAGTAATTTTCGATTAAAATTTGAACTGAACTATGTAGACGGAGCGCTATTAGGTAGTTCCAATCAGGCGAAACTATTAAAGTAAACCGATACTGAACGTATAAAAGCGATCATGTTACAAGTTTTAACACATCTCATCACTACAGCGCTTAACTCTTGCGCTTTTAATCGTGTTGCGATACGAAACTACGTGCCCAGCCAAAGACATACTCGACGCACGGAAGTTATAGCTTTTGTTACCGACGGCCGCACGCCGTGACTTTTCTACAACACTTAGCGAACGTTTAAACTCTATTGTAAACGTTACTGACGGTTTAAAGCTATTGTTTCCTTCGGTGAACAATAGAACATTTTATTTCAGTGAAAATAGATTTGATGTGACGTGGATAACAGTAAGTATATCGTCAGTTTGTGGCATGTTTTTAATTGAATGTGTACGATTTCACTTGATTAAATTATTCAGTTGTGTGCTTGCTTTAAGTTGTATATTTCACGTGATCCATTAATTATTAAAAATTTAATTGTCATACGAATGAATTATTGGAATTGTTTAAATAATTCAGTGAATAAGACGTATTATAGACGTAGACGTATAATAATTAATGAACAAGAAAGAGAGAGAAAGTTATTATCACAATTAAAAGTATAATCAAATCTTAGCAGATACTAGCGAGATACACTAAACACGAGTCTTGTGTCGTATTTATCAGAAGCTATTAAAAACTTTCAAACACACAATACCCAGACCCGAAATAAAAAAAACACAGTGGATGCCCAGTAGTAAAACTCGACAACGCGGCAGACCCAGGAGTTGGCAGGATGAACTGGATTCACATCTACCCAACAGGCAAATGGTTGCAACAGATCGTGATAAGTGGAAGGAGAAAGACGCCTTTGCATAGAAAATAACGGCTAAAATAAATAAAATAAAAAAATTAAGCATAGCAGGTCACAAGTCAAGGACGAAGCGAATGTCAACCTATTATAATCAGCCAAAGAAAATAAACCCGCATTCGATCACAGTGTATTCTGCACCAGTCATTATTTACACGGTATCGCCAGTTAAAATCGCAAGTTGGTGCTAAATCTTACATTCTCGTGTCGTGACATAAATCGAGCTTCGGATGCACGCCGCACGGGGCCCGATTCGCTCATCTGTCACGAATAGGACAACTAATTTGTCTGCCATGTGAGCGAGCGTTTCCACTGCGAGTTTTGAGAAGCAAATAAATCTTTACACCTGATTTTAAACGCGGGCGTGCCGAATAGGGTGGCAATTCAAAGGGGGCCTTTTTGTCGGAATTAAAATAAAATGAATTAACATAACAGTACCTTGCGCATGTATCCCTGAAGGGATAGGCAAAGGCGCACTAGCGAACTAGAACACCCATATTTCCTATTACCTATCGCCATTTCGGGATCGTTGATTCCGTTGATCGGCTTTGTTGAAGCGGTGGTGAGAGTTCAGGCAGCATCGCAGGACACGTGCTGCTACCAATCTCTAAGACGAAAAAAAATATATGTGGCCAATCTAGACAATAAAAAAATCAATAAAGGTAATATATATATTTCAGAATTAATAATATTAAACATAACACCTTCAAGTTATAAATAAATAACACCCAACAGTCACATACATAGTCCTGACCCCACACTAAGATCGGGTCTTGTGTCGTGGGTATCAGAGACTACGAGAGACTTTCAGTCTCACAACACCCAGACCCGAAAATATCTGTAGGCCATACAAACATTTGTTTGTTCATTCATTTTATTCATTTGTTCTTTTGCAATTGCATTTGCAAAAGCGAAAAAATACACAACCCAGATTCTGTAATTATGTTTACAAAACGTTACTAAATCAGTATAACAAATAACTGTATACCAGCATTATTTATTTTCTCGCATGAATTAAGTCCTGTCACGAACTTATCAGTCATTTTCATTGTCTAGTTGGCGCCGTAAACAAGATTCTGTATTACAGCGAAACTTTCTCAATCGCTCTATTTCGTTTAGTAATGTTGTTACTTCGCCCTATTAGTTTTTATTGTAGACATTCTGATGCGAACTTCAGCAAGGTTGTACTATTGGAAATATTTTCTGTTTGCTTGAATAAAAGAAAATAATGTCATGTAAATCTAAGAATAACAATGGCAAATTAGTCTAATTTTAAAAAACTTGAGTGGTAGAGCCACGCTGTAGACAGTAACGTGACACAGGCACGAATGGGCCGGCTCAACCGGTTAGATACCACTGTCTCACAGAAAACCGACGTAAAGTGGCAGCTTGCTGTCGCGTTTCGTTCGGTGAGTGAGATTTCCGGTGGCCCGTTTCCCCACTCCCTTTCCCAATCCCTTTCCCAATCCCTTTTTCCTCCCCTTCTATTCCCTCCTTTTAGGTTGGCGACGCACCCATGATTCTTTTTGTGTCTTGGGTGTCTATGGGCGGTGGAGATCACTTACCATCAGGTGACCCATCTGCTTGTTTACCAAGCTCTGCTATAAAAAAAAAACTGAAACAAGACTTTTAATTGAAATTTTGGAGTTTATAAAATAAAGTAAGACTCAAGTAAAGGACCCGCATTAAGAACTTTTCTCTCCCTGCTTAATGGTATAAGTCCTATTCTAATGTGGGGTCGCCATAACATGCTTATGTAAGTATTTTCCTTTTTTTTTTTTTTTTGGGCAAGTGTTAGAAATATTGAAAATTCCAACCTAGGATTCGACCCCATAAAAACGAACCACTGCATCAGTATCGTTATTGTATTTCGGTATCCATATTATCCGGTATTCCAAAACCTCCCGATTACAGCCAATATACCGTGGCGCAAAAAAAGAAGAATATATAAAAAAAATGCAAATGAATCGCCTCCTCTCCGCATGACCCACAGGTAGATTGGCAGAGAATACCCTTGGCATTAAGTCTACCTATATACATATAATCATGTATATGAAGTTTAAATAAATAAAAAGGCCTTTAACGCCCGAATAGTCAAACGCTACTCAATTTTAACGGCTCCCTACATCGATTTTTGCCATACAATTTTGACAGATAAGGTGGCATTAAACAACATAAGGCGACTATAAGTGTATAAGCATTCGGCGCTAAGTAATACAGTCGCCAGACAACCATCAGATTCAGAAACAGAACACGTGTCGATCTAATAAAATAGATTCGACAATCACCCGATTCTATTTGCAACCATTACTCATCAGTGGAGCGTGACTCGATCCTACTCTGAACATTCTCCACTCAATTTGCACCTATTGGCACCTCCGGCATAAAGGAACGCAGTATGCATTCGACCCAACGTATTAAATTTACATCCAGTCGACCTTAACTGACAGATATTTCCGATTTCTATTTTCTGTACTGTGCGACAGCGAGACGGAATTTTTGAGCTCAATTGAGTTTTATTTTTGAATGCATTTCTTCAGAGATATAAATAAATAGGTATTGCATAAAATAGGTACTTACAGTCAGTTTCTGGATGTACAGCTAAGGTAATAGTTAAGCTATAGTAAAAATATGTTTTATTAAAAGAGGCCATAACCCTTGAGTTTGTTTCGGCATTTCTTCTCAGGGATAGCCACGAAATGCCGACGGCATTATTATTTTATCAATATATAGAGGTACTTGTAATTGACATGTGAAAGTCATATGAAATATCCTATTTGTAGAATAAATTATTTGAATTTGAACTTGCCTCTCATTCAATGCAATGTTTACCACCCAGCTCGTTGTTAATAATGCTTCTTACTTTCTTTCGTTATTTGACATTACAGATATGTTCCCAAATGACAGTTCAATGATTAGAGGCAAAATCATAAAAACAGCTAAAATTGTAAAATGTATTCTGTATTTTTATTTTGTACATCTTTTGTACCAAAATCTCACAATAAAGATTGATTGATTGATTGATTGTAACTCATTTTGATTTTGCTTTCGATGCTACTGGGGGTTAGTCACATCCATCACGTGGTTTTGAAACTAGCTTCTCTCACTTTTTTGTAAACATTTGGCACGATGGTAAACGTAAACAGACGTTTTTTCTCTGAATATCTTAATGCTTATACGGAAATTGAATCCCCCTCGTTAAAGCCCCCAAATGCATTGAGCTTGTAACTTGTACCTTCCATCAAAAGCCCCCATTATTTAAGCGAAATTCCCCTAACACGATGCTTATCTACGCATTTCATTATACCCTTGCAGCTATCCCTCAATATTATGATCTGTAACTCAATATAAGTCTGGCCAATGTTTGGCTGAGTGCATCAAAATTACTTTGGTAGGACTGTGGCAAATATAATCAAAACCAATTAATTATTACTAAATAAATGAAGTGATATCATTTTTTGCCCTTGTCCCACCTTAATTTGCGGTCAGCGCAACAAACTTTTTTTAAGCATGTAGCAGAATAAGTTTGGCTTAGGTTTTACGACTGGCTAGCTGCCTGACATCAACCCACATCTAAGGGATTGAGCCCCGGGCAAATGGTGTTAGATAAACGCCCCGTCCGATCTGCGAATTGAACCCAGGACCTCCGGTTCGCTATACGCTGCCACTAGACCAAGGAGATGACTGTCAAATGTGGAAATTATTCATATTTTTTATGGAACAAACAAATTAACATGTCACGATATCTTACTAACAAGCAAACGATTGCTTATATACATAACTAAGACAGCTTTATATCTTAGACCTTAAAAATAACTTCGTGAAATCTAGGCGATACGAATTAAGCCGTAACCTTGGTTGCTCTATTACATAATAAAACTTAAATACATATGCATGTATGTATATGCGCTCTAAATGCAAGTAATACGTGTAAATATACCACAATATACCAATTTCTACGTTGTCATTAACCAGATTATTCAAATGACATAATAAATAGTCATAAATTATACCTAGTAAACCTTTAAACAAGTTTTCAAAATATAGCCTTTATACATAAAATTTCGCAACTCGCTCGAACTAAGCGAAAACTAATTGGTGGTACCTTAATTATAAATTCAAACTAAACATGCTGTATTATGGGCGGGTTGCACAGCAGACGTTAAGTAACGGTTAAAATTTTCACAGATAATCTCGAAAGTTGGGGAAAAGTGAACTGCAAAGTGGATGGAACGTCCGTCTTTCCACTTCTATGGAAAGCAGGTTATCTAATGAATATTTTACACTCGGTAATTTTTCTTTATAATTTCTTGTGAATTAACGCTTGACAAATTCACCCTTATATTTATAATCCTTGAACTTTGTTTTCTAATAATGGGTCCCGTTTACATTAGTACTTTATTACATTTTATATACAAATTTATATAACATAGAAAACCATTCGTCAGTTATAACTGTTGCAGTTAAATAGAAACGAAAATATTTTCATTAAAACCCTAAACATACGTAAGTTTGAGCAAAATCTGAGTAAAGTCTAAGCACGTTCTATAAAATATCTGTGGGCCACATAAATATTTGTCTCGGTGCGAGAATCAAACCCGCGGCCTCTCGCTTCACAGCCAGCTACTCAACTGCGCCACGGAGGTTTTCAATTATAACTCTATATTTCTATGAATTTATTATCTATACACATCTGAGAAAGTTGCTATTTCTTTAAAAGCAAACTTGTCTTTCAATAAAACATTTATTGACTTTATACAAATACCCAAATCGCGAGCGTAAGGCATCGCCACGCATCATGTCAATACGTAAACGCTGCCTATCAATTCTTTCACTGATCCCTTAACGGCGCGTCATAAAACCGGGCCGATTTAGGGTGTCTAATAAAATCCAGTCTGCTTTGTCAGTATTATCGGCGTGTTCCGCGAATTTGCATGCAAAGTTCGCTTAGGCGTGCTGTATGCCATTATCAACTTGAATTAGAAAATGTTAAGGTTGATTTAGTCTATTACCCTGATAACCCAATTCAAACGTAGATTACATATCGATGTAATATTTCTGATTGCGTTTTATGATGTAAGGCTGGTGTGCATGGGCGTAATGATGCTGAAATTATGCGTCATGTCGTAGATTGGAAAATTCTAGTTTAAGAAATAAGCAAACTTCCACTAGAAAAGTTTGTACCCACATACAGTTATTCCTATATTAACTGCCTGTTTTGCGTCAAAAATAAAAACTCGTTAGTTAATCTATTAGTTGCTTACTTTAAAAACTACCTTTAGCATTATCCATCAAATTAAAATAATTTACATTAATAGTATTTCAACTTGCATAGTGCGCAAGTTGAAATACGTTTTCCCTACCTACGCTTATAAAAAAGTTTTTTTTTTATATAGCAGAGACTGGCAAACGAGCAGATGGGTCACCTGATGGTAAGTGATCTCCACCGCCCATAGACATCCAAGACACAAAAATAATCATGGGTGCGTTGCCAAAATAAAAGGATGCAATGGAAGGGGAGGGATAAGGGATTGGGAAAGGGAGCAGGGGAAATGGACCACCGGAAATCTCACTCATCGAACGAAACGTGACAGCATGCTGCCACTTTACGTCGTTTTTCTGTGAGACTGTGGTATCAAACCGGGTCGAGCCAGCCTATTCGTGCTGTAGACGTTACTGTCTACAGCGTGGCTCTATCACTCAAGATGTAATTCCTATATACACTGCCTGTTATGCGTCAAAAATAGTAGATACTCGTTAGGTTAACCCATTAGTTGCTTACCTCAAAAAGTACCTTTAGCATTATCCATCAAATTAAAACAATTTACATTAATAGCCTTGCACTGTGCAAGTTGAAATACGTTTTCTTTGCTTACGTCTATGGAAAAAGGTATGTATGTAAATAAATTTATGAATTAATTGAAACCTTAATTAACAAATTACATATTAAAACTGTGTATAATGATCAAAATGAAAATTGCTCGACGAAGCCTTCTCTTGTAGAATGTATGGAAATGTTGAAGCTTCAATGTTTATAAAGTATATACTATAGTAGTATATGTATGTATATATAAAGTATATACTACCCCACTAATGGCTACTCCTTTGCCAATGAGGGGTTAAAGCTTGTGCACACTGGTGTTTTTTGTCATTGTAGCTTTTGTTACTGTATCTTTTTGGCGCTCTTATTAAATGTATGGAAATGTATGAAGTTAGCAAGTTGTCTCGTTGGCACCGGAACGTGCGCGCATCTTCTTACGTTTTCCTAGACTGGACAAGAGTGACAAAATAGTCATTGTGACAAAAGTCACTTATTTGCACTAGCTCATACCTCTAACCCCTATCATAGAGGAGGCATATGCCAATAAGACATTAATATTACATGGATAATGTTCTTATTTTTATATTATATTACCTATTATTTTCTCTAAAATTAAATAGTTATGATAAATAATGCATATAAGCGTAGAAGATTTACTCAGCATCTGTTACATTCATAAAAATTAAATACGTATTAGGAGCAACAAAACTGTTTTTCATAAGCTCCACTAACGCATTTCTCTAACAAAATGACCGCACGTGGCTTAGAAAATAACATTCTAATGTAATCTGAACCATTAAGCTGCAATTAATGTTAAGCTATTACAAATGCGTTACGTCGGCCATACTTCTCTTCGAGGTAAGAGAATTCACGTCCAAGCCGCCATAATAGAATATTTTGCACATTTCACAGCGCCGGGAGCGCAGAAACAGCCAGCGAAATTTTATGGCGCACGTGAATTATGGACTCCAAAGAAATATAACCCAGCTCATACACCGAATTGGATTGCATTTCGAAAAAGATTAAGAATTTTATTTACTGACTTTATTGAATATGAAAATGTCTGTGAGGTAAATTCCCTCACTTTCCTTAAATTTAGGGGATTTTGTTCGTCTCCTTGATCATGGGTGATTTTAGTCATAAACATAAACATAAGCTCACGCCTGTATCCCCGAAGGGGTAGCCAGAGGCGCACTAGCGAACTAGAACACCCACATTTCGCTGAGCTTAGTTCCGTCCCAGATGTGATAGGGGGCGAGCCTATCGCTATATCGGGCACAAATTCCAGACTCCGGGCTGATATAGAAAAATCCAATATCACTTTGCCCGACCCGGGGATCGAACCCGAGACCTCAGAACCGTAGTCGTACCGAAATACCACCACGCCAACGAGGCAGTGATTTTAGTCTTGGCGTATAATTTACGAAATTGGTATTATTTATTATGTTCCGTAATAGCAATAGGGAAACTACCTTCTACGCCACGATATTAAAAAACCTTTACGACTGATTTGACCTGCACGAATATTTATACGCATGAACTTATATGAGGATTTTGCTGTAAGAGTGATCCCTCAATCTGTCGCCTCTATATCGATCTAGCAGTAGCGTATGGGCTGTTGACCGGGAGATCCCGGATTGGAATTCCTGACTGAGCAATGGGTTTTCATTAAACCAATTTTTCGGGCAGATCTCCAGGTGACGTTGACGTCAGGTAAGTGGACGAATCCTTTTTGCAATATGGTTAAAAATAGTGTGTTGCGCGGCTCATTTGCGCTAACTTCACATTTCCCCCAATTTAGGGGATTTCAAAACTACCATTTAAAGTGTCGAACAAAGGAATCGTTACGGCGTAAGTAATTCAGTCTGACTGCGTTAATAAAGTTTGCCAAGTTTTTTGGCATCTAACTTGTTTGTTAGAGCTATGGTTAAGCTTTTAGTTCAAACCGATTGCGGGCTATTCGCTGGTTTGAGTGTTCGAAATTAACCCGCCTCGGTATAATGCTGGTTATAGTGTTGTTTGTTTACGCCTTTTAGTTGAAAACTAAACGGAGTTGAGGCAAATTTAATTTGATTTTTCAAGTTTCAATTAGAATTGGTCTTTTTGGGTTCTTTATGTCAGATGTTTCTACAGTTATGATTGTGCTTTTATCAAGTATTTTATGAACCAATTTTAGTATAATTTCTAATGAACTATCACAAAATCTTCTATCTTCTCACAAAATCTCGTCACCTCATGAACTTCAAAATACAGCTTTTTTTATAGACTGTCCAACAAAATTCCCATAACATCCACCGTAATATCTCACAAATATTTATGTAATGGAAAAGTCCATTTCTCCTTAAGTTATTGTATACAGTGAACGATAGGACAAACAAATTGCCGGAAATATTTGAATAAGAATGGGACATTTTCGGGGACACTAATGTGCCAGGCGGGAAGCTTGCTCACTGGAGCACCCTTAATATCTGTTTTATTTTTCCGGATTTGTATGAACGGGGCAACAAACAACGCACCCTATTCTATTGTGGGACGTAATGATGAAAGAAAAGTAAGGACTTGACATAACTAAATAAACGTGTTTACTTTGAAGATGGTTCCGCCATTTTAGTTTTTGGATCTATTTACATGTAAGTTGTCACCGCGTCATAAGACATTACACGCATTAACGTATTTATTGATTTTAGTATAAATATGGTGTTATATTTTTAATAAGACTAACTTCTCAATGCGAAGAAGATACCTAACTGCTATATTAGGTACTCGGATTTTTATTTCGCTAGACACCAATTTAGTTTATCTCTATACATTAGGTATGCACGTTATTTTCTTAGTCATGTCAAGTCCTTATTTCTCTTTTATCAGTGTGTGGAGGAGACACGAAAAAAACACGTTCACGCCCAATAATAATATTTTCGGTGAGTAATTTTATGGCTTTATTTGTCGTTCGGTTGTGGTTTGTCTCAAAGTTAAGTGATTACTTTTGTCGTTTTGAAACGGTTGCAATTTGGTTTATTTGTTAGATCAATAAATTAAACACATTTTACATTTCTTACGTTATATATTTGTTTCAACTCACGCTCTTGTTGATATACTATACTTGTAGACTATTTTATATGCATATATACATATATGTTCCATAAGCGTATGGGCCACCGGAGGCCGAGCCGCCCGTGACAATCTACTGCATTGTTTATAAAGTATTAGCTGTACCCGCGACTCGAACGCTCGCGTGGCAATTTATTTTCCAGGATAATATTTATTTTCCGGGATAAAATGCATATGTGTTAAGTCAGGGTGTCAGCTACCTCTATACCAAATTTCATCAAAATTGGTCCAGCCGTTTGAGCGTGAAGAAGTAACAAACATACAAATACACTCACAAACTTTCGCCTTTATAATATTAGTTTGTAGAATGTAAGGAAATACGAGTATGAGGCCAGTTCGAATAAATTTGAAAACCTTTTTTTTTCATATAGCAGAGACTGGCAAACGAGCAGATGGGTCACTTAATGGTAAGTGATCTCCACTGCCCATAGACACTAAAAGAATCATGACTGCATTGCCAATTTAAAAGGAGGGAAATAGGGATTGGGAAAGGGAAGGACGGAATGCTCATCATATTTGGACGTCATTTTAACCGAAGCACATCCGGTGGGCAGTGTGCTCGACTCGAATTATCAAAAATATTCGTGCTTCAACGAAGTTCGCGACTAAATACTTTGATTTGTATTTACCATATACTTCAAACTGAATATCATAGTATATACTGATACAGTACTACCACCATACCGATACTCGTAACCGGATCTGTTGCCACGTCCTCTTTCAATATTTCCCAATTTGGTGCGGTATTACGGGCCTCTCGGCGAGACAATGGAAAGTAATCGACAGTGACAGGGGAGGGGCTAAATTTCGTTAAAATAAAAGCGTACAGAGAGCGTAAGATATAGCCCCTACGTGGTCCCTGGAAGAGCCGAGCTCCCACAATGGCGAATTGGAAAAAGCTTTTATAATCCTGTACGTGAGACACATGCTCAAGCGGCCATATCTTAGTACATGCGGAGGGACGCCCGTAATTCACCTTTTTTTCTAATGCATTATTGTAGATGTTCGATGTAAATTATCGGGACTATGACGGTTTTATTTTATGTGAATGGAATGGGTTTATTGGATTGCGTTACCCTTTTGTGACGTTCTTGTAATATATGACGTTGGTGCCTTTTATTTAAGATCGAATAACTGAAATCTGAAGTTGTAAGAAGAATGTTAAATAACATAAGCTCACGCCTGTATCCCCGAAGGGATAGGCAAAGGTACACTAGCGAACTAGAACACCCACATTTCGCCGAGCTTAGTTCCGTCCCAGATGTGATAGGGGGCGAGCCTATCGCCATATCGGGCACAAATTCCAGACTCCGGGCTGATATGGAAAAATCCAATATCACTTTGTCCGACCCGGGGATTGAACCCGAGACCTCAGGACGGTAGTCATACCGAAATACAACTACGCCACCGAGGCAGTCATTTAAATAGATTTATAGAACTATTATATAAGAAACAGTAGAAACGACAGTACATTAAAACTATCAAACAACTTTATGAAGTAGGTAACTATGATTAAGGCTTGATAGAAAAATAATTATAAGAATTATTGGCTCACTTAGGAAGATCTTAAATCTAGATTTAAACATAGGAATGGCCTACAGGTCATAAACTTACGAGTTTAAGACCACTTGCAGCTCAGTGATATCATATTTCCACAGAATGATGCGATTCATACTTCTGAAAATTTTATTTATTTAATAATTCCACCAAAAGTAACACATACACTGTATTAATTTTCACACTGTGTCAGTTAATTAAACTGCAGGTCGATTCTCTAAGTAACGCCACAACTTTGCGATCGACGACGAGCTCCCACAGCGCACATCGTTGAGATCGACGGAGCGTTCAACGTTGTTGGGTCTTAGAGAATACCATTTTCCATACATTTATGTCAAACGCATCGCTCGAGAGAGTTAGTTCGCAAAAGCGCCGTCATCACGCATAGCGCTAGTGCGTGCGCTTTGTACCTTGCTGAATAAAAAAATGAAAACATCATTGCCGCAACGTTGTTTTTACAAATGAAACCTTAGAGAATTGACCTGCAGAATAGATAACAATAAATAGATTAGCGAATTACACCTACGGTTTTAAAATAACACATAAAATAACATAAGCTCACGCCTGTATCCCCGAAGGGGTAGGCAGAGGCGCACCATCGAACTAGAACACCCACATTTCGCCGAGCTTAGTTCGGTCCCAGATATGATAGGGGGCGAGCTTATCGCCATATCGGGCACAAATTCCAGACTCCGGACTAATATGGATAAATCCAATATCACTTTGCCCGACCCGGGGATCGAACCCGAAACCTCAGAACCGTAGTCGTACCGAAATACCACCACGCCACCGAGGCAGGTTTTAAAATTAATAAGTAAGATCGTAGTATTCATTTCAAATCTAGCACAGGCACTCTACAGTTTTCACCCAAACCAAACAAAAAGGAAACCCACTCTATTATTACATCATATGTTAAGTATAACCTATTCATGGATGAAATAAAGGTAGATTTTCGACATCAACATACAGACAAATGACACTGACTTGATATTCACCAGATAAGAGAGTCGATATGGGCTCGCATTAGTCTCTCCAGGTTGTCGCCGCACAAGCCTACAAAAACCCCGCTTTTACGCTACGTGAATGTCAGTAATGGATAATGTTACTTTAGCACTGAATTTATGTAAAAGAATTTATGTATCTACGAGAATTTTCTTTGGGAACTTGGGTTGCTTTATCTCGCGTAGTTCTTTGACAATCCATTTAGTTCTTTGTCAAAGGTAATGGGGCCTTTGAATCTAGTTTTATTCTCTGTTAGAATTCATTCTTGCAATATTACGTTGTATATTAGTTGCTATGGAAGATGCTGATTTGTATTATCTACTCCTCTAATGATTTCTAATCGCAAAGTTTGACTCGGGAAGTCATATTAATAAATAATAAATACACCCAACAGTCACACACCTAGTCCTGACCCCACACTAGGTATAACCTGTATCGTGGGTGTCAGAGACTATGAGAGACTTTTGGACTCACAACACCCATACCCGAAACAAATATATGTGGGCTACACAAACATTTGTCTCGGTGCGGGAATCGAACCCGCGGCCTCTCGCTTCACAGCCGGCTACTCGCTCGCTGCGCCACGGAGGCTGTTATATTATTGATAAATAATTGTTGGTAATTTAATTTTAATAAAAGTTCCCATATCAAAAATCTCAACTGTCTCCAGTTGTAGAGATATCTAATTATCTATTAACACACTTTTTAATAACAAGTTTTTAAAATAATATTTTGCAAGTCTTCGTAAAAACGTCTGAATTAGCAATAATACATTTCCAGTTAAAATAAAACATATGTCAGCACATTAGCAGAACATCGAAGGAATTCCGTAATTGTATCATCATTCATCATAATCAACAACCATTAGCAGACATTTCGTCAATATCTTGAAGTTTAATCCTCTTACTGCAACCAAGACGTATCGTAATTCTGTTGAAAGGGTATTATTATTATTATAAGTTATGTTATGTTATGTTATAAGAATATTGAATGACTGAAGGCTGCCTCGGTGGCGTGGTTGTATTACGGTACGACTACCGTCCTGAGGTTTTGGGTTCGATCCCCGTACGGGCAAAGTGATATTGGATTTTTCCATATTAGCCTGGAGTCTGGAATTTGTGCCCGATATGGCGATAGGCTCGCCCCCTATTACATATGGAACGGAAGTAAGCTCAGCGAAATGTGGGTGATCTAGTTCGCTAGTTCACCTCTGCTTACCCTTTAGGGGATACAGGCGTGAGTTTATGTATGTATATAAGTAGATGTAAGATTGTTTAACATGTATTCCAACAACGGTACATCTGTAGAATAAAAGTATTTATTTTATTTATTTTAAGATTTTTCGGAAAACTTACAGCTAGAATAGGTATACAAATTAAATCATCATATTAGCCCTGTAATATTACTGTCCCACTGCTGGGCACGGGCCTCCTCTACTAATGAGAAGCGTTAGGCCTTAGTCTACCACATATACAAATTAAATACAAGATTAAAAATAACAAGGCCATTTACAAGTTTTCACAGATAGCTAAAAAAAATTAAAAATGTACAGTAGCCCGAGCAAGAAAAACGAATGTAAATGTAAATGTATTCGAGTTCGCTGCGCACTGATGACGTTTGGTTAATATTTCATACAAATTTCATAGACGCGCATCGAGTTCGAATACATTTACGGTTGTCAGAAATTTTCCTGCTCAGGCCGCAGATCGGTGAGAATAATTTATGAAAAAATAAATTTAAATTACGAATGTGTGCACTACAGAAAATACAGCAATTCGAGTAAATACAACAAACACTTGGATATTCCGTTGAAATGACAGGATCCATTATTCTCATAGAGCTTACCTGAATACGAAACTGAACACTATTTATATTCCCCACTTACGACGATATTTGTGTACCTCGGCATGTAATATTTATTTATAAAGTATCGCGAATTCACTTTCCGTGCGTTCCGTGTAAGTGGATACTTTGGATTGCCGAAATTGGAATGTTTTTCTAACACATACATGCACAGGGGTATAACATAACATAACATAAGCTCACGCCTGTATCCCCGAAGGGGTAGGCAGAGGCGCACTAGCGAACTAGAATACCCACCTTTCGCCGAGCTTAGTTCCGTCCCAGATGTGATAGAGGGCGACCTTATCGCCATATCGGGCACAAATTCCAGACTCCGAGCTGATATGGAAAAATCCAATATCACTTTGTACACAGTACACAGTGGTATACAGTGGTGTAAATAGTACACCCACTTTTTGTTTTGATTTCAATCCCATGAAAGGCCGAAGAGTGGCCTCCTTGGTCTAGTGGCAGCATATATGGACTGTGGACCGGAAGGTCCTGGATTCGATTTCTAAGTCAGGCAAAGCGAATTATCTTATTTAATTTGCCCGGGACTCGATACTCTGGAGGGGGTTGACGTCAGGCAGGCAGCCGGCCGTAAAAACCAAGCCAAATCCTTTCTGCAACATGCTTGAAAAGGTGTGTTACGCCCACCTCACATTAAGGTGGGATAAGGAGAGGTAGAAAGAAAGAGATATAAAGGCCAAAGCTATCATTACAACTGATACATATTTCTGACTTCAGGCTGATACTAAGCAGAAAAAAGCCATTAGGTTTCCATCAGTAACTTAGATCACTTTACCCGACCCGGGGATGGAACCCGAGACGTCAAGACGGCCCGAACATGAATATATTCGACCGACTTCCAAAAAGGAGAAGGTCCTCAATTCGTCTGTATTTTTTTTTTATGTATGTTACGCGATATCTCCGCCAAATGTGGACCGATTTTCAAAATTATTTTTGTGTTCGATAGAGCTTATTTCAAGAGTATAAATATGGTCACGATCGGATTTGAAGTCGGTCTGTTAAGTTTTTAAACTTGTGTATTCGTCTACAACTCTCAAAATTACAATATAAATTTTAGAAGCCTTTCTGGGAAACTCGTAGGCGGTTTTTAATACTTTAAATACCCTGCGGCCTTTTCTTTATGTAAAATATAGTACAAAATGAAATTAAAAACTAAACAAACTGTTAATCGACGTCGCTGAAGAAAATGTTCTAAAAGAATGAAAATATTTTACAACTTTATGTTCTACTACACCGATGTAAAAAAAGATGGACGGAGCGCTAGGAACATTGAAAGTGAAGCAGTTTTCGGCCCATTCGATTTATCGACACGTAATGGCGGCAACTGGGAGTGTTATGAGTGTTAATGTGTGCGTAGGGTACTTTTGTACAGGCGCGTTTGTGTGTGTGGATTCTCTGTGGCTTCCGTTTAACTATAGCCGAGATGGTGTCCTTCTTTTTTATACGTCCGTGTACCGCACATAAAAATATTCCAGATAGCTTCTCACGGTGGAATGAAACAAAAGGGATATTTTACTAACTTGTGTTTCATAGCGCAGTTCCACCGTTTTAGTATCATTCCAGTAATAATTTTCATAATATGAATTAACTAGTTCAGAGTTTGCCGCCACCGAATTTCAAAGTTCATTTCCATTCAAAATTACCAGCAATTTGCAAGTGGTAATTCTGGACGAACTTTTTGATGGTTTTGTAATAGTTTTTCTTACATTTGCGTGTAGTTAAAAGTTGAATCGTTTTCTTACATGAGTTACACGTTTCCTGGCTTTTATGAGAATTTAAGATGTTATTTATATCTCGTTAGCTTTGTTTGGAATAACCTATCTTTGTGCTTTTATATTAACCTTTACATTATGATTTCATACTGGTATAAATTTTAACTGCCTTCGTGGCGTAGTGGTATTGCGTACATACGTGGTACGATTATCGTACTGAGGTCTCGGGTTCGATCTCCAGGTCGTGCAAAGATATATTGAGCTTCCCTATTCAGTATCAGCACGGGTCTGGAATTCGTGCCCAATATGACAATAGGCTCGCCCTCATCACATTTAAGGCGGAACTAAGCTCGGCGAAATGTGGGTATTCTAGTTCGCTAGTGCGCCTCTGCCTACGCCTTCAGGGACACAGGCGTGAACTTATGTTATTAAGTACTATAATGTATCTTTGTACCTGTTGCACCATAGAATATAACTTCATATCATTTCTAGGTTTGTGGAGTACTTTAACTAAACAAGTTATTTTAGTTGGTCTCGGTCCGTCCCACTAGTCGCATAGAATTATTTCATAATCTGCTAGTTATGTATATATCGTCCTTCGAATAAGACATTTTACCTCTATATGCTGCCTAGTGTCCTTTGATACGTTTACACGAACAGTAGCCCGAGCACGAAAAACTAATGTAAATGTAAATGTATTCGAGTTCGCTGCGCACTGATGACGTTTGGTTAATATTTCATACAAATTTCATAGACGCGTATCGAGCTGAAATACATTTACGGTTGTCATAAATTTTCCTGCTCAGGCCGCAGGATAATGCGCCTTACTTATAAAAATATTAAAGCGCTGCTTACCTTTAACCATAGGTTGTCCCTTTCATTTCTAACCAAATGTAACGCAAGGAAAAAAGTGACAGGCTATTCTTAGCGAAACGATAAGCGAAAATGTTTTTATAAGTAAAGTTCAAAATCTTTAGATAGTATTCAATCCATCGTGGGATAGATAACAAATTAGTTTTACTATTTTTTAAGTTGACAAACTCCTTTAAATCAATTACTCCGACGGAATAAATTTTTCTCATTTCTTAAAATATTGACTGCCTCGGTGGCGTGGTGGTATTTCGGTACGACTACGGTTCTGAGGTCTCGGGTTCGATCCCCGGTTCGGGCAAAGTGATATTGGATTTTTCCATATCAGCCCGGAGTCTGGAATTTGTGCCCGATATGGCGATAGGCTCGCCCCCTATCACATCTGGGACGTAACTAAGCTCGGCGAAATGTGGGTAGTTCGCTAGTGCGCCTCTGCCTTCCCCTTCGGGGATACAAGCTTAAGCTTATATGTCTTAAAATATTGATCAACAAGAACTGTATGAACTTTGGTGTGATAAAAATGTTTGTTCAAAATAATCCCATATAAAAGAGCGTCGTTATTTTGCTGCCTCAAATGGAGGAATTTTAATATAGTCAACCACTTTGGTGGCCTCGCATGAAACATTTATGACATTATTACCGCGACATGTACCCTTATTATAAAACAAACGCAAACAATACACCGCGTTTTACATAATCTCGCCAAATTGGATGGATATACCTCGCAACGTGCGTCTCGCTGCCGGCAATACACTTCGTTTTTGTCGGATAATGTGCCAGCTAATACAGTCTTGAGGATTTATTGAGCATTTTTATGTTCTCCGCGAATCCATATAATGGAATACTATTGTTGAAATTGAATACTGGTTGTGTTGTAGAGTGGATGCTTTATTATTTGGTTTGTAGACAGTTTACCTCTACTCTTTTCTTTCTTTCCTTATCCCCCCTTATTGTGTCAACAGACTTTTTCAAACATGTTGCAAATAGGATTTCACTAAGTTTTTCAGTTCAGTCAAGTCAGTTTACATCTACTGATATATTTTTTATCTGGGCACGGCAGAGTGACTACACTGCATCTGATGGTCAGCGTAGTGCAGACCAAAAATATTAGCGACCTCTGACAAACAATGGGTTAATCAGTGGTCACCAGCAACATGCCGGCCTATTTATGCTTCACACTCCGAATTCGAAGAGGGGAGAAGTAAATCGAGGGGCTTACGACAAGACAGGTGGATGACCGATGCAGACACAGGGATACCCCCATACCCGTTCCAACCAACCATCAAGTCATGTCGCCAGCCCCTCGAGGAAACCGGATTCGACTGCCTCGGTGGCGTATTTCTATTGCGTGCGCAGTACGACTACCGTCCTGAGGTATCGGATTCGATCCCCAAGTCGGGCAAAATGGTATTGAGTTTCTCTATTCAGTATCAGCTCGGAGTCTGGAATTTGTGCGTTCTGGGATGGACATGAGCTCGGCGAAATGTGGTTGTTCTAGTTCTTTAGTTCGCCTCTGTCTACTCCATCGGGGATATAGGTGTGAGTATGTGTATGTATGATATTCGTAAATTACAGTGATTTATTTATGCGTTGCGTAATTTCTTTGCGGAAATTGTGCTCCCAATGGCCCCTGTGAGTCACGATATCTTTCGATACCACAGGCAGAGGTACCTTCATTCTGTATCTGCTGATAAATATTACATTTCAAGGAATATGTTTTCAAATACTTTTTCCAGGAAAAAAATATTTGTTCTGTAATTTGTCTTCGAGAAAAGAAGCACACAATAAATTGATGAAAACATGATATCTAATTTTCCAATCAATTCACAACATCGACGACCTATATTACAAATCTCGAGCTATTTGCTCAATATTTTTCCTTTCGTTATCATCAAAATATGGATCGTTGATTGAGGCTAGAATAACAGTATTATATGTCATCTATTAACATTATCTGTAGGCTAAAGTAAATTAAAACTTTACCATCTCCGCTTCAAATTTCAGCGTGGTTGTTATAATGTTTGAAAACTAAGAGCGTGAAATAATGATGGTCTCGGTAACAAAATACCATTAAAGAAACTTGTCTTCGTAGTGAAGTTTCTATGCTTACCGATGTTTTAGGGGATCGATAAAATAAATATTTTAATTATTAAGTTAAAATTATTTTATCAAGTTCTTTAGGAGTACTGATATTTATATGAGCAAAATATAAAGAGCTTTGCACACGAGCAACTTTATTTTCCGCAACCGTTTCAACAGTTTTTGTTTACAGTTGCTTGAATTATAAGTAAAGTAACATCAATCGCCATGTGGCATTGTCATAGCTACGGGGAACGGGAAGAGAGGAAAATCGTTCATGGCATTTATCATTTTACACCATCGGTTTAAACTTCCATGTTGCTATTTGTGACCAAGTATTTATTTGATCACTTATACCAACCACATACCTATACTTATTATCTATTTATTTTAAATTGTATTTGATTTCGGGAACTCTTTCAAGCCTTTACTCTACTCTACGTCTGCGCAGTTTCTATGAAAAGCATCAAAAATAGATAAACAATTAGTTGAGAATTGCCGGTTGCCCAAACTCCAGCGCCGTCTGCAAAGTACCTTATATTGTAGTCATTCGTATCACATTTGCGAGTGTCGCTGAAGTTCATCGAATTAGATCGACGCGACGGCAGTATCGAAGTTTACAGCTTTGATTCTATTTCGTGTTTTCTTCAATTTGTACCTCCTATTTAAGTATCAAAAGAGTGAAATTGTGCAAAAAAAATGGTATACACGGCGAACTAAAAACCATTTTTGAAGTCGATTAGCCTTCAATGGATTCCCTTTGCTGCATATTGAAGGGTCATCCATTTTTATTTTCTAAATAAAAATTACAATAAAAATAGTTTGTCAAATAATAATTACAAATAAAGTGCACGTTTGAACTTTCAAAACCGAGTTATAATCACTCAAATGGTGTAATTGAGCTGAAAAACCGATGAGACATTGTGTACAATTCTTAAATCAGACAACTTGAATTTGTGTCTAAAGCTTTTTATTGGAAATTTTGACGTAATATATGGCCTTTGGTGTTGAAATTACCCCAAAATCAACAACATGTCAAATTATGGTTTTCGATAAAATTGTAAAACCTCTGCATACCTCCTCACAGTTTATGTTATAGATATTCGAGCACGATAGTTTCTAAGTTCCTTAAACAATCATTAATCTGCGAACCTATAAAAACAACCTAACATTCAAGTTATTAAATAATAGTCGAGACCAATATTAAATCTTTTGTATGAAATATGGATAAAAAAGTTTAGTTTTTCAATTGATTTAAACAATAACGCAATCATAAATGCATGAATATTAAATTATGAAAAAAACTACTATCTATTTACTTGTAACGAACCATAACGAAATGTGGAAAAAATAGCAACCGATATTATAAGCGTGCCCTTGACTATTACGTGCGATTTGGTATACCTACGGTTTTTAGCAGCTCAAAAAATTTAAATAAAATTAATTTGCATTTGAATGCCGAATAGAATTGGAATTAACACTAAGTTATATAACTAGATTTCTGAAGTTATACATAATCTTACATACTATAGAGGTAGAATCATACATATATCCATTAAAATGTATCTAGATAAAATAATGATTTATCGTATTTTTTTTTTTATAGCAGAGATTGGCAAACCAGCAGATGGGTCACCTGATGGTAAGTGATCTCCACCGCCCATAGACACCAAAGACACAAAAAGAATCATGGGTGAGTTGCCAACCTAAAAGGAGGGAATGTAATGGGAGGGAAGGGGATTGGGAAAGGGAGTGCGGAAATGGGCCACCGGAAATCTCACTCACCGAACGAAACACGACAGCAAGCTGCCACTTTACGTCGGTTTTCTGTGAGACAGTGGTATCTAACCGGTCGAGCCGACCCATTCGTGCTATAGACGTTACTGTCTACAGCGTGGCTCTACCACTTGGAATGTTAAACTAACAGTGAATAGAAAGCGTTGCGACGCGACGCTATGTTTTATTTCACTAGTCACACTCACCATGATTATGCAGTAATTTTGAAGCAATGATTTCTTTGTGACTCTTATCATCAATTTTAATTGAAATTAAACTATTTTTACGGATTCATCACGATTTGGTTTTAACTTTTATGCCCGACGTTTCGAAAGCTTTGCAGCCTTCGTGGTCACGGGTCAGACTATCACACACACAGAAATCGTGATAGAATCCGTAAAAATAGTTTAATTTCAATGAATAATATTCACGTAAACCTAAGAAATCATTAATCAATTTTAATATTAAGAAATATTTGTACTGTATTTAAAATATGAGTATCCCTTTGGTCTAGTGGCAGCATATATGGGCTGTGGACCGGGAAGTCCTGGGTTCGATTCCCAGGTTGGGAAAAGAGAATTTTCTAATTTAATTTTCCCGGGACTGGATCCCCCAGAGCCGGTAGCCGGTCTTAAAATGTAAGCCTAATCCTTTCCGCAATATGCTTGAAAAAGTGTGTTGCGCTGACCCCACATTAAGGTGAGATAAGGGCAGGTACAAAGAAAGAGTATCACCTACATAATTATCTATAATTAAATAAAATACTATTTAATTAAAAAGGAAGGAATACAAAAGTAAACAAAACGGGCACTCAATCAATTTACCTGCTCAAACGAATGCTTAATGCTGTGTCTTTTACGATGCTGTCGGTATAAGGCCGGTCTCCGACTTGAAGTTAAGCACACAGAGTCCTAAATTACTAAGGAGCCGATAAAGGTTTATAGCCGGCCTAAGTACTTATCCCAGAATTTAAGCATCCACTATGTTGGCGCAGATGGTTGGGCAAACTTGAGTCGAGTTCATGAATCATGAAAAGCGGCATGTCTTGACTAATTTAGTTCTACTTCATAATTTAGTTCAGCGAATATTCTAGAAATGTAGCGGCAAATTGTTTGAATTAATGTTCACTACAAATATAGTTGATTTAATTCATACATAAATGGAGATTCCATTAGTCACCTCTTTGGTCTAGTGGCAGCATGTATGGGCTGTGGACCGGGAGGTCCTGGGTTCGATTCCCAGATTGGGAGTGGTGTTTTTCTAACACTATTTTCTCGAGACTGGATCCTCCAGATGGGGTTGATGTCAGGCAGGCAGTCGATCGTAAAAACTAAACCAAATTCTTTCTGCAACATGCTTGAAAAAGGGTGTTGCGCCGACCCCACATTAAGATTGGTTAAGGGCAGGTAGAAAGATAAACGGAGATTGATTTAAAGATCCAGAATTCTTGTTGTTATTGTTGACTATTGAGTATATGCCATAAGGAGACCTATCATTCCAGAGGCAGCTTTTATCTATCCGCTACCACTCTGTTATCAAGTTACTGGCCCTCCACGCATAACACTGTGTGATGTGTTTATACCTAAATATTTTTTTTCATATTAGGATTTTTGTGTAACAAATGCTTTTAGATAATTATTTAAAAGGTTTTATCCACAGTTTTAAATTCAAATTCAAAAATGTATTCAGTAAATGGTGCATTAGGGCCACTTCTACTCGTCATTCAATCTACCGGTGCTTCGGAAAAGCCCTAGGGTAGGGTGGCCCTAAATAAAGGTACTAATAACCCTTATGTTTATTAATGCCATATTTACTCTAATTAAATAAATAATTATTGGTCCAGTGCTAGGATCACACAGGCTACCAGGTTTGATAAGTAAAATAATTTAGTAATTTAATTATATACTGAAAAATCACAGTCCAGGGGTTATCACGGCTTTTTATAGCGGTATTATTATAATCTTACACTGTGTTCTTTGTACGGGAATAGTAAAAGTAATATTATAATAATACTGCAATAGGACGTGGTGGTAGCCTATCAGTTCAGTCTACGGTACCTTAAAGTAATATTCGAGTTCGCTAGTTCGCCTCTGCCTACCCTTTCGAGGATACAGGTGTGAACTTATAAATATTTAAAAATATACCTATATTCTAATCTATGTGATACTCAGTTTAGCAAAAAAAAAATTACGACAAACAACGCATTTTGAAGGTGCACGATCTTGAGGTCACACTACGATGTACTATGTTTTTAGGCATCAAAAGTCAACACTCCCAAACGGTGTCTAGTTATTTACAAATGTCAAACAATGTAAGTCAAAGGACCTTTTCAACGCCTATTTGAGTCATTGTTTGCTATGCAAGATATTTCACAATCTGCATACAATATGTATGACAAGTAGGACTAAAGGATAAAAATCTATTCGTTGACAAATGTTGACAATTGAACATTGCGAAACTATCGAGTTATTCTAATAACAATCCATCCAAGTATGTTTCTGACCACGCACAGTGAAGGGTTCCGTAATAGAGGTTAACGCAAAGACCAATTTTATCAAAAACAACTCAACACATCTTGTTCAAATTAATTATCTGCGGCCTGAGCAGGAAAATTTCTGACAACCGTAAATGTATTCGAACTCGATGCGCGTCTATGAAATTTATATGAAATATTAACCAAACCTCATCAGTGCGCAGCGAACTCGAATACATTTACATTAGTTTTTCGTGCTCGGGCTATTGTAAATGTATTATTTCGGTTCTATTAACTCAAATTTTCCACCTCGTAGTTAAAAAAACATTAATTATTACTTACCTTAGAAGCGAATATATCACCAATTCAAATCAAATAGATACGAAATTTTAAAAATCGAATTCATATATAAGACCTATTCATAGAGATCAATGAAAAAAAAACATCGCCATCTCAGTATGAAAACCGAACCGCAGCCGTCAAAAATATACTCGATTGCAAGAAGACTGATAAATATAATAATTAATGAAGCATCAATTAAAATAAATTGTTGTTTGTTAGGTACTTTTGCATTTAGTAAACCGTATTATGACCACAACCTTCAAACCAATGATTTTATTTTTCATTGAACTTTGAGTTTAAGAAACCTGATGGAAATATATTTAATGGAAAGTTATTACAAATTGTGATCCATTGGAAATACATAATATTTTAATTTCTTGTGATGTTTCATAACCATTGCACTTGAAGCGCAAATTACAAAACCAACTAAGTCAACTGTCTACGAAGTAATAAAATCTTTGTTGTTCAACTTGTGAAGAATACTTAAAGGGCAAATTAGAACACATTTCAATTTCGCCCGCTTGTTACTGTCTAAAAGGTTATATCGTAAAATACGAGTGCCCCTAAACCTGTACTTTTTTACTTTATGCCTGTCGACAGAGTAAATTAAAAAGGCTAGGTGTGCTCGTCAAGGGTGAGCGACTATCACACCAAAGGTTACGGACTGCGGTTTATAAATAATAATCTTAGTTCTGTAATATTACTGTCCCATTGCCGGGCACGGGCCTCCTTTATTAATAAGAGGGTTTTTTTTTCTCTTGTGTTTTATTGTGATCGTAGTGATTTGTGTCGCTGTTGAGTGGGCGGTGTGTTATGTGGGGTGTGCCCGGCAGAAGAGAGGACCTCGCTATTTGATACGTAGGTCCCCCTGTGCCGGTTTTGTGTGACTGTAGGGGGATCTTCCGGAGAGGCAGGTCTTCGGCATAGCAATCCTTCTGTGCGCCTCTCGTCGGCTAATAAGAGGGGTTAGGCTTTCGCTACCACGCTGGCGTAATGCGGGTTGATAGACTACATGTACCTTCGAAATTCTTGTGGAAAAATTATCGGGTATGCAGGTTTCCTCACGATGTTTTCCTTCACCGTTTAGCGATAATTAACAATGAAAACACATTAACATAGAAAAGTCAGTGGTGTGTGCTCTTTTTTGGGGTTGGTCTCGAATCTCCAACACTTGTTTCGGCAGTCCGTATCATTCCCAACTGAGCTATCGCTGCTTCTGATTTATAAACCTTGTGGAAAATACACATGATTTTTTTTAATATACCGGTAATTTCTTCTCTGGTCTACAACGTATGTTAACTGTCAGGTCCGATTCCAGTCCCATACAATTCGTAAAATTATGCATTAGTAGCTTAGGTTTGATATTTTTTAAGAAAAATAGGATTCACAAACGTTACTTAAAAATATTTCAAACAGTAAACCAAAATTATCAATACGTGAAAATAAAATTCATTAGATCTTAGCTTAATTAGAAGAAAGATGCAATGAAACTCCCTTTTGGAGTCGGTTGATTGCAGAACATATTGAAAATTACACATTACCGAACGCCACTCAGTAAAATGCGATTATCTTAAATTAAAACGACTTTATAATTCCACGAAGTGATCAAAACAAATCAAATGTAAGGTTCTTCAACGTAGCCAGGGAACTCTAATATTTCAAAGAGCATCCCAACACGACCCATAAAAATATATAGCAATGGACGCATTTAAAAATGTAGCGCGCGTTTAGTGGGCAAGATAGTTGGAGTGAATTTTTCTTTTGAAGGGGAAAATTTTCACTCTCGCTTCCTCATTAGTGGTCGGAAACCTTTTGAGCGACTGCGCATCGTGCTTTACCTCAACAAATTCACTAAATTTAGACACGTCTCATATTCATATGAATATTTTGATTTGGGCCACTTTGATATTTTGATAATGTGAGTAGATAATCTACACAGAATTGTTATGAACAAAAGGTTGTATATTGTTAACTGATATTTAGTTAATTACTAAGTGCCTTACTTATAAACACAGTTTAGCTGAGCAAATGGCTAAGAATAGTCTGCCACTTTTTTCCTTATGTCACATTGTTTGAAAATAAAAGGGACAGGCTATTCTTTACCATTTGCTTAGTTAAATTGTTTTTATAAGTAAGGCCCTAAAACTACACTTTGCCGCGATGCATGTTTTGATTTATTATTGTGTCATATGTATTATCGTTTTTAAATAGCCTTTACTGACTTTGAAACAGCAAACCGATGTCGACTAAATTATTCACTTATAGAGGATAGCACTACGGTTTTTGGAATTCCGTACGATAGGGGATAAAGCCGTGCGGCACACGGCGACAGATTTGAAGGCGCCCATCCTCTATATGGACTACTTCAGTGTCTGTCTATCCATCTGTCCATTAGAGAAAAAGCTAGAAAATGGCTAGGGAAGTAGAGTTTAATGCCGTTTCTATATGTATACTGCATATTATACTCCAGTATACTATCGTCGTTCTATTCCTCCGACAGCCCCCGTGGCGCAGCGGGCGAGTAGCCGGCTGTGAAGCGAGAGGCCGTGGGTTCGATTCCCGCATTGAGACAAATGTTTGTGTGGCCCACATATATTTGTTTCAAGTCTGGGTGTTGTGAGACCGAAAGTCTCTCATAGTCTCTGACAACCACGATACAGGTTATACCTAGTGTGGGGTCAGGACTAGGTGTGTGACTGTTGGGTGTATTTATTATTTATTTATTTATTCCTGTATTGATAAATTTATCACGTGTGAGAGCATCTATATACTTATTGTAAAATAATCCCGCCGTATTGCAACAGGATAAGCACTCGATAATTACTTTGCAGCGAATATTTTTGCATTGTATTGATGTATCGCCTCCGCATACTTTAGTTGCTGTGTTTAATTTATCCATGAAATTGCTCAATAAATTTTGCAAAACGGTTTTTTGTTATACAGTTTACATAATGCATTCAACCATTATTTTTTCTGTTAATAAATAACGGGGTTAATTATTTTATAAGCTCGCGCCTGCATCCCCGAATAGGCAGAGGCGTACTAGCGATCTAGAACACCCACATTTCGTCGAGCTTAGATGTGATAGGGGCGAGCCTATATGGGACAAAAATACAAACTCCGATCTGATACCGAAAAATCCAATACTACTTTGCCCAACCCAGGGATCGATCCCGAGACCTCAAGACTATAGTCGCACCACTACGCTACCGATGCAGCCGTTATTTATACCCTCTTAATCGCTGCGTATTTAAATTTTAGGCTCAAAAACTGGTTAACTGCTAGGTTTTAATCCAAGGTCTATCATAGACATTATCAAATCATGGAATTAGAAACAAGTATAGCGCTCAGTTGGAAATGGTACGGACTGCCGAGACGAGTGTCGGAGGTTCGAGACCAACCCCAGAAAGAGCATATAGCTTTGACTTTTCCATGTTAAGTGTATTTTCGTTTTGAATGTGAACGAATCACTTGCTATAACTGTGAAGGAAAACATCGTGAGGAATCCTGCATACCCGAGGTATGTGAAGTTTATCAACCCGCATAAGGCCAGCATGGTAGACTAAGGCCTAACGCCTTTCATTAGGGGGGTCTCAGTATCCCATTCGCAGAGACCCTCCATTAAAAAACCCTCTCTTTAGTAGAGGAGGCCCGTGCCCAGCTGTGGGACAGTAATATTACAGGGCTAATATTATTATTATTATAGCGCTTGAGAGCACCCCCCATACCATCTGGGATTTTTGTGCGAGTCATTTTTTTTTACTAGACATTGCTGTAATAATAAATATAAAATAAAAATGTTTATTGATCACGTAGGCATGTAAAAAAGCACTTAAGACAAGTCAAAACAAATTTTGAATAAAGCTTCATATCGACCTATCGAAAGAATAAAGTTACATATGATAATTCATCGAAATTGCTTTTATATTTTTCTGAGCTTAAATTAACCTATATATTTAACTAATACTAGTATTTTTTTAAATTTATGACATAATAACAAGTTAAATTATGACATAGCTTAAAAAAATATTCACTAGTTAAATATTCAGGTCAATAAATAAGCTCAGAAAAATAAGAAAGCAATTTCGATTCATTATCATATGTAACTTTATTCTTTGGATAGGTCGATATAATTTACATTATCGCGCTATAAATTTGAAGACAGGCAGGCAAGTATAGACATAACAACGATGGGAAGGCTAAGATAGGTGATAAAGGGAAATAGGAATAGAATGTAAGGTAATGGGTTGTATGGGAATGGCATATGGCAGAAATTACAGTAAAGTTAAGTAAAACTACACAAGTCATTGTAAAGTACTAGATACCGTTTAATTGGCAATTAGCAGCATAGATGTATATCATCATTTGAACGTAAAATTAAAGCTATGTTAAACGACCTGCCAGCTCTACTTTTATAAATGGTTCAAACTGAAGTTTCAAATTATAGTTTTCCCTGTAGTACGTGGTTATTGTTCTGTCAAAATGTAAGCGAAAGATGTTAGATTAGGAAAGATAATTACATTCTAACCCTCGGGAAGTGATTCGAGCTCATAACACGACTTTCGACTATCGATTTTGAATAGTGGTAATGTATATTTGTATGAAAATTCAAGCGATTCGAATACGTAATCGATAAAGCTATTCATGCTAAAGTATCAGGCTTATTCTGACGTACGTGACCAAGGCAGCGGCACGCAAGTCGCCTGACTTGTCGTCTGACAATGATATTATTGTTACTGTACTTGTATGTATGAAAATTGTCGCCTCTTGTAGTCTCCTGTTATCATTGCAAGCTTGGCAATGTTCTTGTCGCCTTGCGTCGCGGTTTCTTGTCTCTGTAACTTCACACAATACGTAAACCTATCGTTCGTATTAAATATTATCACATTTTGCATTCTACATCAGCATTATCAGCTAGATGATATCCACTACTGGACATAGGCCTCCCCCAAAGATTTCCAGATCGACCTGTTGGAAGCGGCCTGCATCCAAGGACTTCCTGAGACCTTTTTGTCTACGCAACGTCCAAATTATGCATATCATGTTTCTATTTAATTTCATACAACAGGAATAAAATGGCCTCTATTAAATATTACTTCATATATCAGCCTCTTAGTAAAGAATTCTATACAACAAACAGATTTTTATAGATTTCCGTAATCCGCTTTCCTGGAAATACTTCCAAACTTGTGTAATCAACGGTAAATGGGTTTAGTACTTGACAAAGGCAAAGGGATCTGGGCCATTATATCTAACGTACAATTCCAGATTTTTTCCAGTACTTTCCTTAAGGACAGTTGTGTAACAACTAACAAGATTCCGCTAGAATGTAGTTTATATTTTCTTTGAGATATGGACTTGTATAATGAAGGTAGGTAGATATAAATATCTGGTAAATCCATATATACATAGAATCACACCTTCCTCTGGAGCTATGCCAGTGACAACAGACATCCATTTGTCACGATTCTTGCACACCATAATCAGTTTCTCTGTCTCATTTAGTCTCTACCTGTACACTACACTTTAAAACTAAATGAGAAATAATTATTACAAGTTTAAAAACTTAACTGACCATGTTCAAAATTGATCAGTTCGCGACCAAATTATATATCGGACCACCCTTAGAATAAGCTCTATCAAACACAAAAAGAATCTGGAAAATCGGTCCACATTTGGCGAAGATATCGCGTAACATACATAAAAAATACACGCGAATTGAGGACCTTCTTTTTTTTTGGAGTCGGTCGAAAACTTTATCCGTTCTTATTTCGACTTAAAACATACATTACATAAATTAAAGCTAGTTTCCCTGAATGGGTAGGCAGAGGCTCAAATAGTAGATACATCCAAATCTCGCGGTGCAATTTCCATACCCCGTCAGGTACATTAACCACAAGCAACTCTTGTATAATTTTTCAAATTGAAAAACTCGAATTATGTATGATAGTTAATGGTTAACACATTATGATTGCTCATACTGGTATTTAAACCGTGGACCTTGTGGTTCAGTTTATGTACGCCCTACTAGACTAATAAGACCATTTAAAAATTCATACAAAGTACGATCAATATAACCATAAGTTAAGTGCTAACATCCTATAATATAACAACATAACATGTTGTATATAGCGTTATAATATTATCATATCAATTGTACATTCCATGCATTATTATTGACTGTGATCATGAATGAAACCTTCAACTTGTCAGTATCGGATATCCAGGAGTAAGGACATTGGATACTTGTATTGAATGATTAACTTCAAAAGTGGAAAAATAAGTAACTCATGTTGTGTCGTTTTGTGTGTTATATAAAGGCCTTTTCGGGTTGTCATTTTCAACCTTTCTTCTTCTTTATTTAAAAAATATGGCCTCCATCAAACGTTGACGATTTTGCCAATGACAGTGTTTAATAAATCCATTACTCAAAAAAATTGCTAGTCAGACATCTTGACCTACTCAACCTTTCTTAAGATTTTCGTCAGTTAGAAATGTTATAAATATTATATTAAAATACCATCAATATAATATACCCTAGATGCACAGTTATTTGCAAATATCCTCTTAAAAAGTAGACTCAGGAATACAACAAAGAAAGTTAAGTTAAGTTGCGTTGCCAACATAAAAGGAGGGGACTAGGTATTGCATACGGGAAGGGGGAATTGGGCCACCGGAACGAAACGCAAGCTGCCACTTTACGTTGTTTTTCTGTGAGATAGTGGTATCAAACCCGTCGAGCCGGCCCATTCGTGCTGTAGACGTTACTGTCTACAGTATGGCTCTGCCACACAAAAATCACAAGTTTAAAAACTTAACAGACCGACTTCAAATCCAATCGTGACCAAATTTATATGGGACCACCCTTGAAAAAAGCTCTATCGAACTCAATAATAATTTTGAATATCGGTCCACATTTGGCGGAGATATCGCGTAACATACATAAAAAACAGACAAATTGAGGACCTTCTCCTTTTTGGAAGTCAATCGAAAATAATAGGAATTACTTTTGTACTCATATTATTAGTATGGATATAGCATTTCGATGGTCATAATCAAGCTCAACAAACCATGCGATCATTCTCTATTTATGTAAACGCTGTACATCGTACATCCTGTTTACCTCGGAGTCTTACCTTTTTTCTTTTACTATTATGCTCTAGTTTTTCCGCGTTCAAACCAGTTAGCCTCAAGCAGGATGTATGAGCTAACGCGTTAGAAAACGTTTCTGCAGTTATATCACGTACGCTTGTCACAATTTAGTAACAGAATACTCTTGGTGACGTACTTGTAAAATTTTATTATCCTGCTTAAATATTTTTTATGGGATTTGTTCGTGAAATAGGTTGGTGGTGGTAGGTACATATCATTCGAAACTAGTTATAGTCGTATTATTATACTTTAGATCAGTATATTTTTTATGTGCTCTTCTCGTCGAGTCTTTATCGTGCCAATATAAAATAAAATCTAAAGGTTCATATTATTTGGAAATTGAAATATTAAATTTGTCTCTTGACTGCCTCGGTGTCGTAGTTGTATTTCGGTACGACTACCGTTCTGAGATCTCGGGTTCGATCCCCAGGTAGGGCAAAGTGATATTGACTTTTTCCATATCAGCCCGGAGTCTGGAATTTGTGCCCGATACGGCGATAGGCTCGCCCTCTATCACATCTGGGACGGAACTAAACTCGGCGAAACGTGGGTGTACTAGTTCGGTAGTGCGCCTCTGCCTACCCCTTCGGGGATACAGGCGTGAGCTTATTTAATGTGTTAAATTTGTCCTTGTTTTCTAATAGTCCTTTTAAAAGTATAATTATTAGGCAATTATAAAAATTGCAACGTAATGCTCGTTCTTTTGTGGTTTCGTAGATATTAGGAATTCTATGTAATGGGTACTTATTACAGCAGGAATAAATAAAACAGATTTGCAGTCTTTTTAAAATATAATAACTTAGAAAGTAACTTAAAAGGATTTTTTTTTATAGCAGGGACTGGCAAACTAGCAGATGGGTCACCTGATGGTAAGTGATCTCAACCGCTCAGACACTCAAATCACGAAAACTGTGGGTGCGTTACCAACCTAAAAGGAGGGAAATAGGTATTGGGAAATGGGGGGGGATTGGCCCTCCAGAAATCTCACTGACCGAACGAAACCAACAGCAAGCTGCTACTTCACGTCGGTTTTCTTTGAGACAGTGGTATCGAGCCGGTCGAGCGTGCCCATTCTTGCTGTAGACGCAATTGTCTACAGCCTGGCTCTACCATTCAAGTAAATAAATATGGTGTCTACTTATAGGCCTAAAGTGTAGCTTTACTAGTATTTTATTTGGATGATAACAAAATTCCTGCCTGCCTCGGTGGCGTGGTTGTATTTCTGTACGACTACCGTCCTGAAGTCTCGGGTTCGATCCCCGGGTCGTGCAAAGTGATATTGGATTTGTGCCCGATATGGCGATAGGCTCGCCCCTTATCACATCTGGGACAGAACTAAGCTCGACAAAATGTGTGTGTACTGGTTGGCTAGTGCGCCTCTGCCTACCCCTTCGGGGATACAGGCGTGAGCTTATGTTGTGTTATGTGTTTTTAGGGACAACCACCGAATACCGACGGTATTTTTTTAAACATAACTGACATGTAAAAGTGATATGACATAATCATCAGCTTATTTGCAGAATAATAAATGGTTTGATTTTAAGTGTGCGATGAAAATGAAAAACGCAAAGATTAATATCAAATTAAATTACCCCGATTTTTGAACCGTTACAAAATAAAAAGGACACACGAAATACTTTAAAAACAGTGCATATTTTTAACATTTTCATTCAGAATACATTTTACAGCAGCATTAAACAGACGATGCGTGCGCTTACAACGTTTCGGCTCCCAATTTATCTCACTAAAGCTCATATATTATAAAACGAAACGAAGCTACAAGTGCAAAAAAGTGTATAGAATTTAGAAGTTATAAAAAATTTAATATTTTTTAAAAAATAATATTTGATACATTTTATTAATATTTATGATAAATGTCATAATAATTACCATTTTATATGCGCTCTTAATTAGGGTTCTTTGGTCTTGCAGTCATTTATAGTCTAAAAGTTATTATCGTTATTCTACGTCATAAGGTCTATCGTTTCGAACTCGTTACGTTTCGTTCTACAGCATAAGCCTCAGGAACGATCCAATTATATTTTTCTACCAAATAGACACATTGCGATCGGTCATACGCACTGCATGGAATGCGTTCGGAAATTGTTTTACGAATCACGCGGGACCTGGACAGCGGCCAATATTTTTTATTTGGTTACAAAAAAGAATGATCTGGGGAGTCTAGGAATCCTGATGCTGTGTATTTATGTCTCCACTCATGAACATCAGTAATGCCCGGGGTATAACCATGTCACTGGTCTGTCTTAGAAAGGAAATCGTTTGGAAAGGTTTTCAAGTGGTAGAACCATTTATAGCACGAATGGGCCGGCTCGACCGGTTAGATACCACTGTCTCACAGAAAACCGACGTAAAGTGGCAGCTTGCTGTCGCGTTTCGTTCGGTGAGTGAGATTTCCGGTGGCCCATTTCCCCACTCCCTTTCCCAATCCCCTTCCCTCCCCTTCCATTTCTTCCTTTTAGGTTGGCAACGCATCCATGATTCTTTTTGTGTCTTGGGTGTCTATGGGCGGTGGAGATCACTTATCATCAGGTGACCCAACTGCTCGTTTTCCAACCTCTGTAATATAAAAAAAAAGGAACGGGTACTTGAACCTGCAAAAATCCTTCGTCATACAAAATAATAGCAAGCTGCGATGTCACGTTGGTTTTCTATAAGACAATAGTAATAAACTGCCGTCTTCAAGCTAAAATGCCTTTAAGTGAATTAACCTAATTTCGAGATGTCTCCTCAAAACGTGGAAAATATGGTCCCTAGAAAGTTGATAGACTTGTGATTATTTTCAGTCTTAAAGTAAACACGTTATTAAGTCTATTAAATATAAAAGCCACAGTCTAATAAACCTCTAGGGATAGTATTTTCCACGTTTTTGGAGACTTCTCAAAATTATGTGTATTCACTTAACGGTATTTTAGCTTGAGGACGGCAATAATAAGGTGAAGCCAGTCCATTCGTATTGCAAGCAAAATTATCTATAGCGTGGCTCTATCACTTATTCTAAATAAACCCTAAGTGGTTCTCTGCTTACTCCTTCGGGGATAAAAGGCGTGAGTGTTTTTGTTTCTGTCTGTGATAACCAAACGTATTATGCTCATCTATCCAGTAGAAAGATATGAATTATACTATTTTTATTATATAAAATGGTTGAACAACTTACCAACGAAACTTCATGTCAGAAAGAGCCACAGTGAAGCGAATTCATAAATATGAAAGTCCTAGTCATTTTCCAAACAATATAGCATTGATGATCGTTGTTATGCACCAAAGGTCAATCAGTAGATAAAAGATAGATTTAAAATACAATTCACTTTTCCACCAACCTTTGATCTGCCAGTCAAAATTTGTAAATCGTTTATTTACATCTGCCTATAATTTATTCTAGAACATCACATGCACAAAAGATATTTCGACAATCATGAACTTGTGAAGCAACGCCGAACAATAGGTAATCTGCAGAAAAAATCAATAGCAATAATTGTATTGAGAAACGGCGAATGATCGCCTCAAAGCGTGCTCAATTCAGATATTCCATTTGGGAATAGCGAAACAACAGAGCGCCGAAACGCGTCCAGTTTCGAGTTTCGACTGAGTAAATCCAATTTTATTACGCTAATAAAAGGCAATCCAATTAAAGCTGGAGATTTTTTACGGGCGCTGCTCCGAGCTAGCCGGCTGTAGGACTCTCGAATCGAGGGCCGACGAGCCCGCCCGCCGGCGTGCTACAGGTTTCAAATGTGTCTAACAGTTGTAATGAGTGTGTACGCATTTCGAATTGCTCTAAGTAAATCTTGAGTGCCAATGTTAATTAAAATATGTTAATTGATAGAGTTGTTTGTTGTCGCCTTCTTGGTCTATTGGCAGCATGTATGGGGTGCGGACCGGGTTCGATTCTCAGGTCGAGTAAAGTAAATTTTATAATTTAATTTGCCCGGGACTGGATCCCTCTATGGAGGTTGACCTCAGGCAGGCGGCCGGTCGTAAAAACTAAGCCAAATCCTCTTTGCAACATGCTTAAAAAAGTGTGTTGCGCCGACCTCACATTAAGATAGGATAAGAGCAGGTAAAAAGAAAGAATTGATAGAGTTGTTTAATGTCTCGTTTGGTATGTCCTTCAAAGGCCCTGGACTATGCTATTCAATGAAATTGAAGGTGATTTTTTATATTGTTGATCGTGTTGAAAATCTGAAATTTACGGTTGATACTGTAAGATCATATCATAAAATGTAATCTGTTAAGAAATATCAATGCGTGACGATGACTTAATACAGATTATCAGATAATCACTAAGTTTAAATAACTTTGATCTCCTCCATTTGAAGTATCTTGGAAATACTTACGAATTAAGTTTATCCTTTTGAAATTAAGAATTGTTAAAAATAACAACAGCCTCGGTGGCGCAGCGGGGGAGTAGCCTGAGGATCGAGAGGTCACGGGTTCGATTTCCGCACCAAGACAAATGTTTGTGTAATCCACAGATATTTTTTTCGGATCTGGGTATTTTCGGAGAGTAAGTCCCTCGTAGTTTCTGATACCCATTATACAAGTTAAACCTAGTGTGGTGTCAGGACTTAGTGTGACTGTTGGGTGTGTTTAATATTATTATTTACTACCTTAGCCAGTTATTCTAGTTCGCTAGTCTGCCCCACGTACCCCTTCGGGGATGCAGGCGTGAGTTTTTACTTTACTATTATTTTTTTCTACCTGCCCTTATCCAACCTTAATGCGGGGTCGGCGCAATACAATTTTTCAAACATGTTGCAGAAAGGATTTGCCTTAGTTTTACCGGCTGCCTGCCTAACGTAAACACCGCTCTGAGGGATCCAGTCCCCGGCAAAGCAAATTAGAAAACCTGGAAATCGAACCCAGGACCTCTCGGTCCACGGCCCATATATGCAGTCACTAGACCAAGAAAGCGACGATTTTACTCAATAATATTTTTATTTATTACTAGCTGACCCGGCGAACTTCGTTCCACCTAACAGTGGATTAATTTTTTATTTTTTTTATGTCTAAAATAAACATAGCCTTAGTTACTCCTTATTACATCAGCTACCTGCCAATAAAAGTCCCGTCAAAATCGGTCCACCCATTTCAGAGATTAGCCGGAACAAACAGACAAAAATTGAAAAAAATGTTATTTTGGTGTATATCCCGTATACCTATATTCAAATACATGTAGTAAAAAACGGTTATTTCAACATTACAAACAGACACTCCAATTTTATTTATATGTGTATAGATTTATTTAATGATTTTGAAAACAGCATCGACATTCATTGACTTCATCCAGCAATCTAATCTTCAACTTTTAAACTGCAACACGCCTTCGGATAGTAAGAAATAAACTCAATAAAGAATACGTTCATTCGGCGCCGAAGCCCGATCGTTGGTATAACAATTTAAAAGGATTCCGTCGATGCCTTTCAGTCTCATGCATAATTTAAACTGAATATTGATCCGAGTACGGATTGAGCGGGTGCCGTTTCACTAATAGTGTGTATTATGCTGAAATGGCAAGGTTATGCATCTGCTATACGTGGTGTATTGGAAGTGGAACGTTTTGAATATCCTGTGTAACCAGAAAGTCTGAATACTGATGAAGCTTCTAAGTATTTAACGATAACACTAGCAAAAAATATATAAACACGCATCAATAAAACAAAACCTAAACATACTAATAATTGTTACACAAATCTAAGCCATAGATAAATAATGGTATTATATTTTTAAAGTACACGTACACGGACGTACAAAAAATGGACGAAGCGCTAGAAATATTGAAAATGAAGCGGAGTTTTCGGCTTATTCGATCTATCGACACGTAATGGCGGCGATTGATGAATGAGCCGAAAACCCTGCTTCACTTTCAATGTTCCTAGCGCTCCATCCATCTTTTTTTTACGTCCATGTTTCCCAAATTCGTAATATAATGGATTCACAAATAATCAAAATAAAATAAATAATTCCAAAATATAAAAACGTTCTTAAAACTAAACGAATTCTTTCTGCAAAAAAATGTATTGCCCTGATTTCACATTGGAGTGGGATAAGGGCAAATGGAAAAGAAAGGGTTAATTCAATAATAAATGTATAAAGATAGATAGATACATAACTACCTCTATATTAATGACACGAAAACTCGAAAACAAAGGTACTATCCCCAAGTCCTTTAAAATTAAATCATTTTGAAAACGAAAAGAACGGGCTAATAACATTTTTCACTCGCAGAACTTTAAAAATATACAATAATGAAGTTCCAAGTTTGGAACTAGCAATGGCCACTATAATCAACTGACAATAATTAAGAACAGTCAAACTTTCCCAGCCATTTTCTTCCGTGTAGCGAGAAAGTTTAAAATTGCTTTACCTCGGTTACCGGCGGGCGCTGTTAACGTTGAAAAGATTCAAAGTGTGCTTCATTAAAACTGCGTTGAGGGCATCGACAATGGTTCAGAATCCCAGGCCTCGGATGCAATTAGTGAGACCAGACCCTCGCCGTGAACGCATTCATTCGTTCCTTCCGTGAAGAGTGGAACGAGCTTTATATTTTTATCTCATTCATTCATCTGAATAACCGATATATACTTTTATTGTTGAGTAAGCCACAATGATGGGTTGAATTCGCTTGTATTTTATGGGCTTTCATCGCAATTCGATCAATTTTTTGTTAACAATGATGTATACATGTATTAAGTGACAGATAAATTGTGAAGCATCTTGGATAATTACCATACAATAATATGAGAATTTATTACGCGAATTTATTTAAGGGTTTATCGGTCGTTGGACACAGCAGGTCGTTTCTCTAAGAAACGCCACAACGTTGCGATCGACGACGAGCTCGCGCAGTGCACATCGTTGAGATCGACGGAGCGTTCAACGTTGTTAGGTCTTAGAGAATACCATTTTCCATATATTTATGTCAAACGCCTCGCTCGAGAAAGCTTTTTCGCATAAGCGCCATCATCACACATAGCGCTATTGCGTGCGCTTTGTACCTTGCTGAATACTTGCCGCAACGATGCCGCAACGATGTTTTCACATATGAAACCTTAAAGAATCGACCTGCAGGCCACTTCCAACAGGTCGATCTGGAAATATTTGGGGGAGACCTATGTTCAGCAGTGACGTCCTTAGGCTGATGATGAAAGGATTTATCTTCACATTAGATAGGTAAAATATGAGTATTTATCAAGTGGTAAGTGGTATAAATTGAACAATTGAACTGTGGGTGTAGCATTTAACAATTATTCGTTCTATTGTGATTATGTATCTAGCTGTTATCTGCGACTCTGTTCGCTCTGTTCGTGAAAATTTAAATTTTCTGGGATAAAACGTACAAGGTTTTGTCCAGCCGTTTCAGTGTGAAGTAACAAACATACAATCACACTTAAACTTTCGGCTTTATAATAGTTTTGTGATAGATATCTTAGCTAATCACATTAGTTCACATTCATCACATTAGAATCAATAAAAGCAATCGCATTTTCGAAATAAATTCAACAATGCAGAACGTGCCATAAATACCTACAGTATTAAACAAATATTACAAATTCAACAATTTATCCTCCCTGTCCTTAGCCTATATCAATGTGTGGTTAGCGCAACACACTTTCCTATGCGTGTTAAACAAAGGATTTGGCTTAGAATTTAGAACCGGCTGCCTTCCTTTTGGCAAAATGGGGGAACCATTTCCAGGAAAGTCATGTTAGATCACCCCGCCCAGGAATCGAACCCAGGACCTCCAGGTACACAGCCCATATACGTTGTCACCCCACCAATGAGGCAACAACGTCAACTCATACAAACAAAATTAAAAACCAATTAAAACCGCCACTGATAATACAAACACACACAGTTAAACTTAAAACAACGTTTCATTTGAATGCGAATGTTTAACGCTGCAGCTCAACAGATCCCAGTTAAAGTGGAATTATTTTCGATTTAACTAGTGCTCAGCGTGCCGGCAGATTTACAACAGATAACGAGTGTATGATTAATATTGAAGGCACCGAGTGCGACAACTGTGATTAACGGCGAGCAATCAACGGCCCGCGAAATGCAGACTTATTCGAAACACACGCAGCTTTTAGGGTTCCGTACAGAAATGGCATAAACGAAACATGGTTTCGACCTGGGGGGTTACCACCACCTCTTATAGCAATATTATTATAATCTTACTTGTACCGATTCCCATACAAAACAAACTAAGAACGGTTATAATAATACTAAACGGTTATAATGCTATAAGAGGTGGTGGTAACCCCCCAGACTGTTTATCCGTATGACGACACGGGGGCTTACCAAAACGTCTTGTAGCAGTATTTTTATTGCCGAAGTGGACAGACGTGCTAGCGGTTCGCTTGATGATAAGCGGTAACCGTCGCCCATAGACTAAAGCAATGCCAGGGACACAGTTGAGCCGCTGCCTACCGTTAGGTGAGTATTCTTTTTAAACCTCGTTTAAGGAGGGATAAGTCATATCGCTCGGGAAATAGCAACGCAGGAAATTCATTCCAAAGCTTGCACGTACGTGGTAAAAAAGTGGTAAAATATAATCTTACTTGTACCAATTCCCGTACGAAAACAGAGTAAGATTATAATAATACTGGTATAAGACGTGGTGGTAACCATGGACGTATGATAGACATTTTTATGAGAGACTTTCGACTCTATGTAAAAAGAACTTTAGATGGTAGGTAAGTATTCTAAGTACTAATCAATGGCGTCATCAAATAATGGAATGATTATCTTTCTGACACTGCATTATTGATGTCACTGAACCTATAATTTAATAGATCCTCAAAAAATATTATGACAGGAAATAATTTTCTTTGAATTTATTTTCGTTGTGTTTATAGTTAGTCAAATATCAACTTCTAAAGTTGTAAAATGTGTGAGTATCGTACATTACTTTTAAGTTGTAACATAAAAAAAATAAATGTAATCGATTAGTTAAGACTACGTTGGCAGAACGACTCGTGTTCCTTGGGTAATTAAAAAAAAAAAGAGTTCATTTGACATTGTGCTTTGTCAGATTGACAGATGAGTTATTGAGTTATTTAGATGTCGATCGGTATGATTAATCATGTTATTAATTGTGATTTGTGTTATGGACTTTTGTTTTGCGTCGTTGGAGCTTTGTCTATTGCCTAGCGAAATGGTATAAATACCGGGATCCGTCAGTCGAGCGTTCCTTTTTCTGAGAATCTCGATCTGCGAGCATCGATTTCTTTGGCGTGTCGACTTGTGGCGGTCCGTCCGCGGCTGAGACCAGGAGCGCTCCCCATGCGGCGCTTCGATAACAACATCTAACCAGAAGGTCCTAAGGCTGAGGTCGGCAGCTTGGGACATCCATCTATAGGCATCCTTCGCGTTCCCTCAAGGTATGGACACGTGTATTTTCCTTTGTAGTCACCAATCACATGGTGATTTTGTGTTTCTAAGGTTATAACCTGGAATTTATTGGTTCCAGGGGCCTTCTTGGATATTACTATCCTTTCTGGATGGTCTCCTTGTTCTGGACTGCATTGCCTGGGTGAGGTGCGGTCCAGGGCCAGCTGCGTGGGTGACTCCGAGCGCGTGGCCGCGTCGTGTTGGTGTCCACGTGTTTGGTGGATCACTCCATTTTATATGAGGTTGTGCTCGGAGTTGGCTGCGAGTTCCACTCCGCAAACCCCTTTAGAAGGTACCTCCGTATTCTATTTCCAGTCTGTCCCGGAGGCTGGTGGCGCCCTTTTAGTTTTTTTATTTAAATTGGTATTTGTGGTAACAGTTTACTATCATAACATCAAAATTAAATGTACTCGAGCATTGAACGATAGCAAATCCAGTAGGCTCACGACCCGCTCTGTATTTATTTTATAAGAATAAAAGTAATATAATTGTAATTATGGTGATATTTTAATAATATATAGATTGTATGAGAACATCTCGGTCTTTGGTTTTTAATTTGTTTTAACCTGACACATCGACCAAACATACACTCATTACTTGTTACATTACATTACACTTCTACATGTAACAGTGGCTACCCAACTTAGGGGCTTGCTTTCTTTCTTTCTTTCTTTCTTTTTAATACTGGAAGCATTTGCCATGTCATTCCGCTATGGTGAATAGTTCATTGCTCGTTTACTGATGTTTATGATTTTGTAACTATAATAATTTGTTATACCACTTGTTAATGTATTTAAAAGTGAAATAACATCATTCACAACCATTTACATTTACATAGGTTGTGAATGATTGTGTATTAACCTTGAATATTGTATGACCTTGTTTTGTGCTTTTCTGAATCTAAAAATAATATTGATTTGTATTAATAAAATTAAACTTTAATTGTTATAATGCAAATTTAAATTAATAATTTTCAACTTAGAAATTTTGTACCAGAATTTTTTATAACTACCCTCAACTTAAAAAATAATTTTAAATTTTAATTTAATTATTTTATTTGAGCTTGTATTGTTTATTGTGTAACATATTTCAAATCAATTGTATCAACATGTTGGAGGAACGTCCTATTTGTTTTAATCTTTTACTTAAGGATGAATTGCAGTATGAAGTCATGGTTCGGGATGTTGCCCCGGCCACTGATGTTAAAAGTTTAAGACTTCAAATTAGGTAATTAGCTAAGGAGTTACCTCCATGTTCTATTGATACATTTGAGGGTGATATTAAGGAGGAATTAAAGATTGTAAATGGGAAACTGGAAGAGCTATCTCGTTCAATTTTTGAACCTAAGCGTTCACAAACTTTAAAATTTTTAAACCGTGCCCAAGCGTTGTCACACCATTTATACCACCGTTTGTCACGTATTGTACCTATAGATTCTGAGGTTGCCACATATAGGGATTGTACCTTAAGGCTTAATAAGATCTTATCCTCACTTGACACTATGGTTGCTGGATTTCAGGCAGGTCCTGCCCAGTCTAAGAGTGCTGAGGCGTGTGCACCAGTTCCTGAGGCTTCATTGGTGAGACATAAGAGCCAAATGGTGAGTTCTCTGAATTTAAAATATGATGGCAAATCGTGTATTAAAGTTTTTCTGCAACGTCTTGAGGAACTTTGTGATGCTCGTACCATTTCAGTCGCTAACCGTTTCGCTTCTGCGGTTGAGTTATTTGATGGTGAAGCTTCAACGTGGTACAGAGGAATTAAGGATAGTATTTTTTCTTGGGAAGAATTGAAGCAGGCCTTGATAGACGAATTTTTGCCTTACGATTTTGATCGTCGTTTGCTGAAGGAGATCCGCAATCGTACCCAGGGTCGTATGGAGAGAATTTCCACCTACATAAGCGTCATGCAAAGTTATTTCGGGCGACTTAGCACTCCACTTCCTGAGGACGAAAAATTCGACATCATCTTTAATGGCATCCGACCCAAGTACTCTGTTCCGTTGGCTCTCCACACTATTGAGGACTTGCCAACACTTAAGAAACTTTGTCGTTGTTTGGAAGCTAGTTGGCAACGTTCTGATTCTTTTACAGAACCTCCAAAACCCTCATCTTGTTTATTAGCAAAGGACTTATGTTACACAGGGAGTTCGAAACCCCGAGTGGAAGTAGCTAGTTTTGCGAACCCTTGTCCGCGTTGTAGGGTTAACACGCACAGTCTGAGGGATTGCCCCTCCAGAGAAAAAGTTTGCTTCCGCTGTGGCAAGAAGGATTGCACAGTTCGCACTTGTCCAGATTGCTCCGTCGCGGGTTCAGATCCCAAAAAGATCTCTAAAAAGCCGAAAAAACTTAATGACCGGTACCAACTTAATAAGAAGTCTAATCGTTCTCATTGTAGTATCTCCGAGAATACTAGCAATGAAGCTAAGAGTACTACGGATGTTAGTAAGCCTAATGCTTTTGTCTCTCCGAGTATTTCGTCGGTACCTCATCATAAAGGTCATAGAGATGAGCGGCCTCATCTATCGGTAGCAATCCATGATAGGGTATTTAATGGTTTGTTGGATTCTGGTTCATCTATATCTATTTTGGGTTCAGAATTAATTGACTTATTTTTATCTTTGGGTTGTTCTCTTAACCCTTGTGCTGACTTTACGCACATTACTACCGCTACTAATTCCGAAGCTAAGGTTCTTGGTTGTTTTTCTTTACCGGTCAAGGTTCGGAACTTGACTCGTGTTGTTACTTTTTATGCCATACCAGACGTTACTACACCTCTTATTTTGGGAGTTGATTTTTGGAAAGCTTTTAATATAGCTTCTCAATTATTTGAGAATTTTTCAGCAGACTCTCCGAAGGATAGTGCAGTTAACGTCTCGGAAGTGCGTTTGCCTTCAAATTCAGGACAATGTGGACTTACTCATGATCAACCTCGAATTAAATCAATTGTTGTACCTAATCGTCGAGATTCAGATAATGTTTCGCCAGGCGCGTTATCGCGTCCTGTCCCAGTTTTAGGAACCAAAAACAGCGATTGGTATAACAAAATTTTCCAAAATTGTAAAATTCTTCCCACCTCTTGTCCGAATTATTCTATTTTTGATGGTAAACTCTTCCGATATTCCAAAAGTAAGTTTCGTTGTTCTAGTCGTTTTGTTTGGAAAGAAGTTATCCCTTCTGACCAACGCCCAGACTTAGTGAGTTCTTGTCATCGTGGTGAACTGTCGCATTTGGGTTTTTATAAAACGTATCAACGACTATCTTTACACTACTTTTGGCCTGGCATGTATCGAGATGTGATGGAATTTGTCAAGGGATGTGACCAGTGTTCTGTATACAAGCAGTCGCAGAAACCACCTTCTGGCCTGAGTGAGACTTTTACAAAGGGTGAATTTGCTTTGGGAAGAGCTCACGTTCGAAGTTCCAGAAACTACAGTAAAGGTCGGAGTACTGCCGAACATCGGGTAGGTGATATTGTTTGGAAGAAACCTTTCCCCTTGACAGATGCAGATAAATTCTTCATGGCGAAATTAGCACCTCGTTATGAAAAATGTAGAGTTGTTTTTAAACACTCCCCCTTGGTTTATGAACTGGAGAGTGTTGCAACTGGTAAAAATTTGGGGTCCTGGCACATCCAGCACCTCAAGAAAGTTTGAATTACTTACCTTTTCTCCTTTTCTCTGGTCATTGGACGCGCAACCCGATTTTCCTGGATATCTCGCTGCGCCGCCAATGTCTCAGTGCATTTTGTAAGGAAGTCAGTACCTGACTGTTAGCATTTGCTCGTAGTATTTTTGCAAATAGCTAGCATAGTGTCTTAGGATTGGCTTGGAGAGTAGTAATGCGATACAGTCTCTGCCGCTTTAAAGCAAGTGACTGGCCGCAGTATCGTGATTTTTATTTGCCTTATTATGCTGAACTATTTTTGTTAGCATAGGGAATCTATCGACACATTGTCGTGGGTTCGATTTTGGTGGTTGTTTTGTGTCGAGTGTCACCTTTTATTGGTGTGGTAGCTAACCTACCACTCGATACAATTATTTTTTTGTTCTTGTTGATTCTGTAGTTGTTGGACGCGCACCCCGGTTGATACTGTTCGCCTCGATGCGTCGCCAACGACTCAGTAGTAACGAGTTTTGTAATGTTGAGTGTTATATTTTATGTGAGTATGGTAATACACTCACTAACGCTCGGCAGTTTTTTTGTTGTTTTAGTTCCGGTATCCTGTAGTAGCTGGACGCATAGCCCGATTGGTACGTATCATCTCGCTATGTCGCCAGCAACTCGGTCCGTTGATTTGTTTTTTTTGCTTGTTTTAGGTCAGAGTTGTGGTCTTGGGTTGTAGAGAGCTGGAGGACCAGCGTTAAATTTTGCAAGCAAAATTTCCCTAGGGAGGGGGGTACTGTAACATAAAAAAAATAAATGTAATCGATTAGTTAAGACTACGTTGGCAGAACGACTCGTGTTCCTTGGGTAATTAAAAAAAAAAAGAGTTCATTTGACATTGTGCTTTGTCAGATTGACAGATGAGTTATTGAGTTATTTAGATGTCGATCGGTATGATTAATCATGTTATTAATTGTGATTTGTGTTATGGACTTTTGTTTTGCGTCGTTGGAGCTTTGTCTATTGCCTAGCGAAATGGTATAAATACCGGGATCCGTCAGTCGAGCGTTCCTTTTTCTGAGAATCTCGATCTGCGAGCATCGATTTCTTTGGCGTGTCGACTTGTGGCGGTCCGTCCGCGGCTGAGACCAGGAGCGCTCCCCATGCGGCGCTTCGATAACAACATCTAACCAGAAGGTCCTAAGGCTGAGGTCGGCAGCTTGGGACATCCATCTATAGGCATCCTTCGCGTTCCCTCAAGGTATGGACACGTGTATTTTCCTTTGTAGTCACCAATCACATGGTGATTTTGTGTTTCTAAGGTTATAACCTGGAATTTATTGGTTCCAGGGGCCTTCTTGGATATTACTATCCTTTCTGGATGGTCTCCTTGTTCTGGACTGCATTGCCTGGGTGAGGTGCGGTCCAGGGCCAGCTGCGTGGGTGACTCCGAGCGCGTGGCCGCGTCGTGTTGGTGTCCACGTGTTTGGTGGATCACTCCATTTTATATGAGGTTGTGCTCGGAGTTGGCTGCGAGTTCCACTCCGCAAACCCCTTTAGAAGGTACCTCCGTATTCTATTTCCAGTCTGTCCCGGAGGCTGGTGGCGCCCTTTTAGTTTTTTTATTTAAATTGGTATTTGTGGTAACAGTTTACTATCATAACATCAAAATTAAATGTACTCGAGCATTGAACGATAGCAAATCCAGTAGGCTCACGACCCGCTCTGTATTTATTTTATAAGAATAAAAGTAATATAATTGTAATTATGGTGATATTTTAATAATATATAGATTGTATGAGAACATCTCGGTCTTTGGTTTTTAATTTGTTTTAACCTGACACATCGACCAAACATACACTCATTACTTGTTACATTACATTATACTTTACATGCAACAAAGTTAATAATCATATAGTACATATCTAAAGCAGCGATAGCTCAGTTAGGAATGTTACGGACTATCGAGACGAGTGTCGGACGTTCGGGACCAACCCCCAAATTGGAGCATACACCTCTGACTTTTCTATGAGTGCTATCTTTGTGAATTATCGCTTACTATAACGGTGAAGGAAAACATCGTGAGGAAACTACCCGAGAATTTCTTCACCAGAATTTCGAAGGTATGTGAAGTCTACCAACCCACATTAGGCAAGCTTGGTAGACTAGACCTAACCCCTGTCATTAGAGGAGACCCGTGCCCAGCAGTGGGACTGTAATATGACAGGGATAATATTAATATTATTATTAGTGTATATATCTATATGATACATACACATTATATTAATAATAATAAGTATATAAATACTATACACTTATAATTGTAATCGTAAACATTTTTACCATACTACGGAATCCTTCCATAAGCGTGGTCACACGGTCTTGATGTTTTGTTTATTAAAAATCAGCTCGCATCCGTCGACACGCCGCTATTGAGCATTCACCAGATTTCTGCTTCTCTACATACAATGCGGTACATGATTTTAATATCATTATGGATGGCTTTTGCAATAACCTACACGATGTGTCATCACAAATAATATAGTGGATTTAATTTAACTCCAGCGGCCTGAGCAGGAAAATTTCTGACAACCGTAAATGTATTCGAACTCGATGCGCGTCTATGAAATTTGTATGAAATATTAACCAAACGTCATCAGTGCGCAGCGAACTCGAATACATTTACATTTACATTTACATTTACATTAGTTTTTCGTGCTCGGGCTACTGTAGACCAACCATGACTTTTTTTTGACATTACTCGCAAGCGACTCCGTAAAATATTTGTATGACAAACACCCGAACGCCTCTAATGGTTTCGCGGGGAACTGACGTTTTCCATACAAATATTTTACGTCCTCGCTCGCGTAAATACGGGCAACAAACTCATGGTTGATGTACAGGTAAGCCTTTGTAAGTTATACTAATTTACTTCCTTGGTCTAGTGGCCATAAATGGGCTGTGAGCCCGGAGATCCTTCGTCCGATTCCCAGCTGGGGTACTTTTGTAACAGCATTTGCCAGAGGCTGGATCCCCCACAGTCAGGTTGACGTTAGGCAGGCAGCCAGTTGGAAGAAACTAACCTGAACTCTTTCTGCAACTGCTTGAAAAAATATGTTGTGCCCACCCAATTGTCAATTTATTTTAGGTTTATGTTCAGCAGCCCGAGCAGGAACATTTCTGACAACCGTAAATGTATTCGTGCTCGATGCGCGTCTATGAAATTTGTATGAAATATTAATCAAATATCATCAGTGCGCAGCGAGTTTACATTTACATTAGTTTTTCGTGCTCGGGCTACAGCTTTATAATTTCGAGATATTTATCAACTCAACACAACGGACATAAAATTGTATTAAGGAATAAAATTATTTGAAATGTAAATTAATTATGAGGTAAATTTTTTTCAAATATTGTAGTAAGAAACTGTAGCATCTCTTAATACCTACTGTTATTGCAACGAATGTAATTTACATCTGTTGTGGTATTTATGACCACTTTGCAACCTAAGTTGTCGGCGGCAGAAATTAATTGGTCATAATTCACTTTAATAAGCAAAATGAGCTTAATTTGCAGAACGTTGCAAATATCTGGACGCCACACATACTGCAGTTTCGAACGATTTAGGGTATTTTAGACTTAATTATCAATTTTCGTGACATACTGGTATATTGCAATGACTTATTTCTAAGCTAACTGAATATAAACATTAACTGAATCATTTATCTTTGAGAAAACTATAATATTGAAATCAGATTTTAACCCGTCGGAGGCGGCACATTAATATGTTACATAGGCGTATGGGCCACCGGAGGCCAAGCCGACCGTGACTATTCAAAATTTTTATATCACTTATAGCAATCATATCCACTTATGTTTTTCTTATTAGCTGCCCTTATCCCACCTTAATGTGGGGTCGTCGCAACACACTTTTTCAAGCATGTTGCAGAATAGATTTGGCTTAGTTTTTACGACCGGCTGCCTGACGTCAACCTCCTATAAGGGATCCAGTCCCGGGCAAATTAAATTAGAAAATTTTCTTTGCCCGATCTGAGAATCGATCCCAGGACCTCCCGGTCTACAGCCCATATATGCTGCCCCTAGACCAAGGAGGCGACAATCATATCTACATATCGTAAATTGTAATATATTGTTATAGATAATGGATTGTCGTTTATTGTCATTAGATTATAACAGATAACAAAATATTTATTGTAACAGCCTACTCCTTTCCAAACCTTGATTATCTCCAAAACAAAATTTAACTCATCCCAAAATATTCGGTATCTGAAAATCTTACGAAACTTTCTAGCTAAACAAATCCCGCAGTAAACAGCGTTCGGTAGCTACACACAAACTACGTATCGTACGGAACCTTTAATATAACAGTTCAGGCGGAAAATCCGATATCTTGAGCCGGCACATTGATGAGCGTTTAAATATTCATGAGGTACGCCACGCGCGCAGCTCAAGACACGTCGAGTACCCGCACTACAAAATGACGGCTGTCACCGATCAAACTTGGATAGCTTGCTTGTACATGGTTATGGAATATTGAAATTATTTAATCACCATGCCTGTATTCTCGAAGGGGTAGGCAGAACCGGAATAGAGGACTAAAAGACCCACATGTCGCCAAGCTTATTTCCGACCCAGATATATATGCGGGTATCGCCATATCGGGCACATATTCTAAACTTCGTCTACTACCGTTCTGAGGTCTCAGGTTCGAATCACGGGTCGGGCAAAATGATATTGGATTTTTCCATATCAGCCCGGAGTCTGCAATTGGGACCGATATGGAGATAAGTTCGCCCCCTATCACATCTTGGACGGAACTAAGCTCGGCGAAATGTGGGTGTTCTAGTTCGCTAGTACGCTCTGCCTACCCCCTCGGTGATACTGGTGTGAGCTTATGTTATGTGACATTATTGAGACAAGAAGACGATTCTCCTAAGGGAACTAGATACGAACGCTGCATTTACCCCACGAAATATTGACAAGCATCTTGGCAACACCGCATCAAATCTCGGAGTCTCTTGACGGAATATGGTACACACTCGAGTATATCAAAATAATTGCCAATTACGTATCCACAGGAAGTCTTGCGTAGCAACAGAATTGGTAATGTTAAAGGTCGTCTAATTTTGTCTAAACCACATTGACCGAAATAATAAAAGAGAATGTTAGTCACACTTCGAAACATCGCTAGATAATTTGGGTCACTTTCTGCTCCGCGATAAATATCTATTTATCCCAAATTTTTATTTAAAGATGAGCTGCATACGAGTAAATCGAAAAAAGGTGTACCTAGATTAGAATAGAGCTGCAAGTTGCCCTTAATGTAGTTAATATATGTTAAATAATAAATAGCATATATTATTATAGCGTGAAATAGCGTGGTTTCTATTCTATTAATGAGTGACGGGTGGCTCGGCTTCCGGAGGCCGAGACACTTATTTAACTTATGTACCGCCTCCAACGGGTTAATTGCAAATCTTTTAAAATTAACATTAATTAATTACTCACGCCTGTTACATATCTCTAAATCGTGATAATTTTCGGGAATCAAACCAGTCAATCATACTGCTTACACATTACGACTACGCATCTGAGGCGCTTTATACAAACATGTCATAAGCTCACGCATGTATCCCCGAATGGGTAGGCAGAGGCGTCCGTGAACTAGAACACCCACCTTTCGCCGAGCTGAGTTCCGTTCCAGGTGTGATAGAGGGCGTGCCTATCGCCATATCGGACACAAATTTTACATTCCGAGCTGATTCTGAGTAAAAAACCAAACCCAATACCACTTTGCCCGACCCGGGGATCGAACACCTTAGGATGATAGTAGTACCGAAATACAACGACGCCTTTGAGGCAGTCTATACAAATATGAAATCAAACCGTGTTATTAATTATCCTCTTAACATTACATAACACGTGTCAGCCACAAACAACGCATTATTTAGAAAGCCGGACCGAAGAGAGTTTGCTAAATACATTCAAAATGTCACCGGCAAAGGTCAGGAGTCAGGACATTTTTTAATTCAAGACACGCCGCTTTCACACTAATTTGTAAATATTAATCCGGGCAACTCAAAATAACGACTTTTACGCAAAAATATTTTAGCTTATAACTCTTCTTTGACAAGCTGGAATAAATTAGTTTGATGAATATTCAGTGATGGTATCCTAGATGTCACATAGATTATTACGAATTTGGACACTTTGATGCCAGATTACTGAAAGATACTTAGGCATTGATCTAGTTTTAAAATAAGGTTTAGATGGAAGGGGTTGATGTCAGGCAGGCAGCATTGAAAAAGTGTGTTGCGCCGACCCCACATTAAGGTGGGTTAAGTACAGGTAGAAAGAAAGATATCATGTATCATAGTTATTGTAGTATAACTGCTGTCCTTGTAGTATGCATAGAGGGATAGACAAAAAAAATCAACAGTCGCAAACGCAGTCGACAGATACTACAAATTTTTTCTAATTCTAAATTCATCTAGAATTATCTCAATTTAACAAAAGAACTCGATGCCTAGTTAGTCGCTAGTTTACCTCTGTCTACCCTTTCGGGGATACAGGCGTGAGCTTATGTATGTATGTAACAAAATAACACATAACATAAACTCACGCTTGCACCCCGAAGGGGTAGCCAGATGCCCACTAGCGAACTAGAACACCCACATTTCGCCCAGCTTAGTTTCGTCCCAGATGTGATAGGGGCCTACCGCCATACCGGACACAAATTCCAAACGCAGTAATTATTAACCACAAACAATTTATAAATGCGATAACATGGACGTAAAAAAAGATGGGCGGAGCGCTAGGAACATTGAAAGTGAAGCATGGTTTTCGGCTCATTTGAAAGAAAGAAAGAAAGAAAGAAAATGACATTTATTGCGTTTTAGCTGTTACATAATTAGGTACGTAGGTCTATTAAATTACACAGAGGGAAAAAAATAGAATTAAAAATAAAAAAAACTATCATGTGTATGTGCACACACCCACATGTGCATATATACAAATACACACATTAAATACATACATTTACATTTCATTTATCAGTCGCTACCATTACGTGTTGATAGATCGAATGAGCCGAAAACCCTGCTTCACTTTGAATGTTCCTGGCACTCCATCCATCTTTTTTTTTACGTCCGTGTGCAGTGAAAATCCGCTAATTTAAACGTAAATAAGGAAACGCGGCGATTAAACCAACGTTATACATCGATTACCATTCAAGGGCGTATTCTAATACCGCTTGTAGGACATAATTTACCGATCGTTGATAATAAAGTTTATCAATGCTAATGCACCGTGAAACACAGAAATCTTTGCGCACAAAAATAATTCGCTATTAAATTCGGCTGGCATGATAATTAAGTAACAGGCGCGGTACCAAGGTTGCAGATCTTGTGGTACCCTAATAGCGGACTGCGGTTTCGCAACACCCAGTTTGTTCCAGTTTCTAATGTCTAGTCTCTAGTCAATGCACAAATTATTTAGGGCCTGTGTCATGCCAGTGAAGTCCATGGGCGTAAGAATAATTATCTCCAAATTTAGTTTATAAATGATAATAAATATTGAAATAAAACTATTCTTACGGATTCTATCACGATTAGGTTTTAATTATTATTCCCGACGTTTCGAAGGCTTTGCAGTCTTCGTTGTCACGGGTCAGACTGAGGTGTCATTTGTCCAAAAAAGGTTAGTGTTACAATATCTACCATCATTAAAAAATTATACAAAATCAAAAAAGGTTAATTATTTGTGTTCCGATCTATGCAGTACGAGCTCACGGTGTCTTGAGTTCTGGCAGCTGGTCTTTTGGGTTCCGATTTAATAAGATGTATAATTGGATCCCAGGTTTGTGCAAGCTTCCAACCATCTTCTCTATTGAAACTAGGATGTTTTTTAATTTCAATAGCCTCGCGTATCATCCTAGGGAGGAATCGGTGTTCTTGGCGAGGATATTCGCGTAAACTTAAGAAATCGGTATGATAATAAATAATTAAAAGTAAAGAATAAGAATGCTTAGCAATGTGACGGTTATTTATATAAGTTTGTGCCCCTTTTTAGAGAATTGCACGAACGAATGAACGTAAAATTTCAATAGTTAAAGTTTATATGGAGAAGAAGTGCATAAAGCTATTTTTTGTATATAAAATGCATTAGAAATACATTAACTCAATTTAAATAATTATGGTCGATTTTCGACCACTGTGCGACCACTAGTTAGATTAATAAAAAACAGTCTATAAAATAAATGTACAATAATTGTCGCCTCCATAGGTCTAGAGGCAGTGTATGTGGGCTGTGCACCGGAAGTACTGGGTTCGGTTTCCAGGTCGGGTGGGATGTTTTTGTAATACTATTTTCCTAGCACTGGATCCTCCAGAAGGGGGGTTGATGTCAGGCAGGTAGCCGGTCGTAAAAACTTAGCTAAATCCTTCCTGCAACATGCTTGAAAAAGTGTGTTGCGCCGACCCCACATTGAGGTGAGATAAGGGCAGGTAGATAGAAAGTTAAAATAAACATAACATACATAAGTTCACGCCTGTATCCCCGAAGGGGTAGGCAGAGGTGCACTAGCGAACTAGTGGGTACACCCACATTTCGCCGAGCTTAGTTCCGTCCCAGATGTGATAGGGGGCGAGCCTATCACCATATCGGGCACAAATTCCAGACTCCGGGCTGATATAGAAAAATCCAATATCACTTTTCCCGACCCGGGGATCGAACCCGAAACCTCAGGACGGTAGTCGTACCGAAATACAACCACGCCACCGAGGCAGGTGTCTATAAAACAAATATGGCAAAAATGAACACATCAAGATCTCGTAAATGATAAATACTAATCAAAATACTCGGACAATGTTTGCAAAACATGTATCGTTTAACAACGTAATTAGGAAATACAATTTATATTCACAATATGCAATTTATTTGGCACAAACGGTACTGCTACAAAAACTAACTTGTCAACCGTGAATCACTGTCCGACAGTTAAGTTGTTTTCTGTCGGAATTTAAAATTAAAATTGAACTGTAATATCAGTGACGTGCACACACACTCGGATTAGGGTAGGCAAAGAACTTGCATAATAATTTTCTTCTATTCTTGTTTCACTATCAACATCATCATCCCCGTGTCGATATAAACCGAGCACGACTAAATTGTAAAATTGTTTTTCGTTATATACTTTGCAGCTTGCTGTCGCGTTTCGTTCGGTGAGACCCCCACCCCTTCCTTTCCAATCCTTTTCCTTCCCCTTTCATTCCCTCCTTTTAGGTTGGCAACGCATCCATGTTTCTTTTTGTGTCTTGGGTTACCATCAGATGACCCATCAGCTCGTTTGCCAGTCTTTGCTATAAAAACATTGTCAAGATAGACACAGCGTTCATTGTCTATATTAACCACACGCCACTGTAAAATTGGACTGTTTGGTTGAAGCACGTGGTAAAGTGCAAGGCGCGACGCGACCGCAATCTTGCGCAAGCGCATTCGATCAATGCCGCAGGTGCCTGCGGGAATGAACGTAATGCAGTCAAACAACTAAATAACCAAAGTGTTAATGTCAAGTATATATCTCTACAAACATTGCCTCCGTGGCGCAGCGGGCGAGTAGCCAGCTGTGAAGCGAGAGGCCGCGGGTTCGATTCCCGCAATGAGACAAATGTTTGTGTGGCCCACAGATATTTGTTCCAAGTCTGGGTGTTGTGAGACCGAAAGTCTCTCATAGTTTCTGACACCCACGATACAGGTTATATATACCTAGGTAGGTATACCTAGTGTGGGGTCAGGACTAGGTGTGTGACTATTGGGTGTATTTATTTATTATTATTATTTATTATTGCTGTGGGTACATACGCTCACGCCTGTATCCAGGGACAAATGATAATGTCATGCCAAATGTATTTCTCGACAAACATTTCTGTGGATACATACATACATATCCAAGGATAGGCAGATGCGAAATAGAGATCTAGAACACCCACATTCCGCCGGGCTTATTTCTGTCCTACATGTGGATAGGCAGCGAGCCTGTCGCCCATACTCCGAGCAAAAAGCACAATATTACCTCAAGTTTAATGGAAATAATATCATAGTTTACTGGTATTAGTAGCCTTTTCTTTCTACCTGCCCATATCCCACCTTAGTGTGGGATCGGGCCAACACACTTTTTCAAACATGTTGGAGAAAGGGTTTGGCTTAGTTTTTACGACCAGCTGCCTACCTGGCGTCAACCCACTTTGAGGGATCCACTGGCATTAGTAGCCAAAGAACCAACATGTATTTATTTTGAATTGTTTTATATTTTCTGTCGTTAAGAAAATGATTATAATTGTAAAATAAAAGAAGCTATAATATCTATGGTTTTAAAATTTATAGGTGTAGCTCACAGCTGCACACCAATATTACAAATCGTTTTCCGGATAAATATTAGCCTATAATTTGACAGCCATTAGCAAATCTAATGGCGCCTCCGTCATAGACAAAGATAAGTTTGCCAGACTATAAACCAAATTGTTTTTGCGCAATGTCAGATTTGGCATTAGGCACCCGTGCAACATCAATCAATAGCTGCTGTTAATTATAAACAAATAACGCCTAACTATAAATGCTATTTATAGCATGCAAAATTTAACAGCACAGCTATATCTCGGACCCAACTATATAACGCAATCAATCTATAGATTAGGAACCTTTTAGATGTTACCTTCGTAAGTCTAGTGGCATACTTAGGCTGAGAATCATTAATTCGTTGGTTCAAAGTCCAGAACGGGCAATCAAAATGAGTTTGAGCTTTTTTTATAAGCTCAGACCTGTATCTCCGAAGGGGTAGGCAGAGTTACACTGGCGAACTAGAACACCCAAATTTCGCCGAGCTTAGTTCCGTCCCAGATGTGATAGCGTGCGAGCCCATCGCCATATCGGGCACAAATTCCAGACTCCGGACTGATATGGAAAAATCCAATATCACTGTGCCTGACTCGTGGATCGAACCCGAGACCTCAGGACGGTAGTAGTACCGAAATACAACCACGCCGTCGAGGCAGTCAAACTTACATAGAGAGGCAGGCGTACTTAGTCTGAGAATCGTTAAGTCGTTGGTCCAAATTTCAGAACAGGCAATCAAAATGAATTTGAGCTTTTCAATTTCAAAAATTACACACAAGTTCGGGGTTAGAATTTTTATGACATACACGGCCTCTACCACATGATAAATCGGATATGAGCTCGAAATTTCGATACTATAGTTCTCCCCTGTCTTTGCCTTTGGGCATACAAGCGAGATCAAACTAATATTATGTTGTGTTTAAGACAAATTTACGACAGAAAACTGTAATTTAAAAGGCCACAGCACACACGGCTCGCCTCAAGCGTACCATGATCTCGTACAATCTACATGGAACTTTAAATCCTTATAGCACGTTAATAATGCACCGTAGAATTTCGACACAGCCCATTTGTTAGACGATATAATTGTCAATACCAAACGGGTGCTGTTTCCGACCGTTTCCGATTTATCTAGACAGATAATAGAATAGTATAGGAAATCCTGTCTGTATAAGGTGGCTTACCAAATTGCTATGCTAATTGTTTTGCGAAATACTTAACTTTGTGGTTTAGTGATATTATTTTTGATATCAATAAGCAGTTGCTTGACGATTTTCGCGTTACCCTTTACTAGAGAGATAAAAAAATACACCCAACAGTCACACACCTAGTCCTGACCCTACACTAGGTATAACTTGTATCGTGGGTGTCAGAAAGTATGAGACTTTCGGTCTCAACACCCAGACTTGAAACAAATATCTGTGGGTCACACAAACATTTGTCTCAATGCGGGAATCGAACCCGCGGCCTCTGGCTTCACAGCCGGCTACTCGCCCGCTGCGCCACGGAGGCTCCCTGATGAACACCTGCAACTGCTTTTCTCGAAACAAAACACAAAAGCACATAAGCAAAACAATGATTTTCGATTTGTCTCCTACTGATAGAACAATAGACCATAGATACAAATGTGTAGCGAAACCGTGTTTTGTGTAGGAGGCGCGACTTAATACTCACAAATGTATCCAATCGAATATTGAAACATCAATAATGGCAACACCATTATAAAAATCTAACATTATCCATTTTCCATGCATATTGCATCAAACAATTCGATTTCGTTTTTACGACTGTCTACCTAACGACAATCTTCTATGAGGCAATTCTTGTAAAATAACGCTCTGTTTGACCTAGGATTTAAACCTAGGACCTCCTAGTACAGGGCAGTTATAACCTACAACTAGACTAAAGTTTCTATTTGACGATGTAATGTCGACTTTCTTTCTGCCTGTTCTTTTTATCCCGGCTTAATAACCAGGGTCCGCCTTTCTTCTTAAACGCTTCCATTTTGCCCGGTCCTGAACATCCTCCGTAGTAAGACCATTGGCTCTCATATCCTCTTCCAAAACATCCAATCAGCGCACTTTTTGGGCTGTCCACACTCGACATATTATTTTAATATTTTCGACAGCCATCCAAAAAGTAGAAGGTCCTCAATTCGTCTGTATTTTTTTATGTATGTTACGCGATATCTCCGCCAAATGTGGGCCGATTTTCAAAATTATTTTTGTGTTCGATAGAGCTTATTTCGAGGGTGGTCCCATATAAATGTGGTCACTATCGGATTTGAAGTGGGTCCGTTAAGATTTTTTTTGTGATTATCATATTTTAACTTCCATCTTCATATTTGTAGATGTAGGAGATACGTCTGAGGGTTATAAATTCATGTCCAAAAACGTGTATCCTAAGTCATGATTACACTTCGACTGCATTACTTACCGTCTAATACAGTGTAGTCATTTAGTCAGTCCTTGCCGTACCAGGATAAAAAACTACAAACGAATTTTAGTAACAGTTGCTCGACATACATGGGCACTCGGAATAATGTTTCGCTCGGCACAAGGTCTCACATTCTAAAAATTAGGAATTTGTGAACCGGTCGTTTTGGTTATGGTCAAAATAATGGATTCAGTACTGTGTGTTGAATTTTTATTGTATAACTTGTTTGTATTTATTTTGTTGGAAATACAATCTCGACAGTGCAGTAGGCACTCCAATCCAAGAAAATTTGATGTGTCCATAAATATTTTTTCAGGTTTTAAAAGTTTATTTGTCGCCTCCTTGGTCTTGTGGCAGCATGTATGGGCTGTGAACCGGGAGGTCCTGGGTTGGATTCCCAGGTCGGGCAAAGCAAATTTTCTAATTTAATTTGCCCGGGATTGGATCCCTCATGGGGTTGACGTCAGGCAGGCGGCCGGTCGTAAAAACTAAGCCAAATCCTATGTGCAACATGCTTGAAAAAGTGTGTTGCGCCGACCCCACATCAAGGTGGGATAAGTGCGGGTAGAAAGAATGTTTTTATATGTTCTTTTTTTTCAATAAAAAATTTAACTGAAAATATTCGTAAGACAAAGAGCACTTAAGTTAGTTCTAAAAACAACCTTACATTATGACTATGTGAACGTTGGATTTTATTATTACAAAATATGTATATTATCTGTGTTTATTTAGCAAAGAGTAAATCCAATTAGGTAAGAACTAAACTTTCTGTAAATTAATTAGTACTTTTGAATAAAGCTAAGAAATTCTGTTGTTACAGCTCTGGCGTAATGAAAATGGAAAGTTTTTGTGAGCTTTTAATTATTAAAACAGATATTATACTGGATTGACGGCGAACTTGCTTTTTCAGTGTTATGATTCGGTTATATTTCCTCGTTTAATGAGGAACTCTAACTTTTGTAAGTCTAACGAATGGACTCATACTTAGTTCAAAGGAAATTACTGAACTTATAATATTTTTTACTAACTATAGCTTGTATGCTTAGACTTGTCGTTAGATAAACAAAATATTGGAAATTATAACATAATTATGAATTATAGATAATAATAAGAAAATTTCAAAAAAAAAATTATAACAGAGACTACAAAACAAGTAGGTCTTCATCGCCCAGACACCCAAGACATAAAAAGAATTATGGCTCCGTTTCCAACCTAAAAGGAGAGGAATAGAAATTGGGAAATGGAGGGGGAATTGGGCCGCCAGAAACCTTTCTTGTGAGACAGTGGTACCAAACCGGTCGAGCCAGCCCATTCGTGCTGTAGACTTAACTGTCTACAGCGTGAGACACGCTGTACCATTATAAAATGTAATTATATTATACTTGTATGTCGTTGGTATTAAATAAAAAGTTAAAAATAATAAGTGATATATAGGTACTACGAAAATGAATCATTTGAGGATGCAGATTGCTTTATGTTGTCTTATTGAAGCAAAAGGTAATTTAACAAGCCGCTATATGGTCATAATAGGATATTATGTAACCAAAAACCGTAATGGTTTTTTTATACTTCCTCCAGAGTCCAGATGTGAATATGTATCTAATTAATAATAATGATCATAATGTCATGAATCACATCAAAATGGTGAAACCAGTATTCATAATGAATCATACAAATAGTTAATTATTGTTTATTACTCGTTCAGTAATATGTGATGTAATAGGCCAATAGTAATTCATGAGTAACCCCCAGTTTCTTCATATACAGCTAAAGAAAGAAAACCATAGTAAAAGAAATATCTTTGACTCTATTTAACATTACGGACACGTTAGCAAAGAACAGACCAAAGGACCAAAGGTAATGTTCACGATTGCAATTTAGAAGACTGCAGGTGTCATCTATCGCCCAATTAGCGAACCAAGGCGCTGACGGTTGCCCAAGACGCGTCGTGATTGGTGTTTTTTGAAAGTTGTTCCTATTTTGTCCGCGAATTTTCATACGTTACCAAATGTTAAAATTTTAATCGATTTTTTCGACAGTTGTCACTTGTTACTTGATTCTTGTTCGACTTGCCTTGTACCGTTCAGATCTAGCACAGTAAAAATTTCTATTGCGATATTTCGAAGTTTTATTTTCAAGAAGTACAAAATCCAAAGCAGCATCTATCCACTACACAATAAGCCGCAACAGTAATGATAAAAGCAACAGCTGGCTTTCACTTAACTTTTGCTTTCAATAAAGTTACTGGGGGTTAAAACTCTTTATCACCACGACGTTCAATCGGACTTAGTTAAGTGTGTGATGATTCTTTATACTGTCTGACTGCCTCGGTGGCGTGGTTGTATTTCGGTACGACTACCGTCCTGAGGTCTCGGTTCGATCCCCGGGTCGGGCAAAATGACATAGGATTTTTCAATATCAGCCCGGAGTTTGAAATTTGTGCCCGATATGGCGATATGCTCGCATCCTATCACATCTGGGACGGAACTAAGCTCGGCGACATGTGAGTTCTAGTTCGCTAGTTCACCTCTGCATACCCCTTCGGAGATACAGGCGTGAGCTTATGTTACGTAATTCTTTATATGAAATCTTATTACAATTACTAACAATTTAAAGCACATGGCAAATCATTAGAATGTACATTACAAGCTGTATGTGATTTGTCGTTCCGTTCACCACTTGTCTAATGCCAAAATATTTAGACCACAGCGAAATCTGGGTTATTTAAACTATAATTATTTCGACAGCAAACCAGATCTCAAGTTATCTGGACTCCATTGTCCGTAACTTCGAATTCTTATTCAAAGTTTAATCGAGCATTAAAACAATGCATAAAAATTAAAAAGTCCAGGAGTGAGGATGAACAACAAAGTTCGCGAACATTCTTTAAAAAGTTGTTTGGCAAGAATCCAAGCGAATGGCTGTTGGGACTCGGGACGATCGGTTAATGGGGAAATAATAATAGCCATCATCCAGACATTACTCTCTGCCAAAAACTTACTACCATTGTGTATATACGTTAACGATATAGAAAAAAGTTATTACCATTGTTTTAGCCTACCTCTATGGAACACAGTGTGTGAATGTCTACCTCTATAGAGGTATATGTATGCGCGGGGAAATTTATTTTATCTTTCTTTCTACCTGCCCTTATCCCACCTTAATGTGGGGTCGGCGCAACAACCCTTTCAAGCATGTTACAGAAGGGATTCGGTTAAGTTTTAACGACCGGCCGCCCGCCCGACGTCAATCCACGACGGATCCAGTCCCGGACAAATTAAATTAGAAAAATCGCTTTGCCCGACCTGGGAATCGAACCCAGGATCACCCGGTCCACAGCCCATATATACTGCCACTAGGCCAAGGAGGCGACTCCGCTGGAACTCCGCACTCGTGTGGAAATTTATTTTCCAGGATAAAAATTATTTTCCGACATAAAAAGTTACCTAAATCATTCTGATGTATCATATACATAACTATAAAGTCTCATCAAAATCTATCCAGTAGTTTTTGCGTGAAAGAGTAAGAAAGATACGCACACACATACTCACAAACTTTCTCGTTTATATTAGTAGGACTATTAGAATAGTAAGATTTAAATCATACTATTCTAATAGTCTTACTAATATAAACGAGAAAGAGACTGCCTCGGTGGCGTGGTGGTATTTCGGTATGACTACGGTTCTGAGGTCTCGGGTTCGATCCCCGGGTCGGGCAAAGTGATATTGGATTTTTCCATGTCAGCCCGGAGTCTGGAATTTGTGCCCGATATGGCGGTAGGCTCGCCCCCTATCACATCTGGGACGGAACTAAGCTCGGCGAAATGTGGGTGTACTAGTTCGCTAGTGCGCCTCTGCCTACCCCTTCGGGGATACAGGCGTGAGCTTATGTTATGTTATGTTATTTAAATCATAAAGTGCCGACATAAAAATTTCAATAAGGAATGATTTCTTAGATTTACGCGAATGTTATTCATTGAAATATAACTAAAACTTTCAAAACGTCGGGACTAAAAATAAAATAAATACAAAACAAATCGCGATAAAATACATAAAAACTTGTTTTATTTTAATTCATTAAGGAATGTAAATACTCGTATTTGTGATTATCCCGAATAGCTTGGTGATAAAATAATCTCAAATACTGTTAAAATAATCATAGTATTATACAAAATCCAACTCCAACGCACAATGTTTCACCACTCTGATAATAAAACAAGTAATCGAAATATTCTAGCGGCAATCAGTTGTGAGATAAGACATGGTACAAATTTTAGTCACCTCCGGTCAGTATATCGAAAATCGATCAATATCTGTTTAATCGCATGAATGGAACTAAATCGATAAAATCTAAAATTTCGTCACCGCGTGTGTGAAATGCAAATTGATTGAGCTTAAAATTCGCCAGAGGACACAACACACGAGTAAATCAATTAGTGCGTTCGATACAGTATTGTTTTATCTTTAGCCGAATTTATAGTCTGTGGGCCAAATTTGATTGAACTCCCGTCCAATATATTTAATAGGACCAACATTATATCCATTTTATATAATCGTACTCTAATAATATTGTCAGACAGAAAATACGCTTTGATTTTAATTTATTTGGAGGTCGAGCCGAAACATTCGAATTGATTTCGTTAAATTATAGCATAATTTAATGTTTTGTATTGAATTTATGCTCCCCATTTAAATTTTGTTCTAGAATAATCAAGTTTGGTATTAAAGGTATCTCGTTAATTAATGTAGAGCTTCAGGAAAAAATTAAATAAAGTATACAAGGCAACAATGCGCAACTGAGGCTAACATAATGCGAATTCTAAAAATAATGAAATCAGGACACACATGGCAGCTAAAACACTAATTAATACCAATACTTTTCGTTAGTTAACTGGCTTTTTGTCAAATTTATTTAATTCGATGTAGGAACGCGTATTAATTTATATTGAATGTTGTTAATATTATCACAAACCTATTTATTTTTTGGCTTAATAAATAATGGCGCAATGAATTATTTATATTGGCCGGGCCCTTATTATATTCCGTTACTCTTGTCAACAACTATTGTGCCCTAAAAATGGTTAATGTGACCGGATTAGAGCTCGAGCAAAAAATGCTGCTTTATAATAGTTCTCACATACAATATTAAGATCAATTCGTACGTTATTTTAAAAGCAAAGGCGTCAGGTTTTGAATAGGCCTAAACGGAATTTAGAATTTAAAATCTATTCGTCTGATCATTAGACGTTATATAATAATGGTATAGTAATTTCACGACGACCGACCTGAGGTCTCAGGTTCGATCCCCGGGTCGGGCAAAGTGATATTGGGTTGTTCCATATCAGCCCGGAGTCTGGAATTTGTGCCGAACATGAAATGGAATGATGGAACTAAGCTCGGCGAAATGTGGGTGTTTTAGTTCGCTAGTGCGCCTCTGCCTACCCATTTACAGACGTGAGCTTATGATATGTGTTAATTTCAAGTTATTATATTAACTTGAAATTACTATTCAAGTTATTATTTATCAAGATAAAGCAACGATAGCTCAGTTGGGAATGGTACGGTCTTTCGAGACAAGTCTCGGAGGTTCGAGACCAACCCCAAAAAGAGTATACACCTCTGACTTTTCCATATTAAGTGAATTTTCATTGTGAATTGTCGCTTGTTTTAGCGGTGAATGAAGACATCGTGAGGAAACCTGCATACCTGAGAAAGTTATTCAGAAGAATTTTTAAGGTATGTAAAGTTTACCAACCCGCATTAGGCCAGCATGGTAGACTAAGGCCTAGACCCTCTTTATATTAGTAGAGGAGGCCCGTGCTCAGTAAGTAGGACAGTAATAATACAGAGCTAATATTAATATTATCAAGATAAATTACATCAATTCAGAGCTGCAGCGTCGCCTTAGAGGTGTGATGTTTTCCGCGAAAATAATCATTAATATTTATTTTTACGGCAGGCATAACAAAATACGCGAAATCTAACACGGAAGGCTACAGTTTTATTATCTTCGAGAAAAAATATGGTTCGTACAAATTAATTTTACGCAGTTTTGCGTTCGTAACACAAAACTCAATGTATATGCCCAGTCTGAAGGTAAAACACCACGTAGGTTATATAAACAGATAAAATTTGAATTAACTAGGCAGTGTAATAATAACTAGCAGTATAATCAGATAAATTATTATCTATCTATCTTTCTTTCTTTCTTTCTTTCCACTTGCCTTTATGTTTTATCCTACTTCAGTTACAGAACGGACGTTACAGAATGCTTAACTTTTTACTTCCCGCCTTATTTCTGACGTCAACCACCATTTCGAGGTCATCATAAAAGTAACATAACATAACATAACATAAGCTCACGCCTGTATCTCCGAAGGGGTAGGCAGAGGTGCACTAGCGAACTAGAACACCCACATTTCGCCGAGCTTAGTTCCATCCCAGATATGATAGGGGGCGAGCCTATCGCCATATCGGGCACAAATTCCAGTCTCAGGGCTGATATATAAAATCCAATACCACTTTGCAGGCAAAGTGATATTGGATAAGTGATTTTATATCCCCGGGTTGGGACCCGGGGATCGAACCCGAGACCTCAGGACAGTAGTCATACCGATATACAACTACGCCACCGAGGCAGTCATAAAAGTACTACATCAACAATAGGAACTATCGTCAGTGAATTTGTTTTTGTGCTTTTCACGCCGCAATGGATCTACATGATTTATGAGATAGGGATAGTTTGAAAGGAGAGTGAAATAGGACAATTTGTAATCCTTATAGACCGACTTCCAAAAAAGGAGGAGGTCTTCAATTCGTCTGTAGTTTTTTTTTTCATGTATGTTACGCGATATCTCCGCCAAATATGGACCGATTTTCAAAATTCTTGGGTTCGATAGAGCTTCTTTCAAGGGTGGTCCCATATAAATTTGGTCACGATCGGTAAATTGGAAGTTCGTCAGTTAAGTTTTTAAACTTGTGATTTTATTTAAACTTTATGACTATAGTTAATCATAACAATTTTCAATTATTATCTATCATTCTATGAAGTTTTATACGTTACCTACATAAATACTTAAAATTTCGTACACTTCAGATAACATAACTACAACCTTGATCTTTATAACCAAACGTACAATTAACCTCGCCTTGTAAATGACAAAAGCTACAAAAAAAACTTTTATTTCCCTTAGTCTGGTATCTATGTTACAATCTTTGCCTGATTTGGTTATAATATTTTAAATTATGACAGGAAACAAAAAAATGCATGAACACAGTTGTTGACATTATGTTTTTACAGTTTCCGAGAAAAAACTTCATTTGACTCACGTGTGTGGAAATTAGGAAGATTCTGTACACTTAAATAACACTAGCATATGTTTTTACACATAATATTAAAAGAATTATTAAACAAGTCATGCTTTAAGCTCCGTTAATTTCTCGTTCGTTCGTCATAGACTAGCATTTAACAGATAATTGGCATGTACGCAATCATAATACAATTACTTTTCCATAAGTATGACGGTGCCTTATATTTTCGCCTCATTTCCGCACGAAATTTCTTCCAAATTAATCGTTTCAAATTAAAAAGATCCATTTTAAATAAGACGTAAAATAAAAAAGGAAACTTATCGGTTTATTATGGCAACATCTTGCGACATTTTTTTTTAGCAGACACTGGCAAACGAGCAGATGGGTCACCTGATACTAAGATCTCTACCGCCCATAGACACCCAAGACTCAACATTCATAGAATGTTACATATCGTTATGTGTTATACATACAAGACATACTTGAGCGTTTATTATAAAAATACTTTTAACAGTATGTGGAACATATCGCAGAAGCAACCCATTTGAATACAACTAACCGTCTTAACAGAGTTGATAATAGACATTAAAACGACACAATAAAGTCAACAGTACTTCACTATTTCATATTTAAGTATCGATACTTTAATTATGTGAAGTTATTCATGATCGTGACAGATTGTGCAAGTCTGTATCTACTATCTAACAACAACCGTTTTAATTAATTATTCATAAATATAGGAAACAACGCATCAAGGTCCACATAAAGGGACAGACTGTGACAGGGAACAATTGTTTTTTGTAACTCAAGGTTGCAAAACAGCAATCAAATTATTTAATGGTAAGTGATCGCCACCGTCCATGAACAACAAAATCGAGGATTTATATTTTACTGGATTGGAGAAATTAATTAGTTCAATAGGCTACGACATGACTGTAAGAAACGCGACAGAAATCCACTTCACCTCAATTTTCTGTTGCAATTTTAACATAAAACGTACATAAGTATGACATGGTTTGCAGACGTGCCATACAATATTTTTACCTACGTGAATTCCTTTTTTCGAGATTTTTCTCTAGTTGAGGTTCGGAGGTATATCGAACTTACCGCTTTAGGAAGTCCTACCCACTAAACCCCCTATATTTTGCATTCTCTCTATCGTCGAAAAGCAAATACACGCTGACGCAATTCCCGACCATTAGTAAACCTTTAGACCCTTAGGATCCTTATGCCCGAATGGTCAAACGCTGCTCAACTTTAACGGCTGCCTATATTGATTTTCGCCATACAATTTTGATAGATAACGCGGCCTTAAACGACATAAGGCCACCTTAAGTGAATAAACATTCGGCGGTTAGACCCTTACATCCTTCTACAGAATCCTCTTGCAGTCAGAATCGTAACCTCTGACGTAACACTAATTTGATGTGTAAGAGACACATCGAGCTAATCTAAATGAAGCATAATGTTAGCTCCAATAATTATAATACAAAGTTTTCATTCCACATACGAATACGACCTAGTTACGAAGTCTCTCCACGTTAAATGTTCTAGCACAAGCGCTGTACTGATAAACTTAACAACACTGGGTTATTATACAATCAACAGTGAGCCAGAGTTTACTGCGATTATTCTATGCATAATATCGTGAACTAGCTCCGGTTGATTAGCTTTGGATTATGAACACCTCAGACAATCTCTTCCTCTATACTTCGGATGTGTTTGATATCTCATATTTAAACTATATTTTGAGTGGAACAGTATTTGTCGCCTCCTTGGTTTAATGAGTAGTGGGTTCGATTCCCCGGTCGGGCAAAATGAATTTTCTAATTAAATTTGCCCGGGACTGGATCCCTCAGAGGGGTCGAAGTGACGTCGAACACTAAGCCAAATCCTTTCTGCTACATGCCTGGAAACGTGTGTTGCGCCGACCCGACATTAAGGTGGAATAAGGGCAGGTAGAAAAAAAGCACACTGTAGACAATTACGTCTACAGCACGAATGGGCCGACTCGACCGGTTTGATACCACTGTCTCACAGAAAACTGACGTAAAATGGCACCTCGCTGTCGCGTTTCGTTCGGTGAGTGAAATTTCCGTTGGCCCAATTAACCCCCTCTCTTTCAGAATCCCTTTTACCCTCCTTTTAGGTTGGCAACGCACCCAGATTCTTTCTGTGTCTCGAGTTTCTATTGGCGGTGATCACTCTCTATTAGGTGACCCATATACTCTTTTTAAGGAATTCATAATTATAGATTTGAGTCTTGTAATCACGCTTTATATAGTAGGTATGGACCAGAAGTAAAACATGCTCTAAAACATGCTCTGTACATTAAGTGATGACCTCCCATCGAATACCTTTTGCAAAATATAATGAATATGGTTTTCTACATTCTCGTCTCATTCATTATAAGTCACGTGCCAGTCATGACGAACACAAAAAGCTTGTTTTAGACAACCTTCAGCGAATGGCGCCTATAGATATTTCTCAATTCTCACTTCTCCAATACTCGTACAATTTCTTAAGGTCGATATAATTAATTTTTCAGGTATCAATGTCTCCAGAGGTTCATGGCAGGTCGTAAAAGCATATGCCAAATCCTTTCTACAACACGCCTAATATAGTGAAGCGTAAAACAGTAAAGTGTAATGGCGGGTACACACCAACCGAACAAATGTTCGCAAATCGTCGCCTGTTGCGTTCACACAAACAAACTTTCGCTGTTGTGTGAATGAATCAGGCATAGATTCGCGAACATTCGTTTAGTTGGTGTGTACCCGCCATAATAAAGGCAGGTATAGATGAATACATGTCATCAGTTGACTGACCTGTTTTGCTTTTGAATCAGCTTTCGTAATAACTAGTATATTTAAAGTTAGGTATAATTACTGTGATGAAATACATATGTAGGTGTGTTTGACTTGATCTATTAAATGTGCAATAAATAAACCATTCATTTATAAATTGCAATATTTATTTTAATTATTGAGAAAGAGAGCATGTAAATCTATTTTAGTTTACTTTCGCAATTAACGCTGGCGGGACATATGACTACTTTGCAAATGATTTAAGACTTTGAGCGATAATGAATTGCTTGAAATTAATAAAAGATGCATATTGTTATGAGAATAATCGATTTTATAGCCCTATAAATAGCTAGTCTTAGAAATGCAAATTTGATAGCTCCCGTGGCGCAGCGGGCGAGTAGCCGGCTGTGAAGCGAGAGGCCGCGGGTTCGATTCCCGCATTGAGACAAATGTTTGTGTGGCCCACAGATATTTGTTTCAAGTCTGGGTGTTGTGAGACGGAAAGTCTCTCATAGTTTCTGACACCCACGATACAGGTTATACCTAGTGTGGGGTCAGGACTAGGTGTGTGACTGTTGGGTGTATTTATTATTTATAATGCAATTACATATTTCATGATCAAGGAAGCTTTGAGAAGTCACAGAGCAATACAATATGTTCATAGTATAAAGATATAGATAAAGCTTAATTGTCCTTACATCAATAATGTAGGTTGCGTACAAACCGCATCTCTTTGTGTACCTACTTTATCTAGTGTCTGTCACGCGGTATTGTTACTTAAATAAGTAGACGTAATTTGCTATTGAATTAAATGCTTAGAATATAATATTGCAAAAAGTACGTAAAAAAATAAACCCAACTCTTTAACCGTCTTCATAATAATATGATTATATAATCTTAAGCCTATGAGTGATAAAAGGAAAGTTTCCAAAACATCACGGACCAGATAATACAGTCAGATTTAAGAAAACCCAGATTTACTTGTTCTTCTACTTGTGTACAAATCCATTAAGTTTATTTTTGATGACAACCGTAAAATATTTAGTAAAGTTTTAGGGGAGGAAAAACGCACGATATCCATTGACAGACTGTGTGATTTTTAGACTGTAGTAATACATAACATTATCCCAACAGGTTCCACTGCCTATTACGTTCAAATCTAGGCGGAAGGTGAGCAATCTAGCTCAACATTCCAACATTCACCTCTGCAGTCCCTTGCGTCTAGGTTCTAGAACTTGCTCCGTCCTTTGCTATGTTAACTATAACTAGAGGTACTATTTTATACATTTCATTTTATAAATTATCATATATTTAATAAACAAACTTTGCAATTTATTATTGGCTTTAAAGTTGAGACGATATTTGCATAATTGGTTTTACGCCCGCCCATTATTAGTAGTAACACTCTGCTTTAAAAAAAATAACACAAGTTCATGCCTGTATCCCCGAAGGGATAGGCAGAGGCACACTAGCGAACACACATTTCGCCATGCTTAGTTCCAGCCCAATATCACTTTTCCCAACCCGGGAATCGAACCCGTGACATCAGGACAATCGTCGTACCAAAATACAACAACGCCACCAAAGCTGTCAGTCTAAACTTTAAATTGAAAAGTCTTGAGTTTTGTACGATGTCATTAGTCTCTTAGATATACCTTATTTGCCTAAGTTGTTAAATCTCATAAAACCAAGTAATTATAGACTTTAACTTAGCGGCAGATAGACACGAAGCATTGGTACCGACCCAAACAGACTTACTTATTTTGATAATTAATAAATATATAAATTATACAGAAAGCACAAATTCGTTTATTATTCTGTTATTTTCCACTGAACAAAATTAAATATTCAGTCATTAAACGGTACTCATTAAAAATCTAAACTGTATGTACCTACTTTGTCAAATCATTCCAAAGCTAGGCATTCCAAAGTTCCATTCGCGATCGCCGCACCAAGGTGCAACTGTTGCGCCATTTAAAGTGTTACGCGAGTGCGACCGACTGCGACCGCCAGTCCGGTCACGGTCGCGAACTTACGACCGCAGATGCAACCAAAAAAGGACGAAAGGACGCACCGAGGTTGTATTCGTCTCGAATTTAAAGCCATGTAGAGCGCGGCCGATTTTGGAAGGCACCAACGCTCTGTGAGTTTATTTGATACTTTTTAGTCATTTTAATTGACGTTTGACCAAATGTGTTTGTGTTTTTTTGATTTAGGTTAGTCGGCGTTTATAGCATTAACTGTAAAAGGTGTTATGTGTTTACATTTCGTCTGCCTAGCTTGATGAACTGATGTATTTTGGAGTTAACTAATTTTCCGATAAACTGCAATTATTAGTAATTATATAGTCCTCATTTTCCTCTTTACAATAATGGGTTGATTTGTTTTATTCGAATTAATTTATTATTTATCCAACACCTACATATAACACGAAATATTTTCTTTCTAATAAGGTTAATCAACAATAAGATTTTGATAATAATTTATGAAAAATGCAAGTAACGCATCTATAAATCTCTATCTAGCAATAGAATATAGACATAATCTTGCGCTTGTATCCCCGACAGCCACATTTCGCCGAGCTTAGTTCCGTCCCAAATCTGATAGGAGGCGAACCTATCGCCATATCGGGTACAAAACGAATATAAGTGCTTTTATTTACAAAATTAAACGAACATCATGTTTTAACTTCGAACACGGTGCAAAAGCGTAGTTAACAAAACCGTCGACCCGGTGTCAGTGTCAAAACAAGTGGAGTGAATCAAAACGTTGTTCCGTGGACACAGCCCATGGCAAGGTGTGCGGCGCGTGGCGTGGCGTGTGGCTGTGGCAGTCGGGAGCCACAAGCGTTGCCGCTGGACAACCTCTGACAGACCAACCCTATTGTAAGGTTAATTTGGGGATTAATTTTATGCATGATTTTTTAGTCCTGACCCCACTCTAATAGGCAAGTATAATGTGTTAAGTCTTTCGATATTACACCACATAATATAACATAACATAAGCTCACGCCTGTATCCCCGAAGGGGTAGGCAGAGGCGCACTAGCGAACTAGAACACCCACATTTCGCCGAGCTTAGTTCCGTCCAAGATGTGATAGGGGGCGAGCCTATCGCCATATCGGGCACAAATTCCAGACTCCGGGCTGATATGGAAAAATCCAATATGACTTTGCCCGACCCGGGGATCGAACCCGAGACCTCAGAACCATAGTCGTACCGAAATACCACCACGCCACCGAGGCAGTTAGATATTACACCACCTAACCCATAAACATGTATTTGTGGCCAAACATTTGTCGCGGTACTGGGATCGAAACCGCTTCAAAGACGTTGGGCCAATGCGCCTCGAAGGCTGACAGTTAATAGTTCTGGATGTAATGGGTATCATATTCTCTAACCAAGTGATATAGTAACAACGTCTGCTGTTTTTAATAAATATACATAATTAACGCACACCAATTGAAACATATAAATACAATAATAATTCATTGACTGAAATGATTTTTACAACAAATATTTGGTACTATCGGCCTTTATTACTGTCAGCGTAAAGTTCATTATTTTTTTATTTGTCATAGAATTACTATTTCATTTGCATTTTAAAAAAGGCCTTGTCGCCTACCACTATGGTTTAATTTCGCTTATTCAAAAGCTTTAACAAAGGGTGACTGTTATTTACTTAGTTTTAATTAATTTTAGGAAAAAAAATGACTATTTAAAAAAACTTAAATCGATTTAGAAGTCTCTTCTACACGAACTACTTTCAGGGTGTGCATTAATGATGTTACACGTTGTATATAAGAAGTAGAACCCCACGTCTACTTGGACTTTCCTTAAAACATGTAAGCAAGAAAATGCTGTAGAGATGCAATCTTTGTGTAATTTACGTGGCGAAAGACTTGTGAATGTTACTGTGAACGTAAAGACGAGATGAAAGGAAAGCCGAGACTTCAACGGTCAGCGTCTCGTGTGTTGAATTAGATTTCGCAATTTCATTCATACAGAACATAAGACTAGAGGGAACAGAAATAAATAAACTGACTTTAATTTCCCACGGTATCGTAGTTACCTACTAGTGAATAAAGACTACATTTAGATGTGGAATATTTACCGGATTACCGATAAATATTTACCGATATAACAGAAAAGCCATCATTTTTAAGGCCGCATTAAATATAGAGGTATTAATAAAGTTTAGTAAAGTCTGACTTCAAAAATGAACTAAAAACTTAACGGACCACCTTCAAAATTTATTCGATCGTTACCAAATTTATATGCGACCACCCTTGATATAAGCTCTATCCAACACAAAAAAAATTTGAAAAGCGGTCCACATTTGGCAGAAATATCGAGTAACACATAAAAAACCGACAACAGACCAACGTCATTTTTTTTAAGTCGGTCAATAATGAAATTAATTCTTTCTCGAAGAAGTTAAGTTTTAAGTTATATGCGACTTCCAATTATACAACACAATATAATATGACTGCCTCCGTGGCGTGGTGGTATTTCGGTACGACTACGTTTTTGAGGTCTCGGGTTCGATCCCCGGGTCGAGCAAAGTGATATTGAATTTTTCCATATCAGCCCGGAGTCTGGAATTTGTGCCCGATATAGCGATAGACGCGCCCCCTATCACATCTGGGACGGAACTAAGCTCGGCGAAAAGTGGGTGTTCTAGTTCGCTAGTACGCCTCTGCCTACCCCTTCGGGGATACAGACGTGAGCTTATGTTATGTTATGTAATATAATATGTTATGGTATGTTATGTTATGTTATAAGTGAAATGCAAAAATTCCTCAACTATAAGGCCAATACATAAAATAAAGACTGCCTCGGTGACTACGTTGTATCACGTGCGGGGTACGACTACCGTTCTGAGGTCTCGGGTTCGATCCTCGAGTCGGACAAATCGACGTTGAAATTTTCTTTTCAGTTCGAAGTTTGGATTTATGCCCGATATGGTGATGGGCTCGCCCTCTATCACACGATGTGGGACGGACATCAGTTCAGCGAAATGTGGACAATTATAGTTCTCTAGTTCGCTTCTGCCTACCCTTTTGGGGATACAGGCATAGCTTGTGTATGTACATGTAATATCAAAAACTGGACGCTTTCATAGTCGAGTATTTTACAACTGAATATACAAACAATTCAATACAAATATTTATGCTGCAGCGTCCGTAGAGATAGGGTAAAGGAGCAATAAAGCCCCAATTGTGCATAGTAGTTGCATAATTATATAAACCGTGTATATAAACGATGTTTGCCTATGTTTGCGAAATACAGGAGTGGCCCTGACGCTTGCTCTAAACTTCGTACCGCTTGCCGACAAAGGGCAGCAGCCAAAGCTAATTTATACGTTTAAATTCCAGATATATCTACATCGACGAGAACTGTGGTGCAGGTTGAATTGTTTTAGGTTGTTCATACAATTTATATGAATTCAAAATATTAAGTAGTTGATTTATGTTTGTGACATTGCTTGATTTTTTTTGTCGCCTAAGAAAGTTTTGTCTTCTATGGTGTAAGAATAATTCTCTTACATCTTTTATTACCGTTTTGCAAACTGTCAAAACGATTATAGTATCCTAGGTCGGGGAGGAAGCACAACTCGCGTTTGGGTTAGCGATTCGAAAAACCAGTCGCCATTATTATGAATCTCATCATGGCACATAAAGAGTTATGTGATGGTGAGTTGTGAGATCATGATCCTCTGCATTCGTCCTCGAGGACATAAAAATTTCATTATTTCTACCTGCCGTTATCCCACCTTAATATGGGGTCGGCGCAATACACCTTTTTAAGCATGTTGAAGAAAGGATTTGGCTAAGTTTTACGACCGGCAGCCTGCCTGACGTCAACCCCCTATGAAAGATCCGGTCCCGGGCAAATTAAGTTAGAAAATTCGCTTTGGCCGACCTGGGAATCGAACCCCGGACCTCCCGATCCTCAGCCCATACATGCTGCCGCTACACCAAAACGGCGACCCGATTGCGAAAACTTGATAATTGCTCTATTTACCTTGACATTGATTCGATCATCGCAAATGCGTAGAACCATTTTTTTTATAAAAAAAAGAATAAGAATATAGGACAAGTGATCCTAAGTAGATTATATAAGTAATTGAAGGGTTACATGCATACATAGACTCACGCTTGTATCCCCGAAAGAGAAGGCAGAGGCGAACTAGCGATCTAGATCACCCACATTTCGCCGCGCTCATTTACGTCCCAGATATGATAGAGGGTGAACCTATCGCCATATCAGGGACAAATTAAAGGCTGAGTTCTATAGAGCGAACTTTGACTAAGTCTAAGTCAAAGTAACAAACTCAGTGAGGATTTAGTATTGGTGAATCGAACTTTGATTTAGTATTTTGGAGTGGCAGAGCCACGCTGTAGGCAGTTACGTCTACAACACGAATGGGTCGGCTCGACCGGTTTGATACCACTGTCTCACAGAAAACCGACGTAAAGTGCAGCTTGCTGTCGCGTTTCGTTCGGTGAGTGAGATTTCCGGTGGCCCATTTCCCCCCTCCCCTTCCTAATCCCTTTTCCCTCCCCTTCCATTTCCTCTGTTTAGGTTGGCAACGTACCCATGATTCTTATTGTGTCTTCGGTGTCTATGGGCGGTGGAGATCACTTACCATCAGGTGACCCATCTGTTCGTTTGCCAGTCTCTGCTAAAAGAAAAAAAAAAAGTTCGAGTAATTTTTTACAAGAAATATAGACGGACAGACAGAGAAAGCAAAGATTTTCTTGTAAGAAATGACTCAAACTAAGTCAAAATCCCCACTGGGTTCGTAACTTTGACTTAGACTTAGTCGAAGTTCGCTCTATAAATCTCAGCCTCAAACTCCAGTCTGATAATTGAAGGGTTATATTTATTGAAAATAAACTCAACCCATCATATCTATAAAGATCCTGAGTCATTTAATTAATTAGTTTCTAAGTGGTCCCAGTATGGGCAATTAATATGATGTAAGAAAGGAAACATAAATAGCCGTAATTAATTTGATTACATAGTCGTCTAAATTCATGGTCGTATTTATGAATGATTTCGTCCTGTACAGTCATACACGAGGTAATTCACAAATCAAGGAAATATGTTTTTATACACGGCGGAGTGACTAATTAATCTGCGTTTTCTAAAAATAATAACCGACAAGATACATAAATACTTGCTATAATATTGCTTGTATTTGCATCGTCACAGCTTAAATGAGTTTTAAAGTTTTATGATTACATAACACTTAAAATGTATTTACATGAACCACGTCTAGTGGTAACGTATAAATGCTGAAAACTGTTAGATCATAGGTTCAAATCCCAGGTCTGGTAATCACAATTTTTATTCATTAAAAATCATACATGAGATTCGTGGTGGGGAATTTGAAATTTGTACCTGGTATGGCAATAGGCCCATCGATAATGGCCCACCCATGAAGATATGGAAATAAGGTTGTCGGGATTTAGGTAATTATTTTTTTAATTCATCTTTGCTTACCTTTTCAGCGATATAGGCGCGAACTTATGTATGTATGTTCTTTTATTATATAAGTATTTTATTTTGGGCATGGCAATGTGATAGTTTATGTTCATCAGTGGACGTCTTGTGGATGATGATGATGATGATGAATGTGATAGTCACATTACTCCTGAGGGTAAGCGTAGTCTAAAAAGTCAAGCTACCATCTACAAACAATAACAATAAGTGGTTACTAGAATAATGCCGGCCTAAATAAATGCTTCTTTGCACTTATAAGGAAACCTTTACACAACACAATATTAAAGCTCACGATGCGATTAAAGTTAACTCACACATTGCTCAAAGTCTTTTGAAATCCTAGAAACAACCCGGAAATGTAACACCTAATGTACACGAGGTGTAATGACTGGTCACACGTACACCATCTATGTGGCCCATGCAATGCATTTCCTTGTGAACTTTACTAATACCGAGCCGTGTATGTTTGTTAATATAAAAAATATTAAAATAATAATAATGATATTAGCCCTGTGATATTACTGTCCCACTGCTGGGCACGGGCCTCCTCTACTAATGAGGGGCCTTAGTCTACCACGCTGGCCTAATGTGGGTTGGTAGACTTCGCATACCTTCGAATTTCTTGTGGAGAAATTCTCGGGTATGCAGGTTTCCTCACGATGTTTTCCTTCACCGTTATAGCAAGCGATATTTCACAATGAAAACACACTTAACATAGAAAAGTCAGAGGTGTATGCTCCATTTTCGGGTTGGTTTCGAACCTCCGACACTTGTCTCGGCAGTCCGTACTATTCCCAACTGAGCTATCGCTGCTTAAAAAAAAAAAAATATTACTATAATATTAATATTAATAACGATTCCGCATGACGCGAACCTTGTGAAAGCCGAAAAAGACAAAATGTCTAAATATTTAGACCAGGCACATGAGCCATTCGTGCTGTAGACGTAATTGTCTACAGCATATCTAGCTCCACTAATAAATTTGACTAAAATACTAACCTTCTGAGAATGGAAATAATAAAACGAGTAACGCCATAGGTTACCTATCTAGTTTTCCCTTACAATTGCATCTTACACATGTTACATAAAAACATTCTAATGACTTTCTTTGCCCCAATGAGCTTTTAATACAGTGTTAATGCCCCATCTTGCTAAATAACACAGAAATTGTACTTAAATATATAAAATAACTTAATCAGTATGCATATGCTGAGCACATTCATTATTCTTAGGACATCTAAGCTATAAAAATTTTCACGCAGTATAAAATACATATACATAAGCTCACGCCTGTATCCCCGAAGGGGTAGGCAGAGGCACACTAGCCAACTAGTACATCCACATTTCGCCGAGCTTAGTTCCGTCCCAGATGTGATAGGGGGCGAGCCTATCGCCATATCGGGCACAAATTCCAGACTCCGGGCTGATAAGAATCGAGGCACCGAGTTTAATTTCACTTTTATCTAAAACTCTCTTTATATAGGCTACGACTAAATCGAAGCTTTATGAAATCAAAATCATGGCCCAAAATAATGTTAACGTATATTTTCGTTGCTATCAACGTGTCAATCAATCAGTAACATACGCGTGTTTACGCCTCTGGCTACTTCACGTAGTGCCATTTATCCTAACAGACTGAAACCTACAATAATTATAAGTGCGGCCCGAACAGGAAAATTTCTGACAATCGTAAATGTATTCGAGCTCGCTGCGCACTGATGGTTAACATTTGGTTAATATTTCACAATAATTTCATAGACGCGCATCTCGATCTAGCTCGCTCAAATACATTTACAATTGTCAGAAATTTTCCTGCTCTGGCCGTGTGTTTATTTCGGGGCAATTGTACAGGAATATGTATGTTAAGTAAAATTAAATACTGAAATGGAATAATAACAAAACAAATTACCAGGGGGCTTACCACCACCTCTTATAGAAGTATTATTATAATTTTACTTGTACCGATTCCCATACAAAACAAACGAAGAACGATTATAATAATACTGCTACAAGAGGTCTTGGTAACCCTGCTGACTAACAATCAGATCGTAATTGTCAATTTTTTTCTCTAGTTCAAGCATTCATTATATAAAATTTTATCAAAGTTGGTTCAATGGTTTAGTCGTAAAACGTAACAAATAGATTGGTATGGATGGATATTGAATTATAAATTGAATAGAAATCTTTGGAGGAGGCCCATGTCCAGCAGTGGACGTCCTGTGGCTGACGATGATGATGATGATGATGACAGCCTCGTGGCACAGCTACGGTGTAGCCGGCTGTGAAGCGTGAGGCCACGGGTTCGATTCCCGCACCAAGACTAATGTTTAGGCGGATCACAAAAATTTGTTTCGGGTCTGGATACTGTGAGATCGATCGTCAATCGTAGTTCCTAAAACCCACGATACAAGACTCGTATCTTATTTCTTGGGTCAGGGCTATGTATGTGACTGCTATGTGTTAAAACATGGTGCTTTTGTCATGATATTTAATACTAACAATCAAGTGTCCTAATATTATGACATCCATTCATTTACAATCAATAGGTGGCAGTGCTAACAGTAGGATGCAATTACGAGACAATAATTATTAGTTACTATGCAAACTGTAGTCGTCTTATTAAGTAATTACACTAGTGCAGTAACTGTTACTACTCGGTTCACTGGCGTATGTATGGGATGGCCAATTACAGGGCAATGGTTTGTGCCATCATTAACAGCGTAGATAGTAGATACACAATCCACACATAATGGTAGATTTAGACAGCCTTAAAATACGATAAAATTACAACGAACCTTCGCCTTAACAATTCCAATTGATCATTGAAATAAAACTATTTTCACGAATTATATCACGATTAGGTTTTAATTATTATTCCCGACGTTTCGAAGGTTTTGCAGTCTTCGTTGTCACGGGTCAGACTGAGGTGTCATTTGTCCAAAAAAGGTTAGTGTTACAATATCTAACTTGATTTTTAAATTATACAAAATCAAAAAAGGTTAATTATTTGTGTTCCGATCTACGCAGTACGATCTCACGGTGTCTTGAGTTCTGGCAGCTGGTCTTTTGGGTTCCGATAAAAATAGTTTTATTTCAATGTATAATATTGGCGTAAACTAAAGAAATCAGTATCCAATTGATCGTTTACAATTGACTGCCTCGGTGGCGTAGTTGTATTTCGCTACGACTACCGTCCTGAGGTCTCGGGTTCGATCCCCGGGGCGGAGAGAGTGATATTGTATTTTTCCATTTCAGCCCGGAGTCTGGAATTTGTGCCCGATATGGCGATAGGCTCGCCCCTATAACATCTGGGACGGAACTAACATCGGCGAAATGTGGGTGTTTTAGTTCGCTAGTATGCCTCTGCCTACCCCCACGGGGAAAAAGGCTTAGCTTTAGTGAGCTTATGTTATGTTTATGTTAAATTTGCGCACCCAAAGTTTAATCGGTATATGTGTTTTATTAGGTATTTTTTTAGATTAAGTGAAAAATCAAGAAAAAATCCTAAACGAGATCCTAGTTTATTCCACTTGGTGATCCCATGTTTTCTACTTAGAAATTCTAAGTTAGAAAAACTACAGATATCACATTGTATCTACATATAGCTCCAAGCACTAATATATTACGCATCAAATATTAATACAAAGTTACTTACTTTACTAATAATAATAGTAGTGTAGAGAAATAGCAGCAGCGATAGCTCAGTTGAGTATGGACGTACTGCCGAAACAAGTGACGGGGGTTTGAGACCAACCCCAAATAAATTGAGCATACACCTCTGAATTTTCTATGTAATGTGTTTTTTATTGTGAAATGAAATAACGGTGAAGCCTGCTATAACGGTGAAGGAAAACATCGTGAGGAAACCTGCATACCTAAGAAATTCTTCACAGTAATTTCGACGGTATGTGAAATCTACCAACCCGCATTAGGCCAGCGTGGTAAACTAAGGCCTAACCCCTCTCATTAGTGGAGGCCCGTGCCCAGCAGTGGGACAGTAATATTACAGGGCTAATATTATTTATTTTTAGAGAAATAACATGAAATCTTTTCTGTTTTTAACATTATTTCACATCTCGTTTTCGTAAGTTTGCCATGTATACCGCACTATTTACCATGCAGATAGCTATAAAACCCGGGTTTACCCAGCCCGCATAGTGTGCGACACAAAATAAATCGACCGCCATAATAAAACCGTACCATAGTTAAATTATCCTCGTATACTTTATTTTACAACTTTATTCAAACTAGTGCCTGGTGATTGAAATTTGACCGTAATGTAGTGACGCCAAAACTCTCCTCTCGTAGTTAGCTCCAAAACTAGACTCGAATCTTACTGAGTCCAGGACAATGTGTATGACTATTGGGTTTCATCATCATCAGCCATAGGACGTCCACTGCTGGGCATAGACCAGATTATTTAATTTTTAAGTATTTATTCTTAAATAATTTAATTGTTCGCCAAACATCTTGTACCTCTATATTACATTGAAATAAGTCATATTTTATGAAGTCCATCGTTGTAATAACAATGACAATAAATTTGACAGCCTCCGTGGCGCAACGGGCTAGTAACCAGCTGTGAAACGTGAGGTCGTGGGTTCGATTCCCGCACCAAGACAAATGTCTGTGTGGCCCACAGATATTTGTTTCGGGTCTGGGTGTTGTGAGACCGAAAGTCTCTCGTAGTTCCTGATACCCACGACACGAGATTCGATCTTAGTGTGGGGTCAGGACTTTGTGTGTGACTGTTGGGTGTAATTTTTACTTATTATTTATTATAACTAAATGAAACTCAGTTTATGCCAAGCCTGTTCGTTCATGAGTATTATTTGTTATTCCTTTATTAAATTTTAAGTCTAAAAGCCATTTCGCGTACACGCTCCTGCGAGACTTTACGTCTGCTCACATTGTTAGCGTCTTGCAGTTTTGCAGGGCACATATCATCTTGGGTTTTATGGCGAATAAAGAAGCTACGATGAAAATTATGGCCTACATTCTCACATGGTACATTGTTATACTTTACGATCTTTTTATTTAGCTATACAACCTGCATGGCCTATAACTTAGACGTAAATATTTTTATAAAATATTTTATGAACAGCTTTCATATGGTAATTACGTTTTATGACTCAATTACATTCAAGTGATTCAGTAATGGATAAAATTTTATGAGGTCTAAATTTTTGCATAAGCCATTGGAAGAAGCCTTTAATTTTGAGCAAGCTATTGATAAAGATATTCTACAATAGCAAGTATAGTTAAAACCATGGTGTATGCAAAATCCAAATAAGTTATTAGAATTTATTTAAATACTAAATATTAACGAAGGTCGTCTATTCGTCTGGTTTTTTTATCTATGTTACGACTTACGCGATACTTCGCCAAATGTGGACCGAAATTTAAAATTCTTTTTGTTTTCGATAGGGCTTATTAAAGGGTGGTCGCATATAAATTTGGTCACGATCGGATTTGAGGTCGGTCAGTTAATTTTTTAAACTTTGTGATTGTTTAGGATCCCTTACGTATTGCGTACGCACAACTACCATCCTTAAGACTCGGATTCGATTCCCGGGTCGGGTTAAATAATAGTGGGATTTCCTACTCAAGGGCAATAAACTAGACCCCTTCCACATCATGGGACAGAAATAATCCTGCTGAAAAAGATGCACAAGGTGCCCCTCTGTGTTTGGAGAAATCAGGAGTAAGTATGAGTAAAACATACTCATTTGGAATAGAAAGTTTTAAAGGCCAAATCGTGACAGGTTTCAATTACCAACTATGAAACATAATTGTTTATGGCTCTGAAACTTGTTTAATATTTAAATCATAACAAACTTCACGCCGGTAAATGTCAGCGTATCAATCCATTGTGCAATGCAATTTAACAGATCCGAAATAATATAGTGCAACAAATCACTTACAACGCAACCTTTAAACGACATAATTGCTCGTACCCGTAAATCATACATTGGTTCCGCGAAAACCGATTAATTGGTTCAATTGTCTGAATTAGTTTAACATGCTCGTTGTGGGCGAAGTTGTATGCAAAAGTTGCTGTACTCAAACCGCGATTGGATTGTCTATAGAGAAGTTTGATAGCTTTGAGGGACGCAGTACCTCGTGTGTAGAAGTTGCTGTATGAATTATTGCTGCGAGTTATGCCAATGACAAAAGAAGAATAAAGACTTGGCATGACTATGAAATAAAGAGTATGCGCGATGTGTGGAGAGAAACTAAAATAGCGACTTGGCGAAAGAAAGATTCGAGTAATATAGCAGTTGGGCATCTTCTTCACATTCCAAAATTAGTATTTTTATCAATAAAACTCCGTATTTTGTAACAAAATCAATAAATATATTCGCTATTTCGCTAAATAAAGTTTATTTCTTTCTTTCTTTCTATTTAAGTCTTATAGTGCGGTAACAACTTACATGTAAATAGATCGCGAAACTAAAATGGCGGAACCGGCTTCAAAGTCAACACGTTTTTATGTCATTCGTAGTCATGCCAAGTCCTTATTTTTCTCTTGTCATTATTCCACACGTTCAAACTGAGCGACTTTGCAGCGCTCTTGTTAATTTTGTTGCAAACTTAACTAGATTCCTCGTTCGCCAGGTGATTCGCGTGTAATGGACTATTTTATTCTTGTCGGTTGCTCCTCTCTACTCATTCGCGAGTCGTGACTACTTTTACGATGTTTTTCACACGATAGTGGTGTGTTATTCTGGGTTGTATAACAATATCTTTGTTAATTTTCAAGATATTTTAATACACAGTACACACGTTCTATTTTACACTGCTTAGAATAAAAGAGCATAAGATAGTGCGTTAATCAAAAGAAAATAGGCTCCTACAAAAATAAGAATCTGGAAATCATACGAATTATTGTAGGACGTAGATGAAAGCATCCATATGACTTTCCCCTCATCAGTTAAACGAAGCCAACTTTCTATACAATACCACAGACATAAAGAATACTAAATCAGTCAAGTTAGTCAGTTGCAAACTCAATACCAAATGAGCAAATATCTAATTTGGAAATGAAATATCAACAATCTAAATAAATATCACACATCTAAACGCAATTTAACTGACACACGTCGGAACTCGATCCGCCAAAAGCCCACTAAATATAGATCCTTGCTATACTGGACAGTGCTATAATTTAGTCGAGTACATGCGCTAAAGCCTAATTCACACAAGAATTAAAAAAACGTAGCGTCTAAACCCAAACGGTTTTATAACGTCCTTAACATGTCTATTCATATGAGTGCTTTAATATTCTTCTCGAACTCTTGGACAGCCTCCGTGGCACAGTGGACGAGTAACCGGCTGTAAAGCGAGAGGCCGCGGGTTCGATTCCCGCATTGTGACAAAAAATTGTGTGGCTCACAGATATTTGTTTCAAGTCTGGGTGTAGTGAGACCGAAAGTCTCTCATAGTTTCTGATACCCACGATACAGGTTATACCTAGTGTGGGGTCAGGACTAGATATGTGACTGTTGGGTGTATTTATTTATTTATTTATATTTACTATGTCTCTTGTTAGTGGATAATTTTCTGCAATTATAACCTTCTCACCAAGGTCCAACCTTGATATTGACAGAATCATCGCAAACGCTTGGAAGCCATTTATTATAAAAAAGAAGAAAAAGAAGAGTGCTTTAAAATCATTATTGTATTGTTTCTAATAATGTATATTCGACATAAGGTCCATCGCCCGACATATGAGGCCTTACTTATAAAAACATTTTAGCCGAGCATATGGTTAAGAATAGTCCGTCACTTTTTTCCTTGTGTCACATTGTATGAAAATAAAAGTGACATTATTTTTTACCATATGCTCAGCTAAAATGTTTTTATAAGTAAAGCCCATAATGCAACACTGCTCGATTAAAAATTGCTGCGTTTTAAAAGCGCCGTCATGCGAAAAATCGCTGCGTTTCAAAAGCGCTGGCGTGTAAATAATTAAGCTAGAACTTATTGATTCCATTTCAACGCTATTTAACGAACATTGAAAAAGCTCTCGTGCGAATGAGGTCTAAAGCTTGAAAACTGTAATTGTCTGTGCGTCACGACACTGCATTCCCTCTGTGCAGTCGTGGGATAAAGTTCAAAGGGCAGGCTATCGGCCCTAGAATCTTAGGTTGTGGTTACACTTACCGCGGCAACGGAATATAAATTCCAATAATCAAGTCTTTTGATTCACGCGTCGTATCGATTACACGCTTTTGTGATATGACAGGCACATGCCAAAATAATAAATTGGAGTTTCATACAGGTCTATGTACTTCGCACGTCGAGGTACTATGATGAACAATTGTATTATGCGTTGAACTTATTTAACTTTGTATCATAATTGTACATAACTAATTTTTTTTTTCAGACTGGCAAACAGTCCCCTTCTTGGTCTAGTGGCAGCATATGTGGGCTGTGGACTAGGAGGCCTCAACTGGATCCTGAACTACTAATATTATAAACGTAAATGTTGAGAGTATGTGTGCTGTTATTTTCCCTTTCACGGGAAAACTATTGGATGGATTTTGATGAAACTTTACAGTTATATATATTATACAATAATACATAGGCTTTTTTGTCTCAGAAAAACAATTTTTATCCCAGAAAATAAATTCCCATGCGAACGGAGTCGCGGGCAGTATTTAGTACTTTATATAAAGGTAAAGGTAAAATAAAATCTGTTTCAGTATTTATAAATACAATTAGATAAACTACGATGAGAGAGGAGTTAAAAGTTGTATATAATGAAAGAGAGTTTTTAGTAGGTACTAGATAAACCGCCCCCCTCCTTATTCCATACCACAAAGCATCTGTAGTGTACTGAACTAGTGCTTCGATAACAAAAGAGCCATTGAACTTCCTCACGGGCAGACATTTTCCAAATAGGGATGTCAGATCGTACAACTGGAAACAAAAAAATTTATACATGGCCTATGGTCATTTTTGGATCTTGATTTTATAGTAATTGCCTCGTATGAAATATCCATTTGATCCAAATGAATAAGTACAAAAAAAAACTGAAATTAAAAGTATCCAATATTTCATCATTAGCCCGTGCCATAGGAGATCCACTGCTAATATTTATGAGATGCAAAACGTTGACCTCTTTCGGGGGCAGTCGGGAAAAAAAATATAATTAAATCTGAAAACGGATATCAACTTACAATAATATAATCCTTTGAAAATAATTTTAAAGCAATACTAGGATATGTGAGTATTGAAAAAAAAACACAATTTTAATTTAAAAAATATTCTTTCTTTCTACTTTTTGTTTGTTATCGCGGGAAAAGGTGTTTTAACACTGCCGCCACGCCTGGGGGACGTGACGGTTATGTCGGAGTCGCCGGCTTATCCATATCTACATAACTTTTTAGAGTATTTTGCAAAAAGGATTTGGCTTATTTTTTACGACCGACTAGTTGTCTTTTTGCAGTTTATCAGTTTTCTTGATTTGCATATTTACATTTGATTTTGTGTAATATCTTACTCTGCTATATAAAATACGAGTACTCATAAGTCATCTTTACTGGCATCCCTGTTTTCAAAGTCCGGTAACCGGCCACGGAACGTTGATAATTCCACTGCTTACCAATTTCCAATATCCAGGAACTAACAAATGCGGATTGAAAATTTTATTTAAAACATGCGATCTGGGTCAGCTGTGCCGTAGTTTTAATGTTTTTTTTTTATAGCAGAGACTGCCAAATGAAAGATAGAGTATGATGGTAAGTGACTCAAGTGTGATCTTATTCTTTTAAAAATAATGGCTTCCACGCATATGCGGTGATTTAGCCAATGTCATGGTAAATACAGCAATTATGTTTTCACAATGACCATGATACCCAGATGTGGATTTCAAGGCCCTGCTGGGATTATGGCGGTAATTCCTTCCAGTCCAGTGCCCCTCAGATGACCTTCACTCGGCGAATCGACCGAACAAAGCCAGCCAACGCACCAAGCAAAACTCATCGAAGATCACCGGTTAAAAATTTTTGGCGACGCCCACCCTGGCAGACTTCCCGTCAAAATCCTGAAATGTGATCGTGACATTACTGATCCCCGTGGACGTCAGTAACCTTTTCCTTCTACCTGGCCTTATCGCACCTTAATGTGGGGTCGGCGCAACACAATTTTGCTAGCAACAAGCATGTTGCAGAAAGGATTTGGCATAGTTTTTAGGACCGGCTGACTGCCTGATGTCAACCCCTTATGAGGGATCCCGGACAAATTAAATTAGAATATTCGCTTTGCCCGATCTGGAAATCGAACCCAGGACCCTCCCAGTCCACAGCCCATATATGCTGACAATAGACCAAGTAGGTGACAAGTAACCAGTAACTACATATTTCCAATCGTAACGTCTCATCGTCAGTCTCCTTAAGCTAATAAAAAAAATCATCATGAGCCATAGGACGTCCACTAATGGACATAGATCTTCCGCAAAGATTTCCAAATCAACCTGTTGGATGCGGCAAGTGCAGCATTGGATGACCATCTACAAGGTGGACAGACGATCTGATGAAAAAACATGTTGCACAAATTACCCTTACGATTAAGTTCGGTCAGCCTACTTGCACAGACGCTGTTCGTGTATTTTTGTAAATAGATAATAAGTATATCGGTAATAAAGTAAAAATTTACATAACATAACACATAACATAAGCTCACGCCTGTATCCCCGAAGGGGTAGGCAGAGGCGCACTAGCGAACTAGAACACCCACATTTCGCCGAGCTTAGTTCCGTCCCAGATGTGATAGGGGGCGAGCCTATCGCCATATCGGGCACAAATTCCAGACTCCTGGCTGATATGGAAAAATTAAATATCACTTTGCCCGACCCGGAGATCGAACCCGAGACCTCAGGACAATAGTCGTACTGAAATACAACCACACCACCGAGGCAGTAAATACGCAGAACATAAAAGGCTCTAGGCAGCTCCCTCAAAACATGACTACGTTGATATCCAATGTTGGAGGAAGACATAGTTCATATCATAGTCGATGTATTCTGTCAGATAAACAAAGCGATAGATTATGGCGTAAGTGCGTACATGTAAATATATGAACCCTTGTTATTCCCTCGAACTTAGACAGCGACGTCACAAACAACTGGGGCTCGGATCAGCAACAATCTCTAAACAAACTTTGCCTTCTCTAGCGTCTCGGGACCCTATTATTTCTGATACTATCTAATTGGGAGTGAATCGAATCTTAACATTTACGATACGAAGCATGAACGGCCCGGCTCGACCGGTTTGTTACCACTTTCTCACATAAAACTGACGTGAAGTTCTCTGATGCATTTCATTCAATGAGATTTTCGATGGCCTACATCGGGAGTGATTAGAAATTCCCAATTCCTTTATGTTTGGAAGTGTGCCCATGATTATTTTAGTACCATGGGTGTCTATGTGTGAAGATCACTTACCTAATAACTACCATCAGGTGACCCACCTCCTCGTTTGCCAGTCCCTGATATTAAACCACCGATATAAACTAAAAGGCCGATAGTGACACAGGCTAGTTTTATACAAGAAATAAAAAAAAATGTTCACACGTGCGGAGCCAAAGCAAAATCTAGTAAATTAATTAAAAAAACAATCACTGCTACTCTTCGTTCCCTCAAAACAAATCCTTGAATATTTTCAATGAACATTCAAAGTATTTGAACGGAATATCTCTAGTTTAAAACAAAGTTGGAAGACCTAGTAATATTCAGGCAACAGTGCGGCGCTGTGATATCAGCACCAAAAACTTGGAATTAAATCCACAAGTTCCCTTTAACTGACTTATATGTTGAACTAAAACTTTTATTCGTTCTCAGAATTTCATAATTTCTTCACGTAAAATAATACTCAGAGCTACGAGTTTATTGCTATCATAACATAAGGTAATTTGCAATATGTAGGAGTTCTCAAAACCAACGAGAATGTTTGAAAAGTCTGACGACTGTGGAAGAAGCGAAAGATGCATAATTGTACCGAAACACTTAGTGCATCTTAGTCTCTGTTTACCCCAGCGGGAGACAGGCGTAATTTTATGTCTATTTGTGTGTTTAATATGCTATATACAGATAATAAGCACGTACTTTAGTTTTGTCATAACATAACATAACATAAGCTCACGCCTGTATCCCCGAAGGGGTAGGCAGAGGCGCACTAGCGAACTAGAACACCCACATTTCGCCGAGCTTAGGTCCGTCCCAGTTTTGTCATATATACTTTGAATTTAAAAGTGTATTTAAAACAAAAATTAAATCCGATTGCCTCGGTGGTGTGGTTGTATTTCGGTACAACTGCTGTCCTGAGGTCTCGGGTTCGATGCCCGGGACAGAGAAATTAATATGGGATTTTTCCATATCAGCCCGGAGTCTGGAATTTGTGTCCGGCATTGCGATAGGCTCGCCCCCTATCACATCTGGGATGGAACTAAGCTCGGCGAAATGTGGGTGTTCTAGTTCGCTAGTGCGCCTTTGTCTACCCATTCGGAGATACAGGCGTGAGCTTATGTTATGTTATGGATTTAAAAATTCCTTTAACTTTACTATAAATTGGACCGTGTTACACAGAAATGATCCAACCCACAATAATACAAAAAAAAAATTGACGCCAATATGGTCTATTAATGGTTTAGATCAGCGGTCAGCAACACGCGGCCCGTGGATGTCCTATTTGCGCCCCGTGATTGTTTTGTAAATTAGTCGTTAATATCTAAAATGTTTTAGATTCTACCTCTAGATAGAAAATATGAGTTGAGGGCTGCCTTTTTGCCTGCCTTTGCCTGCAGGGGCTACAAGGTGGCAAAATATAGTTTTGCCACCTTGTAGCCCCTGCCTGTCAAAAGTTTGCCGACCGCTGGTTTAGAACATGTTGGCATCAATAACATAGTTTTATTTTTTGTAGGTTGGATCATTTCTGCGGAACACGGTCCAATTCAAGATTGTTACTTTGTTAATATTTATAAATTGAGAACTATAAGATTAATATTTTTGTTGTACATAACATACTTCTACTTTTATGTTTTAGAATATATCACACTAATAAGGTAATACATTATATCGGGAGTAACAAACCTTTTGCCCTCGATTACTTCAGCACGACTTTACACGGCGCAATACTTGAACTTTCTTGTACTACATTCTGATCCTATTTACTTACAAAATAATTTTAAAGGTTCTCTTAATCCGTGAGAATTGAAATGAGAATTTTATTTTGGGAATATAAAACGTATAGTTATTTGTTTTAATTTTCTAGAAAGCTACTGAAGAATCATTACAAGACTTCCATCCAGAGGACTCAGCACGAAGAGTCAGGAGTCGGGACTTAAAAAAGTTAAGTAGGAATTTTACCAAATATCAACAAATATTAAGAGTCAGTAGTACTAACGCAAGAGTGACTTTTGCCACCATGCCTGTTATAATCATTCTTCTGTTTGGGGAGCTCTCTCTCTCTCTCTCTACCTGCTTTTATCCCACCTTAATGTGGGGCGGCATAACACATCTTTTCAAGTGTGTTGCAGATATGATTTGGCCTAGTTTTTACGACCGGCTGCCTGCTTGACGTCAACCCCCTCTGAGGGATCTAGTTCCGGGCAAATTAAATTAGAAAAATTCGCCTCGACCTGGGAATCGAACCCAGGACCTCTCGGTCCATAGCCCACACACTGCCACTAGACCAAGGAGGCGACTCCTCTGTCTGGGGATAAACATAAATAAAAACCCAATTGTCACGTCGCGTATACATATTTAGATTTCCGATGGCCCATTTCCCCCCTCCCTTTCCCAATTCCTTTTCCTTCCTATTAGGTTGGCAAACGCAACCATGATTCTTTTTATGTCTTGGAATTCTATGGGCGGTGGAGATTACTTACCATCACGGGACCTATCTGCTCATTTGCCAGTTTCTGCTAAATTAAATATATTCCTAGTCTGGACAAGATTGACAAGTTACTCATGCACACCAGCTCTAAAGAACATTAACTGCCCCTGAATATAAAGGCGATATTTCAACTACGACATAATACTATTGTCCTGCCAACTAGACATATTGCGTTGTATTTTGTCCCAACGAGTTCACGACAAGTAAAAGGAAATTCCATTAAAGTCAAACCTATTTTGGCGGGAGCAAAAAACTCACGTGTACCACATAACACAAGTCACAAAGTTTATCTAAACAGCCATCTCACGTGTGGATATGAAACGTGTTCGGGGTCCGTATTTGTCACAATCTATCATGGTAAGGTCACTTAGAATGGGCCCGGCGCAGGTGTATTGTTTCCTAGCCTATAATTCAATTTAGTCAGTTTTTGACGTAAGAGATTGTCGCCATTTTCCGGCATTTTACGGATGCGTAGGAAGCACGGCGTGAACGACCATATTTAGCGTGTTTGTAGGCGAAACTAATTTAAGATTTTTTTATAAGCTCACGCCTGTATCCCCAAAGGGGTAGGTAGAGACGCAATGGCGCACTAGCATACCCACATTCCGCCGAGCTGAGTTCCGTCCCAGATGAGATAGGGGGCGAGCCTATCGCCATATCGGGAACAATACTAGACTCAGGGCTGATATGGAAACAATCCAATATCACTTTGCCCGACCCGGGGATCGAACCCGAGACCTCAGGACGATAGTCGTACCGCGCACGCAATACCACTATGCTACCGAGGCAGTCTTAACTTGAGAGTATAATTTATAACTCAAGCCTTTATAGTTACTACGCATAAGTGGGTGTTACTAGACTTTCTTTCTGCCTGGCGTTATCCCGGTCTTCGCCCAGGGTCCGCTTTTCTACTTAAGACGGTTCCACTTCGCCCGTTCTTGAGCATCCTATATAGTGGGTGTTATTAGACTAAAAAGGCAATATTTCCGTTACTGCAATCAAATAACGAGACACAGAAGATGCTCACCTAATGTTATGGATGCTACGACTGCTCCCGCACTTTGAATTACAATCCTGTGCTTAGGCGTTTCGATTAACATAGGCAACAAAATTTCAATATTATTTTCTTCAATTTCCATCACCATACTCTTAGAATCACAATCATCAGGGTAAATCTATCTTTGTCTAAATGTAGTGCACGTCACTAGCATTGAGTGGTACATTGCGCTCGTCACCCAAGACATTTAGATGTTATACGAGTATGTCATAATGTCTACTAAAGACATTGGCTTCAAACCGGAACAGAACATTGCTTGCAAAATGCTGGTTGTCGGTAGAAACAGATTATTATGTGCCTTGCTTGCTTATGAGAGTAAATAGCGAAGAAATTGTTTGCGTTATGACGGATCGGATTTATCGATAATAGTTTAAACCAGTGAAAGTTTGCGTACAATTCGATATTTATTGTCCTTCGTTTTTTTAGCAATTAACAAAAATGTAGTTTAGATATCACACGCGTATAAGGTTGATATGTCGTAAATTAAATTCTTAATGAAGGTTATATTTCAAGGTTACATTCTGTGGTAAAATTATAAGTGTGCAACATTGCTGTACCAATGGTGGCTTGACGCGTAAAGATTCATATCTTTTATTAGTGTTTAGATGTGTAATACTATGAATGTATGTAAATTGTAAAGGTTTGTAGTGAACTAATGAATGACTTTTAGACACAAAGCCAGTTTCATTGGCTTATGATGAAGCCAAGCAACAGGGTGATGTATGGTAGAGCCAAGCTGCAGACCGTTATGTACGAGTATGTCATCCCTTATACCTCTACATCTCTGCATCACCCTAAGATTGGCTGGTAGAGAATGTTTTTAGCATTAAATCCTTTTTATATGCAATTTATAAAATGTAATTAATAAATATAGCACAAGTGACCGGCTCGACGGGCTTGCTACCACAGACTCACAAAAAACCGACGTAAACTATCAGCTCAGTACCTTTTGTTCGGTGAGTGAAATTTCTTGTGACTTAAAAAGAGTGTGGAATTGTGCCTGATATGGCATTAGGCTGGCCCCCTACCAAATCTGGGACGCAACTAAGCTCGGCGCAATGTTCGTGTTCTAGTTCGCTAGTCCGCCTCTGCCTGACCCGTCGGGGATACCAGCGTGGACCTAAATCCTTTATCTTCTTCTCAGTCTCTATTCCCTTCCTTAAAGGTTGGGAATGCATCCATGATTCTTTTATCCTAGTGTCAATCTGTGATGGACATCATCATCAGTTTACCCATCTGCTCGATTTCCAGAATCTACAACAAAAGAAAGGGTGAGCGTCTCGGAACGCTCCACAGAAGTAACTTAAACTAATCTAAGTTGAACTATTCAATATTGAAATTGTTTAACTTAAGAAAAGCTTAGGTTATTACTTAAACTTTATGTATATTAATATGATAAGAAACCAGACAGAGTGGCGCCGTAACGCGTTACGTTACGAAGCGGTTTACCCTCCCATAAGAGGTTATCATTTAACCTTAAAATGGATGTTGGTAACAGGGTGACGAGTCTGATTAATACTTAACTAATCATTACATATAAATACGTCAAAGACATGCTTGGATTAAATATTTGTATATTGGGCAATATAGCTATTACGATATGATAGATGCGTCTCATTTATCATTTTTCTTCTATAGCAAACAAATGAGCATCACTTTGATTAAATGGTCTAAGGTCAATTAATATAAGTAATCTCTAGGCAGCAAATATGGGTTGTGGACCGGGAGGTCGTGGGTTCGATTCCCGGGTCTGACAAACCAAATTTCTAATTTGCCCGAGTCTAGATCTCTCAGAGATGGTTGACTTCAGGCAGGCAGCCGGTCGTAAAAACTTAGCCAAATCATTTCTGCAACATGCTTGAAATGGTGTGGCGCACCGACCCCACATTAAGGTGGGATATGGCAGGTAGAAAGAAAGAAGATATTATATTATCGAGCTGTTGAGATATACATAAATTTCGAACAGGTAGGCAGAGTTGAACTAGAGAACAAGATGGTCCACAAATTACTGAGCTTATTCCTGTCCCTTTATGTGTTAGGGCGGGTCCGTTGTCATACAGGGCACGAATTAGAGCCCATTGTTAGGATTAGGAATTTGGATATAATATTGGGTTCCCAGTATCGAGCGTGGGACGGTGAACAAGGCCTTTCCAGCTCAAAAAATGCACATTGAAATATTACATCACCTTTAAATTATAATAATTTGATATCATTGAACAATATCGCGAATGAGACATTGAGCTGTGCCGTCCGCCTTTTGCATGTCGTCGTTATGTCTGGCCAACCACTCATTGCAAGACGATATGAATAGTATAAATTTTTAGAACCTTCTAGATCGCTACAACGATTAGGTATGAACGTACGACCATTGATATCGTTTCGAAGGGGCTGACATCGCATTCAAAATGCAATATTATATAATTATTTATGGTAGAGCCACGCTGTAGACAGTTACGTCTACAGAACGAATGGGCCGGCTTGATTGATTTGATTCCACTGTCTCACAGAAAAACCGACATAAAGTTGCAGCTTGCTGTCCCGTTTCGTTTGGTTAGTGAGACTCCCTTTCCCAATCCGTATTTCCCTCATTTTTAGGTTAATAACGCACCTATGATTCTTTTTAACGGTGGTAACCATTTACCGTCAGGAGACCCATCTGCTGGTTTGCTAGTCTTTGCTATAAAAACTGGGACTTGCAGCATTTAGACATGACTGTATAAAGTATTATTTTTTTATAGCAGATATTGGCAAACGAGCAGATGGGTCACCTGATGGTAAGTGATTTCCACCGCCCATAAACACCCAGGACACAGAAAGAATCATGGGTGCGTTGCCAACCTAAAAAGAGAAAATGGCCTTCCATTCCCTCTTTTTAGGTTGGCAACTCCCTTTTCCTATCCTTGGAGGGAAAAGGGGTTTGGGAAAGGGAGGCGGGAAATGGGCCACGGGAAATCTCACTCACCGAACGAAACGTGAAAGCAAGCTGCCACTTTGTGTCGGTTTTCTGTGAGACAGTGGTGTCTAACCGGTCGAGCCGACCCATTCGTGCTGTAGACGTACTGTCTACCACTCAAAATTATTGTTTATCGATACTTCAAAATAAAATAAAATAATAAAATAAATAAAATAAAAATCTTTATTGATCACGTAGGCATGTAAAAAAGCACTTATGACAAATAAAATCATACAGACACAACTTATTAATAAACATGCCTAATTAATCGAGCTTGAACCTTAGCACCTCCGATATGCTATTATGATAATACAAAAGATTGATTAACAGATAAAAAAGATAAGCTTAACAGTTTATAAAACCAAATAGTTGTTGCTAAAAGTACATTAAAAAATATTCTTTGAATTAAAACAATATATTTTATAAATAGAATCTTATCGCTGTCATAGATTTTTTTTTCGGAAATCTTTGGTTTCGTTTGCTTCGTGGTTTATCTTTGAATCGCTAAAGCCAATTATGATATTAAAAATACCGATTTAATATTAATTATGACGTATTATTAGTTAAAACGTATCTTCGCAAACACTTGGGAAATACGCGTATTGATTTTCAATTGTTTCTTTACGTGCGTAAGTATTGTTACAAGGCGACCCCTAACCGATACAAGACAAGAACTGTGGTAATTTCTCACAATACTGCTATTGAATAACTTTTTATTTAACTCATTGATAAATTATTGGCCTCGTATATACTGTTACCGATTTTGAAACAGAGTTGTATTACGTTTTGAGATATTTAGTTAGTTTTATAAAGCAGTTAGTATTCTGCAGCATACTAAGATTTTTTTATTGATTGAAAATCCTCACGGTATTGAATTCGAAAACTAAACAGTAACGTAACTCCTTAACTTATTTTGAACAACGCCTGAGTCCTGATGAATTGATGTGAACGTAAAAAGGTAGTTTTCATTTACTGTTTAAAATTACTGCATAAATCTGCTACCTCTTAATGCACGTGACGGCTCTTTGACATGTGTTGCGTTGCGTACATCTGGAACTCAATTTACGCACAAAACGTTTCAATACTCAGAAATTTTCAATATACTCTATACCTGTCAATCAAATGGACAATCCATATAAGGTAAAGCATTTTTTCTGGGTCTACTGGTACTGGTCTAGGAGGAAGCAGCGATAGCTCAGTTGAAAATGGTATGGACTGCCGAGACAAGTGTCGGAGGTTCAAAACCAACCCCAAAAATGGAGCATACACCTATGACTTTTCTTTGTTAAGTGTATTTTTATTGTGAAATATCGCTTGCTATAACGGTGAAGGAAAACATCGTGAGGAAACCTGCATACCCGAGAATTCTTCACAGGAATTTCGAAGGCCTAACCCCTTTCATTAGTAGAGGAGGCCCGTGCGCAGCAGTGGGACAGTAATATTACAGGGCTAATATTATTATATTATTATATATTGGTACTTAGAATACTTGGCACAAGAAAGAAAAGGCGTTAAATCATTCACATAATTATATAAATAGGTAAGTAACTTACTACTTACGTAACTGGTAAGTAACTTATCAATATTAATACTATTTCTTAATTAACAACCTCACAGGATACAAATACTAATTAACGAGTGCGCAGAGTACCACGTAGTAACAAATATCTGATATTGGTTAGTAAAGGCCAAAGTTTTAATATAACCAAATGGGATTACGTAAAATGCAAGCATTATTCCAATTATATGCTTTGGTAGCAATGCATACGGATGTTTATGATGCCCAATACAGTAGACTCGTGCCGTAAAGTAAAATTTACTGGTCCCAGTCTCTTCCAGTTTTTTATCGGCTATATTTTGTGTACGTAAAAGTCCATTTGAAACGATTTGGCAGATGTATTTTTGAGTGGTAGAGCCACTTGAGTGGTAGAGCCACGCTGTAGACAGTAACGTCTACAGCACGAATGGGCCGGCTCGACCGGTTTGATACCACTGTCTCACAGGAAACCGACGTAAAGTGGCAGCTTGCTGTCGCGTTTCGTTCGGTGAGTGAGATTTCCGGTGGCCCATTTCCCCCTTCCTTTCTCAGTCCCTTTTTCCCTCCTCTTCCATTTCTCCATTTAGGTTGGCAACGCACCCATGATTCATTTTGTGTTTTGGGTGTCTTTTGGCGATGGAGATCACTTACCATCAGGTGACCCATCTGTTAGTTTGCCAGTCTCTGCTATAAAAAAAAATGTATGTTATATTTTCGTAGTTTATTGCCCTAAAAACTTCAGTGCTTAAAAACTGGGTGTGCTCTCGTTATTTAATCCTTATATAATATTTTTAATGTTAGAACAATCATCTTGATTATCAATCAGAGGCCTGAGCAGCAGGGTAATTATTGACACTAGATTCGATTGCGACTAAGACTCGATTTCATTTATTGACTATCGAGGTAAAAAGTGTATTTAATTACCAAATGACAAGCTCTGGAATCGAATGCCACATTTGCGCACTTTGTAACTCGATTTCGGTGGAATTTCAGTGAATAAATGAAACCGAATCGTAGTCAAAGTCGCATCGAAGTTGAATAGTTAGGAGGCAGGAATATTTTTGACAATCGAATTCTTATCGAGCTCGCGGCGCACTGATGACGTTTGGTTAAAATTTCACACAAATGGCATAGACGCGCCTCGAACACGATACGAATTCTATTGTCAAAAATATCCCCTCTTGGCTCACTGGAGTCCATGAACCTTCTAATAAGACACGGTTATCACGGTTATAGCTACTCAACCACCAGATTAATTAGATGCTTATTAAACCTTAAATTGGTTTAATTAGTTGATAATTTTGATAGCTGATTAAAAGTAAAAGCTGGTTTCAATAACGGTATCGTGTTTTAATAACGTTTATTAGAATAATGATCAATAATTAATTAACTACTAAAATATTATAAACCGGCATCAAACAATAAATTGTTAAATCAAATGAAATAACTTTGTTATTCTGAGTAGCGTTTCTACTGTTTATGAGCAATGAGATAAAATATATAAAACAAAATATATTTTTACTTATTTTTTATAAAATACGTAACATAAGCTCACACCTGTAGTACCAAAGGGGTAGGCAGAGGCGCCCTAGCGAACTAGAACACCCACATTTCGCCGAGCTTAGTTCCGTTCCGAGCCTATCGCCATCATCATCATCATCATCATCATCAGCCATAGGACGTCCACTATTGAACATAGGCCTCCCCAAAATTCCAAATTCGAGCACAAATTCCATACTCCGGGCTGATACTAAAATAACCAATATCACTTTGCCCGACCCGGGGATTGAACCCCAGACCTCAAAACAATAGTGGTATAGCGCATGCAATACCATTTCACCACCGCGCCAGTCATTATAGTAATTTATATTTTACCACTTATATTACGCAGGAGAGAATTTTAGGACACCATAAATTATTATAACGACATAACCAGCAATCTTAATAATATAAGTATATATTGATTTCTTAAGTTTACGCGAATATTATACATTGAAATAAAACTAAAAAACATTAAAACATCCTAATTTCAATAGAGAAGATGGTTGGAAGCTTGCACAAACCTGGGATCCAATTATACATCTTATTAAATCGGAACCCAAAAGACCAGCTGCCAGAACTCAAGACACCGTGAGCTCGTACAATAGATCGGAACACAAATAATTAACCTTTTTTGATTTTGTATAACTTTTTAATGATGGTAGATATTGTAATACTAACCTTTTTTGGACAAATGACACCTCAGTTTGACCCGTGACAACGAAGACTGCAAAGCCTTCGAAACGTCGGGAATAATAATTAAAACATAATCGTGATAGAATCCGTAAGAATAGTTTTATTTCAAAATATAAGTATACTTAGCACATGCTTTACAAAGTTCACTTTAACACCTTATATGAACTATTTGCATTATTCAAAACCCGAACTGTTGTTATCTTTGCACTCAAAACTTTAAGTAAACCACTCAAGTTGGAGACGTGAAAATAATATAAGTTTGTATTGAGTTTGAACTTGTGTACAAGTAAAATTGGGTTGAGTAATAAATTCTAACAACAAAACGATCCTCGAGAGGTTTAAAAATGATTAAGAACACTCTAGATACGAGTCTTGAATCGTATCAAGAAGGAACAATGAAATACTTTCGGTCCAAGGCTGAGATCTACCTCTATAGAGCGAACTACGACTAAGTCAAAGTCGAAGAAACGAACTCATTGAGGATTTGGAATGTTTAAATGGAATTTTGACTTAGTCCGAGTCATTTTTTACAAGAAAAACAGACTAAGAAAAGATTTTCTTGTAAAAAAGTCTCGGACTAAGTCAAAGTTCCATTTAAAAAATCCAAATCCTCACTGAGTTCGTTTCTTTGACTTACCGCCGAATGTTCATACACTTAAGGTGGCCTTATGTCTTTTAAGGCCGCCTTATTTGTCAAAATTGTATGGCGAAAATCAATATAAGAAGCCGTTAAAGTTGAGCAGCGTTTGACCATTCGGGCGTTAGACTTGGTCGAAGTTCGCTCTATAAATCTCAGCCCTAGAACCTGACCTGAAGCTAATATTTGTGGAGTGAGAATTGGCATCGTGATTCTTTGCTTAACAGCCGATGCCACAAAGATTTAACGTTTTTTTCATATTAAATGTCAGATCGCATTCCAAGATCAGCCAGTGCATATCAGGTTCTCTCGAGGGGCTTGCGACTTGGTGATTGGTTGTAGCGGGTATGGGACTACATCCCAGTGTTTGCATCGTTTACCCTCCAGTCTTGTCGCAGGCTCTTCAATTTGTTTCTTCGGAGTGTAAAGAAGCAAAAAAGGCCGGCATGATTCTATTGACCATTGTTGGTGGCTGTTTTGGTGTGCACTGTATACGTGCACGGCAAATTGAATACACTGCACCTGATGATACGAAATCAAGTGCAGTGTATTCAATTTGTCGTGCTTGAATAAAAAAGAATGGGGTTACTGCCGACATTTATCAAATACGTCGACATAGCAAGGGTATTGCAGGGTTACCACCACCTCTTATAGCAGTGTTATTATAATCGTACTTCGTTTGTTTTGTATGGGAATCGGTACAAGTAAGATTATAATAATACTGCTATAAGAGGTGGTGGTAACCCCCCAGCAGCCCGAGCAGGAATATTTTTGACAATCGAACTCGTATAAAGCTCGCTGCGCAGTAATGACATTTGGTTAATATTTCATACAAGTCGCGCCATTCGAAAAGAAGATTCGAATTCTATCGTCAAAAATATTCGTATCCGTAGATAACCCGCTGCCTACCATGAAAATGAATGCATCATCATACTACAACAATTTAGATGACTAAAGAAAATACAAACTGCAAAACATTTAATTGGTAATGTACACAAACTTATACAAGTTCAATTTTCTTTCCAGTACCTGCTACGTTTGCTTTATGAAACAACATTGTTAAGCCACAGCCAGTTGCAGCGACTTTGTCGTTGAAATGAGTTAAGGCACAAGCGACGTTTCATGCTCCAATTTGTAATGTGACTTCTTGTTCATTTCTCAAGGGAACATTAAGAAATACATTACGATTTTTTTTATTATTTTATCTTATAAAAGAATTTTAACTCTTTGGCATAGAGACAACGTGCAATTAAAACAGAACAGTTACAATAATGGTAACGATAAAAATCATAAAAACTTTGCACAAAATTCGACTAGACTAAAACTTTAGTAATAGTATAGTAGAACTAACAATTTTAATTAAAATATAAGGAGTTGTTTACAAACTAATACATTAGAAGCACCACAGTAGCACGTTTAGGCGACTCGCGTTCCTGAGGCAGAAAGTACCCATAATAGGTACAAGTAGTTTTTTTTTTAAGCAGAACCTGGCAAACGAGCAGATGGGTCAACTGATGGAAAGTGATCTCCACCGCCCATAAGACACCTAAGACACAAAAATAACCCTGGGTGCGTTGCCAACCTAAAAGGAGGAAATGGAAGTTGAAGGAAAAGGGTTTGGGAAATGGGCCACCGGAAATCTCACTCACCGTACAAAACGCGACAGCAAGCTGCCACTTTACGTCGGTTTTCTGTGAGATAGTGGTATCAAACCGGTCGAGCTGGCACATTCGTGCTGTAGACGTTACTGTCTAAAGCGTGGCTCTACCACTCCAAATGGTTTTAAGACTTCACCCTCTGTTGTACTTATTATGAACTACACTATACGGACACATCCAGCATAGTTATTTACCGTAAGGATAAAAAGCCAGTCATGGACAAAACAACAATCATGACATCCTCAGTCAGCCTTCACAGGGAATTAGCAACGATCATGCATGATTACATGTAAAGTGCATTATCTGAACATTACAGTCGATCAATCAACATGCCTTCAAACGGCGGCTGTGCAACAATTGATTAGCAACTAATATAACAATGCTATTATATCGTGTCACGCATTGACATATTGGTGTGGACGAGTCGAGAGAGCTTTGTCTTGAATTAATATTCATATTTACATAATAGTTATCTTTAATTGATTGTGGATAGAAAGTTATTCCAAAGCTTTTAGATAATCATGTCTTGCTTTTAAAAGCATAACATAACATAAGCTCACGCCTGTATCCCCGAAGGGGTAGGCAGAGGGGCACTAGCCAACTAGTAGGTACTCCTACATTTCGCCGAGATTAGTTCCGTCCCAGATGTGATGGGGGGCGAGGCTATCGCCATATCGGGCACAAATTCCAGTCTCCGGGCTGATATGGAAAAATATGCAGTATATTAGAGACTACAAAATTACCGGAAGAGAAGTAAATCTGTATTGTATGTTAGTCTTCCGGCTGTTTACTTGCTCAAGAAAGCAATGAGGTACCTAAAAATTACAGACTGTGAAATTATATAAAATGGCAGCCTCCGTGGCGCAGCGGGCGAGCAGGCTGTGAAGCAAGAGGCCGCGGGTTCGATCCCCGCACCGAGACAAATATTTGTGCGGCCCACAGATATTTGTTTCGGGTTTGGCTGTTGTGAGACCGAAAGTCTCTCGTAGTTCCTGATTCCCACGACACAAGACTCGATCTTAGTGTGGGGTCAGGACTATGTATGTGACTGTTGGGTGTTATTTATTTATTGTACTTATGTTTTCGTTTTGAAAGATTTCCACTAAAAATATAGCCTGATATAACAATACTAAAGGTTACAACAAACGCCATACGTTTAATCGTATAGGACCTTACTTATAAAAACAGTTTAGCTGAGCAAATGGTAAAGAAAAGTCTATCCCTTTTGGGCCTTACTTAAAACAGCATTTTTAGCTGAGCAAATGGTTACGAATAGCTTGTCATTTTTTCCTTGCGTTACATTGTTTAAAAATGAAAGGGACAACCTATGGTATAAAGTTAAGCAGCGCTCAAATATTTTTATAAGTAAGGGGCTTTATTTTCAATTTGACACAAGGAAAAAGGTGACTATTCTTAGCCATTTGCTCAGCTAAATTTTTTTTATAAGTAAGGCCCATAAACTGTCAAGGGGTATTATATAATTCTTATTATGATATTCGCAATTTAACTATGGTTAATACCAACGACAAGTCACGCAAAATGAAAGTATGACAGCACATGCTTAGCAAGGCATTATTATGTCAGTGCTAATGATTGTTAAAGATCTCAATCAAAGCTTGACCTCTAAGTACTTATTCGTTATCTCAAATTAAATAGATTACGAGTCTCATGCCTAATAACCGCGGTAGTTTCTATTTAAAGTGATTTATGTTCGCTTAATTGTGTTATGATTGAATGCTGTCCAGCGAGTATGCAAGGTAAATTAAAAATACTTAGAAATTACGCCACTTAACGCGCCTTGAGAAAATCCTGTTTAGACTTAGTCATTTTTCGAAGAAGTTGTGTTTTTAAGTGAACGACATGTGAATTCCGTAATTAATTACTGTGACATAGGATGTTGTGATTTTAAAGGTTGATGGTGACTTAAATAGTAAACAACCTTATATAACAAAATCGATAAGCGACTTATTTGACTGCCTCGGTGGCGTGGTTCTATTTCGGTACGACTACCGTCCTGAGGTCTCGGGTGCGATCCCCGGGTCGGGCAAAGTGATAATGGATTTTTCCGTATCAGCCCGGAGTTTGGAAATTGTGCCCGATATGGCGATAGGCTCGCCCCCTATCACATCTGGGACGGAACTAAGCTCGGCGAAATGTGGGTGTACTAGTTCGCTAGTGCGCCTCTGCCTACCCCTTCGGGGATACAGGCGTGAGCTTATGTTATGTTATGTGATAAGCGACTTATATATTAAATAAAGGACAGTGCTAGAATACCTATCCAAACTGACAAGAATACTTGAAAAGAATTATGAGAGTAGATGAATCGAAAGTTACAACTTTCGGTTCTTCTTCATTTACACTTCTTTTGTTTCGCTTCTTCATTTACAATGTAAATAAATCTATAGATTCTGCATACCCCATGGGCTACCCGGGCTATCACCGTAAAGTGAATCAAAATTATCTTATGGAATCAAACGGTATATATATAACGGTATTTATAGTATATTCATATTCCAATTACTTACCATCAGGAAATCCATCCACCTCTTCACTCCCTTTTATAAAGTAAATCCCAATAAATACTTTGTAACATAAAAAAAAAAAAAAAAATGTTATCGATTAGTTAAGACTACGTTGGCAGAACGACTCGTGTTCCTTGGGTAATTAAAAAAAAAAGAGTTCATTTGACATTATGTTTTGTCAGATTGACAGATGAGTTATTGAGTTATTTAGATGTCGATCGGTATGGTTAATCATGTTAATAATTGCGATTTGTGATTTGGACTTTTGTTTTGCGTCATGGAGTTTTGTCTATTGCCTGGCGCAAAGGTATAAAAAGCTCGGCCTCCCAATCGGGCGTTCCCTTTTTTGAGAGCTTCGATCTGCGAGCATCGATTTCGTTGGTGCCTCAAGGCGGGGGCCGCAGCAGAGACCGATCGACACCGACAGCGCTCTCATGCAGCGCTTCGGTACCAGCGGATAACGAGAAGGTCCTAAGGCTAAGGTCGGCAGCTTGGGACATCCATCTATAGGCATCCTTCGCGTTCCCTCAAGGTATGGACACGTGTATTTTCCTTTGTAGTCACCAATCACATGGTGATTTTGTGTTTCAAAGGTTATAACCTGGAATTTATTGGTTCCAGGGGCCTTCTTGGATATTACTATCCTTTCTGGATGGTCTCCATGGTGTGGACTGCATTGCCTGGGTGAGGTGCGGTCCAGAGCCGGCTGCGTGGGTGACTGAGCGCGTGGCCGCGTCGTGTTGGTGTCCACGTGTTTGGTGGATCACCTCATTTTATATGAGGTTGTGCTCGGAGTTGGCTGCGAGTTCCACTCCGCAAACCCCTTTAGAAGGTACCTCCGTATTTTATTTCCAGTCTGTCCCGGAGGCTGGTGGCGCCCCTTTTAGTTTTTTTTTTATTTAAATTTGTATTTGTGGTAACAGTTTACTATCATAACATCAAAATTAAATGTACTCGAGCATTGAACGATAGCAAATCCAGTAGGCTCACGACCCGCTCTGTAATTATTTTATAAGAATAAAAGTAATATTATATAGAATAAAATAATATTGTAATTATGGTGATATTTTAATAATATATAGATTGTACGAGAACATCTCGGTCTTTGGTTTTTAATTTGTTTTTAACCTGTACACTTGTTACATTACATTACCCTTATACTATACATGTTACAGTGGCGCCCAACGTGGGGCTGGCTTTCTTTCTTTTTAATACTGGAAGCATTTGCCATGTCATTCCGCTATGGTGAATAGTTCATTGCTCGTTTACTGATGTTTATGATTTTGTAACCATAATAATTTGTTATACCACATGTTAATATATTTAAAAGTGAAATAATATCATTCACAACCATTTACACAGGTTGTGAATGATTGTGTATTAACCTTGAATATTGTATGACCTTATTTTGTGCTATTCTGAATCTAAAAATACCATTGATTTGTATTAATAAAATTAAATTTTAATTGTTATAATGCAAATTTAAATTAATAATTTTCAACTTAGAAATTTTGTACCAGAATTTTTTATAACTACCCTCAACTTAAAAAATAATTTTAAATTTTAATTTAATTATTTTATTTGAGCTTGTATTGTTTATTGTGTAACATATTTCAAATCAATTGTATCAACATGTTGGAGGAACGTCCTATTTGTTTTAATCTTTTACTTAAGGATGAATTGCAGTATGAAGTCATGGTTCGGGATGTTGCCCCGGCCACTGATGTTAAAAGTTTAAGACTTCAAATTAGGCAATTAGTTAAGGAGTTACCTCCATGTTCTATTGATACATTTGAGGGTGATATTAAGGAGGAATTAAAGATTGTAAATGGGAAACTGGAAGAGCTATCTCGTTCAATTTTTGAACCTAAGCGTTCATTAACTTTAAAATTTTTAAACCGTGCCCAAGCGTTGTCACACCTTTTATACCACCGTTTGTCACGTATTGTACCTATAGATTCTGAGGTTGCCACATATAGGGATTGTACCTTGAGGCTTAATAAAATCTTATCCTCACTTGACACTATGGTTGCTGGATTTCAGGCAGGTCCTGCCCAGTCTAAGAGTGCTGAGGCGTGTGCACCAGTTCCTGAGGCTTCAGTGGTGAGACATAAGAGCCAAATGGTGAGTTCTCTGAATTTAAAATATGATGGCAAATCGTGTATTAAAGTTTTTCTGCAACGTCTTGAGGAACTTTGTGATGCTCGTACCATTTCAGTCGCTAACCGTTTTGCTTCTGCGGTTGAGTTATTTGATGGTGAAGCTTTAACGTGGTACAGAGGAATTAAGGATCGTGTTTTTTCTTGGGAAGAATTGAAGCAGGTCTTGTTAGACGAATTTTTGCCTTACGATTTTGATCGTCGTTTGCTGAAGGAGATTCGCAATCGTACCCAGGGTCGTATGGAGAGAATTTCCACCTACATAAGCGTCATGCAAAGTTATTTCGGGCGACTTAGTACTCCACTTCCTGAGGAGGAAAAATTTGACATCATCTTTAATGGTATTCGACCCAAGTACTCTGTTCCGTTGGCTCTCCACATTATTGAGGACTTGCCCACGCTTAAGAAACTTTGTCGTTGTTTGGAAGCTAGTTGGCAACGTTCTGATTCTTTTATAGAACCTCCGAAACCCTCATCTTGTTCCTTGGCTAAGGACTTATGTTACACAGGGAGTCCGAAACCCCGAGTGGAAGTAGCTAGTTTTGCGAACCCTTGTCCGCGTTGTAGGGTTAACACGCACAGTCTGAGGGATTGCCCCTCCAGAGAAAAAGTTTGCTTCCGCTGTGGCAAGAAGGATTTCACAGTTCGCACTTGTCCAGATTGCTCCGTCGCGGGTTCAGATCCCAAAAAGATTTCTAAATATCCGAAAAAACTTAATGACCGGTACCAACATAAAAGATCTAATCGTTCTCATTGTAGTATCTCCGAGAATACTAGCAATGAAGCTAAAAGTACTACGGATGTTAGTAAGCCTAATGCTTTTGTCTCTCCGAGTATTTCATCGGTACCTCATCATAAAGGTCATAGAGATGAGCGTCCTCATCTATCGGTAGAAATCCATGATAGGGTATTTAATGGTTTGTTGGATTCTGGTTCATCTATATCTATTTTGGGTTCAGAATTAATTGACTTATTTTTGTCTTTGGGTTGTTCTCTTAACCCTTGTGCTGACTTTACGCACATCACTACTGCTACTAATTCCCAAGCTAAGGTTCTTGGTTGTTTTTCTTTACCGGTCAAGGTTCGGAACTTGACTCGTGTTGTTACTTTTTATGCCATACCAGACGTTACTACACCTCTTATTTTGGGAGTTGATTTTTGGAAGGCTTTTAATATAGCTTCTCAATTATTTGAGAATTTTTCAACAGACTCTCCGAAAGATAGTGCAGTTAGCGTCTCGGAAGTGCGTTTGCCTTCAAATTCAGGACAATGTGGACTTACTCCTGATCCACCTCAGATTAAATCTATTGTTGTACCTAATCGTAAAGACTCTGTAAATGTTTCGCCAGACGCGCTAACGCGTCCTGTCCCACTTCTAGAAATTGAAAAAAGCGATTGGTACAACAAAATTTTTCAAAAATGTAAGAATCTTCCCACCTCTTGTCCGAATTATTCTATGGTTGATGGTAAACTCTTTCGATATTCCAAAAGTAAGTTTCGTTGTTCTAGTCGTTTTGTTTGGAAAGAAGTTATCCCTTCTGACCAATGCCCAGACTTGGTAAGTTCTTGTCATCGTAGTGAACTGTCGCATTTGGGTTCTTATAAAACGTATCAACGGCTATCTCTACACTACTTTTGGCCTGGCATGTATCGAGATGTGATGGAATTTGTCAAGGGATGTGACCAGTGTTCTGTATACAAGCTGTCGCAGAAACCGCCTTCTGGCCTGAGTGAGACTTTTACAAAGGGTGAATTTGCTTTGAGAAGAGCTCACGTTCGAAGTTCCAGAAACTACAGTAAAGGTCGGAGTACTGCCGAACATCGGGTAGGTGATATTGTTTGGAAGAAACCTTTCCCCTTGACAGATGCAGATAAATTCTTCATGGCGAAATTAGCACCTCGTTATGAAAAATGTAGGGTTGTTTCTAAACACTCCCCCTTAGTTTTTGAGTTGGAGAGTGTTGCAACTGGTAAAAGTATGGGGTCCTGGCATATCCAGCACCTCAAGAAAGTTTGAATTACTTTCTTTTCTCTTTTCTCTGGTCATTGGACGCGCAACCCGATTTTCTTGGATATCTCGCTGCGCCGCCAATGTCTCAGTGCCTTTAGTAAGGAAGTCAGTACCTGACTGTTAGCATTTGCTCGTAGCATTTTTGCAAATGGCTAGCATAGTGTCTTAGGATTGGCTTGGAGAGTAGTAATGCGATACAGTCTCTGCTGCTTTAAAGCAAGTGACTGGCCGCAGTATCGTGTTTTTTTTATTTGCCTTATTATGCTGAACTATTTTTGTTAGCATAGGGAATCCATCGACACATTGTCGTGGGTTCGATTTTGGTGTTTGTTTTGTGTCGAGTGTCACCTTTTATTGGTGTGGTAGCTAACCTACCACTCGATACAATTATTTTTTTTTTTTGTTCTTGTTGATTCTGTAGTTGTTGGACGCGCACCCCGGTAGATACTGTTCGCCTCGATGCGTCGCCAACGACTCAGTAGTAACGAGTTTTGTAATGTTGAGTGTTATATTTCATGTGAGTATGGTAATACACTCACTAACGCTCGGCAGTTTTTTGTTGTTTTAGTTCCGGTATCCTGTAGTAGCTGGACGCATAGTCCGATTGGTACGTATCATCTCGCTATGTCGCCAGCAACTCGGTCCGTTGATTTGTGTTTTTTTTTTGCTTGTTTTAGGTCAGAGTTGTGGTCTTGGGTTGTAGAGAGCTGGAGGACCAGCGTTAAATTTTGCAAGCAAAATTTCCCTAGGGAGCGGGGTACTGTAACATAAAAAAAAAAAAAAAAATGTTATCGATTAGTTAAGACTACGTTGGCAGAACGACTCGTGTTCCTTGGGTAATTAAAAAAAAAAGAGTTCATTTGACATTATGTTTTGTCAGATTGACAGATGAGTTATTGAGTTATTTAGATGTCGATCGGTATGGTTAATCATGTTAATAATTGCGATTTGTGATTTGGACTTTTGTTTTGCGTCATGGAGTTTTGTCTATTGCCTGGCGCAAAGGTATAAAAAGCTCGGCCTCCCAATCGGGCGTTCCCTTTTTTGAGAGCTTCGATCTGCGAGCATCGATTTCGTTGGTGCCTCAAGGCGGGGGCCGCAGCAGAGACCGATCGACACCGACAGCGCTCTCATGCAGCGCTTCGGTACCAGCGGATAACGAGAAGGTCCTAAGGCTGAGGTCGGCAGCTTGGGACATCCATCTATAGGCATCCTTCGCGTTCCCTCAAGGTATGGACACGTGTATTTTCCTTTGTAGTCACCAATCACATGGTGATTTTGTGTTTCAAAGGTTATAACCTGGAATTTATTGGTTCCAGGGGCCTTCTTGGATATTACTATCCTTTCTGGATGGTCTCCATGGTGTGGACTGCATTGCCTGGGTGAGGTGCGGTCCAGAGCCGGCTGCGTGGGTGACTGAGCGCGTGGCCGCGTCGTGTTGGTGTCCACGTGTTTGGTGGATCACCCCATTTTATATGAGGTTGTGCTCGGAGTTGGCTGCGAGTTCCACTCCGCAAACCCCTTTAGAAGGTACCTCCGTATTTTATTTCCAGTCTGTCCCGGAGGCTGGTGGCGCCCCTTTTAGTTTTTTTTTATTTAAATTTGTATTTGTGGTAACAGTTTACTATCATAACATCAAAATTAAATGTACTCGAGCATTGAACGATAGCAAATCCAGTAGGCTCACGACCCGCTCTGTAATTATTTTATAAGAATAAAAGTAATATTATATAGAATAAAATAATATTGTAATTATGGTGATATTTTAATAATATATAGATTGTACGAGAACATCTCGGTCTTTGGTTTTTAATTTGTTTTTAACCTGTACACTTGTTACATTACATTACCCTTATACTATACATGTTACAACTTTAAATAAAATACCGTAGAGAAACGGAGTCTGAAGCCAGTAAAAACAACCAACAAAGAACGAACACATAACATAAGCTCACGCCTGTATTCCCGAAGGGGTAGGCAGAGGCGCACTAGCGAACTAGAACACCCACATTTCGCCGAGCTTAGTTCCGTCCCAGATGTGATAGGGGGCGAGCCTATCGCCATATCGGGCACAAATTCCAGACTCCGGGCTGATATGGAAAAATCCAATATCACTTTGCCCGACCCGGGGATCAAACCCGAGACCTCAGAACCGTAGTCGTACCGAAATACCACCACTCCACCGAGGCAGAACGAATACATTGCCTTTAATTAAGTTTGTAATAGCAATCGGATGCGAGAGGCCAGGTAGTCCCGATTATTGTGCTCAACTCTCTGCCATATATCATGTGTTTTTGCCAACCCGAGCTAAACCACGTATTGTTTCTAATATTTAGTGGTGTAGTTTCACAGGTGACCCTTACTCTCTTATATAATAGAATAATAATAATAGGCCTGTCTAGTGGCAGCATATGGGCTGTGGACCGGGAGGTCGTGGGTTCGATTCCTAGGTCGGGCAAAGCGAATTTTCTAATTTAATTTGCCCGAAACTAGATCCCTTAGAGAGTGTTGACGTCAGGCAGGCAGTCGGTCGTAAAAATTTAGCCAAATCCCTTCTGCAACATGCTTGAAAAATATTTTGAAAAAGTATTGATTTGAGGAAATTATTAGAGTCAAAGACATTCAATAGGAGGTATAGACGGAACAACAGCACAAAACTTGTGATCCAAAAGTTATGACCTAGTAGTCATAAGTCGCGCAGTTTATTTGAAATATACGTGCGCCAGGCCGGCATGCGTAATAATATTGAGAGAATAAACTTATCTTACGTGATTCTTAACCATTCACAAAACATTATAGGGTGTAAATTGTAATAATCGTCCCCGCATTGTCATAATTGGTTGATGGCTGTACTGAAGTTTGAGATCAATTTGTTGGTATGGAAACTTGCTTGATAGCTCCTTTAGAGTTCGTAATATTAAATCTCTTTGAATAGAGTGTGTTTTCTTTTCACTGGCTATGGAGGATGCTCAAGTGGAAGCGTTTAAGTAAGAAGGCGGATCCTGGCATAAGTCGGGGATAACGTTAGGCAGAAAGAAAGAGTGTGTTTTCTTTTGTCGCCTCTTTGGTCTTTTTGGTCTAGGCTGTGGACCGAGAATTTGGGTTTGAATCTCAGGGTAGGAACGCGAATTTTCTAACAAGGTTTGTCTGGGACTGGATCCCCAGGAAATTGGGTACTTGACTATGTTTGATTTTACACAAATTTTTATATGTAACAGCAAATAAAACAAAAAAGAAATTCTTCTTTGAAAACTGCATCGAAATTGGTAGTAAAATGAGGCAGTAAATTCATATTTTAAATTCTAGACTGAGCAAGAGTGGGGGCGTAGTGGGGATACTTTGCTATCCCTTTCCAACGCACGCACTGTTATGGCCGTGACGTGATTATACTGCTACTTTCTTTTCACACAGTTTGAAGGTTACACCAAATTTCAAAGGCTTATAACTTTTTTATTTTTGGGAATATTACAATATTTCTTTCTGTGTTATGTTTTAGATGACCTAAATTTCATAGAAAATTATTTAAAAAAAATACTCAAGTACCCAATTGACATCAGGCAGGTAGCCAATGGTAATAAGTAAGCCAAATTAGTTTCTGGGTGAAAGGGTGGAAGGGTGACAAAGCCCTAATAATATGAAACCACAAAATAATTGCAGCAGCAATTATTTTTTATTACCGTGTTAAATCAACATAATTTGAAGGGTGTGCCATAAGATGGGCAGTCGACACCATTTAGGCATTTAACAATAAAACCATCTGTTAATTCTGTTATAGAGTACTGTATAACATTATAAAAAGAGAATATAGACTTAAAGATTATTGTTTTAAATGTGTTCTGAAGAAATATTATTTTGATTGCCTTATGTTATGTTATGTTATGATCGCCTTCAAAATATCTATGATACGTAATAAGGCTAATGTTGCATTAGCAGTCATTATTATCAAGGGATTTCTTTTCGACGTTTCCTGAAAGTATGTAATATATTGTGCTAAAACTTCAATAGTATGACTCAGGAACGATTAATTATTAATATCATACAACCGATAAAAAGGTGCCGATGATTGTATCGGCTTAAAAATTAATTATTAATGTGTTCAGTATAATTAGGCCTGAACCATCAAAGGCCATAGAAATCGCGTATGGATAAATCGTCGCGCCATACAGTAATCGAGTCATAACATGACATTAGTCAGATTACGAACAATTAGCGGGTGGTAGCAGCTGCACCCGTTCTCCGGGGATTTGCGCTCTGTGGATACAGCCTAATTACATTCGCCTGTGCACTATCTAGAATAAATTGATTTTACTAACAAATTCGCATTAATTACCATAATTTTGAATTTTGCAACTCGTCTTATGGCGGTTACAAATGAGCCGTAGGCCCGTGTTGCAGCACGTCATTTAAAGTATAAAACCAACGATGTTCTATTTTTAAAATGTATGGAAATATTATGATGCGAGACTTTAAGCTAATTTTTTTTCTATAAACAAGTAGATAAATTAATGTTGTCTGTTGGACGCTAATGGGTAATGCTTAACCCGTTTGAGGCGGCACATATATATATGTATGTTACATAAGCGTCTCACCACCGGTGGCCGAGCCGCCCGTGACTATTTATTGAACCTATCCACCTTTTACGCTCATAAGAGACTGAAAAACTATGAAGACAATATTTTGCCGATGTGATTGACGTTTTTGGAGGTAGCAATTTATAAACAAGCGTATATGCGCGTAAAATACGCCGAGTGTGTACTAGCCGTTAATTAATCATGGAATGTGTTGTGTCATGTTCTATATTAAAAAGATTTTTGTAACAAAGGATGTTGCCATATCCGATATGTAACTTTATAGACTATGAAGGTTGTGTTTTAAAAAGTAAAGATAAATTGAATGCAATTACTTAGATATTTTTAAATACATACGTTCGTGCACTTCAAATGCAATGTAAATTGATTGTAATCATTATAATTGACTCATATTTGTGGAACTCCGTGACATGTTTCTATGTATGTGAATACGATTGGGATTTTTCTAGAATTTTTATAAAACTGATCATGACTTGTTAGGTCGATGAGTGTTGCGGAAATGTAGTCGCGGCGGTAAATATACTTACAATACTTATAATATACCTAATTCGCCTCCTTAACCTAGTGGATGAGTACATGACCAGTGAACAAGGAGGTCCCGTGTTCAATATCCAGGTCGGGCGGGTATTTTGCCCGGCACTGAATACCCAAAGATGGGTTGACGACAGGTAGGCAGCCGCTCGTAAAAACTAAGCCAAATCCTTTCTGCCACTTGCATAAAAATGTATTGCACCAACCCCACATTGAAGTGGGATAAGGAATAATTATACCTGCAGACCAGATTTATCTGGATTCCATTAAACTCATTGTAGTACTTATTTCTTAAGTTTACGCGAATGTTATACATTGAAATGACCCCAACCCGTGACCACGAAGACTGCAAATCCTTCGAAACGTCGGGCATAAAAATATAAAACAAATCGTGATAGAATCCGTAAAAATAATTTTATTTCATTATAGTAGTTGCTGGCTTTTTTAGACTGCACTACTCTGACTAAGTATAGTCACTGCCGTGCCGGGATAAAAAAAAACAAAGCAAAAATCCTTTGTCTTATTACTCCGAGCAGAGTCAATGAACAATTTCCTATAGTAAAAATAATAAAGAAAGGAGAATGAAATTGCCCTCAAAGCAAATCTAAAGGCTTTAACTCGCCGCTCCCGCGAATATTATGAGGGAAAACTTTTTGAAAGGGGTTAAAGAAAGTAAACTGATTTGAAAAAGACAGGGAAAAGGTGGTGCGTAAGTATGAATAAATTGGAATCGGAAATATTCCACAGTTCAACGTAAGAGTGAAAATTAAAGGCGGGGAAGGCATAGAGAATTCTCAAAAGACAGACTTCAAACGTTATTGGTAAACCCTCAAAGGTTTCGGATCAATATGCTTTGATTTGTTTGTATGAGCAATTAGAAGTATAATAATACTTATCAAAATTAATACATAAAGTTATACAATGTAACATTTCATAACTGCTGGAGCAGCCCTGAAGACAGTTTTACCGAGATAGATGAACTGTTTTTTTTTTGCAACAATGGGTTAGAATCACGCCGGCCTGTTTATTCTTCGTCGCACTCCTAATCCCAAGAAGAAAGAAGCAAATCGAGGGGTTAGCCCTCAGATGGGGGTTGACGTTAGACAACTTTCTTCTGCCTGGCGTTATCCCGGCATTATTTCAGGGTCGGCCTACCTACTTAAACGCTTCTACTACGCCCAGTCTTGAGCATCCTCCACAAAGAGACCATTGGCTCTCATATATTCCTCCAAAACGTCTAGCCAGCGCGTATTGGACCGTCCACGCGGACTTACTCCTGGTACGATCTAGGCCAGATACCTGCGACTGACGTATTCCTGAGGTTTCCGCAAAACGTGGCCATACCATGACGTCAGGTAGGCAACTGGTTATCCTTTCTATAGCATGCTTGAAAAAGTATGTTGCGCCGACCCCACATTAAGGTGGGATAATCGTTGCGGGAGGCCTATGTTCAGCAGTTGACGTCCTATGACTAATCATGATGATGAAGGGCAGGTACGAATTAGAAAGAAAGAATTAATACAACCAAAAATACAAATGATCAGTACCATAAAACCTTTATATTCCTAAATGATCGTTTAATTACTTGTTTTGCGTCGTCTTAACAATTTTTTCAAACTACAAAGATAACATACATTTTGTTAGCAGGTAAGATTTTGCCATTAATTGGTGATGAACAAAATACTGAGTCATAATATTATTGTAAAAACTAATAAACAATAAACAAATTAGAGAAATCTCTGTTCATAATTGAAAATTAAAATATTTTTAATAACAAAGTATCACGAGAGCTGAAGGCTAAATTGCGTTAGAGTAACAAAATTTTATCGCTCTAACCGACGGTAGAACTGTAGATAATAATTAAAAACACAAGGCATTTTTCAGGGTCCCCAGTTTTAATTAAGAATACTTTTCCCCTTTTTTCTTGCGAACGAGTTTCGTTCAGCTTAATTACGGTTAATTTCTTCCCTCTGTCATCCATTTTATCTTAAATATAGTTACAATTCGCTTCTGTAATTAGGTATCTAATAGGTAGTTTAAGAGCAGAAATAATAACATACTGCAATATACTATGTCAACGAGTATTAACAACAATAAATAAATAAATACACCCAACAGTAACACACTTAGTCCTGACCCCACACTAGGTATAACCCGTATCGTGGGTATCAGAAACCATGAGAGACTTTCGGTCTCACAACACCCAGGCTTGAAACAAATATCTGTAACCCACACAAACATTTGTCTTAGTGCGGGGATCGAAACCGCGGCCTCTCGCTTCTACTCGCCCACTGCGCCACGGAGGCTGTGTGTATGTGTAATCATATAACTGTCGTTATATTAGCCGGAACCTGGCATTATACCAGGGTAACGCCAGGTAGAAAGAAAGTATATAAATATCATAGAACTAATTTAGGTCTCCCTTTGATTTCTTTTGGAGGAATATATGACCTAAAACCCATATAATCCGTAACTATATTTTTTGTAGGAAAAATGTTTTTTTTTACTTTTTGCTTTAATGTCGTTTTGTAATATTTGTGATTTTTAACCGACTTCAAAAAAGAGGAAGTTAAAATTCGTTGGAAACTTTTTTTATGTATGTTCTCAGATTAGTTGAAGACGCCTAGGCCGATTCGAAAAATTATTTTTTTGTTTAAGAGGGTATTCTTCCCAGGTGGTCCCATTGGCACCAAGTCAAAATCTGATGATGGGATCCTAGAAAAATCGAGGGCAACCCTCAAATTTTATAGAGATCTATAGTGTGTTTTATATATTTTCTAAAACTATTCAGGTATTTGCATCTGGTACTCATCATCTCATGTTGCTGAGCTGATGATGGAAAATATAACTCCTTAACTATCCTTAACTATCCATCAAGGATAATTATTTCAATATTACAGGCTACTGAACACTAAAATTAGATAAATAATTATTAAAGTTTAACAAAATTGAAAACCGACTTCAAAAACAAAAAGTAAAAAATAACTACCATTTCTTAACTCTCTTTGGAGTCGGTGCCTTTTAATTTAATCTGCTTAGGCCTCAGAACCGACTTTAACTTTTTTTACTTTTAAGCGTTCGTTTTTGAAGTGAGTTTTCAATTTTATTTATGCTCTCAAGCAATTAATCTTAATCAAACAAAATGTATCAAAATTATTGACTCTTATTAATGTCATATTTTAAACTTACATTGTCACAACAATTAATTAATAATTTACCTTCTGTAAATGAGTCAGACAATCAAAATAGTTATAGATAACATTTTAAATTAAACATTGCAATAACGCAAGCTGCAAAAGGAATAAGATTTGTTTTAGTATAAGATAGTAATTTGATAAAAAATTAGGTTACACTAAAACATATTCAATATTATTTTACTAATGGCAATTTAAAATATTGTTATGTAACCTAGATTTTATATTCCAATTTAAAGTGACATTAATGGCCAGCCTGCATGTAATTTTGCGGTTTTTATGGCTTGTCAATTTAAAACATGTTACAAATTAATACAATAATATTAAACGCCTTCGGGTTTACAAGTATAGAACAAAGAATAGAACAGTAGGTATATCTTTCATAAATCCATTTTTTTTGTTCACAAACTAACTTAACTTTTCAAGTTAAAGCCTCATTCAGATGGAGAAAGATTACACGACAAAAGGAAATAATAAAATAAGCAATAGATTTGTAGTTGTATATAAAAACCGGATTATAATTGACTGTATAGAAACTTATAACGTAGACTCATACTGACAGTATTCTTTATTCTGCATCCTATTAGAAAATTAGTAACATAGGACGTTACTTATAAACATATTTTAGCTAAGCAAATGGCTAAGAATAGTCTATCCCTTTTATTTTCAAACAATGTGACACAAGGAAAAAAGTGACAGACTATCAGCTTAAATGTTTTTATAAGTATGGCCCTATACCTATATTTATTTTAAGCAATTAAATAGAATAACGAATAGTCTTACTTCTCAGGTGGTTAAATCATGGCAACACCGTGGAGCCTGAAAGAGTCGCCATTGGACAAACTAATCCGATTTTGGTTTATTGCAACGTGGGGAGAAAACTAAAAAAAGGGTTGACAACGGTGTGTTTTATTGCCATCCGAACCTTCGATTTTTAGTTACTTTCCAAATTTTGCATTTCTAGTTACACCTTTTTCTTGTTATCCCAGATTACTTTGTTTCGAAGAAAGTGTATATTTATCGTTACCATGTTTTCCTCGCCTGACCTCTTAGTTTTCAGAGACCTGATTCTCGGATAACCTCAAAATTTATTTGCACCACGGATGTAAAGAAAATTATGGACGGAGCGCTAGGAACATTGAAAGTGAAGTAAGGTTTTCGGCCCATTCGATCTATCGACACGTAATGGCATGAATGTGCGTAGGGCATTTTTGTATAGGCGCGTTTGTGTGCGTGGCGTCTCTGTGGTATCCGTTTAACTAAAGGCGAGATGGTGTCTTTGTTTTTTTTCGTCCATGATTTGCACTTAGTAAACCTCGTTTTAACTCGAAATTTCTATTTAAAACTCGGCGTTGAGCAGTTATTGTGTGGAATAGGGTAGGTAATGCCTGATTATCATAATGAAATTGCAGGGCGCACTGGGCTATAAGAAAAATGGTAAAATTTGTGGCCTTAAATAATATCGTTAGGAGTGGAGAAAAATGTACGGCACCCTGTAGAACGGTCGAGCGAGGCGGCTCTCTGAAATTGCAAGTCGTTTATTACAGAGGGAATTTTCAATTACAGCAATCCTGTGGTTTTTCATTCGTAATGCGACTTTAGGCAACGCTTGTAGGCGGTCATTCATAACTGCCAGGGTGTAGGGTCGTTCGGACGCGCGGACAACCAAATTATTACGGTCACGCGCATTGATCATACACTTTTCAACGTTCGCTTCAAGTTTTGTAGACGAGCGATCGCTTTATTGAATTCCTATGCGACGTCTTTATTTCGCTATAAAGGATGGATATTTAATTTTCAAAGATCTTCTTTTAAAAATAATGGCTTACATGCATATGTGATGATTTAGCCAATGTCAATGTAAATAGAGCAATGACGTTTTCACAATAACCATGAGACCGAGATGTGGATGACCTCAAGGTCCTGCTGGGATTATGGCGGTAATTCCTTCCAGTGCGATGCCCCTCGAATCGACCGAACAAAGCCAGCCAACGCACCAAGCAAAACTTATCAAAGATCACCGATTAAAAAGTTTCCTCATAATACTGTCCATCTTCACTGAAGTTTGATGCACTAAACCACATCACTTAAAAACAACAAACACAGCTCTAGGGAATAATATGAAATAATTTAAACAAGCGACGCCCAAATAATCCAATTTTCAAAGATATTTTAATTTGTTTCTTGAGATTTTTCAAATAATTTTATTACGGCAAAAACTATTTTTGATAAAGTACTTCATTAAAGCAAGGATTGTTCTATAGAGGTAATTGTGTACTTGAGTGATCTTAACCAAAATCTATACTAATATCATAAAGATAAAAGAATAGTTTTTTCTGTACTTTTGTTTGTAATGAATAGGATCAAACACTACTGAACCTCTTTCTACCTGCCCATATCCCACCTTAATGTGGGGACGGCGCAACACACTTTTTCAAGTATGTTGCAGAAAGGATTTGGCAGTTTTTACGACCCGCCGCCTGCCTGACGTTGACCGCCTATGAGGGATCCAGTTTCGGGCAAATTAAATTAGAAAATATGCTTTGCCCGACCTGGGAATCGAACCCAGGATCTCCTGGTCCACAGACCATATATGCTGCCAGTAGACCAAGGAGGCGACTTTAAAAACTGAAACGATTTAAAAAATTCTTTCACCGAAGGAAAATTCATCAAAAGTTTAATCCGGGAAAATGTACGGTGACCGTAGAATATTTTTAATAATATATTTCCACGCGAACGAAGTCGCGACCAACACCTAGTATTTCTCAAAGAAAAACCGAAAGCCACTCGAAACTATAGCAACTGATACTATGTTATCTTTTTTATTCGGATATTAACGTGCACATAAACTTGTAAAATGTATTCATAACCTTACCTTCTGCTCAATTTCTTGTGGGATTAAAGGTGACAAAGCACAAAAGATATCGCCCAAAGCAAACCGTAAAGAACTGATCGCAATGTAGATCCGATATAATCGAATTTTATAGGTTTTAAAAATGAAAGGTTTCCAAAGCGATCGCGATGCCTTCAGGCTTTCAATGAAAATTTATTATAATGCAAATTGCATCTCTTTGAAAGAGAACGGGTATGCTTACTCACAAATCCATTCAAACTTCTCTATGGAACTAAATACTCGTGCCATACTCGTGTATAGAATTCAAGGAAATTTCTTCCATTCCAGTGTAGAGTATAATCATAGAAATAAAGTATAATATAAATGTGGTGATTTTTCGAAGCTTGTTTTAATAGCAGAGACTACCAAATGAGCAGACGAATCACCTTTTCGAAAGTTTCCATTATTCAGAATCTATAATCCTGCCGAAAATTTAAACTTTACCGTTAGATTGCTATCCATCCTCTTTTTAAGTTGAGCTGATTTTCTTCACTATTGATACCAACTTTATGAAATACCACAAAACAACACATATTAAGCATATTTACATTTTACTTTGGAGTAAACCAACGCTTAAACACAACCATTTGTGACTTCTTAATATAAAATAAATGATAGGGGGCGAGCCTATCGCCATATCGGGCACAAATTTCAGACTCCGGGGAGATATGGAAAAATCCAATATCACTTTGCCCGACCCGGGGATTGAACCCGCGACCTCAGAATCGTAGTCGTACCGAAATACCACCAGGCCACCGAGGCAGTCGAGTGTGACTACTTAGAAGAACTATTTTATAAAAATATATAATAAATGGGTTTTATCAGAAATTGTCCTATTTCGTTGGTTCAGACTTTAGTAAAACAGCAATGGCAAGCACTTATCTTTATCGAATACGTCATGAGGTATTTGCTATCCTATTTCCTGAGTAAGGTCCCATTTTCATCGTTTCATTCTTTGAAGCGTGTTACCTTTAAAGTAGGATCTCATTTTTCGCGTCATCTCTCCCTTGGAGAGGAAATTAAATACCTTATCATCGAGATAAAGTTCATCTTTCACGTTTTTTGGCAGGCGTGGGATTTTTAAGAAAGCAGAAAAACTGAGTCTTCCGCCCTCATATTTTTGGAATATGTCCAATCTGTCTCTCGTATTTTTTAAAGTGTAAATATATATCATCTTTGTGACATAAGTCTATGGTATATTAGTTTTTTTTTTAATAAATACACCAAACAATCACACACCCGACAATAAGTATAACTTGTATCGTGGGTATCAGAAATTATGAGACACTTTCGGTCTAACAACACCTAGCCCCGAAACAAATATCTGTGGGTCACACAAACATTTGTCTCTTGCTTCACAATTCAATCTTATTAATTAACAAGTCAAATAATAGCCTGACTGCCTCGGTGGCGTAGTTGTATTTCGGTATGACTACCGTCCTGAGGTCTCGGGTTCGATCCCCGGGTCGGGCAAAGTGACGTTGGATTTTTCCATATCAGCCCGGAGTCTGGAATTTGTGCCCGATATGGCGATAGGCTCGCCCCCTATCACATCTGGAACGGAATTAAGCACGGCGAAATGTGGGTGTTCTAGTTCGCTGGTGCACCTCTGCCTACCCCTTCGGAGATACAGGCGTGAGTTATGTTATGTAAATAATATTTTGTCTAGGATATGAAATCATGCTCAATATCAGTGTATAAATCATTAAATTACAAATCCTCTTGGAACGACTAGCACTATTATTACTAATCTGGAGTTGGTCCTAAACAAAGTAATAGGGATGCAAGTCGCCCTTAGAAGAACTATTTGGGATTTTTAACTATGTTACATTTCAACCTATATACTTCTTACATAATTATACACTAAAATTACAGATAAAAAGAGAACAGCAATTAATTAACGAATACATATTCAACAATGTAAAAGGACCGTTACAACTACCTAAATCATACAAAATACATCTCACAATTTTTATCTCGCAACATTAGCTCCAAAAGGAGCGGAATAAATAATTCCAGTCCTAAAAGCAGCGTGCCTAACTACCTTCCGTCCTAATTACGGAAACATAAATTTAAAAAGTGAAAAGAAATATTTCGAGGTCCGTAATTACGAGTCGAAATTTCTTTGGGGTAAGTGGCGAGGCCGAACAAAGCTAAGATACTGAATGTAACTAAATTGGGATCGATTATGGGCAACTTTTTTAAACGACTACGTCAAAGACAAATGGAAGGGTTATGATTTTAGCAGTATGTATGTATTTAAATAAATAAATTTACTATTTATGTACGTTCCACGGTTAAAGAGATTAAATTATTCATATTTTGATGAAAGAGAAGTCTATCGATTTGTTATAGTGTTGCTAGGCTACTGTTATACCGAGTGCAAAAAGCAGGAGACGTTAGCGATAATGCTGACAAAGATTTTGATGAAAAGATAATAATTTATGAACTATCTTACTGAAATTGCTTTACGAGCTGCATTATATAATGTAACATTTGAAAAATAAATTACAAACTCCGGCCAAATTCGCAATCTTATATTATACATTGATATTTGCTCGCGACTTAGGTCGCGTTCGCATATTTTTTCCGTACTAAAACAGCCTTTGGGATTTACATTCTTGACCCATAAACTATCCAGCTAAAACGCAAAAAAGTCGAGAAACTAACAAACTTGAGCAATTGCCAGAAATTATATAACAAAGTTATTTTAGATTTATTCCAGTGATAAAGAAATTATAGTGACGATGACAATTGTGAAATATTTTTTTACTACAAAAGATAACAACAAAATCCTTGAACGAATTAAATTATTAGTTTACAAGCACAAATACTTGACAAATAACAATCTTAATTAAAAAAGACATTCCATTTCTTATCACAACAATCACAATTCTACAGAAATCATTATACAGTAGCGCTTAACAACTTTGAATTGTACTACTATTTTTGCAGAACCTTTAGGAATCCAGAATGATCAAGCTCAATCAATTACTGCTCTTACTTCAAATGCTCAAATCTAGTCACATAGATATACGTATAAGTGCAGATCTATATGTACGCAATCCTTTCTTTTTGCTCTCTCTATGACACAGATGTAATAATAATCACAAGTATTAAACTTAACAGACCGACTTCAAATCCGATCGTGACCAAATTTAAATCGGACCATCCTTAAAATACCATCTCTATCGAACACAAAAAGAATTTTGTAAAACAGTCCACAATCGGTGGAGATATCGCGTAACAAACATAAAAATACAGACGAATTGAGGACCTCCTCCTTTTTGGAAGTCGATCGAAAAGACAAATTATTTTTTAATCAAAATGATTTACTCGTCCAAATAGTTCTGAATTGTTTCTCATTTCAAAATTTACAACTCAGATAAACAATTTCAAGCGAATAACCCACGTTTGTTGGGTGTCGTAATTGGTCGGGATATGACGGTAAAGGGCAAAATGTTTCCAACTTATAGGTTATTGTTGAAACAAAGTGTAAAAGGTCGGACTAAGTACGTTCAGTCTTTCAAAGCCACGTTAGGTACATTTCGCAAATGCTTAGGTATAACAATAGCTCCGAGTTATCATAATTATGGAATTTTAAATGTTAAATGGTAATCAATTCAGGTATTCGAAAATATTATACTCATTGCGTTTAGCAGACACTTACTATGTTGCATGATATTAATAATAAAAATAATAATATTAGCCCTGTAATATTACTGTCCCACTGCTGGGCACGGGCCTCCTCTACTAATGAGAGGGGTTAGGCCTTAGTCTACCACGCTGGCCAAATGCGAGTTGGCAGACTTCACATACCTTCGAAATTCCTGTGAAGAAATTCTCAGGTTGCAGGTTTCCTCGCGATGTTTTCCTTCACCGTTATAGCAAGCGATATTTCACAATGAAAATACACTTAACATAGAAAAGTCAGAGGTGTATGCTCCATTTTGGGGTTGGTTTCGAACCTCCGACACTTGTCTCGGCAGTCCATACCATTCCCAACTGAGCTATCGCTGCTTTTTTGCATTGCTTGCATGATATTATTCAAGTAGAAATCCATTTTTGTACTTTAAAGAGACATAAAATATAATAAAGGTGTTAAATCTTCTGTGTATATATAAAAGGAGAAACTGACTGATGTATCCACAGCCGAAACATATGGAACTAGGAACTTATTTTTACACATGGTTTCCTTTTATAACGACTAGCACTAAGAATGGATTCTTGGAAATTAATCTCCTAAGGAAGTGAAAATGGAAATACGAGGGGCCTAGCCGCGGGGAAAAACTAGTGTAAAATAAATCAACATTTTAGACCGCAAATGTGCTCTTTCAGTATATTTTAATATTTTTGCTAATGAAGGACAATGTTCACTTAATCCTTCAATTAACAGCTGGTGTTATTTAAGTTAATTAAAAGGAATGTTATACAGTGATTAACTTTTAAAATATAATCACGATAAATTATTTAAACACAAAGAAATAATACAATTATCAACACTGTTTAAGAAGTTATTTTAGTTTAGAAAAAGGAGTTAAATGGATGTATAAAATCATTGTTATTTCAAATCCGCAATCACATTGTAGACTAAGTTTCCCGTTTAAAAATAATAGCTCCGAGTCGCTTTGCAGGTAAGAAAGTAAACAGTAACTAAAAAGGGTTACAGACTTATAGTACATGAACTATTAGGGATTGCTTCGGTACACAGGTCGTAATCATATTACTTTTGGCACATATATATTAATTTTGGGCTGGTTGCAGCTTCTATGGGCTGTGGGCTGTGAGGTCTCCGGTTCGAATCTCAAAGATTTTCCTGGGAGACTATCACGAGGATATTGACGTCACGAAGGCAATCAATTGTAAAAACTAAGCCGAATTGATTCTGCATAATGCTTAAAGTGTGTTACGCCAGCCTCATATTGGAGTGACAGGTGAAAGAACAGGAATATCACGGTTGAGGGGAGAGCCTTTTATAATTCTTAGTCTGAAATTGCTGTTTATCTATCACACTAATATTATAAAGGCGAACGTTTTGTACACTTCTTCACGCTCAAACGGCTGTTCAATTTTAATGAAATTTGGTATGTAGGTAGCTGATAAATGGATTAACACATAGGCTACTTTTTATCCCGAAAAATAAATTTTCACGTGAACGGAGTAGCAATAGCAATAGCTTTCAAAATTCGAACTTATAATTTACACATATTTATACTGTAGCTCTACTTCTGTACTATTAATACCTACAGACTGAACTAGTACCATTATTGTACTAGTTCCCGAGATTGGAGCGCTCTTTTAAATGGCCGAGTAAGAACTAAAGGGTTGCCGCCGGTGCCTTTATACCTTTATTTCCCCTGTCATTCCCCTGTTTTCCAGTTGTTGTGCAATTAAGTTCCACCTTTTTCTTGTTTTCTTCGAGTTACTTTCTTTTTCGCAAATGGGTACAGCAATCCAATAACTTTATCTGCGAGTTAAAGACTTGGTGTCATTGTGTGATTCTTTAGTAACATGTTGTATTATTTTAATGATAGTAATTTTTACAATAATACCTTATTGTTGTAAATTATGTATCATCATCACCATCATCTATGTTCAAGCAATTTTCGTCTTTTTACGAAGTTTTCCGAATAAGTTGTGATGATTGGCTATTTGGATCAACAGTCGATAAAGATCTGTAGAGTTACATAAACATGTAATATACCTTAAAATTTTGGATGCCAAAACGAATAAATGTTATTATTTCAATTTATCGACCTATTTCCCAGTTTGTTAGTCGTCATTAACTTTCACATAAAACGTAAATGTGTAAAAAGTTAGATGTCTCGTCAAACATAATCACAAGTTTAAAAACTTAACTGACCGACTTCCAATTTACCTATCGTGACCAAATTTATATCGGACCACCCTTGAAATAAGGTCTAACGAACCCAAACAGAATTTTGAAAATCGGTCCACATTTGGCGGAGATATCGCGTAACATACATAAAAAAATACCGACGAATCGAGGACCTCCTCCTTTTTGGGAAGTCGGTCGAAAACTGCATATGAAATGAGCCTAACATTGACTTTTAATTAAGAAATGTAACTTCAAAAGATGTACGTTTTTTGTATACAAGTAAATTGACTATTATTGTTTGAATCACGCGCTATCTAACAGCTCATTTACACAAGCAATATTTACTCTTATACTCGAAAACAAATTAAACACGAACATAAAGCTGTCAGTGAAGAAGACAAAATGAACCGTCAAGAGCAGACAACACTTCCCGACTCTATTAGATATGCAATAAATTATAAAAAATAAAATATGGAACAAACAAACAAATAACAAGATTACCCAGCGGGGGAAATAAATAATGTAGCTCAGGCTAAGAAACTTTTTAACGCTCTCTTAGAACTTTCCCTCGTGCTTAATTATATTTTCATTTATCTTCCCTTTCATCCATCCTGTCTGGTGAAACATTAGCAACTTTCAGGGTATCTAGCACGTATACCTTTCGATTACGAATTCGAATCGAGAGTAAGACACTCAATGCTCAATTTTCAAGCGTTAATGTCATAATCGTGGATTACTCGATTCGAATACGTGCTCGAAAATTACTCGTGCTACGGCCTCAGAACTTGGTCTACGGTAAACTAATTATTTTTATGAAATTTTCACTCACGGTATCAATTTGTGTCACACTTGTCAAGAAGGATATCGTAAGCCCATTAATCTTTATCAATGTATATTTTATGAGGAAAACAGCACTTAATTGGATATTCTTTTTTGCTCCTCCTGTTTTTATAGTCATAAGATTATTAAGCAGAATTTACACCAAGCCAACCGAATAAATACATAAGATTGGCTATTTACTTAGACTTTTTTGAGTTTTATTCCTAATGCAGTTTTATAGAAGATACGAGCAAACGATCAATCAGGTGGATCACCTGATAATATAGATTGGTAATATAAGGGAGACGGGGCGCGGGTTTTGGCCTATGGGAAATCTGTGAGCTGCCATTGTCACAATGGACAATGTCATAGAATCGTTCAAGTCGGATACATGCTGTAGACTTATGTGTCTATGGTGTGGTTCTACCACATTCCCTCAGAAAGTATTAACTAGTAGGGAGCCAGTCGTCAAAAATAAAGTCTATGTTGAAAAAATATGTTACGTCAACCCTATACTGATTTCTTAAGTTTACGCGAATGTTATACATTGAAATAAAACTATTTTTACGGATTCTATCACAATTTGGTTTTTAATTTTTAATTTTTATTCCTGACGTTTCGAAGAAGGCTTTGCAGTCTTCGTGGTCACGGGTCGGACTGGTTAAATTAAAAATTAAAAACCAAATCGTGATAGAATCCGTAAAAATAGTTTTATTTCAACGTCAACCCTATGTTAGAGTGAAATAAGGATAGGTAGAAAAGTATACCTACCACTCAAACGTTTGACTTTAGTATCGCCATTTGTATATCTTACTAAACAAAACACAATTAATTAAGTGAAGACGCTTTGCCGAGTTCAATCAGCCACTAAAACGCTAATCAAGGGATTCTCAAAAGAAACGATTACATTTCCTTTCCGAAGCGTGGAGATACACCTTATCGCGAAAATCCAGAGGGGGCGGAATTGTCTGTCGAATTGAAACTGACGCGAGCTGAGCACCTGGCTCCTTTCGGCGAAATTAAAAAAGTTTCACCTACAACGCAACTTGGTAGGTCTCGTTCATTTAAATGCTAAGGGATTCTGTTAGTATTCATTGCGAGTTTTGTCATTCAGAGAAAAGTTTTGCTTTTTACCAGTCCCAGTCCGCATCGGTATTTGCATTTTACGGGATTTTTTCACGGTCATCGAGGACAATATTCCAGAAGGGTATGCAATATAATATAACATTATGCAAAAGTTGCTATTATAACAACATCACTAGAGTTACGAGAGCTGTAAAGTAAAAACTTCGCAACAAAATATTTCAAAGAATATTTTTCTTAACATTTTGTTTCTCTCAAAGGGTGAAGTCCCACATTTTCGTTATTTGTTGTTAATGCAAAGTTATAATGTTCTTGATAAATCGTGATATTTACTCCATTATCATAAGCTGAGGGTTTGAGCTAGCTGCCTGCATTCCCTGCACTCACATGTGGGGTAAGATTAAACATAATTTTGCATTTGCATAACACATAGTGTTAAAACCTTCACACTTTATGTGCTCCACGTTCCAGCATCAGCCAGTGTATATCCGATTCTCTCGAGAGTCTTACTTACTTGATGGTTGGTTAGATCATATGATCATATGATTTCCAGTGGTCCAATTCCCTCCTTCTTCTTTCCCAATCCGTTTTCCCTCCCCTTCTGTTCCCTCCTTTTAGGCTGGCGACGCACCCATGATTCTTCTCGTGTCGTGGGTGTCTATGGGCGGTGGAGTTCACTTATCATCATGTGGCCCATCTGCTCGTTTGCCAATCTCTGCTATAAAAAAACAGGTATAGGGGTACATCCCTGTGCCTGCATCGGTCATTGCCTGCTTTGATTCTTTCCTCTTCAAAATGTGAAGAAGCATATGTCGGCATGATTCTGGCGACCACCGATAAACCTTGTTTGTCGGTGGTCTCTGGTTTTTTGGACTGCACTGCGCATACCATCAGGTGTAGTATAGTGCACATTGCCGTGCTCGGATAAAAAAAAATAATATCCATGATAGTACCTTGAAACAAGATATTTAATCAACTTTGGATCTGGAGGTAAGTATTGAGAGCACTGTTTTAAAAAACCATACTTTACATTATACTTGATAACTTCTTTAACCATTGGTAAATTGACATTCATACTTTCGACATCGTGAAATCAAATTATGTTATAACAAACCTTAATTACAACGAGGGTAAATTCACCATGAAGAGCAAGTTTAATTACGGCATTCATTAGTGTCCACGATTTCATAATTATTACGAAACCTACGGCATTGTAAAATATTATATTAGTTTAATATTATATTAATGGCGATTTCATTGCTTTTAGCGTATTGCGCTTCGATGCAAATCTGTTAAGCTTGAGGATTCACGTGCTCACGACCATCAATAGCTGATTGCGGCTTGAAATTAATTTATATATGTAGTTATAATAAAAGTCGCAGGAAGTCGCTGAATGCAGGCCGCTTCCAACAGGTCGATCTATAAATATTTGGGGAAGGCCAATGTCCAGTATTGGACATGCTGTGGCTGATGACGACGATTTACTTACAAATTTGAGTAGGATTTATTTCATTTTAGTTTTTGATCGCAGCTTCACCCGCATCAATGTTCGCTTCTGGCTTTCCCGGGATAAAATTTATACATCTAAACCTTCCTCATGAATCACCCCATTCTATTTGTGAAAAACGTGTAAAATCCATTCGTTAGTTTTTAAGTTTATCGCGTTCACACACACGACAGAACGGGGTGAGGAAGCCCCGAGCGGTAGCATAGCAATAAACAGCATGCGTTCCTTAAAAGAATGTAAAAGGAATTGTCTTATTTGCATGAGATAAACTTATGAGTACAAGATTGAATGCTCTATACATCAATATAATATACCCTAGATGCACAGTTCTTTGCAAATATCCTCCTGAAAAGCGGTCTAAGAAATAAAACAAAGAAAAAGATCACAAGTTCTAATTAAATCAACACAAATATAACCCTATGCACGTGTTATAAAGTAGCTTTTTAAACGAAATGAGCAAGCGTTCTTAAATTTGAATTTTGAAATTTAGAATTCCATCGACGTCCGACTGTATGCAAAACGAGTGCTTAAGCACTTCTTTGCTGTCCCATTTTCCGAATGTCAACTGTGCACCTAGGTAAATAATATATCGATGGCTCTATATCATAAATTGATGAACACATTTCTCAATTTTTTAAAGGGTAGAAAGTGTTGTATATTATATCACTTTACATGGAGTTGCAAGCGCAAAATTTAAAGCACTTAATGTGACGTAAAACGCTTTGTTTTTGATTTCACAATGAAATATTAACTTTTGGCAGGGCAAATATATACGCATAATGTATGTTTAAAATTCATAAAATAAACGTTATTAACATCATAACAAAATTTTGAGATAAAGAAAACAATGTAGACAAGAGTAACAAACAAGTTTATTGTGTAAACGGTGCCTTTATTATAATCATTTGTTTAGACTTAGTGAAACGCGTGTTTGAGTTAAACCGAATAATTTGCGGCGAATTTAGGCTTGCTGTAAACATTTCGAACACAGTGTTTGGGGATTTAATACGAAACCTAGTAATTGTATAGCAATTATTTTAACCCTAATTGGGATGAATTTGATATGCCATTTACAAGGTTATGGCACAAAGCTAAGCTATTCAGCATTGATGTAATTTTAAAACAAGATTTTTGTATGTAAAAAGTTGCTTTAAATTTAGATGTGTGATGTGATCTGAGTGTTCATAATACGGGTCTGAGTTTAGTAAGTGATAGTGGACTAAGAGCGGGAAAAGCACCATCCACTTTGCATCATTTCGCTAGTTAGGACTATGCCCATTGACCGAGTCCAAACGAGTCGTAAAGACACCGTATGGACGTCAGGTGGACGCTGAGCAGATGTCGGAATTGCCTATGCTGATTGCTGATGATGGTACTTATATTCTTTGAACCAAAATTCTAATATCGATGATGACGTTACCACAACTTATATGAACTTATTAATTTATAACTTTATAGTAGCTTTGATTTATTTTGAATAAATTGTTCGAGCCGTTAAATTCGCATTAACCCTGACCTTATAGCCAGAGCATCTCATATGCTTGACTTTGATTTCGATATTGTCGACATTTTTGTAGAAAACGTAATTAATATAATGACAGTTTGACCGACGTTATTCCAATTAAAAATTAAATTATTTGGGAAATGTCTACAGCAATAGCCTATCTATTACACTTGGGACACTTTACGAATCCAAGGGCGGACAGCTCTGACGTTCGTGTATACCCCAGGCCTGTTGGGTCGAGCACAGCCGTAGCCATATGATACGATTCCCCATTGAGTGCCGTCGTGTACTGCTGGACCACCGGAATCACCCTGGAATTATAACGGGATACAATATCCAATACATAGAATCTTTATCACATATGTACATAAGGTTTGTCGCGTGAGAAATTAATTGATTTCAATCTTACTAAAAAACGAACGAATTGAGTAACCCCCCCCCCCCCTTCTTTCAAAATCAGTTAAAAAGGTAAAAACGGCTTTAACATTTTAATCTATTGATGAATCTATTTATATATATGTATGTTACGTGATATCTTGATACGTGGCGCAGCGGGCTAGTAGCCGGCTGTGAAGCGAGAGGCCGCGGGTTCGATTCCTTCATTGAGACAAATGTTTGTGTGGTCCACAGATATTTGTTTCAAGTCTGGATTTTGTGAGATCGAAAGTCTCTCATAGTTTCTGACATCCACGATACTGGTTATATCTAGTGTGGGGTCAGGACTAGATGAGACTGTTGAGTGTATTTATTTATTTATTATTTATATCCCGCAAATGTGGACCGCTTTTCAAGATTTTTTTGTGTTCTATAAAACTTACTCCAACTGTAGTCCCATATACTATGTTTGGTTAAGATGTAATTCCTCATCAGGTTTTGCAGTCGGTTTTGTAGATTGTAAACTATTTATTTTATATTAGTCATGACTATTCTAGGCAACTATATTCAGAACTATATGTCATTTACATATTTTGGTCAGAGGTTTTTATATAAAAGAATATTCGAGCTCGGAATTTTCATCCCGTTCACTATTGCTAACAATAGTTTTAGAGAAGTATGAGTGCGCATTATTTTTGCTTATCCCATTCCCTTTGGGAAAAACCGGTGTTAAATTACTTAATAATCCCACATGGTGTGTTTGATTCAACATTTTTGTAACGTGTCAAATTAAAACGATTTGATATAAGCAGAAAATTAAGACATGTTTTAAATATTAGGACGAGGCTCAAATCGAAACGTCAGTCTGCTCTTTAAGATTGATGGTACGAACCTGGCACGAATCCTTGCCTCCTTCAACAGGACCAGCGCAGAACATCCGTTTGGTAATATCGCCAACCAACTGCCTACATTCGCTCATGCTGTGTGTCAGAACTTCAACAGCCATCAAAGTAGTAGTTGTAGGGCTGCCTTCCTGTTATTAGAAATATAAAAGCCAGCAAATTCAATACATCAAAAACAATAGCCAATTGTGATGTATAAACAATATACGCACAACAACTGAATGAATGAAAGAACCAGCTCTTAATTCAAAAAAGAATAACATCACTTTTCTTTTAACCTACCCTTACCACTCCAAAGTGGTGGCGCGTCATACTTTTTCAAGAAAGTATTTGGCTTAGATTTTACTACCGGCTGCCTGTCTGACGTCAACTCCTCCTTAGGATGCTCCAGTCAAATTGTGTTAGAAAAACTGCGAACGACCTCGGATTCGAACCCAAGACTAGCCGGTTCACAGACCACTAGACCAAAGAGGCGACATCACACGATTTTCATAAATAACGAATATAAATAATACTAAGTTCAGATAGTCTCTGGAAACCTCAGGGTTCCTGCTAATCAGCAGCATGTAGACGCGCTGCAGGCGAGTTTTGGAAACTAGTTACTTCATCATCATCGCTGTGTACGTGTTATGATAGCGCTGCAGCAGACCAATTGATATCGCTGACAGGTTGAAATGAGATGCTGCGAGTTCGAGTCCCGTACGATACTTTTGTGATATATAAATATGTATCTTATATGTGGGCCGCAAAATTCTCAGATTTCGTGACAACGAATATGTGTGTGACTTGTAGGAATTGTGGTATAAAAATGGTTATTGTGTTTTATGATATAAAAATGGTTAACGATGTCAATGTGGTGCTACTTGGTTCGAATGCTCCTCGAATTGTGTTTTCTATCAACATAATGACTTACGCTAGTAGCTCCCCATCCCGTGATTAGAAGAGTCTCGTTGGCCGGCACATCATCACTGCTTTGTTCTGGTAAATCTACTCTCCTTGCATTTGTGCCATCAAGAGCCATATCTTTGTTAAGAGTAATCATTCCCACATCGAAGTCTTTGGTGCGAGCATTGTATTTCGGATGTTGGCGCAGTCGTCTTGTGACGTATACAGTGCCTCCGCTATCAGACATTGTACTTCCGATCCTCACGAACACTCTTTGCATCCTATTTAACATGTTTAATCAACAATCATATCATTACTTTTACTTTTTGATTTAACGACAAGATAACGGACCGGCTTTAAAATTGATTCAATCGTAACCAAATTTTATATGGGACTTTTTGAAATAAGCTTTATCAAACACAAAAATATTTTTGAAAATCGTTCTACATTTAGCGGAGATCTAAAATACAAACGAATTAAGGACCTTCAACTTTTTTAAGTCTGTCGAAAATTACTTCGCTTTCTTTCTAAGATATACCGCCGAATGCTCATATACTTAAGGTCGCCTTGTGTCGTTTAAGGCCGCCTTATCTGTCAAAATTGTATGGCGAAAAACAATGTAAGAAGCCATTAAAGTTGAGCAGCGTTCCAATATTCGGGTGTTAGTGCAAATTGTTAATTGATGAAGTTTACGTCAAGAAGAGCAACTATTTACTATAATATAATTAAAAGCGATTACACTTATTTATATGCAAAATAGTTCGCTATAATTGACTACCTTCAGCCTTAATTTTGCTACTATTTACAATAGCTGCGACCACACCACTCATGGATAACTTTAACTCAACCAAGTTAAACAAAGATGACCAGAAATATCGATAGAAAAATATTCGCATAGATTTAGAATCCCTTGAATCTCAGGATTTGTCTCTTGATCTTACCCTTCAAGGCAATGAGCAGCCGTCAATATGTGGCGTTTGCTGATGATGGATCCCCCACACTGGTAGTAATCGTTCCCCCTCTGCAGTAACAGGTACGCTTGGTACGGAACAGACTGGATTGTGGTGTTGTACCCCCCCACTATCCGCCCTTCTCCAGATCTGTTCTCACGGCCATGTTTTTTGCTCCAGGCATCTGAAAGTAAAATACATTGGGACATTTCAATTACAATTACGATGCCCTATGTGACCATAACTATGGACGCGTAACGAGGTTACGTTGCATTAATTTCATAAAATGTATTCTTTATGCCATTCTCTTTGAGTCTATATTTCTTTAACGCGATGAGATGCTCTACACATTCTTTTTAGATTTAGGTATAGAGGACCAAATCCCTGATGGTCCTACCAACTTTACATTTGTGCTACGGGATTCTTTGTATATTTCGAAAATACAAATACCAAAGCAGTGTGTATGATTAAGCAGATCTGACTACAGTTCGATTTATATGTTTTTTCTTTTTGGTGACTGATAGGTCCCGGATGGCTGGGTATGCATGATATATTCGTAGTAAATAAATTATAAATATTTCCGAAGCTTTAGGATTTGTTAGGTTTAGGTATTCTATGTATGACATTATGCATCATTTGTAAAAAAAAAACAAAATCAAATTAGCGCAATGCTATACGTAGAGTAAAAGTGTTCGTTATTCCTTATATTGAAAACAAAACAATTTGATCCTCCATTAAATACTAAAAGAAAAGAAATGTAAAGTTCCTTGAACTCTACTCTTTTGTTGTTTTAATTAGTGGAAAACAATTTATTATGTAGCTTATTTAAAAATTCCCTAATGAAAGGTACAAGATACTAAGAGAACGGAAGCCTCGGGGGTTATTAATCTTTTTAATCTCGCAAGGGAAACAGTTCGTTTATTTATTTAGTGGATGTTCCCACGGGTTTTGCCGCGTGAGTGAATAGATATTTTTTTCTTATTTCTCCATATTTTACTATGTCTCTCCTTTAAGAGAATTCGTTCGAGTATTTTGGTATATACTGCATACTGTTGATTTCTGAGCATTGAACTCGATTCGAATACCTGCTCGAAAGGTATTCGTGCTACAGATCTTAATGAATATACTAACAACGTTAAGCAACATATAGTTGATTGTAATGCAGCCGGGAGGACCTGGATCCGATTTCCCGGTCAGGCGAGTGTTATTCTTACATTTTCCCGGGACTGAATCAGACAGACCAGGGACGTCAGGCAGGTAGCCGGTCGTAAAAACTAAGCCGAATCGTTTCTGCAACATACTCGTAAAAATGTATTGCGCCGACCCCACGTTTAAGTGGAGTAAGGGCAGGTAGAAAGATGCAATCCAGATTGTATATGACATTTAAGATTTGTATGAAATAAATCATTCTATACTGACTGCCTCGGTGGCGTAGTGGTATTTCGGTACGACTACGGTTCTGAGGTCGCGGGTTCGATCCCTGGGTCGGGCAAAGTGATATTGGATTTTTCCATATCAGCCCGGAGTCTGGAATTTGTGCCCGATATGGCGATAGGCTCGCCCCCTATCACATCTGGGACGGAACTAAGCACGGCGAAATGTGGGTGTTCTAGTTCGCTAGTGCGCCTCTGCCTACCCCTTCGGGGATACAGGCGTGAGCTTATGTTTTTTTATGTTATGTTTTAAATCATTCTATAATAATTTCTGCGGCCTGAGCAGGAACATTTCTGACAACCGTAAATGTATTTCAGCTCGACGCGCGTCTATGAAATTTGTATGAAATATTAACCAAACGTCATCAGTGTGCAGCGAACTCGAATACATTTACATTTACATTAGTTTTTCGTGCTCGGGCTACTGATCCAATTCAGAAGCGAAGCTAAAAATACAAGTTTATTTCAGTGCAGTTATAAAAATATAATTGAATTTAACAAAGCGGTTTTTGTATAACGACCTAACAAAGAAGTGAGTGACTAAATTCTAAAGATGGTCAATTCTCGTTTTATTGCTTTCTAGTAACCTTGACAGTTTTTGCGTTATCAGTTGCAATATTTTTGTAGATAATTTCGCATTTAAAAGAAGCATTTAGAGCATAAATATTGTAATTAGTGATGCTGTTAGCTAAATTGTTATCTAAGAATCGAATAACAGTTCGGGAGATCCTAAGGCTGAGATCTATAGAGCGAACTTTGACTAAGTCTTAGTCAAAGAAACAAACTCAGTGAGGATTTGGAATTTTTAAATTTTAAATTCGCTAATAGATCTCAGCCTAAGAGTAAATAGATATTGAAATAAAACTATTTTTATGGATTCTATCACGATTTGGTTTTAATTTTTATGCCTGAACTTTCGAAAGCTTTGCAGCTTTCGTGGTCACGGGTCAGACTAAGGTGTCATTTGTCCAAAGGCCCTATTATGAGTTTTGCCAGTTTGCAACAACGTTTATTTTACGTAGCTCTGATTAACAGCAGGGTTACCACGACCTCTTAGGCTCAATTGCACCACTATTATTAACCTAGAGTTAGTCCTAACCGCAAGTTAAGTTATATGTCATTCATACATTTTCTGTCAATTTAGCTTGCGGTTAGGACTAACTCTAGGTTAATAATAGTGGTGCAATTGAGCCTTATAGCAGTATTATTATAATCGTTCTTCATTTGTTTTGTATGGTAATCGGTACAAGTAAAATTATAATAATACTGCTATAAGAGGTGATGGTAACCCCCCAGCGCTTCTTGCGAAAAATACAATAAACTAAAATAAATGTATAGAGAAAAGAAAAATCACTTTCCTTTTTTACAATGTAGCTGCAGATTGGTAGTGCCGTACAAAAAAATCTAAAGTCAGTTAGTTTCACATGTATTGTAGGTACACATAGTGTAAATAAGCTCACGTCTGTATCAACGAAGGGGTAGGTAGAGACATACTAGAGCATCCACGTTTGTGCAAAGCTTATTTTCGGCCGACTTCCAAAAGGAGGAGGTCCTCAATTCGTCTGTATTTTTTTTATGTATGTTACGCGATATCTCCGCCAAACGTGGACCGCTTTTTAAAATTATTTTTGTGTTCGATAGAGCTTATTTCAAGGGTGGTCCCATATAATATCTCGTGGTCCCATTTGGTTACGATCGTATTTGAAGTCGGTCTGTTAAGTTTTTAAACTTGTGATTATTTTCTCCATGTTATTTGAAGTCCATCGCTACACCGAGCACAAGTATAAACTCAGACAACTCATGCGTGATTTTTGGTTATAAAAATCATGAACACAAGTTACTATTAAAGACTTTGAACTGGATTTGAACCCAAATCTTCACGGTTCGTGGTCTATTTACACTACCACTAGACAAAAGTCATTAAATATAAGGTAACTTTCTTTCTACCTGCCCTTATCCCACCTTAATGTGGGGTCGGCGCAACACACTTTTTCAAGCATGTTGCAGAAATGATTTGGCTAAGTTTTTACGACCGACTGCCTGCCTGACGTCAACCCCCTCTGAGGGGTCCAGTCCCGGGCAAATTAAATTAGAAAATTCGCTTATCACATTAAAATAAATATACCCAATAGTCACAGTCAACACAGTCCTGATACCACACTAGGTATAAACTGTATCGTATCAGAAACTACGAGATACTTTCGGTCTCACAACACCCAGAACCGAAACAAATATCTATGGGCCACACAAACATTTTTCTCGGTGCGGGGATCGAACCCGCGACCTCTCACTTCACAGTCGGCTACGCACCCGCTGCGCCACGGAGGCCTATTACGATACAACGATAGTGAGGCATTAATACAATTTTGAAACAATATTTGATGATACACTGACTAAATAAAACCTAGATTCATACCTGAGTATCATTACTATGCAGTACGAGTCTGACGCCCGAATGGTCAAACGCTACTCAACTTTAACGGCTTCTTAAATTGATTTTTGCCATACAATTTTTACAGGTAAGGCGGCCTTAAAAGACATAAGGCGACCTTAAGTGTATGAATATTCGGCCGTAAAAGTCACACTGAAAATGATACAAAATTCCACAAAATAGTTCTAGTACAAATGAGAATTACCTTTACTGCAAACGGCACAACAAACCAAAAAATAAACTAATAACTTGTCCATGACTTTTCAATACTGAGTTTGCAGTGAAAATATGTTCAATGCCTAATCTTTAAATACTTTTCTGAATGATAATTTAGAGACGTAATCGGCCTTTATCTGACCTATTGTGTATAATTGGGGCAGTTAAAGATAATATTCTAGCGAAAATTATCACTTTGCAATTACCTCACATATTTCCTTGGTTTTATTTATTTCAATGCAGATGTTACTAGGACGCAGTCTTAAAATGTTGTTGGAAAATAAATATTTTTAATAAAATTTATACCAAAGTAGTCTGAGTCCGAATAAAATTAGTCACTGTAGTTAAAGGGTAAGTCGCAGAATTTTGTATTTTTTTTTAAATGAAACTAGTTTTATCAACCAAATCGCGATAAAATCCGTAAAAACTAGTGTTATTTCAATGAATAACATTCGCGTAAACCTAAGAAATCATTTTGTAATTTTTGTACGTACAATTTTAAAGTAACGTTTTTGCCTTCAAGCCTCCATGATTCTGCCGACCAGATAACTAATCCATAGATATGTAAACTATCATAGGTCAACGTTATTGAGACAACCTCCGTGGCGCAGCGAACGAGTGTGAAGCCAGCTGTGAAGCGAGAGGCCGCGGATTCGATTCCCGCACCAAAACAAGTGTTTGTGTGGCTCACAGATATTCATTTCGGGTCTGGGTGTTGTGACGTGAGACCGTAAGTCTCTCGTAGTTCCTGATACCCTCGACAAAAGACTCGTATCTTACAGTGGGGTCAGGAATATGTAAGTGACTGTCGTGTGTTAATTATTTACTTATTATTTTTAAGACCTTACAGGACCTTTATAGTGGTACATAAAATACCAAAATTCTACTTGTTCATATTAAAATAGTCCTTAAAGTATGGACCATAATGTGATTAAATACTACAGCCGCTGTCTACCTTATTTATAGTCGTTATCAATCTCAAACTCTGAGTGGCTTCTTTGGTCTAGTGGCAGCATATATGGACTGTGGACCGAGAGGCCCTGGGGTCGATTCCCAGGTCGGGCAAACAAATTCTCATTTAATTTGGCCGGGACTGGATCCCTCAGAAGGGGTTGACGTCAGGCAGGCAGCCGGTCGTAAAAACTAAGCCAAATCTATTCTGCAACATGCATGAAAAAGTGTGTGGCGCCAACCCCACATGAAGGTGGAATAAGGGCAGGTAGAAAGAAAGATCAATCTAAAAATCAATATTTAAAGTCTTATCAAAATAAGGATAAATCTAGGATAAAGACCTTATTACACTGACAACTTACTGCTTCTATGAGGAATAAAATATGGTATGGCAATTGGCCAATGTATATTATGGATATTTTCAATTCATACGGAAATACATAATCTACCTCAAGATTTAATTTAAAAAAAAAGAACAAAGGAAAACAAAAACACACTTTAATATGAACGGAACATTCGTAAAACAAACTTTTATTTTATTTCTATGTTATTTTTAGATGACACGTGAAAATAAAAAAATACACCTTTTCAAAAGACATGAATTTATCACAATATTCTCACAAAAATATATTGTATGGTGACAAAAACAATTTGAACAAAAAATATATGCGATTGAAAAAATAAAATTCCGTTGCATTTTTACCTATGCAGCGTTAGAATCTGCAACTATGAATAGAGTTTCAAACACACGTGGAAAAAGTTCAGAGGAAACGTTTCTAAACCATATTTTACATAATTTTTTTACAAAGAGACCGTAGGTCGCATTCATTAATCTAAGTTAAAAAATATGTTGCCTTCTGATTAATTCACATATAAACTAAAAGTTAAAATAATGTTGCAAGTTATTTTGTTATTTATAATACATAACATAAGCTCATGCCTGTATCCCCGAAGGGGTAAGCAGAGGCGCACTAGTGTACTAGAACTCCCACATTTCGCCAAACTTAGTTTCGTCCTAGATGTGATAGGGTGCGAGCTTATCGCCATACCCGACTCGGGGATCGAACCCTAGACCTCAGAACGAAAGCCGTACCGCGCACGAAATTCCACTACGCCACCGAGGCAATCAATCAATTTAATATTTTAGGAGTATCATTATGTAAAGATGACTAAACAATTCAAAACAACTACTGATAATGAAATATCCGGAACCAATCAATATTTTTATGCATATAAAAAACAACTTGATAAAATATTGTATCATACACAACAGGTTTATTTGTATCAATAATTACTGTCATTAAAACATTTAATGTTATGTCAATCAACAACACAAAAAGCAACAGCTATTAAAATTCGACAGCGGACGTGTACTCCGTTTAGTGAATGGTTACTGGTGGAAGCTGGAAGCGGAATTCCTCTGCTTGTAATTATTATGAATTTATTAATTTTGATTACGCGGTTGCTTGAAGGCTAGCAAACAATGCTCGTCAAAATAGTTATGAATAGAAATAATATCATTCGAAGTGCATGTGTATTTAACAACGCATGATTGAGGTTGAAAAAATAAAACGGGACTGTCCTATGGCAGCTATCAGCCAGTTTTAATATTTCTTCTCCTATTTCGATCTTATTTAAATGCAACCAGCAATGCGTCTTCTTAATCCAGTGGCAGCATATATGGGCTATGAACCGGGACGCCCTGGCTTCCATTCCCGGATCCAGCCAAAGGGAGGTTAACATCAGGCAGACAGCCGATTGTCAAAAGTAAGCCAAATCCTTTCGACGACATATTTGAAGAAGTGTCTTGCGCCGATAGCGTCACATTGGTGGTGTAAGGGCAGGTAGAAAGAAACTGTTAATATGTATTTGTAATTTACATAACAGTTATAGTGGAATGATTTCTTATGTCTACGCGAATGTTATTCATTGAAATGAAACTAGTTTTTACGGATTTTATCCCGATTTGTTTGGTATTTAAACTTGCTAAAAATAAAATAAATACCAAGCAAATCGCGATAAAATCCGTAAAAACTATACTGATTTCTTAAGTTTACGCGAATGTTATACATTGAAATATAACTATTTTCATATTACTTCGAAACGTCGGGAATAACAATTAAAAACCAAATCGTGATAGAATCCGCAAAAATAGTTTTATTTCAATCCGTAAAAACTAGTTTCATTTCAAAATTATACTGGAATCGATAGACTCCTTCCATTTTTTAAATAAATTAAAAGTAATCAAAACATGAGTCCAGACTTTCTAGCTTGAATTATTAATTAAAATTCAGGTGCTACAATAGAATAATAAAATATTTTCTCTGCCATTATACGCTCGCGTACCCTCGGAAAAAATGTCTTCCCCACACCCTGGTCACTTATATTAGATACGATCAATATTGGTACATATTTATGACACCAAGTGATAAAGTTTCAGTACGGCAAGTCTGGGAATTCGAAGCTGTCCTTATAACGAGATTAATCAAATAGAAATACAAAGACATATCTGACTACCAACTGGACGATAAGCTATTTGTTTTATTGAAATAGCTATGGCCGAGCCATTCAGTTTAACTAAAATAGGCCAGTGGATTCCTACGGAAACTAAACCACCGCAACAATATTAATTACCAAAGACAAGATTAATGAATATCAGAACAAATGATACGTGCGAGGATAATTAATGTAAATAGCATTGAAATTCCTTTCTTTCCGTACGTTGGATAATGTAAATACTTTTGCGGAAATAAATAAATAAAATAATTGCAATTGTTAAGTGGATGAAAATAAGTGTATATGCTCACGCGTGTATATGTAGGAAGTGTAGGCAGAGTTGAACTGGAGAACTACTTGTAGAACAACCACATTTCGCTGTTTTCCGTCCCAGATATGATGGGGGGAAAGACTATCGCCATATCGGGCACAAATTCCAGACTGGGCTGATATGGAAAAATCCAGTATCACTTTGCCCGATCCCCGGATTGAACCCGAGACCTCAAGACGGTAGTCGTACCGAAATAGAACCAGGTCACCAAGGCAGCCTTGTCATGTATGATATCTGAGTTAAATAACCTGTAGCCCAAGCACGAAAAACTAATGTAAATGTAAATGTATTAGAGTTCGCTGCGCACTGATGACGTTTGGTTAATATTTCATACAAATTTCATAGACGCGCATCGAGTTTGAATACATTTACGGTTGTCAGAAATTTTCCTGCTCAGGCCACTGATTATTAATGCTCTTAGCAAGATGTCTCAATCGTTTTTTGTCGTGCATTCACAATAATAATGTCCTAAAAACAGTAATTACATCCAACAGATGGATCTTCATCACGAATTAGATGTCAAATGTCACGAAAGTTCATAAAGTAACAATTACATTAAAATAATTTTGTCACGTACATAGGTGAACACGAGGCGTGCCGGAGGTCGGCCATTGTGAAATTCACGTATGAAATTACTGTGAAACCGTGGAACAATTTGCATAATTTCATAGGTTAAGAAACGGCTTGTTGACAGCTTCGAATAATGGACCACCAACCTCCAAATTATAAACTGTAACATTGGTTGCCACATTCGATATTTCACACCTGTTTCATATTTCCATTATGATATTGAAGTGTAAAGGTAAAATAAAGAAACTGACACGGATCGAAACAATGCTTCGTTGAAAAAAGGTAACTGGATAGAAAACCGTATATATTACCACACAGACTGCCTCGGTGGCGTGGTGGTATTTCGGTACGACTACGGTTCTGAGGTCTCGGGTTCGATCCCCGGGTCGGGCAAAGTGATATTGGATTTTTCCATATCAGCCCGGAGTCTGGAATTCGTGCCCGATATGGCGATAGGCTCGCCCCCTATCACACCTGGGACGGAACTAAGCTCGGCGAAATGTGGGTGTTCTAGTTCGCTAGTGGGCCTCTGCCTACCCCTTCGGGGATACAGGCGTGAGCTTATGTTATGTTATATATTACTATCACAACTTGACCACATTGTTGTAACACATCATGACAGAAATAAAACTATTTTCGACCGACTTCCAAAAAGGAGGAGGTCCTCAATTCGTCTGTATTTTAATGTATGTTACGCGATATCTCCGCCAAATGTGGACCGATTTTCAAATTTTTTGTGTTCGACAGTTTGTTTCAAGGATGGCCATAAATTTGGTCAAGATCGAATTTGAAGTCGGTCTGTTAAGTTTTTAAACTTGTGATTATTTTATGCCCGATGTTTCGTGATAGAATCCGTAAAAATAGTTTTATTTCAATGAATAACATTCGCGTAAACCTAAGAAATCATTACATCATGACATGATACCTGTCCCTTAAATAATACACGTACCTAAACATAAATTGCTGCAGATATATATTAAGTAACCCTTATTCAGAATAAACGGAAGTTCTAAATTCGTCTGCATTTTGTGCATATTTTTATATCATCAGATTTGTTAGGTGATGGTTATAAAGCTACGGCTTGATACTTCAAATCCCCAAAAGGATAGATAGGTAGACGTGAACCAGAGAACTAGAACACTCACATTTCGCCGAGCTCATTTCCGTCCCAAATGTGATAGGGGGAGCCTATCCCCATATCGGGCACAAATCCCAGACTCCGTACTGATACTTTATAGAAAAACCCAATGTCACTTTGCCGACCCGGGAATCAAACCCGAGACCTCAGAACGGTAGTCATACCGCGCAGGCAATACAACTAAGCCACCGAAGCAGTTGCATATTCGTAGTGTCAAGTAAAAGTTATGTATTGATTTTTTTCTTTACTGTTATTACTTTAGCTGTACATGAAGAAACTGGGAGTAAATGAGTCATTCAATAAATAGAAACGCGTCTAAGGACTTCCTTATAAAAAACACGTAAATAACACGTTGAACGGAAAGGTGACTATCGTACCAAAATTGTTTTAATTGGCGACAAGAGGATATCGTCTAACGATGTCTTACTCGACACAAAGGAATGTTGTTCAGTGAGCCGTTATCGATAATATTCAGCAGAATGTGCGAGTAATTACGTCAGTACTTATTGAAGAAAAAGTAATTGATTTACACGTGGATTTTTATTCTCAGTTTCTGATCGACTGCGTCGGTCGCGTAATACTACTGTCTTGAGATTTCGGTTTTGTTCCCGGAGTAATGTAATATTGTACAGCGGCCTGAGCAGGAAAATTTCTGGCAACCGTAAATGTATTCGAACTCGATGCGCGTCTATGAAATTTGTATGAAATATTAACCAAACGTCATCAGTGCGCAGCGAACTCGAATACATATACATTTACATTAGTTTTTCGTGCTCGGGCTACTGATTTCTTAAGTTTACGCGAATGTTAGACATTGAAATAAAACAATTTTTACGGATTCTATCACGATTTGGTTTTTAATTATTATTCCCGACGTTTCGAAGGCTTTGCAGTCTTCGTGGTCACGGGTCGGACTGAGTCTGATAGTTTTATTTCAATAATGTAATATTGTATTTTTCTGTCCTTTTCTCGATACTGACCGACTTCCCACTATCAAGGCTGAAAGAAGGCGAACAAAACTGTACCTGTTCCGTTCACACAAACAAAATTTTGCTGATGTGGGAATGAAACAGGCATGATTCGTTCGCCTTCTTTCGGCCCGGTGTGTACGCGCCATAATGAGCTTGGTGAAAACTGGACATGCTAGTTGCGCTGTTGCCCACCCCTCTGAAGATGACTGTGGGGAACAGCCCTGTGCATGACCTCTTATTCCAAGTCTTTATTTATTTATTTAAAACACTTTATACATAATATGATATGTACAGGCGGACTTAATGCCTGAGGCATTCTTTACCAGTCAACCTTTGGGTGGTGCAGAGAATATACAAGGCAGGTGTATAAATTGATATAGGAGAGGAGAGGTGAAAGACATTATAAATATAAAACAATACATATTTATACATACAAGCATACATACATATACACACATATAATACATATATATAAATATATATATATACATACATATGATAGATAATAAATATTACACACATAAATCATTATGTTATAATATACACATAACAGTACGATAACATAACAAAACATAACTAGTGACATTACTCTGCATCTCCGCCACGAAGCAGTTGACGAACTCTGTTTTTAAAAGCCAGGCGATTAGTACACGACCTAATTTCGAGTGGGAGAGAGTTCCAGAGAAGGATCGATTGGATGGCAAAAGAAGAATGGATAAAGTCTGAAGTATGAGAGGGACACTTGAGAAGAAGATTACTTGAAGAACGGAGATTTCTTACTTGGTTACTACTAAGGTATTGAATGTGGGAAGATAAGTAAGAAGATAAGTACTTTATTCCATTTTTTAAGCTGATAACATACCTTTTATTTCGTGTCTACGAACAGAGACCATGCTTATAGACAGAGATCCGGCTGTAAGATCTACGATCATAAAGTATGTACTTAAAATCTAATTTCTATTAAAATAATATTAATTAAAAATACTCACGGGCAAATATTGATTGACATCCTGGCAAAAATAGATTCCCCCATTTATAATTGTCCATAAAAAATATATTTTGACTGCATACATGATGAACGTAGTGATCTTGCAGTCGGATCTCAGCCTATTACCATTAGGTAACTCGTTTTTGGCCAGCAGGGTATAAAAAGATAATCATGGAAATAATTCGTCGGAAATACATTGGAGACTTGAAATCTGTGTGTACTATAGCCTCGTATACGCAATGTGTTAATCGACGCAGTCTTCTGTTAACGTTTCCTTTCGTTGCCCGTGGGCAGGAAGCGTGCTTCCTTTACCAAATCCGATCTTCCACTAAATAGTCATGTAGAACATGTTATATGTATTAGGGATGTTTATTATTATATCGACGTGTACTTTCACACATATATACACTCTCATCTCTGCATTCCATGGGGTAGGCAGAGACTATTATGCGCCACAAGCTAACTAACACACTTTTGTTTTATATTTATTTTCCGTTATTTAAAATAATAATGTCTGGTGTAAAACATGCAAATTCAAAACGAATCTTACTCATTTTATAAACGTGAAAGTGTGTAAGTATGTATGTGTGTACTGTGTATATAAATATTTGTTCCTAAACGTAAAAACGACTAAATTGATTTTGATGAAAATTTACAGTTACATAGACTATAACATCAGAATAACACATGGGCTACTTTTTATCCCGGAAAAAAATATACTGGAAAATAAAATTTAATAATTTACTGTACACACAAAAGATACCTGCCAAGATCTATGTACCTAAACTGAACCCTAAGGGTACTCATAATTTTTATTTAAAAAAAGTCAAAAAAGCTAAATTATACTAAAAACAATAAAACATTGGTACTTTATAAAATATTAACATTTCTTATTTCTATAGCTATACCTCCTTTATAGAGATCAAGTTGACTGGTGAAAGGATGAAGGATAATGGAAGGCATTTCCTCTTAATCTTTCCATTCGCCTATTGCTCTCTTAGTGAACTATTATTAAATTCCTAGCGAGCCCGGTTGCTTTTCGTCTCGCAATATTTTTCATTATAAATCTGTAGACTGAATTTGGTTCCAGGCATTAGCCTAGTATTATGATTAATTTTAGCTGACTAGCAAGCATAATGAGGTTTCTTCTAGAATTAAATCTTGTTATTCTTTCAGGTATTTTACCTCTTTTAAACTTTTAAGTCAATTAAGAAATTCATTAAAAAATACCCCAATGTCACGACCCTCTGAGGAGTTGGTTTCAAACTAAGAGCAGTATCTTGAATTACATATACATATGTTCATTGTAACCATATGCACAATAAGAAGTGACATTAATAACATACATATTTAAATAAGCTCACGCCTGCATCACCGAAGGGGTAGGCAGAAGCGCACTAGCGAACTGGAACACCCACATTTCGCCGAGCTTAGTTCCGTCCCAGATGTGATAGGGGGCGAGCCTATCGCCATATCGGGCACAAATTCAGGAAGGTAGTCGTGCCAAAATACAACCACGCCACCGAGGCAGTCATGACATTAATAAATAATAAATAAATAACATACAACAGCCAAACACATACCTACTCCTGACTTCACACTAAGACATGAGTTTTGTGTCGTGGGTATCAGGAATTACTAGATTTTCAGTCTCACTATACACAGACCTGAAACAAATATCCGTGGGCCACGCTTACGTATGTCTCGATTCGAGAATCAAACCCGCAGCCTTTCTTATTCACAGATTATTCAATGTATTAGCAAACTCCACGTCATGTTTAGGGATGTCGTTTTTCATTTAGTCATGTTCTTTTGCTTAATTATATATTGCAAAAAAGAAATGAATATAATAATTACCTTTCGCCGCCACCGCAGTCGGAAGGAAAAAAATAATTAATTGGCCCAACTTCACAATAAATATTAGGTAATTTAATTAGTTTAACTCGTCTGGCAACAAAAAGTATTTCCGTGTGACGCGACGAGCTCCTGAAACTCCTTTGTAACGGAACAAAAACGGTCACGTAATTAAATTAAATTTATTTCCCAATTGTCCCAAATCCGTTTTGCTATTTTTAATTGAATTGCTGGTTTGATAACTAGTTCTCAAATAGTTTTGAATGTTAGATGTCTTAGTAAATGAAGAAGTTTTTGTAAAAAGGAGAAACAGATATTGGCAATCGAGTAAATGGGTCACTATTTTGCAAGAGTGGTTCCGGCTGAAGGCTGCCTCTCACCTAAGGAACCCCGGGGCCGTCCTTAAAGCGCCGAAGAGGACCAGCGCGAGGTTTTTAATCGGTATTACCGACTGTCGGACGGTGTAGGGTGTACATAATGCTAGGGACTCGGACTCTGGGCCTAGTGTCGCCCGGACTCCGGGATGTTTTCCATCTATCCCGGGCATTATGACACTGGGTCGTAAGACCGGTGACTCTCAAGAAATTGCTGTTTTTTACATAATAAAAATATCAACATTTTCTTATAGAATAACCAAAAAATTCTAATAACTGACATATGTACATGTGACAAACTAGTGGTAGAGCATGAATGAAAACCGACGTAAAGTGGCAGCTTGCTGTCGCGTTTCGTTCGGTGAGTGAGATTTCCGGTGGCCCATTTCCCCATTCCCTTTCCCAATCCCCTTCCCTCCCCATCCATTCCCTCCTTTTAGGTTGGTAACGCACCCATTATTCTTTTTGTGTCTTGGGTGTCTATGGGAGGTGGAGATCACTTACCCTCAGGTGACCCATCTGCTCGTTTGCCGATCTCTGCTATAAAAAAAAAACATGACTACATGAACATATTTCATGTCCGATTATGTTCTTTTTTATGTTCCCTCTACCCCTCATTATTTTTACACCTGCCATGTACATTTCTGCTTCACCCTAAGGTTGACTGGCAGAAAATGCTTTTAGCATTAAGCCCGCCTTTATACCATCGTGTATAGAAACTGTAAAATAAATAACTACCAAGAATACCTTAACTTGTAAAAGTTTTTGAAAGTCGGTACGAAATTAAACATAATTGTATTTCAAACTAATGTCCAACCCGAATTGGACCCATTTGTACCAATCAATTAATTTTAACTGTTACTCATAAAGTTTCAAATAGCAATTGCCCTTGAAGTTCTATGACAACCTTACCTTAATGTCATTTGTTATAGGCAATTTTTCGCCGTAAAATAACGGCTTTAAATTATTATATTCTTTCAATTATCAATGGGATTTGTGACGTTATTTTTATCTAATATGACAAAGACTACACTACGATGATCGGCGGAAAGGTACACATAAATTATAATATTATAGTCAATATCGATCGATCATAGAAGGACGACGAGTAATGCATGCGGCCGGTTGTAAACACTAAGCCGAAAGATTTCTGCAATATGGTCAAACTCAACTTCAAAAGTGTGTGCGCTGACACCAAGCTTATTGAAAGAACGTATTATCACGAGGCTTGTGACATGACATACATACATCCCTATGTCTGCATCGATCATCCAGCTGACGCAAGCCTCTCAATTTGCTTCTTCCCTCTTTAAGGTGGGAAGAAGCATAAATAGGCCGGCATGATTCTGATGATCAACGATAACCCCATTGTTTGTCGATGGTCACTGGTTTTATGGACAGCACTGCACATTAGATGTAGTGTAGTCACTTTGCTGGGCTCAGATAAAAAAATCAATTACGCATATTTCTATCTTTCTTTCTTACTTCTTCTACTTGCCCTTATTCCACCTTAATGTGGAGTCGACGCAACACGCTTTTTTTAAGCATGTTGCAGAATAGATTTGGCTTAGTTTTTACGACCGGCTGCCTGCCTGACGTCACCCCTCTGAGAGTTCCAGTTCTGGGCAAATTAAATGAAAGTCGAAAAATAAAAGTCGATTTGCCCGACCTGGGAATCGAACCCAGGACCTCCCGGTCCACAGACCATACATATTGCCCCTAGACCAAGGAGGTGAATTATAATTGAAAAATATAATCATGAATACATTTCACGATTAAATGAAGCCCAGCCGCGTTCCAGCAATTGAGGGCCTTTTATTGTCAATGTTTTTCCAACTCCATTCGAGAGTATCACGGCACAACATTGAAATGCCGCCGCGTACGACCTGTTTGGGGATATTTTTTAGATTTTATTATTCATGCCTTTTTGTTTGTACATTCAGCGCAATCCCCAGCTCATTTGCTCGCCCATTATTTCGGAAAAAACACGCTCCGCTTGACTGAGCCTAAAAGCTTTTTGTCTCAAAGGCGCAAACATTAAACTGGGTTTACAATACATATTCCAGCTATCTCGTAGGAACAAAAACATGAAATAATTAACGCGGTTTCAAAACCAAGGACTGCGGTAATTAGTTATTGTGATACACAAAAAGTTGGAACCCCATTTGTTTCCCGCTTACTTATCTAAACGAATTTTGTATGCAAATGATCGTACATTTTTGTCCATTAATGAACAGTTTGTGTTTGAGGGGATTTTGGAGGTTAGCAATGATGAAGGTTAGCAGCAGGGTTACCACCACCTCTTATAGCAGTATTATAATCGTTCTTCCTTTGTTTTGTATGGGAATCGGTACAAGCAAAATTATAATAAAACTGCTATAAGAGATGGTAATAACCCCCTAGAACTCTAAAGGCAGTGCATATAGGTTGTCGTTCTGGAGTTCTATTCGCACAAAACGGTTTTTCTAACACTATTTGCCCGGGATTGATCCGGCAGGCGGCACGGGCGTAAAGAAAAAGAAGGACACCATGTCGCCTATAGTTAAACGGACGCCACAGAGAAGAGCCATGCACACAAACGCGCCTGTACAATAGTGCTCTACGCACACACACGCAATTACGTGTCGATAGATCGAATGGGCCGAAAACCCTGTTTCACTTTCAATATTCCTAACACAACGAATTCCTATAAAAATTAGATAAATATTCACGCTCGGGCTGCTGAGGTTCAGTCAACTAAGAACAAATGGACCCTGTTGTGCAGAAATGAGCCAACCCACAAAATATTATTTACTTCAATATACCTCTAGTCTATTAATGGTTTAGATCATGTTGGCATCAATATTTTTTTTGTGGGTTTGCACATTTCTGCACAATACAGTCCAAATTAGACTTCGGTATCCCACATAGTTACAAGTGTGTGTTTCCTAACTTCGCATACTTAACTTTATTGTTTTGTTGACCGGCTTGCATATTTAAACAAATGTATGAAACAAAGACAAGTTTTAGCATAAGATTTGTGGAAACTAGTCTGCCTGCTATGTCGAGCTACCGCGCCTAACTTTGTGATTACATCAAACATTTAGGCAGTTTAGGCAGACGGTGCCAGCTATCTAGATTACTGACAGTAATAAAGTACCTACAACGGCTTATCAAACTTTGGTATGTACTGAGTTGTAGAACCTCGCTGTAGACAGTAACGTCTACAACACGGATGGGCCAGCTCGTCCAGTTCGATATCACTGTCTCACAGAAAACTGATGTAAGTGGCAGCTCGCTGTTTCGATACCTTTGATAAGTGAAAATTCCGGTGGCCCAATACTCCTTCCCCAGTTCCTTTTCCCCTACTTTAAGATTAGCTACGAATCTACGGCTTTTTTCCCTTCTCGGGCTATCTATGGGCGGTGGAAATCACTTACCATCATGTGACTCATCTATTTGCTAGTCTCTTTTATAAAAAATCGTGATCCGATCCTTCCGAACCCAAAGCATCCCGATTTACAGCTTACATGCCGCCACTAGACCAAGGAGGCGTCCAACTATTACCTTCCAATTAGCTTGCGTACTTTATGTGTATTATTTCTATGGCCGCAGCGGCGCACCATCGGTTCTGTCATAACTTCATTCATTTGTTATGGCGAGGTAAAAGTTGACAACTCCGAAGAGACTTTGTTTAATTAATTTAGAATTAATCATCGCTATAGCCGTTGTTTTCGTCAAGCTTAAATAGAATTCAAGGATTTGATAAATGACAACGCAAAGTTACAGTAAACAAGATTACGAAAAGTTTATTATTCAAACATTTAAAAACCTTTTTGTTTATCAAAACATGCACAAAAATAAAAAGTTCAAGTCTATTTATGTTTGAATTTTTCAATTTGAACATATCTAGCAGTGAAAAAAACATTGCAATGCATGTGCTATAATATGTATAACCATCTTCCACCTTCATACGCTGAGTTGGGCCGTTTTTGTGACATGCACGTAATAAAAATGTTATTTTTATTTTATTTTTAGTCTAATTAATAGTTGTATGTGCTTTTACGAAAAATATTTCTTTCTTTCTTTCACCTTCTCTTATTATACCCTAATGCAGGGTCGACGCGATACACGTTTTTAGGCATTTCGCAGAGATTTTCATTTTCAATCAACTTGTTTTTTGATACCAACTGCCTGCTTGGCGTCTACCCTCTATGGCGATTCCAATCCCGAGCAAATCGCGAATCTTATTATCCTATAACCCCTACACGCTACCAGCCAGTAAACCAAGGAGGCGAAAAAGGCTATCTATCTCAGTTTTTATGACTGCCTGCCTGACGTCAATCCCCCTGAAAGATTCAGTTCCGGACAAATCAAATTAGAAAAATAACACGAACCTATACATGCTGCCACTAGACTTACATAGTTACATACTTACATAGTTTAAAATATATTTTTATGAGTGGTAGAGCCACGCTGTAGACAGTAACGTCTACAGCACGAATGGGCCGGCTCGACCGGTTGGATACCACTGTCTCACAGGAAACCGACGTAAAGTGGCAGCTTGCTGTCGCGTTTCGTTCGGTGAGTGAGATTTCCGGTGGCCCATTCCCCCCCCTCTTTCCCAATCCCTCCCCTTCCATGTCCTCTTTTTAGGTTGGCAACGCACCCATGATTCTTATTGTGTCTCGGGTGTCTATGGGCGGTGGAGATCACTTACCATCAGGTGACCCATCTGTTTGTTTGCCAGTCTCTGCTATAAAAAAATATATATATATACTTGACAAATTGCAAAACCTAAACACGAGGCCACACCGTCAAACGAGCGGTCTCGTAACATAAATCCATTTGTTTCACATATCCTTAATGGGTTACGGTGCCGACACGAGTGATTAAACAGCTACATAATAGAACTCCAGGGTCTCGTATCGCGTACGGCAGTTGCTAATGCATGAATGTGGACACAGTCTTGCAATGTCAGACTTAAATGAAGAGGGTCTCGATTTATCGATATTTTTTTATTTATATCGATATCTCCGGAAAATGAGGACGGATTGTAAGTAGCGTAACTTTTGACACTCAATTCGATTTCAACTACGATTCGATTACATTTAGGCTGAGATCTATACAGCGAATTTCGACTAAGTCTAACGAAGACGACTTCGACTAAGTCTAACGAAGACGACTTCGACTAAGTCTAACCTGAGTCCTCAGGATAGTACCGAGGCAATGTTAGTTAGTAGATATATATTTGTCTAATTTATCTAAGACGGAACCTAACGTGTAAAGTTGTATCTAATATTATTATGTCGTAGTTTGACACTAACCTAACACGATTTATTTAAAAAAATATAGAGGTAATATAATATTAATAGCCCTGTAATATTACTGTCCCACTGCTGGGCACGGGCCTCCTCTACTAATGAGAGGGGTTAGGCTTTAGTTATAGCAAGCGATATTTCACAATGAAAACACACTTAACATAGAAAAGTCAGAGGTGTATGCTCGTTTTTGGGGTTGGTCTCGAACCTCCGACACTCGTTTCGGCTTCCGTGCCATTCCCACCTGAGCTATCGCTGCTTTAATTTAAATAACACTATAATAATTTGTATTTATGTCTTCATACTGTTAATTCCATAAATAAATAAATACACCCAACAGACACACATAGTCCTGACCCCACACTAAGATCGAACCTTGTGTCGTGGGTATCAGGAACTACGAGAGACTTTCGGTCTCACAACACCCAGACCCGAAACAAATATCTGTAGACCACACAGACATTTGTCTCGGTGCGGGAATCGAACCCGCGACCTCACGTTTCACAGCCGGCTACTCGTCCGCTGCGCCACGGAGGCTGTCCATTCCATTATTCCATAGTAAAGTATATCCATCTGTTAACACATATTTACGTAAATATAGCACTAGGAACTAAACCAGCTTCCTATCGGAGAAGGCTGCACCTTTCAAAGCCGACCGGACCTTACGAAATGCCTCGATCTTAGAAATCACTGGTCACGCTCTTTAATAACCCATTCAGAAATAACAGACCATAGTTCACCGGTTTATACCATTACAATAAAACAAAATGGTGTTTGTGAAATGAATCTTGTTACTATGTACTCTAAATAAAATATTGTACAATCATTAATTCAGCGTATATTTTCGACCAACTTCCAAAAAGAAGAAGGTCCTTAATTCGTCTGTATTTTTTAAGTATGTTACGTGTTATCTCCGCCAAATGTAGACCGATTTTCAAAATTATTTTTGTATTCCATAGAGCTTATTTCAACGGTGGTCGCATATAAATTGGCGCTCCCACTCGATGTCAGGGCGTCCACCAGCACCTTGCTGGTCAGTTTTAAGTTCAAAGTACAAAAACTCCTGGCTGATAGGATATCAGAATCTCAATTTTAACCGATTCGCATTATTTATTTATGTATGTATATTTTATATCTATTTATATGTAGTTTATAAAGTGTTATATTTTACGACATATTTATTTAAGTATTTTATTATATTAAAGTATGCATGGCTGTATTAATTTTCAGCTTCCGTCTTATTTATTTACCTCTATTTATATTTTATGTACACCCACATCGTTTTATCTCTGCACCACCCTCAGGTAGACTGGTAGAAAATGCCTTTGGCATTAAGTCCACCTTTATACAAGTTTGTACATAAAGTTTAAATAAATAAAAATAAAAAATTTAGTCCCGATCGAATTTGAAGTCGCTCTGTTAAGTTTTCGGAAATCGTTTCATTGATCATAGTAACAAAGTGTATGATTAATGTAAGGAATTGACTGTAATAATGGACTGTTTTTTGGTCTATTAAGTACTCAGATTTAGGAAATCAGGCGTGAAACTCTTTCATAAAGCATGTATTGTTTGTCACCTTTCACTGTATCCTGTTGTAAAATACAAATACCCTTGAAAAACACAAAAAGGCGGTAAACTTTACCCTTTTTTGCGAAGCCCAAGTCTTAATTTGACAGCCTTCGTAGCGCAGTGGGTGAGTAGCCGGCGGTGTAGCGAGATCGCGGGTTCGATATCGACAGCGAGATAAATGTTTGTTTGGCCTGCATATATTTATTTCGAGTCTGTGTGTTGCGAGACAGAAAGTATCTCATCGTTCCTGATACTCAAGATACGGGTTATATCTAGTACGGGGTCAGGACTAGGTGTGTGACTGTTAGATGTATTTTATTTAATTACTAGTAATTTCTAAGAACGATCTAATCTAAAGATCTCGGGTGATCCGAGGTTTATCCGGTATTCTTCTTTCTTTATTTCTACGTGCCCTTATGCCACCTTAATGTGAGGTCGGCAGAACACACTTTTTCAATCCTATTTCAGAAAAGATTTGGCCTAGTTTTTACGTCCGGCTGCCTGCCTGACGTCATCTCCCTCTGGGGGATCCGATATTCTATGAGTACATATAATTTATACTTGATTTAAGGTCGAAGAGATTGATTATTCGTGTCTCTATACATAGATATATTAATAGACTGCCTCGGTGGCGTGGTGGTATTTCGGTACGACTACGGTTCTGAGGTCTAGGGTTCGATCCCCGGGTCGGGCAAAGTGATATTGGATTTTTCCATATCAGCTCGGAGTCTGGAATTTGTGACCGATATGGCGATAGGCTCGCCCCCTATCACATCTGGGACAGAACTAAGCTCGGCGAAATGTGGGTGTTCTAGTTCGCTAGTGCGCCTCTGCCTACCCCTTCGGGGATACAGGCGTGAGCTTATGTTATGTTATGTTATTAATAGCTTGAGATTTTATACTTAATTTTACAACATCACACCAAATACAATCTTTGTAAAGCTCGCGAAATCTTTCTTGTAACTTGCTCTTATTTTGCTAAATGGCTATAGATGATAATATTAGTATCTACAGAGGTTACAACCTTTTAATAATCCATAAATCTCTATTTTATAACAAATTTACTACTTTATATAAAGTTCTTGATACAAATTACCAATTTACCTTTACGTGCCAACAATGTAAAAGCGATTGGCCTGCGTAAGCCCTTTTAATATTGATAAGAAGACTAATAATATGTACTAGATTATATAATGATATTGCTTTAATGTAAATTAACGTAACATACTTAAGCTCCAGCCTGTATCCCCGAAGGGGTAGGCAGAAGCGCACTAGCTAACTAGAACGCCCACATTTCGCCGAGCTCGGTTTCGTCCCAGATGTTATAGGAGGCGAGCTTATCGCCATATCGGGCACTTTCAGACTCCGGCCTGATATGGAAAAATCCAATAACACTTTGCCCGACCCGGGAATCGAATCCGAGACCTCAGGACGGTAGTCGTACCGAAATACAACCACGCCACCGAGTCAGTCACGCCACTGACGTAAGTGAGCCCTTTAATATTTTTTTATAATATTGAGTGAATTAAGACCACAACGAATGGTTTAACCAATTCTCATAACTTGAGCTGTAGTGAAAATTAAAGTTACGTATTAAATTCGGCTTCAAGTGTGACGGTGCAATCGTAATAGTAAAGGTACTTTTGGCTAATAACAAACCGCAATAATCCCAATGATAAAGAGTTTATCGCCCGAATGGTCAAACGCTACTCAACTTTAACGGCTTCTTACATCGATGTTTACCATACAATTTTGTCAGATTAAACGACATAAGGCGACCTTAAGTGTATGAACATTCGGCGGTATGTTCGTTAATCTATTTCGCAATTGTAATCAATTTTACGATCCCCGCTGATTTATAAGGTTGATTTATTTATTTAATTTTCCACCTATACTTTCACTCACATGTTTACAATCTTAAAAAATGAAAGCATGTAAAACAACAGTAACTTTAATTACGTTTTAATTTACATTCTTAATTGCCGGCGCCTATTATGTACGTTTATACAAGATATTACGCGGCTCACAAAAACATTAAAGACAGATTACAATACAAATCGAGTGAAAACTTTCATCTGGTCATACATTCGACAGTATATAGACGGGACAACAGCACGAAACTTGTGATCCAAAAGTTATGACCTCGTGGTCATAAGTCATTCAGTCATATTTGAAACATATGCGCGCAAGGTCACGCCAGCGTAATTATCTTACGCAGTAGTTCTAGAACATTAGGGTGTAAATTGTAATAAGCGCTCTCGCATTGACAGCCTCCGTGGCGCAGCGGGCGAGTAGCCGGTTGTGAAGCGAGAGGCCGCGGGTTCGATTCCCGCATTGAGATAAATGTTTGTGTGGCCCACAGATATTTGTTTAAAGTCTGGGTGTTTTGAGACCGAGAGTCTCCATAGTCTCTGACACTCACGATACAGGTTATACCTAGTGTGAGGACAGGACTAGGTGTGTCACTGTTGGGTGTATTTATTATTATTATTGTCATAAGTGGTAGATGGCGTTACTGTCGTTTGAGATCATTTTTTGTATGGAAACTTGCTTGATAGCCGCAATAATAAACCTCTTTCGTCTGGTACAATAGTAATTCATAAGCAATCAACGCTTTCGAGCGGTCCAATACTGCAACGAATCGATAAAGTGTCGAAACTATTCGAACAGTGAACTAAAATTGTAAAATATTGATCGATTTAAATAAATGGGGCACTTATGATATTTCCACACACGTTGGCAGGTTGTCGCAAGCGTTGCGATATGATGACAATATTCCTAACGCAGTTTGTCAGTGACGCTGTCATGTTATTATAGTCGATATCGATAATGAAGTCGAACAATTTAGTAGAGATAACTACATCGTTGAAAATATGAGTTTATCGATGCTATTTAAATTCTCTTCACAACTTTTGCAACTACGAACTAAGTTAACGACACTACTTTTATATAAGTAAATCATTATTTATATCCTTTTTCGCATTGGCTTTTCAGTACGTCTATTTAACTAATTTGGTTTCCCTCTAACATTAATTCATCTGGTATTGTAGGTGTTCATTAAGAGGACTTTTTTTATGCCATAAATATTATAAGAATAAATTTCTTTGGAAAAATTACTGCTCCTATCCCTGAGTTAACTGTAGACAAAATGAGTTCTTCATTTCATATAATAATAATAATACCAATAAGAAAGACTGCCTCGGTGGCGTGGTTGTATTTCGGTACGACTGCCGTCCTGAGGTCTCGGGTTCGATCCCCGGGTCGGGCAAAGTGATATTGAATTATTCCATATCAGCCCGGAGTCTGGATTTGTGCCCGATATGGCGATAGGCTCGTCCCCTATCACATCTGGGACGGAACTAAGCCCGGCGAAATGTGGGCGTTCTAGTTCGCTAGCGCGCCTCTGCCTACCCTTTTGGGGATACAGGCGTAAGCTTATGTATGTATGTATGTATGTAATACCAATAAAAATTATGCATCCCGATATTTTTGCTCCCCATGTGGGGTCAACGCAACCCACCATTTCAAGCATATTGCAGAATGGAAGCGGCTTAGTTTTTATAACTGGTTGCTTGTTTGACTACAACCAAGACCTGAGAATCGAACCTAGAGCCTTCTGGTTCACAGCTCATATACGCTGCCACTAGACCAAGGATGTGTATTATGTATGCATCCCCGAAGGGTTAGGAAAAGGCGACGGTGCACCCAAATTTATTTCGGACCTTTAATGCATTTTGTAATAGTGGGTCAACCTATCACCGTATAAGACATATATGCTTATCTCAAGAATCATTTGTGATTTTCCGATTTAAAAAACTAACACAAATTGTGATGAACCGACGTGGGATTTGAACCCAGGACTTTACGGTTTTCAGCCGACGGCCAATGATGCGATATAGTTTTAAAAGGGTATATATTTAAAAAAAACTCAGGATCCATTATTACCAAAGGCAGACCTTATAACAAATACTACGCCTTTAGTCCATTTACAAAATATATATTTTTGGCTAACTCTTATTCACCTCATAGTCACCTTTTGGTCATTAACACTCAGAACCGACATACATAAATTTTATTTAGATCTTGATAGTGTTTAAGACGTATTTAGGTCGTGGGATTAAAAATTATAAAGGTTTAATTAATATAACAATTTACATAAAAGGGATTAATTATTAGACACGAATTTTAAAAATACACGCAATTATAAAACACAGAATAAGGGCGACTTGCAGGGATTTCACTATAATCGCCATTTTATTAGTCCCCGACTTTGTCCTAAACTTGATTAAAATCAAATGTCATATTAGTTGTCCCGAATTCACTCGCAGCTCCCCAGTAAACCACGATGAATCTTGTAATAAACCCCATTTTGGAATCATTTCAGTTTAACGTCTTGCACGTCGTCGATTTACCCCTTATCTGGATTAAAATAAACGACAAAGTTAAATCATCGGGGCCGCCGGTTTAAATGGCTAATCGCGATTATTGAATGTCAAACAACATAACATTTTCATATTATTTCTTGTTGTTTTATGAAAATAATAATAATAATAACACTCAACAGTCACAAACATAGTCCTGACCCCACACTTGTGTCGTGGGTATCAGGAACTACGAGATACTTTCGGTCTCACAACACCCAGACTCGAAACAAATATCTGTAGGTCATACAAACATTTGTCTCGGTGCGGGGATCGAACCCGCGGCCTCTCGCTTATCGGATAGCCTTATCGGCTGTGTGGTCGTCTATCACATCTGGAACGGAACTAAGCTCGGCGAAATGTGGGTGTTCTAGTTCGCTAGTGCGCCTCTGCTTACCCCTTCGGGGATACAGGCGTGAGCTTATATTATGTTTTCTACCATGTCCTATGCCTACCATGTCATGTGCCTACTCCGCGATGTTCTCCTATTTTTAGGAGATAGGGGGTTACCACCACCTCTTATAGCAGTCTTATTATAATCTTACTTGTACCGATTCCCATACAAAACAAACGAAGAACGATTATAATAATACTGCTATAAGAGGTGGTGTTAACCCTGCAGTTGTTTACGAGATGATAAATTCCGCTTGAGCTAATAAAGTGCAAAGTTACTCCTAGTTACTCCTTAATAAATATAAATAACTAGCCTCATAGTATGTGTGTTCGTATTACATGTGAACATTTGGCGACTATTAACTTAAGAGAATCTATTGAAAAATCATATAAAACAAACTAGAATTCGTTTTATGCAAAATTTTTATGATAGATGTTTTGATACGGAACTTTAGATATGAATCTAATGGAACGTAAAGAATGAGTAGAAGTAATGAAATCGCGGATTAATAATCTACACTCGGATTTCTTAAATCGAACCAGAAATGTGTATGTGCAAGACAACTAATGGGACATTTGATTTAAATGACATTTAGGACTGAATCGTGTATTAATAAAACGGCGAATAGAGTAAGATGCAGTGTTGCAAAAGTGTAAAATTAAAACTCGTTAGATTTGGCATCTGAAAATCGGGAGATTTTTATACGGAATGAAACACAAGTAGTTTATGTTAATAATGCGTTAATTTATTTAATTATAATCAGTAAGTTACATATAATCATTTATAGTTTGATATATTGTACATTGATTAATCATTTTCGTCTTCTTACCACCTCTTACTACCTATTTTCGTGAACATTTTCTCATATTTATTAAAATTGTAACAACATTGATTGTTGTTTTCTATACATCATTTTGTGTGCAGAAGATCTACCATTGACAGAGTGGAAAGTTTAATCCGTTATTTTTGTGCGAGCTCTTCGTAACTAAGTTTTAACCTTGGATACTGACGCCGTGCAACGTAGTGAGACAATAATGTCTCACTTGGAAAGCCTTCACGCCGCGGCCGTGTACTGTCGTTCTATGTGTTATATTTCTATGACATGTGCATGCAATTCTATGAATGGACTATAATGAACGACTAAAGCAAGTATAAGTTATCCAATTTGGGAAACAACCCGAACGAAGTTATCTTCAGAGACATTTGACAGCCTCCGTAGCGCAGAGGGCGAGCAGCCGGCTATGAAGCGAGAGGCCGCGGGTTCGATCCCCGCACCGAGACAATTATTTGTATGACTCACAGACTCAACAAACATCTGTATATTTGTTCCGGGTCTGGGTGTTGTGAGACCGAAAGTATCTCGTAGTTCCTGATACCCACGACACCAGACTCGATCTTAGTGTCGGGTTAGGACTATGTATGTGACAGTTGGCCCGTTGGGTGTTATTTATTTATTTTCCCTTGTATACTCACCAGACAATAATAAACTCTATTATAAGGTATTTTAGTACAATTTGCTTTAATATACCGCGAAGTTGAATGGCCGTATTTTATTGTATGTAGTATTGTCGTATAGGCCGTATTGTATTGTATTACAGGTTTCTTTTAGTTTTGCCGTATTAATAATATTATGTTCCATTTTTTATAAGAATATTATTTTACATTAGTTGAAAATCCAAAAATTCGGCAGATAGGACTGCTACATCGGGACATCGTGAGCAATGACCAAAATCAGTAAATATCCCGATAAATCGGGAAATTTTGCAACGCGGGCAAGATGCCTACACTCTTCACTACTCCAAATTCATAAGTTCCGTTTCACAAAAAATATATAACCACAATCACAATTCCGCATAAAAAAATATTTTTTGCAATTTAAAATAAAATAAATCCCAACAATCACTCATTATTTACGTTCCGTAAATTTCATATTATTATCTATAGTGCCGTCTCGCAACATCTATCATCACAATTTCGCGTATAAAGAATTGTATTTTATTTTATATGATATTTCAATAGATTCTCTTGTGTCAATAGTTGGCAAATATTTAGTTTTAATTCAGTTTGAATACATGTAATATAAACACACATACGACGAGGCTGTATGTGGTTGCTTCCTTGGCCTAATTGATGAAAGGCATAATTGAAAAAAAATAATTAGTGTCAGTTGTCTGGATTACGACTTGTCAACTAGACATACGTATAATATTTCGCGATAAGGAATGGTCACTTTAGTTCGCGGCTCCTCAACGAACTAGTTCGTTCTTTTAGTTCACGTCTCGAACCAAAGAAAGGCTAAAAAAATATTATTTGCACGAATTTTAACCGACTTTAAAAAAGGAGGAGGTTATTAATTAATCGACTTCAAAAAAGGAGGAGGTGAATAAACCGACTTAAAAAAGAGGAGGTTAACAATTCGTTGGAATCTTTTTTTATGTATGTTCCCGGATTAATTATTTTTTATTCTTTCATAATATGCTGCTGTTTTTTTTTACTTGTACATACTTGGGGAATAGTGACGGCGTCTAAGGGACAACCCTTACCAAACGAACCCAACGATGACGGTGGCCTGCTTACACAGTAGGCCACCAACACCTTTAGGTTTAAGCCAACCTTATCTGCATGTGGTACACTTTTCTGAGTAACGGACTAGGTGCTGGCGAAACCTGGGTTCTTGCCTTGCAGGTTATGGGGGACAGACCAGGGACCAAATGTTTGCTATTAGATCCTTTTTGCGAGGCATGCATGTTGAAAGAAAAAGCTTCTGCATATCGCTTTCCTGGATCTGCAGAAGGCTTTTTACTTTGTGTCCCGACGGGTAGTCTGGTGGGCCCTAAGGTTCAAAGGGGTGCCAGAAGCTTATGTTGACGTTATCGAAGACATGTTCTTCCGATCAAAGTCTTTGATTCGGACTGCTTTTGGCGTCACCACACTCTTCCCGTTCACTATGGAGGTTCAGCAACCACCGTGGGTGTTCATGTACGCTGATGTCTAAGACAAACAGCGTCTAGGGGCCGCTTGAAAATGGCCGACTGAAAGGAAATGTGCTAAAGATCAAGTACATGAGTTGCGTAAACGTAGTATTTTATAAATGTTTTCAAATATTTTTTATCGAAGAAAGTAAAAGAAAATATTATGATGTGTTCCCATCTGTGAGACTAAAAAGTGCTGCGCACCGTATTTGAATATAGCTTAAAAAAGCACGATATTTCCCTAGTGGTTATTGACTACGTTACGAAAACAAGACCATCATTTGGCCAGTACTTCTGTGTATATGTACGATACGTGGTCTGTCAGCGTTATTTTAAGGAAATCCAGACGACCTCAAAAGCGCTGGCTGGACTTTTTAGAGAATGATATGAGAACCAATGGTCTTACTTTGGACGATACTCAAGACTTAGATTCTATCTAACTTATCAAACGAACTAAAGAACGAGAGATCTGGGAACTAGTTCGTTAATTTCTTCTGTGGGAGCTGTCCTCCGCACTGGTTCGTTCGCGAACTATATAAGTCTATTGTCAACAATGGTAATTTCTATAATAGAGGTATAATAAAATTTTATCAAGAAGTAACTTTGAAATTCGTTAACTTAAGTGAAATTTGTCATCTCGAAAACAACGCTCTCCTAGAAAATAGAATAACTAATGTACTTTGTAATAGAAGAACATTGCGGAGTGCGAGCGTGCACAAGAAAACAAGGTACTCGTTGATGGTGATGAACTAAGTGTGGAGTTGCGCCAGTTACAAGGCGTTTGTGATGCGTGTGCCGAAACCTATCCTGCACCGAGGTGCGACGAGACATTGAGGAAAACTTTTGACTGCAGTGCCGGGTCGGGCATGGTTGGTATACCACCGCTTCCAAGGACTAGTGCCACACGTGCGCACACAAATATCGTGCATAATAGTGAAGTGTTGTAATTATGTGGTTTTTCAAGAGATTATGTACATACAATGTTAGTTTGTAAGGTGTATGTATGGGTTATTGATAATTATATACTCTTCGTAAAAAAACTTGAGTTTTTATATATTTTACGAATTCATCATCCTTGTTTGATACCAAATCATGTTCAGTGTAAAAAACAAAGCCATTTTTATCATAGATTTTCATTAAACAACAAGAAATAATGTGAAAAGGTTATGTTTTTTGTGTTTAAATTCTTTGGTTGTTTGTCAATAAAATCAAGATTAGCGACTTTAAACCGGCGGCCATGCCCATTTAAGTTAAACGTTTATTTAAATCGAGATGAAGGGTAAAACCACGACGTGCAAGACGTTGAACTGAAATGATGCCAAAATGGAGTTTATTTTACGATTAAACGTCGTTTATCGCCTAACTGCAAGTCACCCTAACACTTTGCACGTTAATTATACTTAATGAAAGAATTAAAATTTTCACCGCACAGCACCAGTAATAAGCATTATTATCATCATACAATTTTACACTTAACTTTATGAAATAGCCTACTTTATCGATCATTGCGATATAATACTGTAGATGCCATAATGACGGGCAAAATACTGGTAATCACAGATTAGCGATACACCGTACCCTGTGCACAATATTTCTTTCACAATTCGAATGCAATGAGACGTCTAATTAAGATGTTTAGCTATATGAGACTCTCACGCTCCAATTATAATACTAGAACTCAATTAACATACGCTACACGAACACGAAAAATTGGCCCATATCAATTTTCCACATTAACCTTAAGCCCGCGCGTAGGGTTCGATATTCGATTTACGCGGCATGTTGCGCGCGCAGTTTTCGTCGTACTTTTAGGTGAGCGTGCGCGGGCGCTGGCACGCACTGGCTCTTCCGTTAAAGCCGCTCAGTGCTACCACGACACTGGCCGAGAACGAACTCAGTACCATCGAACAGTGAACAAGCGCCGAGCGCGTCGATACACCCTGTGAACTGTGAACTTTAAAGCTTGTGACTTACCCTTGTGACTGTGTTGTACTTGATATATCCACGGTAAGTACCACTTTGTTAAAAGCATGTATATAAACTTTCTTTAGAATACCGGCTGCGCTCTCTCCGGCGAAAGAAAGCGAAGATTAGTGTTGTGATTGATTTATTTATCATTTTCAACGTTATAAGACTGAGTTGCGGATAAATAGTTTACAATATTTTAATTAAATATAAATAATATGTAAAAAAATTACAACTGTGAAAAACTGTGTCAATCACGATGTAGTTTCCACTTAAGTAAGGAGCGCAAGGAAAAAACAGTCTAAAAGTCGAAAGCAGGCTATAATTAAAATAGCGAAACCAAACGATTCGTGATACTCTTGCATTACAATTTGAATATTGCAAATCAAATTATATTTTTTATTAGTATATCTGATGCTTAATCAGCGAATGAAAAAACATAATTAAGGCGTGTAAAAAATTGGGTTGCTCGCGTATTATCGATTGAAAAATCTAGAAAATGCTAACAAACCTTTTGAAATAGGATTGCATTGTAAATTAGCATGCCAGTAACAATAGATGCTCAGTGATTTTTTTCTTCGTCCATTTCATAATTTGCGATACGGTTTGTCCGAAATGTGTAACATCGTTGGCCCAGAACGATTGAAAACTATTGAAACCTTCGTAAAATTTCTCATTTGCTGTTGAAAAAATTCAATTTATAGAACAGTAAATTAGATGGAAAATAATGAAATAATTAAATAAATAAGTAAAATAGCTATTTTATCTTCGCTAATTAATAATTAAATTAAATAATAAGATATAATAGAAATGTCCTTTCATTGTATTTATTGAAAATTAAATTCGTGTATTTTAGGCAATATTTAAGTTGCCTATAATGCATTTAATTTTCTAGTATTTTAATTAAATTAATAATACCGCATATATTAACATTTAAAAAACTTTAGCATGACCAGTAGCGTTATATTGCTTATTAAAGTGCTCTACATTCTCAGTATAAAATATAATTATGTGCACATATTGCTTGATAAATTATTTAAAAAACATATAAATCAATTTGTTAAAATAATATCACCTGACGCCTTACATGCGAGTAAAAGAATGCGTAGTTTTCACTCGGTCTAAATATGCGATGTTACTCGCTAGCACGGATACCTGCGCCCGCGCCGATCGACGATCTTCACGACCTAGAAACAATACTCTCACTGTCGCGACGTCGGTCGCAAACGTACTAAAACATTTTGATCGCGTTATGCAACTGAACGCAATTATTTAATTTGCATTAAAACCTACGGACTGTGGTAACCCTTCAATAGCTAAACCGGTATCGGTCGTGATGGTGTATGCGGAATTACTTTATTGATCTTTTAACAAGTGTACATTTTTATACATCCTTTGTTTTTCATATAGGAATTTAATTGTTTATATATTTTTTTGTTTTGTAACGATAAACGTGATCAACAAGCATGAGCTATTATTTTTAAAGTGAAATATTGATTTATAAATAAACAATCATCAAATATTTGCAAAACGTAATACGGTGCACGAGCAGAATGAATTCATACGTTCAGTAAATTACTTCTAGTTATATTGTTAGTTAAAAAAACAAGTAAAAACCAACATTCTTACAACCTTAGTGGCATTGCAAATTGTTTAATTACACCGTATGCATATTTTATACACGAATTATTACAAAGGCCAGCTGCGAAGGTGAAAATAGTAATTGTTCGTGAATTTGTGTAATTTTAAACGCATACGTATTACAAAACATAATATAGAGCACTCGGTCTATGTTGTGCAAATTATAAAAAGAAATATTACTTAATTCTAACAAAATGTTTACAAAACTTTACAATTTTTCACACATTCCTTCCATTATTATCATTCTATATAAACACATTATCTGCTTAGAAGGCGTCAACTTACGTGACAAAATAAAATAAAAGAGCACTTCGCCGTGACCATGGATTCCATTCCAGAAACGCAAGCATTCTATATGGCCTTCCATAGCCTACTTTTTTATTTTGGACTACCAAGCGCTGTCCTCGACTATACAAATCATGGTTAGGAGGTCAGTATTACATAAATGTTATGTGTTAGTATACTTACGAAATGTTACAGTTTACATTTAAAAATCAAAACATTATAAAAATTTACACATAATAGTATTCAATTGATGAAATAAACATTAAAAAAGAGGGCATAACGAATCTGATTATAATAAACGTCCTAAACGTGAAGAAGCTTTTAGAGATGATGTTAGCAATTATATAACTCTAAATAAATAAGATCACCATTGACATAACATGTCAGTATTGAACTAGTGACGTCCTAGTTACGTTTTATCGAATATCTAGGAAATTCAAGCGTTAAATATTGTAATATTTGCAAACTTTCCCTCCAATAAAAAGTCTATTTATGTACAATTATCTACAAACATAAATGCAAACAATTCCATAATAAATAAACCAAAAATTACCTATACTAAGAATATATTAATGATTATTAAATTCATAAACCAAATTAAATCGATTCGTTAAATTTACATTTTAATCTTAATATAATTCAAATTCTACAAGGAAATATTCTATATCAAGAAACACCATTCAAATGTTTAGAGTTTAGCTGTGGCCGGCATGTGAAAGTCTCTCTGGTCATAACATATTCTCTACACGCGACCAGCACTATATGGGACCGGTAGAGCACGCGTAGCGGTTCTCTGACGCAACTAATTATACATAACGATTGTATAGACGAATCCGATGAACTATTCGACAATGCGAAGCGAAAGTCAGACGTAATACTTAACGTATACAATCGTTTTGACATCTCCGTTCACAGATCATTGAGATAATTTCTTTGAGTGTTAAATCCGGAACAATACACACAGCTCAATTACAACAACGTGCGGCAAATCTATGGCAATCTAGCATGAAGTATCTGAGGTAACTGGCCGCAATACGATCTATTCATCGATGTCACTAAGTATTATCGGTGTTGTGTATCTATATTATTCTTTGCAATTTTTTTAAATCTTTTGTTTTGGTGAGTTTTATGTAACTAAAAGCTTCAATTTTAAATAGTGTAAAAGCGCAATTAAAACCTGTAATATTTATTTTAATAAATCAACGCGTATCATATTCATCACAAACATATATCATAATAGTTTAGAAAATAAATATAAATTTGCATAAAATTATAATAAAGTATCAAGATGATTTGACCCTAAACGCTCAAACCTTGAAGCCATTTAACAATCAATTGGTAATGAATATTCATTCATATTTATAAAATATTTGTTTTATTATTTGCATGGTTCAATTTCGAATGAACCCGTTTTCTAGTTATGTAAATAAACAAGACCGACTCATTGAGAGTTCAAAATGAGAACAAATTGTGCCAATTTTTTTGTTCAATAAACTTGTCATTTTCAACATAAGTAGAGCAACATTGACAAATTGTGAACTCAGATCCATCGATAATCAATCTTCTATAAATCGTTTGAAATATCGGAATGAAAATCATTATAGACTGACGCTTATATCGGCAACTATTAAATGGTGAAATAAACTCTACATAGAAAACTAATCGCAATTCGGGAGACGCATGTGATTATTGAAACTGATACTCAAATAAAATTGTGACTGCCCGACCTTGGATTTGAACCTAAAACTTTGCGGTTTCACAGTCTAAGTCAGAAACATAATTCCAGATGTAATATCACCTCAGTACCACTATATAATTATAAGGGCTATTCTAAGTATAATTTGTTTTATCTAATCTAAGACACTAACTAACCTATCAGTCCCGTGACAAAATAATAAGCCTTTTTCTGTCATTAAATATTGTAAGAAATATATCATTACAAATAAATAAAAAAAAGTAAAAACCAATCACGAAGGAATCCGTAAAAACTATTTTTATTTCAATAAATTAACCATCTCTTCACATGTTGAAAAAAATTATGTATTAAATGATGATTGTGTTTATTTACGCGAATATTACACATAAAAAAAATACTTTTTTTTTAATTGTATCGCGAATTATTTTTATTTTAATATTACGAAGCAGATTATACCTTGAAAACTGAAAGCTTTTTAGGCAGTTTTAAGAAAACGTCTGGACCTAAAATAAAAAAAAAATCCTGCCAATATAGTTTTATTACCTCTACATTGTATTAGTTTATAAGAAATTTGTTGTTGACATTTTTTTAGAAGAGCAGCAGGAGTTACTTCGCCATTTTTCTCTACGAAGAGCCTTCCCTATTGGCGGTAGAGTTATATAATGCTATAAAAATAATTCAAGAATATTTCTAAAAAATAACCAATAGAGTCCATTTATATCGAATATTATATTTTGGCATGAAGCGCCTCGCGACTGCCTCGGTGGCGTGGTGATATATCGGTACCACTATGGTTCTGAGGTCTCAAGTTCGATCCCCGGGTAGGGCAAAGTGATATTGGTTTTTTCCATATCAGCCCGGAGTCTGGAATTTGTGCCCGATATGGCGATATTCTTGCCCCGTATCACATCTGGGACGGAACTAAGCTCGGCGAAATGTGGGTGTTCTAGTTCGCTAGTGCGCCTCTGCCTACCCCTTCGGGGATACAGACGTGAGCTTATGTTATGTTATGAAGCGCTCTAAAATGCTCCTAATTAAGCGCTATTTTTAATTAAGATTCCATTAAACTAATGTGTTTCCAGCACCAAATATTCTAATGAGTCCTTTTAACTTATCCGAGTGATAATGTTAATGCACTAATATCGTAATCCAATCACAAGAAATACACTAAAATGCTTAAACGTCCCTCGGTAAGTGCTAAACAAATCGCATCGCCTCCGAGAGTCAATGCACCCGTCGAAGTTCAGTGCTCCTAAGATATTCCCCTCACGTGTTGAACGCTAAAACTTGTGTATAACGAAAATGTATGTGACAGTCCACGTTTCGAACGAACAAATTTCGAATTTACCACAAAAATGTATTTGGGGAATTCACTTGCTTTCAAGAATCCTCACGTTTCGATCTTTGAATGCGGTTTAAAAATCGCGTTTTGTAGTCTTCTTGAAATGATAACGGTTAGTGCGTGGTGAGAAATTGAGTTTATGAAAACAATACCATTCCTTATATTGATTTAGGTCACTAAAGAGGCTCTAAGCGTGAGAGGAGTTAGGACTATGTATACTTATTATATTATATTCTCTAAAGCCTGGTTCCAATAAACAATCTCAGTTCGATTGTGCAGATAGATTACAAAAATTTGCCATTAATATCACAGTTTGAACATGACTCCGTCAAATGACTTGATTTGATTGGTTCATATTCGCGATCTATCTGCACTCTAAACTGGGATCGTTTATTGAAACCAACCGTAATATAGGTTCGTTACCATCGTTATTATTATTAACTTTTTCAATACTTTTCCTCTTTCCAAACACTTATTTTCTTTATGTAGAATTCCTTTAGTATTCTGGATAATCCTTTTACGTTAGATGCTGTAACAGACGAAATATTTTAGTTCAGATGCAGCAAGAGTAATGAAAATTTGAACTATCTTAAACGACAAATATACACCATGATAACTTCCAATAATTTCGACCGACTTCCACAAAAGGAGGAGGTCCTCAATTCGTCTGTTTTTTTTATGTATGTTACTCGATATCTCCGCCAAATGTGGACCGATTTTCAAAATTCTTTTTGTGTTCGATAGAGCTTATTTCAAGGGTGGTCCCATATAAATTTGGTAACGATCGGTAAATTGGAAGTCGGTCAGTTAACTTTTTAAACTTGTGATTGTTCGCTTTTATTAAATAAGGAAGAGCTTCCTTAGTGTCAAATTGCACGACAATGCCTCATATACTTCAGTTTTCATTCGAATTAAACTCTCCATTTAAATGGGGTTGTTATCAATCTGGAGACAATGAGGCAAGTATATACGCAAACGCAAGCAACCAAGGTTGAATATGGCATCGAATTATTTAATGTCATATGCAAACTCACAGTAAATTGTAGAGCTTACTGCAGTACGTGCGTGGTATCATAACTCTGGGAAAATGATGATGACCTCCGAAGTTGACATTACACTTTCATATTAAATAACAAGAGACAATGAGCGTTTTATTATATCGGCCCTGGTTACTTAAATAATTTTCCTATAAGTGTACCTCCCACTGTTACATATTACACCCGTTATGATTGTTTATCGTGCCAATGAATGGATGACTGACAATAACAATTTCTCATTTTTATCTCAGGTTTTATGAATAAAATTGAAATTTGTATAAGCCTGCCCTTTATTACTTAGGGAGAGTGGGCGAGGCTATATATAGAACGATGCAAATCTTCTTATTCTTCAGCCTCTCTCAACCATTTTGGTGTAGGCCTCCCTCATCAACTTCCAATTTTCGCGGCTGTGTATCCAATTCGAACCGGCGAAGACTCGGTAAATACCCATCCGTCGTCGTCCCAATACATTTTGGCAGACCCCAATGATCCCATCACAGTTGCTGTCGAAGCAGCCCCTTCCTTTCTTAATACCAATTGTAATATTAACACTAGATCCCGACATAGGACCCGTCCGAGGGTCCAAGATCTCCCACAGCAGGCCCTCGGCACACTACACAAAGACGGTCTCTAATTTAATTCTAGTGCCCAGCGCAAGTTCAATATGAGGTCTGAACCTTCAAAACGTCATCTCTGTGTTCAATCGTAGTCAAATTATATTTCTGGCTGGAGCGCCATAAGCGCCAAATATAAAATCAGGTGAAGCTGTAAAACCAATTTTGCTAACAGCACAAGTCCATAAAAAAACTCGATAAACAGGTGCATCTCTACCAATCTCTTCGGCGATATAGGTTAACCTATTGTTATATTAAAGCTAAACCCTAAGTGAAGTCTACGTTTAGATAAAGTAAAATACTCAAAATATAAATTTAATAAGGGGTATACATAGTATATAAGATACATTTTTTCTTTTTACCAGCCCTTATCCCACCTTAATGTGGGGTCGGCGCAACATACTTTTTCAAGCATGTTGCAGAGAGGATTTAGCTTAGTTTTTACGAGCGGCCGCCTGCCTGACGTCATTAATAAAGAAAAAAAAAGATAAACATTTATCATTCCGTAATTGTTGTTTTAAGTTATCCTTAAGTTATACTTTTAAGTTATTTATTAACCCACATACAAGTTTCTAGACGCACTAAAAACTATGTTTTAACATTATTATCAACAGTAATAGCGACTTAATAATATAAAGCACTAAAATCATTTAATTAAGATTTTTAGAGTTCCATTAAAAAACTATACTTCCAATCTCGACCACCCACAAAGGCATTTACTGCATTCTAAAGTCAATTAAGAATCATTACAGCCTATATCAATCCATATATCATATAAACAATAAATAAATGGTATTAAAAACAAGGCGACAAGTAACTTACACCTATAAGGAGCAAGGTGATGTGGATCTAAAGAAGAAACAAGGTTTGAACTCGGTCAAGTCAACGGATGCATTCTTGGCATGTTCTTGACATTCCGCATTCTATAATTAATATTATAAAAAACTAGCTGTTACTCCCGGTTTGGTTTGTACGGTTCAGAAAATGAATACATGAAAATGATTACAATGTTATGCCTGGTCGAAACCAAACATGTAATATTATTAAAGTGTTATATGTTAAAGTTATGATATACCGACAACGTACAATAAGTAATAATCGTTTATGACAGGGGTGGTCAACTTTATTCGATCCAAGATCCCTGCGCGATCTACCAGTTTTGGTGATTACGTTGCGAAGTCTGTTTTACATATTTTTACCTATGAATATTATTATTAGGTATATGAAAATTATAATTATTAAAATGTATGTTTTGCCTTGCCAAGATCAACTGCACAAATGGCCACGATTGACCCACCTTGGTTGGCCACTCCTGGTTAATAATCATCATCATTATCATCAGCCATAGGACGTCCACTGCTGGACACAGGTCTCCCCCAAAGATTTCCAGATCGACCTGTTGGAAGCGGCCTGCATCCAGCGACTTCCTGTGACCTTATCAGCATATTACTGCCCCACTGCTGGACAACTCTACAGTTGAGAGGCAGTAAGCTTTAATCCGCCAAATCGGCCTAATGCGGATTGGTAGACTATACCTTCAAAATTCTTGTCGAGAACCTTCAGATAAACAGCTTTCCACACGATGTTTTCTTTCTACGTTCATAATAAATACACACTAAAACAATACAAGTTCATCGTCATAATCATCAGCTACAAGACGTCCACCGCAAAGATTTCCAGATCGACCTGTTGGAAGCGGCCTGCATCCAGCGACTTCCAGCGAATTGCATACATGATGTCAATAGGATAAAATGCTGGTTTCAAACCTTCGACGTTCGTCTCGTCAGTCCAAACTACAGTCCACACATAACTGACGTATCACTGATAAAATAAATAAACAATTAAATAAAAAATAATAAATAAATTAATATATAAATAATATAAAACCTATTTTACTCGGTAGTAGAATCGCAATGAGTCTTTCTTAAAAGATGCTGATCAAAATAATAGCATGTTCTATCCAAGAGGCAAAATTGTACAATACAAATAAAACCAAGCAAAAAACCTATACAAATGTGAGGTCACAATGCGTAATTCATCATAGCCATTCATCAATCGTTATGTAAAAAGACATAAAAACGCCATAACACAAATACTATTCACGGTATAATAATTTACGTCTATTTACTTTGCGCGGTATATTCTGTTGCAATTTGGTCTATTTCTTGGAAAGAATAAAAACTACTTTGTGGTTAAATAACTAATTTAATGCGCAAAACACAGTTGAAAGGCCAGCGAGCAAAAAGTTGATATCTAAATCAGTCAATAGTTCGTCTATGCAAATAAACTTTGACGAAATGTATTGAACAAATGACAATATAACATAACACGAATAGTAAATAATATTTGTAACAAATCGTATTGTTTAAGTTCTTTTGTCAAACTAAACGTTTTGTTACCTATGCAACTGCCATATTTGACACACATTTCAACATATAGTATGACTTGAACTAATAAACCAGTCATCCATGCGGAAAAATAATTTTAAATATTAATATACAGGGCTTTAGAAGGTGATTTAAATTACCTGTTGCAAAACAATGTCAATAACTTATGTGTCATTTTGTAACTACAACACCGAATTGTAATTACCTATATTATATTCGTATATATGTATTAAAAATGGTAACGTTTTCATTCTAAGTCAACGGTAGCTTTGTTATATTTTCTCCTAATAATGAATAGTCCAACGCGGTGAGCTTGGTCTATTAGTAGCAATGAGCTATTGACCTGGATGTCCTCGGTTCGAATCCCTGATCGGGCAACACATTGTATGAGTTTTGAAACAAAACATGTCCGGGATTGGCGTCCGATCGTCAAAATCCTTCCTGCATGTTTAAACCGAAATGATACACCAACCCCAGATTGGAATATTATAAAGATGGAAGAAAACGATAATCGCGAAAACTCCAGAATGCACTCAAAAATAAATACGAGTGTTCATGACGTCAGACGGGTTCAATACAACTCTTGGTAAAAATAAAACTTAGGATTACTCAGAATAATGTTCAGTTGTTGGTCTGCAAACTCGTTAGGACCAGAATATCCTGTTTATACACATATGTATCCACATATTACATGTTTCTCGGGACCCTGATTAAGATCAGAGCGATGCGACTTTACGTTATTTTTGACCGACTTCAAAAAAGGAGAAGTTCCTCAATTCGTCTGTATTTTTTATGTATGTTGCGCAATATCTCCACCAAATGTGTTCGATAGAGCTTCATTTCTGCTACGCTCTTATTAATCATAACGTGATGTTACATAGCCTATAGCCACCCTCGATAATTGGGTTATCCAACACAACAATAATTTTTCAAATTGAACCAGTAGTTCCTGAGATTAGTGCGTTCAATCAAACAAACTCTTCAGCTTTATAATATTAGTATAGAGGTAGATTCGTAGAGGATTTGGAAAATTATCAAGGAACCCTCGAAAATGTATTTCATTTTTTTTTAGATACATAAGTAACTAATAAGACTTTCGGTGCCAATAATAATGTCAAATCAGACTTTCGATCTCACAATACCTAGACCCGAAACAAATATCTGGGGGTCCCACAAACATTTATCTCGGTGCAGGAGTCGAACCCGCGGTCTCTCGCTTCACAGTCGGCTACTAACCCGCTGCGCCACGCAGGCTGTCGAAATAAAATAAACCTCACTCAATTCTAAATAACCTTCCTCCTAACAAGTTTGTAGGCTCTTCGGTGAACGCATCGATGATATGAGCCAAAAGGAATCTTCAAAAGAAAAGCAAAACCCTCGCAGCCAAAACAGGAACAGAGGGCGTTCAACTCTTTTATTTTATTGCATATTTTTTCCTTGTAAGATACGAGTAAAGTACCAAGTGATAAGTATCAACGGTACATCACGGACTTTCTTTTAAATTGCGCTGCCTTTTTTGCTGGAATATGGCATTACGTAGTTATTTAGATGGATTTTATGTATATTCTCCCACTACATTATATTATAAATATCAAACATCATCATCATCAGCCATAGGACGTCCACTGCTGAACATAGGCCTCCACCAAAGATTTCCAGATCGACCTGTTGGAAGCGGCCTGCATCCAGCGACTTCCTGCGACCTTTATTAATATTCTCCAGTAACTAACCACACCAACATAATGTTTGCTTTGGGGCAGCTGCAGAAAGGATTTGGCTTTAGTTTTTTCGATCAGTTGCCCATCTGACGTCAACCCCTTCTGAGCCATCCAATCTTAAGTAAAATCGTGAGAGAAAAATGCTTTGCTCAACTTGTAATTTTAACCCATGGTTTCTCGTTTCTAACAATTCTATTATGCAGTTTAATTTTCTGAAGTAACACTAAAGCTTGTCAATAGCTGGTAAATAAAAATGTAAGATATCATAAGCTCAGGCCTGTATCCCCGAAGGGGTAGGCAGAGGCGCACTAGCCAACTAGTACACCCACATTTCGCCGAGCTTAGTTGCGTCCCAGATGTGATAGGGGGCGAGCCTATCACCATATCGGGCACAAATTCCAGACTCCGGGCTGATATGGAAAAATCCAATATCACTTTGCCCGACCCAGGGATCGAACCCGAAACCTCAGAACCGTAGTCGTACCGAAATACAACCACGCCACCGAGGCAGTCAGTCAGTCAGTAAATAAAAAGAAATTGTGATATCTACGGTATAGCTCTACCACTTATATTCATGCATAAAAAAAAGACGTGTGGCACTCGGGGACTGCCGCGGTAAAGCTATTGCATAGCATTCAAAATCAATACACCTACATATATACTTTCTCACAAACAGCTGATTACGTATTCGTCCGATTTCGGAGCAGCTCGTCTCGATTCGTGCGAGCTTCGTAGAGTCGTACCATGAAGTAAATACAAGGAAGAGGTGCCCTACCGCCGAAACTCTAAGCAGGCATGAGTCACCAGATTGCGGGGCGAAGAGGGGGATTACACATGCGCAGTAACGCCGATACAACCAATGCCACCTAGAGGCGAGTTGTTGAACTAAAAAGACAAGCGTGATATTTCAAAAAAGTCATTAAAAGTTCTGCTATTCATCGATAGATGGCAAAACTAAAAAGTATCACCGCTGTGCTGGTCGGAGTGGGGGTGTTAGGTTATTTTCGTTACGGAATTTCTGGATTCGGTCTCCACGCTTAAGGCCCGCGATAGAAGCTATGCAATAGCTTAATAACACATTTACTTATAAAGTACAATGCGGTAAAATTAAGACGATATATTTAGTAAGGTAGATTAACTTAGTAACTATTATACGTTTTAGGTTTATGCCCTTGGAGTTAGCGAGTTGCGCTACAACGGACGGAAATTGCATTGTAATTAAAAATTATGTTCTTAACACATACGATACACTTCATAAACTGTATTAATGATGTTCATAATTACAAACAATAATAATAATAAAAGATATGTGCAACAGTGAAAATACAGACCTGTTACACAAGATTGCAATTTGTGCCCATTACTGTGATTGACTTGTCTTTTATCATATACTTGGACGGACACTAGCCTGGCGAAATATGGGTACTCTGGCTACCCTTCGAGGATAACAGACGTGTGTATTTCTGTAGATATGAATTGCATTTTAATGTATAGTAAGGGGCATTATTAATGAAACCTATACTAGTATTATAAAGAGGAAAGTTTTATTTTTTGTATTTTTATTTGTCATGAAAAGGCTCAAAACTACTTAAAACTGAACCTATTTTAAAAATTCTTTCGCCTACATTACAAAATAAACATAAGCTCACGCCTGTATCCCCGAAGAGGTAGGCAGAGGTGCACTAGTGAACTAGTACACCCACATTTCGCCGAGCTTAGTTCCGTCCCAGATGTGATAGATGTGTGACATATGTTATGTTATTACATCGCATACTAGCTACATTTTATGGAAGTAACATAGACAATTTTATTGTAATATAATTTGTTTTAAATAGTACAGTTCTCGTAGGTTATCCATTAAAATATTGAAACCGTTTATTTTCTACACACACATACAACAACAACAGAAATACATTATAATATATCCAAGCGAATGAATTCGGGAGTAACAGATAGTTAAAACATTCCAAATATTTGTGATATTTTTCACAAATAACGTTACAAATATTGATGCCAAAAGTACTCGTGTATTGTCAATTGTTTTATTTTCAAAACAGTCAATAAATCAACGTCATTATTTTAATTTAAAGTTGCTAACTCAAATGTAGTTTTTCTGTCTGGTCCATTTAACTTTACCCCTCATATACATCTGTAAAACCACGATGTTACATCAACTGCACTCAACTAAGATGTTTACGATCCGAATTTACATAAACAAACACATATTTATGCAAGTTTTATGCAGACCGCGAAAATACAGTCATATTTTTAGATCCTTTTTAAGGACATTTTTAAACTTAAAGTTACATTTTGTTTTTAAAGTTTATGCTTGTATTTTTAGAGGTAAGAGGGAGAGAGCGTAAGAGGGCTAAGGTGTACAAACTGGTAGTCACAGTTCACCAAATTTGTTGGTAAAGTTTATTTGTATTCTTCTTCTCCTGTTTTTTCCCATTCTAACTTGGGGTCAATGGACCTGTTTGTTGTTGCAGAATGGATTTGGCCTACTTTTTCCGACCGGCAACCTGCCTCCGTCAATCCTCTCTGATGGGATTCATTGCCAGATAAATCGTGTTGTCCGACCAAGGATTTGAACCTAGGACTTCCCGGTGCACAGTCCACATATGCTACCACTAGACCATAAATAAGGACAGGTGGAAACAAAGGAATAAGAAAAAGTAACACATGTACTCGAATCGAAATTAATCTCATACGAGTTTTGATTATTGGTGTTTAAAATCGGATGTCGCCTACTTAGTCTAGTCGCAGCATATATAGGCTGTGAACTGGGAGCTCCTGGGTTCGATTCCTAAGTCGGGCAAAGCTATTTATTTCTCATTTTATTAGTCCGGGACTGCATCCCCCAGAGTGGGGTTGACGTCAGGAAGGTCGTAAAAACTAAGCCAAAACATTTTCTGCAAAATGCTTGAAAAAGTGTGTTACGTCGACCCCACATTAAGGTGGGATAAGGGCAGGTAGAAAGCTTTTTTAAAATGCAGCTTCACATCATAAGATAGCTGCCACACTAATATAAACGCCTAAAGAATATTATCCACAAATCAAGCTGTTTAAAATTAATCGCACTTATTTCTTAAAACATACACTTGACATTTGAATGGGAAACTAGATTCAACGTGAACAAGAACATTACAGCCCAGATTCCATGAAACAGTCACACAATATTGCGTTAATAGCAAAAAGTTGGCATTTTTTACGTGAAATATGCCGTTGTTGCGATGTTATGCAAAAGTAGCGTTATGAGTAACAACGTCTTGTCTCCGACTATTAAGATGCACATTAAGATTGCGACCATTTGCTTCTAGCTTTCATGACTGTAAGGCTCGTTCCATAAAAAAATGGGTTATTAACGTTTTTTCTCACATATGTATTTTTCCCTGACTTTTTTCCATTTCGTCTATTATGAATACTGCGAGTGTTTTAAAGTTCGTTACAGTGTATTTTTTAATTTTTAATGTTATGGAATAACTCCTCAGAGGGGGTTGACGTCAGGCTGGTCGGTCGCAAAAACTAAGCCAAATCCATTCGGCAATATGGTTGAAAAGTTTGTTGCACTGACCCCACATTAAGGTGGGATAAGGGCAGGTAGAAAGAAATTTATGGAACACCAAATAACCTATGAAATTAGCTTGTAACGAGCGTTTAATATACCGCAAAGCACGACGTGAATCGGCAATAGCTACAACTTTTGTAAGTGTTAATAGGCAATTCTGTGAGGATTAAATCGCGGTCTTCTATCTAAAATAAGCCCTCAAGAAAATGTACTATCCTTACTCTATACTCCTTTAATACAAACTCTATTAAATTTTCGATTAGATTGGCATTTTATTACACTATCATGCGGACCCTTATCACAGGTAGAACTATACCTCTAATTTAACGAACTCACGCGATCCGATTTACCAATTTGCTATACCTTGTATAAAATGCAATTACGTAATTACAGAAATAAATATTTAATTAACAAATGCATCTAGAAACCCGCCCTTGTGTTATATATTTTTCAATCGCGTGAATCGTGACTTTATACCAATTTTGATTATTAACCACTCAATAACGTTTTACCTTTCGATTAATATTGATGCACGCACGTTAACATCAGATGAGTCATATTATTTTTATAATTCATATATGGCCGTGACGTAGTCAACTTTAAGGGTCATGGAATATAGTTCAATGTACGTACGATCTTTGTTCAATTAAACCAGTTTTAAATTTTAAATATGAAGAATAATTTCAGAGTAGAGATGCGACGTCTTCTTTGAATTCTCATATAGAGGTAAAGTTATTCAAAACTTATAGTATATATTGTTTATGGCTAACAAAGGCAGACAGGAACACTATTGGTTGCGCCGTCTATGTACATCTGTAACGCCGTAAGCAGAGACAAGCAGATGCCTAATGTGCAAAAATCTAAGCATGGGGATTGATAAGGGGAGAGTTTAGTTGAGACTATGGAAAGTTCACTTACCATACGCAACAATCTAAACGTTACGTTAGTTACTGTGAGACACTGGCCAAGCCGGCCTATTCGAATTTGCAAAATAGTCTACATTATATTCCATAACTTATAATAATAATAATATTAGCTCTGTAATATTACTGTCCTACTGCTGGGCACGGGCCTCTTCTACTAATGAGAGGAGTTAGATCTACCACGCTGGCCTAATGCGAGTTGGTAAACTTCACATACCTTTGAAATTCTTGTGAAGAAATTGATATGTAGGTTTCCTCACGATGTTTTCCTTCACCGTTATAGCAAGCGATAATTCACAATGAAAATACACTTACATAGAAAAGTCAGAGGTGTACGCTCTTTCTGGGGTTGGTCTCGAACCCCCGACACTCGTCTCGACAGTCCGTTTCACTCACAATTGAGCTATCGCTGCTTATAATAACACTTATAATTTTAAATTTTACAATAATCACAAGTTTAAAAACTTAACAGGCCGACTTCAAATCAGATTATGACCAAATTTATACGGGACCACCCTTGTAATAAGCTCTATGGAACACAAAAAGAATCTTTAAAATCGGTCCACATTTGGCGGAGATATCGGGTAACATATATAAAAAAGAGACAGACAAATTGAGGACCTTCTCCATTTTTTGAAGTCGATAACAACATTCTTTCTAAATCAACGAAAACAAAAGCACCGTAAGTATGCCAGTGAAATCGCGAATATATTTTTCATTCATAAATTTGCACGTTTCTAAAAGCCATAACCGAGCTGCCATCGGTATCTATAATTGCAAATGAACGCAGAACGCAAACTGAACAGGTTTTGTAGAGGATTTACTCTAACTGTGTCAAGATCAAGGAGCCTACAAACAGGTTTCTTAGTCACCAATTGTTTGTTTTCTAATAAAAAATTTGTATTGATTTATGCATATTTTACATAATTATTTACCTAAGCTATAACCAGTTGTGAATTTATTTTGGCTAAGTATTTTAAGAATGCAGACGAGTTGACGTGCCTGCTACGTATGTAAAAAAGATGGTATAGTGCTTGAAACAATGACTCGTTTGCCAGTCTCTGCTATATAAAAAAAGTAGATTATAAAAATGATAATTATTCTAGTTATCTAGTTCACCTCTGCTTACCCTATGCGATACTGGCGTGAGTCTATGTATGTGTGTAAAATGATTATCATCATCGTCAGCTGGTGGTTAGAGATACCTTTATGTTTGTACCTGATGAGAACCACCATAGAACATTATGGAGTAAAATTCGTTATAGTAGTGTGTACAGAACTCCTTTGGTGCATTATATAAATAAAGTACATTAAAATAAAACTATTCTTACGGATTCTATCACGATTAGGTTTTTTTTCCTCAGTCTGACCCGTGACAACGAAGACTGCAAAGCCTTCGAAACGTCAGGAATAATAATTAAAACCTAATCGTGATAGAATCCGTAAGAATAGTTTTATTTCAATGTATAATATTCGCGTAAACTTAAGAAATCAGAAAGTACATTAAAATATAAATCATATCTACGGCCCGCATTGTGAACCAAAGGAAATATCTTTGGGCAGGACAATTTAAATTCTATTACCCTGTTTGAGTGAACGGTCAGAATTATAAATTGCGTAGAAAAACAAGCCTTGTATAAACCTCATACAAAAAGCTAAAATAATGTGTCCTAAATAAATACAATGTATGAATAAGATAGGAATTATAATTGTTCAGAGTTCTTAGATATTTTCCATTCATATATATATATACTGACTAATAAAACTGTAAATTTCAATGATGCCTCTTATATTGTGGCTATACATTATACAATAAAAGTATTTATTTGGATAGTCGTAATAACAACTGACATGTTATAATCACAAGTTTAAAAGCTTAACAGACCTACTTCAAATCCTATCGTGACCAAATTGATATGGGACCACTCTTGAAATAAACTCTATCGAATACAAAAATAATTTGGAAAATCGGTCCACATTTGGCGGAGATATCGAATAACATACATAAAAAAACGACGAATTGAGGACCTCCTCCTTTTGTGAAAGTCGGTCGCAAATAACTACATATTAATCCTACAGGAACTGCGAAAGATTTTGAGAACAACAACACCCAGTCCCGAAACAAATTCAGATGATGACGTGTTAGGCAAAACAAATGAAGATGACATTTGACAAAATATTTCTGTTACTTGATCGAGAATTTCGAATCCAATTATAGCTGATATTCAGCCTCTTGTTACTTCACAAGCCTACATTTCTTTTTGAGTTACTAGTTACTTTTATCCCATACCTGTATTAAACCTAAAGTAAAAGTTACATTTTTAATCAACTTCAATGTTGTTAGCCCTTACGTTTCTTAGTTAACTACAGCGAAACTTGCACTCAAAGTTGCAGTGGCAGAGGCGAGCGAGCTCATCCCGACTAATATACGAAAATAAGTTGGTTCCTCGGAGTTGAGGAGACGAAATAATGCACCCGGCTAGTCGATATCCAAAGTTCGAGACTTAATCTCAGTTGAGATTACAAGAACAGTACGTACGCTGTCCATTCTGTTACTTAGTTTGACCTGACTCTCGAGTGCAGTTTTAAGGCCGGTGCACAAGTTCGTAGCTTTTAACGATGAGATTTTTTTTACTATTTTTCAAGACACTAAAAGTTAACCAATCATCAAGTGTGAAGAATAGAAGAAGAAATAAAAAAGAAGTCACTACAAACTTTGTTATTGGCAGAATCATTAATAACACGATGGAAGCCACTTTTTAAAGAAAGAAGAAAAAGGAGTGTAAAGAAGCATTTATGAAAGCTTTCATGATTCTGGTGACCACTAATGAACACTCATTGTTTGTCGGTGTTTTTATAACTTCTCGGATAAAAAAAGTATTTGAAGTATTCATAGTTTCTACTAACTAAATAGTAAATACTCATAATAAATTAGCCACCTCGAATTTTAATCATACTATTCTAATTTATTGAAAGCATCGTCAATCAATCCGACGAAATAAATTTATCAAATAGGTAGCACATTAAACACGAAATCATTTAAATATATACTGAAATATGTACATATATCAACAGTAACTAATATACCGCAATGGGCGGCATAATCGGCTCTATATTTCTGAATATTACCTCTATATTGAAAGCAAACATTTGCTAATATATGCAAAAACAGTTGGAATCCGCACGAAATGGAAAGTGTTAAACGTAACACGTTTCTAAAAAGTTTTTGTTGTCTGTAATCGTCCTATTCATTGGATTATAAATACTCTTTCATTCTTTCTATCTGCCCTTTTCCCACCTTAATGTGGGGTCGGCGCAAAACACTTTTTCAAGCATGTTGCAGAAAGGATTTGGCTTAGTTGTTTCGACCGGCTGCCTGCTTGATGTCAACCCCCTGTAAGGGATCCAGCCCTGAGCAAATAATTAGAAAAGTCGCTTTGCCCGATCTAGAAATCGAACCCACGACCTTTCAGTCCACAGCCTATATATGCTGCCACTAGATCAAGGAGGCGATATTGGATTATAATTAATAACATAAACAAAAAAAAAACATAAACTCACGCCTATATCCCCGAAGGGGTAGGCAGAGGCGCAATAACATAAAAAATAATAAACCTTTGTATTTATTGTTATATATAAAATAATCGGCACGAGTTTAGTAAAAATATTATCATAATGTAATTAAAATAATGATTTTAGCCAAGTCCAAAAATTCAAAATAAGAACAATGCAACGTATTAAATAACTTGAGTAATGCAACAAATAGAAATGCTTTATTCTTTTATTGTAACGAAAATACAGCCATGTGCCCTAAGCCTATAATAAAACTTTACCCGAGGAGCTAAAAGTAGTTCACAATAGGTTTAAAATTTGATGAACAGTCAGCCAGTCTACTTTATGTTGCGAAGATATTTTTCATTCATTTCACTTAACTGGCTTCTCTGATACACTGGGTTTATGGCGGCGATAAATTCTAAACGATACGTTTACGCCGTGACACCGAACATTAATATTGCGATGTATTTCTGCTTTGAAAGGAGATTATTTACAACCGACTTTTCAAAAGAAGGAGGATCTCAATTTGTCTATATTTTGGTAATTCTGATAAGATTTATACTTGGTCTTTTCTTTCTGTCTGTCCTTATCCCACTTCAATGTAGGGTGCAACACACTTTTCAAGCATGTTGCAGAAAATGATTTGGCTTAGATTTTATGATCGACTGCCTCATTTATCCTTGTTTAATCCGTCCGTTATCCGTCAAAGTGACGGATAAAAAATAACTAAACTATATCTGATGAGTAGCAGTAGATTGTATATCTGATTACAATCCAATTATCCGGATGTGTCGCTCTTATAATGATCTGGCGAAAAAATACAAAGATCTCGATACTATGAATGGCAGGTTTGAATCTTTCTCTAAGAGTATAAGAAAAATATTATTTAATTACAATAATTAGGTTTACGCTACTATGATGTTATTTTCTAGCTGTTAATTTAACTTGTAACCTAAAGTATATTTAGTGTAGTCCCCACTTTATACAATAATCTACATTAGGGCGCATATTTTTGCATACAATCTAGTTTTAAGTAACTATAACTGTAAACTTTTATAAGTGCATATGATTGTATACTGTTTTGCGTCTAAATAAATAAATAAATAAATAAATAAATAAAAGTAGCGCACTGCACTTTGTCGCCTCTTTGGTCTAGTGGCAGCATATATGGGTTGTGGAACGGTGTCATGGGTTCGATTTCCAGGTCAGGATTTTAATTTAATTTGCCCGGAACTGGATCCCCCAGAGGGGGTTGACATCAAGCAGGCAGTCGGTCGTAAAAACTTAGCCAAATCCTTTCCGCAACACGCTTGAAAAAGTGTGTTGCGCCGACCCCACATTAAGGTGGTATAAGGGCAGGTAGAAAAAAAGGTTAGCGCTATGCAGTCAGAAGTAACCGGCGACTACCGGAGAATTACTACTACAAAGAATTACTTTCTTAGTTAAATGCTGGACTGCTTAGAAGCAAAGAAGGGGCTCTCGACAGAAGAGACGAATGACGACATATGGCGATATGAAGTCGTACCGCGGATTTTCTTTACGGCAAAAACCTTTATTATGTTTGTATACATAGTGAATTTATTACTCCAATACATGGCTCGAACAAAAAGGTTTGTTAGTTTGGAATTCATTCACCGTTTAAAAACTGTGCACTTTTAAATTTTAAACAAGGTTATGATTTATAGCGTGTCTTAAAATTTAAGTGTCAACTTGTTTTTCTTTTCATTTGGCCCACTTCGTATTGGAATGCTGTTTTAAGTGTTTCAATTTTAGAACAAAGTTAATCAATATTAATTGTTTTGTAATAACGGCCTTGGCGGAAAAGAATTGACAATTTATTTTGTACTGGAAAACTGTCGACAGCTTAGTTGCTAGTTGTAATTTTATGTTTTATTTCTTTTAGGGCGACTTGCACCACTATTACTAACCTACAGTTAGCCTTAACCTCAAGTTAAATTGACATAGAAATATATGAAGGACATGTAATTAATTAAATGTCATAATTTATTATCTGTAATTACATGTAGTACATTACATGTAATGAATTACATGCCCTTCATATATTTCATTTTCAATTTAACTTGAAGTTAGGACTAACTGTAGGTTAGTAATAGTGGTGCAAGTCGCCCTTACTGTTCTTACCTACTTCGTAATTTAAAAATAGAAGACTGTCTTGGTCAATTCGTCTATCATTTACGACAGGAATGGTACGGATTTACATACGGACTATTATATCATTCGACTATCGCCGAAGTCGTTTAAAGGAATCTGTGAGATGAGAATGAGGACGATCAAAAACGGGCAAATTGAAAGCATCAAGGTAGGGACTATAGCCTTAAAATAATAAAGAAAGAAAGATGAAGAAGAAAGAAGTAAAGACACTCATGTCACTATTACTCTTGACTTTTCACCTCAAAAGGTCATGACGGCGTTGTGAATCCAAAACCATATTTTAACTGATTACATCTTCGAAAGTTGCATCACACTTATTGATTTTATATTCATGAAGTTGCCAAAATCCATTATTCAACACGGACATCAATTTAAATTCGTGAAGTTATCTTGCCGCTTTCTTTTAATCAGTCTATAAAAGAACATCAACATCCCTTAAGGGAAATATTTAATGGAAATCATAAAGATGTATTTATCGATGCCTTAAAAAGCGTTTAAAAACCTCTCGTGAATTTATTTAATTCCATATATGTGGAAAACATGTGGAAACAATGGGGAAAATAGCTATTTAAAAAGTTACGTCAAGACCATAATAGTGATCACACCACGTGGAGATGGCATGAACTCAGCCTTATAAGTCGGTAAATGCCTTGTCAAACTGACAGCGAAGCGAAATATTTAGAATGCGTTTTGCATAAGCTCACGCCTATATCCCCGAAGGGGTAGGCAGTGGCGCACTAGCCAACTAGTACACTCACATTTCGCCGAGCTTAGTTCCGTCCCAAGCGTTTTTACTTTTTGTAATATATGGAGTTACTTGGTATACTTGGATGATCGATCATCATCATCAGCCACATGACGCCCACTGCTTCCAACATGTCCGTCTAGGAAACTTTGGGGGAGGCCTATTGGATTTGACATTTAGATTATGTTACACAAATATGCGAAAGTTAAGCTTTTTGATACTGATTTAGAAAATTAAAACAAATCGCGATAGAATCCGTAATTTTTTTTTTTTTTTTATAGCTGACATTCGCAAACGAGCAGATGGATCACGTGATGGTAAGTGATCTCCACCGCCCATAGACACCCAAGACACAAAAAGAATCATGGGTGCGTTGCCAACCTAAAGGGAGGGAATGAAAGGGGAGGGAAAAGGGATTGGGAAAGGGAGGGGGGAAATGGGCCACCGGAAATCTCACTCGTCGAACGCAACGCGACAGCAAGCTGCCACTTTACGTCGGTTTTCTGTAAGACAGTGGTATCTAACCGGTCGAGCCGGACCATTCGTGCTGTAGACGTTACTGTCTACAGCGTGGCTCTACCACTATAAGAGTTTTATTTCAATGTTAAGCGTTTTGATATTTTACTTGATTCCCTTCTCCTCGCTGTTGGTTTACTCTCTGTATGACACTAAGAGTAATAAATTCCGTTTAATTATCGTTTATCGCCATGAGTTCCTGTCATTCTTGTCAACTGTTTCTAAACATAACATAACATAAGCTCACGCCTGTATCCCCGAAAGGGTAGGCAGAGGCGCACTAACGAACTAGTGCACCCACATTTCGCCGAGCTTAGTTCAGTCCCAGATGTGATAGGGGGCGAGCCTATCGCCATATCGGGTACAAATTCCCGACTCCGGGCTGATATGGAAAAATCCAATATCACTTTGCCCGACCCGGGGATCGAACCCGAGACCTCGAAACCGTAGTCGTACCGAAATACCAACTGTTTCTAAATGTATCGAAAGTCACCTATTAGTTGTAATTACCTCCAAACATTTCGCTAAACCGGAGTGACATATCAACTGCGGCGACAGAAGTATCTCATGCGCACCAACGCTAAGCTATCGATTCGCTGTCTATTTCACATGGACATACAAGCCAGTTCTGAGTTATGAGGCAGCACGCGACGCGAGTTCCGGTCCCCGCGACTTTCCAATGAAAGCGACACGGCCTTGCTTCACGCGCCGCGGACTTTAGGGAATTCTACCTTATTTATACAGTTTTTATCGATAGAAATGTGTTGTGGCCTTCATATCTTGGTGTTTCATTTTTTATTATCTTTAGAGTGAAATTATATTGCTTATATTGGATTTCATAAATGTCATTGAACCATGACGCATTTTATGGACAATCATGATTTATTATCTATGTTTCTATTATTTTTGAGGTTCCTAAGAAAAGGATTTGAATTTTACGAAACCGCATTAGACTAAACTAGCGGACTTAGATCTCACCCTCTCATGACGAGAAGATTATCGTGCCCAGTATCAACAATAACAATGTCTGTGACGCGAGAAGCCGCAGGTTCGATTCCCGCACCGAGACAAATGTTTGTGTGACCCACAGATATTTGATTCTAGATTGGTGTTGTAAGACCGAAAGTCTCACGTAGTTTTTGATACCTAGTGTAGGGTCAGGACTAGGTATGTGACTGTTGGGTGTGTTTATTCATATGCTAAAAGAGAGTTAATGTCAAGCAAACGGCAGTTCCTAAAAACTTCAGTGTACTTTCGGTACCCTCAAGGCGCTTGCGACATGACTTGATGGTTGGTTGCGACTGTTATGGGTGTATCCCCGTGCCTGCATCGGTCATCCGCCGGTCTTGTCGCAAGCCCCTCGATTTGCTTCTTTCCTCTTCAGATTCAGAGTGTGAAGAAGCGTAAATATGCCGGAATGATTCTGGCGACCGCTGATAAATCCATTGTTTGTCAATGGTCGCTAGTTTTTTTGGACTGCACTATGCTCACCATCAAGTACAGTGTAGTCACTTCGCCGTGCCCGAATAAAAAAAAAGAAAACTTAGATAATCCTTTTTGCAACATGATTGAAAAAGCGCAATAACGCGGACCCCATGTTGAATTGGAGAATCAAGGTGGCTGAAGATTATTACTGCTTATGCATAACTAAATATTATAATGTTTACTAAGATCCACTATAATAGAGATAAACTACGCATTTTCCTACATAAAGCGGTTGTTCTTGATCTTCTTTTGCATCATGTTATTTATAAGACATGCCAGTGATTACTTTTGCTTGTTGTAATGGAAATAATACAAGTATTACAAATAATTTACGACGGGTATGAACAAGATGTACAGTAACTACGCTAGAATGTAGATTCATTATGTGATTAAAGCTTTGTATCACAGAAGATGCTCTAGACTGAGAGTAAGAATCTAGGTAGAAAGATCCTGTCAGTAAAGTACGCCATTATTTTAAGATATAGGTACATATATATTGATATGTGAAAGTTACATAAATTACCCTATTTCTTTCTATCTGCCCTTATCCCACTGCAACACACTTTTACAAGCATACTGCAGATAGGATTTGGCTGTTTTTTCGACCGGCCGTCTGCCCGACGTCAACCCCGTATGAGGAATCTAGTCCCAGCACATTAAATTAGAAAATTTGCTTTGCCCGTCAAGGGAATCGAACCCAGGACCTCCCGGCCCACAGCCCATAAACGCTGCCATTAGATCAAAGAGGAGACATTAATTATCCTATTTGCATTTTTTTTTCTTTTTTAATTTATTATCACAATAACAAAATCAATAATAAATAGAAATAATAATCTGCATCAAATCAGAGCAAGACGGACAGATATAATCGATGTATACAAAAAACAACCAATATGTAACAAGAACTAAGTAAGCGCATAATATTAAAAATCATTAGTTGTGAATAAAGTATAACTTTGAATTTCCTTAAAACGCCTAGTAGAAATATACACATATCAAATGTTTATATCGATGTACATACAAGATATCCCTAAAGTCTAATGAGAACATTGAAAAAAAACTAGATTTTATCGCGATTTGTTTTGTATTTATTTAATTTTTAGTCCCGACGTTCCGAAAGCTTTACAGGCTTCGTGGTCGCGGGTCGGACTAGACGTAAAACTTGTTTTATTTCAATGAAGAACATTCGCGTAAACCTAAGAAATCCATTATAAGAAACATATTATTGATGTGCAATAATACAAATAAAAACATCCATATACGACATATAAACTATAAATTGGAAGAATCTCAACAGCACATTGTTTCTCCAAATCAATATGCAATGTACGCAACGTTGTGTAAGAACATTTATATTCAACAATTTTTAATACTTCCCGGTCACACGTCGCATAAAATATTAAATTTCGTATCAACGTCCGAATAGACAAATCTAAGATTACAGGACTCTACATGTTTATCCAAATCTTATATGTTACTTCAGGCTTAAACGCTCAACAAAAGAACAAGTTTAATCCATCGTCTCTCAGGACTTAATCAGGCGTAGTTTAAGGGCCCTCAGCGTCCGGACAGGGGGCACATGCTACAGTTGATTAAAACCAACGGTAGAGCTCACTGGCCACTTATTTGTACGAACTACTCTTTAGACAAGATGCTCGTTATGAGTTTCCTGTTTGAAACCTCTTTGTTGTACGATTTTATATTATTTTATTAAAGAAACTTCTTCTAAATCATACCATCTTTCAAAGATAAAAGTTCTTCTAAATGTCGCCTCCTTGGTTTAGTGGCAGCACATATGGGCTGTGTACCAGGAGGTCCTGGGTTCGATTCCAGGTTGGGCAAAGCGATTTATCTAATTTAATTTGCCCGGGACTGGATCCCCCAGAAGGGGGTTAAACTCGGGCAGGCAGCAGGTCGTAAACACTAAACCAAATCCTTTTTGCAACATGTTTAAAAAAATGTGTTGCGCCGACCCCACATTAAGGTGGGATAAGAACACGTAGAAAGAAAGAACGTTATAACCCCGGGCATGCATCAGTCATTCGCCTGTCAGTGCGTCATATCATATGCCCTCGATTTACTTTTGATTCTGTAGGTCAGAATATTGAATCTTTAGCTCGACCACGAGATTTTTTCACAATTTACGCTAGAAACTACGTAAAATAATTTGGATGAAAATCGTCAGTTCCCCACGCAACCACTAGAGGCGTTCAGGTGTTTTCTCATAAATATTTTACGGAGTCGCTAGCGAGAAATGTCAAAGAAACTCATGGTTAGCCTACTGGTAACCACCAAAAATCTCATCGTTATTCCGTGGATCGCTTGTTTTTTTACTGCATCACATTTACCATCAGATATAGTGTAATTACTTTGTCGTGCTTGAATAAGGATAATAGTTAAGAAAATATATTTTCAAAACCTATCATCCAAAAAAGATATGTTTATATATTTTTCTGTCTTAATGGAGAAGTAGATATGAACTTCCTAACTTATGAATTAAATGATGAGTTGACTCTTTCTTCCTCACGTCAAATATTTTGAGAGCGAAAGACACATAACACTATTTATGTACTGCTTAAATAAACCAAGAGTCGGAACGGGAGTCTAACCCGTGACCACGAAGACTGAAAAGCCTTCGAAACGTCGAAAATAAAAATTAAAACCAAATCGTGATAGAATCCGTAAATCAGTATGCTTAAAAAAATTAAATACGACCCATAAATGTGACTCGGGCGTATATGCGCGTAACTCAGGCAGCTTTGTGTTTTTTTGTTAAAAGCAATTTAAATGCATAGATAATTTACCATGAAATTGATGGCAGTTACGGTCAGTTTCGAAGCTTACAATAAATACCATTGAAGTATTCAGAAATAGGACAACCTTCAATTGAATGAATGAAAATGAATGATTGAATGAGTTTAATCGGACCACAAAGACCATTAGTCATTGTTACGAGTCCATAGATCATGCTATGAATGTGGGCATTATTTTAATTATTAAATGAACTTTACAATATGAACAAATTAATAATAATGTTATTGAATATTTAATTGATTTGTCAATTTAAACGCGGCGAAGTCTAAATGAAGCAGCTAAGTTGATTGATGTCGAATTTCGGAGACGATTAATATTTTAATTAATATAGTTAATTAAAATAAAATATATGAATGGTATATGTTAACATTTACATTAAATAATTTATCGCGTCCACGATGTAGTAGCATCGTTTATGGGCTGTAGACCCGATTGGCCTGGGTTCAAACACTTTGTGTGGATTTACTAAAACAATTTACTCTGGACATTATCCTCCAAAGGGATTTGACATCATGCAGACGGCTGGTAAAGCTGAATCTTTAAATATGCGTTAAGGAGTAAAGAAAGGGAAAAATATTCCATAATTTTTGTTACAAAATATGTTTAAAAAAATGTATATGCCTCCATCAAATTCTACATGCTGAGCAACGACGGAATATGTAAATAAATGATCACGCTTAGGCTGTGATCTATAGAGCGAACTTCGACTAAGTCTGAGTCAAAGAAACGAACTCGGCGAGGATTAGGAATTTTTAAATTGAACTTGGACTTAGACCGAGTCATTTTCTACAAGAAAATCTTTGCTTAGTGTGTCTGTCCGTCTGTTTTCCTTATAAAAAATGTCTCGGACTAAGTCGATGTTTTGTTTAAGAAATCTATTTAGATTCTATTTCCTCGCTGAGTTCGTTTCTCAGTCTATGTATTATTGGTCACGTGGTTACGGCGTTTAAAAAAAAAATTTTTGATCACGTAGGAATGTAAAAAAGCACTTATGATAAGTCAACACAAGCAAATTTTAAATTAAGATTAATATAATTTACATTATCTCGCCTTAAATTTGAAGACAGGCAAGTATGGACATAATAACGATGGGATGGCTAAGATATAGATATATGGTGATAAGGGGAGATAGGAATAGAGTGTAAGGGAATGGGTTGTATGGGAATGGCATATGGCAGGAATGGTGGCATGGGATTGACTGGAAATACTGGAAGCAGTTGGGATTGGTGCATGAGGCCCTATCCTAGCTAACCTACCAGTTTAAGTTCTTTGGACGGGTATCCAATACCATCAGGGTATCAATCCCAAAGACTATATCCCACATTAGTAGATCCCTTGACCTACAATAATGAATGATCCTTTGTACGGCGGTCTTAGGTGAATTGAATAGCTATATTATATCTATATTCTAAAGATGATTAGCAACCTGCCATGGAGTTAATAAGACGCAGTTTAACAAGCTTCGTGTATGTGAAGTCATCCGACAATTATTGGATGTGGCACAGGGACGAAGGATTTTGTTTAAACTTATCTGATTAATAAAGTAAAAGGGTACGTCATTCTTATATCTTATGTACGGGAAAACTACAAATTACACAATATGACATGATCGGAGACCTGGAGATTTAAAGTACCAACATAACTTCTAGTATATTTTCGATATTATATGCAGGCCGCTTCCAACAGGTCGATCTGAAAATCTTTGTGGAGGGCTATGTTCAGCAGTGGACGTCCTATGGCTGATGATTATGATGATGATGATGATAAGGAATCCATCGCCATAGCTGAAAAGTTCTATCAACAGATAATTTATGTATAATTTTCAATGTTCTCAGCCCATAGCCGCTACCTGACAAATGAGGTTTTCATAAATTATTTTAAACTTATTTATAAAATAACTAACGATAATGTGCATTTTAATTATTGCTCTGACATAACTTGGAAATACCAAGCGTATTTTATTAATAAAGTCATATTACATTTTATTAATTATTATGTGGAGTAGTATACAATATACAATGTAGAATACAATGAAATAAGAATTATTATAAATCAGTTACATGAATGTTTGAAATAATCAGGAATATTTTAAAAATGCAATAATAATAAATCATTGCTTATTAACAAAGATATATCTACCACACTTAGATAACTGCACACAATTGATGTATATTCATAAATGCGGCGATTATTTTACCAAATTATATATTTAAATATTTTACAACATAAATATAGTCATATTATTCACAAATTTTAGTTTCTAAACTAAGATTTGTGTGGTAGAAGGTCACTCACAACTTCTTGATAACCACGACATAATATTTGTAATGTGTAACTGTATGGTTTTATTTATTTATTTCAATTTACATCAGACAAATGTCCATATATAATAATTCATTTTAATTCATTTATAATATTATGTACTTCAATATAAAATATTGGGGATAGGTGACACCCTACATTAGGCCTTGGATTAATTTGCATGCAAGCCCATCCAGTGACCCATCAGCAAGGAATCCCATCTATCCGCCCATATGTTTATTATGTTTATTTAAATTAAAAATCTCAATTTACCCCATATACATCCAAATGTAATAGAAAACCATCGTTGAATCACAAACCGAGTTCCACAAAACGGTATTGCATCGACCCACCTCAACCAATTCTCAAGTCAACTGTCAAGGAATTTTCCGACATTATACAATAATTGCGGTGGCGATTACTCAGAGGTACTGATGCAAATAGCGACAATGACACTTGCGTAACTATGGTGCTATGGTTTTATGTTACTTTTGGTTGCACAGTATCGGTCTAGATCGCTAGTGTAAAAGAGTTCAACGCACACCAAGCGCGCACGCATGACGCAACTAACGAATCATCAGATACAAATATTGTTTATATAATTTGTTTGCATTGATTTCGAAGCTGTGATAAAAATAATAAACAAGTAAATAATTTATATTTTTATAAAGATGTTGAAACAATTTGTAATACAAAAATTCTTTAAAAAAGTAAATATAATTAAGTACATACGCTACATAGTTCTGCAAAACTGCAGTAATCGTATTAAATTTTAACGCTCTTAATTCATTGAACCTCAACTTTAGTATGCAGTTAATATTTATGCCGTTTTTATCCTGCATTTTTATCGAATAGCTTAATTATTTTCAATTATAGCCAGTACACTTTAATGCCACATTGTACAAATCTATTTTATATAATGTGAACGTTCAAAATTAAATTAACTCATAACTTATTTTATCTATTTATAAAATAAACTTAAAAAAGATGAGGATTCGTTTAGGAACGTACATCAATAATTTTTCAGTTATTTTCAGTTAATATTAGTATAATCCCACCACCAAAAACATTCGAATTTACTTTCATAAACAAATGTCATTTCATAAAATAGTTATATAAATATCGGTTACATATAATAAGCTTATCGTTAAATCCGTATCGGCCGATTATTTCATCGACATCCGACAGGCCGAGCTGATAGCCATTTAAGGAGCGATTTATACACATGAAGTTACACAACACATGTTAATACGAAATTTTCTGCTTGTCGCCGGCCTTTGATGTCGGATAACTGTTCTGTTAATGTATCTCACTCGTCAGAGGTTCTCAAACTTTGGCACTTATTTGTATGCGCCCGGATATCAACCAATAAACACATTTTATAGCAGTGCCTGACAAACAACCAGGTGTGTCACCTGATGGTAAGTGATATCCACGGCCCATAGACACCCAAGACTCAAATGTATCATGGGAGCGTTGCCAACTGAAAAGGAGGGGAATAGGGTTTGGTTAAGGGTAGGGGAATTGCGCCACCGAACGAAACGCAACAGCAACAACAAACAAAATCACATTAACAATTCATATTTTAATAATCACAAACTTCAAAACTTAACGGACCGACTTCAAACTTATTCAATCGTCACCAAATTTATGTGGGACTACCATTGAAATAAGCTCTATCAGACACAAAAAGAATTTTGAAAGTCTGTCAACATTTGGCGGAAATATCGCGTAACATACATAAAAAAAATATCGACGAATCGAGAGGACCTTCTCCTTTTTTGAAGTCGATCGAAAACTATATACTATATAAGCTTTAACCTTCTTTCACTATCAAAGGTTATAACATAGATTACATTTACACGGTTGCTATAAAAGGATATCCTGAATCGTGGAAGTTAGAATGCGGCGCGTAGCCGGAAGGTCGAAATAAATGCATCGATCATAATAAAGATTTTTCTGGTATAATTTGTGTGAGAGAGACTATAATCTTAAGGTTATACGTTTGTCACTAATTACGCATTGTCTTCCGGTACGAACAATGAAATAATGTAATTAGAGGCGAAACTAACTGCAGTGTTATTATACTCAGACATAAATAACTGCCTAAAACCGTGTAATTGGTGAAGCAAATAAACGTATAATTTTCTCAAATAAACACAGTGTATATTGAACTGCGTAATTCATTTAAATACATAATATACAACCAAAAATATTTCAAATTTGTTCCGCCTTTGTAACTTTAACACTCATAAACATCGCAAGTTATAATCACAAGTGGCACATTAGGCGGAGATATCGGGGAACATACATAAATAAAATACAGACAAATTAAAGACCACTGACGTAAAAAAATGGACGGAGCGCGATCAGTCGTCGCCATTACTTGTTGATAGATCGAATGAGCCAAAAACCCTGCTTCACTTTCAATGTTCCCAGCGCTCCGTCCATCTTTTTTTTGCGTCCGTGTTGCGGACCTTCCCCTTTTTTGAAGTCAGTTGATAACACACATAACACAAGCTCACGCCTGTATCCCCGAAGGGGTAGGCAGAGGCGCACTAGCGAACTAGAACACCCACATTTCGACGAGCTTAGTTCCATCCCAGATCTTATAGAGGGCGAGCCTATCGCCATCGGGCACAAATTCCAGACTCCAGGCTGATATGAAAAAAACCAATATGACTTTGTCCGACCTGGGGCTCGAACCCGAGACCTAAGAACGGAAGTCGTACCGAAATACAACAGGCGAGTCAGTCGATAAAAATATTAAATACGGAACAAAGTTTGAGCACCTCTGTAGTTCAGCTATCATTCGCTCGACATCAGCAGACGACCGCTTTCTTCCTCACAGAACTTATCTAACCAGTCGCTCGGATCCAGTTTTGCTTTATCGGCTTGTCTCTGTTTCTGTCATACCACTAGCATTACAGCAGAAAGTCTGTTTTGTTATTTGGTCACGTTTACACATCGGCACATTTCCATGAAATCTTGGCAAAAATTCCCATATGCGTTGAGTTGTTAGAAAGGAAGATAAAAGATATACCGTAAAGATTGAACGAGTAAGGCTTCATGGACATTCTGTTACTAAATCATACAATTTCAATATAAAATAAAAAATAAATCCCCTACCAATTGGCTTGCGGCTGAAAATGGATGGAAGTATTCAGAAAAATACGTCGAAATAAAAAATGTAAAGCACAACACACGCCAATTTTAACATTATCTGACGATGGTACATACAGGCCTGAGTATCGAACCCGGGACCTCCAGTCCACAACTTAGTATATGATACCACTAGACCTAGGAGACAACAGGACAGGATGTACACGAAATACTTTAAAAATGTTACGTAAAACTGCATAATTTAAATAGTACCATAAACTGCGTGTAGACCAAAACGCATGAACGCCGTTACAATAGGTTTGGAATAAGACAAATTAATAATCAGGTGATCTAAGTGACTGGACACACAGACTTTAGTAAAATAATTGCAAAACACGGACATGAGTACATTCTACCACTACAATTATTCCACTCGGCGCGCGGAATTTTAACTAAACTATAAACGGTGATGAATCATTGGACCGTCCAGTTAGGTCTGGACGCGCATGAAATATATAATATCCTTTCCATTTTGGCTAAGGCTGACAAAGTACCGGTTCGCTTGCATCCTCCTATTAGCCTCTATATTCTATATCTGCCACGGTGGCGTAGTTGTATTTCGGTACAACTACCGTCCTGGGGTCTCTGTTCGATCCTCGGATTGGGAAAATTGATATTAAATTTTTCATTTCAGTCTCAGTCCGGAGGCTGGAATTTGTGCCCGATATGGCGATAGGCTCGCCCCCTATCATACCTGGAATGGAACTAAGCTCGGTGAAATGTGGGTTTTCTGGTTCGCTAGTGCGCCTCTGCCTACCCCTTCGGGGATACAGGTGTGAGCTTATGTATGTATTCTATGTCTAGATAGGTCATCGTATCCGAAGTATTGAAATCAGTTTATTCGTGCATACCTTGATTTGTGTGCGTCAATCATCAATATATTATACCCTAGATGCACAGTTCTTTGCAAATATCCTCCTAAAAAGTAGTCTCAGAAATAAAACAAAGAAAACGATCACAAGTTGTAATTAAATCAACACAAATCTAACCCTAAGCACGTGTTATAAAGTAGGTTTTTAAACGAAATTAGCAAGCGTTCTTTAATTTGAATTTTGAAATTTAGAATTCTATCGGCGTCCGACTGTAGGGAAAAGGAGTGCTTAAGTACTTCTTTGCTGTCCCATTTTCCGACCGTCAACTGTGCATCTAGGTAAATAATATATCGATGGCGTCAATATATGTAGTTTAAGTTTATAGTCGCCTCTTTGGTCTAGTGGACCGGGAGATCCTGGATTCGATTCTCACGTTGGAAGCATCGAAAACGATTGTTGTAATTTGATTTTCCCGAGACTGGAACCTCCAGAGGGGTTGACGCCCGTCAGGTAGCCGAGTCCTTTCTGCAACATGCTAGGAAAAGTATGTAGCGCTGACCCAATATTATCCTGTAAGGGCAGGTTGATAAAAATAATTATATAAAGGTTAAATTGGTGTTTTTATAACAGTTTCCGGCACGAGAGTCTACAATATCAGAGTAAGTTACAGACATAAAAAGAAAAAGACGATTAGAAAAGGGAAAGATAACTATACCAACTGTACCAATATTTGAACAGGCACATTACATCGTGTCCTTCATCGTAATTGCTCTAATTAAACTCATCTTATAAAAATCCGAGCAAGCATAAGTTGAATTATCTGAATGCACAGATTTAAAAGAGTTGAACACGAGAACTTACAAGTAACGCATATTACTCAACAATACTAAACAATATGAAGTATTAAATTATTATCGCCTTTTGCTTTTTTAAATCTTAGTTCAATGTGTTACAATAATAACTGAAAAGACGCTCTGGATTTCGAGCTGTAATCTTTACCCAATACCAATACATTACCTCAACGGTACGTATCGATTCATTGCAATAAAACGTGGACGCTTCCTATTCAGTATCTAAACAATAGCATCTTAAATACAATACTTATTACATACTATCTTAAAATTACGAATTAAATAACAAAAATAAACACTGATGCGGAACAAAAATTGCATTAGCGTTGTCGTGCAAACTAACCTCAAGAACAGTTGTTCAGATTCTACAAAAAATATTATTTGAAGCCACGGACGTATAAAAAAGGAGGACACCATCGCCTATAGTTAAACGGACGCCACAGAGAAGCCACGCACTCAAACGCGCCTGTACAAAAGGGCCTTACGCACACATCAACACTCATAACACGCTCAGTTGCCGCCATTACGTGTCGATAGATCGAATGGGCGGAAAACCCTGCTTCACCTTCAATATTCCTAGCGCTCCGTCCATCTTTTTTTACATCCGTGTTTGAAGCGTGAGTTCACGTCACGCGGCTCTGCGCACGCGCACGCTCACTCACTAATGCTTTTATTTAAGTTGACGTGCACCGGCTTCCTCGTGTACTGACATGACATTATAATTGGTATCGTCATTGTATTAATTCACTTGAGTTAATAAGATCATGTCTTATTATCGCCCGAATGGTCAAACGCTATTCAACTTTGACGATCTTACATTGATTTTCGCCATACAATTTTGACAGATAAGGCGGCCTTAAACGACATAAGGCGACCTTAAGTGTATGCACATTCGGCAGTAACTCAAGTGAATTAAAAAAAAATGAAGAGGTCGTAAGGAATTATCGTCCTGTGATATGAAAGATAATAAATTTATCGCCATACAAAAAGCCAATCCCAAACACCCTATACGTATTTTTTTGTCGGAAACTAAAACACAGGTTGTGGTTGGGTTCTCCGACTTGGGAGTCAACCTAATCCAAGGGCCTCACGGTTTTGCAGCTCATGAAAAATATACTTGAATTTATATTAGTTATCGTGTATCAAACGCAAATAACCTTAACAGATAGGTAAATCTAAATATATCATATTTCACCAGGTAAAATAAACAAGACTTCAACTTTTAAAATATCAGGAAACAGTTGTAAAAATTTAGAGTCACGCACAAGGGTCATTTATCATAGTGATTGTTGTTGGCGTCTGAGCACCGGAATAAATCGTGGAGTTTTAACATTAACGCCCCGCACCCCGCACCCCGCACCCCGCACCCCGCACCCCGCACCGCGCTCGCCAGTACCCTCGACCGGCCGGTCCTAATGGCCAGGTAATAATTTCAATCTGCACCGGCCAAACTTCACAAACGGCCAAACTTCAACACATTATCTTTTAATTTGAACCCGCCGGACGGACAAATAAGACGTCGCAAAAGGAATTCCATCGAAACAGTCGAAAGTTCTGTCGAGACAGAATAAATTGACGCTAGAGATTGCCGCCCTCCACGGCTGTTTCTAAAGCGATGAGATACGAATTTCTCATTAAAATTTTCAGACTGGAAGTCGGATTCCCGGTGCTCCATTCAATTCCGCCTTTTGAAACTAAATCACAAGTTTTAACCAATTACTTTGACAATGAACCGTTGAATATAAAAGTAGGGTACATAGTGTGTATTCAAACTTAAATAGGATCCGATGACCGACGACCTGATAAAGGTCGCAGGAAGTCGCTGGATGCAGGCCGCTTCCAACAGGTCGATCTGGAAATCTTTGGGGGAGGCCTATGTTCAGCAGTGGACGTCCTATGGCTGATGATGATGATGATTATGATGACTATTTCGACCAACTTCACAAAAGGAGAAGGTCCTCAATTCGTCTGTATTTTTTATGTATGTTAGCCGATATCTTCGCAAAATGTGGACCAATTTTCAGGATTATTTTTGTGTTCGTAGAGCTTATTCCAACGATGGTCCTAGTAAATTTGGTCACGATCGGATACATTTTAAAGTCGATCTGTTAAGTTGTTAAACCTGCGATTATTACTAAATACGTACAATAAATCTGTTTATGATCAACTAGGGATGCGTATTCATTTCAAATTCATTTTAATATTACCGACCGCCAATACTAATCCTGGGGTAAACTTACAAAATTCGCGTTTTCGCGTTTCGAAGTTTTTCATCCCAAAAAATCAAAGGCGACTTTTCCGCAGTTTGTACTCTGTATTTCGATATGCATGCAAAACAGAGTTAAAGTAGTTGCGCCCCCGACTACCCCTTCGGGGAATAGGTATAGGCATAGACTCGTGTGTGTATATTAATGTACTTTTTTTTTTACCCGTGCGCGGCAAATTGACTACACTGCACCTGATGATAAGCGTAGTGCAGTCCAAAAAAAAACTAGCGACCACTGACAAACACTGTATTTATCAGTGGTCGTCAGAATCATGCCGCCCTATTTATGCTTTTTCACACTCCAAATCCAAAGAGGGAAGAAGCAAATCGAGGGGCTTGCGACAAGACAGGCGGATGACCGATGCAGATACAGGGATACCCCCATACCAGTCTTAACCAACCATCAAGTCATGCCGCAAGCCCCTCGGGAGCACCGGAAGTACACTGGCTGATCCTGGAACGCGAACCACACACGGAGTGAGGGTCAATATGGCAGGTTTTAGCACCATGTGTACGGTGGTCGCCATCTGGGCGGATACGAATTTCTTACCACCAGCATATTCTATAAATATTATCATCTTTGAGAAATATATTTGATATTTATATATGTATTTAATTGTATAACTTATATGGAGAAAATATATAATGATTTCTTAGGTTTACGTGAATGTTATTCATTGAAATTAAACTATTTTTACGGATTATATCACGCAATATAATCCGTAAAAATAGTTTAATTTAAAGCTTTGCAGCCTTCGTGGTCACGGGTCAGACAGTCTGACCCGTGACCACGAAGGCTGCAAAGCTTTCGAAACGTCGGGCTTAAAAATTAAAACCAAATTGTGATAGAATCCGTAAAAATAGTTTAATTTCAATGAAAATATATAAGTCAAATGTTTGCGTATCTATACAACCGGGATGAGTTTATGAACTTTCCGAGTTTAGATTGGTATGAACTTTATAAAACAGAAAATTATCCATTTTTGCAATAACCTCGCCCCTGAGCACACCTTGACAATAAATGATCTCAGTCAACCATGAATTCTGTAGTTGCACATCTTTTGTTGTCGTTTATTTTTATTCGATGAGTGTTCTCTTATTTGTCGCAATCGTTTCGTTCGTCTAAAACATCGGTGAATACACTAGTGATGTCAAAACGTGATGACAATGATCGTTTTCATCTTTCGTCTTCTTTTATTTATATGGACTTGATTGGTGCAACATTCGACTGAAGTGAGTTTATTCTCTTTAATATCTCTCTAATTACCTTTAGGATTAAAAAAAGGTAGAACAAATTTTAAGTTAAATTTTAATTTTAAGTTAGACTCGAACCATATATTTGTGGGTCAAAACATACATTTGTTTGCGGGGACTGACCCGGCGGTGTCTCGCTTGACCCCTTGTAACTCATACTATGTATTAATTAATAAATAATAATCCTTACGTATACCTCTATTTCCAGGTCGATCTGGAAATCTTTGGGGGAGGCCTATGTTCAGCAGTGGACGTCCTATGGCTGATGATGATGATGATACCTCTACATTCCGTATACTCACGTAGTGTACATTTTATTTACAGCAAATTTTCCATATATTTGCAATATACGTATCATTATGTAAACACGGCCTTATAAGGACAGTAACTCACACATGTCACATAATGTACAGGAAGGGTTCATAACAAGCGGTAAGCACGTGTGCCCCGTACCTAAATACCTTATTATAGCAATAGAAAGGTCTCGCAACTTCTGTATTATTTCATCGAAGTTCGCTTTTAGACAAAGTCATTTAAACTTTGGAAGTTAATTTTGACCACAATTGTGTACTTTATCAAACTAATATAACCTTAGATTGGTAAGGTTTAAGTAAAGGTAGATTGGTAGGTTGGTATGAAACGTGGGAGCTTAATTTAAAATTGTTTATAAAGTAAATTGATAAAGTAAGTCGCTGAATACGATATGATTTCTTAACAGATTTAAACATTACATTTATTACCAATGCCCACAAAGTTACAGTCAGAATATCAGAATGCTTCATATAATAGTGAATTATTGATAGCATTTTTATTATAGGAAACAATTTGTAGAGCTCCCTTCTTTTCGATAGAGGTTTACTCTATTCGATAATCGTTTATCTGCCTGCCATCTGCATTTAAATAATAATAATATAATAAATACACCCAACAGTCACACACATAGTCCTGACCCCACACTAGGTGTAACCTGTATCGTGGGTATCAGAAACTACGAGAGACTTTCGGTCTCACAACACCCAGACCTGAAACAAATATCTATGGGCCACACAGACACTTGTCTCGGTGCGGAAATCGAACCCGCGACCTCACGTTTCACAGCCGGCTACTCGCCCGCTGCGCCACGAAGGTTGTCACCTAAATAACAATCATGTTTATAGTTTTCTCAGAATCAACCTCCGTATACACCACCAACTAAATTATCTATCTTGAAACTGATATTAAATGTCGCTTTCCAACGCCATAGTATATAACATAGCAGTTGCTTAATCAAAGTCTAACACATCCCAGAATATGGTACTCGTCGAATATATCAGACTTATTCTACTAATTACTAACTTCTCTCAATAGTTCAAGTTTGCGACCGATTCAGACTAATGATATGTGCAATATACCCATCTCTAAATTAGAGACCATCAAATACGCAGTAACTAAGGCACTAATGTCTATTAGGGGACATTATAGTTCACGTCTGCTTCACATTTCGGGATATAGGCATAAACTTACGTATGTACAATTACATTGGTTTTCACTGCATAAAAAGCACTTGTTTATACTCATTACATAACATAACATAAACTCACGCCTGTATCCCCGAAGGGGTAGGCAGAGGCGCACTAGCGAACTAGAGCACCCACATTTCGCCGAGCTTAGGTCCGTCCAAGATGTGATAGTGGGCGAGCCTATCGCCATATCGGGCACAAATTCCAGACTCCGGGCTGATATGGAAAAATCCAATATCACTGCCCGACCCGAGGATCGAACTCGAGACCTCAGAACCGTAGTCGTACCGAAATACCACCACGCCACCGAGGCAGTCAGAAATTTACTTTAACAGCAAAGAAATATGTCGGCCCTTAGTAGTTGTTAAGCGAATAAATAAACATTAATAAATAAAAATTTAAGTAATGATTGTTTATCTTCAACTAAGTATAACTAAGATAAAAGTGAAGCCATTAGACGAGACTAGTAATAAAGCAGCTTATGGCTCCAATTCACCTCCACTTGTACTATGCTAATCGACTCTCTGAGTTTGCGAATAGAATTTAATTTCGGCTTTGACCCGTAAGAAGTTTCTTTTCTTCGGCTTATTTAAATAAGTACCTACTCGCTGATTAATTTTGGGAACTCATTCTCAGTTTCATTGAATGAAACAAGTTTAATTAACAAGTTCAGTAGGACTTCGCTATATCCAAACGAACTTAGTTTTACTTTTGTGTGAATACGAAAATGAGAAACAAGTATTTATGATTTTTAAATGAGACTGTCTTGTAAATCTTTTAATGAGGTTTTGGAGCGTCCGTCTTTGTAAATATTATTTCTTATGAATGTATATTCTCACGTTAATTACTTATTTGGAATAATTCTGATTTCAATTACTGCCTCGGTGGCGTGGTTGTATTTCGGTACGACTGCCGTCCTGAGGTCTCGGGTTTGATCAACCAGATCGGGCAAAGTGATATTGGATTTTTGAATGTCAGCGCGGAGTCTGGAATTTGTGGCCGTTATGGCGATAGGCTCGCCCCCTATCACATCTGGGACGGAACAAAGCTCTGCGAAATGTGGGTGATCTAGTTCGCTTGGGCGTCTCTGCTCGGGAATATGTATATATGTTTTAATTAATGAACATGTAGTCATAAATCCGATTTATTTTATGTGTTGTGTGACTTTTTTCTAAAAATACAATTTTAGTGAACACTTGCTTTAATTATTTTCATCTTCATGGTCGCTTTCTTTGTCAGCAGCATATATGGGCTGTGAGCAGGGAGGTCCTGGACCCAGGGGGGTTCATGCCAGGCAGGCAGCTGGTCGTAAAAACAAAGCCGAGTCCTTTCTGCAACATGCTTGACAGTGTGATAACCTCATATTAAAGGGAGGATAAGGGCAGGTAGAAAGAAATAATGATTTTAATTTTCTATAACAGATAATTAAAATCATTCATAACTTTCGAAGGTTTTCTACCTTGGCCTTAGAGGCTCATAACAAAAACTGACTAGTTACTATTGCAATTTTTATACCTTTATAATATATATACTGATATTGCAAAATCTACCAAAATGACGAGATAAACAATGTAGTCATATAGTCGAGGCAATATATTAAAATAATGATCCATGTCATATTTTATTATAATATATTGATTCTAAAATTGTTTAGTCATAAAACCCGTAATTTTCTACGATAATATCATAGGCATATTATGCCTAAACATTATGGCACAGTGAAAGGTGCGAGCAGACGTGAGAACATAGCACTAAGTAGTAATTAGTCTCAAATAAAAGAGATCGTCCCTAATCTAACATTAGTCAATTCTGAACAGTAAATTGAATTGTATATACATTTCGATTTATTTTTGCTTTGTGTATGGTGTTTTTATATGAATAGTGATTATTATATTACAATATTTACAAGACGACGAGTCATCCTCATACTAATAAAAACGACATATTTTCAAGCTCAGACACACAAAGTAAGTCATAACATCACATAACATAAAATCGCTATCATGATATCGCCTCGATTACGACCTTAAATTAATATAGAACATAACATAACAGTCTGACGCCTGTAGGGGTAGGCAGAGGTGCACTAGCCAACTAGTACACCCACATTTCGCCGAGAATAGTTCCGTCCCAAATGTGATAGGGATATAGTGTGATAGAGCCTATCGCCATATCGGGCACAAATTCCAGACTCCGGGCTGATATGGAAAAATCCAATATCACTTTGCCCGACCCGGGGATCGAACCCGAGACCTCAGGACAGTAGTCGTACCGAAATACAACCACGCCACCGACATAAGACGTGCCTAAAGGGGCCAAAATGTCTATGTGAAGATTGATGTAGTAATCATAGATTAGAAAAGCTATAATTTCATACATTAAATTCTCATAATAGTTCAAACTTAAAATGACTCAGATATCTAAAGCAACCGATATTATTACTATTTTATATCCACCCTTTATAGTCCAATTTCATAGAATCCCAAGCCACTATTAATTGCTAAGATAACGGCCGCTTAGTTAATTACATAACCTACTAAAAGCCGAGCGCAAATTCCCACAAATCATGATAAGCACGATAATTAGACAGAGGAAACACGAAGGAAAGTAAATGTTTAGATTTTCGTTGTTCTCATGGCAGCTTAAGCGTGGCGCACACTATAAGCATCGCTAAAATGACAAAAATATTATGCGTATTTACGTAGTATCTATTAGCATGTATGGGCTGTGAACCGGGAGGTCCTAGGTTCGATTCCCAGGTCGGGCAAAGCAAATTTTCTAATTTAATTTGCCCGGGACTGGATCCCTCTTAGGGGGTTGACCTCAGGCAGGCGGCCGGTCGTAAAACCTAAGCCAAATCCTCTTTGCAACATGCTTGAAAAAAGTGTGTTGCGCCGACCCCACATTAAGGTGGGATAAGGGCAGGTAGAAAGAAAGAAGACGTAGTAACTATTAGATAAACTGTGATTCCACGCAGTTTTCGACCGACTCCAAAAAAAGGAGAAGGTTCTCAATTTGTATGTATGCTACATTGATACATACATGAATTGTCGAGTGTTTGACCCCGATGAGTTCGAATTAACGGGTCAGTTTGTTACTTAGCGATGATTTTTTCGTTCGAATTACCAAGTGCATAAAAATTTATTGATTTAGTTCGAAATATAAAGATATTTGCTAGGGAACTCGTGATAACTTTAAATTAAGAAAGGTTCGTATTATCGCAGGTTTGAATAAACGAGAGTCGCCTGTACTTATATTTCTGTGTAACGTGATTTAAGCGTGGTTATAGCAAAAATTACTTTTACAGACACGTAATCCATCTACGTGCATATTTCTGTGCATAAATGCCCGGCTTTGCACGGAACGTTTCGTTGGGTTTCAACTAGCTACATAAAAACAACATAAATTCATTTTACGTTCGTCAAAAAGCTGTCAGCGATCTGTATGCGTGCGTCGAATGTATTAAAATTGTGTGTATATATATGTAGTTAAACATAGAGGGCCTTACTTAAAACAGCATTTTTAGCTTAGCAAATGGTTACGAATAACTTGTCACTTTTTTACTTGCGTACATTGTTTAAAAATGAAAGGGACAACCCATGGTATAAAGATAAGTACCGCTCAAATATTTTTATAAGTAAGGGGCAGAGAGTTTTTCGTTAACACAACATATTTTCTCTGTGCAGAGTGTGAAACTTAAATATTCATGTGCAATGTCGTAGTTATTCACATAGTTTGCATTCTATAATATTTTTTAGCAGAGACTGGCAAACGAGCAGATGGGTCGCCTGATGGTAAGCGATCTCCACCGTCTATAGACACCCAAGACACAAAAATAATCATGGGTGCGTTGCCAACCTAAAAGGAAGGAATGGAAGGGGAGGGAAAAGGGATTGGGGATGGGGGAATGGGCCACCGGAAATCTCAGTCACTGAACGAAAAGCGAATATGTATAAAAATTAATGTTTTCGTGTACATATATGTTCCAGTGGCGAAGGGTTCATACAACACGATTCCTTCCGGCTTACCTTTATATCTGTTAAGAAATAGGTATTATTTTAAATAGAAATTAATAGCGGCTTCCCTTTTCAAAAAGTCCATCCTTCGCCAATGAGATGTTAATTTATAATGCGTCTTAATTGAGTTAAACTTTCGTAAGTTGTTTTGTTATTTTCACTTACCTGCATAAAGGTTCCTTACATAATAAGATAAGTACACTTATAATTAAAGTACAGTCCTTTAGTAGGTACTTTAACTGGTGGACCTACGGACCATACGGACAAAAGATATTTAGATATTTTTTTTATATTTTTATTTATTTTTTTATCTTAAAATTATTATTGTGATTATTTAGCGCCAACATTATTTTTAAACAAAAGTCGCCTCCTTGATCTAGTTAAGTGGGAGGTCCTGGGTTCGATTCCCAGATCGGGTAAAGCGAATTTTCTAATTTAATTTCCCCGGGATTGGCTCCCTCAGAGAGGGTTGACGTCAGGCAGGCAGCCGGTCGTAAAAACTGAGCCAAATCCTTTCTGCAACATGCTTGAAAAAGTGTGTCGTGCGGACCCCACATTAAGGTGGGACAAGGGCAGGTAGAAAGAAAGACGTATTTTTAAACAAAGAATTAATAACTGTATCAAACTGCTGATAGAGTTCTCATATGCAGATTTAAAAGCTATGCCATGCGATACAACTCATCTCAATGGGTGTTGGGTTTTATGTCAGTCCATGGCACTGTGACAGTGTCAGCGGCTCTCTCTGCGACCTCTGACACCGCTGCAATCGATTCGACCATCTTTTATGTAACTGTTACGTAGTTATGCATTATATTGTTGAGAAAATACGTGGAATTCGAGACAATTAATATTAATAAATTCGTCTGCATAACCGTATTCCAAAATGGCATTTAATGACTTATTACAACGCATATCAATTCTGGAAAGATTTTGCTTTTTCGGCGGTAAAAATTAATACATTTTTATTAATTTGAGTGGTAGAGCCACGCTGTAGACAATTATGTCTACAGCACGAATATGCCGGCTCCACCGGTTTGATACCATTGTCTCATATAAACCGACGTCAAGTGGCAGCTTGCTGTCGCGTTGCGTTCGGTGAGTGAGATTTCTGGTGGTCCATTTCCTCCCCTCCCTTTCTCAATTCCTTTTCCCATCCCTTCCATTCCCTCCTTTTAGGTTGGCAACGCACCCATGAATCTTTTTGTGTCTTGGGTGTCTATGGGCGGTGATGATCACTTACAATCAGGTGACCCTGATCTGCTCGTTTGTCAGTCTTTGCTATAAAAAAAAAATATAACTGGAATAGTTAAGTTTATAGTGCAAGTAATAAAGGGGCTCTTAATTTAATTCATGGCTCAGTAGCACGACACCGGTGTTTAAAATGGTAAAAAAAGTTAAATGGTTATAGCGTATAATTAAATTTCGTAAAATATGCGCTGACCTAAATTTTTATGAATAAAACCCGTTCCTTTATCAAGAGCCGGAATCTACTTACTAATAATAATTGATATTATAAATAAGTATATTATATCAACACTGCCTCGGTAGCGTGGTAGTATTTCGGACTACCGTCCTGAGATGTCGAGTTCGATCCTCAGGTCCGGCAAAGTGATATTGAATTTTTCCATATCAGCTCGGAGTCTGGAATTTGTGCCCGATACGGCGATAGGCTCGCCTCCTATCACATCTGGGACGGAACTAAGCTTGGCGAAATGTGGGATTACTAGTTCGCTAGTGCGTCTCTGCCTACCTCTTCAGGGAAGGCTTGAGCTTATATGTATGTATGTGTAATATATAATATAAACAATTATCCTTTGGTCGTATCTCCTGCGTGAGATTTAGGTATGATGAGAGATGATGAAGCAGATTAATATATGCTCAGAATACTTATATGTAACGGGAGTGTAATGCCGCGGCTCCTGCATTAAATCACTACACAAAACATCGCTAGATATTATCTATGGTCTTTTGTGTTTTGTTAAGAAAAAACATGTGCAGGAGACTCAGCTTAAGAAATGCTAAAATCAGTTCCACTAAAGATGAAAAAACCAAATAAACTTTACTTTAATAGTTAATGCAATTTTTTCGTTTCTTTCCACCTTCTCTTACCCTACTTCAATATGGGGTCTGCAAATCACACTTATCAAGGTTGTTAAAGAAAGGATTCAGCTTAAGTTTTACGCTTGCTCGAGATCTTCTCTGACAATAATGTTGATAAAACTGAAAAAAATTACATGTATCAAATGAATTAATAGTAATAAAAACTGTTGAAACTCTTAAATATTACTTGAAATGGAACAGTTATTTGAAAATTGATATTTTTCCCTTGACACGGTAATTGGATGCCACCGTTGCTTTGAGACTGCAGAAAATTGTCGGCTTGTTATTTTTAAATGGCGACCAATTGCACTTAATAGTGCGTCTGGAAGATTTTTCTTTTATAAATAGGTTTCTAATGGTAATTTACTAATAATAATAATGTTTCAACTATTTCTTATTAAAACTTTTCACAAAATGTTATTGATGTGACAACTTGATCATTTAATTGAAGATTTTACTTGAAAATACGACATTGCATTTGTTTGTAATGCATTGTGATTTTTTTTTTTACTTTCTTGTCCCGTTATGGGATTTTAACTAATCCAAACTCTTCAAACTATAGCGATTAAGAAGGTGAAAGACAATATAAAATATAAAATTAGGTATATAAAGTATGTAAACATATAATAATTTATCACGTAAAAAAAATACACGATTATGTAGGATGAAATAAAACTTGCTATAGAGGTAAATGCTATAATTTGTATATATGTATACATATCACACTAATTACAAATTTATAATTAACATAATCCAGTATAAACATGCAACAATTAACGCGTCGAATCCTATTATATCAAAATTAAATTGTAACAATATCCAATTTAATCGGTTTAAAGTGATTAATGGATAAACCAATAAAGCAGCAGATTTATGATATCCCCCACAAAGCCGCGAAAGAGCTATCAAGAGCCGAAATGGATTTTTAAATCGTCCTTTTGATGTAAAAGACTTTGTAGACAACGTCTCGATTAAAATTTGATTAGGATTTTAATTATATTAACGTTTTGAGAACGGTACGCATTTATTATAATTTTAGTATTTAATCAAATAAAATTCATTGTATTTTAGTGAACCAGTCCCATTATCACTATATTTGGTTCAGTATACATTCGTTTTAAAGTAAGTTAATTTAGTATTATTAAAGCATTAGAAACACACTCATTTAAATTCAATGTATTTACTATTTGTAAATAAAAAAGTAAATAAATACCGAAATTTAAATAAAACTATTGTATGCGGATTCTATCACAATTTGTTTATATTTTTAAAGCCGACGTTTCGAAAGCTTTGTAGGCTTCGTGGTCACGGGTCGGACTTAAAATAAAAACAAATCGTTATAGAATCCGTGTAAACTAGTTTTATTTCAATGTTTATCATTCGCGTAAACTTAAGAAATCAGTATAAATACCGAAATGTTTTAAGTCGATCATTGTAATTGCTAGATCTATAGCCTTCAGAGACTATGGTACATTTTGTACCAAACTACACTGTACAAATTCCGCTAACGACGAAACTTATTGGCAGTCCAGAACCAGTAACTGGCAGTCGATGAAGGTCTAATGACCTGCCAGTCACCGGTACCGCCAACTTTTTTTTGAACTATTCAAAATAATCGTACCTTTCTTTGCATGAAATATCTTCAAGTTTCAAATATTATAGTAATGTTATTTAGTTTGAATTTTTTTTAAATAATTTCCTTATTTTGTTTACAGGTTTGGTTGCCGATCATCTCACCTGGTGAGTAAAATATTTATTAACTATTTCATTGTAAGAAAAGTTTATGCTATTAATACGATAAAATATTAAAACACAACAAATTGTGTCACATCGCATGAAATAATAAATTTCTTCAGTTTTTAACGTATAATCTGATTACACAGTATAGAACGTATCAGAGTCCTTTTTATCGTGTTCCTTTCATGTAATCTGCAATTTTTAGTACTGGTTTTGGTTAGGGGATCTTTTCACCACAGTCAGGTCAGTCAAAGGTGGGCCATTGTGTATGCTGTAAATTCCAACTAGATATTTAGCCACCCTAATTCCGACCAGAAGCGCAGAAACCTCCTGGTATCTCCACAGGCTTCTCACAGCGACCCCTAATATAATCAATATTTCTTTCTGCCTGGCGTTATCCCGGTATGCCATTACCACTTCAATGCTTCCACTTCGCCCGGTCTTGGGCATCCGCCACAGTAAGACCATTGGCTCTCATATCCTTCTCCAAAACGTCCAGCCAGCGGTTTTTGGGCCGTCCATAGGAACGCACCTCTGGTACGATCTGGGCCACTGATGACCGTCATACTACTGCAGTTATAATTCAAAAGCACTAATTTATTCTTAGCCCATAGTCTCGTGAAGCCAGTTAGACAAAGCGTAATTTTCGCCAGACAGAAAAATGAAAGCTCCCGTAGATTAACTAGCATGTCTTATTTAATTTGGCACGAGCCACATCGGAAACTATCGGCCGGCGCCGGCGGACGACGGAAATCAAACTAATCGATTTTCATTTTGCCGACGGGAAATTAAATCCTTTGAGAGACGTTCCCGATAACGGATTTCAGCTAAGCACGACACGTGTTCAGACATTTAAACTTTGGCTATATTGAGTAAAAATTTAATGTGTGCCGCCTTGCATAACATTTCTCATTCCGTGTAAATGGATTTTTAAATCGAATGGATTAATTGATTATCGCAGATTAAACTGCAATGAGTTGTGAGTAGGATTCTATATTACATGGATATCTGAAGTAGTGATTGTTGAGGACCAAATGTTAATGGATTCAATTTGTGTCTCGATGGTACTTCGACACTGCATGTAGTACAAACAAAAATCAAAGATGATGCTTTACAAAGTTTGTTATGTAATAAGCATATTGCACTAAACAAATATATTTCGAAATACATAATATATACATTATTGTATAATGTATTACACGAACTAGATCATCTATTACCATACTCGACATCAAAATGTGGCGGTTTCGACAAAAACCTGATAAAAATCAAGACTTTATTTGAAATATCTTTCCGTGTTATTCTATTGACATATTATCTTTGAGATACTTATTGAGGCTTTAAGATATTGTACCCCTAGTATGAGGTTTTTTGTCAGTTCCCAATTCTCGAAATCCATGATAGTTTTTTTCTCCATACTTTTTGTACTTCGTTGTAGTTTCTGCAAATGGCGCTGATAGTTAAACTATGGAGAAAACGAAAACTATAAAAAAATATGCAAGAAGTGTCATTTTTTTTTACTAGGGGTACTTATACTATATTTTTACTACACCTTTCATCATCATCTTCATCATCATCAGCCATAGGACGTCCACAGCTGAACATAGGCCTCCCCCAAAGATTTCCAGATCGACCTGTTGGAAGAACGAAAGTCACCGACATAGCCCAGAGGATTATCACGGTGAAATGGCAGTGGGCAGGACACATAGCTCGTAGAACAGATAGCCGATGGGGCAGAAAAGTTCTCGAGTGGAGACTACGTACCGGCAAGCGCAGCGTAGGACGTCTACCTACTACACCTTTAACGCCCGAATGGTCAAACGCTGCTCAACTTTAACGGCTTCTTATATTGATTTTCGCCATACAATTTTGACAGATAAGGCGGCCTTAAAAGACATAAGGCCACCTTAAGTGTATGAACATTCGGCGGTAAATCGTGCTAATTAATAATAAACACACTCTTCTTCAAACAGTCAAACATTCGATTTAAATGAAGATCTAAGAAGGATTTAAATGTCGAAACTCCACAGCAATGGTCCACAAATATCTGTAATGAAAACAATTTGTCGATATTTTTATCACTCAATAAATCACCAAAGTTTCTAAACCATTTCGTATGATAGAGTCAGCCGGTATCGTTGATTTTTAATCTTTTACGTAACTCTTCCATAACGATCTTTCATAATAGTGTGATAAAATTTCAAATTTACAACAAACAATTTAAACATCCGTATTGGATAGACTGAATATAAAAAAGGTTAACAAAAACTTAAAACCGACTATTTTCACACATTTAAGTCTATTCTTAAGCCTGTATTCAACTAAACCGATTTCGATGAAACTTGGACTATTCCCTAAGTTAGAAAATACCTAGTCTAATGATTAAAGATTCAATCAATCCGATTGATAGTTTCTGAGATATACGTGGACAAACAATGTATGGATAATATATAAGAGAATACTTCACACCACCCAGACCCGAAACAAACATTTTATGCAACCTTGTCATTGAAGAAAACATTAATAATAGTACCTACGATACTTTAGAAGCAGTGATCCAGGATCTTACTTGAGTATAATAAAAACATAAAACAACATAAGCTCACGCCTGTATCCCCGAAGGGGTAGGCAAAGGCGCACTAGCAGACTAGAACACGCACATTTCGCCGAGCTTAGGTCCGTCCCAGGCGTCCAGGGCAAGCCCATCGCCATATCAGGTACAAATTCCAAACTCCGGGCTGATACTGAAAAATCCAATATCACTTTGCCCAACCCGGGGATCGAACCCAAGACCTCAGAACGATAGTACGCAATAACACCACGCCACCAAGGTAGTCTGAGTATAATATTGATATTGTAATACATTTTTCCGCTTTGATCTTAAAAATTCCTTCCTTAAAGATATCGTTTAACTATGATGTAAAAAAAACTCATTTTGGTTGATGAGAATTTATTCCAAGAGATCACTTTGTACATGAAATGACTGGAAATGTTTTGCTTATGAGGAAATATTTTGCAATATTATGTTTATTGAAGATAAGTTGAAACACGCGACTTTGTTCCACCTGAATATGTAATTTTTTTCTTATATATCGATTAAAATTCATGCTTGCAATGAATTGACGGTAATACAGTGTAATTAAACGTAGTATATTTTGTCTTTTCAAATTTTGAATTGGACTTCATTATAACTTAATAATAGGTTAAAAAAACTTAACATAATGACTTCAAAACGTATCTGATTGTGACCAAATATAAAGCCTTGGAATTAGCTGTATTGAACACAAAAAGAAAATCTGTCTTCATTTGGCGGAGATATCGGAGAACATACATAAAAAAAATACAGACGAATTAAGGACCTTCTCCATTTTTAAGTCGGTCGAAAATAAAATAACAAAGTTATAGTAAAGTTAAAGCAAAGACTCGAAATATCCAAACAATTTATTGAAATTAGTTCTTGACTTTCTTCTCGTTGTTTCGTCTCCACCATAGCTCATCTCTATTTAGGCACATGTTTTAAACGATCACTATAAAATTAACATATATAACAATAAAATTTATTATAATGATTAATAATATTAAATTTACTTTTTATAAACTAAGTGTGTTTATGGTATATTATGTAAGTGTGTATAGGAAAATACGCGGTCTAATAGTATTGAACTATCTTCAGTTTACTGATTTCTTAAGTTTACGCGAATGCTATTCATTGAAATAAAATTACTTTTATGGATTTTATCACGATTTGGTTTTAATTTTTATTTCCGACCCGTGACCACGAAGAATTCGAAACGTCGGGAATAAAAATTAAAACCAAATCGTGATAAAATCCGTAAAAGTAATTCTATCTTCAGTTCTTATGGCTCACGAAAGCAGACGGACCATCTGATGATAAGTCGTTACACCTATGGACATTCTTTCTTTCCACCTGTCCTTATCAAACCTTAATGTGGGGTCGGCGCAACACACTTTTTCAAGCATGTTATAGAAATGAATTGGCTTGACGTCAACCCCCTCTGACGGATCCAGTCCCAGGCAAATTAAACTAGAAAATTCGCTTTAACATGGACATTATGACCATATGTTACGACATCCAGACATTCGTATTAATGTTGTTTATAAAAGTAATCCGATCCGTAGTATGACATGTATAACGGGAACACTTCGATTTGTCCGGGAACGCCAGCGCCCTCCCACGGGAAATTAAGAAACGAGATACTGACCACGTCTCTATTCACTGCGCTACTCTGACGTCACTGGGTGCGAGCCAGACCATTCAATTATTGACCTGTATTATTTTACAGAAACAAACGTTTAATTTAAATAATAATATACTTGGTGGTATAGAAATGTATGAAATTTGTCGTTTTAGCACCTATAATCACACTATTAGATGTATAAAGGCGACCGTTTGTGAGTGTGTTTGTATGTTTGTAACTTCTTCACGCTCAAATGGCTGGATCCATTTTGATGAAATTTAGTATGGAGGTAGCTGACACTCTGGATTAACACATAGGCTACTTTTTCTCACGGAAAATAAAATTCCACGCAAGCGGAGTGGCGGGCAACAGCTAGTATGGTTTAAATATTTTACATTGTCTGATAATTTTTTTGGGAAATCTAATTTTATAACATAACATAACATAAGCTCACACCTGTATCCCTGAAGGAGTAGGCAGAGGCGCATTAGCGAACTAGAACGCCCACATTCCGCCGAGCTTAGTTCCGTCCCAGATGTGTTAGGGGGCGAGCCTATCGCCATATCGGGCACAAATTCCAGACTCCGGGCTGATATGGAAAAATTCAATATCACTTTGCCCGACCCGGGGATCGAACCCGAGACCTCAGAACCATTGTCGTACCGAAATACCACCACGCCACCGAGGCAGTCGGTCTTATTTATATTAGCTCTCAAATAGTTATATAATAAACACCTATAATTCTGATCCCATGTTGAATTATATACTACCTCTATTATATAATAGTTGAACCAATAACTTTAAGACCTACGCCACACCTAGACCAAAAAAATGTTTAAAGAGTGACAACCGAAATAGGTATTTATGATTACTCCGATCTAAATTAATTCCTACTACAAAACAAGCTTTATATACACAGTATGTATATATATACAAAAGCCAAGTCAATTTACAAAACTCAGAACTTATTAAATTACGGTCTCTAATGTTCCGCAAAAATACCAACATTAAACGCGCGTGTAAATAAAAACCCGACCAAATTACGAACACAAAATGCAGAGTCCTTATTAAACAACATAAAGCGAAAATTATAACACATAAGGCAATACAAAACTTACATAAACATAAAAAGCTAATGCCTTAATCAAAAGGATTTGAAACGTTTTAATGTAGCTTGCTTTTTTTCATCGCAGTGTGAAAATGCGAGGGCGTAACCCCGGACTTACGTTGAAAATATTTTATAATTATCTACAAAAATGTTACATTACGTGCGGACAAAAATTTTTGTGTTCTGCGCTTCGCACAAGAGAGGGTAAATTGTCTAATAACACCTTCAAAACTACCGGGGCCTCAGAAACGTCAGTTTCACGTATGTTTTTAAATGTTTGAGGATAATTTCGGGTATTTTTGTTTTGAAGTAAATGACTGGAAGGGTGGCAGAAACATTATTCGCTGGTTGGTTTGCATTTGAAATGCCTTTTTGCACCTTTTAATGAATTTGTTTCGTGATGTTACTGTTAGAGCTTTTAATTTGAAATAAACCTATTTGTCCGGACTGCATACCTGTATAACTTTAGTTAATACGGATTAGCACCACAATCGATCAAAATTTATTGCCACAACAAACTTTTATAACAAAATCCTAATTGACAGCCTTCGTGGCGCAGCGGACGAGTAGCCGGCTGTAAAACGTGAGGTCGCGGGTTCGATTCCCGCATTGAGACAAATGTTTGTGTGGCCCACAGATATTTGTTTCAAGTCTGGGTGTTGTGAGACCGAAAGTCTCTCACAGTTTCTGACACTTACGATAAAGGTTATACCTAGTGTGGGGTCAGGTCTAGATGTGGGACTGTTGGGTGTTTCTTAAGCATGTACTATAATACACTAATTATATTATTCATCACCATCATTATCATCTGCCCCAGAAAGATTGCAATTTTAATGAACATTCCAAAAATATAACTTGAAAAAATATGAAAGTTTACTTCACAGAGTTCTTTCAAACTACATAACCGGGCATTTACAAAGTTACATCAAATATCAAAACGCTGAGTTACCTAACCGTGACTAAACTGAAGAGATTAATTTCCATACAAGTGAGGTGTTAATTTGCTTGAATTATCGCTGTAACTAGCAATCATCCCGCATTTCTCATACATATTAATAATAATTCACACACAGTTTAGTTAATAGAGACAGTGTTTTCGCTCGTAACCTGCTTATCCTAATATCGTAAGATAATACCCGCATAACAGATTAAAGTGAATTCAAGATTGTTATTACAGAAATGTAAACTAATCTCTACCCATAAGCTCACGCCTATATCTCCGAAGAAGTAGACAGAGAGGCAATAACGAACAAGAACACCTACATTTCGCCGAGCTTAGTTCCGTACCAGATGTGATAGAGGCGAATCTTACGACATATCGGGTACAAATTCCAGACTTCGGGCTGATATTGAAAAATCCAATATAATTTTGTCGGGCTAGGGAATCAGACCTGGGACATCAGAAAGATAGTCGTACCGCACACGCGATACAACTACGCTATGTCTCCGAGACAGTATCTGCCCACTTACCAATTATGCCTATTATCGTATGCCAGGGTCCGCCTTTCTACTTAAACGCTTCCACTTCGGCCAATCTTGAGTATCCTCCACATTAAGACCATTGGTTCTCATATGTTCCTCCAACACGACCAGTCAGAGCTATTTGTGTCGTCCACGAGGATGTACCCCTGGTACGATCTGGTCAAAACATTTGTGACCATCGTACTCCTGTGTTTTCCTCAATCAATTATCTCCATTATATTTGTCGTAAATTAATTATTTTTGATTTGTATTGTAATAATGATGCCACGACAAAAACTTTGTCTAATCAAAGGTATAAATTCATACAAACAGATTTTAAGACCCCATCATATAATTTATATGGAACCACCTGCGGAATAAGCACTATTGAACACAAAAATGATCTTTAAAATTGATCCACATTAAAATTTATCAGAGACTTACCGCCGAATGTTCATACACTTAAGGTCGCTTTATGTCGTTTAAGGCCGCCTTATCTGTCAAAATTGTATGGCGAAAATCAATGTAAGCAGCCGTTAAAGTTGAGTAGCGTTTGACCATTCGGACGTTAACGGACCAACTTCAAACTTATAGACCAAATTATATGGGACCACTCTTGGAATAAGCTCTATCCAACACAAAAATAATGTTGAAAATCGGTCCACATTTGGCGGGCATATCGCGTAACATAGGTACATAAAAAAATACAGACGAATTGAGGACCTTCTCCTGTTTTTAAACTCGGTCGAAAAACGACAACAAAGACGTTTCTTTTTGAATAGGATCAAACAGGAAATACACCACACATTATGTAGAGAATGCAATGTTGAAAATGATTTGGTGTCTTCTGCTGGTAATATATGCAGTTCCACATTATTTACAACGTTATTTTATCGCTTCGGTGCCAACTAACGTTAAGGAATGAAATGTTTGTGGCAGTAGTCAGTACCGACATTTTTAAGTGCAACATTATAAATTTACCGCTATGGTGCTTAAATCATGGAACATGGACAAGGTATGGCATGACTGCCTCGGTGGGGTGGTTATATTTCGGTACGACTACCGTCCTGACGTCTCGGGTTCGATCGTCGAGTCAGGCAAAGTGATATTGGATTTTTCCATATCAGCCCGGAGTCTGGAATTTGTGTCCGATATGGCGATAAGCTTGCCCCCTATCACATCTGAGACGAAACTAAGCGCGGCGAAATGTGGGTGTTGTAGTTCGCTAGTGCGCCTCTGCCTACCTTCGCGGATACAGCCGTGAGCTTATGTTTATGTTATATATTTCATTACACAAGTACGTAGGCAGATGAGAACTGTAATTATTCAGGATGAGAACTGTAATTATTCAGGATGAGAACTCTAATTATTCAGGGTAAGAACTGTACTTATTCAGGATGAGAACTCTAATTATTCAGGGTAAGAACTGTAATTATTCAGGATGAGAACTGTAATTATTCAGGATGAGAACTGTAATTATTCAGGATGAGAACTGTAATTATTCAGGATGAGAACTGTAATTATTCAGTTACTAACGGTATAGTTGTGAGGCCTACGCAACAATTCCTATTTGTAATGTGAAATCGTATGCGTAATGACCCTCTGAGTAACTCGTTTAATTGTTGCAATATGTGCTTTTGTAATGCAAACAACACTTTACATCACGATCTATAAAGATGCTAAGTACTTTTATTTTTGCATTACTTCGTGGCGCCGCTCGCAGCTCTAATTTTTTTTTAATACACGGTGTTTGCAACAATAATTTAGTGGCATTTTCTTAGAAGCCTGACATAATTCTGAGGAATAATTTTATTGTTTTGACAGATGTTTTGTACATTAACTTCGCTCTATGCTAAGTTGAGTCCATTTTGGTTTTTCAATTCCTCTTTCTTGTATCTGTAGGTTACTGTAATATATCTTAAGAAAAAACAAATAATTTATTTTTTATTTTCTTTATTTATTTCTAACTGTCAAAACGTCAAAATCGTTCTCCAAATAAAAGTTACCGGGCTATTACAAAATCTGTCATTAATTAATTTAAAACGAATTAAATAACATGTCCCGAAGTAAGTTAGTTAACAAATCGTTTTGAATCAATGATATTATACCAATATTGACGCAATAATTTTAAAGGCATGAAAAAAGCGCCAGTACATCAATCTAGCCATCGCGACCAATTAAATATGAAATAATGAATAATAAGCTCAACGGGACAATTTTACAATAAAGGTCTGACATTATAAAATTTCAAGTATCCAACATAGCTGACTGAAAACATTTCACACTAACCCCACAAAAGTGTTTAGTATTCATAATTTGCGTTGAAAAGCGTCAGTTGCGCAACACGAGCTCATAAAACCGTCTGGAATTTATCTTTGGGCGGCAGAAAGGCTATAAAAACCGTATCACTTGGTACAAATGTTAGTACAGATGCCAGCAACCACCCATCAATATTAACAACCATAATTGAGAACACTGTTTGGAAGACTTATTTCGTAAAATTTTACGAGTGAATAATTAATTCTTAGGAAGTTATACACCGAGATAATTATTTTCCACATGTGTATATTCCTTTCAAATGATATATTGAATAACAATACCAACAACAAATAGGTACCTCCAGTTTCTTTATGTACAGCCGAAATAATAATTAAGCTGCAGAAATAACAATATAATTTATTTAATAACTATTGTTCAAATAAATGGTTTTTCAGTGTAATTACATAATATAATAAAGTATGTAAGTTTATCCCATGCAACATATTATTGTATAATTTTTAACTTATATTATAAAAGCATTCAACATGATTATTCGTACATCTAAAAACCTAATATTAAAATTTTATGTTACCACCTATAATTATTAATGTTGTGTTCACCTCCAATTAGCGTGTACATACAGATCTTAGATTATTGTTAAAAATGCTTATAAAATGTGATATATATATACGTGCTGTATGTGAACCTTTTAATAAATAAATTATTTGACGTTACGGATACATTGGCATGACAGTTCAAAGGTAACGTTAGGAAGCAACAGTGTCAAATGTAGCAGTTGCTGTAACATTATAACTTAAACCGAGTATGCACTAGCGTTTTCGAAACAAAACCCTAAAAACACATAAGCAAACCAACGATTTGAGCTGTCACCATCTCTTAGAACAATGGACCATATATAAAAATTGCATATTTTTATAGGTGTTTTGTGTATTGTTTTAGTGCAGGAGACAGTGCAGTGTACTATAACTTTTGCTTTCGATGTAGAAACTAGGGGTAAAAGCAATAGTATTAGAAACTTTAAACGTTAACATTTTTGTATATCATTATATTACTTTGTACAGGGCTAAGGAACTTTAAACTACTAAAAGGTAACAAACAAAAATTTAATCTCGCGAGGAATTATGTGCTGCCAAGAAAAATGCAAAGTATTTCTGAATGATACTGTTTTTGTACGTAACTTGGTGTAATTTATGGAACTATCAAAGGAATTCTCGCGCAGAAACCGCGGTTCAAAATGATGTCGGAACGTCTTACTAGCATTTTCTTTACGAAACGTCGGAGTCCTTAGCAATATTAGCTTTCGACAGCGTATTCGAATCGAAGACGCCGAGTACCTAAGAGATTAATTTGAAATTTCATTAAAAGGTCATACAGATAGAGCTCCATTCGAAAACGTAGTCGAAAATTATTCACGCTAGGATCTTTGTTCGCAGGTTTTTGCACGCCGATCCCATTTCCCAGACACGAAGGTATGACCTGACATTTACCGAGGAATTTACAGTTGTGGCAACACTGCGTTTATCCACGGTATCATTTCGTACTGATTACGTAACTGGTAACATTTTCATACGTCTGCAAGCGTTCGTCAATTTTCCCATCAGACAATTGGCTCTCCGATTTCTGCATTCTCACATTTGGTAACCCTCTAAAGAGAGGAAACCTTTTGAATGGTTTCAAAATATGATCAATACAAAAATGCAATCTTAAAGGTTTATTTACCATTAATGAAATCATTACACAGTAATCAAATTATTAAGTTCACTCAGAATACTGTTACAAAAATCATTAATTGGCACACAAGTCACAAACAACCTTTCCAATTATATTTGATGTATTATACGAGTTCACGTAATCCGTAACTATTTGGGGTTGCCGCAAAGTGTACGAACGCCATTATTGTGGTCCATATGTGTTTGAAGCCATTATGAATGGCGTACTTAAAACTTTATTTAATCGCTCGAGGATCCCACTTTTGAGCTAAATATTCCTTAAGTAGGAGCTGTACAAAACATAATATTGCAACATTTTAGCTTAAAGGCCTCTCTGCGTCACGCTGTTATTATAGTGGAGCTTTTATGGTCGCTGGTGGAACTTTTTCAGTGCTACGTACCAAAGTTGGGACTTGGAGCTTATGTTTTTTGCTCGTTTCACGGAAAATGCTTTTGTAGAGCTGGTTTCCTAGCACGAACAACTTTAGAGGAGTATTCGATACGAGAACGCTACACGATGAAAACTTTTGTATGAATTATAAAATATATTTCGAGATTTCGATGCGAATAATTTTTCGCCAGTTGTTCTTACTAACTTATTCGCAGTGAACGCGGAACATCTGACTTTTTGTTGAAAATCGTGTCTCTTGTCGCACACCATTACTTTCAACACTTTTCTTACGTATTCATATACTTAACTTTTTACTGGGTACGTTTATTTTCCTGAAATTCTGGACTAAAGCAAATGTTAACCCTGCCAAATATAGAAACCCCTTTGCTTAGATTATTGTGATATTAAAGTTTATCCCTCATAGGGGGTTGACGTCAGGCAGGCGGCCGGTCGTAAAAACTAAGCCAAATCCTCTTTGCAACATGCTTAAAAAGTGTGTTGCGCCGACCCCACATTAAGGTGGGATAAGGGCAGGTAGAAAGAAAGATTGTGATATTAAAGTTTCTAACATTTTTAAGCAGATTATAAAAAAAAACCGTAGCTTAAATACAGGCAGAAGCAGTCGGCTACGGATTTTTCCCTTTACGCTTCCATTTTTCGACCGTCTTCCAAAAAGGAGAAGGTCCTCAAATCGTCTTTATTTTTTTACGCGATATCTCCGCAAAATGTGGACCTATTTTCAAGATTTTTTGCTTTCGATAGAGCATATTCCAAGGATAGTCCCAAATCAATTTGGTCACGATCAGATAAATTTTGTAGACGATCCGTTAATATTTTTTTTTCCATTTGAAAACATTAACACAAATTGGGATTTTCCGACGTGGGATTTGAAACCAGGACCCCGCATTTCAAAAAACTTAAGCTACCACCAGTAACCAATTGGGAGTTATTTTTATGTCTGTGTATTTAGAAGAGCTATTGCAATAGTCGTTGTGAAAATGGCGCTAATCATTAGGTGAGACGATAAATATGCACATAACTAAATAATACTCATACAAAATAGTCACAATGACAGGTAACTTTCTTTCCTCACAGTGTTACAGTATGATACTATATTTGGTTGACGTTACGTATGTACCATTCATAAAAATTAACCTTCCTGTCATAAGTGAAACCGTTACAAAAAATATTACGTTCAAGTTTTTTTTTGTGTAATAGGTATACCTCTTTATATATAAAGAAACAAAAGAAATCTTCTTATCTTTTATTACAGCCTCCGTGGCGCAGCAGGCGGGTAACCGGCTGTGAAGCGAGAGGCCACGGGTTCGATTCCCGCATTGAGACAAATGTTTGTGTGGCCCACAGATATTTGTTTCAAGTCTGGGTGTTGTGAGACCTAAAGTCTCTCATAGTCTATGACACCCACGATGACGATACAGGTTATACCTAGTGTGGGGTCAGGACTAGGTGTGTGACTGTTGGGTGTATTTATTTTATTTTATTCGACTACAAATCGTAAACGGAGTCAGATCGGTACCGATTTATCGATGGAAATAAAATTAAATCGAAACGCACATAGATGATTCATTTTAATTACGTTTTTGGCATCAAAATCGGGAATTTCAGCCACCTATGTAATGAAATGTGTTTTTTTCTCCATAGGAAGAAGAAAGCTATAAGAAAATGATTATATATAACTACCAATATTTAACTGTATTGCTACTTACATTGGATCGATATTATAATAATCTAGAAAGAACACTACTTAAAAGTTATTGAACGAGTGAAAGCGTCACATACGAGTACAAAACATTTGAAAAGGCCTTGACATAGTCTAGGTGAAATTATGTAAAAATGCGACAGTGTTATGAAAAACGTCCAATTATCCGTGTAACGTGCAATACTGTGGAAATGCTGTTTAATCCGCAAGTAGACTGTGACCGAGTGAAGACCGCCTTGAAATTCTTGTAACAGCTACTATAAATCATAGGCAATACAGTTTTATTTGTTTTTTGTCCATTGCAACACTTTGATGTCTTTATTGCATTAAAATACATCGATGTAAAATCGGTATTCAGATGCATATTTTTTATCATTTGTGTACGCTTTTTGCATAATTTCTCGGTAAGGTCGATCGTCCCCGGTATGGTTGAATGAAGACCATTCAAGATCATTTGAGATATTTTTTGCCGAAATAAAATATTATTACTCTCATTACAAGCTCTCGCAACAACAGATGTATGCGAATCTCGTAAAAATATTAGTGTTCTATTTTGAATATTAAAATTTATTATTTTCACACTGAATTTATAGTTATAAAGCGAAATGAAAATCTATTCGTCACACTATTTAAAACTACAACTTACCATGACAAAAAATAGACATCCAAATATGATTTTTATACCGTGCTTCGTAGATACATTTCGCAGTGACAAGAAAAATACATTCTTCGATATACATAGCTTATGCACGGATAATAAACTAGTTACTATCAAATCTATGGATTTAAAACCATATATATTTTTTTTTTCTATGAACCGAGGCGGTGCTACTTCTGTGCTGGTTTTTAATGTCCTAAAGTCTTATTCATAATAACTTAGTGGAGCTTATAAACGTTCGATAGTGATTTCGATCAGCTGTTTCAAGTTTGGAGTTATTTTTATAGGCTTAAAATGCATTTTGACTAATATAGGTTTATATTTTCGATTAGGGTTTTATTATGAATAAGGGCCATAGGAAATTAGACGCATTAAGCTTGAATTATTTAAAAAACAAATATTCTATCTTTTTGACTACACATTATAATATCAATTACTATCTTACACAACAAATAGCACATGTATCAAATGACACATCATTGTTACACAATGACACCTAACAATTGATTGATTGTGCAAGTACTTAAAAATATGCGTGACAATACTGCTGTGTCGTAAATTGTTTATACGCATCAAGAATAACTGTCTGGAATTAAATAACTACAACTTGGAGTCTTCAAGTGATGGAAGCGTCTAATTTCCCTCAGTGGGGGTTGACATAAAATCTAAGCCATATTCTTGCTTCAACATACCTGAATACTTTATTGCGCCGCCATTGAAGTGGAATAGGCATAGCTAAGTAAGCTTTTTTTTCTTTCTGCCTGGCGTTATCCCGGCCTTCTGCCAGGGTCCGCCTTCCTACTTAAACGCTTCCACTTCGCCCGGTCTTGAGCACCCTCTATGGTGAGGCCATTGGTTCTCATATCTTCCTTCAGTACGTCTAGCCAACGCTTTTTGGACCGTCCACGGGAACACAACCCTGGCACAATCTGGGCCAGACACATGCGACTGACGTACTCCTATGGTTTCCTCAAAGTATGCTAAGTAAGCTAATAAAAAATATTTCTCGAACACGAACAATTGATTAAAATACATGTACTATCTAAAGTTATCTATGTATTATACTTACTGCAGTACATCTTGTTAAAGTACTAGTTGACACACCTATCAGTACTTGCACACGTCGGAACACAAACAGCTGTAACTTTCACATGCACCACATAACACATCACGACTGTGTCAAAAGCCTAAAAGTAAAAGCATGTAGAAGTGTCACTTGCGAAACTTCCGTTTGTCATTAGAAAATGCGTAACGTATGAAAGCCAATGTAAGAACATTGAACGAAAATAAAAAATGGTTTTGTAGCCATCTTACAGATAGAATTATGCTTTTAGCGACCGCAACCAATGATTGCGACTTTCGATCGCGAGCTGCAAGCGCGACCCAAAGGGCCAAATCTCTAGACACTCATTGCGCGACCGCGTCGAGTTGCTTATACGTACGCCATTACACATATATGTACCTCTACGTGATGGTATTTCGGTACGACTACGGTTCTGAGGTCTCGGGTTCAATCCCCGGGTCGGGCAAAGTGATATTGGGTTTTTCCGTATCAGATCGGATTCTGGAATTTGTGCCCGATATGGCGATAGGCTCGCCCCCTATCACATCTGGGACGGAACTAAGCTCGGCGAAATGTGGGTGTTCTAGTTCGCTAGTGCGACTCTGCCTACCCCTTCGGAGATATAGGCGTGAGCTGTGTTCTACATATGCTTCGGTCGCTGGTCGCGGTCGCTAAGAACTGACTGCTTACTTTAGGTAAAAATGTCCCGGGTCGCAGATGTCGCCCTCACCTACTCATGTAGAATTTTCCAGTCTTCTGACTCTACCGTGAAAGTATCCTAGTAGAGGATAAAAGTAAATTAAATTAAGTTATGTATACAAATCAAAATATAGCAAGAATTTCGATAACATATTTAACAAAAATTAATTAAATTGAAATGTTCTCGTCATAATAAAACTTAACACGTCGATATAATATGATACACTTGTAATACACCAATTACTGATGGAGCAGACGCGTAGACGTCTAGACAGATCCATTTTAATTTAACAATAACTTAAACATGATACGTTTCATAAAATAATAGAGCTGTATAAAAGGCGTATAAATTATCATCATTAAAATTCATTACACATAAACTTCAACAGTTTAAATAAACATTTTAAAGATTGATAGGGCGCATTTCTTACCGAACTTCATCACTTTTGATTGACATCTTGGCATAAATAAATACCATCCTTGTGCTCTCAAATGCCAAGTCGAGAATGTCCAATCATAAATTAATTCGATTCGATTCCGGGTCGGGAAAAATGATTTAATTTTTCAGTATAGTCCCGAATTCTGAAATTTGTGGCCGGTATGGCGATAGGCTCGCCTCCTATCACATCTGGGATGGAACTAAGCTCGGCGAAATGTGGGTGTCCTAGTTCGCTAGTTCGCCTCGGCCTACCCCTTCAGGGATACAGGCATGAGCTTATGTATGTATGTATGTACGTAATTTAATTGCCAAAAGCGTGGTGAAACGCTTTTGAATTCAGAATCCAAAAGTGTTTTGATAGCGTTGTCCGAACCAATGCTATCAGTTCAATGTTAAATTGAATACGCTTTCAGAAACTGACTGACTCTATATTGTCATGGAACAGAAATTCTTGTCAAATCGTATAGACTTTTTTATACTAGACCTTCGGGGTTGTAGACGTGAGCTTATGTTCTGTTATTCATACATTTTATTCGAGCGTATTTCCTCCACGCTAATTAACATTCGAAGTGAATATTGGGTCAATGTTCAAACGTTAGCGAATTGAATCGTAAACTTGACCCCTTTTACAGATTTGCTATTACTATCTACATACATACGTAGACTCACGTCTGTATCCCCGAAGGGGTCGGCAGAGATCAACTAGCGAACTAGAACATCCACATTTCGCCGCGCTCATTTACGTCCCAGATGTGTGTGGGCGTAGTGGTATAGTACGAGCCTATCGCCATTTCGGGCGCTATATCCAGACCCCGGGCTAATACTCAAAAACTCAATATCACTTTACCCGATCAAGGGATCGAACCTGAGATCTCAGGACGGTAGTCATACTGAAATACAACTACGGCACCGAGACTGTTACTATCCGTACGTAATAATAATGTATTTACTATTGATCTTCTACCTACCCTACACTACTTCAATGCGGGATCACCAGTCCCGGACAAATTGTGGTAGAAAAATCTACGTTGCCCGCCCTGGGATTCGAATGTAGGAATCATATCTCCACTTATTGAATGCAATTTACCGACAAAAAAACGTTTTTTGGTTTTATTTTAACCTTCACCAAAAATATAGCCGTACTCAAATTATTTGTTTGAAGTAGTACCATAGTGCGAAAAATTTGCAGCCTTCATATTACGATGTAGGTCTGGTTGTCACGGGCTCTTTGACTATAATTACATTGATATAACATAACATAAGTTCACCACTGTATCCCCGAAGGGGTAGGCAGAGATGCACTAGAACACCCACATTTCGCCGAGCTTAGTTCCGTCCCATACGTGATAGGGGGCGATCCTATCGCCAAATCGGCACAAATTCCAGACTCCGAGCTGATACATTGATATTATTATAGCTAAAGTCGTCAATACAATACATGATATATGTATGGTGAATCCGGTTTATTTATTTATTTAAAACACAAAACAGGTTACAATCAAATATAGGTATATTTCGTATTTATTATTATTAAATGGATATTTGCATTCAATATTACACCTCATTTAAGTGAAGTACGTACAAATTAAACTGAATTTTATTGCATATTAGTTTGTACTTACTTCGTATAATGAATATTAATGCAGGATATTATTATGAATATGATTTTAAAGTTACTTGCCATGAATACTAGCGCATTTTGTTTATTACTTTATTGATTTAAAACGTGAATAAAAGTGATTAACGTATTTGAATCATTAATACATTTTCTACCGGAACATAATCGATAAGACATCTCGACATTGTCAGAAAAATATTTACATATATTTTTTTTATAAATAACACCCAAAAGTTACATACATAGTCCTGACCCCACACTAACATCGAGTCTTGTCTCGTGGGTATCAGGAACTACGAGAGACTTTCGGTCTCACCACACCCAGACCCGAAACAAATATATGTAGGCCATTCAATTCATATAATCTAATTATATTATGATCCCCCAAGAGGGTATTGACGTCAGCTAGACAGACGGTCGTAATATTTAAAGCCGAGTTTTTTCTACAACAAGCTGGAAAAGTTTGTGGCATCGAACCCACAATGAGAAAAGGGTAAGCGAAAGAAAGAACCTAATTATGTTTATAAATAAGGTCACGTAAATATTTAGGTTATTAAACATAAAACAAACTAACGCCTCATCTAAAGAGTAGACAAACAAATTAGCGAACTAGAACATCCACATTTCACCAAACTCATTTCAGTCCCAGATGTGATAGAGTGCGAGACAATCGGGGCAATAATTCCAGACTCCGGCTTGACACGGCCTAATGCCTAATACCCAATATCATTTTTCCAGAGCTGGGGATCGAACCCGAGACCACAGGTTGTCACGGCAGTCGTACCGTACACGCAATACAACTATACCACAGAGACAGTCTTTAATTATTATTAAACAAATCAATATAAATGCGTTATACAACTACACGTAATAATAATTACAAGTCGTAAAGTTTAGGATACATTAAATAACAAAGTGTTATGTGTGTATTTTCTTTCACTGACGGAAATCTCGACTTAGCTATAACATAGTATTCTTTGAAATGAAACTAGTTTTTACGGATTTTTTCGCGATTTGTTTGTTATTTAATGTTACTGCCTCGGTGGCGTGGTGGTATTTCGGTACGACTACGGTTCTGAGGTCTCGGGTTCGATCCCCGGGTCGGGCAAAGTGATATTGGATTTTTCCATATCAGCCCGGAGTCTGGAATTTGTGCCCGATATGGCGATAGGCTCGCCCCCTATCACATCTGGGACGGAACTAAGCTCGGCGAAATGTGGGTTTTCTAGTTCGCTAGTGCGCCTCTGCCTACCCCTTCAGGGATACAGGCGTGAGCTTATGTTTATGTTTGTTATTTATTTGATTTTTAGTCCCGACGTTATTAAGCTTTACAGCCTTCGTGATCACGGGTCGGATTAAGGTGTCAGTTGTCCAAAAATGTTAATAAAAATAATTTAAAATTTCGCTTCTGCATTAAATGATCGCTATCGGACTAACTTGTCGCGGTTAGATAGATACGCCTGACACACATTTGTAACTATTAAAATTCCTATGCAAAAGTTTTATGTATTCTTTACTCATGATGATACAGCACTGCAGCGTTAAAATGGATGATATTAATTAGCAATGGATACATTCATAATATAAATAAATAACACCCAACAGTCACACACATAGTCCTGACCCCACACTAAAATCGAGTCTTCTGTCGTGGGGATCAGGAACTACGAGAGACTTTCGGTCTCACAACACCCAGACCCGAAACAAATATCTCATCAAATATTTGTCTCGGTGCAGGAATCGAACCCGCGGCCTCTCGCTTCACAGCTTCCCGCTGCGCCACGGAGGCTGTCCTTGTAATATAATCCTTGAGGTCTATGTTCAGCAGTGGACGTCCTGTGACTGATGCTGACACTTAATTTCCAAATCAACCTCTTGGCAGCGTCTTGCATTTGACATTTTCCTCCAAACTTTGTAAGGTCGGTGTGGAAGTATTTGGAGGAGGTATGCTCAGTAGTGGCAATCCTGAGGTTGATGATGATGATGATGACACTCATTACTATACAAACAATATTCTTTTGAAATCGGTTGGAAATACTATCCGTTGTAACCACAAAGTGAATTTGAAGTCTGGGTTTTACCAAAAATCCACATGTCTATAGTTGAACATTGCAGACTGAAACGTGATGAGACTCACAATGTGACCTCACTGAATAAATGTAAAGCTGCGTCCCAAATTGTCTCTATTTCACTACTTTGAATGCGTGCAGTTCATATACCGGGTGTTTCAAAAAGGTGGTACCAATAACAATTCCGCATAAAAGTAGAACAATTTAAACATTTTTTCTTTTAGATAAGAAGAAGATAGATAGTAACTCTTTATTGTAGACATACACAGAAAACAGGTAACATTAAATGACATTAAAACTGTGCCACAAGTAGCGGCCTTATTGCTAAAACCATAAAGCGTAACGGTAAAGATAAAAAATAACATTTGCACTTTTTTTTAATCACTTATTAAAAATGGAGATTTTAAAATAGAAATGGGAACAGTAAATCGTAGCAATTGGTATAAGAACGGCCTTAAGTATGTTAAAAATAATTAATTACCCCTTTAGGTAGTTTGTAAATGTACAGCAGCTGACCCAATGGGCCAGAAACTAAATTTCTAGATATATATTTCTTTCATCACATATCCAAGTTTCCATTATTCAAAAACAGTGAACTTTAGGAACTAAGCAATTTTAACCTTAGCGCTGAATTGCTAGCCATCCTCCCTATAAGTATAGTTAGTATTGATACCACCTTTTTGCAACATCCTGTAGACAAAGCGGCACTATCCACCCGGACAATTAGCTATTTACATAAATAAATATTGAAAATCATCAAAACACATTTTGAAAATAACAGCGCTCGACGTCAATCGACACGGAGATGGTGAGTTGAAGAAAATAATTGTTCAAATTTTGTCTACCCTGATCGGAATGCTTTTGCACGTCACTTGAATAGCGAGCCATTGAAACATAATCAAATGTAGTGCCAAAACAAATGCGAACGACATTTTCTAATTTACTTCGAAACTGGATTTGGATATAGACCCCGGGCTACCAATTTGTCAAAGAAGACATAATTTGGGCTCCTCAATTGTCCATATAACTTTCAATTACGTAGGATCGGATTTCTTGAGACGTCTTGGATAATACTGAGTGTATTGTATGAGGCCTATTGTTGTTTTGTTATACAACCTTCGTCCTACAAGTTCTGGTAAACCTATCCTACATAATTAAAAAGATTAGCAGTTACTACTATAGTAATAGTTTAGAAAAAGAATAAGCTAAAAATAAAAGAATAACATAATATAAGCCCCCGTCTGTATCCCCGAAAAGGTAGGCAAAGGAGCATTAGCGATCTAGAACATTCACATTTCGCTGAGCTTAGTCCCGTCCTAGATGTGATAGGGAGCGAGCCCAACGCCATATCGGGCACAAATAAAAGACTCCGGACTTCTTTAACTTTTCTTTACATTGTTACCTGAGAAATATAGCACGACTACAATTGAAGCCTTGAAAAAACAATTCAATTAGTTTGACAAAAATTCTATTTCTTCATTGTGCTAGACTTTACTGCAACATGGACCTAGATTGACATAATCTAATTTAAAATGTGATTCACTAAATCAGATCTATTAACTTGCAAAAACGATGCTATTATACTAACAAGCGGACGAGCAATAAGGCATGAAACTCAAGAGCGATGCAACAGAGCAAAATGATGCATAAAGAAACGTAACCGTGAAATAATAGTCTTGTCCATTGTTGCACGTTATGATTTACGTCAACTTTTGTGATTAAGTGATAGAATCACGCTGTTATCACAGAAAACCAACGTAAAGTTACGTTTTACGTGTTTTAGTTTACGTTCCCGTAATGTCATTGTTAGTCACAACCATAAATTATTTCATACACACACATACGCACACACCCACACACACCCACACGCACGCACGCACAAACGCACCCACGCACGCACGCACGCACGCACGCACAGTCACACACACAGACACACGCACGCACAGTCACACACACACACATATATACGCGGAAATACAGTTACGCTTCTGATTGACATCCGTTAAACGTAAGGGCTCAGATGAAAACCAGCGCCTAACATCTAGTGTTAGCATTTGCTGATCTGGTTCCTTTTGGTGCAGTTGTGCTGGCACATGCTCTTAACACGGTGGGTAAATATCATGTATGTAGAGGTCTACCTAATTGTTAGTATATTTTCGTTTGTATTTTTTTACTGTTTATTTATTCTTCGTTTGTTGAATATCTGAATATTCTATATATGTGATATAATATGTTCATAACTCAAGCTAACCACCCAACTTGTAAACCAATAAATATTTTTGTTTCTTTCTTTCTTTTCATCGGGGAGTGAGATTTCCAATGGCCCAAAATTGGCCTTTATGGTTGGCCACGGAGCCATTCTCTTTTGGTACCGTGAATGTATATGTACGATGGACAGGGCCACTAGAAATCTCACCAAACGACTCTTAGGCTGAGATCTATAGAGCGAACTTATCAGTGTAGTCTTCTTCTTTGTCAATAGTAGAAGTGTAGTGTGAAGACAGTGTAAAAAAACGAACTCAGTGAGGATTTGGAATGTTTAAATCAAACTTCGACTAAATCAGAGACATTTTTCCAAAAAAAAACAAACTGACTTAGCAATGTTTTTGTCGAAAAAACTGATTCATTAGTTTTTTTAATCTGATTTAGTTGAAATTCGCTGTATAAATCAGCATCAATGGCAAGTTGTCGCTTTACATCAGCTTTCTGCGAGATAGTAGTATCAAACTGATTAAGCCAAAAATACACGATATTACATATCTTCACAACAAGAGCTAAGTTGTTAATTTAGACCCATAATTTCATAAGTTTCAATGTCCTTCAAACCAAAATATTTTCTACCTGCCCTTATTCCACCTTAATGTGGAGTTGGCACAACACACTTTTTTCAAGCATGTTGCAGAGAGGATTTGGCTTAGTTTTTACGACCGGCCGCCTGCCTAACGTCAACCCCCTGTGAGCGGTCCAGTCCCGGGCAAATTAAATTAGAAAATTTGCTCTACCCAACCTGGGAGTCAACCCAGGACCTCCCGGTCCACAGCCCATACATGCTGCCACTAGACCGAGGAGGTGACCTTCAAACCAGAATATATAACAAAATTATAGAGTGCATACAAGTGGGAAATGACGTGAGACGTAATAGCTAAGCTCAAGGTGTCTTACTCTGGTTTCATATAATTATATCCATTTACTTTTCTTAACACTTGTTTCTACGTATTACAATGCTGATTGTGTAATTATATGATGATTTATTACGTTTGTTACTTAGATCTCTATTACACTTCAATTTATTAATAAATAGCCGGTGATTATTGGAATTGATTGGATAAGTACTAAATATAGTTTTGTTACGTGCTACAGTACTGTCTGTTCCTTATGAAGTTATCAGTCACAAGACACTGCCTCGGTGGCGTGGTTGAAATTCGGTACGACTACCGTCCTGAGGTCTCGGGTTCAATCCCCGGGTCGGCAAAGTGATACTGTATTTTTCCATATCAGCCCGGAGTATGGAAATTGTGCGCGATATGGCGATAGGCTCGTCTCCTTATATCTAGGACGGAACTAATCTTGGCAAAATGTGGGTGTTCTAGTTCGTTAGGGCGCCTCTGCCTACCGCTTCGGGGATACAGGCGTGAACATATGTTATGTGTTATATGACACGACGGAGAGGTCATTTCTGAATAATATTAGCACTGTAGTATTACTGTCCGACTGCGGGGCACGGCCCTCCTCTACTAATGGAAGGGGTTAGGCCTTAGTCTACTACCCTAGCCTAGTACGGGTTGGTAAGCACAAGTCGCCATGACGATGATTTATGATCAAAATAATGAAGAAAGCATGCTGCAATAAAAAATACCCGTGCTAAAAGTTTCACGGCTATCAATGCCAAAATCGTCGTGCGTATCTAATCATTGGAGTTTTTGTCGCACTCTCTTTGATTAACTTTCATAAAGGACTCACCGCCGTTCCGCACGTAATCTAATTCGGCTATCACAACTTGTTGTTTTACCATCCGAACGCCGCACGTGTTTGTATCGGCTTTATAGCTTAGCAGTCTTTTATGCGTACGGCTTTGGAACTATCCTAGAACAGGTAAAATATTTATCTAAAATGACTTAATTTGCCTTAATTCAACTCCCGTGTAGGGTCAGTAAAACGGACTTTTTAAGCATTCTGCAATACAGATTCAACTTGGTTTTACGACCGATTGCCTGCCTGACGCTGAGCCCGTTAAATCGGATTAGAAATATCGCATTGTCTGATCTGGAATTTCAAGACTCAAGACTAGGATCATAATGAATAGGTGATCTAACAAATAAACCTGTAATAAAATTATGCTTAAAAATATGTTATGTATGTTGTCGTTTTACAATCGGAAAGCCACCTACTGCCACCACGGACACCAAGGTTGCTAACAGCGCCTCCGTCACACGCACAGATAACTTTGCCAAGCTATATTTCCAAACGATGCAGGCACGCCGATTGGCGCGTGTTCGCTGTCATACATTTCCACGCCTCCATAACCACAATTATACAAAATTGAGCCGTACATGCCTAAATTACAAAATATTAAAAGTCAATGCCAACAATAGAAAACAGGCCTAATTGGCACCTGTCCACACTCTAGTAATTCCATTATCTTTGTTCGTTTCGCAAGGCGCTCCACTTTGATATCTGAAATAGATTTTATATCTAAATTCACGCAGTTATTACTCGCTAATTGGTATGTTTTCATACGCAATCGTGAATGAATCCACGTTTTATGTAAATACTAATCGGCTATCCATTCGTGAATTTATGAACGCTTCAAAGGCGGGCCGTACGTAACGACCCTTCAATTTCCTTTTCAGTTTGAATCTATTCGGGATGCGAAAGCATTTCCCTTCAGCTCCGAACTTCCAATCAAGGATTTCAATAATAAAATATAATACGCGATGCCTATACAATTGTAGACGAGGTGAATATTGAGCGATCCTTTACCATCGCTCGTTGATTTAGAGTTATATATTTGTGATTTTTCCTTGCTTTGTCAAGGCAAATACACTTAAATTGATACTTACAATTAAGCGCACATGAGTTTTTCGGCCGACTTCCCAAAAAGGAGGAGGTCCTCAATTCGTCGGTATTTTTTTTATGTATGTTACTCGATATCTCCGCCAAATGTGGACCGATTTTCAAAATTATTTTTGTGTTCGATAGAGCTTATTTCAGGGGTGGTCCCGTATAAATTTGGTCACGATCAAAAAATTGGAAGTCGGTCAGTTAAGTTTTTAAACTTGTGATTATTAGATGGTCCAGTGGCATTTCTTTCTATCTTACTTAGAATGTCATATTAGATCTCATAAAGCTAAATTATCTATGAAAACATAGGCTTCTAGTTAATCAAGCAATATAGTAAAAAAGGCTTGCTATAATATGATAATTTATCTAAAGCACGGTGTATAGTAGACACCGTAGTTTTTTGAGTGGTAGAACCACGCTGGAAACGATTACGTCTACAGCACAAACGGGCCGGCTCGACCGGTTTGATACCACTGTCTCATAGAAAACCGACGTAAAATGGCAACTTGCTGTCGCGCTTCGTTCGGTAAGTGAGATTTCCGGTGGCCCAATTACCCAAATCCCTTTTCCCTGCCCTTCCATTCACTCCTTTTAAGTTGGCAACGCACCCATAATTCTTTTTGTGTCTTAGGTGTCAATGGACGGTGGAGATCATTTACCATCAGGTGACCCATCTGCTCGTTTGCCAATCTCTGCTATGAAAAAAAAACGTTACAAAAAGTGCTTATATGGACGAAAAATGTACTTTCATCTAAATTTTCACAGAAGCACATTATGTTTATTACTTACAATAATTCTTTTTATTTTGCCTCCGTGAATGTACTTGAATAATTATTTACTTCATACTGCATGTCATTTGCACTTAGTTATATACTCTTATACGTCGTTACTGTCGTCAAGCGACTTTAAAATTAATGATGCCAAATTAAAAATAAAACAACTTCTTTAAATACCAACCTCACAGATAAATCAAGATTAATTCCAACAAAATGTTTAGGAAACTCGAGCGCAAAAAGTGTTTAATAGCAGACTATTAACATTAAACTGTTTAAAAGAAACAGCGACATTCAGCGCAAAATCTATTTGTCCGAGATTGTGAGTGTACAAAGAGATTTAATATTACTAAGTATAGAGGGGCTATCAAACAGGTTTTAAAAAAAATCTCAAACGTCAATAACGCCATTTACCTCTTATTACAATGTGAGGGCGCTTATTACAATTTACACCCTAGAATATTCTGTGAATTTGCAAGAATCACGTAAGAAAATTTGATTGACTTAGGGCCACTTGCAACTCAGTGATAAATCTCTATTTAACCCAAGTCTTGATTTAAAGATAGGAGTGAGCTGTAGGAGAAATCTAGTTTAGGTTTATCTCTAGATTAGTAATAGCGCTGCAAGTCGTCCTTAATATTATTACGCTGCGCGCGTATGTTTCAAATACAACCAAGTTACTTATGACCACGAGGTCATAACTTTTGGATCACAAGAGTCCCGATGTTGTCCCGTCTATGTACTGTTAAATGTCGTTGTGAGCGCAGTTTAGCGGCTGCTTACCGGAACACTCCTCGTTAAGTTTCTCTTTGTATTGCATCCACTGTCGGAAATATACGACAATTTACAAAGTGGCCTTTGGAATTTTTATACAACATGCTTTGGCATTTTATTGGTTACTCGACACGGTAAGAGTATGAATGTAAATTTTCAGGATATTTTTATATGCGGTAAAATAAAACATTGCAATCATAAGAGTATATTCAGTCTTACGGTTTCGTAGATTGAAACCCAAAGCTTTTTGAATAAATACAACATAATCACAAGTTTAAAAACTAACTCGGTCTGACTTCAAAACGTCGTCCAATTATGACCAAATTTATATAAATAAATAAATACACCCAACAGACACACATCTAGTCCTGACCCCACACTAGGTATAACCTGTATCGTAAGTGTCAGAAACTATGAGAGTCTTTCGGTCTCACAACATCCAGACTGGAAACAAATATCTGTGGGCCACACAAACATTTGTCTCAATGCGGGAATCGAACCCGCGACCTCACGTTTCACAGCCGGCTACTCACCCGCTGCGTCACGGAGGCTGTATATGGGACCACTCTTGTATAAGCTCCATCGAATACAAAAAAAACCTTAAAAATCGGTTCATACTTGGCAAAAATATCAGAGAATAAACATAAAAAAACAGACGAAATAAGGATTTTTTTTTAAGTAGGTCGAAAACTACCAATTGGTAAGTTATTAGTAAATTAAACCTTGTTATCATATTTATATCAAAATATACTATACTATAATTAACTATGTATTTCATCGATATAATAATATGCCTAGATGCACAGTTGACGCTCAGAAAGTGGGTCAGCCAACGAGTGCTTAAAATGTAAGTAAGCACTTGTTGGCTGTCAGTCGGGCGCCGACCGTTCGTCTGTGAAGATGCCTAAATGCTCTGTGAAAGAGTGCAAAAATAACACTCTTACAAAGCGCAAAACACATGGGATTTCATATTTTAAGTAAGTATAATTCCCTTACTTGATTCTTAAAACCTTAATCATGTTAAATTAAGTATTAAACGTTTATAAATAATTAATTTAACGAATTCAGTTAATAAAATATTTTGTCCCTTTTGAAATCATGATTTGGAACAATGAAATATATGGAGTCGTTTTTTTTTGAAATATATTATATTTATTTTAAATTTATGATTTTTTTTTATTAATTACAGATTTCCATGAAATGAAATAGTAAGAGATAAATGGCGTAAAATTATTTCCGAAGAAAGGAGAGAAGAAAATTTTAAACCCAATTACTCAAGTGTGGTTTGTTCAGACCATTTTGCCGATTCCGATGGATATTATACAGAAAAAGGGATTAGGAAAATTAAAAAGAATGCTGTACCAAAAATAAAGGTGATAAATTGTCATCAGCTACATTGTCCTTGACTAATGTTTACTATTTAATTTAACAATATGTATGCTGTTGGTGTACTTATAAATAAATAAATAAATATTGCCACATTTATTGACTTTATTTTAGATTATCGTAATTACAAGTTTAAATGAGGCAGGGTGCAGTACAAGTGTAATAGTTGAAAAATATTTGATACAGAATTCATCAATAGCAAGCATATACTAGGTACATACTGCCATGTAAAATGACTATTTAATAATTTGCGGCTAATTCTAATAAATGTTTTCAATCAAAGTGTGCAGATCATAAAAAATTGCCAACATGAACAAAGTTGACCATTCCGCTGTCAAATAATAATTTTAATGGTTCGTTCTCGCGATTTTTCATTTTTTAATTTTTCATTTTTATCTTGGATTCTCGGATTGAGATCATTTATTGGAACCGGTCGTTAGGCATAATTACTACAACAGTAATTGTGGCGTCATCATTTATTGGAAACATATTCATTTCCAGGAACCAGCAATTGAACCAATAAATAATGAAGGATCACCAATACCATCAGAATTTTCATCAATCTTTAACACGCCTAAGACGTTATTTTTGAAAGATAATTTGAAAGAACGCAACCAAAAATTTAAACTTAAATCTAATTTAGTGCGAAACTTAAAAAGGCAGAACAAAAGATTAAGAAAACGAAATGATAGTCTAAAAGAAATTATTAAGAATCTAAAGAGCAAAGGACGATCTTAGTGTGGGGCCAAGACTATGTATGTGACTGTTGGGTGTTATTTATTTATTTATGAATCACGCTAAGGCAAAACAGTGCTTATTTCATATTCATAACTCATAAGCTTTGTTATCTTCTAAACATTTATACTCTATCTATCTCTTAATGTAAGTAAAATTATTATAGAGATATCGCCATTCTCATCTACATTGTACGCCACGTGGTCAAAATTTCTCATAGATAAATACAAGAACCATTCGACTCCATTCAATCTTTGTCCAAGTGACTAAAATGTTTCTTTTAATAATGTCAAATTATTGTCAAATTCAAAAACGATTAGAAATTCAAAAATTTCGAATACACGAACGTTTGGACATTCAATTTAAAAAGCTACTTTATGCCGCGTCTATAAGGTCATATTTGTGTTAATTTAATGAAATTTGTGATGTTTATTTGTTTTGTCTGTCGAGGACACTGTTTACAATGATATTTGTATGGAACTGTGCATCTAGGTATATTATTATATCGATGATGTATTTGCTAAAACCATTGTAAGCAATGCATAGACTTATATTGATAATTTTTTATTTGTGTATGAGTATAATAAACATTTAAAAAATAAAGTTATTCTTTTTGTTTGCTACGTACGAAAAATCGAATTCGCCCTTCGAATTAGCACATAAACATTTCCCATGGCTTCGTAATACTGTTAATGAAATCGTTACATAATTTGTTTATTCCGAAAGAAAATTATGTCAGCCATTGTCTAAATAATATTGTTTTTAGATAAAATCGGTAAAACTTACGTTAAGATAAACAAAAAAAAATCCACGGTTGCCGCTCTAATTAGTAATTCTATAGGCTATATAATAAAGGTTATTTGAGCTTGGTGTTGTGGTATTGGTCAAAGTTAAGCAACGACTGCCTCGGTGGCGTAGTTGTATTTCGGTATGACTACGGTCCCGAGGTCTCGGGTTCGATCCCCGGATCGGACAAAGTGATATTGGATTTTTCCATATCAGCCCGGAGTCTGGAATTTGTGCCCGATATGGCGATAGGCTCGCCCCCTATCACACCTAGGACGGAACTAGGCTCCGCGAAATGTGGGTGTTCTAGTTCGCAAGTGCACTTCTGCCTACCCCTTCGGGGATACAGGCGTGTACTTATGTTATGTTAAGCAACGAATAGTGGAATTAAAACAATAATTTATAACATTATTTCGAAATTAAAGTGAAAACGATCGATTAATTCTACTAATGTCACAATACGTTTTTGATTTGCCTGAATGATTGCAATTTGTCAACTCAAGCGACTGAGCACTGTATGTATGTTCACTTTCTTTCTACCTACCCTTATCCATCCTAACGGGGGTCGACATAACACAGTTTTCAAGTAGATATGTTGCAGAAAGGATTCGGCTAAGTTTTCACGACCGGCAGCCTGCCTGTCGGCCTGACGTCAACCCCTCTAGGGGATGCAGTCGCAGGCAAATCGTATGCAGAAAAACACTCGCCCGATCTTGGAATCGAACCCAGGAGCAAATTCACAGCCCACGCACACACGCTAGACTAGACCAAGGAGCCGAAACTTATGATTCGATATTGTTACTATGATGTTATTTTATATTTATGGACCGACTTCAAAAAAGGAAGGTCCTCAATTCATCTGTATTTTTTTAATGTATCTTACGCGATATCTCCGCCAAATGTGGACCGATTTTCAAGATTATTTTTGTGTTGAAGTTCTAGCTTATTCCAAGGGTGGTCCCATATAAATTTGGCCACGATCAGATAGGTTTTGAAGGCGGTCCGTTAAGTGTTTGTCATCCTCTACTTCTGGACACAAACGTTGTCTACTACTTAAACAACTAAACGAAAACTCACAGACACGGCTCGCGTCCGCTCATTTGCCATTTCCTCCACGTTAAACAAGTAACAGTTTATTGCTAAACAAGAAATTCTGTAGACGAGAAATTCCTTTTTCAACCAAGCAGACTATTTTGAAGCGAGCGTCCGAAGAAAATTACACAGCGAGCGAAAAGCCCGTCCGGCTACATTAACTCAAACACTGTCATTAGCCAAATACGTTTCCCTCCGCGAATACATTATTCTGTACATTGTTTATCGCAATTTATAGTGCGATAACATAAATTTGAATAACAACGTTATTTACGTGTCTCGTTAATGAAAATTGTGCAGGTATGGAAATGCGAGATTGTGGGGATGGGTGCATGTAATATGTATAAGATACCGGACTCGAATTCAGCGAGGGCAGCGGCGGTGCGGGGAGCGTCGCGTTTTAATGGATAGATTTAAATGGAACTGGCCTCGAAGGCAGCGGCGCAGCGAGCGGCGTTCGACCGGTCTAGCTGTACGTTGCTGTACCGCTCTCCACACCGCCGCCGCTCCACTCCCGCTGAGTTCATGTCCGCAGCCTTAAGATAGCATTCGGTTCTTAGCGACTGTGATTCGCGACCATGACGCGCGACTCAAATCTCTAGGCACGCGTCGCGCGGTCTCCCGCCGAATGCTCATACACTTAAGGTCGCCTTACGTCGTTTGAGGCCGCTTTATCAATCAAATTAGTATGACGAAAATCAATATAAGAAGCCGTTAAAGTTGAGTAGATTTGTTTGATCATTCGGGCACTAGTCGCTTGTATTGACCAGTGCTTCATACGAAGCAGTAAGCTAAGGTCGCGGGTTGCAGTGACAATCGCAGTCGCAATCGCGCGTCGTGGTCATACGTCGCGGTCGCTACGAACTAACTGCTATCTTAAGGTGTTTAGTGCGTCCGGCATAACGCCTCATGTCTGCAAACAATGGGTTCCTTCCTGAGAAAGTGAGGCGCGGTTGCTTCCGTCAATCTAAATAATACGGCTCATCTTCATGTGTTGTGTGTACCTTCTAATAATGTTCTTTACTGTTTTAATACAAAACATTAGAAAGTTGCAATAAGTTTCTTTTGTATTCTTACAAAAAATGTGTGATCATTACCGTTGCTTTGTAAATTACAATCGTTATAATTAAAGAATAGCTATGATATAACCGATAACGCCTTTCTACATTTAAAATTAATACTCATTGAAGATTATGATACTGCTAACTGTTACGGCAGATACTAATTACGATGTATTAATTAATCTGGGTTTATCAAAAGAAACAAATTTATTCGATATTCAAATACCTGGAAGTATACATTCAACTTGCCTTCGAAGCCTTTTTCGACCGACTTCAAAAAAGGAGAAGGTCCTTAATTTATCTGTAATTATGACCGACTTCCAAAAGAATAAAGTCTTCGATTCGTCTGGATTTTAGACCGACTTCCAAAAGGAGAAGATCCTCGTTTCGTCTGTATTTTTTCGACCGACTTCCAAAAAGGAGAAGGTCCTCAATACGTCTGTATATTTTTTTTGGACCGACGTCCAAAAAAGGGAAGGTCCTCATTTCGTCTGTATTTTCTTTTGACCAACGTCCAAAAAGGAGAAGGTCCTCAATTCGTCTGTATTTTCTTTTGACCGACTTCCAAAAGGAGAAGGTTCTCAATTCGTCTGTATTTTTTTTTGGACCGACGCGCAAAAAGGGGAAGGTCCTCAATTTGACTATATTTTTTTTGTATGTTACGCGATATCTCCGCCAAATGTGGACCGATTTTAAGATACATTTTATTTTCGATAGAGCTTATTTCAAAAGGTGGTCCCACATAAATTCACCTCACGATCAGATAAATTTTAAAGTCGATCCGTAAAGTTTTTAAACTTGTCTAGACAATGAAATAAAACTATTCTTACGGATTCTATCACGATTAGGTTTTAATTATTATTCAGTCTGACCCGTGACAACGAAGACTGCAAAGCCTTCGAAACGTCGAGAATAATAATTAAAACCTAATCGTGATAGAATCCGTAAGAATAGTTTTATTTCAATGTATAATACTTGTCTAGACAATGTTATGATTTTGAAAAAGTCGTGAACATCCATTGGCGCACAGAACTCTCTAACTACTAACTTGGCTATGAAAAAATCACAAAAATTACACCGCGGCGTTTCTAAACGTTGCCCAACAATCCTCCGTCAGAAACAAGCCGGTACTTTACGAAACTTGTCGTGATCACAAACCGCAGCTTTTCCGTGTCAACCAATTTTATTATGCGGGACCACTTCACTACACCGTTTGTTATTAAATTACCTGACATACGGTTATGTGGATACAATTACTAAGGCTAAGATCTATAGAGCGAACTTCAACTAAAAACAGACTAAGCAAAGTTTTTTTTGTAATAATCACAAGTTTAAAAACTTAACAGACCGACTTCAAATCCATATATGGGACCACGCTTGAAATAATCTCTATCGAACACAAAAATAATTTTGAAGATCGGTCCACATTTGGCGGAGATATCGCGTATCATACATAAAAAAAAGAAAAAATACAGACGAATTGAGGACCTTCTCTTTTTTGGAAGTCGATAAAAAAAATGACTCGTACTAAGTCAAAGTTCGATTTAAAAATTTCCAAATCCTCAGCAAGTTGGTTTCTTTGACTTAGACTTAGTCGAAATTCGCCCTATAGATCTCAGCCTAAGGGCGACTAGCAGCGCTATTAGTAATTTTGAGTTATGCCTAAACTCGATTTATCCTACAGCTCACTCCTATCCTTAAATCTCAAGATTTGGAGTGTATACAGATTAATCGCGGAGCTGCAAGTGGCCCTAAGACTAGATGTAGTCAGATTAAATTTTCGTTGAATATTTTAATCTGTGTTCGCTTTTTTCGTTTCGTTTCTTTAGATTAATTCAATTCAGAAAGAGTCTCTCGTAGTGGTCACTGAGAACACTTTTACACATGTTTTTAATCTAGCAGTAATTCGTAAAATAATAGTGAACATTTCTATAGTAATTTACTGCTTCTATGATTTGACAATTATATTTTCATTAAAGAACTTAAGAACAGAGAATATAAATAACTCACTGTTGATCCAGATATGAATCAACTGTCAGTTTTGACTGATACGGCCGTACTTATAAAAACATTTTCGCTTAACTTTACCCTAAGAATAGTCTTTTACATTTTTCCTTGCGTTATATTGTGTAAAACGGAAAGGGACAACCTATGGTTAAAGATAAATATTTTTATAAGTAAGGGGCATAGTGTTTAGATTCCTGATAGCTAGGTCACAATTTCTTAACATTGTTTCATGCTTGCCACAACTCAATTACTTAAAACCAGAGGCAGTTAACCTTCTCGCGTATATCTTTATGGATATCTTCAACCAGAAATAAAGCATTACTAGTCTTTATTTGCGTACATAAACTTTAACTGTTATTGTTTATTCATAGTCGTAAAGTCGCCTTCCAATTGGTTATAAAATCACGTCGACTTTGCAATTTTTCTCATTTATTATCGATTTAATTGCAAAACAAAATCATAGCAAAAGTTATAGTGCAAAACACTGTACTTCACCTTCGTTGAATTCGTACCGTTAGTTTGTATTAACCATCGTACATTTCTCGCTCAGTGCATACTTGGTTGCTAGAGTCCTAATGAAAGTAGCAATGTATGTAATGAAAAGAAAATTGTCGCGTATGGTTCCATCGCGGGGTAAGTCCAGCCGGTATTGAACGAGGCCGCAAGCTCTCGGTCAGTTCGACGCAAACTGGTTTCGTTCATTATCAAAAGTCAATAACTTTCCGATGCATTCCGAGTCATGGCCGATCAAACCACGTAATAGGCAAAAGTGTTGTTTAATGCGCAATGCATTTCTATACAGCCAAGATTTGCGAACAAAAATGGAGGTGCTAACTTTCTTTCATTTTTAAGGAATAGTTTATCCAGCGAAAGTTGTAACTTTCGCCGGAACTATATCTTACATCAAGCAAATTACTATTACACAAACTGCGAATAACAGTAAAATTGATCTTTTATAATCGACAAATTATTACGTTTCATTAAAAGCATCAACGCTATTAAACTAACCTCGCTTTAAATAACTTCAAAGACGAAAATGTGGGTAATAAATAAGTGTCGTAGATAAATGCTTTAAGTGAGCAGGCCGTAGCTGACTAATTGATAAAATATGTACAGATTACCGTGGATAATCTGACTAATAAGTGACTTGAGTAACAGGCGTGACAAACCTGGCCTGGGAGCTGAGAGCTAACCATATTACACGGTATTGTTAATTTACTAACTATAATTAATTACCGGGGCCAGGAAATAATCTGGAAATCTTTGGGGGAGGCCTATGTTCAGCAGTGGACGTCCTATGATGATGATGATGATGAATTAATAACATTTTAGTCAGTAGTCGATAAATCACTTCTTTCTTTCTATCTGTCCTTATCCCACCTTAATGTGGGGTCGGCGCAACACACTTTTCAAGCATGTTGCAGAAAGGATTTAGCTTAGTTTTTACGACCGACTGCCTGCCTGACGTCAACCCCCCTTGAGGAATCCAGTCCCGTCCCGTCGATAAATCACTTTATTAAACCTCTATAGTATTATCAAACTTAGTTGTGTTTATGGAGATTTTCACTTTCGATAGTACTTACTTTAATCTTAGTAGACGTTTCATGTGATTTTTTGTTTATTTAACTTTATAAAACATAATCACAAGTTTAAAAACTTAACGGACCGACTTCAAATCCGATCGTGACCAAATTTATATGGGACCACCCTTGAAATAAGCTCTATCGAACACAAAAATAATTTTGAAAATCGGTTCATATTTGGCGGAGATATCAGAGAATAAACTTAAAAAACAGACGAAATGAGGACCTTTTTTCTTTTTTGAAGTAGGTCGAAAACTACCAATTGGTAAGTTATTATTAGTCAATTAAACCTTGTTTATCATATTTATATCAAAATAAGAATTAACTATGTATTTGCTAAAACCATTGTAAGCAATGCATAGACTTATATTGATAAAAATAAAGTTATTCTCTTTGGTTGCTAAAAATTGACTTCGCCCTTCGAATTAGCACAGAACCATTTCCCATAGCTTCGTAATACCATTAATGAAAACGTTACATAATTTGTTTATTCCGAAAGAAAGTTATGTCAACCATTGTCTAAATAATATTGTTTTTAGATAAAATCAAATCACATTTGGCGGAGATATCGCGTAACATACATAAAAAACGACGAATTGAGGACCTCCTCCTTTTTGGGAAGTCGGCCGAAAAGTACCCTACGCACACATTAACACTCATAACACACTCAGTCTCCGCCATTACGTGTCGATAGATCGAATGGGTCGAAAACTCTGCTTCAATTTCAATGTTCCTAGCGCTCCGTCCATCATTCTTTACGTCCGTGGCAATGCATTTAACTTTGACACACTTACACAAAGATTTTAAGAGGGTAACTCAAAACAATTTGTCATTATTAATGAGTCCCTAGCGGACATGATTAATAACAGCGGATAACTCTACATGTTATAAAGCGATTAACTTTCTCAAATATAATGATATTAAACGCTCATGTTTGTCTAAAGAAGGTTAATGAGAGCACGGTTTGAGACGGTTCTCTCCTAAGTACTCGATTTAAATAATTAATTTCACTTTCGTTTATTCTTTTCGTTCGTAGTAAAATTTAATAATTCTGTCTGTGAAATAAATATTCCCAAATGAATAATTAAATTACTGATATATTATTCATCCCCAATCAGGGGGTCAACGTCAGACAGGCAGTTGATCGTAAAAACTAAGCCAAATCCTTTCTGCTACATGCTTGCAAAGTGTGCTTCGCCAACTCCATATTAACATAGGATAAAGGCAGTTAGAAAGAAAGAAAGAAAGAGGTAGGTATAGTTATTGATAAAGCCAGTAAACAGTTACCTATATTTACAGCACGAATGTGTTGGCTCGACCGGTTTGATACCACTGTCTCACAGAAAACCGACGTAGCAGTTCGCTGTTGTACTTCGGTAAGTGAGATTTTCCGCTTACCTAAATCACTGCACCCCTTTTCAATTCCCAACCTATCTCCGTTATGATGGAAGACGAGCCAACAAAGCCAACTCTAATCCCAAGCGATGCACGTGTTCAGTACATCTCAAAAACCGAATTCCCACATTGCAGTGGAATAGAGATAGATAGAAAGATACCGGCTAAAACCCCACGGTTGTCGCCATCAGCATTATGGAGGGGCTTTAGGACCTCAGGTAGAAAGATACCAGACAGTCAAAGTAATACAAACATTGATTATCTCTACAAACATGGTTATTTGCACTAGCTGGGAACGTTTTGTTACTCAGACGAGTTTAAGCCCGAAGTGTGCTGGAGTCAAAGCTTCGTATCAGACTGAGAGCTAACGCAATACAAATACCTTTAATTCCTGCACGGAAATATACTGGATTAGTTTTACTGGAAATGGTTGCAACTTAATGCTTGATAACTCTGGATTAGGGTTGTTTCAACCGACGGTTAATGTAATTCTATGAGACCACCCCATATAATATAATGCAATGGATTATTATTAAAGGAAAATCGTGAGTTTTGAACTATTTTTTGTACATAATGCTACTGGAAAAAAAACCGGAATCGGTCTCGCAATTGGATGATGAAAAAGAACTTTAGGTAAATTGTGTAGGACACAATAAATTTGGGAATCGTGGGCTGAAATAACCTTCGCAAAATATGGGTGTTCTAGTTTTCTAATTCGCCTCTACCTACCCCTTCGGGAATATAGGCGTAAGGTAAACATATTAAGGAAAACATCATGAATTTATGAGAAAAGCTGCATACTTATTTGAGAATTTCTCCACAGGAATTTCGAGGTATGTAAAATCTATCAACCCGCTTTAGGCTAAGGTGTTAACCTCCACTCATTATTAGAGGTGACCTATGATTAGTACTGCCAAGGTAATATTAGAGAGCTAATATTATTATTAATTTATTATTATAAATAGTCACACGTATTTTATAGGTATCATAATATATTTTTATTCGCTTATTTAACACCTCTTATTTAAGGCGACTTTTTTTTGCTGTTACTAATGTAGAGTAAAACCAAAACTTGATATAACCTACAGCTTACTCGTAAATCAAGATTTATGATAAATAGAAGTTTATCGTGTAGCTAGCTGCAAGTGGTCCTTAAAGAATTATTTGATTCTATTTCCGCCTAATAATTAATAAATCATCGACATGCAAATGAAGCACATGACTCTTCATTTCGCGGAATGGCGGTAATGTTTACGGAACAAAGTCTAAATCGCGTAATGCGTTTGTTAAACAAAGCTCGCGTTAGTTTCTGTGTTAATTAGTGTCCTCCGTCTAGTGTTGCTACAGTATGCAATTATATATACGTTTCTGAACAGCACGAGCAATCTTAGCTTAATTAAACATTCGCACTGGTAGAAGCAATTTTTGTTTGTTTTATTGTACGGGATGTTCCAAAAAGGTGGTGTCAATAATAACTGCACTTAAAGGGAGGGTGGCTAGCAATTTTCTAGTAACGTTTAAAATTTCGTAAGGTTCATAGTTGTTGTATAATTGAATCTTTAAATTTTGACGAAACAATTGTTTATGTCCCATTGGGTCAGCTTCATTTGCAAACCAACTATGGGGTAATTTATTTATTTAGGCATAAACAAAGCCATTCCTATGCTAATTTCGACGAATTGCAGGTCGCATTCCGATTTTAAAATGCCACTTCTTAATAATATATATTTAAAAAAAAATATGTTCAATTTTTATTTTTAACTTTACCGTTATACTTTAAATCGTTCTCCCTGTATATGGAATTGTTATTAGGAGTACCAATAACAATTTAGTACCAACTTTCTGCAACACCTGTATAAGTATAGTATTATGTGCAGATTAATGTGTTTTATAATTTGAAAATACGTTCTCCTTCCACCTGCCCTTATCCCACTTCAATGTAGAGTCGGCCCAGCACACATTTTCAAACATGTTGTAGAACGGATTCGGCTTAGTTTTTACTACTGGCCGTCTGACTGACACCAACTTCTAGGCGATCCTGTGTCGGATAAATTATGTTTAAATAAAAGCATTTTCCCGATCTGGGATTCAAACCCAGGACGTCCTAGTCGACCCATATACGTTGCCCTAAACCAAGGAGGCTACATCGCCGACATCTGCATTCCAGTTTTATAATATTTTAGATTACACCAACAAGCTTTCTTTCTACCTGCTCTTATCCCCCTTTAATGTGGGGTCGGCGCAACACACTTTTTCAAGAATGTTGCAGGAATTATTTGGCTAAGTTTTTACGGCCGGCAGCCTGCCTGACGTCAACCCCCTCTGAGGGATCCAGTCCCGGGCAAATTAAATTATAAAATTCGCTTTGCTTGACCTGGGAATCGAACCCACGACCTCTCGGTCCACAGCCCATAGGTACATGCTGCCACTAGACCAAAGAGGTGACAAATCCAACAATATAAACCAAAATTAATTACGAAGCAAACTGCTCGACGCCGGCAAGCAAATTTTCCCCGTAATAAATTCGTAATATGTTCATTAACTTGTAGTCAGATGCTGTCACAGAACATGTAGGCCCGAAACTTCGTGACGTATACACGGGTCCGAACACGGCCCTCGCAGGATTAGTCCACACTAATTGGCTCTAATGTACGTAAAGGTATGACAAATATCCACTATAAATTGCACTTTATGCTAATTTGCTAGCTGAAATTCATAGTTCAATTTTAATACGGTATGATTGGAGCAAATTGGTGTCTTTATCTATAGTTGTACGATAATATCGCTTTTGATATTTTATATCATTGATCTATGTGATTTATAACCGCCTCTTTGGTCTAGTGGCAATATATACTGGCTGTGGACCGGGAGGTGCTGGGTTCGATCTAATTTAATTTTCCCGGGACTGGAACCTCCAGAGGGGGTTGACGTCAGGCAGGCAGGTGGCCGTAAAACTAAGCCAAATCCATTTTGCAATATGCTTGAAAAAGAGTGTTGCGTCGACCCCACATTAAGGTGGGATAAGGGCAGGTAGAAAGAAAGAAAGATCTATGTGATTTAGATCATACGTTTAAAGATGATACATATAGAAGGCGTTCGACATGTACAATTTCTTACGTAAAATACAAACCCTACCTATAACACGCAAGAACGCAAGAAAAATGGCGGTAATTATACATCTGCGGCCCGAGCAGAAAAAAATCTGAGAATCATAACTGTATTCGAGCTCGATGCACGTCTATGAAATTCAAATTTGTATGAAATATTAATCAAATGTCATCAGTGCGCAGTGCTCGAATACATTTACGATTATCGAAAATTTTCCTGCTCGGGTCGCTGTATATTGTTACATAATTGATTAATCTGAATTGATTTATTGAGATATTTACCTCTATATATAAGTATTAATAAAAACGTAAATAACATTAAAAATATGAGTTATGTTGATTTTATACGCATTTATGAACTTATTGCCTTTAAGTATGTAGTCGTAATTAAAGATTTCTCTTTTATTACTTTATTTGCAAACTGGTCTTAGAATCTTGGTTTATTTCCTCGACCTACGTACTGACTCTTTGTGCTGATATAATCCCAAGGCAATGTACTCAATGCCTGCATACATAAAATCGCAATTACTAGAATATATTACGTCAACACGATAATAATAATACATCCAATGATGATACTAAAATAACTTGTTTGTGTCTACGGAGTACTTTATATTTAAAACAACCGACATCAGAAGAAGAATCTTAATCCTGTCTTTATTTCTTCTTTCTACCTGTCCTTAAAAAATAATAAATAATAATATTAGCCCTGTAATATTACTGCCCCACTACTGGGCACGGGTCTCCTCTACTAATCCCTTATCCCACCTTAATGTGGGGTCGGCGCAACACACTTTTTCAAGCATATTGCAGTAATGATTTGACTTAATTTTTAGAACTGGACGCCCAACAGTCACACACATAGGCCTCACCTCACACAAGGTTGAACCTGTGTGGTGGGTATCAGGGACTACGAGGGACTTTCGGTCCCACAACAACCAGATCCGAAAGAAATATCTGTAGAACACTCAAACATTTGCCTTTGTTCGGGAATCAAATTCTCGGCCTATCGTTTCACAGCACCACGGAAGCTATCAAAATGTTTTCATAACAAATTATTAAAACCATTACCCTATGTATGTAACGATATCTTAAAAAAATATGGATAGATTTTCTAGATTATTTTACGTTGGATAGGCCTTATAATTTACATCCACGGTAGCAAAAGATAAAAGATTATGGGTATAGGTACGTCTTAACAAATAGCAGTATAGTCTTCGTAGTTGAAGTTTGAAGTCGAAATTTTAAACTTTTTATTTATTATCATACTGTTTAGACTGTCAACATTCTATTTATATATCGATATAATAGTTATCGACAACTAATAGGTATAGGAAAATACCTATTAGTCGAAAATAGATATTCTGGAAAACCAATAATCGAATTAGCTGATAACGTCGGAAGCAATAGTGTCGCCAAATCGACTGAAAACCGCAAGTCATTCAGTTTTTTGTTACAAACTTGCGTTTTTGTTGCATATCTTCGTGAGAAAATGCAGTGACTGTCGCCTAACACAATTACTTTATTCTGTATTTTATTTGCAATTCTTACTAAGATACTGCTCAACCTTTTATTTCTTGACAAGGTTGCAAAAGGTGACGATCTCGACGCGATCATCAGTTACGTAGAAGAGTACTTCATCTGCTTGTTCACAAAGGCATTCAATTGTATACGTAAAATCTTTTATATATCTTTTTGCTACCACCATACAATGGTGAATAAATTTGTCAAAGTAATTCGTCATTCAAGTACTCGTTTTGCGTTTATCAGTAAGATATTTATGAAATTGTTTTCTTCATATAAAAACATAGTGAACAACTGATCACATAGTGAAACAAATATACATTTGAGTGGTAGAGTCACGCTATAGACCGTTACATCTACAGCACGAATGGACCAGCTCGACCGGTTTGATACCACTGTCTCACAGAAAACCGACGTAAAGTAGCTTGCTGTCGCGTTTCGTTCTGTGAGTGAGATTTCCGGTGGCCCACTTCCCCCCCCCTTCCTTTCCCAATCCCTTTTTCCCTCCCCTTCCATTTCCTCCTTTTAGGTTGGCAACGCACCCATGATTCCTTTTGTGTCTTGGGTGTCTATGGGCGGTGGAGATCACTTACCATCAGGTGACCCATCTGCTCGTGTGCCAGTCTCTGCTAATAAAAAAAAATATAAACATAACTTGTTTTATTGAATTAAAATCACGGGACGAGCAGTCCGTTCGCCTGATTATAAACGATACCACCACTCCCACTCCGAATAAAGCACAGAGGGTGAGATCTATATAGCAAAGTTCGACTACAGACTGACAGACAAAGCTAAGATTTGCCTGTAAAAAATGACTCGGACTAAGTCAAAGTGCGATTTACTAATTACAAATCCTCGCTGAGTTCGTTGGTTTGACTCAGACTTAGTCGAAGTTCAGAGCGAACTTAGATCTCAGCCTTAGTGACACTGCACTGGGCTCGTCATACGCACACATATGACTTTATCTCATAATACCCAGTAATTACACTAAACACAATGTCCTTCAAGCCAGAACACAATAATACTGCTTAGTAGTAGAAATATACATTGCAATGATACCAAGACGGACTCTTGCATGTTGGACCATCAGTAAACTCATTTCTCATAATAATCATAAACCAGGACTTAGTGTCTGTCTTTCTTTCCACTTGCCCTCATCCCACCTCATTGTGAGGTCGGTGCAACACACCTTTAACAGCGTGATGCAGAAAGGATTTAGCTTAGTGTTTTACGGCCGGTTGCCTGCCTGACGCAAACCGTCTAATAGGATCCAGCCTCGAACAAATTATGTCAAAAAAACTCCTAATCTAAAATGGGAAACGAACCCAGGACCACCCAATTCACAGTCCATATACGCTGCCACTCGACCTGGATATGACAATTATAAACCTTGAAATTATTATTTCCAAAAGACACACACAAAGCATATAACAAATGAACTCGAATGAGGAAACATAATTTCCTCTCGTACACGATTTATTACGCGTTAGTTATTAACTTATGGTCTGTCTGTCAAAACGGTAACTTTTCAATTGGCGTGCTCGATATTTGCTGAATGTGGATCATTTGTCTCTGTTACCTATGCAAGGTTAACGTTTATGTTTCCGTTAAGCACTGCAATTTGTTATGTCTCTAGAATACCTCTAAGGCGTGCAATTTAGTTACGTTACTACTTAGAAATTCGAACAAATGTGAAACCAATTTGTGTTCTTTATACGACAAAGTAAAAAAATCTGACGTGATAAAGATAAGTAATAGAAACTAGTAACTAAGCAGCTGGATCTCATGGTGGTAAATAATGTCCACCATCCATAATACCAAAAATATTTATTACCAAATAGTATAATAATTTTAAAACAAGTTCATAATTTACAATGGAATTTGTGCCCGATATAGTCGCTAGATGCAGGCCGCTTCTAACAGGTCGATCTGGGAATCTATGGAGGAGGCCTATGTTCAGCAGTGGACGTCCTAGGGCTGATGATGATGATGATGATAGCGATAGGCTCGCCCTCTATGATATCTGTGATGGAACTAAGCTCGGCGGAATGTGGGTGTTCTAGTTTGCTAGTGCACGTCTGCCTACCTCTTCCGGGATACTGGCGTGAGCTTATGTTATATCATAATGCGCAAATACTAATATTTTATACGTACGGTTGTAGATATAAAGCAATACATAAACATTTTCAATAGCCACGTCATCGTTTGACGTAACAGGACACAAGTTATGGATCCAAACGGTCGCGATCACGATCATTTGCAAAGCTTTGTGGCGCAAGTCATAAGAGAATAATTATTTATTTATTTAAATATATTCAAACCGTAAAAAGGCGAATTTAATACCAGAGACATACCTTACCAGTCTACCTGTGGGTGATGCAGAGATAATAAGATTATAAGATATCGTATCATATCTTACATATGGATCAAAAAATTAAAATGGAGGTAAAGTTACATACATACATAAGCTCACGCCTGTATCCCCGAAGGGGTAGGCAGAGGCACACTAGCGAACTAGAACACCCACATTTCGCCGAGCTTAGTTCAGTCCCAGATGTGATAGGGGGCGAGCTTATTGCCATATCGGGCACAAATTCCAGACTCCGGGCTGATATGGAAAAATCCAATATCACTTTGCCCGACCCGGGGATCGAACCCGAGACCTCAGAACCGTAGTCGTACCGAAATACCACCACGCCACCGAGGCAGTCCGAGGAGGTAAAGTTATGTATTATATATTTATTTTTAAATCAAAAGATACTTGGTTTTCAACACCAAGCCGAAACAAATATGTTTTTTGCGTAACATAAACATTTATCTCGATGCGAAAATGAAACTCGTGGTATCGTCGCCCGCTACACCACAGAGGTTGTCACTAGAAGAGCCCTTGCAAACTACAAACTTTTCTATCTGCGGATAGTTTGATCGGGTTGGGCTTTAAGCACGCACACGGGCGATACCAAGTCGGTGTAATGTCCGTACTTTCATACAATGTTCATACTGATTAACAACCTGATTAAACTTTCGGCCGATAAAAGTCTGCAGTTTGCGGGGGCTCTAAGGGTAAAGGTTATACATGCCTTGTTTACAATAGAAAGCATTACAAAAATCGATCAATGCCAAACAAAAAACTGGTACATGTCCACTCAACTAATTAAACTACGCAATATGCCGCATAATTACAACTTTTCTAATATGTTTTTTAATTGTGCCCGCCGTTCACTCGTACCACAGGCGGTCAACACACGATTAGGGTCAAGCTCCAAGGTCCCCGGTTACATAAGCCTCTAAACATTTCACGTCCAAATCGATACTCGATGACCGCATTGTTAAGAACCCTATTGATAGTACAATGGGTGTCATAATAAAAGACGTCGTCAATTTCACTGAGCACTCTCGTTTTCTTTCAATTTCTGTAAAAGTGATTTTGTAAAAAATATTTTGTGGAACTGATTTTGTTTTTGCTCGACTTGATTATACAAATGCTTAATTTATAAAAGGTGGTTTGGAAAGTTCGATTTTTATTCGGTTTTAAAGTGACCGTGACGTACTAAAGAGCTTTATTCCAATAAAACATACTTGATGGCTTTAATTCTATTCAATGGTTGCGTTATCTTTTTACAATTTTCGATTCCGAACAGTACACAATATTAGGTAAGTGTCAATAGAAAGGTGTTCCAAAATTAAAATATAATAAAAAAACACCTTAAATTAAACGTTTTAATAAAATGGTAAATATTATTTTTAATATGTCTCTAGCCAACAGATTTCTAAAGAAGCGTTTTTAAAACATAAATATAAGCTCACGCCTGTATCCCCGAAGGGGTAGGCAGAGGCGTACTAGCGAACTAGAACACCCACATATCGCCGAGCTTAGTTCCGTCCAGATGTGATAGGGGGCGAGCCTATCGCCATATCGGAAACAAATTCCAGACTCCGGGCTGAGATGGAAAAATCCAATATCACTTTGCCCGAACCGGGCATCGAACCCGAGACCTCAGAACCGTAGTCGTACCGAAATACCACCAAATAGCGTTTTTATAACTACAAAAGACCTTCTCATGAACTTCCTTCCTGAACAATGTTCGTAAACATTTATAAAAATCTTGAACCAGCAAAACAAACACAAGACGACTATTTACTTAATCTCACGACTCCACTTCAAATCATGCTAATGTCATTGCAAAATGAAAAATATTTAACACCACTATAAAGGAAGACCATTCACTGTTCAGACCTTTTTGAAGCCAACCTTGGCTTATTATATTCCAAAAACAGTTTGAAAATCATTTGGCGGATTGTTGCTTAAAATTTTGACAATACCGCAGTCGTGAGTCGTGATCGAAAATCAACACCTGTGTAATTTTGAACTATGTAATTTAATTCAATAGACCTTAATGTGTTCGAAGTAAAATTGTATAGTAACTCTTACGATTATGGAAATTGGTTTATTCTGACGTCAACTAATTTGGCAAATAATTATATTTGTCTTTTTACGACTGCCTCGGTGACGTGGTTGTATTTCGGTACGACTACTGTCCTGAAGTCTCGGGTTCGATCCCCGGGTTGGGCAAAGTGATATTGGATTTTTTCCATATCAGCCCGGAGTCTGGAATTTATGCCCAATATGGTGATAGGCCTCCTATCACATCTGGGACGGAACTAAGCTCGGCGAAATGTGGGTGTACTAGTTGGCTAGTGCGCCTCTGTCTACCCCTTTGGGGATACAGGCGTGAGCTTATTATATTTATCTTTTTATTAAACCTACGCATTGCTTTATTTACATTTATTTAAGGTTCAGTTTACCAGTTCTTTATTTAAGGACAAAGTTACATCTGTTAAGCGTTTTGCTTCATCATCAGCATCAAGCACAGGATTTCCACTGTTGAACATAGGCCTCCCCTAAAGGTTTCCAGATCGATTTGATGGTAGCGGCCTGCTTATCAGTATGCAGTTTTCTTTATTTAAGTTTTCCAGCATGTCTGCTGCTAACATTAATACAAAATCTGGCTTTCCTAAATATTTTATAAATAATCTATATAATGTAAGGTCAAACAAAGTTATATAAACTTATTCATAATTGTTAATTTTCTGTAAATCAAGATAACATTGTGGTTGTAGATTTTATCACAAACACATAGTTGCTTGGTCAAAATATTTCCTTGAAACCGTCACCAACATTTTCAGTAATTGCTTCGGCGAATTTTATCTTATGTATAGATAATTTACCTGATCAATATGATAAGTAGTTTACTTGGAAAACTAATTTTCTTGAAACTTTTTTATTCATTCATTAGTTATCGCAAAATAAATATTTAAGAACGAAATTTTAATATAATATAAAACTTTACGCAAGTTATATTATAATAAACATACATACATAAGCTCACGCAAGGATAGGCAGAGGCTAATTAGCGAACTTGAACACCCGAATTTCGCCCTCATTTCATTTCGTCTTCATTTTAAAAATATGAGTTCTCGTCAGTCTCAAGTTCGATCTCAATACAAATTCGATTGTCAAAAATATTCCTGCTCGAGCCGCTGTTGTCACGTTGAACTTGTTCCATTCGCAAAATGTTTCAATCTATAATCGTTTATATATCAGCAGTATCCTTGATATTTATGATTAACTTCTTTTCGTTTAACCTTTCCGCACAATAGAATACCACGTTACGATAGTGTGAAAATATTCTGGACTACAGGCGGACAATGGTTTAATTGACTCTGGTTAACTCGTTTTAATCTTAGCTTAAAATGAATATTGCTGATTGTTGTAGTTAAGAACAAGTTCAATAACATATATTTAATGTTGAAAATAATAAATAACATGCAACAGTGGGACTATGGAGTTCTGACCATACAGTAAGATAATTATGGTCTTGTGTCAGACTCATGGGTATAAGAAAGTACAAGAAACTTTTTGTCTCACAAAACCCAAACCTGAAACATGTTTGTTGGTCACACGAACATTTGTCTCGGTACGGGAATCAAACTCACGGACTCTCGCTGGACAACCGGCTACTCACCCTTTGCGCCACTGGGGCTGTTAAACCCAAAGACTTCTATGTATTTACTAGACAAGCTGTTTCGAAGTAAAATTGTGGTAGATGACGTCGAGTGTTTGACGTTTCACGGCTAAGGAAAAGAGCAGATTTCTATAGTGAGTTGAGGTCGATTAACAGAGACTTAGTGCGCACATTCTATGTAACGAACAGCCAGTCTAGTAGTTTACATAGAAGTCTTTGGTTAAACCAACGTAACGTTGTAATAAAAAAAGTTGAACATCAAAGTCTGCCACATCTGATTAATTATGTATCATGAAATATTAGTTAGAAGAAAGTCAAGTTTCATTATAAATAGAAAATATGCATAATAAAATATTTATATCCATTTATAATTTACATCATAATAAGCCTATAAAGTTATATCTGACATAACAAATGAGTTTGCTTATGACAACGTTATAAAAAATTAAAAGGCAATCAATCTTATCAACAAAAACCTTCAAAGGTCCTTAACGAAAATAAAAGTTTGTCATGTGTACATTATGTTAGGCATTTTGAGTTCATTGTCAACGAATGACCGTCTATCTGGTTAACGACTGAAGTATTTAGGTCAAATCACAATTACATTATGCACTTAGCAAATGACCTGTCAAAGAGACAATTGATTCGTGAATTTATATACAAACAGAAGCCTTATCATACTAGTTTGATTAATATACCTTTGTTTGGTCTATGACTGAACAAAAACCAAATTATAATGAGACCGCAAATTAATAGCGGCTTGTATGTGGTGATTTACCATACGACAAAAACCCTTCTATGAAGCAAAAAATGTATAAAACATGCTTGTATTAATTAACGAACACAAAAAGTTACAAAGCTCGTGGTATAAGCGCGTAAATTAGTGCCTACTGTACGCTGTTATTGCATCTTTATTAAAAAACCTACAAGTCATGCGCATACAGTCCTTTATTTTATTCACTTAGTCTAACAAAGGCTAAAATTATAGCCCAATTTAATAGTTAGACTGCCTCGGTGGCGTGGTGGTATTTCGGTACAACTACGATTCTGAGGTCTCGGGTTCGATCCCCGGGTCGGGCAAAGTGATATTGGATTTTTCCATATCAGCCCGGAGTCTGGAACTTGTGCCCGATATGGCGATAGGCTCGCCCCCTATCACATCTGGGACGGAACTAAGCTCGGCGAAACGTGGGTGTACTAGCTCGCTAGTGCGCCTCTGCCTACCCCTTCGGGGATACAGGCGTGAGCTTATGTATGTTATGTGTTTAATAGTTACTTGGGTAAAGATTACGATTAAATTATTTACAAATCTTATCTTTCAGGAATCGTATATAAGTCGAGTATATCATAGCGCACGCCTTTAACCCGAAGGGTTAGGCAGAGGCAATAACGAACTAGAACTCGCACATTTCGCCAAGCTTAGTTCCGTCCTAGACGTGATAGGGGGCGATATCGTCATCATCATCAGTCACAGGACGTCCACTGCTGGACATCAAAATCCAATATCACTTTGCCCGACCCGGGGATCGAACCCGAGTCATCAGGAGGTTAGAAATTCTTGTGAAGAAATTCTCAATGTTTTTCTTCGCCATAACAAATCATAATAAACACATAGAAAAGTCAAAGGTGTTTTTCTCGGAGTTGGTAGAACCAGCAATATTCGTCTCTCAATATTATCTGCATTGAGTAACTTGAATATATCTATGTGCTAGTAGTTATCCGTACCACACCCAACAACCCACACTACTTTTATCCTTAATAAATTAATGAACCGTATCAGGTATTTATAGGTTAGACTTATAGGAATTGATCATTTTACGATTTATGGATCATCATAAATTCGACATCCTGCTGAGTTAATGCACTCTGGGCAAACTGATTTATGACTTCATTTGTGGACGTGGTTTTTATAAGTTTAAGCTGGTTACAACGTTTCTAACGTTCACCATAACCATATAAGATTTATATGAGGTTATATTAAAATCTGATTTTCAGCAGCTAGCCCACTGAAAATCTATATACGTAGTTAGAAAATGTGTGAATAATTCATCCAAACTATTTCATCGCATGAAATAATGATTATGATTGTCTCCTCTGGTATAGTGGCAGGATACATGGGCTATGAACCGGGACGTCCTGAGTTCGATTCTAAGACGATTTACTCCGGACTGGATCGCCCAGACGCGTGAAGATTGACATTCAGGCATCCGGACGTAAAAACGAAGCCAAATAATTTGTTCGTCACCCTTGAAAACGTGTGTTGCGCCGACCCTCAGGGCAGGTAGTAAAAAAAAATATTGTTAGTCAAACATCCAAAATTACAAACGTTCTAGCATAACTATTTTTACCTGTATTTTTCAAAATATCCAGCTACACATTTCATTAAACATTAGTACTTAAAAGTCTTTATTAGTAACATTAAAATATAAATTATGATAAACCAAAAATTCTATAATAATAAAAACGAGATCACAATAAAACCACTATAATATGATAAACCGCTAATTAATGCAAATAAACGGATATAAAGTGAAAGTACGGCACGAGTTCACGGGAGTGCCGACTGCCGAGCGTGCCCGAGCGCCCGATAGGAGCGCCTTCAACCATTCAATCACTATCCGGTAACCTTGCAGTAAACGTAAGGCCCACTCATTCATCTTTCAGAATGTTCACAATTATAAATTACGGTGATTTTTCATTTCGACAAACAGTTTATCTCGGCGATATCAATCAACTACTTACTTTTAAACACTGTTAATGGGCTATTGTTAAAGGGAATATAAAGGTAGAGTTCCAATGGGCGCGTTAACTATTTGTACTGTGCATTATGTAAATCTATGGGGATTATTCGACGCCTAAACGGAAGCGTCACTAACGGACGGCGTCAGTTAACATACAGCGGAGAGCAACTAACGCACATTGCGGCGCATGTAACGCACCGCGTCAGTAATGTACGGCGCAGCTAACGCACAGCGGAGAGCACCTGACGCACGTTGCGGCGCATGTAACGCCGCGTCTGTGCGTTACAAAGAGTAGAGATTAACATTATATAAATGAAATTGCGGCAGGTGCTGTGTGATGCTTAACCATATCGTCGGCCGTTGAAAAATGTTCACAAGTATCATAACCGCTCATTTCTATAATTGACGCTTCAGCGGAAGTCTGTCTTAAAAATGATGTTACGAAGGCAGTTTTATTTCGTTGAGATGAGAAAAAGACGATCATCGATGATGTCAACAGGCGGTCAAATACGATATAAATTTCTCACAGTCCAAAATACAACGTACCATAACCCATAGACATACCATATATGGATGTACAAGAACAAAAAACAACACGATCTTGCCTACATTTCAACAACAACAAAGAGGAAACTATCAGTTTTTATTACGCAACGACCTCTGAACTTTTAACCGCCTCATTCCCCATCGCTTTTATCTTAAATATCAACTGAGAATTAAAATAGAAAACGTAACGAATAATGCCTATCATATTCTTTATTTGGTTAATTTTCACGGCTGGCGAACCATCACGAGCTCAATGTTATAATCAATTTATGGTAGTAAGACGCGTCGAATCGCATTCAAAACATGATTGTAAACATCATCTAACACGAACACCCAGCTCGCGATAATATCGCACAAACCGCGGCCCATGGTCAAACCACAAAATAACACGAAGAGAAGGGATATAAAACTTGCAATTTTTCTGTCTTGGAATTATAAAGTTTGGTATAATTTCATTTCATGTATATTTTGTTCATAGGTTAAAAAGTTTTGATACTTAAAAAATATTACGCAATTCAATACATATTTTTTGTAAAAAATAACAGATCTAGAACCTCATTTAGCAGACCAATATCTAAATAGAATGGCTAATTGATACAATTTCTACATGAACGAGAACCATCTTACGTACCTAATACCTAAATACCTAACCTACAAATCTATGTACGAGCAAACATAACACAACGAATATTAATTATGTTTTGGATAACTTTGGATAACTGTCTGTATTTTTTTTGTATGTTACGCGATATCTCCGCTAAATGTGGACCGATTTTCAAAATTCTTTTTGTGTTCGATAGAGCTTATTTCAAGGGTGGTCCCATATAAATATTGTCACGATCGTTTTTGAAGTCGGTCTGTTAAGTTTTTTCAACATGGATTATATTAATATAATTATATAATATTATAAACGGTATCGCCCGACCCAGGCATCGAACCCAGGAGGACCTGCATGTCCAAAGCCCATATATATACACTGTCGCTAGCTAGACAAAGACGTGACAAATCAAGAAGGCATCACACATAAAACACTCCAGTTTACACACACGATATAAAAAATAAGCCTTCTGAGTTTTAATACTTTGCGGGGACAGCAGGGTAGCGCCGCGAGCGCCGCGCCGCGCCCCTCAACCACGATCAGTATCGCGTGGCGAAATCGGTTATCATAATGATTGTGGTTCAATTAGACATTTGTTATCGCCTCACAAGTCACAATAGACTAGTCCAGATTATCACCTACTAAATTACTTATGAATATACTATTATATCGCCGACTTGAGACAAGGTTTAGTAATTTGATCGACATAAGGTCTTGTCTGATTGTGTGATTATGTGTCACGTTCTAACGATCAAGCGAGCTATCGTGAGAAAATTCGCGTAGGACTAGAAGTATAATTTGCGCGCATATTTGCATTTGCATGCATAATGTTAATGTCACAGCCGTGACTACAAAAATCTCGTTTATTATGTGGATAGGAAGTACGTAATGACAGTAAATAAAGATAAATGTATTAAAGTACGGATCATTATCTATTACATATTTTATTTGCGTGTTCGAAAATATTTAGTTTTATAAACTTGTTTATTCGTTACTGTTTATCTCGACTCCGCATGTCATCTCAGAATGAAAATAAATATTTTACTACTAATAAAGAAGGAAGGTAGGGTTTCTTAATATCGGATTATCTCCTATGCTATCCTACATACCAAATAAAATAGTTATTTTACCTGTTTACAATAATCGTATGTGTGTTTCTGATACTATATACATTATCACTATCAATGTTTTCCAAAGTCTGCAAAAAGTACAGGATTACATACATACGCATATATAGACTCACGCCTTTTTCCCATAGGGGTAGGCAGAGACAACGGATTTCCACTTGCTACGATCCTTACATACCTCTTTCGCCTCATTCAGTCTCATTACATTCTTCATGCATGCACGTCGGTTTAGGGTACTTTTAACTTGACCTTTCTCGAGTATATCTCTGACTTGGTCAAAAAAAGTTCGATGAGGTCTTCCCCTTCCAACTCTACCATTCACGCTTGCCAGGATTCTCTTCACAGGATTACATTTAGCCATAAAATTGTACATACAATAACAATACATACGTCAATGTAAATGTAAAACATAGATTAACCTAACGCCCAAGGAAGTAAGGTCAAAATAAACCACGCTCGCCGCAAATAAATCAGATAAATGAAATATTATGTACTATAAAATATATTTGATAAATAATAGAGAATGAACGAAATGCCCATAGACTATGTTAATATATCTCGTTTGAAAATCAGGTGTTCACTGGAAATCCAGCTTTACCTTTTACATTCCTTTCGTGACATTTGACATGTTTTACCTTGACAATATTATGTCACTCGAAGGTTTGTCCATCGTCGTGACCTGACATTGTTTAGTGGCCACTCAACGCTCGACACTGCCATTGTTATTGTAGAGACAATAATTAATATAGTAATATATTCCAATATAATAGACTTGGTTGAAACTTTGACAGTACGCCTAATGAATAGGGCGATTGCAATCACTCAATTTGTAGTCCAAAGGTCAATATTTATAGATTTTCATTAACTCAAGTATAAATTATGTAGAGTATCAACATGAAAAGCGTTTATTTCTTTTATTAATATGTCACAGTATACATACATTTCTATAGATTTCGTCAAGACAAAATTATCTAATTTGAATGCCATAATTATAACTACATAATATGTAGGTATCAATGTGAGTTACATGTAATGATTAAAGAACAATTCACATCTGGGACGGAACTAAGCTGGGCGAAATGTGGGTGTTCTAGTTCGCTAGTGTGCCTCTGCCTACCCCTTCGGGGATACAGGCGTGAGATTATATTATTTAAAGAAAAAATATAAGGACTTGGCATAACGACGAAATATACCTACGTGTTTACTTTGAAGCCGATTCAGCAATTTTAGTTTAGCGATCTAGTTAGATCTTTGAATACGTCAATGATTTACATAACTTATCAACGTGTCATAAGACTTAAATAACGTATTTATACGTTATTTAACCGAACTGAACCCGATACGTGATCCCTCAGAGGGGCTTGACGTCAGGCAGACGGTCATAAAAACTAAGCCAAATCCTTTCTGCAACATGCTTGAAAAATCGACCCCACATTAAAGTGCGATAAGGACAAATAGAAAAAAAAATAGGACGTCATTCAATTTGATTTGGTATCCGCAAATGCGTGAAAGCCATTTATTATAAAACGAATGAGAAGAAAACTTGATATTTTCAATTGTTGGCGCAATCTGGGAAAAGCCTATGTCCAGCAGTGGACAGGTACAGGCTGATGATAATGATTTCACTGCTTGACGTCAATCCACTCTGAACATCCAGTCCAGGCAAATTGTGTTAGAAATAAAATTAAACGATATTCATTTATTTTTGATGGATGATCAAATCTTTCCTGTTTCGGGGCACTAATGTTTAATCATGGTGTATTTAATCTCCGTTCTGACGTAACCATGATGCCATAAAACAAAAAACTTCCCAACGAACACCTATTTTAATTTCGAGAAACATGACTAACGCAGTATTAGGTACAGTTTTTGTTGCCTAACCGTTACGTAATGCCTACCCACAAACATGCAAAAACTCTTATACAAATTGAAATGGGACTGTCATACTACATACTTGAATTAATAGCTAATGGTAATTTGTAAGCAGCGATAGCTCAATTGGGAATGGTACGGACTGCCGAGACGAGTGCCGGAGGTTCGAGACCAAACCAAAAAAAAGCATACACCTCTGACTTTTCAATGTTACGTGTATTTTCATTGTGAATTATCGCTTGCTGTAACCGTGAAGGAAAACTTACTTGTTTCGGATCTGGGTTTTGTGAGACCGAAAGTCTCTCGTGGTTCCTGATACGCACGACACAAGACTCGATCTTAGTGTGAGGTCAGGTTTATGTGTTATTGTTTATTTATATGTGCAAAAATAACTCTATCGTAAATTAAAACAATAAAGCACAATCCTCTTAGTTAAACAATTGCATCACACAAGCACACAGGTCATGAATCTCTACATCAAGATAGATAGCTTTAACAGTAGCAAATCTGATAAAACAACTCATATGGCACAAAGCACGTTTAATAACAAACGTTTTGTCAACGCCGAGTATTCTAATAAAATACCGCGCGAGCTCTAACGAATGAGATTCCACTGTTGGCTGAACGCAGAACATAAATTGGAACGCAAATTAAAAATATCACGTACGAAATATATATGAGAGGATTTCACTCGGTTATAGGGGTTTTGCTAGGTCTTTAATTTGCTTAATGTCATAATTTGATTGTTTATTTGTCTGTACAAACAAGAGGATTTCGCACTTTCGCCCAATTGTAGGTTGTGCTGTTATAGTTCAGTACGCGTAATGTCAGATAAAAAATTGATTGTTTGTGTGTCTGTACAATCAAATTATCAAAGGTACATATAAGAAATTTCACTATGAATTATCTGCCGATAGATCAGGAGGGTTACCACCACCTCTTATAGCAGTATTATTATCTTACTTGTACCGATTCCCATACAAAACAAACGAAGAACGATTATAATAATACTGCTATAAGAGGTGGTGGTAACCCTGCCGATAACATAGTGTACATAAATCGAAAAGATACTGATCCTTTAGTTCCTGGTAGTCCAACTAGTGTTCACTTTTCAACTTTTCGAAAAATGCAATATCCTGTATTGTCACGAATTAGGATTTGGGCCTTGTACCTAAAGAGCTGCTACTCGACATAGTACAAAATTAAATTCGGCAAATGCCCTTATTGTACCTCTGCGTACCCCTTCTAGGATACAAGCGTGGCTTTATATGTATAAATCGAAGTATAACATGGCATGTTTACATCAAAGTCCAAATCTATAACAGTCTTCAATCACAGCTTTCCTTCATATTTCATCGCCAATGAAAAATCAGTTTAAAATGTGTACATTTACAAATGCGTCCGTTGGCCATATTCCCAAACCGCACGGCTCCGACGGCAAACATCAATCTGCATCAGGTTGTCGGTTGATTGGCGGGCCGATGGCCGATCCCTGCGCTGTGTCCCATGGATATTAGCCGCTTTACCGACCAAATGCCTATATCTTCGATAACTTCCTATTGATTTAACTTTTGTTTGTTATATTTTATAGCTTGAAGTTTATCTGAATTTCGAACTATTTATAAGTTCGTAAAGTTTATTGTGCATGTGACAAATTCGGACACAACTTCGTTTTATTGTCTGTGTTTTTTTTCTACCTGCTCTTATCGGGGGGTATTGCCTTATGTGGGGTCGGCGCAACATACTTTTTCAAACATGTTGTAAAGAGGATTTGGCATAGTTTTTACGACCGGCCGCCTGCCTGATGTCCCGGGCAAATTAAGTTAGAAAATTGCCTTGCGACCCGGGAATCGGACCCACGACCTCCCGGTCTACATCCCATGTGTGCTGCCACTAGACCAAGGAGGCGACTGTGGTAAATATATAAATTAATATTTACTATGCAAACTGCTGAGTAGCCAAAATAATATGGGTCATATATGTAATATATTGTTTTTAAACCAGAATTCTTTTATTCTCACAATAATCTTACAGGCAATATGCTTGCTAGTGCCCCCTGCACCGAAATCTTTTCGAGGCTGTACATTTTCGTTTTAGCTGCCAGTTACTTGAATATATAGATGTTGTTTACAAAACATGTCGGTAATAACACTGTAGTATATTTTTATTTTTCCTTTATAGAAGCTAATACTCCTCCAGAGGGGGACCTCAGGCAGGCAGCCGGTGAAAATTTACCCAAATACTTTCTGCAACATGCTTGAAAACGTGTGTTGCGCCGACCCCACATTAAGGTGGGATAAGGGCAGGTAGAAAGAAGAGGAGTTAATACTAATTAACAACAATGAATACAGAAAGTGTTCATAGGTACAAACACTTCACTAACACAATAATTTCTATGGAAATACTATGTAAACTGGTTTGAATAATTGTCTTAACAACTGACGAACTTCGCAACACCTGTAACTGCCTACACCAGTTGATATGATACTACTGAATTATGTATACTCATTGTTATCATGCCGAAACTTATTAATATATTCAGTTTACACTTAGCAGAATTAAGGAGATGTAATTGAATGGGCACATTAAATACAATTTGACATTAACACGATGCGAGGATTATAAATTAAACAACAGACAATTTCAATTAGTTTGAATGGGAACTTAGGGTAAACACACACTACGCACCATTATCTTGAAATTTATAGTCAGCGCACTTAGGGTGGAAATAGAGCGCACATGCTAGAATCTACCACACGAATATTTCACTTCACGTATAACTTTATTAACCGACTTAAAAAAAGGAGGAAGTTAACAATTCGTCGGAATCGTTTTTTATGTATGTTCCCCGATTACTTGAAGACGCCTGGGCCGATTCGAAAAATGTTTTTTTTTAAAGGGTATACTTCCCAGGTGGTCCCATTGGCACCAAGTCAGGATCTGATAATGGAATCCCAGAAACATTTTCCTTTTCATTTAATCTGCTTCAGCCTCAGCACCGACTCCAAAGAGAGTAAGAAATTGTTATTTTATTATTTTTAAGTGTTCGTTTTTGAAGTAGGTTTTCAGTTTATGTTAATTAAAGTGAAAACTCCTTTAAGCGTGCTGCCCACTTTATTTTGTGGGTGTTGATCCAGATTGAGGCGTCACGTTCGGCTGTGTAACGTTCATTCGGGTAAAGTCGGCTCGAGTGCACTAAGGGAGCAAAAAAGATAATTATAGTCAACACGTCACTGCTATAGTCAGTATATTCAGTGCGTTTGAGTAAGTAGGAGCAAACTTTAAGTTCGCTCTATAAATGTATTTAGTTTTAGGAGTTTAAACTGTATACAAAAAATAGTGCTAAAAACTTAACTGACCGACTTCCAATTTACCGATCGTGGCCAAATTTATATGGGACCACCCTTGAAATAAGCTCTACCGACCACAAAAAGAATTTTGAAATTCGGTCTACATTTGGCGGAGATATCGAGTAACATACATAAAACAAAAATACCGACGAATTGAGGACCTCCTCCTTTTGTCGGTCGATAAAATTAGTTAGAAAACACTAGAATAAATATTAATCAAAATTATTGTAGACCATAGTCTGGTTACTGGTGTGCGCCAAACCTTATGTAACTATGACATCCTTTGTTCAAAATGGTTGTTAATTAATATCTATCAAGGAATATACATAATGTTGATTACATTATTATAATAACATGTATAACGAAGAAGCAAATACATGGTAAGATATGTTTTTGCTGCTCGAAATATTTGGGATCGGTCAAAAAGTACAACAAAACTGTAGGTAAAAATCATATGTACCTATTTTGACCTCACCGCATTAACCTTCCCGTGATGTAGTCAACAACATTGATTGATGTGATCAAGATATCACATTTCAATAGGAATGCTATTGTATCACGCATAGTATGTTTTAGTATGTGTACGTATAGTTTTTTACCATTAAACTTACCGTGTTACTTGTTCCATATAATAATCTCATTGATACTAAATATATTTTATTGTAATTGTAAATATTGACATTAAATACGTATTTTCGACCGAGTTCCAAAAAGGAGGAGGTCCTCAATTCGTCGGTTTTTTATGTATGTTACTCGATATCTTCGCCAAATGTGGACCGATTTTCAAAATTCTGTTTGTGTTCGATAGAGGTTATTTCAAGGGTGGACCATATAAATTTGGTCATGATCGGATTTGAAGTCGGTCTGTTAAGTTTTTAAACTTGTGATTATTATTAGTCGTTGATGAGTTAGTCTACGAATGAACCCGGAGTTACTTTTTAAAGGTATTGTAATATGTCAATAGATAAAAGATAAAGTCTGTTCTTTCTACCTGCCCTAATCCCTCCTTAATGTGGCGTCGGCGCAACATACTTTTTCTTGAATATTGAAAAGGATTCGGCCGTTTTAACGACTGGTCGCGTGCCCGACGTCAACCCTCATCTGGAGGATCCAGTCTTGGGAAAATAGTGTTAGAAAAATACCACGCCCGACCTGGGAATCGAACCCAAGATCTCCACAGTCCACGGTCCACAGTCCATATACACTGCCACTAGACCAAAGAGGCGACGTTCTTCCTAACATTTATTATCTGCATTAAAGAATCGTCCAAATCGGTCCACGTATGTTAGACGTATCGAGGAACATATCTACATACAAAAATATTTATGACTGACTTGACTGCCTCGGTGGCGTGGTGATATTTCGGTACGACTACGGTTCTGAGGTCTCGGGTTCGATCCCCGGGTCGGGCACAGTGATATTGGATTTTTCCATATCAGCCCGGAGTCTGAAATTTGTGCCTGATATGGCGATAGGCTCGCCCCCTATCACATCTGGGACGGAACAAAGCTCGGCGAAATGTGGGTGGTTTAGTTCGCTAGTGCGCCTCTGCCTACCCCTTCGGGGATGCAGGCGTGAGCTTATGTTATGTATGTTATATTAAAAATATTTATACAGACTTAATGGGAGCTTCCACGTTTTTTGGAGTCATTTAAAAAGACACAACTCTGCAACTTGTTTCTGAAAATACTTATTTCATACCAATGTCTGTAAAGTTAGTGAAACTTTGTTTCGAAAAAGAACGCTGTTGCCAACAACTTGTACCGCAGCTGTTCTTGGATTTCACTTTTAAATTATTTACCGCAAGTCATAACAATAGAGTATATTTTTTCTTATTTGTAATCCTGTATATTTTCTATTGGAATTTTCAATACGTATAATATTAATTGTAATATTATTGTATTAATTAATCAGTAATTCATTCGGACTTAGTGTCAGTCTTTTCGCCATTATCCCACTCTAATATATGTTCGGTGCAACACAGTTTTACAAGAAAATTTCAGAAAGGGTTTGGCTGTGGCTACGACAGGTTACATGCCAACCCTTTCTGGGAGTTTATATTTATAGTATCTTACAAAAACACATTTAATGCATTTTAATATAAGGAAGTCGCTGGATGCAAGCCGCTTCCAACAGGTCGATCTGGAAATCTTTGGGGGAGGCCTATGCTCAACAGTGGACGTCCTATAGTTGATGATAATGATGATTATTGTCAACCGTCTCACTGCCATTGGGCACTGGCATTTCCTACTTAATTTCTACCTACCCTTATCCCACTTTATTGTATGCAATACACTTTTTCAAGCATGTTGCAGAAATGAGTTGGCTTAGTTTTTACAACCGACTGCCGGCTTGACGTCAACATACATTCTGGGGATCCAGTCTCTATCAAATCAAATAGGATAAAATCGCTTTGCCCGACCTGGGAATCGATCTCAGGACCTCCCGGTCCACAGCCGCTATATGCTGCCAGTAGACCAAGGAGGCGACATTTCGTACTACAATGACAGTATGACTCACATCTACAAATTGTAATACACATTTTCATAGGCTCACTTGAACTTTTTTCGCAACATTAGCGAATACTAATCAATTCCAAAAACACAACACATAACCTTGAGTATTACGAGACCTACATTCTAATAACCTTTTAACACAAAGAAATGTAGTGCAGTGTTCGCGAGAACGTTCGTTTGCGATCGGCAGGCGCTAGGCGTGAGGCGTCACTGTTTTTGCATAATAATGGCACAAATACGAACGTGTAGTACGCCAATTATATAGTCCAATATTATTTGGCCTTTATCTCTGGAGTAAATAAATAACATAAATAAATAAATAACACCCAACAGTCACATACATAGTCCTGAGCCCACACTAAGATCGAGTCTTGTGTTGTGGGTATCAGGAACTACGAGAGAATTTCGGTCTCACAACACCCAGACCCGAAACAAATATCTGTAGGCCATACAAACATTTGTCTCGTTGCGGGAATCGAACCCGCGGTCTCTCGCTTCACAGCCGGCTACTCGCCCGCTGCGCCACGGAGGCTGTATAATGACACAAATACGAACGTGTAGTACGCCAATTATGTTGTCCAATATTAGAGGTATTATGCCTTATCTTTGAAGTAGGCAGAGGTACCTATATTAATTGATAAATAACATCCATCTGACTGCCTCGGTGGCGTAGTGGTATTACGTGCGCGGTGCCACTATCGTCCTGAGGTCTCGGGTTGGATCCCCAGATCGGGCAAAGTGATATTGGATTTTAAATATCAGTCCGGACTCTGGAATTTGTGTCCGATATGGCAATAGGCTCGCCCCCTATCACATCTGGGACGAAGCTCGGCGAAATGTGGGTTTTCTAGTTCGATGGTGTGCCTTGGCGTACCCCTTCGGAAATACAGGCGTGAGCTTATGTTTCCCATATACAATTTCACATATGCTTTCCGTCTGACAACACTTGGACCCGAACAAATATTTGCGGGTCACACAAACATTCGGTGCGTGGATCCAACCTGCGGTTTCTCATTTAACAGCCCGCTACTATGCCGAGAGCCTGTCAATTCCATCACTTGATATATGTTAAATAGCAAATGTATCAAAATATCGGATACAAAACTCAGATTCACACATCATGCAATCATGCAATCAATTCATATCGTTTTTTTTATTTGAACTCAGGGCCCAATTAAATTTTAAATCAAAATCTTCATAAGTCATTTACTTAACTCGAATAATTAAGAGTCGAAATCTATCAAACACAAGCAAATAATTACCTCAGAGTTAACTGCCTAACTTTTCACCGCGACCATCAATTATAATGATGCACGATTCCAAACGTAATTCACGTCAACACTTTTAAGATAAATGACCTGAAAATTTTAAATCAATATTGTGAGAAGCGTCAAGGTTTACAAATGACCTACTATTCATTTATTATGTGGAGGTATTGTCGTTACAAAACGTTACAAATGAGTAACACCTCTTCGAGTCGCTTAGCTCATGAATTATGCGTATTTTTGACAACTAGCGCATACACGCCCGCCCATGACTGACTGCTATAGAATTATAATACTGACGTCATAGTCGAGTTAGCAGTAATCCCGAAAACACGATTTCGAGAAAACGGCGATTAAAATTAAGGTTCGCGATTCCACAACTACAGACTTTTCTTTCTACCTGCCCTTATCCTACCTTAATGTCGGGTCGGTGCAACACACTCTTTCAAGCATGTCACAGAAAGGATTTGGCTAAGTTTTTACGGCCGGCTGCCTGACTGACGTTAACCCCCTCTGTAGGATCTAGTCCCGGGCAAATGAAATTAGAAAATTCGCTTTACCCGACTTCGGAATCAAACCCACGACCTTCCGGTCCACAACTACAGACTATCTAGGTAAATAAAGCAGTAAATTATACCTCTATAATTTCAGGAGTCGGTTATTAGGTAGGAGCAAACACAAAGTATTTAAATGTACTGATTTTTTTTACTTTATTGGCTTATCTGTGTTAACAATTTTATAAGTAGTTATTTATAGTTTGTCATTTATTCAAGATATAAATTAAATTAATTTTTATTGCTGTTTTGAAATTGAATACTATAACATTCACTACCTATTTAATTAATGAATCCTACACGTTGTTTCAGTTTTCTATCGGGATATTTTTCCCTCTCACAAATTTGAATACATTTTAATGTTATTATAATAATATTTTTTAAATATGGTAGTAATTTGTTCACGGTGATGTACGCAGATAAGACAAAATAATATTTCACCAAAAATTCCTTTAGAATAAATTCACAATTAATTTCCAAATACATTCGCTCATTAGCGGCGCCAGTGTCTCTAATTTGCATGTGAAAGCCTACACTTTATTATTTCGCTGTTCTACGGAATCGGGCTGTGTAGTTTAAATTAAACAATTTGTACGGATTTCACCGCGTATTCTATTTTTGCTTTATGTCGACGTTTGAAATCCTTAACGATTCGGATCTCAGACTTAAGAGGCTCCTTAGAAATGTTGCCTTAAAATGTTATTATTCACAAGGACAACTGAAGACGATTTTATGAATATTTTATGTTATCAAATTGTTTAGCTTTAATTTTCATTGACATAGCTATGTAGGTTTATTTCAAAAGAGTTTTTTACATTTTCGACCCAATTCAAAATTTCAGTTTAAGTTCAATTCGTCTATTTTTTTATGTATCTTACACGGTTTCTCCGCCTAATATGGACCAATTTTTAAGATTATTTTTGTGTTCGGTAAAGCTTATTTCAAGGTTAATCCCATATAAATTGCCTACGATGGGATAAATTTTAAATTTGATCAGTTAAGTTTTGAAATTTGTATTTTTTTAAATATACAAATTAATAAATACACCCAACAGTCACACATATTGTCCTGACCCCACACTAAGATCGAGTCTTGTGTCGTGGGTATCAGGAACTACGAGAGACTTTACATTTACTTCACAACACCCAGACCCAAAAGTAATATCTGTGGGCCACACAGACATTTGTCTCGGTGCGGGAATCGAACCCGTGACCTAACGTTTCACAGCCGGCTACTCGCCCGCTGCGCCACGGAGGCTGTATAATGACACAAATACGAACGTGTAGTATGGCAATTATGTAGTCTTGAGAAAAAAAGCTTGAAGATAGTTTCACATTAAGTGAAGATTCGTAGTAACATACCTTTAAAAATACACCAACGAATTGAAAACCTCCCTTTGAAATATGAATATCAGCTAAATTATAATGTGCTTATCCTTCGTTAAGCCCTCAAACTCGATGCGGATCATAACATTAATTTCCGCGAGGCGATAAGAATATATAAATTTGTTTCGCCCTTGGGTCAGAATCTTCATTTAAGAAAATACATTTTCCTTATTTTTTGATTGAAAATAAATTTTATATTAATATTTCATTTAATATTCTTTGCAGGGTTTGGACGTTCACAAAAACGAGGGTTCAGAGAGATCTTCATTGATGTAAGTACGAGTATATTATACTTTTATTTTTAATACCTCGTATTCTGTAAAATATAATAAAACATCTTCATGATATTACGAAATATAAAATATTAACTTTTACTTTTAAAATTAAACGGTGCTTAACTTAAACAGTGTGTTATATCTTTCACTTTCAAAATATTTGAGTTAAAGAACAACAGTACCAACAGTTTAATAGTCAATCACCGCTTAAAATGTCGACCTATATAAAGCGTAAATAATAATCTTATAAAGGATTTCAAAAAAAGTTCATCAGGACCAGGAAAGATCATCAGTCCGACCCGTGACCACGAAGGCTGCAAAGCTTTCGTAACGTCACGTCAGACTTAAAAATTAAAACCAAATCGTGATAGAATCCATAATTCGTGTACAAAATTGATGGTAAATTGTTTATTTTATATTGTTGAGAATAATTAAGCCAGTTTAGAAGATTTAGATAAATAAAAATTAAATATATTCACCCGACGTTTCTATTCACCCCACTTTACGACAGTACAATTATCATGTAATTTACAGTGAATTTATACTTACTTTTACACTAAACATTAACGTCACCACTAAAAGTTCAAGGACGCAACTCATTAAAATGAAATTTATAGAATGTAAACGATACTGTTTTCGTAAACAAAACAGGACAAATTGCTCCATCGCGTACATACCACGCCGTATGAATATTTCTGTACAGTACAATGATGGAACGCCCATCGCATAACCTTTAACTCCTACACAGATTCCTTTGTTTAAAACATGAACCTGCCCTATGTATATTTAAAATGTGATCTGTTCACACGAAAGATACAAATCGGGTGTTATATTTGATATAAAGTGGGTAAGAGACAGAGCTAACGATGGTTTGTTTCGTTCTTCGGCTAAAGTTTTTGTGACAGGAAGTGTCGTCTTTCATGGACATCGCGTCGTCTTTATGAAAGTCAAATTCCTAGCTTACTTGTTGCGATAACTTTGACTGCCTAATTAATCCACCTTTAATTTCACTATGTGGCGTGAAAATCTTAGGTATTGTTTCTTTATAGAGAAGCCTAGTGGTTTATGGGTTTCCACTTATTACGTTTCTTATATACTGCTCTCGCATTACCTATTTTCATCAATCATTTCGTGCATTATTTTTGTTATTTTTTCAATTTATTTTGTTCACCTCTAATCATTTAAAAGGAATCACTTTTTATGCCGCATCTTGTGAAAATAATTTGTACAAAACGATGCAATAAGTCGTCTAGACGTTTACTTCAACGACCGAATGGGACAGTTGCACTGGCCCACTAGTCTATAATTTATTAGGTATTCAACGAAGCGTTTTCAGTATGCGGCTAGTGCATTATATATAAACCACACGGGCGATATCAACAAACAATCCAATTAGTACCAGTGATGCAGCGTACAGCTAATTTTGTGTGGCAAACCCACAATTCTCGTCTGATAGTGCGTCGACCACTGGAGTTCCATGGCTTTGTAGCTAAATCTCATGATCAAACCATAGTTAGTGCGATAGAACCCACCTAGAGTTCTCATCATATATCTAACAACAATAAGGCTGAGATCTATAGAGCGAACTTCGACTAAGTCTGAGTCACAGAAACTAACTCAGTGAGAATTTGGATTTTTTAAATCGAGCTTTGACTTAGTCCGAGTAACTTTTACAAGAAAATCTTTGCTAAAAAATGGCTCGGCTAAATCACTAAGTTCGTTTCTTTGACTTAAAATTGAAGTTCGCTCTATACATCTCAGTCTAGGACCGTATTACAGAACACCTAATCTAGAGTTATAACTCCTTTTTTACTTTGATAGAAGAGTAGTAAAGAGGAGAGTAATATTACAGGGCTATATTTTTCAATACAAAAATCTTGTTTCAAAGCTAAAATCATGCTTCAGTATCGCCCTATATTATGGGTCTTCAGTTTCATTTTGGATATACGTAGAGTCTCGACGCTGCGTCTGAGCGAAAGAAAACTGAGATTTGCTAGGCAGCGCCAAGCCACTTGAAATGGAGTATCTAAAATTAGGCCACGTAAATTATAGTTTTCTCTTATTATATGATTGCCTTGAGTCGTACGAGAAACTCATATAAGTGGGACTTATGACTTGTATAAATTCTGTGCATAAATAAATTTCTACAAAGTTAAATAGAGAGTTTTTGGCGAAATTACGCTTACTTTAGCAATTTTTAAGGATGTTTAAGCATCAGAGTAATTGAAAATACGAGTATAATAAATGTATACCTATAAAACTCTTTGTAATAAAGAAGAACCCACGTAATATTTTGGACAGGGCAGTCTTATCATAAGCCGACACAATTTTCTCAACCCGAATTAATAATTATTTAATTTAAAATCTGAGGTGAGACCCGACTCTAACACGTCTGACCACAAAATCATCACACGCCAAAATAATCCGGTAATGTAATTAAGCCGGGCAAAGTTGAAAGCTTCAGTGTTCAGTGTCAATATCATCATCGGTGGGGTGGTCCCCTCCAGCTAAATGGATTAGGGTAAACAACATAAAGAGCCTTTTGTATCCGAAATTAAATGTCACCCGACGTCATTATTCAGGCTCCGGTTGACACGCACACGATCGGCGCTGTCTGCCGCCGCCGATGCTCGCTGGAACAGATATACTGCCTTTTAAAGCTTACGATTATGTGCTTACGATACGATTAATTTCGTCTCCTTGGTCTACTCTAGTCTTTCTTTATACCTGCCCTTATCCCTCTTTAATGTGGGATCGGCGCAACACACTTTCTCAAACATGTTGCAGAATAGATTTCGTTTAGTTTTTACGACCGGCTGCCTGCTTGACGTCAACCCCCTCTAAGGAATCCAGTCATGGGCAAATTAAATTAGAAAATTCGCTTTGCCCGACCTGGGAATCGATCCCAGAACCTCTCAGTCCACAGCCCATAAACGCTGCCACTACACCAAGGAGACGACCAAATATACAAGTACCGTGTAAAAAAATAAATTTCTCGTAGGTACTAAAATAACTAGAAGCCGAACTGAATTGAAAATTGAATTGAATTGAATTGAAATAACATAATGTACCCGCCTTGTATTCATAATTCAATATTTTATTTTATCATTCCATCTGACTGTGCATAATCACAAATTTAAAAACTCGTCAGACCGACTTCAAATCCGATCGTGACCAAATTTATATGGGACCACTTTTGAACAAAAGCTCTATCGAACACAAAAAGAATTTTGAAGATCGGTCCACATTCGGCGGAGATATCGCCTAACATACATGAAAAAGAAAATACAGATGAATTGAGGACCTTCTCCTTTTTGGAAGTCGGTCAAAAACGGACGGTTGGGAAAAATCGTGTGTTGTAAATGGGCTCATTAGTGAACCCATTAATTATATTCGTAACGGCTGTCGAAGACGCCAAAGCAAACTTTGCCTGTATTAAATTTAAGCACTTATAAAACATCTTTGTACAAGCTAGTTGCTCGTCTTTGTGACAAAAAATGGTGTAGATAAAAAAAATGAGACTGCAAATAATATCTTATGCGTTGTTCTTTTTATTGATGACGATTCATTTTATTTTTTGACCGACTTCCACAAAAGGAGGAGGTCCCCAATTCATCTGTATTTTTTTTTGTATGTTACGCGATATCACCGCCAAATGTCGACCGATTTTCAAAATTCTTTTTGTGTTTGATAGAGATTATTTCAAGGGTGGTCCCATATAAATTTGGTGACGATCGGTAAATTGGAGGTCGGCCAGTTAAGTTTTTACTAAATGGAATTGTTTTTACTTTCACACATCACATACATAAGCTCACGCCTGTATCCCCGAAGGGGTAGTGGCACTAGCGAACTAGAACACCCACATTTCGCCGAGCTTAGTTGCATCCCAGATGTGATAGGTGAGCCTATCGCCATATAATAATAATAATATTAGCCCTGTAATATTACTGTCCCACTGCTGGGCACGGGCCTCCTCTACTAATGAGAGGGGTTAGGCCTTAGTCTACCACGCTGGCCTAATGCGGGTTGGCAGACTTCACATACCTTCGAAATTCCTGTGAAGAAATTCTCGGGTATGCAGGTTTCCTCACGATGTTTTCCTTCACCGTTATAGCAAGCGATATTTCACAATGAAAATACACTTAACATAGAAAAGTCAGAGGTGTATGCTCCATTTTGGGGTTGGTTTCGAACCTCCGACACTTGTCTCGGCAGTCCATACCATTCCCAACTGAGCTATCGCCATATCGGGCACAAATTTTTACTTTCACTTAATACTTAAATGGTTTTTACTCGTGAAGTCGATAATTTGAGAAAGGTAAGCTGATGTGTATCCCTCTCATTAGTAGAGGAGGCCCGTGCCCAGCAGTGGGACAAGTAATATTACAGGGCTAATATTATAAGCTGATATGAATCGTGTTGTATAGATTCTTCGCCATTGCTGTGAAGAGTGGTACCAAAACCATTATTTTCGACCGACTTCCAAAAATGAGAAGGTTCTCAATTCATCTGTTTTTATGTATGTTACGCGATATCCAATATGGAACGAATTTCAAAATTATTTTTGTGTTCGATAGAGCTTCTTTCAAGGGTGGTTCCATATAAATTTGACAGCCTCCGTGGCGCAGCAGGCGAGTAGTCGGCTGTGAAGCGAGAGGCCGCGGGTTCGATTCCCGCATTGAGACAAATGTTTGTGTGGCCCACAGATATTTGTTTCAAGTCTGGGTGTTGTGAGATCGAAAGTCTCTCATAGTTTCTGATACCCACGATACAGGTTATACCTAGTGTGGGGTCAGGACTAGGTGTGTGACTGTAATAAAAAAAAAAAAAAAAAAAATTGGTTACGATCGGATTTGAAGTCGGTTCGTTAAGTTTTTAAACTTGTGATTATTTGTAAACAAGTTAATACAAAAATAACATCACTACTCTGTACCGAGGATAATTCATCTTGCAATACTATGATTGGATCGGTACGAGGTAAAATTCCGTAAAATTATTCACCTGCAACATGAAGTACAATTTCCATAACGAGATGAATGGACGCGTGATGTGACTTGATTATATTGGAAAAATAGTATATTTTGTGTAACCCAAAACGTGTACAAAATAATAATTATATAAAACGGCCTGATGACACATAATAGAATAAGGAAGTAGAAAAATATGAATAAGTTTTAAGATTACATTTTTTGGAACCCGTGTTTATTCTACATTCATCTCTGGTAGGTTTATTTTAGGATATTTTTAACTCTTTTAGTTGATTCCAATAATTATTTAGTTGAAGTCAGCTTGCGTCCTATCGTAAAAACTAAGCCGAATCCTTTCTGAAAATGCTTACACTGTTCTATACTGATTCCACATATGTAAGCGGGATAAATGCAAGTGGAAAAAGGCTAATAATAAAAACCATCTAACAAATCAATCATTGTTCCGATAGTCATCTCTGCCCATGGTTTGATACGAAAAAGCCTCGACCAACACCTCAAGAGCCAAATGCAGAAGGCAGTGTTACTGGATACGGCACGAATTGTGAGGAGGTTCCTCACTCTGGGTAACCTATAACCTGACCGCCGGTGGCTTGAGTCCCCAGCCACGCCATCGGAGGGAAATAATTATAGAGGTGTTTTTGTTTTTATATTATATAGGTATGTTTAAAATTTAAGAAATACCTTTTACAATAAAGAGTATCGAACACAATATCAATAGCACAATACGCACTGTACATAAATAATACATGCAACATAAATATTAACAAGACATGTACCTCTACAATTTCATCCTTCAACTAGTACATGTTATTTAAATTTTTAATCAGAACATTTTAGTGAGTGGTGCGACCACACCATCGGCATTAACGGATGTTTACGCTCGTTCACCAAGCTTTTCGGTTTAAAACATGCATCATTCATCATTGCACGGTTCAATTAGTACAAATGTATAACGTATACAAATAGGATGTAACATTACCGCTAATGTTTAGAATAATGCGTTTAGAGTTCATTTATTGTGTTGAATGAATGTGTTGTTTGTTGTTGCTGCATAACAAATTGATTCATGTTTGCTAGTTATTTTGTGTTATATTTCTGTGACGTAAAGTTATGTTTAGAATAATGCGTTTAGAATTCATTTATTGTACTGGAACAGTGTTCAATGAATGTGTTGTTTGTTGTTAATGCATAACAAATTGATATTTGTCAGCTGTGTCATACTTTCCAGCGATGTCAAGAAATCGTAGGGATAACAATATATCAAAATCATAAAATATTGACATATCATCATCATCATCATCAGCCATAGGACGTCCACTGCTGAACATAGGCCTCCCTCAAAGATTTCCAGATCGACCTGTTGGAAGCGGCCTGCATCCAGCGACTTCCTGCGACCTTTGTCAGGTCGTCGACATATACTTTTGTGTAATTTATAAATTATAGAAACGAACTTCTTATGAATATTACCACATAATTGTTATGTAAACTGTAACGAAATGTTAATGTCACATAGACAATATAATATATTGACATATAAACAAACGATCGTTAAATATTTCGAAATAAAACATTATTATATTAAATGATAAGAGTATGTTTCTATTTACAAAAATAAATGTAAACGTAAAAAATATATTTGAATAAAAGATGATGTGCTTTAATCTCTTTGGGTGTTTGTTCTTCCCAGACCCTTTGAAGTATCAAACGAGGCTTTTAGCATATCTTCCTTTACGTTTTTTTACTTCGTTGTTAGAACTCTAAAACATTTAAGTAACCAAAATGAAACGTGAACAATATTTAATGTTTTTACACATGGGTAACATTTTCGGCCGAATTCAAAGGGAAGTAATAAATTCATTCGAATTTTTATTTTTTTATGTACATATTATGTTATGTTGTATATGTAATTAAGGTGGGATAAGGGCAGGTAGAATAAAATAAATAAATAACACACACAGTCACACACATAGTCCTAACCCCACACTAAGATACTAGTCTTGTGTCGTGGATGTCAGGAACTACGAGAGACTTTCGGTCTCACAACACCCAGACCCGAAACAAATATCTCTGGGCCATACAAAAATTTGTCCCGGTGCGAGAATCAAACCCGCGGCCTCTCACTCCACAGCCGGCTACTCGCCCGCTGCGTCACGGAGGCTGTCAATTAAAGAGAGATTCTTATTATATTTTTCTCTCATTGCTGCCTGAGATATTGGCTAAATAAAGTTTCTTTCTTTCTTTCTTTATGATTATAAATAAATAATCAAATAATTTTCACTAAAAACCTTTACAATACTCATGTCAAAAAATTGTTTCATAGTAGAATAATATAATCTCCTTAATTAGCTTCTATAAAACAAAACACAGAAATCAAGTAAAATATCCACACAAAGGAACTTAGTTCCTAAAACTGAACCGAATGCGACTTAGATGGTGTGCTTAGAATAATAGATGTAGTTGCCTGCAATCTACAGGGCTTTGTGATGCGACCGACCTCTGATTAGACTGCGACTGTCCGTCCGCCCGTAGTCTTTTGAAAGTTACAAATGACTACCCAACGCTGTTGTTTCCAAATTAAATCTGAATAATATATGATGATATTATATACCATTTTGTATATAGTAGAATCACACTGCAGAAGACAGTGGATTATATAGCACAAATCAACTTTTTTATAGCAGATACTTACAAACGAGCAGATGGGTCACCTGATGGTAAGCGGTCAAGAGACACCAAAGACACAAAAAGATTTTTTTTTTTTTTTTTATTATTTTGTTCATAGCCATGGATACAATGTCCTTCAGCCGTATACTTTTTATTATTTATTACACTTTGTTTCCTATATCTAAGTTTTCGCAAGTGCATTGAAGTCGGATGTGTTCGATTTCAAGGCCTTGCTGGAGTTTTGGCGTCAATTCTTTCCAGTTTGATGCTTTTTAGACGATTTTCTCGCAGTGGAGGAGTCACCCATCCACCCGACAAAAAGCGTCCAAAATCACTTATTTCAAAGCTTCCACATACTGTCCATCATCGTTGATGTTTATTGCTTAGATTCACATCACATTTAAGCCACAAGCACAACTTTAGACTAGAATATGAAATAATTAAAACAAGCGACCACTCGCACCGTCAGAATTCCCGCCAAAACTCCACACAAAAAGAATCATAGGTGTGTTGCCAACCTAAAAGGAGAGAATGGGAGTGGAGGGAAAGGGAAGGGATATTGGGCCACCGGAAATCTCACTCACCGAACAAAACGCGACAGCGAGCTGCCAATTTACGTCGATTTTCTATTGGACAGTTGTATCAAATCGGTCGAGCCATTCATATTGTAGACGTACCTGTCTACAGCGTGGCTCTACCACTCAAAAACTCTTCGATTACTCAAGAAACAAAACTCAGCCACTGGTTTAAAAATAAATTATTTTGATTCTTGTTCCATAGACTTGTTGTCGCCTCCTTGGTTTAGTGGCAGCATGTATGGGCTGTGGACCGGGAGGTCCTGGGTTCGATTCCCAGGTCGGGCAAAGCAAATTTTCTAATTTCATTTTCCCGGGACTGGATCCCTCATAGGGGGTTGACGTCAGGCAGGCGGCCGGTCGTAAAAACTTAGCCAAATCCTCTCCGCAACATGCTTATAAAAGTGTGTTGCGCCGACCCCACATTAAGGTGGGATAAGGGCAGGTAGAAAGATAGAAAAAGACATTTTTTTTATAATTTCGTAAATAAACAGGCCTATAAATAGTGCACATAGCAATCGAAATATGTAAAGTTGGTAGAAAAGAATATTTTTTTATTAATAATTGCTTTTATAGTCGCCTCCTTGGTCAAGTGGCAGTGTATATGAGCTGTGAACCGGAAGATCCTGGGTTCGATTTTCAGGTCAAGCAGGGTGTTTTTCTAACATATTTTCCCGGGACTGGATCCCTAAATGAGGATTGACGTCAGACAGGCAGCCGGTCGCAAAACTACTTCCTTTCTGCAACATGCTTGAAAAAGTGTGTTGCGTCGACTCATTAAGGTGGTATAAGGGCAGGTAGAAAGAAAGCATCTTTGCTTTTATAAATCTAACCACAAACAACGAACTCTGGCGCGGTGAAATCACCACGATAACATTCTAGACTAATCACAACACAACCTTGTTTTTACTCGTGAAAAATCGGATGTCAGCCAGTTCAAGCGTATACAAAAACGTGTGCAAAATACACAATTATGTTTTAGAAACCTGTTTTCAAGGTTGGTTAAGTAATTTATAACTTTACTCGGAATTACATAATACCTAAGTTTGCCGCTGAACCCTAGCGTGGTTGGCACGGAACAATTTTGTTTTTCTTTCAACATACCCATTTTAAATATATAAATTGTAGCACATATTACATGAAAAAGTACTCACGAATGCGAATGATTATAAACTACTATTTATATAAATATTCTTTTTTTTTATATCATAGATTGGCAAACGAACAGATGGGTCACCTGATGGTAAGTGATCTCCACCGCCCATAAACACACATGACACAAAAAAGAATCATGGGTGCGTTGCCAACCTAAAAGGAGGGAATGAAAGGGTAGGGAAAAGGAATTGGGAAAGGGAGGGGGGAAATGGGCCACCGGAAATCTCACCCACCGAACGAAACGCGACAGCAAGCTGCCACTTTACGTCGGTTTCCTGTGAGACAGTGGTATCCAACCGGTCGAGCCGGCCCATTCGTGCTGTAGACGTTACTGTCTACAGCGTGGCTCTACCACTCAAAAGTTAATAAAATATTCGTGAAAAAAATAGTTGCTATTAAATAGACATGGATAGTTAGTAATTAAAAAAGGCGCTACAAACGGTGTGCTCTTTGTAGGTTAACTAGATATCCGGCGTAGTTATAATATTATATTTCCATTTAATAACAAAAAGAAACATACAAAAACACAAAGGAAACACATTATAGCTCCATAAACTATTAATAAAAAAAAATCTAGTTATTTCCAGAACTATTATGTAACGAGCTCAAGGACGTATCGCATCATTGCATAATGCCACAATATTGTGTAAATTTAATGCATCCTTGTTAATTGAAATAAAACTATTCTTACGGATTCTATCACGATTATGTTTTAATTATTATTCCCGACGTTTCGAAGGATTTGCAGTCTTCGGGAATAATAATTAAAACATAATCGTGATAGAATCCGTAAGAATAGTTTTATTTCAATGTATAATATTCGCGTAAACTTAAGAAATCAGCATCCTTGTTAAATAAATGTCACAATGCTTAGTACTGTTTATTTATTTGTGTTTAAGTTTTCGATTCGAAAAGGCCAAAGAGATTTAATATTACTAACTATAGAGGGGCTATCAAGCAAGATTCCATACTAAAAAATTGATCTCTAACTTCAGTACCACCATCAACTACTTATTACAATGCATAACACATAACATAAGCTCACGCCTGTATCCCCGAAGGGGTAGGCAGAGGCGCACTAGCGAACTAGAACACCCACATTTCGCCGAGCTTAGTTCCGTCCCAGATGTGATAGGGGGCGAGCCTATCGCCATATCGGGCACAAATTCCAGACTCCAGGCTGATATGGAAAAATCCAATATCACTTTGCCCGACCAGGGGATCGAACCCGAGACCTCAGTACCGTAGTCGTACCGAAATACCACCACGCCACCGTGGCAGTCTTATTACAATGACGCAATGAATCGCCCTCGCATTATTACAATGCGAGGGCGATTTTTACAATTTACACCCTAAAATGGTAAGAATCACGTAATATATTATTATTCTCTCAATATTATTACGCAGGCCGACCTGGAGCGCTTATATTTCAAATAAACTAAGCGACTTATGACCACTAGGTCATAACTTTTGGATCACAAGTATTGTGCTGTTGTCTCGTCTATACCTCTATACTGTTGAATGTCGTTGGAAAAAGCCCATTAGTTGCATATCAAATGTGCGCGGTATGCCTCAGCCTCTCAAAAATAAAAATTAGTTGCTGAACTTATCACACAGTAAGAATTAAAGTGCCTCAATCCAAAATGGATGATTTAGTTGAATACATATAGAGCCTTACCTATAAAAACAGTTTAACTGAGCAAATGGTAAAGAATAGCCTGTCCCTTTTATTTTAAAACAATGACAAACTTAGCAATTACAAATTCAATGTTACTACAATGTGGAAGAGCGGGGTCTTCTGACACAAGTATCTATGAATACTTAATAGAAGATCCTAATCATGTATCTATATTTGTAACAGAGAGTTAAATAAATACATATTTCATTTCATTTCATTTCACAAAAGGAAAAAGTGACAGGCCATTTGCTCAACTAAACTGTTTTTATAAATAAGGCCCATAGTGACTGAAAACCATATTCACTACCTAAATTTCCAAAAACAGACTTATTACTTACTTTTATAAAGAAGTAGGCCAACCATGAGTTTTTTACTCGTTATCGACTCCGTATAATATTTGTATGACAAACACCCGAACGCCTCTAGCGGTTACGCGGGGAACTGACGTTTTCCATACAAATATTTTACGTCCTCGCTCGCATAAATACGTGCAACAAATTCATAGTTGTGCTACAGGTCCCAGGTAGTATGACAGTCTTTCATTTTTGCACTTTCCGCGTCCGCCATTGGTGTAACGATATTCTTCATTATCCAAAAAATAACAATTTCGAATTGAGTCATTTTCGTTCTCTTCTTCTTCTTCTTTTAAGAAATATGGCTCCACCGCCCTGGCGGTGATTTTGCCAGTGTCACAGTAATTTATTTTATTTTATACACCTTTTGAATAAGCATCCGGCCCGTTAAAAAATTATGAAAAGAATAATAGTAAAAAATAAAAAATATTTAAGGAAGAAAATAAGAAAAATTCTGTTAAAATACGCTAGATTCGGACTAAGTAAAATTTCAGACAAACGGATAAGGAAATGATTGTTAATACAAGGTTCTTTTTTTGTTAAAAATAGCTTGTTAAAAAAAATTATAGAAAAAACCTCTTCACATTTTCGTTCTCAGCGTGCAATATGTTCATTGACTGCGCTGTCTACCCACCCATTTGAGCCAATAGTCCTGACTATATGCATGCTTAGTACTGTCTGTAGAAGGTAAACAAGCACGATCTTGCATGCATCGAACTGTTTTGCAATCCATTGTTTGTTGTGCATGTCATGTCGGTGCAAACAGAAATTCTGCCTCCGTACATCTTCAAGTTTGCCTACTAGGTCGATAACAGAGGCCCGAGCACGAGTAGTTTTAAATAACGAAATCGAATCGAACTCGCTGATGACATTTGGATAAAACATACATAAATACACTTAAACCTCTATCCCCCAAGGTGTAAGTGGATGCGCAACTAGTGCACCCACTTTTGACCAGCTTATTTCCGACCCATGATGTGATAGGCGAGAGCCTATCGTCAAATAGGTATTATATTATGTAAGTACGAATTATCATCCACGAATAACCTATTATATTGATGTTTAAGACAACAAATTCCATGTATTCGTAAACATTTACTACACAACTAATGCATGTCAATGCTTGTAAATGCATGTCAATGCATGTAAATGATGTAAAAAAATGTTTTTTTTTTGTGTGGTTTGCTCTTTTGTGCACAACACGGTCTAATTTTGCTTGTGAAATTGACAGAAGTTACCCGGAACTCCCATTCAATTACCGGCCGTCAACGTATCCGCACGTAGGTATTAACTTTTTAGTAATCTATCATGGAAAAATTTGATTACGAAACGTTCATAGCTTTAGTGGAGGAGAGAAAAGTGTTATGGGACAACAGTTTAGAAATATATAAAGACAAGTGTAAAAGTTTAAAAGCTTGGTTTGAGATCTGCCATATAATGAATGAGAACTTTGGAGAACTACCAGAAACGGAGAAAAATAAATACGGTAAGTGTAAATCTTTTTTTTTTTTTTTTTCAGCCGTTACTGTCCCACTGCTGGGCAAAGGCCTCCCCCATTTCTTCCACTTCTCCCTATCCAGTGCCAAATTGGTCCAGTCTGGACGGAACGTGTTGAGCTCGTCCCGCCATCTCGTTCTCGGTCTGCCGCGTCGACGCTGTGTTACGTCTGGGTGCCACTCGGTAGTCCGTTTAATAATAATTCTTTATAAAATGTTATTAATACGTGTGATTACGTGTACCATTTTAAGAATAATTATTTTGCCATGGTATATTGCCATGTTCGGTATTAAAATACTCTTTATATTTATCACGTATATCATTAGCAGTTGTGGGAACAATTTCTATTGGGCGTGAAGGCTGAAGTTCCTGTAAATCACCGCACCCGTTTATAGAAACCCTCCTTGTCTCTCTTTCTTCTTCTCTCTCTTCATTTCTCTTCATGTTTCATCTTCTTTGTGTATACAATTTTGCAATACCTAACAATCTTTCACAATATCAACAGCTAAATCCAACGACACATTTAAAGGTCGATGAAAAATTCGCCACTTTTTAGCCAGTATGCCAAAGGTACATTCCACATATCGTCTCGCTCTTTAACTGATAATTAAAAACTGCCTTTTGCATCAAGTTGTTGACTAAATGGGCGCAATAAGTTCTAAATGTTGTGCAAAGGCTTCATCGCCTACGAATACATATGGTAAAACAATGTTAGTGTTGGGCAAAGGTACAAGCTGTGGCAAGTTTAATGTTTTATTAACCATGTTATGCCAGAAAGCAGTATCTTTAAAGACACTTGAGGCACAATCCTCTAAGCATCTACATTTATGTAAATAAAGGTATAGTCACTATTGGTGACTGCCATCAATAGAATCGAAAAATGTTTGTAGTTTAAATTCATTGAATCACTTTTAGTTGATTACTACTCTTATATGCTTCCCTTCTATAGCACCAACACAATGAGGAAAATTTTCAGCATTAGCTATTTCGATCCAATCGTTCATAGATGGCATTTGCATATATTTTGTACAAAGTTCAGACCATACTTACTAGAGAACACACTTTTCTTAAAATTATGCTTAATATTTTTTTCCTACCTTAAATCGATATTCAAGATATGCTAATGACGATCCTGGTGCTAAGTACCTGAAAATAAAGTAAATACAATTAACGATTTCAGGTAAACTAATGGCCGAGAAATGGAAGAATCTTAGAGATGCGTGGATGGAATGCGACAAAAATATGCTCGAAACGAAATCTGGATCGGGTGCAGAACCAATACATAAATATCAATATTACGATAATTTACATTTTCTAAAAAAAAATACACAATTGACAAGTGTGTCAAATACGCCGGAAGAAAAAAGTAAATCTGGGGATGTAGTTTCCACCAAAAGAAAGAACAAAGAAGAAATGAATCCTATGGATAAGAAAATTATGAAGTTTATGAAAAATATAGAAAAAGAAGAGGACAATAGGGTGATGTATTTTTTTAAAGGGATCGCCTCCTCCGTGACACGCTTTAGGGATGAAGATATTGTTGAATTCCAATATCAAGTATTAAATATTATAAAACACATACAAAATAAAAATAACTGTAGCGGACTAAACCAGTCACGTGGTATTGAAACAATAGCCCCTCCAGGAAATTATATTTATAGTCCTGCTGCTGGACCAAGTTCGAGAAATCAATCTCGGGCATCGACTTATAATATTGAAGACGATTCTTTACAGAGCACTACAAGTCTGTCAGATTCGAGCCTAATTGATTTTGATTTTTCTGCATTAAAATCAAATCAATGTTGAAAAAAGATTTTATGATAACTTACCTCAACGTGACAATCAATCTTCCCGTTTAAGATATGCTTGCTCGCATATTTGTATCTTTGTGTTGAAATTTATTTTTTAATAAATCTAATAATTTGTTGAATGTCTTGTAATTCATCCGAAGATAATCACAAAACATAGCCTCATCTTTTCTTAGATATTAGTAAAGTGTGTGAAATTCACCATATAGCTCTCGTCGCATTTGAATAGAATGTACCCACAACATTGCAATGGATTTACGACCTTCATTCTTCATTTCTATACATATATGTAGTAAGCCGCCTTAGGAGCGGTCGCCTCCTTGGTCTACTGTGGACCGGGGATCATGGGTTCGATTCCCACGTCATGCAAAGCAAATTACCTTATTTAGTTTGCCCTGGACTGGATCCCCCAGAGAAGGTTGACGTCAGGCAGGAAGCCGATCGTAAAAACTGAGCCAAATCCTTTCTGCAACATGCTTGAAAGTGTGTTACAGAACCCCACATTAAAGTGGGATAAAGGCAGTATTTACTTTTATTAATCCCACAACACATATGAACGCCGCGCCGCTGCGGTGAAATCCCCACGATCACATTATAGATTAATCCAGTCTTTCCCAAAGTGGGCGACAACACCCTCTTGAGGGCGCTGCATGCCTAAAGGGGGCGGTAAGATACCTAGAAAAAAAGGGGATTGATATAGCTCACAATAATTTATTTAATTCGAAGTTATAGTGATTTTTAAGTAGTTAAAAAATGGAGGGCGTTATAAAATAATTTATTTTCAAAGTGGGCAATAGACAAAATAAGTTTGGGAACCTCTGGACTAATCGAACGATCGAACGAACGACGTACGTATGAACGTACGAATTATCATCAACGAATATGTTTATTACGTTGATGTTTTAAACAACAAATTCCATGCATTAGTTAACATTTAGAGAGCAGTAATTTTCAATTACTTAAAAATTCATAAAGATTTATTTACTCTACGTTCGCTTACTAAATTAAAATAAATAGAGCTATAAATAATATTTGCGTAGAGTGTATGCATCGAGAAATCTCTAGACTTAGACAAATATTTGAAACGTTTAAATATTTTGCGGTTATGAGTCACTGTTCAACTAACATTAGTATGTATACATCATACATACACAGAATTAATTACGTGTGCTTAATCAATTTGCTTTTAAACAGGATATTTCTTATATCTATTATTTACTTTATACATTACTTTATTACAATAAATAAATTTAATATAGTGTAAGAAACGCACAGTAGACGATTATGTCGACAGCACAAAATGATCCGGCCTGACCGATTCGATACCACCTTTTCTAAGAAAAGTAGCAGCTCGCTTCTACGTTTAATTCGGTGAGTGAGATTTTTGGTGGTCCAAATGGCTTTCCTCTCATCTGACGATAGTCGCTCACACATACACCCACGCCAACGCTGTAACAAGTATCATTTGAAATAACTCCATGATACAATAGAATATAAAATCAAAAATATAACCACAGATATCGCCTCACATACCACCCTAAATGAATATAGAACATAACATAACAAGCTCACGTCTGTATCCCCGAAGGGGTAGGCAGAGGCGCACTAGCGAACTAGAATACCCACATTTCGCCGAGCTTAGTTCTGTCCCAGATGTCATAGGGGCGAGCCTATCGCAATATCGGGCACAAATTCTCGACTCTGGGATGACATGGAAAATTTTAATATAACTTTTCCCGACCCGGGGATCGAACCCAAGACCTCAGGACGTTAGTCGTACCGAAATATAACCATGCCACCGGACACCGAGGCAGTAAGTGACATAGAAACACATAACAACATGCCGAGACAGTAACAAGAACTGTCGTGTACCCTCAAAATAGGAGTCGTGTCAACAATGATTTATGTCCGACTTAAGGCCTCAGATCCTTGGCTCAAAACGCCGTAAACATGACAAAAGGAGTCTTTGTTACAACGCATGCAGTGTTTACTATGTTGTATTCAAATTGTCTTATAATATTATATTGTTCGTCGTAAAGCCTGACATATACAAATGGACATGTGTAATTTTGCACATTCTAAAGAATACCATCTTGGAAACAATCTAATAAAACCTTTGTATGAATTGCAGAACACAGGACGAACCTTGCATGCACAATTTGCAACGTCTCGCACCTGTATGTTTATTCTTGAAGTGCTTTATTGACCCTACATCCTTTACAGCTCCAACTAACTACCATAAATGCCTGTATTTATTATAACTACCGTATTTATACACCTCATACAAACCCATAATTTAGAACTCGCCACATAATATTGGGCCTTACTTATAAAATTAAAAACATTTTCGTTTATCTTTTTGCTAAGAATAACATGTCACTATTTTCCCTGCGTTACATTGTTTAAAAATGAAAGGGACAGCCTATGGTAAAGATAAGAAGCGCTTAAATATTTTTATAAGTAAGGGGCATTATGCTTACACATTCGTGTAACAAAAACTACATCATCATCAGCCATAGGCGTCACATAGACCTCCCCCAAAGATTTCCAGATCCACCTGTTGGAAGCGGCCTGCATCCAGTCACTTTCTGCGATCTTTATCATATTAACAAAAACTACATTCCCTAATTATTTGTGAGAACAAAATAACAGTCAATTTATGTAACTGACTGACAAAAAACAAAGCAAAATAAAATTATAATATGTTCATATCGTAACAATTAAAAGCTCAATGCCAGACTCGGTCTCTACGACACAATTACGTGACTTGGTAAAATTATTATAAATTGTTCATTAATGCCTAAACAGTCAAATAATTAAACTTTAGACGGTTTTTCCTTGCAGCATCCCCGTATATATTTAACACCAAACCTAATTTATTATTCAACTTGTATAAAGCATTTGATTTCAACCAATTTATAGGACCTGCCTCAGAACATAAAACCTATGTTATAAGATGACGATTTATTATAGCAAAACTTCGTCACAAAACAAATCTGATCTCATGAATAAATCTGGGAGTCAAAATGATTGTGTAAAATAAAGCTAAATGAAGTAAAAAATTAAATAAACTGCTGCATTCAAAATATACACACCCTTTGTATTAGAAACTTCGACATTGACAGTGCTTATTAACTCGTAGTACTGATATAATCAGACTTTTGACTATAATTCTTACATTCGGGCATAAAAATATAATTTACAGAGGTTAATAACTTTGTAGAGGTAATGCTAAACAATCAAGATTTTACGTAGCCATGACATAAATAATACTTTACTTAGCTAATCGTGTTACAGGAAATTAAACAGATAATCGTGGTTAATTGTAGCACTAATCTGTGCTCACAGAACTGTATCACGAAAGCGAATTTGCCTTGAGAATGGTTGTTTCCATTTTTCACAGCGCAGGGCGTTTGGCCAACATAATGTTGTAATAGCAACGATGTTTACACAAATGCTTATACATTGCTGGCTTATAAAACTATTAATCAAAAGTAACTTAAGCGGAGACGTCTTGGTGATGGAAACAATGCGACAGCTCACTTAAACAATGCCTAAGCCGCACGCGCTATCACAATGAAGTGCACTCGATCAGAGCAGACAATGTCGGTCGTGGGACGTTCCCACGTGCTGTGAGAGTCTAATTATTGCTGCTTAGCTTCGTTAGCCAACAATTCACACCTACGGCCAGTGGAACTGCTGAACAAAAAACAAACACGTCTGCTTTTTCACTTTCAATGATTCACTTACTACGTGACCTATAATTTATTTCATTGGGTTATTTTGTATCAGCTTTTCTCTAGAATGTAAAAGCAGTAGAACAAATTCGAAGGGGTCACTTTTAATAGAGAGCGATAATAGTTTTTCTTTTTACCTGCCCTTATCCCACCATAATGTGGGGTCAGCGCAACACACTTTTTCAAGCATGTATCAGAAAATATTTGGTTTTTACGACCAGCTGCCTGCCTGACGTCAACCCCCTCTGACGGATCCAGTCCCGGGCAAATTAAATTAGAAAATTCGCTTTGCCCGACGAAATAGAACCCAAGACCTACCGGTTCACAGTGACGGCGAAATGCGGCGTAAAAATGTTAGAAGAAATAAGAACATATAGGATCAATTGAATTTGGTCAACCGAAAATATCATCAAAAACGCAACAGTAACATTATGTCAATTTACGCCAGTTTTATAATAGTAAAAACCCGGTCGAAAGGGCTCATTTATTTATAATATCATAGACAACACAGTCTGCAACATGGACCTATTTTATTAAGCTATACTATGACTTGGCTCAAGTTGATAATACAAATACAAGATAATAGAGGTACAATACATGTCAACATAACACAATTTGGATATTATATTCCCCTTAAATCTTTGGACCGTAATCTGAACACAAAATCTAAAGAGACGTCAATTTACATAGTGACAAGAAGTAAATGACTCAATTTGTCATGATAATTTGTTCTATATCAGTTGCTAACATGTGCTTAGCGCTCGTAATTCATTGTTCTTGCTTAAGATCATGCAAATATCTGATTTGTGTGGGTGTTACGCGTTAAGAACCATTATATAAATATGTATTTGCTATTGATAATTAATTTGTAATTTAAATAGAAACCTGATCTTTTCATCTCAGAAATACTTGTTAGTGAGTTACTTTTATTTACTTTTACCTATCAGTTATTATAAGGTCTAGTGGTCTAGTGGCAGCATGGCCGTGGACCTGGAGATCCTGGGTTCGATTCCCAGGTCCAGCAAAGCAAATTTTCTAATTTTAATCAATTCCCCTCGTAATCACTGGAGGCGATCGAGTGTTTGTCATATGGTAATGGAGACCGTGGCGCACCGACCTCCACTCATCTGATAACCAGATGAAACATATTTTTTATCAAATATCATTTATTTACAAACACGCCGCAGCTTGCCTATTGAAATGTGCTTTGCCTTACAAGTCATTGATTTTCGATAAAAAAATATGTCTCATCTAGTTATCAGATGAGTGAAGGTCGATGTACCACGGTCTCCTTAGATCAGTACAAATAGTTTACGTAGTCGCTAGCATGAATGACGAAATGTCTAAAAACTGTCGAGTCATCCTTTCAAGTGGGATAGCCGTAGGTGGGAAGAAAGATTGAAATCTTAATGTACATCACAAAGATATTGTGCGCTTCGTACAACTAATATGAAATCAAGAATGTGATGTACATTGATTCGATTTATGATAAGGGCCATAACCATTAGATGAAAATTGAAGACTATCATTTACTCCACAAAAATTCGTAATAACTGCTATCATTGAAAATCACGATCGAAATTATTGTGCGCTACGCAATCCAATTTATCTAGACGTCTGAGGTGCGGTACAAAGTAATTTAGAATAGGGAGTTTCGACACGAGATCCCCACCATACCTTTCGCATTTTCATCTGCGAAGGATATTTGCCTGTTCAATGAGACTAGCTGCATCTTGTTTGAAGCATATGACATCTAAATATTCTATTAGTGAGGCTATGTAGACTTTCCAAAAAAATGGCAAAATCATCTCTGGAGCCTATGACCCCTGTTCTTATTTGAAGTATTTATTAGAAAAAATAAAACTAATCAACTCTATTAATTTTATGTTTTATTAAAGCCAAGGATATTAATCGTTACTTCTTTTTACCTGCTCTAAGACCACCTTAACCCGTTGGAGGCGGCACATATATAATTATGTTATATAAGCGTCTCGGTCACCGGTGGCCAGTCGCCCGTCACTATTGTAGGGTCGGCGCAACACACTTTTTCAAGTATGTTGCAGAAAGGATTTGGCTTAGTTTTTACGACCGGCTGCCTATATTAATCATTACTTAAAACTCCTAATCCATTTTATTGTGATAAACGTATTTTATTATCTAACATACATACGTAAGTAAATAGTTCACTAAGCTAATTATAACTTTTATTCTGCTTTAAGCCAAGTTCAAGCAGTTTAATAAATAAGCCGCAATATGTGACACGCGTCACAACTCACACACAATTGCGTGGTGACAAGTTCACGCGAAGGCTACGAGGCTTTACGAAATATTTTCATATCCAACCTATTGCATATTCCTCACGGTCCGTGGTTTGGAAGTATCAAATTTATTTTTATGTATATTTTTATTGTTTGCGGTGAGGATTGTCGCCTCCTTAGGGGCTGTTTGTATGCGGACTGAGAAGAATTACGTGCGCGACGGAGCGGATCCAGTTTAGAAGTAACAATAAAACAATTTGTTTAGAAAATGTATGGTATAATGTGCTTGCATATGGCTCATCCGTAAAGGAATCAGTAGAGAAGCGTAGTTTTAGCGTTTATTTTATCGCCGTACGTGTCCGCTGGGCACGCTTACGGTTCACGCCAGCGGAAAAAAATGCATTTTTCCTGTATGAAACAGCTAAGCAGTGAGGAATAGCCTGCACTTATTCCAGTGCCGGAGAGACGGTGATATTTTTTCCAGCACTGCAGTACATGAATGCACACTTGATTGTATAATTTAGTTAATCTCGGAGCGAAATGTGCCGCGCGACGTCTGCCACTTTTCAATTTTACATTTTAATGCTATAAACTCTTTATGCATTAGAATGCTGAGTTATAACTTATGTTATGTACTATTGGCTTATAAAAACACTTTATAAAGTAGGTTATTAATTCGAGACGCCGCGGGTTCGATTCCCTCACCGACACAAATGTTTGTGTCACCCACAGATATTTGTTTCGGGTCTAGGTGTTGTGAGACCGAAACTTTCTTCTAATTTCCACAGCACAGGTTATGAGTGAAGGGCCGGATTACGTGTGTGACTGTTGGATGTATATAATTATTTATTTAATTTAACACTACGAGGTCCATTTGATGTCTCAAAGCATTCATCATTGGTATCGATTAACATGGTGTAGAACAGAAGTAACTTTATTCTTTGCATAGGTCGAAATATACTCAATGAATCGTAATTGCACCTGAAACTTATATCTATACCTGAGAGTCAACCATGAGTTTTTTTTACATTTCACGCTAGCGACTACGTAAAATAATTTCTATGAAAAATGTCAGTTCCCCGCTTAACCGCTAGAGACGTTCAGCGGCCTGAGCAGGAAAATTTCTGACAACCGTAAATGTATTCGAACTCGATGCGCGTCTATAAAATTTGTATGAAATATTAACCAAACGTCATCAGTGCGCAGCGAACTCGAATACATTTACATTTACATTAGTTTTTCGTGCTCGGGCTACTGGTGGTTATCATACAAATATTTACGGAGTCATTGTCAAACAACGCATGGTTGGCCTACTGCTTTTCGGTTATACAAGCATGAGGTCGTTTCATACCATGAACAACATCGGAATTGAAACAAATAAACAAAACAAAATAACTTGCTAAATCTTTCACTTATCTCGCTGTCAATTTTCATGGCAACCCTAATCCGTGAATGTTTGCGACTGGCAACACTGCGAGTCCTTCTGAAGTGAATCCCGGAAACTGCGCTTTGAAAGCAATCAAGTCGGTGTTAACGTTCAAAGTAATTTCTTTGGCTTCGTGCGATAACGGCACTTAATAGGTGTTCGGATTGGGACAATATAGGGCGGGAAATCACTAGCAATACAAGCACATAGGGGATTGTTTATTGAGTATTTCGACGGTGTTTTAAACCATTTTATGTTTATTTGGCAGAGGCGGACTAGCGAACTAGAACACCCACATTTCGCCGAACTTAGTTCCGTCCTAGATGTGATGGGGGTGGACCTATCGCCATAAATGTAATCGATGTTCTGCAAAGTAACATCAAAAAGATGGATATTAGGTATATCACTCTTTCTTTCGCCTGCCCTTATCCCACCTTAATGTGGGATCGGTGCAACACACTATTTCAAGCATGTTGCAGAAAGGATTTAGCTTAGTTTTATGACTGGCCTGATGTCAACCCCTTCTGGGGGATCCAGTTCCAGGAAATAAAAAATAGATAAATCTTTTTTCCCGACCTGGGACTTCCCGGTCCACAGCCCATATATGCTGCCAATAGACCATGAAGGCGAGGCGATTAGGTATATCACTCATAAATTTAAATACATGTCGTAAATATAATTTCTTAAACGCAAGATTAAATAAACCTTTGTAAAAAAATATTTTATTATATTAGCTACGCGACGTGTTTCCAGACGTATATAAACTTAAGACGTTAATAACTAAAGAATTACAATCCCACGCTCTATACTCTACATTTCTACAAAACAATAGTGTTACCAATGAGAAAGTTCACTCCCGCCCAGTTAACCTCACAACCTATTTGCTGTTGCTTGGAACTAAATCGTAAGGAATTAATTAACGAAGTTCCCTTAGTGCTTTGTAGGCGTTTCTAGGCTATCGCGTGACTTTCTGACCTTTTGCTACAATTAATCTACAACACTCGCCTTTTTAATAAGCCTTTTCTTTTTATGTTTTACTATTGTAAGAAAGTGACAATTGTACCCAAATTATTCGTGTATATTTACGCAATTGTATCAAATCATTTACAATTGCGATTATTTCTAACCGTGTTTTAAAGGTGGGGGTATTTAATTCCAGGCCAGGAGACCAATGAACCCACACGTATTACTTAAAAAAGTCAGTGGTTTATAGGCCTTCCGGTGGGCTTCCTGGTCTAGTGGTGGCGTATATGGATTGAGGACCAGGAGTCCTGGGTTTGCAGCCTTTGGGCAACGCGGTGTTTTATACCAAGCTTTGCTCAGAATTGAATCCCTCCAAGGAGATTAGAAGATTGATGTTTGGGAGATGCGAAAACGAAGCCAAATCTTGTTCAAAAAAGTGCATTGCGCTGATTCTACGTCAAAAAAAGAAGATTATTCATGTAATATTACTGTCCCACTGTTGAGTCCGGGATTGCTGTACTAATGAGAGGGGTCAATAATATAATAGAAAAAAAGCTATGTTTTCTTAGTTTGGCAATTAAAATCTATAATATGCTCGCCTTGACAAAAAAACAACTATGGACTATATGCCAATTAGTCATTTATGTCCGCTAAAATTCTTTCCGTTTTAAGTATAATTGCTACGTCTTCAAATTAGTTGTTAATTGCTGCGGCCTTTTCTAAAAAGATCACCTTCAATCAATTCAAGTTAATTTAAGCTATTCACATAATAACAATGAAATTGTAAACTGAATATTGATGAGATATAATCTGATGGTAATATAAAAAGCTAAAACAACACCAATAAAAATAATCATAATTATCGTCGTGACCCCAAATTAAGGATGAAACTTTTTTTCGGGGTATCGGAAACTACGAGAGACTTTCGGACTCACAAGACCCAGGCAGGGAACAAAATGACTGAACAAATATTTGTGGGCCACATTAAATCACACATAATTATAGTTGTAACCCCAAATTAAGGATCAAGTTTTTTTTCGGGGTAACGGAAACTACGAGAGCCTTTCGAACTCGCAACACCCAGGCAGGGAACAAAATGACTGAACAAATATTTGTTACACATTACACATATGCAATTATCTCGGTAGGGGCAGGGGAATCAAACCTGCAGTTTTCTTCACAATCAACTTCTCTCCGAACTAGACCACAGCGATTGTCACGCAATATCGTACGGCCATTTTAGTTCGTATATATCTTTTCTTATTTCTACCTACCTTTATCCCACCTTAATGTGGGGCTGGCGCAACACACTTTTTCAAGCATGTTGCAGAAAGTATTTGGCTATTAAGCTTTATTGTTACTGGCTATTATTAAAGTATTTCGTATTTATATATCGACCTATCCAAAGAATAAAGTTACATATTATAATGAATCGAAATTGCTTTCTTATTTTTCTGAGCTTGTATTGACCTATATAGGTCAATATAACTAGTAAATAATTTTTTTAAGTTTTGACATAATAACAAGTTAAATTATGACATAGCTTAAAAAATATTTACATTTAATTAACTGGTCAATATAAGCTCCAAAAAATAAGAAAGCAACTTTGATTCATTATCATATGTAACTTTATTCTTTGGATAGGTCGATATTAAGTTACTTAATTAAACGTCCGTCCATATTAAATTATAAGTATATATGAGCAACAAATCTACGTCATAACGTACAAACTAAAATGTACCTAATTGCTATAATATATGACCCAATTAATGAAACGCATTAAAAAAATATTAAAATCATAAACAAATTAGAAACACTCGGCACGCGTTTTAGACAGCTTTATAGCATTTATTGTTGGGTCGAGGTGACTTTAGAATTTCACGTGGTCCCTCGTAGATTTAATCTATATAACTTTTTAACGTCGCTTGCTCAGATTTACAACATAAACACTCGTAGTTAGGAAATATAACTGCGCTTTAGCCTTTTTGTTGAAAGTTTATGTCGGTATAAATAATACCACGCCTCGATGTAAAGCTGATAATAATTATATTAGCGTCAGTAGATTGAGTACAACACCTATTTTATACAGCAATACCTGTAATTATGAATAATAAAATTATTTTTAAAATTATAATTGCTTTGCGACGGTACAGATTAGAAAAAGTAATAACTTTAAGGTCGCCATTTCAGTTTTAAAGCCGCTATGTTAGGAATATGGAATGTTATTGCGATATTTTATTTTCTGGTGATAAACGAATGTGTAAAGTATTTTTAATTTTACCAGTTTTGTAGTGTTTCGAGGAGATTCTTTTTTAAAATATTCAATAATATTGCATAGATATATCAGTAGTATATAGTACCTACTCTAAATTCAAATGCCGTACATTTGAATTTAGAGTAGGTACTATATACATAGGTATGGGTACAACTAATTTTAAAATAAGATCGATAGTTTTAAAGTTTAATCTTAAAAAAGTAAATGGATTTTTCAAATGTCTATATTTTAATTATTTATTATTCAAAATAGACAATTATATAATTAAACATGGCAATTGTGAGAGCATTCGTATTGAAATAAGTATGCGGTGTCATTTAATTTGCTCGCTATTTTTTTAAATATCTGCACAGCCACCAGTTTCCACGAGCCGCGTGAAATTTAATTATTAATGGATATTTAAATACATAATGGTTCACCCTGCACAGCACAATTATACGGCAAGATTACATTTTCCGCACTATTGGGTAAATACAAATTAATTAAAAGCCATTAAAAGTTAACAACCGTACGCAGAGTATGTAGTATATTCATTTTGTGCCCGCCAATATATCATTAATAGGTTTAATTTGAAAACTAATTATATTTCAAAAGAATTGATTACGTTACGTATCGATCTTATGCTAAGTGCAAGCGTATAATAGAAACTCATTAGTTATTCTAAATTTAAATTCTGCGGCTGTACAAAATATAGGGCTTGTACACAATAGCCACGGATTTTCGAACGATTTGAAATCTCGTTCGAATGAATGACATCGAAATCCTATGGGTACAAGGTGCGTGGAAATGACGCGAGGCACGCGCGATCCAACTCAACCAACCTATTTTCCGCCGATTGAAAGCAAATCAGTCCTGTTTGAGTTTAGATTACGTGCTCATTTCCATATGGGTATGTAGGACGCACGAACTAATTATCTGAACTGTAGGCATGAGAATGCTCAATACACTAATATTTGCGTGAATAATAAGTGAATATGGTTACTGTATAGTATATAGAGGTATAAGCTACTATAGCAAACAATAATTAAATATAGCCCAGGATATAGCTATATCGTAGACACATTAAAAACGAAGTGGAAAATAGCATGTTTCTTTGAATTTTAATCCACATGAAAGGTAAGTGGATGATTTGTGACGTGACGATGAGCATAAAGGGCCTCTGACGGCGTGTGTCGAATGAATAACGACGACCTACATTCTGATACGGCTGTGGAGGAAACACAATCAAAACTCAATTCGAAAACACTTTCAACACATCGACGCATCACGCAACTGCCACTGACAAATCGAATATTTACTCGAAAACAATTGGACTGATTCAATCTTAAATTAAACCAACCATTATTTTGTGTCTTCATTACGCAATGTCAATATATTTTTAGTAAAACATTTAAGTAGAGACGTACTCAGTCTAAAAATATAATGCCAACATTATTGCTGGTACTCGGGTGTGGCCGGGACTAAATTATTCAAACAATTAAACAAAAAAACCACAGACTACAAAATTATCAAATTAATCTATTTCCTTCTGGAAACTGAATAGCTTTGAAACTGGCCAAAGCATACTAATCACGTAACATTCAGAAAAATAAATCACAAGATTCTTATTTTGAAATAGGCCTTTACGAAATAATAGAAACAAAATCGGATCGAATTAACAAAATGCCTATACTGCGCCGCTTGCCGCCATTTTCGCAGCGTCGCATATGCAGAGTGCACCAGCCAACAACGCAGTCCAATCGTGCAATGCCTACTGATTAATTAGTTGTGTAAGGACGTGATATGTCAAATGTCATTCAATGCACAATACGAGGCCATGATGTCAGAAAGCCATTTCAACATTTGTTAAGGAAAATGTGTTAAAAAAAAATTGGTATAGTATCCAAAATCATACTTGCATAATCGTGTCCAGTTCCCAGTAATTCAACCTAAATCATACCTATCTAAAAATATTAGCTTGGCTGACCTAAATCTAACATCATGAGTAGCACAGCTAAGCTATGGTATACATAGATATAATAAATAACTATAATGTCAAACAAGACCAATGAGGTAGTTACTAGTCAGAGACTAGCAGTCACTAAATTGCTTCCTTAGCAGCTTACTTAGGATTCAACCTCATATTTCAAGTGATGTAATTGAACCTCTTTTCGAGTTTTGCTTATCACATGAAATTGCGTCACATAAAGGCCAAATTCGGAGTACCCTCAACCGGCGGAAATGTATGAAACGACGCATGAATGTGGATGAGGCAAAAGAGGTGTGTCAGGATCGTAGCTTGTGATGCTCAATTGTCTCTGCCTACCCCCATGGGATACAGGCGTGAGTATGTATGTAAAAAAATGCGGAATTAAGCTCGGCGAGATGTGTCTTTAGCTCTCTATTTCACCTTTGTCTACCCATCGGAGGTACAGGCGTGAGGTTATGTGTTTTAATATAAATAAGTAAAGAATGTTGGTTCTATAATCCTATCATGAATATGTGAATATATAGCATAAAAGCAATCGGATGATCTCAGAATACTACTCGTCTGAATCTACTTCCAATAAATAACATTTTCTTCGCATCAAAGTAAACATGTTTGGAAATCACATTTGTTTATCGCCGTGTAATATATTCCACCCGCGTTACAAGGGGAGTTATAAACCTATGCAGACTGTGTGACCCGCCACGACAGCCCAACAACCGGGCAATGAGCAAAGAGGTTTAATATTACTTACTATAGAGGGTCAAGCAAGTTTCCATATAAAAAAAATGATCTCACACGTCAGTTACGCCATCTACCGCTTATTACAATGGGAAGGAGCTTATTATAATTTACAGTCTAGAATGTTCTGTGAATATTCAAGAGTCACCTAAGAGAACATACCTATATTACTATTGTTGTATTTATTTATTTATTTCATAGAATTAATTTATTTTTAGTTTTAAGTGTTTTTTCAAATTAATTTAGTATATAGAGGTATATGTTAACCGTTATTTTCTATTTTTTTTTTGTTTAATGCATGCGGTGTTTACCTATCAGTAAGTGTTGCATTTAGCTATTAGTTTTTAGTAATTTTACTTGTACTTCTTTGCATGTATTGATGTAAACAAATTTTGGTAAACCTTAATAAATAAAATAAAATAAAATTACGTGACCCATTTTTATATCCCCCCCCCCCCTCGGTGATCACCTGTACTATATGCCAAGACCTCCCTCCCCCTCAAGTTGCCACGTAGTAATTTATAAATATGGTTTTAGATCATTTGTTATCGAAGAAAAGTTAAAAACATACAAATATTATAATGTGTTGTGTTTAAACATTATTACGCTGGCACGACCTTGCGCACGTATGTTCCAAATACGACTGAGTAATTTATGACCACTAGGTCACAACTTTTGGATCTGAAGTTTTGGGCTGTTGTCCCGTCTATATTCTGTTAATTATCTTTGGCAATGAGTGACGCGACGTGCGACAACCGACGTGCGGTAGAATAATCACCGCTAAATGAACTGGGGAAGCTGGACGCTGATGTGAATCGCAAACCAACCTTGATGCATCACATTGCATTTATTATACACCAATAGGAGTACGAGGGTAATATAGTGAGTGATATATTGAGTATATCGCCTTCTTGGTCTAGTGGCAGTTTGCGGGCTGTCAACCGAGCGGTCCTGGGTTCGGTTCCCAGGTCGAACGGTGTTCGAACGCTTCCTGCAATGTAGTATATGCAGTGTATTGCACTGACTACATATTAATGTGGCATAGGTGCAGGTGCAAAGAAAGGATATGGGTGTAATCTTATCTAAGCCTAACATGAGTTTTCACTGTTTACCAAAACTGTGATTGGTGATTTCTTTTTCTTCATATATTTGACAATTATGGAGAAAATGCAAATTCGCCGTTTTCGAGAAATGTCTACACTCAAAATTAACTTTACTAAGGCTCAATTGCACCACTATTATTAACTTAGAGTTAGTCCTCACCGCAAGTTAAGTTACATGTCATTCATACATTTTCTGTCAATTTAGCTTGCGGTTAGGACTAACTCTAGGTTAATAATAGTGGTGCAATTGAGCCTAAGAGTACAAAGGACGTCCGGTCAACGACTTTATGTAGGTATACATCACAATGTCATATCTATTAGCTTCTAACATTAATATATTATACCCTAGATGCACAGTTCTTTGCAAATATCCTCCTAAAAAGTGGTCTCAGAAATAAAACAAAGAAAACGATCACAAGTTGTAACTAAATCAACACAAATATAACCCTAAGCACCTGTTATAAAGTAGGTTTTTAAACGAAATGAGCAAGCGTTCTTTAATTTGAATTATGAAATTTAGAATTCTATCGACGTCCGACTGTAGGAATAACGAGTGCTTAAGCACTTCTTTGCTGTCCCATTTTCCGAGCGTTAACTGTACATCTAGGTGTATAATATATCGATAGCTTCTAAGCTCTTATATAATAGATGTGATTTGTGAAAAATATGTAACTTAAGAAATAATTTTAAATTTTGTTGTTCTTTGTCGTCAAAACGTGAAAACTAATTCCCCGAAAACTATGTGACCAATGAAAAATCATCCCTTAATGAGAGATGTGTTAAATAAAGTGGATTTTAAAGTTAAAATTCTATAGAATAGCACACGGGAAAAATAAAAACCAAACCATTTAAAAATTGTGTGATGTTATTGTTAAAAGCCAAACAATGTAATGCAAAAATAAAGTTTTACAAATAGTTGCTGCATCAAAATACAGCACTTATTGAACCAACGGCGTCGTGACACGACGCGGTCAGAAATATGTTCTATGTCCTTATCAATCCTCGCAGCATTATAAATTTTATCGAATTATCCATTTTAAGGTTTAAGGTGGGATAAGGGCAGACAGAAATAAAAATAATTTTAAGCACATTATGATTCAAAATCACCTTGAAACCCACAAACAATACGTAAACCAAAATGTTTTCCACCCTCGAATCTACCATTAATTCAAAAACGGTGTCTTTCAAACGTCCGGCCATAGACAATGTCATGCAACAAAGAGCAGCCGAAGTCGCATTGAACGTGGTTAATCGGTGTGCATCTGTGGCCAACGGACACCTGGCTCACAATGATGGACGTGCTGTCGCTCCCGAGTCCCTCTACAATGGAAGGTATTTTTAGTGAGGATAAATATCACTTTTCAAATGGTTCCAAATGGATTTTTACCTTTGTACTCAATTATCACTAAATGGTGAATTTACGCTAAAGAATATGCTTCGTCTATTCCGGAATAATTACGTTTGTTGATGCTTACCTGATATTGTATGCGTATAATATTGAGATGGCATGGCCACGTTTTGAGGAAACCACAGGAGTACGTCGGCCGCAGGTGTCTGGCCCAGATCGTACCAGGGGTACGTTCCCGTGGACGGTCCAAAAATCGATGGCTAGACTTCTGGAGGAAGATATGAAAGCCAATGGTCTTACTATGGAGGATGCTCAAGACCAGGCGAAGTGGAAGCGTTTAAGTAGGAAGGCGGACCCTGGCAGAAGGCCGGGATAACGCCAAGCAGAAATAAAGATGCTTACCTGATAATGTTGCACTCAACTTACCTACTATTACATATTTAGATACACTAATTCTTTTTTATTCTCACCCTCATCATTGCTCTAGTAGGAGACAATAACAATTTTCCTCAGAACTTTATATAATAAATAGCAATCGATAAAAACCAGGCAATTTTTTTTACTCTATTTTTTATACAAGCACGGGATAGATATAACATAACTCTCATGATAATGTGCGATCCAAATATAGGTACCTTGTTTTGTACAGAAGTCTATAAATACTACTATTATAAATGGGAAGTTTGTATGGATGAATGTTTGTTAATCAATCACGCCAGAATGGCTGAACGGATCTGGACGAAATTTGGCACAAAGGCTCTGGAATAACATAGACTATTTTTAATTCCGTAAAAATGTACTTTTCCCGTGGGATAGATTTGTTAATAAATTTCCATGCGAAGCGACAGACCACAGCTAGTGTTTTGTTATACTCAGGACACGCGTGATGTGCATAAATTGCGGTAGTCGGGACTCTAGGACCGAAAGGCTCTCTGTGCAACACTGGTAGTGCTAGCTGGCTGCAAAGGTTCCACTCTTGAAACAAGCATGCCCGCGAATAATGCGCCACGCACGTGACGATGAATAAACGACTCAATTACTGAAAGCTTTATATCCTAGCTCTAATAAACTGCAAGAATCTATTCAGCGTTGTATGCACTTTCAAGCTATCCAATGTTAACAATTATCGCATTAAACAATAATCTATAAAGCTGTAGTATTATAATTATGATTTTGATTTTGTTGAATTAGATAGTTCACTGATTTTACTAGGTGACTCCGATGATAGCTAATTTCATTGATATAATAAAAATATATTGCCGAATGATTTTTTTGTGTTAAGCTTTAATCTAAACTAAAAGAAAAATATTACTAATTAATATATAATAGATAATTCAGATTTATTAGCTCATGAAATGCTTCTATCTTCCATTAAATTTTAATTAAAACTATGTTTTTGATGTGATTATGTAAGTGTCCAATGTATTATAATTTAAGAAATCCACGTTATAAGATTTATCTGTAGCACTTCTCGGGCTTTAGATTAAAGCAACTATTCACCAATATCTATTATTTTCTTTGGAAATATGAAGGCAAGTCATTATTTTCAACGATCATTATATGCTAAGAGCTCAGTTATTGTACGCACGTCCACTTTATTCAGTCTATGCGTTTATTTCATAAGTCCAATGAGTTCTTAATGACATTCAAGTCATCCAAAGTGTTATATTATTTAAATATATTCTAATACAGTCTGCGATGCTGTTCTTGTGTCTTTATAGTGGTCCAGTATCGAAAATATGGAAACTTCTGGGGTCTCGATATTTTTTATTTCCATTTTAGCACGGAGTTTGGAATTTGTGCCCGATGAGATGATAGGCTCACCCACTATCACGTCTGGGACGGAACTAAGCTCGGCGAAATGTGGGTGTTTTAGTTCGCTAGGGCATCTCTACCTACCCTTTCGGGATACAGGCATGAGCTTATCTAATGATCGATCACTGGTCAGGAACACACTTAATCCACGAAACGACAATGCCATTGACAACGAATGAAATATGTGAGTATATGTAGCGCAAGTCGTATGTCAGAATCGACCGAAGTGGAAGTTCATAGTTAGTGCTTACCCCTATGGTGATAAAGGTGATATTAAAAGTTATTCTCGGTAGTGTTTGGTAGTACTTATTTACTTGTTTAAGCTTTATATACAAAACATGTCTAAAAGCGGACTTAATGTGGCATTCACCAATGACTAAGAGCTAGCACGCACGAGTGACTTGTCATCGTAAACCTTTTGTCCCTTTTGTCAGTTCTGGCGATATGTGTATCTCTAGTTGCGCGCTATCTTGTTTACAATATTATTTAAAATATAATATTCTTATTACTACGCTTTCGGTTTAAAATAATGATTTATATGAACTCATAGTATCGCCTCGGGAGCAGCACTAAACCCACAGATCCTTTCATTTGCATGTTTTCCTCCCGCAATATCAAATATCGTCTTCGTATCGAGCTTTCCTTAATTATACTGCGACAACTTCGACATAATTACAACAGTTCGGTGACGGCAAAATATATGAATAATTCATAAAGTCAAATCGCGATTACGAAATCCATATTATGCTAATCCGTATCTCAATTGTTTGAAAATCAACTGTATATTTTCTATTGCATGTGTTTTGCTACCTTTAATACCTTTCGATGGTAAATGTATACATTCCAGACTACGGGCTGATACTGAAAAATCCAATATTTGCCCGGCCCGGGGATTGAACCCGAGACAAGCAATTAACTGTATATGAGGTAAGTAAAATGCACTGTGGACAAGGAAACCTTTAGAAAGTGGGCTGCATTAGATGTCCGGAAGCAATGGCGGTCATCGGGTGGCGATAAACCGCAGAGCGCGATAATTCTTCCTTGTTCTCATGTAACGTCGATGTTCGCGTAATGATGAGCCGCTATTACGCGTAAGCGAGTTACCTTAATGGTCTCACTCGCCAGCCAGTCTCGGTAATTGCCTTGTAAACATATGGCTAATTATGAAGAAAAATGTCTTTCGTTTCTTACTTTGTTTTTTTTTCATGTATTGTGTGGAGGCGGAATATTATATGGCAAGAAATAATTTATTTCTTCGTCCATGTAACTCTGCGTATAAGAGTTTTGAATATATTTCTGAGAATATAGTAGTAGTATATATATACATATAATACGTCTCCTATGTGGCAATACCTATACTAGATATTATATTATAGCGTTGAAAAGTTTATTTCAACTGTCTTTGAAAGTACTGAAATTGCTACTGACTTTATTTATGTCACACATTTTTAGAAATTTGTATAGCTTTCGCAGGTAAATTCCTCCACGCTCTACTACAACCTTAATTTCTTTACCTCAACCGTAATATCATCATCCAAAATGTATGTTTATCCACATATGTCAATATTGCTCTGTACACAAACATGTTATATGTAGATAGATCTAGCTCGTTAGTGCACATACAGCTTCCCTTTACACTGTGACCTGCTAGCATGAATCGACATACGAAGACACAGATAAATAAATTTACAAGACGCCACATGACACTATACCTTTCCGCTTAGTGGAAATAGCGCGCAACAAACGGACAGCTACTTTATAGATCTAGTTTTTGACCTTTTAATACTATGCTCATCAGGTGTTGCTATGGTCTTCCTCTAAAGTTAGACTCGCGTTTGACGCAAAAACATCGATGAACTATCAAAATTTGTTTGAAAATCTGACATGTCTGCGGTGGACAACACGTATCATCAAGTAAGGTGCCGTGTTCTGCTTAAAGAAACTATATTATCCAAGCTGATTAACACATTTAAAATTTAGATTTATAAAAACTTGCAGCACTTAATTAACTGACTGCTAACATTCGTTTTAGGACGTCTTTCGATTGACTAGTCTGTGGGAAAAGATAACAAGAAGGCGGTCAAGTGCCGAGCACCGAGCAATGGTTCTAGTACCGGTACTGCATGCATACCGAAATATATTTCATTTATAATGGGAGAAATCGTGTTTAGTTGCCATATACAATAGTTTGTCAAGGTGTAGTTTCGCCAACTATATTAATAACTAGTTTTCTCCCAGGATTTCGCTCGAGTAGATTTTCCCGGTATAAAAGTAATACGTCATTTTTTGTCGCCTCCATGGTCTAGTGGCAGCATATATGGGCTGTAGACCCGATGGTCTTAGGTTATCGATTCCCAGGTCGGCCAAAGCGAATTTTCTAATTTAATTTGCTCGGGACTGAATCCCTTCAGAGGGGGTTGACGTCAGGCAGGCAACAGGTCGTAAATACTAAGCCAAGTCCTTTCTGCATCGTGCTTGAAAAAGAGTGTTGCGCCGACCCCGCATTAAGGTGGGATAAGGGCAGGTAGAAAGAAAGAAAAGTAATATTATGTCATTGCCAAATGCAGCTTTCTAATTGTTAAGTTATTTAAAAAGTCGTAAAATAATCAATATTACTATTTATACTATTAATAGCCGCTTAACTACTGAGTACTTCATCTACAAAATAACTAATCAGGAAAATTATTTTAGCTCCATGCATTGTTACTCTAAATTAAATTCCTTCTATATAAAGTAATGTGTAATAAACACAGCGTTTCAACATTAATAATGTTCATTTTGAAAAATATACGAACAATAAACTCGGCAAAGTGCACCATTTGACGAAAGAAAAACACACATAAAAGCTTATTGCAGGAAATTTGCATTTTCCATTTAATAAAGCTACATAAGTTTAATAAATTGTATTAATGCTGCTGAAAGTGTTATTTACTTATTGCATAAATACAGTTATTTAGTAACTAGCGATCCGCCCCGACTTTGCACGGGTGCAATGCGTTTTTTTGATCTATCAGTCAGCGTTTGCAATGTAAGCGCCAAAACATGTGTTTATTTACGACATCATATTAGAACCTCTAAAATTATCAGTGTTTCTCTACTATATAATGCATATATTATGCATATAAACCTTCCTTTTGAATCACTCTATCTATTAAAAACGCATCAAAATCCGTTGCGTAGTTTTTAAAAATTTAAGCAAACATAGGGACAGACAGACAGCGCGACGACATTGTTTTCTATTATGTAGTGATGAAATAAACTCACGCCTGTATCCTTGTAAGAGTAGTGTACAAAAGACTACGTTTCTCCATCATTATTTTTGTCCCTTCACATAATAGGGGGAGTTTATAGCCTTCCCAGATAAAAAATCTGTAATGCATGATTTTTAGTTTAAATGGTTAAATAACAAATATAAACATAACATAAGCTCACACCTGTATCCCCGAAGGGGTAGGCAGAGACGCACTAGCCAACTAGAGCACCCACATTTCGCCGAGCTTAGTTCCGTCCCAGATGTGATAGGGGGCGAGCCTATCGCCATATCGGGCACAAATTCCAGACTCCGGGCTGATATGGAAAAATCCAATATCACTTTGCCCGACCCGGGGGCCGAACCCGAGACCTCAGAACCGTAGTCGTACCGAAATACCACCACGCCACCGAGGTAGTAACAAATATAAATGTCGAAATATATCCCGGAATATATCGCGACGCCTTCATAGCAGTTAGGCGGCCATCCATAGGAGCAAATTAGTAATATATACAGAAGAAACTCCTAGTGACAACTATGTAAATCATAACTGTTTAGATCATGCATTATTACAAAAGAATCATAACAATAAAATATTTATCTGAGCGTAATCAACTAACGGATTCAATTTATTCAGCTGACTATAATATTTGATTGCAATGTTATGTCGTGGAGGTAATTGCGCGTCATATCAATAAACCGACGAGGTTGTGTGACTCACAATAATGTCTAGAATTGACGTACAACCCTACACTTTAGTCACATATCCGTCACGAAGCTTGGCTAATTCCTGACCTCCACGGTGTGAACAATGCAAGCCCACATACCACCTACGAATAAATATAATTTTATCTTAGACAAAAGAAGGTAGAGGACGAGGCAGAACTACGAAAAAATGAAGCATTCCTAATGTATGGAACGAAACCAAAATGGCGACTTTGCGAAAGTAAGATCCCATTAATATTGCAGTTAGGCATCTTCTTCATATTTCGAATTTAGTATTATTGTTAATAAAACACCGTATTTATAAAAGCAATAAGTATTTATACGTTATCCAATTCCTTTGACACAGTGACAACTTACATGTAAATAGATCGCGAAACTGAAATAGCGGCACCGGCTTCAAAGTAAACCCGTATTTTTCGTAGTTATGCCAGCTCCTTATTTTTTCTTTACTCGTTGAATTTTATGAACACAGATTATAAAAATTTGCAATCTATCACAACATTTACACTTGAATTCAATTCGCTAGTGTCAGTTTAGTAAACAAAAGTGAACTTGCGCCCTTGACTTTTTGATATTGAACACCGAGGTTCTTATAATAATGGCTTTATTATACAACGTTTTCAATAGAAACCAAGGAAGAGATCATTCATAATAAACGTAGCTTAGTAATGACTCACGATACTCATTATTCAATCGTCAAAAGAATTTATCCCTCTCACTATGCCATCAATACATCCTACATGTTCTTTGATGTGATTATGATGTTTGATAGAAATAAGTTTATGTATTACAAATAGCCTTGTGCAGAAACTGTCTGTCTTTATTTTTCGTGATGACACTTGAAATAAAAGGTCGTTGAGGCGAGAAGATCCCCACGATCAACTGATATGAAACTTGACAGGTCAACAGCAAAATTGGCAGTGCCTAATTAAACGTAATGTTTAATTAGGCACTGCCAATTTTGCTTGTTTAATATAACACGTTTGGCCTTCGTTCATTCAAACTTCCAAACTGAATGTTATTTGTCCCATATGACACAAAACGTTTATAATAAATGGAACTGTTGGCATGAACTTACGAAACAAAGAGGCATAGTTTATGCAGATCGTGATTAAAAATCATTTTAGATGGTTGAAAATAAATGGCGCGGCGCGGCGAACTGTGCTGTAAATACAATTCGCTCAACTCATAAAATGTGACTCATAATTTTGTGTTTCATAAATAATTTATTTTCGTTCCTTGACATTGTAATTCGAGTGCTGATAAGACTCCTGTTCCGAGCCTCGAGGGCGCCGTATTCTATTCCCCGAAAGAAACATTTCTTATAATTTTTATCTACACCACATTAAAATTAACGACTTCTTTGTAATCTCAGCTGCGTTCGTAATATCTTATTCCTATTTCTCACGTTTCGTCGGAAATTAGTTTGGTATATTCACTCAGACAGTTGATTTCATAATAGGAACCCTTTTGTTTGGCGTTGTACGTAGTAGTTGATGAGTCTCTTACGAAACAGTCCGATCTATATGATTGGTTGTTCTGAATAGATCCGTTGAGTGTGCCTTCAATATTCACAATAGGTTAACAATGACGCCGACCTTGCCGTATTACATCGGTTCAATCAAAATATTGGGCCAAAGGTTATCTGCGCCTCCCCGGCCGGGCTGTTCGGAGCTCGCCCAACCATTGTCATAGACCCCTACTCAGCGCCGTCAAAAGTGCTCGAACCACTTATCCGTGGCTTCGAATACCATTCGAGTCACGGTCGATTGAATATCGAATAAGGATCCTGATGTCGAACGGTTGTTGATATGGTACCTACAAATTCCACTCACATGTGAGTGATATTTACGAAAAAATGTTTAGTAAATATCTACTATTTGAAGTGCAATAAGATATTTTATTGAGTGCCAATTTTTATATTTTGAAGCATATTTCCCCACTTATATATGACACTTTAATATGATTATAGATTTTAAGAAATTGCCACTGAAACTAACGATTTTTTCGTCTTTTCTTTTTCAGGTAAGTACGAGTATAGCAATTGTGTTCCTGGTAAGAACGTAAAAAGAAAAAATCTTGGGCTATAATTATACGTAACTGAATGGAAAACATTATTATATAAAGATAGTATGATATGCATAACGATTGATCAGAGGCAGATGTAGGTGAACAGATACAGTTACGGAAGGTAAATTTAGTGAATTACACGATGCTTCAATCCAATAAAACAACAGGCTATATCTACGTCACACAATGTGGAATTTACGCGTAAGATTTTGGGTCATATTTCTGTCCTAAAACCCCAAAACATTTATTTTTGATTCACCAAGAACATCCGTCATTGCGAGACAGTCGTTGACTCACGATCATACATAAACATAGTTATTAGCTGGAACAATTCATCAAAAATCTAATTAACTTCGCCGTTGCGAGACTTTAGCTCGTGAACCGGTGACAGGAGATTAAGTTCAGCTTTAATTACGCCGGTGGCAGTATTCTAGTCAACCCGCTATTTTACTACCGTGGCACATGCCTAACTCCCTTATACCTCCAGGGTAGTAACAAGATATTGCATTACAGTATCTAGAGAAGAGAAGACGCAAATTCTGTGAATTAAGTTGCTTTGCTATATCTGTTACCACTAAGAGGTGTGTTACGCTCTAACAGGATGTAACATATACAGTGTAGAGGTATTATAACATCTGTGCCAGTTGGTATATACGATAGAAATGATTTAATGGATAACATTAAAAATATGGATATCTAATAAACACCTAGTACCTAGAATCTAGGTCCTAGATACTAAGTCAACGACCCTTGACCGCAAACATCTCAACACTTTACCACTGATTACTTAATAATAACATTGATAATCGTCTTTCCAAATTACTATATCGTCTAACATTTACAAAGAGACTCCAAACCATGTGTGGATTTCCAAATCTTTAAGGGTTTTATCACTTTATACAATAATGTTAAACATAACTATATTATCATCAATACCTCTAGCAAAGAAAATATGCTTGCAAAGAAAATAATTTAAGTCAGTTCACAATAATTTGATATAATTCTTTTTTAAGCTATTGCATGGCGGGGCTGAGCGTGGAGGCTGAATCCAGAAATTCCGTAACGAAAATAACCTAACACCCCCCACTCCGACCGGCACAGCGGTGATACTTTTTAGTTTTGCCATCTATCGATGGATATCAGAACTTTTAATAACTTTTTTAAAATATCACGCTTGTCTCTTTAGTTCAGCAACTCGCCTCTAGGTGGCATTGGTTATATCGGCGTTACTGCGCATGCGTAATCCCCCTCTTCGCCCCGCAATCTGGAGACTCATGCCTGCTCAGAGTTTCGGCGTTAGGGCACCTCCTCTTTGTATTTACTTCATGGTACGACTCTACGAAGCTCGCACGAATCGAGACGAGCTGCTCCGAAATCGGACGAATACGTAATCAGCCGTTTGTGAGAAAGTATATGGTGTATTGATTTTGGATGCTATGCAATAGCTTTACCGCGGCAGTCCCCGAGTGCCACACGTTTTAAATTAAATTCGGCTGTATTTTTTTTGTTCCCAGATATCTCCACTAAATGTAGACCGATTTCCAAGATACTTTTTGTGTTCGATAAAGCTTATTCCATGGGTGGTCCCATATACATTTATATACATTTGGTCACGATCGGATAAGTTTTGGAGTCGGTTATTATACCATCGTTTTATTAAACACCTATTATTATTCTCCGAAATTTCCATCATGCCACAGAATATAACCTCAAGTCAAAACTTAATAACCATAGGTGGAGCTAGGTTAAGCCCTCATTTTCCCTCGCTACTATCCTGGCCATTATTACAGCGGCGAAGTGCCTGCGTCTACCGTCGCGACGGCGCGCAGCCCCCACGAATAAGGCAGCGCGTCACCTCGTTTCCGCAATTACCTTGAGTTATTGTTGCAAAATGCATTTTCCAATTCAAATATGCACCTCAACAATGCATGCAAGACGAAAATAAAGACATTGTTGGCTGGACTTGCTTACTTGGTCGCGTAATCAGTGTGCATTGTTGTTTTATAAAGCAACAGCTTTTTATCATACGGTAAATGTTATTTTTAATTTAAAGAATAAATAATAAATAAATTTTAAGTCAAAAATAATATTTACATGTACGATTTTTGGATTATTAAATGAATCAAGTATGACTATAGTTCTGTGTCGGTATGTGATATAACTTATTTTTAGCACTCTTATGGTATACTTAATATTAGTGCATACAATATTAATATACTTTTTTTATATAATCCACTACGCCATGTTATAAACGCAATCTAGACATAACCTAATAGTCTCATACATAATCTCATCGAAAATTGAGCAGCTAAACTGTGCAAAGTGAATATCATAATAAGTAATATAGCGAGCTAATAACCAGATGCAGCGAGCTATCTACGTGTACTCAGTAGCAGCGAGTGACGTCGCGTAATAACCTCCGACTTAATTAAAACGCTTGTCGCTTTATGATTAAACTATTATATCGGACATTCGATAGCCTCTGCTTTCGTGTTGAATTTCATATAATTGACTTCTGGTGTCTGGGGTGAATTGCTTTATTTTATAATCGATGATACGATTATGATTATCGCATTATTGATCTCGTAGCAGCTTTTATGGGCAATGGACTGGACGGTCTTGTCTTCGATTCCCAGGTTGGGCAATTTAACACGATTTGCCCGAAGCTGGTACTCATCTTTGTGAATTAATCAAGCCGGGATTCGGTTGTAAATACTAAGTCGATTCCATTTTATAAATTTTTGAAAAAAGTGTGTTAGGCCGCCACTACATTGTTGATTACAGACTAGATGGTGGAATACTGCAATGGTCCTGTCAACTTGGCCTATTTGAGATGAGGCCTACACCTAACCGTGGGTTGATAAAAATGAACATTTTCAACACACATTCATACATCAAGTCACTTTTCAAACACTAAATATAAATCAGTTCATCCCTTAAGCTATGATGCAAGAGACGGATACACCTTTTAAACTTATAACACCCATCTTTTATGAGTCGCCGGTTAGAAACTATGAGAAAGCGCTCGCAAAACGAGTGAAGTGCAGCAAATCTCAATATTTTAATGGATAACGGGAACCTGTCGGACCACATCACCGAGGATAAGCAAAGTGGGATGTCACGTAAATGTTAATTCGTCAGCCATTAGTATTCAAGGCGAAACAACAACTAATAAAAAGGAGCCACCGCCGGGAAAATTGAAAATATCCGCAACCGTCAGGAAAATGAGGAGGCCTCTTCGTCACGGCGTGAAATTACAATGGTCCCGACTCCCGCCCAGCCGCCCAGTTCGGATGCGAGTCACGTGGCGCCAAAACTTTGTTTACGTTTCCATTTGATTATAATCTAAGCGAAATTTCCTTAACGGCCGCTCCATGAGTTTTTTCTTATTAATGCTAACTGTGCCGTTGTTTATTGGGCTTTACGCAGCCTTCGCAATTTACGCCTCTTTTGTTAATTTTGCGTTTCCCTCAGCACGCGTAGGGTTTCATATTTCTTTATTGAAGTTATTTTCGTTTGTTTTTGTAAGTCATATTTTTGCAAGTTATTTACGCTACGAATTTGCTAACCACATTTTAAATGATAGAACGTCGTAAAGTTGTTTGTAAAAACTAATTTAGTTAAGGTTTTGACGTTTGACGATTAAAAGTCAACAAAATATTAAATAGACGCGTGAATGTGTGCATGAACCATTTGCATTTAAAATAATAAAATAAATAAATTAATACACCCAACAGTCACACACCTAGTCCTGACCCCACACTAGGTATAACCTGTATCGTGGGTGTCAGACTATGAGAGATTTTCGGTCTAACAACACCCAGACCCGAAACAAATATATGTGGGCCACACAAACATTTGTCTCGGTGCGGGAATCGAACCCGCGGCCTCTCGCTTCACAGCCGGCTACTCGCCCGCTCTGCGACGGAGGCTGTGAAAACATTCCTTCCTATGAATTATATATTAAAAATTAAATGATTATTTAAAATAAGTCACACTACAAATCAATCTAGCCAATTATACAGAAAAACAAAATATATAAAAGCAAAGTAAGTGAAACATAATAAGTCACATTAAGCCAAACAAGAAGTAGTTCAACTAAATTAATATTATATTACGGAAGTAAATAAATCTCGCTCCACTTGCGTCATGAGGATATTAAACCGATGCATTGGAAGTAATCAGGTATAAGTGAATAATGTGGGTACTTAGAGTCACCACGATAAACCAAGTATTTGGTTTATGGGCTTCTTGGTCTATGGGCTGTATACCGGGAGGTCTTTGATTCAACTCGCAATGTGTGTTTTTTAACATGACTTGCCCGGGACTGGATGGACTCCCCAGAGGAGATTGACATCAAGCAGGCAGCAGGTCATACAAACTAAGCCAAATCCATTCTGCAATATGTTTAAATAAGTGTTGCTTCGACCCCAAATTTGATTAGAAAATGAGCAGGAAATATTAAATTATCTCTAATCTCAGCAAAGGTCCCTTATTACGCTAAGATAATCACAAGTTGAAAAACTTACAGACCGCTTCAAATCCGACCGTGACCAAATTTATATGGATGAATATGAATACAAAAAGAATTTTGAAAACCGGTCCACATTTGGCAGAGATAGCGTGTAATATATATAAAATACAGACGAATTGAGGACCTGCTTCTTTTTGGAATTCGGTCGAAAATGGATAATTCCAATCTCCGACAAATAATTTTTTCACGAACTTTCACAAAGGCTGAACTAAACTAGAGTAAAAATTTAATGGAACGATATTTTCCTTTACAAATGAAATATAAAAGTACCCTGAGAACTCACGCAATGATGCTATTCCAAGTAAACTAGCTCATTTGTATGAGTGGTATTCAAACCGCGAAACGCTGAGCGGCGAGCCGAGTGCTCTTATCCACCCAAGCCGAACCAATACATCGATACAGAGCTCAGTATGAATGCGGGACGTGGTATGCAGTACTCTGGATCGATAGACCTACATTATGAACTAACAAGGCCTTATGAAGACTTAAAAGTGATACCACCTTGTACTACATACATATGCCTCTATACCCGAAGAGATAGGCAAAGGCGAACATCCACATCTCGCCGAGTTTATCAACAAATTTCACAAAAAGGAGAATGTCCTCAATTTATCTGTATTTTCTTAAAATATATGTTACGCGATATCTCCGCCAAATGTGGACCGATTTTCCAGGTTATTTTTGTGTTCGATAGAGCTTATTATAAGGGTGGTCCTATATAAATTTGGTAGCTATCAGGAAAGTTTTGAAGTCGGTGCGTTAAGTTTTAAACTTGTGATTTTTTCAATTCCAGATCGAGCTTATCACCATAATAGATATAAGTTCCAGACTCTAAGCGAATACTGAGTAGAAAAACATATAACTTTACCTAACCTGGGGATTGAATGTGGGACCTTACAGCTCCGAAGTAGTCAAAAATAGTCAAAGTAATATAATAATAATATATCGATAATAAATCATGAAAGTTACCAGACGGAGCCTGCAATTGGCAGACTGACGCCGTCTTTTATAGATATCAGCAGGGGAGATACGAATTTTGAGAAGGGTGCCAAGAAAACACATCTGCAATTTATGAGTATTTGTAGGGTAAGGTAATAATGTGTATAAGAACGTCTAGGTACTGGTTGTAACGCGCTATCAATGTATAATTATTGTAATTATTAATTAATAATTATGCTTTACTTATCTTCTCACTCTCTTGCTTTTTCTATATCTCTTACATTATTTTTCTTAGTTTTTTGAAAAACGTAGCCTTTTCGACGGACTTCCAAAAAGGAGAAGGTCCTCAATTCGTCTGTATTTTTTTATATATGTTACAGGATATCTCCGCCAAATGTGGACCGTTTTTCAAAATTCTTTTTGTGTTCGATAGAACTTATTTCATGGGTGGTCCCATATAAATTCGGTCTCGATCGGATTTCAAGTCGGTCAGTTAAGTTTTCAAACTTGTGATTATTGACCAATGATAAGTCCAGCCTCATTTTCGGCATACAGCTATTTAAAACAGAATAGCGTCAACAATGTCATATTATTTGTATAAAATAAACTCTTAAATATGTTACATAAAATATATCCAATATAGTTCTAACTGTACTTTCAGAAAGAAATGTAGCTCTAACATTTTCAATATTATATTTTATACAACTTGCATCAGGGCATCGTATCGGCTAGCTCATCTTTTATATATGTTTGAGTATTTGTTTCCGATTTTTTGCTTGATTTGCCGAGAATTTGTGCCCGATATGGCGATAGGCTCGCCCCCTATCACATCTGGGACGGAACTAAGCTCGGCGAAACGTGGGTGTACTAGTTCGCTAGTGCGCCTCTGCCTACCCCTTCGGGGATACAGGCGTGAGCTTATGTTATGTTATGTTATTTTTTTCTCATTTCTTAACTTAAACAAAAGCGTTTCAAATAAATATTTAACTAATCAAATAAACATTTATGTAACAAATACATATTCAAACGGTTACGTAATTTACATTACGTAAGTTATTAGCTGCGAGGCCTGTCACGATCTTAACATTCAACATGAAGTTATCCCATTCGCATCTGGGCCGAATGTTCCGTTTCCGCAGCCTGTCGCCTCGGGGTCAAGGACACTACGTAAAAGTACGAAGCACGTAGCGCGGTGATACCGCGGTTATCCTTATCAAATCTGCAGGTGTTTCATCAAATATGACATTTAATTTTCATGCCACGACAGCTTTCAAGTTAATGTCAATAAAATCAGAGCTGTCAAACGCAGATCTCGCGGTTATTGGTCGATAGAGTCTACATTCGCTTGTATTAACGAACTATTTCTGTGAACGGCAGACGATGCCGGAATAACCATTCGCCATAACCTATTTTTCATTGTTCTTAAAAGGTCACGTTCTCATTGCCTTTGACAAATATACTTGAGACTCTTAGTATTTCGAGATATTTCTATTTGGAATATACTGTTTATTACACAAAAGTGGCTTGTGTACAGTTATTATTTCATGTAATCCTACTTTATCATATTCTGGGACGGAAATGACGCCCAGCTCTGTGAGTGTTCTGGTTTTCTAATTTGTCTCTTCCTTCGGAGATACAAGCGTGAATCTATATATGTTTGTAATTTATAAAAAAAAATCTCAACGTGTATGGCACTGTCTACGTTTTGATTTGGGGCCTCTTCTGCCAATAAAATAAACCTAACAGTGGCGATGGGTTAAAAATTTTAAACGGGAAGCCGAAGCTACTTTCTCTTATAGATAATACTTATTTATTAGCCTTCAATCTCAAAAAGGAATCCGGTAGGAATTGGGTTGTATGGTCTCTTCGCCACTGAAACCTAACCCGGTTTGGTCCAACCTACCATACCATCTTTTTACCCGACTCGAGCTATAACATCAAGCTTATTTTAAGACCAAATATTCAATACTCTAAAATTAATAATCGCTCAATTTCAACACGAATCCACCCCCGTTCCATTCCACAGACTAAGATCAATAAAGGTAAATGTTGCCGCTATTAATATTAAGTTCGTGAACTTGCCTAAATGAATACGAATACTTGTATTATTAAAGGAACGACTAAATTAAATTACCGCTCGACTAAGTTTGAGGAGTGTCGGGAAGCACTCAAGATGTCACAATAATGTGAATTCAGATATATTCGAGATTCCATTATGAAACGAAAGAGAGCCGGTATTATACTTCCATTAATGGACGCGGCATGCAACCGCACATTTGAAATTCAAAATCTCCCGACAAATAAATGGAAAATGTCCCAGTGTAAATTAAATATTTTTTGGTGTTTGAGGAAAATAGTCTGTTATAAAGAGATTATGACAAGTTGCTACGTGCTGCTACGAGTTTTGCTACGACGGTGCGCCTCTACGTAACAACGTAGTACGCATGTTGATATAACACCATAACCACTACTTTATGTTGGGAATTAGTAATAACGCAACCATTTTAGTAGCACAATATATTTATTTATAATTGCAGTGCCAACTTTGATTGTAATTTTTATACAATCTTTTTTTTTTCTTGCTCTGGCAACTCTCTCTCTCCTTTTGTAAATGTGGGGGTTTTGGCGGGAATTCTGACGGTGCGGGTGATCGCTTGTTTTAATGATTTCATATTCTAGTCTAAAGTTGTGCTTGTGGTTTAAGTGTGATGTGAATCTAAGCTATAAACATCAACGAAGATGGACAGTATGTGGAAGCTTTGAAATAAGTGATTTTGGACGCTTTTTGTCGGGTGGATGGGTCGACCATGTTCGACTCATCCGCTGCGAGAAAATCGTCTAAAAAGCATCAAACTGGAAGGAATTGACGCCAAAACTCCAGCAGGGCCTTGAAATCGAACACATCCGACTTCATTGCACTTGCGAAAACTTAGATGTAGGAAATAAAGTACCAAAAATAACAAAAAGTATACGGCTGAAGGACATTGTATCCATGGCTATGAACAACTTAAAAAAAAAAAAAAAAAAATTTTGTAAATGTACGCAGGTACGCAATTAATAAGTTCTCAAGTTTATTTATTTCTCCGTACTGATCCCCAAAATCTTCACTTTGTTTGATATTATATTGTGCATAGTGGTCTAGTAGTATCCCTCAGATGGAGTTTGACGTCAGAAAGGCAACAATAGTACATATTTAGGCAAATCCTTTCTGTGACGTGCTTGAAAAAGCGTGTTGCGCTGACTCCACATTGAGGTGGGCAGTATGGCATAAGGACAGGTAAAAAGAAAAAAGATCATAGTAGTGTTATTTTACTTGCTATGTTACGTGGCTGTATGAAATTATTCAGTGTTAAATACTAAATATATACAATATACTTCATTGTAAATAACCATAATATATGTATATATATATATGGTCTTGTATATGTGTACAAGACGATTATTTTACCAGGACATACATGTATGTAAAATAAATATAATTACTGAATTTAAGATACCTCATTTAAAAAATAAATTTCAGTATATTCTATTATTTTTCAAATAACATCATTATAAGAATCATATAATATAATATATTCAAGTCTTTTCTAAGTAAATAAATAAATTTAAATACAAATAAATGCACATAAATAAATCAATAAAAGTATGTTAATTTAAAAAGAATGCTACTACTACTTACGCGCTTAAAAATACTTTGGCCGCGATTCCGAACTTCTAATTAATTACCGTTTCCGTATTTTACACTAAGATTTCTTTTAGTAATCCCCGGTTTATTAACGATATTTAATTTTATTTTGTCAAGTGGAAATTTATTTTCTTAAGGGCTGATTATATTGTAGCTAGATATCTTTTATTTTATCATATATTATCCTTCTAATTAATTTATTTAAGGCTATTGGGAGGCCTATGTTCATCAGTAGACGTGCTTTAGCTGATGATGGTGGCTATTGTAAAATGGGCCGACCTGACCATAGAGCATAGGTAGTAGAGGACTAATAGTAAGCGGAAAAATCCCAGTATAACTTCACCCAACCACGGCTTTGAACCCTGGATCTTACTACGACAGTCGTAACTCGGCACCCGTATGCAATAAAACTACGCCACTATGGTAATTTTATTATGCCGACAAAATTGCTCTCTTTTATAAAGCTAAACTATTCGTCTGATAAATCTTAATCTAAAACCGCGACGTGTTCCCAGGAGACCTTAGTTTATTCGCAGAAACATCCGAGTTTCTAGTAGAAACAATCACTTAATAATTCTATTATTCAAAGGCTAAATTAAAAACATGTTGCTTGATTTGCAACAACATAGCACGTCTATTGCTAATTTACTTGAGTCTAGGCAAATATTAAGAGGTTTATTATGTTTTACTGATGTTACATTGTTATAACTCCTCCGTAGCGAGTAGCCGGCTGTAAAGCGAAAGGCCCCGGTTCGATTCCCGCAGCGAGACAAATGTTTGTATGGCCTACAGATATTTGTTTCGGGTCTGGGTGTTGGGAGACCGAAAGTCTCTCGTAGTTCCGGATACCCACGACAAAAGACTCGATCTTAGTGTGGGGTCACGACTATGTATGTGACTGTTGGGTGTTATTTATTAACTAGAAAATGCCTAAGTTTCTGAAATTCGTCGCCTAGATAAATTAAAATTGTATTTTCACAGTCATTTGTTATCAAAAACTAAACCTACGGGAGTATATTTTACTGTCAAACATTAAGTTATTCAGTGTTCATAAAACCATGCATGTCGGTAGTTAACTAAGTTATAGAATTTTAATAGGCAGCACTATAATATAAAGTAGCAATACACACAAGTAGTGTACTAAAATTGACTTATAAAAAGGGCAACAAACTTTGGAGTCACCGTGTTTGTCCGCGAGGTGAACGATCGTTTTACATGCTTTTGTTCAAACAAACCAAATGGTCTGGACATTATCTTCACTATACCAATGAATCTATTTGCATACATACATACAAAAGCTCACGCCTGTAGAGGTAAGCAGAGGCGAACTAGCGAACTAAAATACCTACTTCTCGCCAAGCTTATTTCCGTCCCAGACTTGATAGGGGGCGAGCCTATCGCTACATTGGAGACGAATTCCAGATTTCAGGGTTAGTAGTGAGTAAAAAAATCAATATCACTTTACCCAATCCGGGGATCGACCCGACACCTCAGGTCGGTAGTCGTACCTCGCACTACTAAAGTTAAATGGAGTGCATTAAAGATATTTTCGGAATAAGAGAAAGAACAACTATTTATATTTAGAACTCTTTATTTTATTAATTAAAAATTATTTTGCGACTTCGAGTTCGGGAACGAAGACAAGCACACTCTTTTATGCAAACAAATTATTTCTATTTACGCCTTATAAAGTTAGCTTCGGAACTACCCGACGCCGAACGAAACAAACGTTTTCTCTTTTGTGTCACACTAACAATGAGCAAAGCTCCTAATTGTTTTTGTTCCGCTTCTCCTAAATCTGTATCAGGCGCGACGATGATAAATATCTTTTTTCTTATACGTTTGCGACATTGCATTGGGATTAAATGAAGACAGGACGATCTAAAACAGCCCCGTTTAAAAACTGGTTTACAGTGCAAAGCGATTTATTACATTATGTTTTCATACACAAACTATGCTACCCAGTAGAATTCAGTGCTAGTTTCTCCTTCAAAACACACTTTCTTATTAATAGACAATTCAGCACAGGTAAGCCAGAAGGAATTGAATTGTATAGATTCTTCGTCACTGTTGTTACTTTCACCCCACAAGTACCAAATATAAAAAAAATATTTTCTCAGTGTACATTTTTATAGAAATAAGTTGCCAACGGATTGGCCTGTATGTTATTTATTATCAGTCAGCCAAGACATGATTGTACCTATATATGTCGATGCCATTGTCCCTTTATACATTTGCCATTATAATGTACATGCTAGTTGCTAGACAATGCGAGCGACAATCCGGCGCAACGCTGCAAGTTAATATATTTACCGAGTTACTGCCAACCTGATATATTGGATATGTTCGCATTCTATCTGCCGCCAAAGCTACGAGCTCAGGTGAGGATCGAGGGATCGTCGCTAAGAATATTGAATTTCATTATAATTCTAGTTAACATTCTATACCGTCTTCTAAACTTTCATTGGATATTTAAGCTATGTTATCGAAGACTAAAACAGATTTTTCTTAATAACAAAACGTTATACATGTGTCAATAACAAAGTATTGATGATTTTAACAAAATAATACCATGAACGTACCAAGCTTTATTCTTCAATCAGCTTTGACAAATATTTTAGGTGCAGAAAACTTCTATAATTAATGTCTCGAACAATAAAGTCTTCATGATAATGTAACCAAAACCTTCAAACTCCATCTTCCCATTTCGAATGAAATATTTTAACAAAAGGATGCTTCAGACAGCTAAAACCACGAGACCCCATGCAGTACGTCCAACTTCGCGTCTGCTAGAACATAATAAATTTTGTGACAAACAATATTCCGTCGTCTTTTGTCTGTGCGGCCGGCATCGATCGTCGCCTAACAATACATCCCCAATAATACCAGACTCTCAGACTGGCTTTAGTATAGTCACAATGTACAAAAAATCACTCAACCCAATAGCGTCTATACGGCTGTAGTTTTACTTGGTATAATGAAAAACGGTGCCGTTGTGTTTTGAGGTCACAACCGATTGAAAATCTGAATTCATTCCGATGCTGGATAAAAATGGATAGGTATAAATAGAAAAATCATACTCCACAAAAAATACTATCAGTTATTACCATCAACAACAATGTTTCAATTATTGTTCCTTTTATATTTTCTGCATCTCCTTCTTAAGCCTTCTTGTATCAAAATACTTTAATTGACATCACATATAAGATTTTTTTCCACCTGCCCTTATACAACCTAATTGTGGGGCGAAACATACTTTTCAATCATGTTGCAATAAGGATTCGTCTCAGTTTTTACCGGCTGACCGAGTACGTGTTTGTTATAGAGTATAATTAATTATTTACAGGCACAATATAATAATTGTTATGTCCCAACTCCCAAGTATATTCAAAAACAACACCTACTTAATATTTATAAGCATCGTGTTTTCCCCGGGGATATTTTTACAGTTTAGGACACTTTTTCTCATTTCTATTTACCATTTTCCCAGTTTATAACATTTAATAACAGGGAAAAGCATGCGTAAAACTGAATTTATATGATTTATATATTCCAATTCCACCTTTGCCGCGCCTCGTGCAATTACGCTGTGAATAATCTGTCGTAAAACATAATTTGAATAAATTTGATACTTCCCACCAAAAAATGATATTCCAGAGGAACGAAAAGTGCCCCCAGGGTGAGTGTGGGCGACATTACTCTTTTAAGAACACATAATATGTGTAACGTACATTCTTAACGTACATATATATACGTATATTGAGATATTGATTTTCCAGTGTCCATCGATTTTCCAGTGTCCATCAATTTTCCAGTTTCCATCAATGCAGGTTTTTGCATCGGCAAAATTAAGGCTGAGATCTGTGGAGCGAACTTCAGTAAGAATTAAGTTTTTAAATCGAACTTTGACTGAGCCCTTGCCATTTTTTACTAGAAAAACAGAGTGACAGAGTAAGCAAATATTTTATTGTAAAAATGATTTTGACTAAGTCAAAGCTCGATTTAATGAATTTCAAATCCTCACCGAGTTTATTTCTTTGACTTAGACCTAGTCGAAGTTCGCTCTATAGATCTCAGCCTAAGAAATGTCTCTTACAGCTTTATGATGTAAATTGTTTCTTTCAATATAATTGTTGTATCTGCTGGCACGAGAATCAAACAGCCCATCTCACATTATACTCATATCTCACTGTGGGATCATGACTATTTGTGTGACTATTATTAGGGTATCTTCAGAACTTATCCCACTCCACTGTAGAGTCAGCGCACAGTCTCAAGTTTATTGCAGAAATGATTCGTTTTAGTTTTTACGATCGGCTGCCGGCTTGACGTCAACACCTCTGGGGTGGCTATTGGGTATTATTTATGTATCGGATTAAATATAAGCTTCGTTCACAAACCAACCCATGTTCAATGTTCATACGAACGCAGTTTGCATAATATGCAAATTGCTTCCAACGATTCCTGCGACCTTATCATGCCATCTGTCAATCTTTCGGCGGAATCCTACACCGCCTCCTCAACAATACTTTTTCGTAGAATGACGCCATTATTTTGTGACCAATTTTGCCTTATCTATCCGTGATGCAGGTCACGGTCTTCTTAACTAACAACTACCAATGACTTCACTCGTCATTTCATTTTGACTTAATATATAAGTAAATACATTGAACACAAACAAACGCCTCTTTTTTAGATGAAGTTATCCTTCAACATACAAAGACATAATTTTTACGATTATGAACGAAGAATCTTGAAGAAGAATGACAGGGTCTCATAAATGACAGTTTTGTTATACCTATTCTTGTTGAAGAGTAAGTTTAGTGGAGAGCCACGCTGTAGACAGTAACGTCTACAGCACGAATGGGCCAGCTCACCGGTTTGATACCACTGTCTCACAGAAAACCGACGTAAAATGGCAGCTTGCTCTCGCGTTTCGTTCGGTGAGTTAGATTTCCGGTGGCCCATTTCCCCCCCACTTCCTATCCCAATCCCTTTTTCCCTCCCTTCCATTTCGTCCTTTTAGGTTGGCAACGCCCCTATGATTCTTTTTGTGTCTTGGGTGTCTATGGGCGGTGGAGATCACTTACTATTTACACGTTTGCCAGTCTCTGCTAAAAAAATGAAGGTTACACGTGAAATGTTTCATACAATTACAAAAACCTTTTAATCTGCAAGATATTTTCCTTTACCTTAAGTATACAAACCATTAGGTGCACGATAGATTCTATTGTTCTTATCTGTGGAGCGGTGGGCGCGCCTTCGTGCCTACCGACTGACTCAACTGAGTCCGTAGCGCGAATAACTTTCGACTTAATATTCGATTTGAGCTCGTAACACACACCCTAATTATATGAAATTTCTCAAAATAGTCATTACCTCACAGCACTGTCAACTGGGAGGTCCTGGGTACGATTCCCAAGTCGGATGGTGTGTTTTTCTAACACTACTTTCCTGGGACTGTATCCCCCAGACAGGGGTTGACATGAGACTGGCAGCCGATCGCAAAAACGAAGCCAGATCCTTTCTGCAACATGCTTGAAAAAAGTGTGTTGCGCCGACCCCACAATAAGGGCAGGTAGAAAGTCATAATTGCACAACGAGGTTGATTCGAATATGTACTGGAAAGTTACAGTGCTAAGGCATCATATCAAAATGCCTCTTGGATATAGCTTACGAAATGATGTAGCGTTTAGCATTCAAACGTGGCAAGGAAGTTCTTGTGTAATTCGCTGTTATGCCCTTGCGATTGGGAAACGGGTCATGATTGCCATTTTTCAAGTAGTTTGACATACGAGGCCCAATTAGTCTGCGAACCACGTAACGCTAGTTCTTTCCTTCGCTGTTTCTCAATGTATGTACGGAATATTTACTCTCACAAGGTTTATTTTTGTACGAGAACGGCAATTAATCATAATTGCAATTAATATCATATTTTTAACCGACTTCAAAAAGAGGAGGATACATACTTACATAGATACATACACTTATGAAATTTGGCGCATTGTTGAAAAGCCCACATAGACTAACATATCCGAAAATTATGCAATTCTGACGATATATGAAATTTCTTAAATAATTTCATAGATAACCTCCTTTTTTTTAAGTCGGGTAGAAAATAACAACAATTCCTTACTGTCTTTGGAGTCGGTGCCTTTCATTTGATCTACATTGGCTCCAGCACCGATTTCAAAAACAGTAAGAAATTGTTGTTATTTTTTACTTTTTAGTATTCAGATTTAAAGTCGGTTTTAAGTTTTTGTTATACTTTAATTATTTCAATACAGTATGAGCCCATAGGCTAGAATTTGTGCCCGATATGGCGATAAGGTCCTCTTTCACATCTGGGACGGAACTAGACTCGGCCAAATATAGGTATTCTAGTTTGCTCGTACGCATCTGCCTACCCCTTCGGGGATACAGGCGTGAGCTTATGTTATGATATAAACATCATTATTATTTGCATTTTGGTAAAGAAGGACATTCCATAACAGTAACATTTTTTTATCACGTCTATCATTATCACGGTGTCTTACAATGTTGTCAGTTAACTCTGTTCTCCACCAACCATAATCATTTGTATGACAGCTCTATCTAGAGCTTCTGTCATTAGACTTCATAACTTCTCGAAGCTGAAGCCAGCATTTTACATAATTCAAGGTATTATGTAAAGTATCCTTATGACCAAGAATTTTGACAAAACTGAATGTTAAATAGTAAGCACTGTGAGTTACAAGATGGAATTTTAAGGCGCAAATTAGCCCAAACGCCTTTTAACTCTTGTCATATCTGAAAAGTAGATCTCTAGGAAATATTGCCGACTTCCTATTAACGTTAAATGTCATAGGGCATTTATGTGGAAGTGAGCAAACGCGAATTTTAATATAAGTGCCTGATATTTTATAGCAACTGCCTCGGTGGCGTAGTTGTCTTTCGATACGACTTCCGTCATAAGGTCTCGGATTCAATTCCCGGGTCAGGCAAAGTGATATTGGATTTTTAAATATCAGCCCGGAGTCTGGAATTTGTGTAGATATGACGATAGGCTCGCACCCTATCACATCTGGGACGGAACTAAGCTTGGCTTTGAATTGTTTGATTATTGTTGTTCTTTTTTACATACATTTACCTCTTAGTCTTTTGTTACCTATCCGTGAAAATCATTATTTGGCTACTTGTTTATAAGTTGTAACCATTTATGTTATACTAAGTGTAGATTTTCTAAAAAGTAAATTATTCCATGAATGGGATTCCTTCTCCATCATCTGCGGCCCTAGCAGGATTATTTCAAAGACTTTTATGTATTTACTAGACAACGGCGATTTCACGGCTAAGGAAAAGAGCAGATTTCTAGTGAGTTGAAGTCGATTAACAAAGACTTAGTGCGCACATTCTATGTACCGAACAGCCAGTCTAACATTATATATATGACAATCGAATTCGTATCAAGCTTGCTGCGCACTGATGACATTTGGTTAATATTTCATAGACGCGCACCGAGCTCGAATACATTTACGATTGTCAGAAGTTTTCCTGCTCGGGCCGCTGTTTGCACGGCATTCCTCAACAGCACGATTCGTAAGAAATTTTCTTCCACGCGTAACGTCTTATTAGAACCAGCTTTCGACAGCTGTATTCCCAGATATTCAATAGTAGAGCCTACTCTCACTTCAGCCGGCAGAGCATCAATGATTCCTCTGATATTGTAGGTGTTTATGGATGATCACTTACTGTCAGATTACTTGTTGACACTCTCCTATAAAAAAATCTGCTGGTGGAGTGTATTTTGTATTCAATTGGATAGCGTTAACCATACACGTGTTGACTAACCCAGGATCCTCAACAGTGAGGTTAGTTTTGTAAATCACGTTTCATTTCAATCATTCAATATCCAGTTCCATAGCGATAAGATTGACGTAATAAGGTAAAGAATGAAAGTTTCTATTCCAAAAACAATTTGCGTAAATTCACTAAAGCAGACAGCTGGAGATATTATATGTGTGGTCGTATTACTAACGTTACACGTAGGTGCATTCAGATCACGACAAAGTAGTAAAATAATAAAACTTTATCCTTCACGTCAACGTTTTGAATAAAATGCAAAACGTGTCTGGGATGCAGCCAAAACGGCTCCGCGCGGCTTCGTGCACCTTCGTGCAACTTCGAACATTTTCATGCATCGCAACACATTGTTTGAGAGTTGTTCTCGTAAGGAGAATAATCATTTGATCATTGCATTCTAATTAATCTTAACGCCAGATCTGCCCCCTGACTATTGATACTCGATTCGAGTTTAACTTCGATTCGGTTTCATTTATTGACTTAAAATTCCAGCGAAATCGAGTTAAAAAGTGCGCTTATGTTGCATTAGATTCGAGTGTACTTTTCGAATCGAACTTGTCATTTGGTAATTTTTGACGTAATATTAGTGCACTTTTTAACTCTATTTCGGTGGAATTTTAAGTCATTACATGAAGTCGAATCGAAATTAAATTAGAATCGAATGTCAAAAGTCAGCCTCCTGATCACTTAAATATAGAGCAGCGCTGATACTAAGCAAGCATTTATATACATTACATTTTTTTACTTCTTTGATAAATCCAAAATTACTAACAAAAGCAAAAAAGATTAGATAAGACGTATTATGTGCACGGTTAAAAGTTAAAGTTATTGTAACGGGCAATTTTCGCGAAATATAAAGATTTTGAAAACAAACTAAACTATCTTGAACCATTACTTTAATTTAATTGACGGATGGTGTAATTGCGTATAAAAGTTCCAAAAGAACAGATTCACCAGACAAATAGCATTATCATAAATATCTTTGATAAAAGCTCCTTAATTACTTTACTGTGCAAGCACCCTTTTAAATCGTAAATAAAATATCAGCCGCTCTTAATCGTAATATAAGAGCGTTTAGACGAAAATAAAATACATGTTAACTTTTATCTTTTTATAAAGATTTATAGCAACACTCTGAAATTGGAACTCATTAAATGTGACTCTCAACATATATTTTTACTTAATCTGTAAGTACTTATCTCTTTTTGTAATGATACTAAAATAATCATGACGTTGTCTATAGGCGGTGAAGTTCACTTACCATTAGTTGGGTGACATGCTGGTTTGCTCATCTCTGCTTTAAAAAACGCAATGCAAATAATACAATACATATTCTCACGTAGTTTCAAACTACATAAATACCGAACTTGGTGCCGAGCGAAGAAAAAGTATCAACTCGGTTATTTACGCTCATTTGTATCAGTTTTGCTTAGTAAGATCTTCGTTGGATTTTCACCGAAGCGTTTCTGCGGACAGCCTATCCTCCGCCAAAGTTCGAATATAAATTTGGCTATAGATGACGGTTGTTTGTTCGATAAAGACGCCAATGACAAAATAAATTATACATAGGCGATGTTAGCCCCAGTTTTGGCTAGAATTACGAAGAGTAAAAACATAAAAAGCCATTGTTTATTAATATAAGACTGCGCGAAATTTTGTACATTATTCTTTCATATCATCATCATCATCAGCCACAGGACGTCCACTGCTGGACATAGGCCTCCGCCAAAGATTTCCAGATTGACCTGTTGGAAGCGGTCTGCATCCAGCGACTTCTTGCGACCTTTGCTGATAAAGGAGAACGAGCTGTCGTTTGTCCACCTGTCTGTTCTTTCGTATATTATTTATTTATTGTGCTTGGGTGGCGTAATTGTATTTCGGTATGACTACCGTCTTGAGGTTTCAGGTTCAATCCCCGGGTTAGGCAAAGTGATATTGGGTTTTTCCAATAGCAGCCCGGAGTCTGGAATTCGTGGTATGGCGATAGGCTTGTCCCATATCACATCTGGGAAGAAATTAGGTTCGGCGATATATGGGTGTTCTAGTTCGCATGTGCGTCTCTGTCTATCCCTTTAGGAATACAGGCGTGAGCTTATGTTGTATTCATCATCATCATCATCGTCAACAGCCACAGGACGTCCACTTCTGGACATATGTTGTATTAAATTACACACAATTAATTCGCTGAAATATAAAAAAATATTCAAAGAAAGTCGTGAAATGAATCTGTCGCCATTGCAGTAAACTATCCCCGAATACACATAATATTCATACATAGCAATAAAATATATTCACAAGTAAAATCAATACAGCACATTCGCCGAATTGAACGCCTGTCAACAATACATCGAGTATATGTGAGAAATGGGGTTGAAGCCATTTTTCCTTACATCCGAAGTGAAGAAATGATGCATTGTCGCGCATCGGCACATTTCCAAGACGGGGATTAAAGCCTTTATAAGACGCGTGGAAATCTGAAAGGCGGCTTACGCTTTTACCATTGAATAGAATCTCGTAAAGTATTCTTTAGAATTCCAATGAACATACTCTTAATACCTATTAGAGTGCCCACGCGTTATATGACTAATACAATCCTCTTTAGTCTTGACTATGAGGCAAATGGATACAACTAATAAAATTTAAGAATACATATAGGCTCACGACTGTCTCCTTTATGGGGTAAGCAGAAACGAACTAGCGAACTAGAAAACCCCCTATTTCACCAAACTCATTTCCGTCTGAGATGTGGTAGGAAGCAGCTTATATCTGGCACAAATTTCAGATTGATTAGAAAAAATCAAAGATTAATGAAATATAACATACATATTGTGTAAGAGTATTTTTAACAGACTTCAAAAAGAGGACGTTTTCAATTCGACAGTTTTTTTTATGTATATTACTCGATATCTCCTACAAATATGTATCGATTTCCAAGATTCTCCTTATGTTCGATGGAGCTTGTTCCAAGAGGGGTTCCATATAACTTTGGTCAAGATCGGTTACAATTTAAAATCGGATTTTAAGTTTAAATAAACTTGTATTTTTTTTTATTTTTGAACAACTGCATTGATCGAATTTCGTATAATAGATACCTATGAGAAACTTCATGTTATATTGCATTTTTGCTAATTATGCTATTAAGAAGTGAATGACTTGATAATTTTTATTTATAAAAACAAAGGATAAAATATGTATTACGAAAAACCATACATACATACACACTCACTCCTGCATCCCATGGGGGTAGGCAATGACAATTGAGCGCCACAAGCTACGATCCTGACACACCTCTTTTGCCTCGTCCACATTCATGCATCGTTCCATACATTTCCGCCAGTCGAGGGTACTCCGAACTTGCCCTTTAAGCAGGAGATCGCTTATTTGATCCATCTTTTTATTTATTACGATAAAACATCCAGTATAATATTAATGTACCCTTTCTTTCTCAGTTCTCACGCAAAATCTTCATGCTATCAAAATGTAAATATTTTTAATGTTATAAATGTGTAGATAGTAAGGAGAATTATAAAAGACATGTGCAAATCCCGTAGGAACTGAGGGAATAGCCCCTGTATAGGCCGCACGGCTCATTAAATTTTGTTTGAATAGAGGGATGAACCGTCCTGTACTCGTCCAGATACATACAGTAACGACAGCAAATAAATTTGTTTTATACGTTTCATAATGTGGAATTTTCTAGATTGATCATCGGCGGGCGGGGTAGAAATGGCATCTGAAAGTTGTAAAGGGTTTTTTTATACAAGTTACTAATATTTTATAAGTCGTCTTCTTAGTCTAGTGGCAGCGTATATGGGCTGTGGATCGGGAGTCGTGGATTCGAATTTCAGAGCGGACAACAAGATTTGCCCTCGGCTGGATTTGACAGAGGGGTTAGACATCGTGACGTCGTCGGAGGAATGCCAGTCAGATCGTCTGGCTCAGACGGCAGCCGGTCGTAATCACTCAAAATCTTTTCTGCAAAAAAGCTTAACAGATTTTTCACGATAAGAACACGTCGAAAATTTAATAACTCCTTTTTCATACTTAAACTATGTTTGCCGTCACGGAAAGAAACAACGAAGTGACATTTATGGGACTAAAAAACTCGCTCGCTGAAAAAGTCGGACAAAGTTTTTATAACTACCTATCAAAGTTTTAGAACCCGTCCCAACGTGCACCCGGCATCTTGCAGCATACGCTTAAAAGAGTAGTTAGTGTTAGAGTTTGGTCACCGAATTACATTTCACTACTACTAGAATTTTCTATATAAAATATTTTAGAATAAACTGACATGCTTCGAAGTGAATTCAATTTACTGTGTACTCTTATTACTACATAGAGGTCGTATAAGTTCAATTCCTTTGCATTCTATCCGTACGTTACAGAGGAGCATCGTGAATAGTTCCAGACGCGCGGGAGCCACAAACATCAGCGCTCCCATCTCGCGAGCAAACACCCTACCACACGCCCTTATACCTACGAGCGTGAGACAAAGGACACGGCCTCTTTCCTCGCCGATCCCTCGAGCTATTACAAAACCTATTTTCTTAGGCTCTGACATACGGACACATATAATTATCAAGACGTGATGTTTGTACGAACGCCAGTAGACAGTCTGACGATTACATACACCCGTGATCCAAAGGCACAGATTTTGCGCTGTCCATATTTGAATTGAAATGATAGATATTATTTGCTGTTTTACTTTGTAATTAGGTAAAAGATTTTAGTAGTAAAATTCGTTCTATAAAAGCTTCATAGCGAGAAAAATGTTAAACGTCTATTACAATTTGGAACTTATACGTGAAATTGTTATATTTTTATCTCAATCGAACGTGGGGTCAGCATTATATTTTTAAGCAGCATTTATTATTTATTTATTGCAGAAAGAAATCAGTTTGGTAATAACGACTTACCGCCTGCCTAACTTATGCGTGCACAAAACATTCTAGAGGTATATTCATTGAAACAACAAGCATTATACCATTTATAACCACGTGAATTGAAATAAACAGTGGAAAGTCACATAACGTTAGCACAGCACACAAATTGTTCCAGTAGGCAGTAAAATATACTACAAGCCAGCGTACAGTGCGAGCACACTTTATAGACATTTCAATCGATTTGTCGCTAGTAAGTTGTACTGAAATGTATACATGAAACGTGGATAGTGACAATATCCAGCAATAAAATAAATCATTTCGCGTGTTTAGAATTGTCTCGACGGCTTGTTACCTTACTGCTTAACTACTGAAACGATTAATGTTAAACTTATAGCGAGCAGTAAATAATAAGGAAATTCATTTTGATATTACAACTACTGCCTCGGTGGCGTGGTTGTTTCGGTACGACTACCGTCCTAAAGTCTCGGGTTCGATCCCCAGATAGGGCAAAGTGATATTGGATTTTTCCATATCAACCCGGAGTCTGGAATTTGTGCCCGAAATGGAGATAGGCTCGCCTCCTATCACATCTGGGACGGAACGAAGCTCGGCGAAATGTGGGTGTATTAGTTCGCTAGTGCGCCTCTTCCTACCCCTTCGGGGATACAGGCTTGAACTTATGTTATGTTATGTATTACAACTACTACGCATATATTGTTAATGAATGTAATAAACAACGTCATCATATCGTATTCGTTACATCCAAACACTTCTATGTAGAGGTATACTACTAGGCAAGTTGTTTAGAAGTAAAATTGTATCACATTGTTTGACGTTTGACAGCTAAGGAAAAGAGCTGTAGCTCGACCATAAGATTTTTTGACATTTAACGTTAGCGCTACATAAAATAATTTCTATGAAAAACGTCAGTTCCCCGCGTAACCGCTAGAGGCGTTCAGGTGTTTGTCATACAAATATTTTACGGAGTCGCTAGACTAAAATTTCGTGGCCTACAGATTTCTATAGTGAGTTGTGGTCAATTGACGGAAACTGGGTGCACAAATTCTATATACCGAACAGCCTGTCTAGTAGCATACATAGAAATGTATGGTTACATCACAGTAATATGGATGAGAGATCCATTCAGCAATAACTAGGTATTCAGCATGCCAGTAGAGTATTGAGAACCCGTACATAATACTTACATAATCCCGTTTGAATTCCAGCTAACACACCATGTTCCTATGGGGCCGCCTCAATCGGAACTCACTAGGCATTGAAATGCTTTCGATACGCTACGCTATGTCGGAGTCACTACCCGTGGTAGGCACAATAGATGCCAATCTAAACGGGAATTTGGCTCGGACATATCTGCGTTTGCGTACAGATACGCCCAATGTCACTGCGTCGAGAATGTACGTGATTATTTAATGATTAGTTAGCTAGTGCGCCTCTGTCTACCCCTTCGAGGATACCGACATGAGCTTATGTTTAAAAACGAGGATTTTAAGTTTAAAGAGAGGACGAACGGACGAGACAAGAAACGATGCATCTTCAGTATACAACCAGGAAATTTTATTTATTAAGCAAAATTGAAGTCTGAATTACCTTCTGAGTTCTAACGCCTATGACAACATACGAGTTAACAAAGATCGTTGAAAATAATTGTCATGAAAAACTGATTACCATAATTATAAAAGATAAAAGTGTTTTCGATAATACTATGTCATCATTAACTCAATTAAATGAACAATATTAATGAATGCATTTAATGAATGGTTATATAAATATTTTAATATTATCATAATTAATAGAATGGTTAATTTGTCCTTTTAGCATTGCTTTTTGTGTTAAACAGCTACGGAAAACAAACAACCTCAAAATAATCATAAAAATTATCTCGCCAGTATAGTTCTTTAATAAGGCGTCTTGTAAAGTGTAACTATATATATATATATTTTTTTATAGCAGAGATTGGCAAGCGAGCAGATGGGTCACCTGATGGTAAGTGATCTCCACCGCCCATAGACACCCAAGACACAAAAAGAATCATGGGTGCGTTGCCAACCTAAAAGTAAGGAATGGAAGGGGAGGGAAGGGGATTGGGAAAGGGAGTGGGGTAATGGGCCACCGGAAATCTCACTCACCGAATGAAACGCGACAGCAAGCTGCCACTTTACGTCGGTTTTCTGTGAGACAGTGGTATCTAACCGGTCGAGCCGGCCACCACTACCACTACCACTTGAAAAATTATGGCATTAATTCAGTTTTGCAACAAATTTTTGTATGTAATAATCACAACTTGAAAAATTAAAACCCCACTTAAAAATTTATCTACCCTTGATCAAATTTATATGGGAGCACCCTTGAAGTAAGCTCTATAGAACACAAAAGAATCTTGAATTTCATTTGCCGGTCATATCGAGTACTTCGACGCCTCCCAGTTCTTTCTTTCTGTCTGGTATATCCCGGGCTAATGCCAGGGTCCGCCTCCTTACTTAAACGCTTCCACTTCGCCCGGTCTTGAGCATCCTCCACAGTAAGACCATGGGCTTTCGTATCATCCTCCAAAACGTCCAGCCAGTGCTTTTTGAGCCGTCCACGGGGACGTGCCTCTGGTACGATCTGATCCAAACACTTGCGACCGACGTACTCTTGTGGTTTTCTCAAAACGTGACCATACCATCGCAGGGACATTCTTGCAGTTTATGCGCTACACCGCGGACACCAATACTACCGCGTTACGTTACGTATTCGATCGACACCACCTCGATATCTTCCAGTAACATACACTGACGAGAGAAGAGAGAACCCTTCTCTTTTGAACTCTGTTGACTAGTTTTAAATCTAGATTAATGCCTGAGAGACTTTCTGTAATATGGTTCCAAATGAAGGCATCATTGTGAGCTCTGCGTGTAAGGATACTGTGACTACACAGACATGTCGTATCGGCAGCATGTGCTTAATTACACATGTGGGTGCCGACAATGGAATAGTTAAGTTTATGTGCATCATCGAGTATAAATCAGAACTGGCTGGTATTGCGTGCGTGTTTCGCTAATTGCATTCCAACTATACTTTGCTATTGTTTGTGAAATTGTAAAGATTATGAAGAAAGAAAAAATAATTAGGTGCCACGTTTTAATTTGTTGTGTAGATGGCTGTGTCTTAGTGCGAGACCAGAAGGGTGAGATTCCAGCACGGAATTCTTTGTATTTGCTGTTTATTCGTTTCGCGCCTGGGTGTTGTGAGACCGTAAATCCCTTAGTTCCTGATATCCACAATATTAGGTTTAACCTAATGTGGGGTCTGGACTATTTATTTAGATATAAAATAGTAGAATAGAACATATATTTAGTTAGGAATATATTAGGGACTTATTATACTTATTTATATTACAATATTGGTTAGGCATATTGTCGCCTCCTTGGTCTAGTGGCAGCATATCGACCTGGGAATCGAACCCAGGACCTTCCGGTCCACAGATCTTCTGTGGACTGGAAGGTCCTGGGTTCGATTCCCAGGTCGGACAAAGCAAATTTTCTAATTTAATTTGCCCGGGACTGGATCCCTCATAGGGGGTTGACGTCAGCAGGCGGCCGGTCGTAAAAACTTAGCCAAATCCTCTCTGCAACATGCTTGAAAAAGTGTGTTGCGCCGACCTCACATCAAGGTGGAATAAGGGCAGGTAGAAGGAAGGATTTGTTAGGCATATTGAATCAAACTCTCAACATTCACTTCATGCTACTGCTTGTTTATTAATAATCCGATTAAATACATCTATAAGGGATCAATGTAGTTTCATAGCTAAAATCGGGTTGCAGATCAGCCATTCAATCGCGGCTCAAATGCCACATTCACAAAAAGGATTCCAGTCGTGAATTACCACCGTAATCTTTGCCAACATCATGAATAACATTTTAAACCAAGTCCTTTGGATTTAATAGCCTGCTAAAGTAAACAAAAACATAAACATGTCCACACCCTGTAATGTGTGGAGAAGGAAACCACGAGATTTTTTGTTGATATTCTGCGTGGGTAAACTGGTCAGTCCAAATTCAGTACACACCCATATGAGACTATTCTCGTTCTCTAGTTCACTTCTGCCCACCCTTTCGGGGATACAGGCATGAGTTTATGTATGTATGTATATGAGACAGGACTAAAGGCCAGATAGTCCAACATACTTATTATCTCGTCTTCCTCCCGGGCGTTATTCATAAATAAATGACTTTTTAACCGCGGTCAAACAAATATTGATAAAATTAATTAAATCGGTATGTTTAATCTAGTGTTTAAGAAAAAGCTACATAACGTGGTTTTACTGTCGACTCTTCAGAATACAACTATTTTACTGACAGTACGATGTATTAAGAATAGGATCCATGTGTTACTGTTGATTACAAAAGATTTCTTTACCTCATGGCATACTAAAATACATGATAAAGAAATAGTTTTATTTTTAAATTTACAAATGACAAAAGCATTTATAATACATATATCTGTATAATGATACATAAGCATAGACACATGAAATTTATTCTTTACCATATACTTAACCGTAATTGCCATGCACGTTCAAATAAATAATCGTGTACACAAAGCATTATTACTATACATTACAAAACACTCTCCGCTAAATTATACCACTCACATTATAATAACGTTTTAATAATCCACTATAATAATTACGGAGGCAATGCGTTCAAACATGTTTATGTTAAAGGCGGTATCGGTTTTGCGCAATGAATTCAGTCGACCGCCGAAATGAGAAGCGCGACCGCACCACCAGTCGTTTTGCATATAACGAGTGATTATTTTGCTCATTGATGTGCATAGCTCAATATCATATTCATTTGCATTAATATCGAAGTGAAATTAAAATTACATTGCTTCGGAGTTCTGTCAGCTTGTGCACTTCAGCTCTATTATAGTCTGCGATTATGCACCATATTGTAGTATTTAAATTAAATAATGTTATTTTACGGTTTTATTGAGTCCCCCTGACTACTATGAAGTTATCTATCCTCTAGGAATAGTATAAAAATTAAATTGAAATCATAAGTAATTCTACATCTACTTATGTATTAATGTAGAGCTTATCTAGGTTTTATTAACTGTCGTTCTGTAATTACAGATGGTAAATTGCGTTATATATTTGCAGTTAATATTTCATTAGTCATCATCATCATCATAGGCCATAGGACGTCCACTGCTGAACATAGGTCTCCCCCAAAGACTTCCAGATTTCGTTAGTATATTTTAATAATTATTTTGTTTTGCTTGTTTCAGATTTGTGCGCAGATAATGCGCCCCGGCAACATGCACCCATACCAAAAACACAACGCCACATTCTGACACTGCCTGCGTTAAATTGTGCGCCGCCATGGATCGCAGACTAATTGTCCTTTTGGCAGTAGCCGCCCATTTAAGTAAGTATAACAAAATGATCCCTGTTCTTAATGCCACAGAATTTTGCCCGACTGAGACTCAAACCCAGGACCTCTCAGTTTACATGCCTTATGTCGCCATTAGAGCAAATAGGCGACAATGAATGTTCCTTCAAGACACAATTAGATAACCCCAAAACTTGTCTATTAAAAAAACACATAATGAATAACACAAGTTCTTTTAGTTCACAATAATTGATGTTCATAACCACTATATTGCAGTTAATATCTTTATTAGACTGTAGTTATTAATAATACATCGATTGCCAGAGAGTGTGCAGCCCCTCGATCCACATCTTAGGTAGACTATGCCAGGCCACTTGCTGGCAAATGGTGCGGAAGTAAAAAGGATATAGCGAGACGACACCGAAAGAATACATACTTTCTAACACAAATACTTGTATTTCAAATTCTTTACTATATTTGTTATTTAGCTAAGATATAGTAATAATGATCCGTAAACTGTCAAAGATGTAACAATTACTATAAAAAAAATCCTTTTTTTATTGCAACTGAATAACGAGACGAGCACAGACAGCAACTCGCCTGATTAGTAACTACCAATGAACAGCATGTTACATTAAAACATTAATAATACAATATTAGTATCTCCAATAAATGCTTAATTGATACAGTAGTCATAAAAATTTACTACTCTTCAACAATACTTTTTTAAACTCGACACCATAATCCAAGCAGGTTTATTAAGCCTTAAAGAAAATTAACAACTTCGCACACGGGCTCTTCACGCGACATTTAGTTAACGATGCTCGTATCTCGTGAATAGCTTTGTTTGTAAACACACACTCTTTTTTAAGCCATATGAAGGTGCTATCACACGTCATTTGCCATCCAATGATATTGAAGTAACGCAGTAACTGACTCTCTGCCCTTATCGATACATTTTCTCGAAGGCTTTACCGAAAAATCTGTCCGTGAAGTTGATATTATAGCCGACAAAAATGCAGACAACGTTTATCTCAATGACAAAATGTAAAAGGTGTTTTGTGGTAGTTTGAGTCTTTGATCTCTCTCTAGTACAACATTAAATCTAAATCTTTAAGAGCCCTCGGCACTTTATTGAGTTATGTTCAAACCTCATGCAGTTTACTCTATCTATTACAGGTGTCATACCATCAGCAAACGGGCAAGCCAATTTCTTGACGCAGACAGTTTATGGATTTTTGGACTTCACTACGACTATAGGGAACACTGTTATGGTATTTTCACCACAGTCAGCACCTCCACCAGGTCAGATTTTAATTCATATAAAATACGTAATATCTATTTAAACGATTACCATATTTCAATTTTGCTACATAAGTTATTTAAACGTATGGAAAGAAAATCTAGTGACATATTGTACTCAATTTCAGAGCCACCTAAAACAGAAAAACCAGTGCAAGAAAACATAATTGAAACTAAACCACCACCACCTTCAGTAACCAGTGTAAAACCAGAAACTATAAAACCAAGTAAAATATCAGATAAAGATAAAACGAATAAACCAGTCGCTCCAGCTGTTTTATCCAGTGCAGTATCAGTTGTATCATCTCCACCCAAAAAAGAAGACAAAAAGGCAAATGTGCCCAAATCAGTAATTAAAGAACAAAAGCAAATTATTACAAAAGTGGAAGTTGTGGCTGGTCCATCAAAAATTGTAGAAAGTAGTTCTCCTAAACAATCTTCTCAGAAATCAAACAAGCAAAGCTCTCAATCTAGTAACAAAAACAAGAAAAGCGAAATAAAAAGTGTCACAAATGTGGTAAGCAGTAAAGTTGAAGTTAAACAAGGACCACCGTCATCAATCATCAGTTCTAAAGTGAACAGTGTAGTCCAAGTTAAGTCAAGTAAAAGGGAAGAAGAACCAGCAATTTTAATTACGAACAATAATATTGGTGAACCAGAATATGATTTCTTATCACGTCAACCGTCTGAATTTGTTGAAGAAACCTACAAGGTTATAAATATCCGGCCATCTAAAGCGCATGGACCGAAACCCAAGCAAAAACCAAATAAAAATAGAGCTCATCAACCAACGCCTCCTCCAGAAGATGACGACCATCCCCTCGGACTCGTTACAACCTTGGGCGGTACTATTGTGAAGGATGGTCTTACAACAGTCCACGAAACAAGCGTCATAGGGACTTATATTTCTGGAAAGTACGCTCAAGTTTTGAATAGCAATTCTAAAGTATTACCACAGTCTGGACATAGAGCTAAAATAGCGCCTACCCCAACACATAGGATATTAAAGACCCCTGCGCCAGCTATTTCTAAGAACCATAGGCATAATTTGGAACCTACTCCTTCTATTGCCGATGAAGAAAGCACTTTTAGCAAAACCACTCGTCGACAGGCAAATGGTGGCGGTTCTTTTAAAAACCGACACCGATCTCAAAATATTGCAGAAAGTGAAAATCATGACACTACTCCTCCTAGCCAAAATAAAAAGTTTAAAAATAGAAACTCTCATTCCCAGAGGACACAAAGGTAACGTAACACACATTAAAACTCGTTCAAAAGTACCAGCTATGTATGTAGATACGCAGACACCAACGTCGTTCTATAGCCGATGAATCATGCATGACTTTTTTGGGCTTGTAGTAAGTAGTTAACGCCAAGACGTATGAAAAAGTATGTACCTTATATTATGCATGTTATTTTTCTACTATAGGCTATATGTTAACAAACACAAATATTTTTAATTTCAGTACTCGATTTGGCCGACCCGCAAACACGCCCCAATTGGCAACCGTCTCTGTTTTCAGCGAAACAGCGACGCCATCGTTTTCGAACAGAAGGAAGGCCAGCAGAAATTCTGGTAATAAATCAGTTGTGACAAGCAACAACGATAATCAGTCAAGGCGTGGATTTAAGCCTCGTGCTCAACCGACTCCTGTCGAGCCAGTAACGCCGGCGGCTACCACAAGTGTCTATAAATTTAAGCTAAACCGTTCCCCAGGGTCTGGACGCTGGCAATACAAAACAAGCCCTAAGCCTAAAGTGACGATCAGAAAAGCGACAGGTGATGAAGAACAGCAAACGACGCCAAATATTAATCCTCTTTTTGATGATCCGCAATCGAATGACATTTCTCTTCAAGCCAGATCTGACAATGATCTTGAACTATCAGGTTCGCAGAGCGGTCCCGGGACTCTTGTTGACAACGACACCGAAGACAATTCCATTGAGAAACCACCACCAGTCGAAACACTTAAGGTAGAAATTTCGACTCCCGCCGATTTTAGTGACGTTTACTATGAATTAGCTACAATCAAGTCTCCCTATACCTTCCAGGTAAAGATATTTACAACAAAATTACGATAAGTTAAAAAATTTATAGAATTTTCACAATGAATAATACTATTTTTTTTTATTTCAGGTTGGACGCGTTAAAAATACTCGTATAATTACAGTTACATCCACAATTGAGAAACGTTTAGAACCATCTGCCACTCTTAACTCGCAAAGTTCTCTCAACGAGCCGTTGACAGAAAATATATTAGCGACCGCATCACCATACGGAAAAGATCACAATCTTTTGGACTCTAGCATAGCTACTTTACCTCCAATAACTTTAAACTCAGATATGGAAACACCACCTTTAGAAACAGTGACTGAAACATTCAGTACGACGCAGAAAATGCTAAAGACGCATATATTACCGGTTGTAAGAGATGTCAATTTAACGAGCAGTCTAACTTTCATACAAACTTACCAAGTCACTCGATTTGTAACAGCTACTAAAACTTTGCCACCGATGGACTTCTATCAATTTATTCCAAGTAAAACATTGAAAGAATTCAATAGTCGTCTTGATGAAGCCGGTTCTGAATTACATTTGGAACTAGACTTTGGCGACAGCAGTGAAGACGAAGAGGGAGTTCCGCGACGAGCATTCCCAGCTGAACTTGATCTTGCTAATATTGGATCAGATTTTGATCTGACAGAACTTGAAAAGTATGGAGCGGATAATCACTTGAGACTTAAGAAAGCACATGGCCAGAACAAAGGCAACCACGTAACAGAAGCCCCGTCTGTGCCTACCCCTGCATTAACTCCTGAACAGGCACAACAATTAGCTTTACTGAGACTTCTAAATCCAGCTGCGGCTGCACAAATTCCAAACGTTGTGACCACATCGAAACCAATCATTAAATATGAAACCATATATGAATCTCATGTAATACCCTTCTTTGACGGTAAGACCACTCTACAGAGTACTATATCGAGGCCAGTCGCAACAATAACCAAAACGGAATACGAAATAGGCACAAGCAGCCTACCCGCTCTGCCGCTGCAACCTATTAATCCGCTTTACCCTCAACAACAATTCACAGTTACTTCGACGCCAGTTGTCATGAACACCGAAGTCACAGCAACCGATAGTCAAGTTCTGAAATTGACTTTTGGCGCGAAGACAGTGTACACTACATTGTTCACGACTAAAGTTGTGCCGACAATACTCACGTCTTACGTAACGTCGTCGATACCGGTGCAGCCGAGCGCCGGCGGCTATCCAGGATACTTCCCGCCTCCGTTTGCGCCCTACCCCTATGTAGGTTAACCGGGTATTGTGTAAAATAGAATATTGGACCTTATATATCACGTAATGGACACCAGTGTAAACAGTGATGATCAAAACATAAAACTTTTAGTAGAGAACTATACTCTAAAATATGAGTGTTTTGTTGTGGTGCGCGTGATAAACTATATTGCGAGTGGGTGAGCAGTAAACACTGCAAAAGCAGCAGAACGACGGGATTTATAGCCTTTGTGGGAACCGGGAACACGCAAAACTATAAACGTGTATTTTCTTCTAAACTTTTCCCACTTCGCTACAGTGCGTGTTAGATAGTATAACTGTACGTGGAAATAACGCTTATCGACAAATTTTAGACGAATATAACGCAATCATTAGCTGTAAGTCGACTCTTGTAAATAATCCTATTTATGTGAATTGTATTGTGTACATAGATAAATATAAAACAAAACAATTTGAGATCTAGATGAAATTGTAGATATGTTTGCAATTTTGTAAAAATGTATTTTGTACTTTTGTAATGTATCGCTTAAGTAAATGGGTCTTTTATGATTAAAGTGAATACATAAATAACATTGTTTTTCTGTGCGGCTGACAAAAGAACAAAAATAATATGTTAGATAAAAACGAAATACTTTGAATACTAAAATTCATTGACTTTGATATTGTTTTTAACAAATATACATTTTCCATCGAAATTGGGTGAAGGAAAGAAGATACACTTAGTCTGCGTACTTCCACTATTGTAGACTATTTTCTTATTCAGTGTAAATTGAATCGCGAAGCTCTCTCGACAGGAAATGTGTTTATTTCTACTCCTCTTGTAATACATTCAGCCTCATTCATATTACACGTGAAATTCAAATTTAATGCTGCTGTTTTAAACTTGTAATATCTTTGCGCATTCTGGAAAGTATTTTATACAAGTGTACGAAGTATCTGAATTGAAACGAAATGTATTTTATTTTTACTAATTTTATAACAACGCATTAATAGGAATGTAATAATAATAATGGTGTACACTTATAACTTATAAGAATGTTGTTATCTCTATAACTTTATAAAAAAATATTTTCAGCTATTTTTTTATGTACTTCTAAAACATATAAACATACACAGGAATTTATTTTTGAAGAGACCACAGACAGTATAATATCTCGTACTGCCTTCGATAATGTTTCCATATAAAATGGAAAAAATAATAATATACCTATTATTACGATATACGTACCGACGTATGACCCCTCCGGAACATACTTTTAATAAGATTACCTTATAGAGACAGACTTTTTTCGCCTGACAAACGAACCGGTGAATCACCTGATGGTAAGTAATCTCCACTGCCCATAGACACCCAAGACACAAGAGGAGGGGAATAAGGATTAGGGAAGGGAAGGGGAATTGGTCCACCGGACATTTCACTCACCGAACAGTAATATTACAGGGCTAATATTATTACATTACTATCCAACAAGGGCCTCTTCTACTAACTCTACTAATGGGAGGGGTTATACCAATATGTACAATAATATCCTTATTCGTTATCCACGCACCATATCACAGCCCATTATAACAAGGGAGCTCCAATGCTCCATGTTGCTACGTCGATGCCATGACATATCGAGTCAATCATTCCGACAATCAATCAGTTGATAGACGCAGGCTTCCAATCTAGACTTAGGTATCGATTTCATGGCTCCGACAGCCGGCGGGCTAGACGAGAACTTATTAATAAAGGAATATGGATAAAATAACATTTTCGTTTATAACATAATTTTGGTTACTTAGAAATAATTGGATTTTCATGTTCAATTTACCTCACTTACAGTAAGTCGTGTTAATAGTGTTATAAATAGCATTGATTGGCTTAAGGGGTCCGCAATAAATCTCGATTTAAAGATAGGAGTGAGCTGTAGGATAAAACGAGATAAAGTGTAACTCTAGATTAGTAGTAGCGACTGGCGCTGCAAGTCGTACTAAGTAGTTAATTCGAGTTTAGTGTATTTAGCATGTTAAAAGTTAATTTTATTTTTATAGCTGGCTGGCAATCGAGCAGGTAGGTCGAATGATAGCGACCAGCTATAAACATCTACGATACCCCAAAAATCGTAAGTGATTGGACCACCGAAACCTGACACCATACAACATGCGGCAACCAGCTGCCATTTGATCTGTAGCCCGAGCACGAAAAACTAATGTAAATGTAAATGTATTCGAGTTCGCTGCGCACTGATGACGTTTGGTTAATATTTCATACAAATTTCATAGACGCGTATCGAGTTCGAATACATTTACGGTTGTCAGAAATTTTCCTGCTCAGGCCGCTGTTTTCTGTGAAACAGTGATATTGAACCGGTCGAACCGTCAGCTCACCAATTGATGTGGTAAACATAACTGCCCACTTTATGAAAATAACATTAGAAGTTTTTAAATATTTCCACGAATATAATTAATCATAATTTGATATAAAAACACTACGGGAAATATATAATTATTCATCATCATCATCATCATCAGCCACATGACGTCCACTGCTGGACATCTTTAGGCCTACCCCAAAGATTTCCAGGTAATTAATATTTCGTATAAAAATAAAAATCTTTATTGATCACGTAGGCATGTAAAAAAGCACTTATGACAAGTCAACACAAGTTAATTTTTAGATTAAGATTAATATAATTTACATTATATATTTGAATTTGACGACAGGCAGGCAAGTATGGACAATACATGGTTGTATGGGAATGGCATAAGGCAGGAATGGTGGCAGGGGATTGACTGGAAATACTGGAAGCTGGATTGGGATTGGTGCGTGAGGCCCTATCCTAGCTAACCTACCAGCCTTTATCTAGCTACCTACGAATGACGACCCGAAGAAGGAAGGCAGAAAGAAACTCCGGGCTTATTTTGTTCATCATCAATTGTCACCATTTCTTTTTTTTTGTCTTTTGTCATGTTTCCATTTTTAATAATTTGATATTAAACAAAACACCCTACGGGAAAGCCTCAATATTTTAGTGCTTGCGTGAGAGCAAATACTTTTCAGTAGAATGTTTTCTATCCCCTTAACTGTCTCACTTGAATATACCACACGGCAGTATTGTAGGAAAATACAAACATAGAACCAGACCCGCTAAACCAGCATGTCAAATAAACAAGATAGAAATTGTAACACAAACACTCGTTCACATAATAGTATTCTGAGCGTTACATTCTGCACGCTAAGCTGCAAATGTATTAGGATGTATCCAGAACGTCGTATATTTTGACGGTGGTTTAAGTTTTTCTATTGTATTGAATGAATAAAAAAATACCAACATAGAAGTGTGTGTTGTGAGACCGAAAGTCTCTCATAGTCTCGATACAGGTTATACCTAGTGTGGGGTCAGGACTAGGTGTGTGACTGTTGGGTGTATTTATTTTTTTATTTTATTTTATGTATACTTTTTGCAAGTAATTATATTATTCCCTGACAAAGTCAAAAACTAAATTGTTTTCTTTATATTTTAATCAAATTATATATGGCCTTTGTATATGACACAATAACGACTCAAGTCGCTGTGTTATTTTCCTTACAAAATAATATTTATGTATTTTGCTGAAATAAGTTAGTAATCCACTTTTGAAGCAGAAGCTCGAATGGTACGGACGTAAAATTCCTAACGGGTTCATAGATAAAACGAACCATACTTCTCGTACCTTCATCAAGTCGCATCAACTATGTAGACTTAGAAACTCATAACATAAAATATTAATTAAAAACTTAATGGACCGACTTCAAATCCGATCGTGACCAAATTTATATGGGACCACCTTTGAAATAAGCTCTATCGAACACAAAAAATGTTGAGGATCGGTCCACATTTGGCGAAAATATCGTGTACATTAATATAAAAATACAGACGAATTGAGGACCTCCTCCTTTTTTGAAGTCGGTCGAAAATAATAACAAGTTAAAAAAATCAACCGACCGACTTCAAAGCTTGCCCGATCGTCACCACACAAATAAAGAAAAAGAATTGGAAATATTAAATAGCACATACAATTAGATAAAATATTAAACACAATAAAATGGGGGTTGTAATAAAATAATAATGTTATGAAATTGCCGCCACTATCGCCGGAAGCTATAAACGAATTGTTTATTAGCCCTTAGTTGAAACTTAACACGTAACACCATAGTAAAGGTCTCTCAAGGCTAGCTGTTTATTTGGAGCAAAAGCTAGTGTTAATATCGTCAAATCAATTCTAGTTTCATGGTTATACTTGGAGGTGTCACACTAGTCGGAGTACACATCCGAATCTTGATTTTTTTTTAATAAATAAATACACCCAACACTCACACACATAGCCCTGACTATTGACCCCACACTATTATAACCTATATCTGTGGATCACTCAAACATTTGTCTCGGTTTGGGAATATCAATATTATGATAATATTAACGTAATAAGTGCTAAAATGTTACGTAAAAGTTTGAAGTCCACGTTCATGCGATTAAGTAAAATTCGAAAAATAACAGAATAAAGATCTTAACAAATTGAAATAAAACTATTTTTACGGATTCTATCACGATTTGGTTTTAATTTTTATGCCCGACCTTTCGAAAGCTTTTCAGCCTTCGTGGTCACGGGTCGGACTCAAAACGTCGGGCATAAAAATTAAAACCAAATCGTGATAGAATCCGTAAAAATAGTTTAATTTCAATGAATAACATTCACGGAAACCTAAGAGATCTTAACAAATTCCAACAACTATATAACAACAAATATTTAACAACAAATATTTAACGTTACCCCTATCATTACTATTTTACATTTCCTCATATACCTGGCTTGTCTTTTCTCTGCACCACCCCAAGGTTGACTGGTAGCGAATGCCTCTGGCATTAAGTCCGCATGTACATGTCTATGTATAAAGTGTTTAAAATAAAATAAATAAATAAAATAGCTTTGAAAAATATACAGGTATATAGGTACAAAATCGTATCTATTGCTTAGCAAATCTGTGCACGTACAGCCGGTCTCAGTTCTCACTGATTGAACGAGGTTAGACGAAATCGGCTTATCGTCCGCCGATGGCGAATGGGGAATAATTTCATTTGAGTATGCACGGATCGCCGCGGTCTGCACCGCCGCGCTGGGCCGCGCTGGGCAGCGCCACACTACCTAGCACCTACTGTCATGCAAATTGACAATGTGGCTTTATCCCAAGCTGCTATCTATTTACCATCGGATTGTGTACTAACAGCTTATAAATTCCTTCATCTCACTTTTTGAGAACACTCTGACTGTAAGTGTTATAAATTTTCGCCGGCCTGATCCTTTTTAATCCATGAAGCGGTAGAGTTCAATTTATATATAAAATTATCTAAAGAGGACATCTGCTCTTAGACAGATCGTAGAGGGAATAACATGATTTTGCCTTCGAAATTCATGGTAATATTCTATGTAGGGTGTACTTAGTAGTACTTGTTTTTGTTGTCTCATGAATATAACGGTGCTGAATCGAAGGTACTGCCGACTCCGCCATAACCATCAGGTCACCAGGCGACACGCTAAACACTTTCTCATCGTTAGCAAATAAAGTACGTAATATTAACTTAATGCGAATATGCCGTTCATTTTGCTTCTCAATCACTCCAGTGTCTAACGAAATATAATAGCTGTTTTATTTTAATAGATAGCAGACAACCGATTTTAAGATAGGTATACACAATCACAATTTTGAAACTTTGTGAATGTAGAAAGAATTATTCATGAACTATGCTGCATTTCTATTGAACCAGTGTCATATTTAATGGATAACAAGTATAGATAAAGAATTCCATTAGAACTAATACTTATATCCTAATAGTCTTATCAAACAAAGGCATTTGAAGTGGTTAGTAATGAATAATAAAGATTATTTTAAACTTCAGGGATATTATAATGAAATAACAATATTACGTTTTCATTTGTTGTCAAACAGTGAAATAAACTATATTACTTAGAAAGCAGGGTGTAATATTTATGTAAAACTAACTAGGTACATGTCAATAGAATTTGATTATAATCAATATAGTGATGTGCGGACATTTTACTCTAATAACAGTAATATTAGCATACTGTAAGTCAAAAATATTTATTTATCGTTTCCATAATTGTTTCTTCATACTTCGATAAAATATAATTACTATATAATATAAAGTTATATAAACTCACTATAAATAGCATTGCAGACAAGTTTCTTGACTTTCCTTCTTACCAGCGGCCCGAGCAGGAATATTGGCAGGAATATTATAACACTGATGACGTTTGGATAATATTTCATACAATTTATATTTCTATGTACAAATGTCATAGACGCGCATCGAGCTCGATACGAATTTGATTGACAAAAATATTCCGTATATCATACTTATGATCCATCTCAACATGTACCTCTTAATTCGTGGACGTATCGTAATACAGAATAAATATTATGGTTTGAACACTAGGTGCAAGCGTGACGATGGTAAATTGTGAAGTGTCGAGATGCTTCCAATATACCTGGCTGGGCCCGAAGTGGAGCAACGAGAGTGTATTCCAGAATGCGACATGCCAGGATCGCACCCGGCTTGCTAGAGGCGTGCCTTGTGTGCTTCCTCTAGTTGTCTCATGTAAGTTTATAGAAAAATGGATGAACCAATCTTCTTTTGTCCTTATCTCACTCTACTGAGGGGTCGACGCAATAAACTTTTCAGGCATGCTACAGAAAACATTTGGCTTTACTTTTTACGATTTTTGCCTGCCTGACGTCAACCCCTTCGGGGGAAATGGATCAACCGAAAGTGTGATGCGCCGAACCCACATTAGGGTGGGATAACTGCAGGTAGAAAGAAAGAACAACATAATTAGTATCAACGCCATATCATTTCAAATAAAACTACTCTTTAAAATATAGGTCTCAATATTCATACGTACGGACTTACTAATATTAAAAGGTTAAAAGTTGATTTATTTGATCATGCGAATCTTTGGAACTATTGAAAGTCTTTCTAAAATCAGTACCTATTCCCGTATCGCTTTTATCTGCTAGTCGTTTCTCTAAAAACGCCACAACGTTGCGATCGACGACGAGCTCCTGCAGCGCACATCGTTGAGATCGACGGAGCGTTCAACGTTGTTAGGTCTTAAAGAATACCATTTTCTATACATTCATATCAAACGCCTCGCTCGAGAGATAGTTCGCATAAGCGCCGTCATCATGCATAGCACTAGTGCGTGCGCTTTGTACCTTGCTGAATACAAAAATGACAACATCGTTGCCGCAACGATGCCGCAACGTTGTTTTCACAAATGAAACCTTAGAGAATCGACCTGCAGGAACACACCCGCTAGCAACAGACAGTCTAAATTAAATTAAAGTAATTTCACCAGAATTTCGTATTTAGACAGCGAAATCAGGATAGATTGAATGAGCCAAGGTGACATCTATATTTTGGCAAATATATTCCATCCACTTTATATGTGTAACACGCTGATAAGAGGGAACACCCCTCGTAGATAGTTCAAAGATTTAATTATAGACTTTCTGTACATTTCATACATACGTATACCATAAATGATAAATAGTCCTAATCGCGTTGATATGATTATTTTATGTCGTTAGTATCAAAAATTGCGAGAATAATCTCAAGCATAAAACAAACGTCAGCGGATCACTCTGAGACATTATTTTGATAAGTAGGTACTCGAATATGAAAACTACGAATATATGATACCAGACGACATTTTACATTTTTAATTCATAAGCTCACGCCTGTATTCCCGGAGGGGTAGGCAGAGGCGCACTAGCGAACTACAACACCCACATTTCGCCGAGCTTAGTTCCGTCCCAGATGTGATAGGGGGCAAGCCTATCGCCATATCAGGGACAAATTCCAGACTCCGGGCTGATATGGAAAAATCCAATATCACTTTACCCGACTCGGGGATCGAACCCGAGACCTCAGAACCGTAGTCGTACCGAAATACCACCACAGCACCGAGGCAGTCACATTTTTAGTTCTAAAGCATGAAAACCTTTCTGCTAATAGTCAAACAGAGTTCGCTTCACACTCATTACCTATTTCAAAATACACAAACATTGAGTGCGGATATCTCGATTCGAAGACGTTCTCGAATGTAACAAAAATAAAATACACCCAACAGTCACACACCTAGTCCTGACCCTACACTAGGTATAACCTGTATCGTGGGTGTCAGAAACTATGCGAGACTTTGGGCCTCACAACACCCAGACTTGGAACAAATATCTGTGGGCCACACAAATATTTGTCTCAATGCGGGAATCGAACCCGCGGCCTCTCGCTTCGCAGCCGGTTACTCGCCCACTGCGCCACGGAGGCTGTCAAGTCAAGTCATGTCGATGTAACTACGGCCTCTAGGTTGTAATTTTTTGTAGATGATGGGACATGGCCTGACGTTGAACACATCTGGACTCATTATTCCCAAGCTGCATCTTGTGTCCCAGCCGTAAACGATGTGTGTGCTACATATACTTATTACTTCGACGGTCTTGGTATGTTGACTTCAATAAAATAACTATTTAATACAGGTGCATTAATTAGTAAATCGAAATTAATGAATAAATAAATAATATACTGATTTCTTAAGTTTACGCGAATATTATACATTGAAATAAAACTATGTCTGACCCGTAACAACGAAGACTGCAAAGCCTTCGAAACGTCGGGAATAATAATTAAAACCTAATCGTGATAGAATCCGTAAGAATAGTTTTATTTCAATGTATAATATTCGCGTAAACTTAAGCCTTCGAAACGTCGGGAATAATAATTAAAACCTAATCGTGATAGAATCCGTAAGAATAGTTTTATTTCAAAATAAATAACAGTTCAGAGAGAACCCCATGTTCAGCAGTTAACGTCCTGTCACCTGTCACTCATGATGATGATGATTAGATAGGTAAATATTGAATCCTTACTGCAACATGCAAGAAAAAGCGTGTGCACTGACCACATATTGGAGTAGGACAAGGTCAGATAGATGAAGAGTAAAAATATGTATGAAAAAGCAGCAATGAAATTAAAATATTTTATTTAATAGCATAAGAATAGAAAATAGGTGATGATTGTAAGGGATCAGTGATTACTGCCCATGATGCCATATGAGTATGGATAGCTGCGTACGTTGCCCAAAGGGATTCGTAGAAAAAAGATACATATTTGAGACTTCAGTAATTGATTGATTGCACAAAACGTGACAGTAAAGTCGCCTCTTAACATCAGTTTTCTCGAAGGCAGTAGTAGAGGTATAGTATAGCAGTTATCACCCCTATCAGACTAATTATCGACTATTATTTATCGACTATGGACTGGACTGGAAATAATCTATAGGGTGAGTATGCTACCTTAAAACGTGTAACTTTCATTGAGTCTAATGGGATTCTAAGATTAGCTTATATGTGTGTTTAATTTTAGTGGAAAATTCTACGTCCATGTGCACAAGAGCAGTTGATGAATCTGGAAACTCTATAACTAACGGTTGTTACACACATAGAAACGGCAGCTTCGTGACCAGAACCTGCATCTGCCGCTCCGTGTCGGGAGGAATGCCCTGCAATAATACCAACTCACATTTCCTATCTCCTATTATCATGATTTTTTCCATTTTAATAATAAATTATAATAAATATTTATAAACCGACGACCTGATAAAGGTCGCAGGAAATCGCTGGATGCAGGCCGCTTCCAACAGGTCGATCTGGAAATCTTTAGGGAAGGCCTATGTTCAGCAGTGGACGTCCTATGGCTGATGATAATGATGATGATGATGAAATATATTCAATTATATTATAACAATAAATATGTGATACTCATACTGTAGCTTTATTTGCATGTCAAAAGACCAAAAATCCATTTCCCAATTTTTCGAAAGCAAAATAATCAATCTGAAAAATATCTCACATTGACATAATTGAGTCATAGTTTTTCTACATCCAGAAATCCAGACTAAGTATGTGTTTTTTAAAATAAAAGAAAGAAGAGAAGAAGTTTTTAGAAAAGGGTTTCTTTTTTATTTATTACATATAAATATGCGTATAAAATCAAACATAGTCAAGTACCCAATTATATTAGATTCTACAAAATTCTGACTCTTCGCACTACACAAAACAGAATGCTGCGGTTTAGCTCATTCTGTATTTTTTGTATGAGATAATGGTATTTTGCTAACCGTACTGTAGACGAAAATGTATTTACAACATAATGTACCCACTTAAGCCGCGTCTCCTGCACATGCTGCCTGCACATTTTTTCGAAACAAAACAATAAAAACAACGAACTCCTGCTCGTAGAACAATGGACCATAGATAAAAAAACACGTTTTGTGTAATGTTTTAGTAGAAGGTGACGCGGCTTTACATAAAATTAAGGAATTCTTGTCTGCTATACCAAAAGTAAAAATATTTTGTTTTCTTTAGATTCATTGTATAATGATTCATCAAAATACTTGATAACGAATTTCATAGGATGTACGAAATACCCCTGTAATCTTATCACAAAAATCAATCCAAGTTGTCGGTAATGAAACAAAGATTACTTTAAAATAAAACAGATAAATGTATTCTAATGAAACGATTAAATTTCACGTCGAGCAGTTCTTATTAAACAATACACCTTTCGAGAAGTACTGTTTTTATTTATTTATATTTTATTTTTCAACCGTTTGAAACTGGACATGTGCAGTGATGCTACGATATAATATTTTGATATCAGTGATATTAATATCATGTAAGTGGGCAGTGCATTTCTTTATCTATTCATGTCATGTTCATTGTTCATCTAATCCTTCTGGTTTTTCCTTATCTTATAACAATTGATCTATTGATATTCAAATTGTTTACAACGCCTATGTATATAGAGTGAAATGCTCGTGCAACGCCATCAACCGCAGTCGGTACAGAGTACAGACGCATTGCAAAGGCTTCTGTTTCGAAGGACTAATAATAATGATCGCCATGAATTGTGAGGAGGTTCCTCACTCTGGGGTCCTAACCGCCGGTGGCTTGGGTCCCGAGCCTCGCCATCGGAGGAGAATATTTGTAAATGTATTTATGTTGTATATTTAAAAATGTAAAAAACTTTTAAAATAAAGAATACTGAACATGATCGACAACCCAACACCGCTCATTATAAAACCCACAACTACTGTATCAAGAGTGTACGCCTGAGGAGAACTATCTACGGTGGCTACATGCGCTGAACAAATTTAGGAATGTTACTAAAAATTCAAAATAAAAATACAAATCACTGCGCTTAACTGAATATCTGTAGATTAGTGGACATACATATGTTTACAAAATACTGTAATCTATTTTTCATATAATTAATATATTATATCAAACTCGTATCTATAGTCTCCCCGAAGGGGTAGGCGTATATAGTTCAGACAGTCCTATTTCTAATTAAGAATGCCATCATTTTCATTCTTGTTGTCAATTTGTCCGGAAATTAAGGTAAAAATGGTCGTTTCAGGTTTGGCAATTGTGGTAATAGGACAGTCAGAAGTGTCTCGATGTTTTCAATACACTTGGCTAGGACCGAGATTTAACAACGAGAGTATATTTCTTAATGCGACGTGTCAGGATGCCACGCGACTTGCCAGAGGCGTGCCTTGCGTGCACCCACTAGTTGTCTCAGGTAACTCAAAAGTAACAGTACCTAAAATTAATATTATTATAATTAGTACTAAAATTAATAATGTCATACGGGTCATAATTACGGGTATCCTTACAGTATGGATTGACCATTCAATTGACAGAATTAAATGACACATAAATCGTTCGCCGAGTATAAGACCCTCTCTCTTAGTGCCCACCTATAATAGAAAAATCACCCATGTCCACAGAACAGAAAAACGCCCATGACCTTAAATTACAAATTAATCCATGGCTCATTGTTCCGAGATATTGTACTGAAGTGAAAAAAATATTAAATTATAAAATAATGCATGACTAGGCTTAGTTTTCCGAGATATTGTACTGAAGTTAAAAATATGTGCTTCAAACAAAAAGTTTCTACTAATTTTACACATATCTGCAACAACTATTTTTGTCTTACGTTTGAATTAGCAACCAATCTTGTCAATCTCATCATTGCTATTGTTTTGATAAGTATCATAAACTGAAATGTTTTAGATGATGGCACATGGCCTGACATTAATTATATTTGGACGCATCATTCTGAAAACGCATCTTGTATTTTGGCCATCAACGACGTGTGTGCCACCTATACTTATTATTTTAACGGACATGGTAAGTTTGCGACTATATATATCTGTTTTATTGACTTTATAACGATTATCGCTCTCAATATGAGACATCAATACAATTTTCACAGATAACGCGGACTCAAATGACGTAAAATTACTTGAAGTGTTGGATTTGTTTTTCAATACCTATTCAGTATTTATTCTGATAATGCTTGCTTATATGTTTGAATATTATACCAAATACTTAAATACCTACTTAGGTAGAATAAAGATAATTGCAATTTTGGTGCAACGTAATTAGCAACTACACTATACTGAAGGAGATGTGAATGATAGTGATGCTCTGTATTTTTATTCGTATGTAGTCTGTATCTCTATCTAGTAGACATTTAAAATAATAGATAGTTGAATTTTCTTTTGCTTTGTTTTTAGTGGAGAACTCTACATCTATGTGCACGAGAGCAATTAATAGTTTGGGTAATGCTATAACCAGCGGTTGCTACACACAAAGAAACGGCAGTTTCGTGACCAGAGCCTGCTTCTGCCGGTCCGTGCCTGGAGGAGTGCCTTGCAACAACGCCTACTCACATTTCCTATCTGCCGGCACCATTATCGTTCTGCTAGGATTATTTATGAATAAATACATTAGTGCTTGTGAAATATAATAAATGAAAATTCATGAAGAAACAAAAACATAGATATTTCTTTAAAATTTTAAAGATTAGAGATCGTTAAGCAATAACACCGCCTAGTAGTGTAAATAGACTACAATAACTTTTTTTTTTAGGTAATGTACTACACTAGAAAATGATCTAGGTATCTGTCTAAAATTTTGCGACTATTCACCTTATTTAGGAATATTTAATACATTCGAATTACTGAAGGCAAAACGAATCCAGGAAAATTTTAATTTCAAATATTGATATTTCAATGGATTCAAATGTTGATATACATCTACCGGCAACACACATGGGCTGTGTACCGAGAAGTCCTGGGTTCAATTCCCAGGTGGGCAAAATATTTGCCCGGGACTGGATCTCCCAGAGGGGTCGACGTTAGGCAGGCAGCCGGTCGTTAAAACTAAGCCAAATCCTTTCTGAAACATGCTTGAAGAATTATGTTGCGCCGACCCCACCTTAAGGTGAGATAAGGGCAGGTAAAAAGAATGATTGATATTTCAATGGACTAGTCTCAGCTCCATTGTTTTTTATCATAGTTTATTTTAAATATTTTTCTCCCAGAGGCGGTTCTCGAGTGACGTCAAGCAAGGGTTCGATTGCAAAAACATGCTTCGAAAAGTTGATGGGTAGCGCGGGCCCTACATACCCACATTGGAATGGGTTAAGAGCAAGTGAATTGAAAGGTTGAATTGAATTGAATTTTATTAGGAAATTAGATGAGCAGATGTCCCACCTAATCATTAGTGATTATAGTACTGTCACCCATGGACATTGAAAATGCCAGGAGCATAGCCACCAGTGACGTAACTACAGACAGTGCGTTCCACTAAGCGTCCACAACGATCACGCTCACGACCGCAGTTTTTCCCGTTCCACTTGCTTGTGAGCGTTACTGTCGTAAACTCAAGTGGAATGGATTATAGAGCGTTTTGAGCGTGGAGGTAAATAATACAAACGGCGAGTTAATAAAAAGAATGCAAAATATTTAACAGGTTTGGTTATAATCTCTAAGCCTTGAAAATAAGCTTAATTAATTATTGTTTAAATCGATTTATATTGAAAAAAAAATATAATTTTTTTTTTTTTACCACTGCAGAAACATTCACTTCTACTAAAATATATCTTTCCGCATGAAATAACGTAAGCTTAACGGTCGCCATTTTTGATGCATTGAGTTTTGAAAACGCCGCTAATTTTCTCAACGATCACGACGACCCACCTTTTTAGATGGGTCGTCGTGAGCTTCGCGTGAGCGTAAGTCATGACGTCATAAGTGACGTTTTCGCCGCGACCACAACGACCGCGGTCGTCATGTGGAACGGCTAAAGGAGCATTTTGATCGTTGTGGACGCTTAGTGGAACGCACTGAGAGTGACTTATCGGGCAATGCCAGTGAATGCCCGTCAAAGTCGAACCTAAGGGGCCCCCGCGTCGACGGAAAGGAAGCTCTGGGCTGAAAAGTAGAAAGCATATTTCTAATGGTCTTAGGCTAAAATATTTAACAAGTAAACCCAGTCTCAGTAAAAAGGACCACATGTAATGCCATGGATTCTCAAGGATAGTTACGCCATCAGCCGACCAGTCTGCTATTAAGAAAAAATTGCTACAATGCTGCTTTGCATTATAAAAGCAACTTAGAAGTAACGGATAACGTTAAAATTACAATTAATTTGTTTAATTATTTTCAATATTGTTAAAGAACGTCATAGATATAAGAATCGACTATGACTCTTTAGTCGATTCCTATATCTATAGTCTATGATGTATCAGTTCAGAAATCCACTTTATCTCATTTGACAACTGACGTGTCCAAAGCCAAACCACAAACGTCACACGTCCCAACTCGATGCAACGTCAAACAGAACCTATAATAATTCAACGGGTAAATCTAATGTGCCACCGTTGCAAATAATTAATCTATTTATGTGTACAGCAAAACACTAATAAAATGTATTCTGTGTTAACAAGAGGAAATGCTATCCTGACTTACACGTTAAGTGTGTTAGCAGTCTTAACCTTTTTGTGTTTTTTGTCTACGTTAACAGTGGACTATAGAACTGCTGCACAGATGAACACAGTAAAAGTAGTCGTGTAAGTAAACTACTCACAATCCCTTGTTTATTATTATACTAGAATACGTTCTTATGTGAGCTTTTTATTTCAGCAAAAATGTACCAGATTATGGAGCTTCCAGAGAGAGAAATGATCTCGGCTTCTTAACTTTCGATCTGAAGACAGATCTGGCCCACTTGTTCAATTGGAACGTGAAACAGTTGTTCCTGTACCTCACTGCTGAGTATATAACACCAAACAATGAATTGAATCAAGTTGTATTATGGGACAAAATTATTCTTAGAGGAGAAAATGCTCTATTAGACTTTAAAAACATGAATACAAAGTACTATTTCTGGGATGACGGTAACGGATTGAAGTAAGTATTTACTTATAAATTACAATCATTACAAAATATTGTAAAATGTGGTGAATAGAAACACAGGTAAATACAGGGAAACTGGTTTGTTTTTAAACAAATTATACATTGAGATTCAGAATCTCTAATCAATTTTGTGCAAAAATTATGCTTTTATTTTTGTATATTGATCAGTGCACTTTAGTAAACTACATACTACAACTAAAGTAACTAATTTCTATTCACTCATTTTATGATACTTAAAACTTGGAAACTCCTTTTTAGATAGAGATTTTTCCGAACTACTGTTCTTAAAATATTAAGTCTAGACATTGGCAATGATAGGCTGCAGGTTCAATTCATCCACTCAGACAAATGTTTGTGTGAGCTACAAATATTTTTGTGTCTAGTTGTTGCAGGACTGTGAAGTCACACGAGTTTTCAGAATCCTTCATAGTTCTGAAAACTCGTGATACAGTTTAAATTTTAAACCTAGTGTGGGGTCAACACTATTTGTGTGACCATTGGCTGTGTATAACTATTTATTATTTATTTCTGTTATTCAGAGGTCACAACAATGTTACTCTGACACTGTCATGGAATATCATACCGAATGCAGGTCTGCTTCCCAACATCAAAGCACGGGGCCAACACTCCTTCAAGTTCCCCACAGATTATACTCAGACGAGGGTATGATCCATAGATGGGTGCTAGCTCCTGTATTTTGTAGGTGGGTTTGTGATGTGAGAGTTTTTGAAAAAATGTCAAATATACTGCTTTATTTATTTTTGTGTTTAATTTCATTCATTTTTAGAAATTACAAATTACTGTTTCGAGTTTAATAGCTTTGAAGCCCTTACTTCAGTTATATGGATTTATGCAAGCAGAAACTGTAATTCTGAAGGACTCCAGCATTTATGATGGGAACATTTGTGAAAGCAGCATTACTGAAAGATGCATATAGCCACAAACTGACAAAAATAAATAATATGTTTTTAAAGATTAAAAGGTGTACTTGGAATAATATGCAAATATACAGTCGCATCTCCTGCACATGTTTTTTTCAAAATACTGCAGACCCCTACATATTTGTTTATTATTGTCTCCTGCTCATATAACGATGGAACAGACTAAATTTTAAATTTCATATTTTGTGTAATGTTTTAGTGCAAGAGTCGCACCTTAAATTTTACTAGAACTCTTGCAGAAAATACAAACAATATGCACGATCTTTCGACATATATTGTGCTCATGATCCTTATTCCTTTAATGTAAACAAATATCTACCCTTTTAAATAATAGTTGTTAGAACTTATTAATTCTGGCCTCATAGGAAAAAACCGCAAAATATTTATGGTATACTTAAAGACTTTTATATAAAAATCTGGGTATATTATTATTAAAATCAATCAAAGATACATTAGGAAGCGAATTGTGCTTATAACAAGAAAAACCATCAAACACATAGACATAATCGGTAACTAGGTAGATATTTGTTTACACTTTTGAAATAATGATCCAGAAATCAGAATACACTACTAGTATTTTGTGCAAAGTAGGTTTAGGGTAAAGTATATTAAATCCATATTGCTGTTATTAAAATTCGTTTCGTAAATATGATGTTTACTTACATTTTCTGCCAGTTATGTCCTGTGGTTTTATTGTAAGAAAAAACATGTTTAGTATTAATTGTATATTTATCAATTACATACTTTAAACATACATAATATATAATTTTTCCTCTACAGTGTTGTTCTACAGCAGAAAAAACTATTTCTTCCTATATGATTGCTTTCAATATAAGTCTACATTGGGTAAATGTGTTTATATCATACATTTTACCAATTTCATTGGCATACTTACAATTCTTTGAAAATGTCTTCAAATTGGACCTGATTTGCATAATGCTCATTAACTATTTTTTTATTAAGGTTCAGACAATTTACATTTACTATTGATGTTATTTTCTAAAATGGATTACTGCAATTCACATGACATTTTTTATAGAAATACCGCCGAATGTTCATACACTTAAGGTCGCCTTATGTAGTTTAACGCCACCTTATCTGTCTAAGTTGTATGGCGAAAATCAATGTAAGAAGCCGTTAAAGTTGAGAAGCTTTTGATCATTCGGGCGTTAATCGACTAACAATTTGAGGTATAGTAATATAAATGCAAGTAGACTAAGGTAGGTAGCAAATTTATTCTAAGTTAATTTTCATTGAATGATGAAATTTATTATAAGACCTCAAATGAATATGAGGACTATCTTATACTTATACTCGACCAAACTACAAGGAGCATAATTAAAATATATTTTAACATATTAACTAACTGTAAAAATAGTAGCTTTTCAACAAAGTTTCTTGACATACTTTTAAATTTGGGTTACTTATTTGTCATAACTATGTTACTTACTTTCTTTCTAATAAACTAGATAGGTACTAAAAGATCATTATGAAAACATCTATATTACTCTTTAACTGTAAATGTTTTACCTCATTTGTGCAAATGGCATCCAACTTCTATGATCAATTCATACAAAATATGTTATTAATATTTGAAATTCAATCTATAATACAATTATTAAGAATTAAAATCTCAATGTATTAACTAGGAGTGGCTATGTATCACAACATGAAAAAGAAACTATCTACTTTAATGAAAAGTATGCCAAATCCAATGTAACAAATATTATTCATTGAAATAAAACTATTTTTACGGATTCTATCACGATAAGGTTTTTAATTTTTATACCCGACGTTTCGAAGGCAGTCTTCTTTGTCACGGGTCACACTGACCCGTTTTATTTCAGTTCTGTTACTGAATAGTTTTATTTCAATGTATAACATTCGCGTAAACTTAAGAAATCAGTAAACATTATTCATCTGAATCCTATTAAGACATAATATATTTAACTATAAATTGAATATTATTACATACATAAAATTGTCAGCTTTGGTTTGTCACTCATCCTGGTATTCAATAAGTTAAACAGACCTGGCGCTAAAACTAAAACTTCCTAACAGACAAATTACTATATTAGTTATTGCTGCTAGTTGTAGTACTGTATTATCCTGTATCTATGATTCCAATATCACTATAAATATAAAACAAGATTTTAAAATGATTAAGGGACACCATAATTTAACAACAACAGTAACTTTTTTAACTGCTCCGTATTGCTTGCGCATGCCTCAGGCATAGTTAAAGTTTACATATTATTCAACTACTGAGAATTATCTACATTTTCAATCTACCGTAATACTAAACACTCAAAGCTAATTTGCTTGTAAAACGTTGTGTTCTTTTTAAACAGGTCATGAGGAGCAATGCACTTAGAACATATTTTTACTCAAATCATGAAGAAATGAAGTACAATATTTTATTGTATAATGAAAGTGAATATTCTCTAACTACATTTGAACAACATGAAATAAAATATGAATTCGTAAGATTCAGCAAATGCAGTACATAACTTGTTTAGGTACTGACTAAGTCCACCTGTGATCAAACAGTGGCTACTCTCAACTATTTGATTACCACGGACTTTATAGCAGGTATAACAAATACAAAGAGTACTGCATTTACAAATAAAAACTATATTATCTTACTCTATACAAATAAGTGAAATTCGAGGAAACTAAGATCAGGTTCAATAATTTGTATTCACCAGATTTTACAACATAGTAATAGTTAAAACACTAATAATAATAATTGAAATTTAAGGAATATACATGCAATTTGTATTTTGTATATACCAAATAAAACTAACATTAAGAGGTCTCAAATCACACGTCCTTAATATTTTCTTAAGTATTAGGGACTGAATGCATACTTATATTTAACTAAATTACTACAGATTTATTTATGGAAATTAAAACATCCAAACAAGCAATTACGTCAAGATAGCATGAACATGAATCATTCTATAACTTAAGAGCAAAATACTAAAGATCACAGTTTTTGCAAAAGTTAATGATTCCGCACAACAGCTAGTTTATTACTATGGATGATGCTTGAACACGATACATTTCATCATCACATAGACGCAAGAGCTCTAATATGAAACGCCACATTTTTCCATACCATATCCAACATCAAATACAACCAAAGAAAAAATGAAACATTTATTCGCTGTATTTTTGAATTTTTCTCACTTCAGCTCGAGTTGAACATGAAACATACCATAATGTCAAAAGACCTAAATCCAAAACGCACGAGTAACAAAGTACAAGTTGTATACTGGAACGGTGATTTCGTCAGCAATGTGTACTCTCTGTCCGCACATCTACCTCGCGCAACGTCGTACAATGCGTTGCTAACAAAACAGACGAGTATTGTACACTGACATCTGAAGTTAAAAAAGTACATTGGCTAAAGGATTTAAAAACTATGAGGGTGTTGACACAATTGTAGAAAAAGTATACCAGATGTGCCGACAGGAGTTGCGTCGTCTACCTATGAGAATGTAATGGCGGTATAGTTCCCCTGCGGCCGCCAGAGACGCCATCTCAAAGGCGGCAGGGATCCACCGCGGATCGTCACGCTCCCGACTGCGGTGGATCATCTGTTTGCACATCCTTGTCTTCCATGGGAGGTGGAAAGGGACGATCGGATCCATACCTTCTTGATAAATCCAACATCTCTCTCAAGCCCTGTAATCAAATTAAAACCTATATTAAAACAAAATGTCAGCTTTTAAATGTAAGTATTTCAAAAGGAACACACTACAGCTTGCCAGTCCTGTTAGCTTGAGTTTTGACAGTTTACAAAAACTATGATAGATTTAATTTTCTACATACATATGACTAGCAGGCACAGACAACCAAAACTACAATAACCAAAAAATAAATAATATGGAGAAAACGTCAATCATTATGTATCATTGATTTTGAAGTGTGAAAACTCAAAACTAAGAGCTCAAACTGATACAGTAGACTTTTGTTGTTGTCTTTTGAGTTTAAATATTAATATTATGTAACTATAAAGATTGATTCAGTTGTATCTGCTATTTGGATCATGTTCCTACTAATACACCTCCAACCTCCAACCTCCTACAACCTCCATGGCGCAGCAAGCGAGTAGCCGACTGCAAAACGTGAGTTCGCGGGTTCGATTCCCACACCGAGACAAATGTCTGTGTGGCCCACAGATATTTGTTTTGGGTCTGGGTGTTGTGAGACTGAAAGTCTCTCGTAGTTTCTGATACCCACAATACAAGTTACACCTAGTGTGAGGTCAGAACTATGTGTGTGACTGTTGGGTGTATTTAATTTATTTATTATTATTATAATAACGTCTGAAAAGAACATGAACAAAATTTACTTGATGTAAAATTATGCTTATTATTGAAATGTTTGCAAATGTTACCTTGTTCTCAGTAATAAGCCTTTGGTAAAGTTGTTCTTCTTTTCTGGCATCTCCATTTTCATCCAAGTTAACTGCCTTGTACATTATACTTGTCATCTCATTAATCCTTTCTGCTTGTTGGCGTATCAACTAAAAGCAAAATGGATTAAAATTCCAGTTTATTTCTTAACAACAGATTGTACAACAACATATATTATTTTGTGCTATCATTGTCTGAGTTTTTTACATAAAGGATTATAATAAATTTCCTATTTGTGGCAAATCAATGATTATAATTTACTATAGATAATCTGTGAGGAAATATACAATCATCATCAGCCATAAGACGTCCACTGCTGAACATAGGCCTCTCCCAAAGATTTCCAGATCAACCTGTTGGAAGCGGCCTGCATCCAGCGACTTCCTGCGACCTTTATCAGGTTGTCGGAAATATACAAAATGAACAATAAATTATTTTAACAGCAACTTTTCTAAAGAGAAGCAAAAATGTTTTCATTTTAAGACTCATATACATAGGGTAGATACCTTTGCCCTGCAGTGGGACAACTATAGTTGATGTATGTATGTTTACATATTTGAATCTCACCTCTTGTTGTTTATCATTAACGGCAGCAGTAAAATCTATTCTTGACTCCCATATTCTCTTCTCAGTATGCTGTCTATACTTAGACATGATCAGTTCCAGTGCCCGCCTGTGGTCCTCCAATGCAGCCCTCAGCTCCCCATTCTCTCTTTGGACGTCACGCATCAGCCGTGATTCACGCTCTATGCTCGCAATAAGAGCACCTCTAGGTCTCTCTCGGGATGCCTCATTGAGTGTATCAACTTCTTCTTTGTACTGCAGTATACAAAAAGTTTTATTTGTAAGGTTGAATGGTACACTCACCCACGAAATTCTATATCATTTGAGTTACAACAGCTCACATAATCACAATGGATAAAACAAAATGATAATGAAATCTCTGCCTAAATATTATTTTCCTGCTTAATAGGGGTTCCAAAATGATCGAAAAATACTGGCCAGTGCTCAATTCAAAATAGATTATTAGCCTGGACTTATGTGTCTTAAGCCCGAATGGTCAAACACTGCTCAATTTTAACAGCTTCTTACATTGATTTTCGCCATACAATTTTGACAGATAAGGTGGCCTTAAACAATATAAGGCGACCTTAAGTATTTGAACATTTGGCGGATAATCATAATATAAATCTGAGGCATCCAGTCACATGCAAATTAAATTACAAAATTTGCTTTGCCCAACCTGGGAATTGAACCCCAGGACCTCCTGGTCCACAGCCTATATATGCTGTCACTAGACCAAGGAAACGAATGGCATTACTAAATTGCAAATAATTATTTTGTAAAGAAAGATCATTTACATCAAAAACCACAGACAATCTGAAATTAAATAATTCATAATTAAGTAGATAAATATTTGTTTACATTAAATACAGTTACTAATGCAGTTTAACATAATTAGATTGAGAGTATTTTTACACTTTATGTGCACAATCGATTTTATGAGAGACTGGTTAGTGTCTGAGTAGTTAGGTACTATTTTAGATTTAGGTCACAATACATTTATGAATCAACACTACATAAATTTGTAGTGTTTCTATGTGTCCAGAATAATAAACAGCGGAAGGGAAAACATTGTACTAAAAGCTTCTATACTGTTTACTCAACCCCACAATACAATTATATACAAGGTCATGCAAGTTTTACAAGTAAATTTACGATCTCGTACCAAATAAAGTACTCAGGTTATTGCCTAACTGCTTTAATTTTACGGTATCCACCTTGGAATTCACAGTTACGGCCCCTCTAAAGCCAAGAGACACTCGATAAGTGGTCCATCAGACCTGGTGTCACTTACCTGTTTCATCGTGTGAATTTGTCTGTACGCCGCTTGAGTCTCGGTCAACAAAGCGTCCGCCTCCGTCTCACGTTCTTTGAGACGACCTGCGAGTCTTTTTGCATCCAAAATTATTTGCTGTATAGTCAGTGACATCTGAAAAGGGCAGCTATGTAGAAAACTCACAAGTGCACAATTTATATCAAAAATCTTGAGTCAAAAGCACACACCCTGATTTCCACAACAAATAGTAATGCGAATAAGGTATCATCTAAGTAACTTTATGAGCGTACTGTATTAAAACACCAATTTTCATCGAAAATCAAACAACGCACATCAGCTGTTTCGCGATTAGAGGCAGCCATTAGCTTTAGCTTTCATATTTGAGGCCAATCATAATGCCTCAAAAGTGAAAAGGAAACACGAAACGAAAACAGTGGCAGTATTCGCAGTATTACAACGTAATGTTTAGTAGACTAGCTTGTTTCACTCAGAGTAAAAGAGATGGTTTTATCATAATTCAATGTTGTTGAACAGAGTAGGCTAGTATAAGAACGTTATGACCTTGATATTTACAATGATTTTATTTTATTTGATGAAATTAAAATAACTGTTTAAAAAATAGTATATATGATTATTTTTTAAATAGTTTTCCCGACATTATCCATGATTTCTATGCATAATAAGAAACATGAGTTCCATTTCAATCAACGCCATCTAGCGGTGCTTAGCAGACAAAATGATTTACATGTCAGCACGGTTGAGCGCGGTGTGCATCGATATAATAATATACCTAGATGCACAGTTGACGCTCAGAAAGTGGGAAAGCCAACGAGTGCTTAAAATGTAAGTAAGCACTTGTTTGCTGTCAGTCCGGCGCCGACCGTTCGCCTGTGAAGATGCCTAAATGCTCTGTGAAAGAGTGCAAAAATAACACTTACAAAGCGCAAAACACATGGGATTTCATATTTTAAGTAAGTATAATTCCCTTACTTGATTCTTAAAACCTTAATCATGTTAAATTAAGTATTAAACGTATATAAATAATTAATTTAACGAATTCAGTTAATAAAATATTTTGTCCCTTTTGAAATCATGATTTGGAACAATGAAATACATGGAGTCGTTTTTTTTTGTAAATATATTATATTTATTTTAAATTTATGATTTTTTTTATTTATTTTATTTATTAATTACAGATTTCCATGAAATGAAATAGTAAGAGATAAATGGCGTAAAATTATTTCCGAAGAAAGGAGAGAAGAAAATTTTAAACCCAATTACTCAAGTGTGGTTTGTTTAGACCATATTGCCGATTCCGATGGATATTATACAGAAAAATGGATTAGGAAAATTAAAAAGAATGCTGTACCAAAAATAAAGGTGATAAATTGTCATCAGCTACATTGTCCTTAACTATTGTTTACTATTTAATTTAACAATATGTATGCTGTTGGTGTACCTATAAATAAATAAATAAATAAATATTGCCACATTTATTGACTTTATTTTAGATTATCGTAACTACAAGTTTAAATGAGGCAGGGTGCAGTACAAGTGTAATAACTGAAAAATATTTGATACAGAATTCATCAATAGCAAGCATATACTAGGTACATACTGCCATGTAAAATGACTATTTAATAATTTGCGGCTAATTCTAATAAATGTTTTCAATCAAAGTGTGCAGATCATAAAAATTTGCCAACATGAACAAAGTTGAACATTCCGCTGTCAAATAATAATTTTAATGGTTCATTCTCGCGATTTTTCATTTTTTATTTTTATCTTGGATTCTCGGATTGTGATCATTTATTGGAACCGGTCGTTAGGCATAATTACTACAACATTAATTGTGGCGTCATCATTTATTGGAAACATATTCATTTCCAGGAACCAGCAATTGAACCAATAAATAATGAAGGATCACCAATACCATCAGAATTTTCATCAATCTTTAACACACCTAAGACGTTATTTTTGAAAGATAATTTGAAAGAACGCAACCAAAAATTTAAACTTAAATCTAATTTAGTGCGAAACTTAAAAAGGCAGAACAAAAGATTAAGAAAACGAAATGATAGTCTAAAAGAAATTATTTAGAATCTAAAGAGCAAAGGACGATCTTAGTGTGGGGCCAGGACTATGTATGTGACTGTTGGGTGTTATTTATTTATTTATGAATCACGTTAAGGCAAAACAGTGCTTATTTCATATTCATAACTAATAAGCTTTGTTATCTTCTAAACATTTATACTCTATCTATCTCTTAATGTAAGTAAAATTATTATACAGATATCGCCATTCTCATCTACATTGTACGCCATGTGGTCAACATTTCTCACAAATAAATACAAGAACTATTCGACTCCATTCAATCTTTGTCCAAGTGACTAGAATGTTTCTTTTAATAATGTCAAATTATTGTCAAATTCAAAAACGATCAGAAATTCAAAAATTTCAAATACAAGAACGTTTGAACATTCAATTTAAAAAGCTTCTTTATGCCGCGTCTATTAGGTCTTAATTGTGTTAATTTAATTAAATTTGTGATGTTTATTTGTTTTGTCTGTCGAGGACACTCTTTATACAATGATATTTGTATGGAACTGTGCATCTAGGTATATTATTATATCGATGGCGGTGTGGCATCAATCAGGCATGGCGCGGGACAATGACGTTGGAACTTGGTTGGAACTTTGAACCGCCTGGTAAACTTGATCCAGAGAGTAGGTACTTTGTATATACTGAAAAGATCCTAGATTCTCAATTTACGTACGATTTATCTACAGCCTTGTAGAATCATAGGCATAAAAGCCTACCTACACCAAAAGATTTTCACCAAGAGATTAAATTGTAAAATCAAATGCCTCAAGCGAAACAACTAATTGTAGGACTGGAAGGTAGAATTTATATGTATCCGCCCGGATGGCGACCATCGTACACATGGTGTTAAAACCTATCATAGTAACCTACAACTCTTTGTATGGTTCCTGTTCCAGGATCAGCCAGTATCTTTGATCTTTCGAAGGGCTTACGAAATGAGTTGATGATTTATTGTAGCGGGTATGGGTATACATCCCTGTGTGTCTGCATTGATAATCTGGCTGTTTTGTCGCAAACCCCTCGCTTCTTACTTCAGAGCGTGATAGAGAATTATATAGAGGCCGGTATGATGATGATTCTGGGGACCACTCGCCACCGATAAACCCATAATTTGCCTGACAAAGTGACCCATAGACATGTATGAATCGCTTTCCAGGATCAGCCAGTACCTACCTATCCTTATTATTTATATCCGATTCTCCTGAGGGACTTACGACATGACTGGTTGATCGGGGCGGGCATTGGGGTTACATCTTTGTATGTGTCTCTGCATGGGTTAACCGCTTGTGACGTCACAGGTCTCTCAATTTACTGTCTCTCTCTTCGGAGTACACAGTAGCATTTATGCTAGCCAGCACGATTCTGGTGACCACTGAATAACCGATAAACTCATTGTTTATCGGTGCTCGCTGGGTTTTTTGGACTGCGCTGTGTTTACCATCAGGTGTAGTAAGTGTAGTCGCTTTGCTATCCTCGAATAAAAAATAAAACTATTACGCTAAGCACTTTCTTTATTTTCATCATATGATTATTTGGACACATTGCAAGTAGGTACATTGTCATATATTTCGAATTTTTAAGTTACAGTCTCTGACAACTCATACCTAAGAGTATAAGCTCACGACTGTGTTCCTGTAGGACTAGGTAGATATATAATTTTAAAACAATACAAATCAAAATAAAAAGTAAACAATTTAGTTTATATGTAATCTAAATGTTATGTTTCGTCAAAAATTCTTTTATGGTTTTATTAACTCTTCCCGGAACTTCTTGTTGTAAAAAGTGACCAACGTTGTCAAAAATAGTTGTTTCAATATATTCGTATTGTTTCTTCATAGTTTCTAGAACGTTGGGGCTGATGAATGGATCCTTGGCAGCGTGTACTACTAACATAGGTACTTTCTCTTTGTGGTAAGATTGATCTGGGACGAAATTAAAGTTGGCTCGGTAGTAATTAATCGGCGGTGTCAAAGCAGCTGAAAGAAAATTTAAATTAAATTAAATTAAATTTGATGGTGCTGAGGGTTTGTAATTCTTCGTCTCAGTAGCATAAAGTTCACGATAGTATATTGAACATGGGAGTTACGCACATCTTCTAGCGTGACTCGTGATTGATAAAAGTTATACTCTCGTATGTTTCTGAGGCGAATTTTTTTTTGCTTGAAAGTCTGATCTCTGAGTTCTGATATGGTCAAAGCAGATAGATATCACTTAAATATCCTTTTTAGGGACACAACCGTGGCTTCTAGTCTATGCCGTTGCAAATCAAATGAAGTCACCGACTCGTAAACTTCCAAAGAGAGTAAAAAATAGTTGTGACTTTTTGCAATCGATTATTTATTTATTAATTACCTCTATATTAGTATACACTAGATACAAGTTACAACTTTCAATTCTGTCTACTTTTTTGTTTCATCATATCATCTGAATTAGATAAGTAGATATTTTGTGATGTATGTAATGCCCGGTAAACCAGTTAATCCGTTTATACAAATAAAAACAATATTTATACAAGTCTACTTTCATTATAAGCTTAATATCCTGGTTCATGAACCTTTGTATCTAATTTGTAGGTATATAATATACCTAATTAAGCCGGACAAAGCGACAGCTCATGTTGATAAAAATATGTACCCCATTTTATAGGGCCACACACTTAGATTTTTCAAATTCTTGCTTCAAGCACATGAGTAAGTTTTTTTTGTAACTACTAGATAAGAATAAAAATTAAGACCACAAAAAATATTGTGGTTACTGGCCTAAAATTGGTAAGTACAATCCAATACAATCCCATGGATGACCCTGAACTAGGTTGTTGTACTCAGTACTGTGTAAGGAAGGAGTGTTGCGTGGGGCGGTCTCAAAATAAATGAATGGAATCACGTAAACCCACGTCCTAAATATACTTGCGCTACAAAAATCTTTGTTCTTACGAAATTAATGCTTGGCTACCTAGCCCGGTCAGTTACTCAAGAGAAATTAATTAAAAATTAATGTTGTTATTATAAAGTTCTATGTATGCCTTCTCAAAAGAAGACAATGCTTTTAAGGTATCATTAACCGGGCATCTCGCGTTTGACTGGTTTATGATATTCATTAATTGGGTACTTGACTATTTTTTTAGAGAGATTGTAGATTTTGAACACAAATAATAATTAAACTCTAGTCGAAGCGTCCTTCAGGTACGATTCAGCCCGCGAATCCTCCTCATTTTTTTATTGATTTTATACGAAATTTATGTCATCTAAAACATAGCACAGAAAAAAATATTCAAATATTTTCAAAAACAAAAAAGTTATAAGTCTGAAGTTTGGTGTAACCTTCAAACTGCGGGAAAGAGAATTATCAATATAATGACGTCACGGCTATAACGGTACGTGCGTTGGAAAGGGATAGCAAGATATCTCCACTACGCCCGCACTGTTGCTCATTGCAGAATTTAAAATATGGATTACTGCCATATTTCAACCAATTTCGATGCAGTTTTTACAGAAGATTTTCTTTTTTGTTTTATTTGCTACTATATAAAAATGTGTATAAAATCAAACACAGTCAAGTACCTACTCAATTGTTGGCGTGTATTTATTGTCACACAGCGCTCTTGATATTGGCAGAATTGTAGCAAAACACAGAGCCACATCACATAAAATATTTGTTATTTTTATTTAATACTTTAAAGTGGTCAATTTTGAATACAGTTTTAAGTTTTTGTTAAACTTTAATTAATTTAATTATATTGTTACAACCCTTCTGATAAACTAAATTAATTGATGTAATTATGTGCATTAATGTCATAAGAACCAATTAGTATACACAGTACAGGTTTATACCTCTACAAGAGATTTAGTATTTTATTTTTATTTAATATGAGAATAATGAAACTCATTTAGTTTAATTAGCCTCAATACATAATTTGGTAGTAATGACCTCTTGCTATTTGCTTAGTTATTCATTATATTTTTTAATTTTTATTATCGTCAAGCAACTTGGGTTTTTCGAGACCTGACAAAAAACGTTTATACATCACGGGGTTCAGCTTAGTTATACAAAAAACAATGATCACTAACTCTCGGTTTCCGAAGTCATGATCACATTAACAGCTGGATAGAGCAATGTTTTTGATGTCTCCACACAAAATTTACCTTTGAAAATCTTTACGACCACCTAATGAACTATACAAATCCTTTGCGATAACCTCTAACTTTACCATAAAGAATAATATTATTATGTTTATTGTAGGTAAATACTTAGTCACGTCACGGCAGGCATCACGCCCTAGTTTGAAGGTAGAGATAGATCCACTTCGGAACTCTGAATTGAAAAGGATTTGGCCATGCTTTTAAGAACTCAATTTTGACCTGATAAATTTTACAGATTTTTCTTAAATAACATCAATCAACCGTGAAATCTGACTACCATCAGTCGTATTTCCTACGCCTTATATAAATCGAAGAATACCCATAGACGTATGAAATAGAAGGACACCATCTCGCCTATAGTTAAACGATCTTGTAAAAAATGACTCGAACTAAGTCAAAATCCTCACTGAGTTCGTTACTTTGACTAAGACTTAGTAGAAGTTCGCTCTATAGATTTCAGCCTAACACTCATAACACGCACAGTCGCTGCCATTACGTGTCGATAGATCGAATGGCCCGAAAACCCTGCTTCACTTTAAATGTTCCTAGCGCGCCATCCATCTTTATTTTACGTCCGTGATTAGATGATTACACCATACTTACAAGGCTTTCCGAACCAATATTTATAGCACTCTATATCTTGTTTATCAGTGGCGGCCGAGCCAGTCGCTAACATAAGCTGGTCGTACATAGCCAGGTCGTTCATCAGTAATAGGAGTTCAGGTAATACTGGTAGGCGGTAGAAGAAAATGTACCTGCGAAATAAAAATGCGAAACTGTCGTTACTCGTTTACATGCAGTAATGAGACTCCCAGTGGCGAAAGGTGAATACAATACAATTCCTTTGGGTTTTAAATAATATTAGCCCTGTAATATTACTGTCCCACTGCTGGGCACGGGCCACCTATAACAATGAGAGTAGTTAGGCCTTAGTCTACCACGCTGGCCTAATGCAGGTTGGTAGACTTTAAATATCTTCGAATTTCCTGCGAAGATATTCTCAGGTATGCAGGTTTCCTTACGATGTTTTCCTTCACCGTTATAGCAAGCGATAATTCACAAACACAACTTAGAAAAGTTAGTGGTGTATGCTCCCTTTTGGGGTTGGTCCCGAACCTCCGCCACTGGTCTCGGCAGTCTGTACCATTGTCCGCAGCCTTTGGGTTTACCTTTGCCAAAATATCAACTAATAAACAGGTATTAATTATTAGTAATTTAAAAATAAACTAGCATCGGCTTTCCTTTTATAAATATCCACCCTTCGCCACTGGAAGCTATAAAGCAATATAATTACTTAGATATATTTTCTGAACTGTAGAGTTATGTAGGCTACAAATTCTCTCACGAAAAGAAGTGCAACAGAGAGATTTCCAAACGGACGGAGCGATGAGAAAAACTAAGGTTATTTTATAATATGTATGTAATAATTAGTAAAAAAAGGTGCGCATCAAAGTGCGCATTATATTTTCAAATCGTATTCATCTTCACAAAAAACTTGTATGTTTTTAGTTATATTACTTATTTATTTTTTCTTGAGTATATTATACGTTTATTTTAAATTACAATCAAGTAACTTCCGTAAAATTAAAAAAACGCATTAACTTGTAAGGTATCCCATAAATATTCAAAGTTTCAAATTTTACTTATATAAGAAGTTAAAGTATATTAATGCCTACGCTGGCTGTTGCCCGTGACTTCCGTTACTTGGAAACTTATAAAAAAATCTATCCCGCGGAAACCGGGATAAAAAGTATGTGCTATTCCAGACTATTATCTATCTCTGTTCCTTCAGCCAGATCCGAATTGCTTAACTAATATCCGACCATGCAAACTTTCGCATTTACAATATTAGTATAGATAAGGACCAGTGGGGAAGAGTCCATACAACACCATTACTTTCGGCTTACCTTTGCCAAAATGTCTACTAATAAACATAAGCTCATAACATAAGCTCACGCCTGTATCCCCGAAGGGGTAGGCAGAGGCGCACTAGCGAACTAGAACACCCACATTTCGCCGAGCTTAGTTCCGTCACAGATGTGATAGGGGGCGAGCCTATTGCCATATCGGGCACAAATTCCAAACTCCCGGCTGATATGGAAAAATCCAATATCACTTTGCCCGACCCGGAGATCGAACCCGAGAGACACCTCAGAACCGTAGTCATACCTAAATACCGCCACGCCATCGAGGCAGTCTACTAATAAATAGATATTAATTCAAATGAAAACTATCATCGGCTTCCGTTTTAGAAATGTTCACCCCTCGTCACTGATAAGGATAGGATAAGGATAAAATATGTTTCAAAATATCTCTTACCACGACATTTTTCTTTGCTCAGGGTTGTTCCACACCTCATACCCCCAAGCTTCAATAGAAGTGCTGCCTAGCATAATGAGCGCACTGACAGCTTCTGGGTGGACATCACGAACTCTGTGCGCAATAAGCCCGCCCCAATCATGTGAGACTAGTATGCTTTTTTCGCGGCCTGTAATCAAACAATAAAATTATCTTTGATTTCGTAATAGTTTAACGTGTATCTACGAAAGGTATTATTATTATTTATGATAAAGGTCGCAGGAAGTCGCTGGATGCAGGCCGCTTCCAACAGGTAGATCTGGAAATCTTTGGGGGAGGCCTATGTTCAGCAGTGGACGTCCTATGGCTGATGATGATGATGATGATGATGATGATGATGATGATGATGATGTATCTACGAAATGTAACACTTGTTGATGTTTTCTTTTTAAATCAGTTTCATGTTATCTGGGGACGCCACGATTTACGATATGACTACATAATTATGTTGGACCATCAATTTTATGTTTGAATGATCATGCTCGATGACTGCCTCGGTGACGTACTTGTATTTCGGTACAACTACCGATCTGAGGTCTCGGGTTCGATCCCCAGGTCGGGCAAAATGATATTGCATTTTTCAGTATCAGCCCGGAGTCTGGAATTTGTGCCTAATGTGGCGATAGGCTCGTCCCCTATCACATCTAGGACTGAACTAAGCTCGGCGAAATGTGGGTGTTCTAGATCGTTTGTGCGCCTTTGCCTACCCCTTCGGGGATGCTGGCGTGAGCTTATTTTTTATTTATTTTATTTTTTATTTTATTTATTAAGGTTTACCAAAATTTGTTTACATCAATACATGCAAAGAAGTACAAGTAAAATTACTAAAAACGAATAGCTAAATGCAACACTTACTGATAGGTAAACACCGCATGCATTAAACAAAAAAAAATTAGAAAATAACGGTTAACATATACCTCTATATACTAAATTAATTTTAACAAACACTTAAAACTAAAAATAAATTAATTCTATGAAATAAAGGAATAAATACAACAAGAACAAAAAAATAAAAGTAAGAGTACCTACATCTAATCCTCATCATCAAAACAGTGAAATATCCGTTTGTAGATGATGTGATGATCATACAGAATCAGTATCTACTATCTACTACACATATCCAGTTGATTTACAACCGCATCAGCCGGTGTGCTGGCTTTTGGAACTCACTTCACTGTACCACAGCAGCTGTCCTTATCTCCATAGTCGTTATGCGAATCGTTATGCGTTTAAGATGAAGGTTCGCGATTTATTTATGAAGAATATGGCAGAATCTTAAAAGACATTTTTCTCTTCTTCGACTTCTGTATGTATATGATATTTATTTACGTATTATATACATAAATATATATTTACATATGTATATTAATTATTAATTTAACATAGTATGTTATGTAATATTTATATTATATTGTATTTATAATTATGTATTGTGTATGTAATAGTAATATTAAATATCCTTATCTCTTTCCATTTAAATATTAAATTTACACACCTACTGTCTGCAATCTCTGCACCATCCTAGGTTGACTGGTAGAGAATGCCTTTGGCATTAAGTCCGCCTTTACATAATTTGTGTAAAAAGTTTAATAAATAAATAAATAAATAGTCCATGTCCTGTATTTTCGATTTACCGTGTGAGGATAAAAAACGTAGATTAGATGTTTTGATAATCTGGTCTTTAATTCTCATAAGCTCACGCCTGTATCCCCGAAGGCGTAGGCGTAGAGGCCAACCAAAGAAGTAAAACCCATATTTCGCAAAGCTTTTTCCGTTGCAGATGCGATAGAGGGCGAGCCTATCGCCAAAAAACCCATACCACCTTGCCCGACCCAGGGAACGAACCCGAGACCTCAGTACTGAAATACAACTACGCCACCGAGGCAATTGGCACGAGTTCTTATATTATATCAATGCATATTTATATTCAAACAGTTGAGAGTTGAGATTGAGACACATCCTGCAGTTAATTATGCATGCACCGATAACTATATGGTGCACATATTATGTAACCTGAGTAGATATATTATGCTAATTAGATTACACAGTCTGTCTGACTGTCATTTTAGATATCTTGTTTTCTTATTTTGAGATCGATTCTAATATGTTAAGACTAAAATGGTTTTATTTTGGTACGTCTAAAATTTAATTAGTCGCCAAGCAGTCGTTGACCTGGTGGCTAGTGACACATAGCAACATACTATGGAGCTGTACGTTATGGAGTTTGTAATTTTTCTTTTTTTTTATCCATAAATGTTGTCCACCGTCGTCTGTGTCACATATGCGTAACGGAAGCTCTCAAAAGTAATATTTTTTCCCGTTTTTGCAACATTTTTCATTGATGCCCCGCTTCTATTGCTCATAGCGTGATGTTATAGCCTTCCTCGATAATTGGAATTCGAACCAGTAGTTCTGAAATTAGGGCATTCAAACAAACAAACTCTTCAACTTTATAACATTCAATAATATTATAATACAAGTATTATGTACTCTATGGTTATTAAACATTACCGCGTTATAATTAAACACAGTGACGTGCATAACATTTGGTTCAGGGTAGACAAAAAACTTACATAATTTATTTATTCAACTCGTACACCACCATCACTATCATCGTCATCCACGTGTCGATTTAAAATTAAAACCAAGCATTGCTATTTTAAAAATGGCTTTTATCGTCAAGATTTTTATTCGGGTAAATAGCAAATCGTCAGGGTAGACAGTGTCTCTTTGTCTATATTGACTACACGCCACTGATTAAACATGGCATGACGACGCTACATTGGTGTTGTACGGATATACCTGCTTGAGCTGTGTTTTAAATACCCGATTACATCTTGTGTAATATCTTATCGATTAGCATTTGACTAGCATTTGAAATCATTAGTCCGGATAACACATAATTTTCTTAATCATCGCGTCTTATCTTAATGAATTTCTTTGGAACGGAACTCTTCAATTGTGAGTACTACAATTTTGGGTACCTACATTGGTTGACGAGTCCTACACATTAAACAAACATGTTTTAAATTTTCTTTTTTATAGTTAGTAATAAGGTCACGCCTGTATCTCCGAAACGGTAGTTCAACTAGAGAACTAAAAGACATTTCGTCGTTCTCACTTCAGTCCCAGATATAATAAAGGATGAGCCTATCGCCATAGCGGGTACAAACGAAATCCAGGATGATACAAAATAAAAAAGCTCAATATCACTTTCTCAACAATAACCGACTTCAAAACTTAGCCGATCGTGACCTAATATATGTATATGGGAACACTCTGAAATAAGCTCTATCGAACGCAAAAAGAGTCTTGGCAATCCGTCCACATTTAGCGGAGACATCGCGTAACATACATAAAAAATACAGACGAATTGAGGACCTCCTCCTTTTTAGAAGTCGGTCGATACATTTAACACTCAGCACTCACCCAACTGTCGAATGAGATCACGTACATCCTCAACTAGCAAATCGATTGTATACGACGCAACACCTTCTGGTCTCTCTGAATCGCCATAACCTCTCATGTCAAGGGCTATACACCTGAAATATGAAATAAAATTACATCATCGACCTCTTACGATGCTCTTACTTTACGTAGGATACTTAAAAAGGTTTTTGTTATGTCATCCACGATGGGAGTTAATTGGTTCTTAAATGAACTTAGGGCTGACTGCCTCGATGGCGTGGTGGTATTTCGGTACGACTACGATTCTGAGGTCTCGGGTTCGATCCCCGAGTCGGGCAAAGTCATATTGGATTTTTCCATATCAGCCCGAAGTCTGGAATTTGTGCCCGATATGGCGATAGGCTCGCCCCCTATCACATCTGGGACGGAACTAAGCTCGGCGAAATGTGGGTGTTCTAGTTCGCTAGTACGTCTCTGCCTACCCCTTTGGGGATACAGGCGAGAGCTTATGTATGTTATGAACTTTGGGCCTTACTTATAAAAACAGTTTCCCTGAGCAAATGGTTAAGGACAGTCTGTCCATTTTATTTTTAAACAATGTGACACAAGGAAAAAAGTTACAGACTATTCTTAGCCATTTGCTTAGCTGAACTGTTTTTTTATGATTAAGGCCCTTAATATCTTGTTCAAGCAATGTTCTAAGAATGCGATTTATATACAAATACTGATATACCTAGATATCATCTGAACCTTCATATACAATATAGGATCTATAAGGATATAGGTAAGCACAAGGCAACCGATCTAGGAGAGCTCCTCAGTCCTCTATTAATCAGATCCTATTTACAACATTTACAATTAGATATGTCGCCAAAATCGTTCGTTTTGCTTGACTCTCAAATTGTCTTTGCAAACGTAACTTTCTTTTCCACGTAACGGTATAAACATACGTTTCGTATACGTCCATTGTATGTTTGCATGCAAACAAGTAAATATGCATCGAACGATCGTATCACTATGTCTATAGATATAATAATTCACGCCTCACGGAGTCATAAGTGGACTTCAAAAGTAGTTGCGAAATACTCAACATAGATCCAGGTACTAATTAATATCTACTTATAAATAAACCATAAAAAGGACAATTTTCGCAACATTTTTACAGTAAGTACGAAAATAAGGTTTATATTTTGTAACTAATTTAGGCTAGGGCAACTTGCAGCTCTATTACTAATCTAGAGTTAGACCTAAACTCGATTTATTCTACAGCTCATTCCTATATTAAAATCGAGATTTGAGATAAACTCAGATTTTTCTAAGTGCTGCAAGTCGCCCTCAGTAACTTAAATATGACATTTAATAAAATATCTTACCAATAATCTTTGTTAAACTCGACAATTTGATGTCGCCATGAATACCAGAACTCTGGAAACCCATGGAGGAATATCATAAGGGGCTTCGACGGGTCTCCGCTCTCTACGTAGTGTAATTTTGTATTCTGAAAAAGACGTACAGTATTATTGACTATTTAAATAACACTAAAGTCGTCTTACTTACGATGGTTACTGCCTCGGTGACGTGGTGTATTGCGTGCGAGGTAGGTAAACTATATACCGTCCTGAGGTCTCGTGTTTGATCCCGGGTAGAGCAAATTGATATTAGGTGGTGAAATGTCGGTGTTCTAGTTCGCCATTTCACCGTGACTACATCTTCGGGGATAATGGCGTGAGTTTATGTATATGTTTGATGTTTGTTTTTTGGTGGGCGAACCATCTCACGGGGGTTCAGTGTCCACTGACTACTGAACCAATTCGATAAATCGATCATTAACTTAATCATTTTAAGGAAACTACAGGAATGCGTCAGTCAGTCGGGCGCAAAGCCTGGGCCAGGGGGGTTACCACTACTACTTACTTATAGCAGTATTATTATAATCTTATTTGTACCGATTCCCATACAAAACAAACGAAGAACGATTATAATAATACTGCTATAAGAGTTTGTGGTAACCCTGCAGATCATATCAGAGACGTTTCAGTAGATGGCCCAAAAAGCACTGGCTACGCATTTTGGATATACAATGCTTACATTATACAATGATCGAGTTAACCAAGACAACTGAGATAGAAGTAATTATTAGTAAAAAAATCTATATCGACGCATCGTAGTTGCACAAAACAAATGAACACTTTGATTGCACAACTGTAGAAACATAAATAAAGTATAACAAACAATAGTGCAACAACAAAGCAAACCTATATTTAGTAGGTGTGTGCATTTAGCAGTAACTACGTATCAGTCAAGTTACACACCATACGCTACTTATGCCATTTAATTAGTGCTTCTTGGAAACCATCCACATTTAGCCGGTGATAAGCCGGGCGAGTAGCCGACTGAGAAGCGAGAGGCCGCGGGTTCGATCCCCGCACCGAGACAAATGTTTGTATGGCCTACAGATATTTGTTTCGGGTCTGGGTGTTGTGAGACCGAAAGTCTCTCGTAGTTCCTGACACCCACGATACAAGACTAGTATCTTAGTGTCGGGTCAGGACTATGTATGTGACTGTTGGGTGAAATATTTATTATTTATAATGTAGAGACAGTAAAGATGTAGAATAAGCTCTATCAAACACAAATAATCTTGAAAATCGGTCCACATTCGGCGGAGATATCGGGGAATTACATTAAAAAAATACAGACGAATTGAGGACCTTCTCCTTTCGTGAAGTCAGTCGATACTCGATAATGTAAGTGTCGGATTCTAAATAACTTCCCATTTTTTCTTAGACAAAATATGACATCAGTTATAATCTTATTTCTATTGCTCAAGCGTTCTTTGTAAGTACTAAGGCTGAGATCTATAGAGTGAACTTCTAGTCTAAGTCAAAGAAACTGTCTCAGTGAGGATTTGGAATTGTTAAATCGAACTTTGACATAGTCCGAGTAAATTTTAAAAGAAAATCTTTGCTCTCAAAAAAAGAAAGTCTATCTATCAGTCTGTTTTTCTTGTAAAATATGGCTCGGACGAAGTCGAAGTTCGATTTAAAAATTCCAAATCCTCACTGAGTTCGTTTCTTTGGCTCAGACTTCGTCGAAGTTCGCTCTATAGATCTCAGCCTAATTTCATCAAAATAGGTTCAGTAAAAGACATGCAAACACATTAACTTTCGCACTTCTAATATTAATAAAATTACTTAATTGGTATCAATTAGAACGGATCAGTGATATAATATCATTGGTATAGATAAAGAAGTTATTCAGAAAGTTAATTTCAAAATTATTAGTCTAATTTTGTATTTAATGGCTGATGGTGCAAGACGTTTGAAAATTAATTAATTTTAATAATTTACGCCGTCGCGCACTATTTACTTTACTAATTCTTTATTTTGTAGTTAGTAGAGTACTCGACATGCATCTACAATTACATAGTATCTATCTGGACAAAGATGGTTGCAAAATCAGGTTAGCCAGGTTTATTTAACCCCCGGAAGAGCTTGTTGCCCAGAAAGCGGAACGACTTTCGTGTGTGTATTTTAGTTTTAGTATAATATTACATATTGCACACGCGAATGCATTAATAGTTAGGTACTAAATATTGTTATGCACTGGCAACACTAGCATCATAAACTTCGTAAGTGTTCTACTAATGCTAGATAAACCAACTGAATCAATTTTCTGATAACGGCCGGTTTCAATAAACGATCTTAGCTTATAACATATCTCATGATACAACGACCACGAACATGACCTTAAGGACCTTACTTATAAAAACATTTTCGCTTATCTTTTCGCTAAGAATAGCCTGTCACGTTTTTTCCTGTATTACATTGTTTAAAAATGAAAGGGATAACCTATGGTTAAAGATAAGCTGCGCTTAACACCCGGTTCCAATAAACGATCTCATTTTAGAGTGCAGATAGATCGTGATTATGAACCAATCGAATCAAGTAATTTGACGGAGTCATGTTCAAACTGTGTTCTTATTGGTTAATTTTTGTAATCTATCTCCACATTCGAACTGAGATTGTTTATTAGAACCGGGCGATATTGATTAATGATTTTAACCAACAATTATTGTCTCTGGTATTCTGCCGTTCTCAAGCTAAAATGCCGTTAAGTGTATAAAACGAATTTTAAGATGTCTCTAATAAACCTAGAAAATATTATCCTATATTGTGGCTGTTATATTTAATAGACTTAATAAAATAAATTAATAATTACTTAATAATTAAGAATTTTATTAGACAGCGTAGACGGGGCAGACCACGTAAAAGGTGGCGAGATGCCTTCCGCGACGTCTGGTGGGAGTTTGCTGCTGATCGTGATGAGAGGAGAGATAGAGGCCTTTGCCCAGCAGTGGGATGATATGGGCTAATAAGAAAGAAAGCAAGAAAGAAGACTTAATTTGTTTACTTTAAGGTTAAAAATAACTATAAAGTCTATGAAATCTCTAGAGACCATATTTTCCACGTTTTTTGGAGACATCTCAAAATTAGGTTTATTCACTTAACGGCATTTTAACTTGGAGGACGGCAGTATTGGTCTTGGATCTCATGACCAAAGCATTGGCATAGGTAAGCAGCCGATCGTAATATATTAAGTTAAGTTCTTTCTGCAAGAAGCTTAAAAAAGTGTGATACACCGACTCCACATTGGAGTGGAATAACTACCTTACCTATTCGCCCCTCCCTTTCCCAATCCCTATTCCCTTCCTTTTCGGTTGGCAACGCACCCATGATACGTTTGTATCCTGGCTGTCTATGAACGGTGGAGACCACTTACCATCAAGTAACCCACCTACTCGTTTGCACGTCCCTACTATAAAAAATAACTTATCCTGTACATATCTACACTTACAAAGATAATCTTCAAACTTAAAAGCTTTTTTATGACAGACTGGCATCGAGCAAGTAGGTCACCTGATGATAACTATATCCACCACCCGAATATTGAAACGCAAATGAAAATTGCGTGATTTGATCATCATATCAAAATTGTATGCAGCATATTGTATTTCAATGTAGGTAAGTGGCCGTTTAAATTGAATAGCATTTCTATATTCGATCATAGGCATCTATCAACCATTTTATTCTTATAAATATAATCAGAGTATAATACACATTATTTAGGATTAATTAAATCTAGATATACCGCGCCACCCAACTACTAATTAAGGCAGATAGATATCTTTAAAGATACAATGCGACGTAACAAACACTAGAACCAGAGCATTGCACTTTTCACAACTGGTTACAAGATATCAAATGGCTATTACCGACAGTTCTGAAGACATAATGTAACTCTCGAATTAATTAATAATTTAATATGCAGAACGTTTAACATTTTATTCATATTAATATGAATGCTAATTCAATAAATCTATGAGTTTAGATGAATCAGATGAATGTTTGTTGGATGACTCTATATGAAATTTGGCACATAGGACCGAGAGATTTTAGAATGGAATAGCACATAGCCTACTTTTTATCCCGGAAAAATATACGGTTCTCGTGGAAAAGTTTTGTTCATTTTTCATACAAACGAAGTCACGGACAAAGCTAGTAACTCTATATAGTAGCAGAGAGCGAGATAGAGAGAGAGAGTCATTTGAAAAACACTCATGCCTCCTCAGCTTATAGGTACGCGTTTTGTGCAAAATGTGTTGCGCCGACCCCATATTAAGATGGGATAAGGGCAGGCGGAAAATTCCAGAGATTATACGGTCGCTTCCTTAGTCTAGTGGCAACATGTACCTATTCAGTTGTGGGCCGGGAGGTCCTGGAATAGAATCCCCGGTTGAGCAAAGCTTTTTATCTAACTTTGAGATAGAACCACTAAAAGAGAGTTGATATCAGGCAGGCAGCAAGTCGTAAAATCTAAGCCGAATTACCGATTTGCCTATTACCTATTACGCTTGAAAGTCTTGCACCGACTTTATATTATTGAATTAGGATAAGAGCAGTAGGGAACAAGTTCCAGACATTACACCCAAACTATTATTACACTAATATAATAATAATTAATTATATTCTTTTCTTTCTACCTGCCCTTATCCCACCTTAATATGAGATCGGCGCAACACACTTTTTCAAGTATGTTCCAGAAAGGATTTGGCTTAGTTTTTACAACCGGCCTGTCTGACATAAACCCCCTCTGAGGGATCCAGTCTTGTGCAAATTAAATTATAAAGTTTTGTCCGACCTGGGAATCGAACCCAGCCCATACATGCTGCCACAAATGAAGGAGGGGACTAATAATTGATTAATAATAAATAATAAATAATTATTAATATATTAGTATAGGTATCTAATATAGATTCCTAGTTCCAAGCATAAAAGTAAAAACCATAATTGTCACCCACTTGTAAACGCAAGTGTTATCAATCAAGATTATAATTTACTGAAATCACAATATCCAACAAAACCATGTTAATTTTTAACTTAAACAAGATTAAATATCTTCCCAGATAGTATTGTAATAATATAAAAAAAACGTGGCAAGTGCATGCATACCCTCATTATTTTTGAAAGACCTATCCAATGATACCCCACACCATAGGATAGTCGAGAAAAAAAATTCACCCCAACTTTACATGTAGGGGAGGCACCCAAAAAAAATACTTTCCAAGATTTTTTTCCGACTTTTTTTAGTTCGATAGATATGTATACTCGTGCCAAATTACGGCCCTCTAGTACATAAAGTCTCTGAGATTATCAGTGGTCAGATAGACAGACAGACAATCAGACGGACGAACATGGCGAAACTATAAGGGTTCATTTTTGAAATTTGGCATCGGAATCCTAAAAACTATTTATGCCAATGTGCTATAAACTGTTGTTAGTTGTTACTATCATGCTATTTAGTATTTAGGTCATTGAATAATTAATTAAAGTAAGAGCAACCACCGTAAAAACGATGCACAATTGCACGGCAGTCAGCCGGCCGGCAAAACAATGATGACTAGGTACATACATGGAGAATTACTATTAAAATAAAGAATTTAAGCGTGGCTAAGCCCCAGAAATATTATAATGTGTAATGTGTACTTACATTAACTTTTAAATACTTGTGCACTCCATACTTGGGATCTCTCAGTGGAGCTGGCGGCACTAGCCTCAACTTCTGTTTCCACGGGCCCGTAATAGGATTCTTAACATAATTAATCGCGAAAATCACAAGAGCAAAAATGCCATAATACAACGTAAGAGCGTTTGTCACTAAGTAGCGATGGGCGTACTGACTCAAACTCATTTTGTGAGCATTCGGCTAACACAATACAAACGCGTGTGCAAGAGCCGACTTCGGTGAGACGACTGACGCGACCAGCGTATTAATATCAATTGAGGGGGTTTCTCCTTTAAACATTTAGTTTATTCACAAGTTGTTCATTACTTGCGAAATTTCCTGTTCATTGAAGTAAACTAGATGATCGCGCGTCAGCACAACCAAACGTGACCGCTTTCATAGATCTCAAAATGTAACGGGATACTTGTACGATTACATTTTTTGAATGCAGTTTGACAACTATTTCCTGGGCCCTTCGTCATTCTCAATTCATATTCGTAGTAAAATTGATGTTCTACAGTATAGAATATTTTTGAATTATTATCAAAAATTGAAGAGATTATAGGGTAGACACCCAAGACAAGAAAATCATGGGTACGTTGCCAACCTAAAAGGAGGGAAATAGGGATAACTGCTTAACTATAATCTCTTAAATTTTTGATAATAATTCAAAAATATTCCATACTGTAGAACATCAATTTTACTACGAATATGAATTACTATGGGCGATGGAGATCACTTACCATCAGGTGACCCATATGCTCGTTTGCCAGTCGCTGCTATAAAAAAATCTACGTCGTGTAAGTGAATTTCAAATTATTCTACTTTCAGAGATTATCATTTACCATAATTAATTAATTAATTAATTACGGTTATCGCGATTTCACTTTAAAAATATAAACGCACAGAACATTAATTACCGTATATTTATAAACATCACAACTATAATGCACTACTATACATTTCTACGGCAAAAAATACACAAAACTCTATGAATAGCAAAACATGAACTGCTCACCTTTGACATTCATAAATTTGAATAGATAGTAATTCACACATTGTATAGTCAACAAAACACATCTATTTCTAAATCAGTAATAGCACTACCGTACCACTAACCATGACATTACTGTTAACATATCGTTGCATCACAATAAAATATCACATCAAATCAACGTATGAATTGTACAGTATCCACATATTACGTAGACATTTATTACCAAACATTTGTGCTGCGGAAACTATTGCTTCATTGTCCCTCGTTCCTTTAATATTGAATAATAATACCACAGCTAAAAATGTCCATCATCAATGAAGCATTACATCAAATGCCATGCCTCTGTTTATGCTCACTAGCAACAGAAATCTTTTATTACGTAGGCTTTCCACACAAACCTTAACTTTTACATCATCATTTTCACGACTTGTCACTAATGTGAAAGTTTATTCAACTCGTGGATCGTCGTCGTCAGCAAATCTGTTAGGATTATTTCCTAACCATACACAATCCAAGTCATTGAATAAGGTGGACAGGTCTCTCGTATTGGGAGCTGGCAGTTCCGGCCGCCATATATCCAAATCACTCAATGAAGCTGTTGTGCAGTTGATGAAAATACTAGCCGCACTTGGCAAATTAACAGTGTGTTGTTCACTGTTATCTCCGTTCTTAAATCTTTCCGATGTTTCCTTTTCTATTTGCTCTAAACGTTCGATGAATTGTGAAGAATCAATATCACTGCTTGTTCGGTTAAAGTCTATGTCAATGTCGATCCTAGGAAATAAAAAAATCTATCTTAGACGAGATTGAGAAATTTTTACTTTTGTTTTCTAATATGCTCAAATACAATAATTTTAATAAATAACGATATTTGTATTGCAATTTGTTTCATTTTTATAGCAGATACTGGCAAACGAGCAAGTGGGTCAACTGATGGTAAGTGATCTCCACCGCCCATAGACACCCAAGACACAAAAAGGATCATGGGTGTGTTGCCAACTGTAAAAGTTGGGAACAGGGATTGCGAATCGCTACCGGAAATCTCACTCACCGATCGAAACGCAACAGCAAACTGCTACTTTACATCGGTTTTCTGTGTTCGTGGTACCAAGCCAGTCGAGCCGGGCCATTCGTACTGTAGACATTACTGTCTACACTCTGCAGCGTGGCTCGACCACTCAAAAAACAATAACTTTTAAATTAATTGTAAAAGAGTTTTTGTACCCGGTTTCTTCTTTGAATTTCGCCCAATCTTCTAGGCCTGGCGCTCTCGGTATTTCAGCAGCCAAGGCCCGAGTCGCGTCCTGCATGGTCTGTTCAACCAATTCTTTCTCTGCCTCTAAACATAAGTTACCCATCATTAATATTACATCAATTTGTCGTTTAAAATGAATAAAATTTAATGCCTTTTGTAAATAAATTAAAAGTTACGAGAATGTAAAATAAAATGAACGCAAACGTGATATTTTGTTTAGAATTGAATATCTAAATTATTCTGAATAGAATGGTTTTAGGTTATTGTACTGAATTTAATACACAAGACCGTTGTTCTTCGTATATTACTCATTACAAGTGTTTTATCAACTATACAAAACTTCAAAGCGTTTATAATAAACCATAATATAGCGCCCGCATTCTTCGCATGACTGGCATGTATGTATTTCGCAAAAAGTAAACAGTTATGTAAGTGAAAACACAGTTGTACACATACAAAGGACAACACTCCTCCATAACTCGAGATATGAGCACGTCATGCGTATAATATCACAGCTTTCGAATAATCTGCGTTATTGAGCCGCGGCTCCTGCACCTGCCCCACAGAGTACTTTGTATATACTGAAAACCTGCCCCTTTACTCCTGACATTCGATTCGAATTTGCCTTCGATTCGGTCTCATATATTGACATAAAATTCCACCGAAATCGTGTTAAAAAGTGCGCTAATGTTGCATTGGCTCCGAGAACCTGTCATTTGGTAATATTTAACGTGACATTAGTGCACCTTTTAACTATATTTCGGTGGTATTTTAAGTCAATAAATAAGACCGAATCGAAGTCAAATTCGAATCGAGTGTCAAAAGAAAAGGGGCTGGTTTTCTCGAAAACAACATACGCAAATCCATGATTTTCGCTGTCTACTAATGACAGAACAATGGACCACACATAAAAATGTGTAGCGAAACCATGTTTTTTTTAAACAGTCACACACCTAGTCCTGACCCCACACTAGGTATAACCTGTATCGTGGGTGTCAGAGACTAAGAGAGACTTTCGGTCTCACAACACTCAGACTTGAAACAAGTATCTGTGGGCCACACAAACTTTTATCTTAATGCGGGAATCGAACCCTCGGCCTCTCGCTTCACAGCTGGCTAATAGCCCGCTGCGCCACGGAGGCCGTCATGACTGCTATATAAAACACGGCTTTAGAAGAGATCACAAACACGAGCCATAAAACCGCGTCTCCTGCAAAAAAAAGCACTACAAAAACATTACATTTACAAATTTATTATTTTAAAACACCTACACAAAACATGTATTTTTTCTATGGTCCATTGTTCTACGAGCAAGAGCGAATGAAAAACCTTGTTTTGTGTAGATTTTTTGTGTTTTGTTTCAAAAAGCTAGTGCAGGAGACGTGGATTCAATTGTGCATTTCACGAAAACTAGCACTTGAGTCGATATTCCCAAGTCCACTGTACCTGCAAGATGTTCAGCTGTATTTGTAGTTATATGCACATAATTTAATTTCAGAGTGTGTCATATTGCACTATCTTTTTCCCGCATCTTGGCCTGGATGATGCCATAAGATACTGCTCTACCACAGCTCTACATAATAAAACGTACGCAACATTTGCCTTCACAGTTTTCCCACGTGAGATACCTTACTTAATAAGTTAGTTCAAATTTCAAACCGAAGCAAATTGCGATTAAGAGCTTGGCAAATGTTCGAAAAGTCGAAGATGCGTGTAGTGCCGGATCTAGCGGGGGGCGTGGGGGGTCCCATGCTGCGAGCGGCAAGATCTAGGGGGCGGCAAAATGTAGAGGTAGCCATTTTTTGGGAGCGGTAAAATCTGAAAGCTACTAAGTCCAGAATGATGCAAAAGCTGGAAGAGTGAAAGTTAAACATTCGTTTTCTAAAAAAGGTGATCATTAACATGCAGTTAGTAAGACTGGCATTTCAAGTTTCAGCATATGAATTCAAAATCTTTTGACCACTTTTCTAGAAATTGTATTTTGATTTGACATGTCTTCAAGAAACCGAGCTACATATTAACTTAAGTAAAATTTTGTTGCACAAATCTCACTTAACGGGGCGGCATATTGGCACCTTGCCCCCTTATTTGAAAAACCTAGATCCGGCACTGGGTGCGTGCCCTAGAGTATGAAGACCGTGAACTAGCGATTACTTTGAAGTCGGTTTAACTACCGCCAAGCTATAGGGCCTTCCTTATAAAAACAGTTTAGTTGAGCAAATGGCTAAGAATAGTCTGTCACATTTTTCCTTGTGTCACATTGTTTGAAAATAAAAAGGACGGACTATTCTTTACCGTTTGCTCAGTTAAACTAAATAATAATAATAAATAACACCCAGTAGTCACACACATAGTCCTGACCCCACACTAAGATCGAGTCTTGTGTCGTGGGAATCAGGAACTACGAGAGACTTACGGTCTCACAACACCCAGACCCGAAACAAATATCTGTGGGCCGTACAAACATTTGTTTCGGTGCGGGATCGAACCCACGGCATCTCGTTCAGAACAGGCTACCCGCTGCGCCACGGCGGTTGTCAATATGTAGATCTGTATCTGAAGCTTGAAAGCTACGTACCCATGCTACGTCTCTGGAAGTATGCTGTGGGCCGTCTTAAAGCTCGAGCTAAGTTACCACATACTGCTCCACACGACGTCAGTTTACTGCCACTACAGCGCCACTCTTCATCTAAAACATTTTCAATGGCCACATGGCTTTATCTAAAGCCGCGTCTCCCGCACTTTCTCGAAACATTACACAAAAACACATACGCAAAACAACGATTGTAGCTGTCTCCTGCTCGTAACAATGGACCATAGATAAAAAATACATGTTTTGTGTAATATTTTAGTGCAGGAGAAGTGGCTTAAGGGATAAACACGGACGGAGAAAAAAGAGGAAGTAGCGCTAGGAACATTGAACGTGAAATGTAATGGTGTAACTATAGGTGAGACAGTGTCCTCTTTTTTATACGTCCGTGGGGATAATATTGTTTCTTGAAGATGTCTGTCAAATTATTCTCCAAATGTTTAGCGTTAGGGTCCGCCATACTGAAAATACAAACTACGTACTTCCGCGTAATCTCGACGATTTTCCGTGAAGAGACCACAGTGACATAATCCATAAATTGGAGATATATAAGCAAAAATCAAATATTTATTGTCATCGCCAGCAATACGCTTTATTATTGAATTAAATTGTTATGGCATCAATAAATATTTTTTATATTTTTTGTAGAATAGATGCTTTTTTTGTAGGGACAGTAATAATACAGGGCTAATATTATTTTTTTATTATTTTAGATGCTTTTTGGATAATTCCGTGCGATTACTATTCATAACATTTTCTTCTTCACTGTATTGCGGAAGTCTTACACAATACATTATACAACCATATTCTGTTTCTTTCGTTAGAGACAACAATCATATTATAGTCATGGGAAACCAATTATGAGTGTTTATGAACTTTTTGATGTCAGCATTCAATGAGCCAATACTGCATGATATACCTATTACATATCATTTGTAAAAAGGTAATGTGTTCTTCTTCTTTTAAAAATAATGGCTTCCACGCATATGCGGTGATTTAGCCAATGTCAAGATAAATAGAGCAATTTTGTTTTCACAATGACCATGAGACCCAGATGTGGATGATCTCAAAGCCCTGCTGGGATTATGGTGGTAATTCCTTCCAGTGTGATGCCCCTCAGATGACCTTCATTCGGCGAATCGACCGAACAAAGCCAGCCAATGCACCAAGCAAAACCCATCAAAGATCACCGGTTAAAAGTTTTTACATTATACTGTCCATCTTCACTGAAGTTTGATGCATTCAACCTCATCACTTAAAACCAACAAACACAGGTCTAGAGAATAATAATAATAATATGAAATAATTTTAACAAGCGGCGCCCACCATGTCAGACATCCCTCGATAAATTGCCTAATTCCAAAAGAGTTGTATTGACATTGTTAAGAGACGAAAAATCAAAATTATAACAAGTATCTATAATTGCGCTTCTATTTTTACTACCTTATTTTATTTCCTTTAAATATATTTTGCAGATATGTTTAAGCTAATAACACCTTAAGCTAAAAATGCATGCTGTGACACCTTAAAACGTTGTGCATTTAAATTAAGGATAATACATTATCTTAGACGTAAGTATTAATGAAACAACTACTGGTCGTCCAAATAAATAAAATAAAAAAATAAATGGTCTAAGATGACGTATCTACATAGATGTATAATACAATAGGTAGCAATTATTAGGAACATTGGTACTTTTTCCTTCCACCTGCCCTTATCCCACCTCAATGTGTGGGACGCAACATCCTTTTTCAAGTATTATTAAAAAAGGATTCGACCTAGTTTTTTACGACCGGCTAACTACCTGAAGTTCGTCACGACATTTCATTTACTGTTAAAACGAGCCGAATAGCACATCTATTTACCCATTAACGTGTTTAATATTTGGAGCCTGGTCGGTTCTTCTATATTAGGTCGGTCATCAGCAGTGCGTGGGCGCTGTGGTAATTCTGGCCTCTTTGGTCGTAAACCCACGCCCTCTGTAGTAGCAGGTCGACGTCTAAGTATACGGGTCGTCGTGGTATTTTCAACTTCTATGTCTCCTTCTGGCTTACAAGAATTTTCAAACTGTAATAGAATATAAGCCGTTGGCCGTTAAGAATAAACAGATAAGTCTGTTTGTTACATCCAAATAAAAGAAAAATGTAAACGCTAAAGAGTAAAGCTACCGAAACTCTCAATTTCGGTAGGCACCGTCATGTCGCCGAGCTCATTTCCATCTCAGATGGAATAGGAGGCGAGCCTATCGCCATATCGGGCATTAACTCCAGAGTCCTGATACTGATACTCAGTAAAAACCCCAATATCAATATAATTGTTGAGTCGTAGAGCCACGCTGTAAACAGATACGTCTACAGCACGAATGGGCCAGCTCGACCGGTTTGTTACCACTGTCTCACAGAAAACAGACGTAAAGTGGTAGTTCGCGTTTTCGCGTTAGGTGAGTGAGATTTACGGTGGCCCATTTCCCCCTTTATTTTCCCTATCCCTTTTCCCTTCTCTTCCATTCCCTCCTTTTAGGTTGACAACGCACCCATGATTCCTTGGGTGTCTATGGGCGGTGGAGATCACTTATCATCAGGTGACCCATCTATTCGTTTGCCAGTCTCTGCTATAAGAAAAAAATATATTGCTTAACATATAAAACACAGATAGACACAATCCTTGGCGGAAGTTAGTCTCGGCTGCCGTTAATAATTACAGCTTATTATATTTTGAATAACTTCAAATTTACTGCGGAAACTAACTGTTAGGAAAATTACCATTATATTAAATCTTCGTAGATGAAAGCAGTTATGTTATAATAGTATTTAATTCCGATTAAATACAACAATAATAATATTATATCCCAAATGGAAACTACTACGTCTACTTGGCCAGGACTATGTTGTAGTTCTTGAGGTTTGCAGATGATAATAAAAACTACTCATATTAAAGATGGTCAAGAATAATTATTCCTCTTCCACCTGCCCTTATCCTACTCCAATTTGGGGTCAACGCAAAATACTTCCTCATAATATTCCAAAAAAGATTCCGCTTAGTTTTTACCACCGGCCGCCTGCCTGACGTGAACGGTAAATCCTTTCTGCGAGATCAAATCAGATCGTGTTAAAGAAATATGCGAGACGCAACTTAGTGTGTATAAATTCACCTCCTCGTGGGTTGACGATGGCCCTGGTTCTGCCTCCAAAGGCGTAGGATCAGCTGGTTTAGGGTTTACCACTGGTTCATCCTCCGCATCACTTTTATCAGAATCAGAAGACCCCATCTCGAAGACTTCGTCAGATTCATCTGCGGTGTAACACATTGTAAAATGAAAGGTATATTAAACTTGAACATTTAATAAGAGGCCTATGTTCAACAGTGGCTGATGATGATGATAATGATGATTATGATGACAATGATGATAAGGAATTACTAAAAGTCGCTATATTACAAATATATTTAGCTCAGAAGCATGAAACCATAGACATGGACACATTAAATAAAAATGTAATAATCACAAGTTTAAAAACTTAACTGACCGACTTTCAACTTGATCCGATTGTTACCAAATTTATATGGGACCTCTCTTGAAATAACCTCTATCGAACACAAATTTTGAAAATCGGTTCACATTTGGTGGAGATATCGCGCAACATACATTAAAAATGCAGACGAATTGAGGACCTTCTCCTTTTTGAAAGTCGGTGGAAAATCTAATCGTAGGCTTTGTGGTTTGACTGGCTTTGAACTGTTAATCGATGACAGTGACTAACATTGGATGTCGACGTGTAGCGGCTGGTCGTCCAAATATACCAGCATCGGCAAGGCAGATGCCACTCTGGATCGATAGTGGAGTGCGTCTTCCATCGGAGTGCCGCGCAATGTGAGTCGCCGGAGTGAACTGCACACGCCTAGAGTCCACAGGCGACCGGACTCCGATATAGGATTACTACAAACATAACGACTCTATTTTCATCAGCCTTCGTAAAGCACCGAGTTGTGAAGGTCGCGGTTTATTTCCAACTTCGAGACATCAGATTATCTGTACCACAAGTTCTATTTATTTGTTTCAAACCTTTTGAACTTTGGTGTTGTAGGACCAAATGTTCCTGATACCAAGACGTAAGACGTATCTTAAAATGGAGTCAAAACTATATATCATAACTCTTGGGTGTTAGTAGGTATCTTTAAGTATTCCGCTAAGATATTGATGTTACCTACATAAATGAAAGAATATTAATTAGGTACAGCACGGAGTTCTAATTATATATTATACAAAAATACACAGTATCTTGAAAAACCGTTAATACCTCTGGGCTTCTGATTTGAAATCAAAATGTGTTGACACAAAAAAAGATAGCAGTACTCATACAACAAGATCATACTCAGCTAAATTGAGGGTCTGCAGTTTTTGCAGCGCTGCCAACGGTTGTAAATCTTGAAGACGATTTCCAGCGGCGTGCAACTCACGTAACGCTCCCAAACCCCAAACCCCATCCAAACTGTTTAAACCGCACCGGTTTATACTCAATGTCTGGGAATAGAAGATTCTAGTTGATACATATTCTTATTCTAATATATATCTTACCTACATATTACCTAAATTGATGGACAACTTTATCATTTATGCTACACGCTGCAGCCCCCATAGTTGTTATAACTTATAAAGCACATTTATTGGCATTTTATTATTAACTAGCTGTTGCCCGCGACTTCGTTCCTATTATGCGCTATTACAAACTATAATATAATAATAATCATCATCATCATTATCATCATCAGCCATAGGACGTCCACTGCTGAACATAGGTCTCCCCAAAGATTTCCAGATCGACCTGTTGGAAGCGGCCTGCATCTAATAATTGTAAGATTTTTATGATCATTGAAGTATTCATCTAAATAGACGTGCACCTTCATTGTCTAACTTGTCTATGCCGACATAATTATGCCTATTTCTTCACATTACTTTTATTGCATCTATACCTACTATGATATACTATATACTTATTGTAACATTTTGGCCAATAAACTAAAATCCGTGTGTACCTTAAGATGAACCAGCCCGATACCAAGATCTCTTAATGAGGATAAAACGCTTCCATCAAGAATTAACGATCGAAGTCTTGGAGCCAGAACGTTCAGTCTTCGCAATCCGACACGCTCTGCAACCACACGGAGTTTCGCTTCACGGATTCTTAGAACCTCTTCGTCTGAGATCACACCACTGCTTTGCTTCTATAAGGTTTTATTCTAATTTAATTTAATTATAAAACTGCTATACAGAAAGGTCAGCTAAGTCAAATTCTTTCTACAACATGCTTTTGAAACAGTGTTTCGCGTCGAACACTCATTAAGATAAAACCGTAAAATGGCGATAATTTTGAATAACAAATATTACTAGAAAAACCTGGACGAGTAATATTTTGAAAAGGTAGAGCTATAGCTCTACCAGTTACAATAGGCAGTGGGTGCAGTAAAATTATAAATAATAGGTATTCAACTATTGTACTTACCTCATATCGACATTGCAAATACCTACATAACAATATTAATTTCCATTCAAAACAAAACATACGATGTAAGGGAAAATATAACACAAGATTCAGAGATACTCAGAGATGAAGGTTCCTCATACGACTCTCTCTTTCAAATTGTATTACGTGGCCTGAATAAATCAACGCAATTCGACATTTTTTTATTATTAAGTACTACAAATAACTTACCAATAGTTCAATCAGAGTCAATTCCCGAGGAATGACTATGCGTCGATAGCCAGGAAGACGTCTCTCTAACTCTTCTTGGCCAGGTGGTTGTTCCGGCTCCGGGGGAGTCATCGCTAAGGCCCTATTATTAGAATGTATGGCGTAATGTGTATTCATTACTGTTACGTATCTACCGATGTCATAATTATCATTTATATTTTATATAGCCGCGACTGTAGCCTTACGTCTAGTGCTCTAGTTGCTATCTCAATGGAAAGAGGTGTAAAATTCGAACGAGAGTGGTAAAAATACCAATATCCACAGACATATCTGTGCCTATGTCGTAGGCGGACGATAATGACAAAAATACATTATATTATTATGTTTCTTTGTATCTGCCTTTATCCCACATCAATTCGGCCTAATTTTTAAGACCGGCTGCCTGCCTGACGTCAACTCCCGTCTAGGGAATCCAGTCCCGGGCAAATCGTGTTAGAAAAACACATGACATGTCGCATAACCAGAGAATCGAACCCAAGACCTCCCAAAATAACCATACATAATAAAATACTATACTAGCTATAAGGCGGGCTCCTATAGCTGAACAAATACCTACTCGTACCTACCACGAATAAGTACCTACTACGTTACCTAAACAAAGGTGTCGCTCGAATATTTTGTGGTTCTGGAGAACTTGCGCTAGATATCTCAGATGGAGAAAGAGATGCCACTACACTCGGAGTCTGTGGAGCGCTTCCGAGCTCTACGCATGGAGCTTCGAATGACGGCATGGCTTCGCAGTAAACAATTCCTAAGTATAAAAAATAGCAGATTATTATTACTACCGCAAAGTTATAACTTTTATAGTATAGGCACAGCGTAAAGATTTTTAAACAATTGTAGTATTTGCTTAAAGGCCGTAGGTTTCATTAATTACCCTAAGTTTTGTAAGTATATGGGTACCTACTTAAATTTGATACATAATTTCTATATTATTTTTATTGCGATAGATTTGCGGACACTATTAAGCAAAACTGTTGATTGTATTTACTCTTTAACTATTGCTTTTTAAACAGATACAATAATAGATAATATTTAGTTTGTGTTGGGATTTGGTGACTGGTTACTAATGACAACAGATAACAATATTGATACTGTAAGGCGTGCTGTGTTATACGTTCTATATAAAATAAAAACTTCTTGAAAATCTGCGTAAAACTAAACGTGACTGATTTTTTTTTGCCCTACAGCTGGCAGCCCGACCGAGTCGGCTTATCAGCTACACCGGGTGGGTAACGCAGGTGCGTTGCGAACCCATAAAGTTAGGTGACCATGCTGAGGGCAACCCACTAACGGGTTACGAACTTCGGCTCAGGACGGTCACTGAGAGGGAGATGTTGAGACATCATCGATTAGGGGGAGTTTGGACGTGTTTCCCTAACTATCCATTTCTCTCATCGGCACGCGGGCCGGAAATGTTAACAGGGTCGGGGGGGGCGACTACTGGGAGCGCGGCGTGGTCCTCGTCGGCGGGGACGGAACATCAGTCGAACGTGACTGAGACCGATTAGTAAAGACGTTAGAATCGCTCCGCAATGATGATTGCGCTCTGATGGTGGAGATTACCTACCTAGGTGACCCACCTACTCGTTTACCAATCTTTGCTGTAAAAAAAAACCTGGGATCGAACCTAAGACCCCCTGGTGCACAGCCCATATACTCTGGCATCGACGATTATATAATTTATATATTGATTATAAGGGGCATAGAATAGCATAGAATCTATTAAATCAATGACGCTGAGCTCATGAGCTCAAGCTCAGCCATGTGTTTTGACTTTTCTCGCAAGCCACTACGTATAATAATAATTTGTATGAAAACTTCTAGAAGCGTTTGGGTGTTTTTCATATAAATATTTTACGGAGTCGCTATAGACAAATGTCAAGAAAAACTCATGGTTGGCCTATAATTTTCATTTTCGCCATAGTCATTATTGTGGTTCGTTTCTGCAAGTGGCGCTAGTAGTTGATATATATATATTATTAATAATCACGTTTAGACTAACAAATATGTATATTCGTTGATAACGTACATTTTTATATATTAAGATAATGACATTGTCAAATCTAGGAATGTAATATTTTTCTATAAATGATTTGAATTTAAGAACATCAATGAAGAGCCAAGGAGTTTGATATATTCGTAAAAGACTTTACTACATTCGCCCCCACTTATCCCATTTCTTCAATGAGACGTCTTGGTGGTCTTATTGTTCGCCGACTATGAGGTAGCGATGGAACAGTTAATGATGGTGGTTGTATTTCAACTATTTCTGGCGATGGTGAATTAACAATAGTGGCTGGCGTAGAAAAGGGTGTAGTAAATGCTGATGCTATCGGCGGGCTTGAAGTTTCATTCTGAGATGTAGAAGGTAATATAGGGCTTATCGGCGTCTGCTGCATGTGGCACGGTGATGATGGCAGTGATGTCAATTTTGGTCGAATGTGGTCTGCATGCCGACGGATGTTAACTCCTTGCGGTGTCGTAATAACATAAGAATAACGATGCTTACGCTGGTTTATGACTCCAGGTTGCCAATTTCCCTCCAATTTCGTTCTATGAAAAACTGAGTCACCGGGTGCATATTCGCCCTTTCCTTCTGCATTTATATTGGCCTGCACTTGTTGATATTGTAAATATCTTCTTTTATTGGGCCGAATGTTGGATAATAAGCAATTCAGTTTCCGCCCAAACATAATTTCAGCTGGCGATTTGCCCGTAATATTATTGGGAGTGTTTCTATAGGTAAATAAAAATTCTTGCAACCGTTGTTTTTGTGAGGATCCTTCTGAAGCCGAAAATCTTGATTTGAAAGTTCTTACCAATCTTTCTGCTAAGCCATTTGTGCGAGGGTGATAGGGTGATGATCTGATGTGTAATATACCCTGACTTTTACAATATTCCTTAAATTCCGAAGATGTAAATTGAGGACCATTGTCAGAAACTATCATTTGAGGAAGGCCAAATGTACAAAATATGTCATCTAATATAGCGCAAAGGTTTCTGGTTATGATATTTTTCATCGGTCTAATCTCAATCCATTTCGATAAGGAATCACATAAAACTAACCAATATGTGCCTTCAAAAGGACCTGCAAAGTCTATGTATGCGTTCCCAAACTTGTTCTGGAATACTCCAGGAGTAAATAGGAAGTTCTGAGTTGTGTGTCCTGTTTTGTTGACATCTATGACATCTTTTCACATAGTTATCAATATCTTCATCAATAGTCGGCCACCATACATAAAAGCGAGTCAAAGCCTTCATCGCAGAAATGCCTGGATGGCCCCTATGAAGATATGTGAGCACTTTTTGCTGAAGATTGTTTGGAATTACCATTCTTCCTTGCCACATGATAATTTTGTTTTCTATAGAAAGTTCTCCACGCTTCCTAAAATAAGGTTTAATATTGTTAGTATATTCTACATTCCTCCAGCCTGTTTTCATATACTCAATAACTTCTGACAGCGTCGAATCTTGGCGAGTTTTTTCTCGTATTAGAGCTTCAGAGAGATGTAGATCAGCCATTCTAGTTCCTAAAAGGTGCGATTCTATTTTGTGAACCCGAAGTTCTATATTTGATGGTTGAGTTTCACCATTGGGCAATCTAGATAGACAATCTGCTAAAATATTGTTCTCTCCCTTTTGGTAACAAATCTCATAATTGTAACTGCCGATAATAAGTGCCCATCTCACTAGTCTATTATTCGCTAGCTTGGGAAGATTCCGGTTAGGACCCAGTATGTATATTAAAGGTTTGTGATCAGTAATTAAAGTAAATTTGGTTCCTCGCAAATACTGATCGAATTTTTTAATACCGAATAGAATAGCAAGTGCTTCACGATCTATTACAGAGTATTTCATTTCAGCTGTGCGTAACTTCCTAGATGCAAAAGCTATAGGTCTTTCAGTGTTACCACTTTTATGGTATAACACAGCTCCCACACCTTTTTCCGAAGCGTCACAGGCAAGAAAAATCGGTCTCTTTTCGTCGAAAGCCGCTAAATGCTTTGATAACGCGATATAATCTTTTGTCTTTTGAAAAATGTGTTGTTCGTGACTCGTCCAGTGCCATTGTTGTTTACCACTGGTTAGTTCATAAAGATCTGCACACAATCCATGTAAATGAGGAATGAAACGTTCATAAAAGTTAACAAGTCCTAAAAATTATCTTAGTTCCTTAGGATTGGAAGGTTCAGGCGCTTTGGAAATTGCTTCTATTTTTTTATTCATTGGACGTATGCCGTTCTCGTCAATTATATGTCCAAGGTATTCTATTTCTTTACTAAGAAAAGAACATTTCTTCAGATTTACCTTAAGTCCTGCTTTCTGTAGACGTTCAAATATCAGATTTAGTGTATGTAAATGTTCATCCATGCTTTTACCAGCCACTGCAATATCATCAAAATACACAGCAACATTAGGTATGTCTTTTAGAAGTTCATCTAAATAGTGTTGAAAAACAGATGGTGCAGTAGAAATTCCGAAAGGCATCCTGTTATATTGAAAATAACCCTTATGTGTCGAGATTGTGAGATATTTCTTGGACTCTGGTGCAATTTCGAATTGAAGATATGCGTCCTTAAGATCAATTTTTGAAAACATTTGGCCATGTGCTAGGTTCTGTCGTAGTTGATCAAAGAGTGGAACTGGATGCAGATGTTTTATTAAGAAGGGGTTCAACGTGCTTCTGTAATCTCCACAGATTCGAATATCACCATTGGGTTTTACAACATTGACCGTGGGTGTGGCCCACTCAACACATGTTATATTAGGGTCTATTTGGCTAATTATGCCTTCAGAAACAAGGCGATCTAACTCTTTCTCGATGTTTCTTTTCATTCCGAATTTAATAGGTCGTGCTGGAAGATGTAGTGGTTCTGTCCCTTGTTTGACGTGGATGTTGACTTGATAGTTATTAACTTTCCCGAGTTTGCCATCAAAAAGCTGCTTGTGTTTGTCTAATACTTGATGTAGCCGTGTTGGTACTTTTTTTTTAATTGAGTAAACAGGTTTAGGAAATTCCATACCAAAAGATTCGCTCCACTGTAGGCCAAAAAGCATTGGGTTAGCATTTTTCATCACAATTACTGGAAGTATTTTTTTCTGTCCATCCACTTCTACAGTAACGTCTGTGAGACCTTTTGACTTAAGTTTGTGACTATCATATGCCTGTAATTTAGGAGCTTTGATTAATGTTGGAGCCCCTATATGTCGCCAAAACACTGTACTTATGATCGAGTAAGCTGACCCTGGATCCCAGTCCATTGTGCAAGATATTCCATTGATAAGCGTGTTTATTTTTTTGCAATCCCTGTTTTGTCTACTTGTGACAGAGCAAACGACTTCGTTATCAGAATCGCTGTATTCTGAATGGTCATCATTAGAGAATGATGAAGAGGATTTGTTATTGTCTAGTGTATGGGAAATTCGTTGTAGTTTGTGTTTGTACGGTCTGTTTTTGGAAATAGATGCTCGTCCAGTTTTAATACAACAGTTTTCGTAGTGTCCATTTATATTACATTCTTTACATATATGATTTCTAGCTGGACATCTAGTGAAGTCATGTTTGTCATGTTCACCGCAGCGTAAACATTGGCCAGTTTGTAATTGTCGAGGGCTCCTACTATTTGATGACCGTTGATTATTCGATTTGTAAGTAATTTTCTTTCCGATTCGTTTTATATTAGTCAACGGTGTGTCGTGTTCAGCTTGTTCTCTGGATTGTGCAGTAACAAATAGTTGTGCAAACGTAACTTCCATCGTCTGGCCTGCGTGTGTTTCTGTTAAATCAGGCCATTTCTGTTTTAAGTCTGTTTCTAGTTCCGTGTGATTCAATCCAGTTGCGAATCTATCACGAAGTTGGCGTTCTAATAATTTATCATCGTATCCACAGTCTTTGCTCAATTCTTTTAAACGATTAGCATAATGTTCCATTGATTCGTTAGTATCTCTTATACAACTCCAAAATTCAGTTAGAGCTCGATATCTCGTTCTTTTGACGTGATAGAGGTCTAAAAGTTTAGCACGTATGTCGTCGTATGTGCTATTGTCAAAATTTGGAGTCATTGCAGTTTTAACCTCCATGTATGTAGTTGGTGTAAAACAGTTCAAAAGAAGATCTTTCTTTAGTATGTCGTCTGTAGTTACTTCATATATTAAGCATTTTTGCTCAAAATAATTTATAAAATCACTAACTCTATGTTCTTCGGGGTTAAATTTTTCCATATTAAATAATTTCAACTTTTTGATTTTGTTTTCTTGTGGTGTTGCACTAGTGCTCATCATACTCGTATTATTCTGTAATGTTGAAATTGTTGTCGATTGTTTTGTAACCAACTCCATCATCATTTTGAAAAGCTGATTAATTTGATCTTGTTGTGCCTGTTGGGCCCTTAAAAATTGAGAAAATTGTTCTGTGTCCATTTTCCTCGTCGCCAATGATATATATATATTATTAATAATCACGTTTAGACTAACAAATATGTATATTCGTTGATAACGTACATTTTTATATATTAAGATAATGACATTGTCAAATCTAGGAATGTAATATTTTTCTATAAATGATTTGAATTTAAGAACATCAATGAAGAGCCAAGGAGTTTGATATATTCGTAAAAGACTTTACTACAGTAGTCAAATGTATGGATACAGTATGGAGAAGACGATTATCGTCCCTAATTTCGAGAATTAAGAATTGTCAAATGTTGTATTATTCTCATAGTATTAACGAGAATAATCTAAGATTAGCACACATAACATAAGCTCACGCCTGTATCCCCGATGGGGTAGACAGATGTGAACTAGCGAGCTAGAACACCCACATTTCTCTTATGTATTATTATTATTAGGTAATGTAAGATAAAGATATTCTTTAATATCTGAGCAAAATTCGCGCTGGCAAAAGTTGCTGCGTGTAGACGAAAATAAGACGCTACTGTATTCGAATATAATTATTATTGTAACAAGAAAGCGAACATCATAATCGTGATAGTTGAAATATAAACCTAATTCCAACGTACTAAGAACTATATTCAACTACAGTTATTACAAGAAAATTTTGAAACATATGATCTTAATGCAGGGCCCAGCAGGGCCCACCATCTCAGTCTAAGTATACCAAAACACATTTTCTTCTAACTTAGTAGAAATTGGTATTCATGACAATATTATTTTTTAAATTCAAATAGACTTTTAATTAAATATATGTTATATCAGACGTTATATAGGTACATCGTTAAACAATTTAGTAGTAATCAAGATAGTGAACTCTGTTTAATTTTTTTTTTTATTGTTTTCAATAATAGAATCAATGGTATAATTATTTCTACTAACAATAAAGTAGAATTATTAATTATTTCTAAACTTCTAATTAAATGAAATTGATGAAGTTATTATGTAATATGGTGAAATAAAATATTTCGCCTCGGTGGAGGAATTTCTTTACATAATTCCTTAGTATTCTATTTTTATATTACTGCTTATCACGGTGTGCACAATTTTGTCTAGAAAAGTAGAAACACATTGAGTTACATCTATATACTAAATAATAAATGTGAAAGTAACTCTGGCTGTCAGTCTGTCTGTCTGTGGCGTTTTTACGCCTAAACCGCTGAACCGATTTTGATGAAATTTGGTAACAAGGTACGGACATAGGGTACTTTCTTCAAAATTCATAATAAACTAGGGGATGAAGGTTTTGATGAAATTCGGTATGAGAATATTCTTGATCTTAAAGCATCGATATAATAATATACCTAGATGCACAGTTGACGCTCAGAAAGTGGGACAGCCAACGAGTGCTTAAAATGTAAGTAAGCACTTGTTTGCTGTCAGTCGGGCGCCGACCGTTCGCCTGTGAAGATGCCTAAATGCTCTGTGAAAGAGTGCAAAAATAACACTCTTACAAAGCGCAAAACACATGGGATTTCATATTTTAAGTAAGTATAATTCCCTTACTTTATTCTTAAAACCTTAATCATGTTAAATTGAGTATTAAACGTGTATAAATAATTAATTTAACGAATTCAGTTAATAAAATATTTTGTCCCTTTTGAAATCATGATTTGGAACAATGAAATATATGGAGTCGTTTTTTTGTAAATATATTATATTTATTTTAAATTTATGATTTTTTTTTATTAATTTTATTTATTAATTACAGATTTCCATGAAATGAAATAGTAAGAGATAAATGACGTAAAATTATTTCCGAAGAAAGGAGAGAAGAAAATTTTAAACCCAATTACTCAAATGTGGTTTGTTCAGACTATTTTGCCGATTCCGATGGATATTATACAGAAAAAGGGATTAGGAAAATTAAAAAGAATGCTGTACCAAAAATAAAGGTGATAAATTGTCATCAGCTACATTGTCCTTAACTAATGTTTACTATTTAATTTAACAATATGTATGCTGTTGGTGTACCTATAAATAAATAAATATTGCCACATTTATTGACTTTATTTTAGATTGTCGTAACTACAAGTTTAAATGAGGCAGGGTGCAGTACAAGTGTAATAGCTGAAAAATATTTGATACAGAATTCATCAATAGCAAGTATATACTAGGTACATACTGCCATGTAAAATGACTATTTAATAATTTGCGGCTAATTCTAATAAATGTTTTCAATCAAAGTGTGCAGATCATAAAAATTTGCCAACATGAACAAAGTTGAACATTCCGCTGTCAAATAATAATTTTTCATTTTTTAATTTTTCATTTTTATCTTGGATTCTCGGATTGAGATCATTTATTGGAACCGGTCGTTAGGCATAATTACTACAACAGTAATTGTAGCGACATCATTTATTGGAAACATGTTCATTTCCAGGAACCAGCAATTGAACCAATAAATAATGAAGGATCACCAATACCATCAGAATTTTCATCAATCTTTTCATCAATCAAACACACCTAAGACGTTATTTTTGAAAGATAATTTGAAAGAACGCAACCAAAAATTTAAACTTAAATCTAATTTAGTGCGAAACTTAAAAAGGCAGAACAAAAGATTAAGAAAACGAAATGATAGTCTAAAAGAAATTATTACGAATCTAAATAGCAAAGGACGATCTTAGTGTGGGGCCAGGACTATGTATGTGACTGTTGGGTGTTATTTATTTATTTATGAATGACGCTAAGGCAAAACAGTGCTTATTTCATATTCATAACTAATAAGCTTTGTTATCTTCTAAACATTTATACTCTATCTATCTCTTAATGTAAGTAAAATTATTATACAGATATCGCCATTCTCATCTACATTGTACGCCACGTGGTCAACATTTCTCACAAATAAATACAAGAACTATTCGACTCCATTCAATCTTTGTCCAAGTGACTAGAATGTTTCTTTTAATAATGTCAAATTATTGTCAAATTCAAAAACGATTAGAAATTCAAAAATTTCGAATACAAGAACGTTTGAACATTTAATTTAAAAAGTTACTTTATGCCGGGTCTATAAGGTCATATTTGTGTTAATTTAATTAAATTTGTGATGTTTATTTGTTTTGTCTGTCGAGGACACTGTTTACAATGATATTTGTATGGAACTGTGCATCTAGGTATATTATTATATCGATGTCTTAAAGACACAAAAAGAGTACTTTATTTTTTTACCTATCGTTAAAGGGAGGAAGTAGGTGATGAAAGTTTATATGGGAAATCAAAAACCACTGCACGGATTTTTAAAAAAGTTAGTTGGTACGTGGTGATCGCCGCCTTGGTCTAGCGGCAGTGAATATGGGCTGTGAACCAGGAGGTCCTGGGTTCAATTTCCCAGGTTGGGTGCGGTATTTTTTTTCTGACACCATTTTCCCGGGACTGGTTCCCCAGATGGGGGTTGACGTCAGGCAGGCAGCTGGTCGTAAAAACTAAGCCAAATCCTTTCTGCAACATGCTTGAAAAAATGTGATGTGACGACCCCACATTAAGGTGGGATAAGGGCGGGTAGAAAGAAGTTGGTATGTGGATACTTTTAGCCCTAAAGACATACATGGGGTATGATGTTTTTTAACGGAAATAAAACTTTTAATCATGACATTATGTCATGTCATTGACATATATTGTGTTTATGCCGTTACTGAATGCGACTGATGAGTCGTGCTCTCTCATGTAACGCTCGCTGAGCGAGTATAGCAATGACGTGTTGACTATATCTCCCTCGCTCCCTTAGTCCCCTGCAGGCGACTTTACACCAACGATAGTCACACAGCTGAACGTAACAGCACAGTTTTATTAAATATCCACAAAACAAAGCGGTAAGCGCGCCTAAAGAAGTTAATTTACACTTCAATAATCATCGTCACCCTACTAGACAAAGACAAATCTGCTTGAGATCAATTTCTAACTGCGAGCATTTTTGGCCATCAAAGCGCAGTCTTCTATAAAAAAGCGGAGCGATTCCAACGTCTTTGCTGTATTCATAAACTGAAAAAAAAACAGGTATAGATTATAAAAGGGACAATTTATTTTACCGCCTTTTCTCACTTCAAACTTGTCATTCAATCTATTTTAGTGTTATTTTGGTGATTTTGGAGGTTTACTTCGTAATTGTCTTTTTACTACTGAATTCTATAAACATTTGGTTCAAAGATGGTTTTAACAGTTGTAAATACTAGTAATGGTACCCATAACATTGGTAATCACGATGAATATCAGTATTTAAATCTTGTGAAACAAATCATTGACACAGGTACACATCACGCAGTTCAAATTAAATCCTAATATTTGAAGCGAATTTTCATAAACAATCCTTGTTTAAATTATAGGTGACAAGAGAGTGGATAGAACAAAAGTGGGAACTTTGTCAGTATTTGGGGCTATGCAAAGATATTCCCTTCACAATAATACATTGCCACTTCTGACTACCAAACGGGTATTTACCAGAGGTGTTATTGAAGAGTTGTTGTGGATGATATCTGGCTCGACTGATGCTAAAGCTCTTGCTGCCAAAGGAGTCCATATCTGGGATGCCAACGGTAGTCGCAGTTTCTTAGATAACCTGGGATTTACTAACAGAGAGGAAGGTAAGGGAAATAAATGTACTATATAATTCTTTTCTAATATAAGGTACTTTATGAGACCCAAAAAAAAAAAACAACAAAATAAAGTTATATTGTACTACTTACCTACTTATTCAGTTTAAAATTCTTTACTACCATTGGCTTGGGTATCTCTACCATTGATTTTGGGTATTTCTATAAGACTTACTTTTCACTGGATAAACAGTTGTTTTCAACCTACTTCAAAAAAGAAGGTCTTCTGTCTGTATTATTTATGTCTGTTCCCCAATATTGTTAAATATGGATTGATTTTCAAGATTCTTTTTGTGTTTTATAGAGCTTATTCTCAGGGTGGTACCATATAAATGGTCCCGATCTGATAAATTTCGATTATTGGAATTTCCTTGCAGTTATGCAGTTATATATATTTCTTCCCAAATGGCTCATTGTCAATGAATTTATCAATAACAATTAATATTTCCTATTTTCAGGTGATCTTGGGCCAGTTTACGGTTTTCAATGGAGACACAGTGGTGCCAAATATATTGATGCCAAGACTGACTACACTGGGCAAGGCGTAGATCAGTTGCAAAATATAATAAATACTATAAGGTAAGTCAATTTGTGTTGTACTTAAAAGTATAATGCAGCCATTGCCTAACTGTAGTTATAATAATATAGAGAATTTTAAGTGAAGTGTTGTTATTGCAGGGTCCTTACTATGCTAAAATCATAATTCTATTAATATGAATTTTTGAGTGGTAGAGCCACGCTGTAGACAATTAAGTCTACAGCACGAATGGGTCGGCTTGACCGGTTTGATACCACTTTCTCACAGAAAACCAACGTAAAATGGCAGCTTGTTGTCGTGTTTCGTTCAGTGAGTGAGATTTCCGGTGGTCCATTTCCCAATTCCTTTTCCCTTCTCTTCTATTTCCTCTTTTTAGGTTGGCAATGGCGCCCCTGATTCTTATTGTGTCTTGGGTGTCTATGGGCGGTGGTGATCACTTACCATCAGGTGACCCATCTGCTCATTTACCAGTCTCTGTTAAAAAAAAAAAAATGGCTAATAATGTGTGTTCTAGATTGCTAGTGCACCTCTGCCCACCCCTTTGGGGATACAGGCGTGAGCTTATGTTTATGAAATATGTAAAATAGAAGTTTTCAATACTATTGAACAGCATTAATATATTTATATTTTCTTACAGAACTAACCCAACAGATAGAAGGATGATCATGTGTGCCTGGAATCCTTCTGATCTTAGTTTAATGGCGCTTCCACCATGCCACTGTTTGGCACAATTCCATGTGGCCAATGGAAAATTATCTTGCCAGTTGTATCAAAGAAGCGCTGACATGGGCTTGGGAGTGCCATTCAATATAGCTAGCTACTCCTTGTTGACTCATATGATTGCACACATCACAGGTTTGGAGGTAAAATATACATTGTTACTATATTCATGTAACTATATATATACATGACTGCCTCGGTGGCGTAGTTGTATTTCAGTATGACTACCCTCCTGAGGTCTCGGGTTCGATCCCCGGGTCGGGCAAAGTGATATTGGATTTTTCCATATCAGCCCGGAGTCTGGAATTTGTGCCCGATATGGCGATAGGCTCGCCCCTATCACATCTCTTCCTACACCTTCGGGGACACAGGCGTGAGCTTATGTTATATAGTGTACTAGCTGTTGCCCGCGACTTTGTTTGTGTGGGTATCTCACATCTGGGATGGAACTAAGCTCGGCTAAGTGTGGCTATTCTAGTTCGCTAGTTTACCTCTTCCTACACCTTTGGGGACACAGGCATGAGCTTATGTTATATAATGTACTAGCTGTTGCCCGCGACTTTGTTTGTGTGGGTATCTCACATCTGGCACGGAACTAAGCTCGGCTAAGTGTGGCTATTCTAGTTCGCTAGTTTACCTCTTCCTACACCTTTGGGGACACAGGCATGAGCTTGTTATATAATGTACTAGCTGTTGCCCGCGACTTTGTTTGTGTGGGTATCTCACATCTGGGACGGAACTAAGCTCGGCTAAGTGTGGCTATTCTAGTTCGCTAGTTTACCTCTTCCTACACCTTTCGGGACACAGGCATGAGCTTATGTTATATAATGTACGAGCTGTTGCCCGCGACTTTGTTCTTGTGGGTCCAGTGAAAACTGTAAATTTTTCCAGGATTAAAAGGAAACTTATGTCACTCAGGAATAATGTAAATTTCTACTAGTGAAAGAATTTCCAAAATTTGTTCAGTAATTTAAGAAATTACTTCCTACAAACTTCAGTCTTTATTTCTTTACAATATTAGTATAGATAATATTATATGAATGAAATACCTCTAGACCCAAATACCTCTCCACTTCCCAATCTCCATACCCTTTAGAGGGAAGATGCACATTGTGGGACCTGCAATAAGACAGGCGGATGACAATAATATACAAACATAGGCACAAAGATTGGACATTATGCGCCTATTTATCACAGCCAACCATCAAGTGTCATCAACATTCATTTGATCTAATTGGTAGAAAAATCACTATCCACAGTACTAGTTTCTTCCAGTTCTCTCGAGAGATTTGCGGCATGACTTGATGGTTGGTTGAGACGGGCATGGGGGTATCCCTGTATCTGCATCGGCCATCCGCCTGTGTTGTCGCAAGCCCCTCGATTTGTTTCTTCCCTCTTCAGATTCGGAGTGTGAGGAAGCATAAATAGGCTGGCATGATTCTGACGACCACTGATAAACCCGTTGTTTGTCAGAGTTGTCAGTCACTAATTTTTTTTGACTGCACTACACATACCATCAGGTGCAGTGTAGTAGTAGTGTAGTTTACCGTGCCTGGATAAAAAAGTTTCACTTTGAGACTCACCTAAGGAATACAATCTGTTTGAAAATGTCTGGGACAAGTTACCCTTTGGCCTATAAAGTGCCTGACCTAAAGATTGTTTTGTGTGAAAAGACTAACCAGTATGTATACTTTCATATTTATAATATTAGTTGTGGATTAGTGATTACATATAACATGCATAAAACATAATAAAAAAATTCTTTACAGGCAGGAGAATTTGTTCATACGACAGGTGACACTCATGTTTACCTTAATCACATAAATCCATTGAAAATCCAACTAGAGAGAGTACCAAAACCTTTTCCTACATTGGAGTTTGCTCGTAAGGTCGAGTCGATTGATGACTTCAAATATGAAGACTTCATCATAAAGGATTATCAGCCACATCCTAAAATTGACATGGAAATGGCAGTTTGAAATTTTTTTTATATGTAAGTTGTGTGATTTGTGTATTCAACGGCCAGTTGTCAGCAATAAGTGTCCTTAGATTTTTTTTATAGTGACAAAAGTTTGATTGGTCGGGTCCATTTCCTCAATATTTCCATCGCCCCCTGAAGATATAATATATATAAGTACCCTCTTACTGCAGTTGACTGGTGGAAATCTTTGGAGCATCTAATAAAATAATAATATTGGCTAAGCAATTTATGTTACAAAATTTTATTTTTTCGTTTAATATATTTACTAATAAAATAAATCCCCAACTCAACCTTAAAATAAGTCTAATATAATCACTAGCATATACATTTTGTAAAATTTCAACAATGTCTAACATATTATATTCATAATTATGTATTTATTAGTCTTACAACTATGTAATAATGCAGTTCATCTCAGTATTTTTGTACATAATTTCACTCATTATTATACATATTTTCATTCATTATGAACAAAGCCTGGAGGGGAGCATAAACCTTTTTGAAATGTCTTTTTGCATATAAAGTAATTATTTAATAAGTATCTAGCATTATGCTGCCCATCATAATTACTTTTTCCTTGAATTAATAATTATGTATTTATTATTATCTCAGCCTATCGCCGTCCACTGCTGAACGTAGGCCTCCCCAACTATACTCTATGACTAATTTTTATTTTAACCCGTCGGAGGCGGCATATATATATATGTTACATAAGCGTATGGGCCACCGAAGGCCGATCCGCCCGTGACTATTATGGATTCTATTATAATAATATTTGGGTATAAGATTATTTTAGGTTTAGCAGTATTATTCAAACCATTTCGGAATGAAAGTGCATGTTTTTAGTTTAGTTTATTTTAGTTAGATTGTGTTCATTTGTACAAGTGTAATGATATATTTTCGCCTGAGCACATGCTGTACTAAGAGCCTGTTTTTTAATATAGTTCGTCAAGTGTTGAAATTGTAAGCCTAGATAATAGTATTTTATTCATAAAACATAAATGCTTTATCAAAAAACTTCGTAAGTTGTAGTTATAGTACAGATAAAATAAACTTACAACATTATTCAACAGTGTATTTATTTAATATGGTTAAAACTTGTATGCCTAATAACTTCGCCCATTTAGTAGCCCAAGTCAAGACTTGTACAACAGTGGCATTTCCGCGAAAAAAAGTCATTACCGTCGTTAAGTATAGGCAATGGTAATGACTCATATGACCACGGTAATGACAAACCCTTAATAGTATTATAATAAATAATTGTTATCCCTTAACCTGTGAGCGCGATTTTGACAGCTAACGCGTACGTGTGGGACCACCCACGCGCATATACTTGTATGTATATACTTTATCATTCTCATGGATTATTAATACTTATACGTGTCTCATGTCTTGTACGTTCATGCCATGTTATGCAGAGGATAGTACAGGTGATGTCAGTGGTGAAGTTATATACATAGATAACAATTATTTATTATAATACTATTAAGGGTTTGTCATTACCGTGGTCATATGAGTCATTACCATTACGACGGTAATCACTTATTTTTCGCGGAAATGCCCAAGTATCATCGGCATATAATTACGGCATTTTTTTTAGTAAACATAGACATAAAGCACTTTAGTCAAATATGTTAGGCTTTTAGCAAATTAATTATTCACAGAAAAAGTCAACAGCCTACAGACTTTGTCCATATTGTAGATAAACATAAAATTAAGTAATAATTTATTAATGCATAAAATAAAAACATATAAGAATTACAATATGAGTCATACAAAAAAGTGCATATGAAATTGAATTTATGCTCAGTTATGTTGATAAGCTATCACATTTTCCTTCTGGGGAATCAACAAATTCTACAAAAAAAAGTATATACTATACATGTAGCTACATAATTGTTAGATCAAAGAAAATTTACAAAATAATACTTATGCCTGCTTCCTCATCAACACATTTGGTCGTCTTGTGTAGGCATCTGAAAATAAGCAGGAAAACATTACCTTCCTTCCCGGGCAGTCTGGTAAAAAGAAACAATCGTTTTAAATAATCCTTAAAAATATGTATTATTATTATTTATTTTAGCCATTTGTGTCCCATTGCTGGGCAAAGGCCTCGTCCTCTTTCCACTATAAAAATATGTAGTTTAGCATTTTATAACATATTGTTTCATTCCAGCAATATGAATAAAATGCATTTATATTTTGTTTTGGTGTATACAGAGACATTAATCTTTTAATCTGTTTGGCTGTATACAACTGCAAAAATCCTGTTGATTGTAAACGTATGTAGTGGTTTTCATAGGTTTCGTTGCCTCCTTGGTCTAGTAGCGGCATGTATGGGCTGTAGACTAGGTTCTGGATTCGATTCCCAGGTTGGACAAAGCAAATTTCCTAATTTAATTTGCCCGAACTGGAAAAGAAACACTGGATCCCTCATAGGGGGTTGACGTCAAGCAGGCGGCCGGTCGGAAAAACTAAGCCAAATACTCTCTGCAACATGCTTGAAAAAAGTGTGTTGCGCCGACCCAACATTAAGGTGGGATAAGGGCAGGTAGAAAGGTTTTAATAGGTTTCACTAAGAGTGTTAGTACTTACTACTACAAAGGTATTAAATACTTTGTAATGTGACTACCTGTGTCATAGAATCCTCCAATCTACTACTAGGGACGGGTAATGCAGCTAACTGTTCAACTAAGGCCATAGTCATTTCAGACTCTACAGTTATTTCAACCCAAAGAGTATCTGAAATTAAACAAAGTTTTAATATTACAGTATCAATACTCATTGTATTCCATTAGTTGGGTTGGTGTGTCTTTGTCACATGTGAAGTAATATAAGGCCTATAACCCACAAGGCAAGCTGAGTATGATGAAAATATGGAGCTGCTCCTTTCCCATTATTTATTATGATAACTTGTATGTCTAATTAACTATGTGTGTATTACGATTTTAACACGACCACCTAGTCCAGGTGTACTGCCAAAGTAAGTAGTACCAAAACGAGTCGTTGATAGGCGTCGTGTTAGATTCGATAACTGCACCAAAACTTGGTACTATATAGATATTGCTGTGCCCCCCCAAGGTCAGTGCCGCCCGGACACTGTTGGTTCCACCCTTGTTATGGCACTGCACTTTGGATCACAGCAACATCCTCGATAACATCTTGGCACTCTTACACAAATTATATTAGTATTACTGTACATAATATACAACAGAAAAATGTTATTAACCTTTTGAAATTTCTATGACTAGAATTTTACAATTTGTTATTACTCACCTCCTATCTGATCACCTTTGTCAGTAACCAAATGAAAATAGCCTCTGTGTGTGCCAGGTTTTGTAGGGGCAACTAGCTTTAATGTTACTGTTGTGGAATGGCCTGGCGATAAAGGGGGTACATAAACAGGTGGAGCACCAAGTGGTTCTCCACCTGCCTGTATCAATCTGCAGCTACCGGGCCATTGTTCTACACCAGTGTTGGCAATACTCCAAGTTTGATCAAAACTGAAAACACAATAAAGCCAGTGCAACAAAGACATTAAATAATCAAAGTAAGGATGGGTGTGGGTGAAATCATAGGACTACTAGTGTAAATCAGGGCTTGATAATATTACCATAAAAGTGCCAATATTTTTAGTATTTCCATGACGATACTGCCATATTTGTCAGTGGCGTGCACTAGAGTGCACAAAGAGTCATTGTCTACTCTGACACTGCTATATCATAAATCATGAGTATATACAAATTTTCCAAATAGCAGTGCCCCATGATAATAATAATATGAAGATGTAAGAGTTGAAGAAAACAATTTGCAAGTAATCTTGTCTACTTGTTCAGAAAGTATGTGCACATCACAGATATTAGTTCTGTGTTTCAAGCTCTAGAGTAAATCAACGGTCCCTACGTATATAAAGACAAGTCAAAATGTCATATTTTTTATTGCATATATGGCTTTAGATTGTCCATACACTCATAACTATAAAGATTTGTTTTTTAATTATTTTGTATTCTAATAATTCTACTCTAAATACTAATCGAACAAGATAACAAGTATGATAATTCTTAAACTTATAAATAAACTTCATTTCGTTCTCTTCAAAACCTCAGTTTTTGACATGTCGCTTTGTACGTAGGGACCGTCGAAACATAATATTAGTCATAGCCATATTTTTATTTGCATACCAAGTGTACAATTTGTACTTACGTTATTTATAGTATGTGCTTATATTTAGTAGCACTTGTCAGGCATTGCAAATTTGAAGGGGCTTAATATTAAAATTCATGTATAAAATGAATAAACAAACCTAATGTATTATTATTTTTAACTTAATCATACAGGGTAAATGTTATTGTAAGTGTATTTGATGATTCATCCATTTATTTTATTGTTTAAAGTTCCTACATTCATAATATTTGCATGTATAAAGCCGCATTCTACACATGTTTTTAGAAACAAAACGCAAAACACTTACACAAAACAAGGTTTTTCATTGTCTCCTGCTCATGTAACCATGGAACATAGACAAAAAAAAAACATGTTTTGTGTAGGTGTTTTGTGTAATGTTTTAGTGCAGGAGACGCAGCGTTAGACATAGTTTTACACACCTTATCAATACAATTATTTAATGTAAGCTCAATAAAAATCCCATTAATCAAATGGCAGCATATTTAAGTTGAAATTGTGAAGATGTGAGTTCAAGTCCCAACTGCAATCACACTGGTTTGATTTTTTTCTATCTGGGAACTCATATATGAGTTGCATAGTATGAGAGGCTCTCTTTTTATCTTATGGTGATATAAGCTATGTGAAATCTTAGTGCACAGATGCACCACTACCATTCCATTTGAAAATGCAAGTATGAGTTTATGTTCAAATGTAAATAAGGATAGTGAAGTAATAATCAAGAGTAAAATTACCAGGAGCCAGGACTCACAGCGCTTGTTGGACTTTCTGAGGCTTTTAACGACATTGATGGAAGCTTGGGTGTTGTGTAGTCTAAGTAACAACATATTGCTGCCTGTAAATTCCTAAAACAATAATTTTACAGTAAAGATATAGGTAGAACATAATATCCAAAACACTTCATAAGTAAGATTCGACATTTATTTACCAATTGCTCATGTCTAAGAAGAAGCTAGCTGTGTTATAGTTCAGACTGGGCCCTAATAGCCTCTGCATTTGATTTACAAGTTCCTCACGGTCCGTTGTGTTCATACAGCTAAATTGTAATAGTAAATTTTGGTCTATTTCACCAGGTAATGACGAACCGTCCACATCCATTGTGATGATAAACAAAGTTATAAATCACAAAGTATTTCGAATAGATTTCACCACTGTGCAGACTATTGACATGCCCTTTGTTTATGTGTGTCAGCTGACTTCAGTGAAGTCTAGAAAAATATCACAAAAGAAAACTTCGAGAATAATTTAATAAAACCACTCGTTTTATACTGTTTGTATTATTTCAAGTATTTGTAAAGAATTTCTATAAAATACCAAGATACGACACACAAACCAAGATATTGAGGCAGTGTGACCACAATAATTTTATTCAAAATACCGAAACTACCTCGAAAAATTACTGAAATCACAGACTAATATAGATGCACGACTGAAATATACTATTTAACTAAAGAAAAAAAAGAGGTCGAGGTTTATCTACGAAAAAATGGTATTTCTAAAGCCTGCTTTCTCTGCACATGTTTTTTCGAAACAAAAATGACCTGGCAGCATGGTCTCAGACCTCAGCCGGTTCTGTGTGGAGTAAAATAAAATGTCATTTTCTGACATTAGTGCTCAATGGTCACTGGTCTAGGGATGATCGATTTGAAAGTATCGATTTACTATACACACCGATACTTTTAAATCAAATACATCGATGTTTTCGGTAGCAAGTGAAACTGTCTATTCTATTTTTTTTATGGTTTATTGTCATAATACAAGACAAAAATTAAACATTCCCAGTATTTTTAGGCACACTCTGTAAAAAAATTTACTTTGTTAGGTGTTTTTCCTTTAGTCTGTGCGTTAAAGTTGACAGGTTTTTTTAATCCCTTAGGAAATGCAAAGAAATAACTATTTGTACGGCTACTTCGATTACGTTGATCAGCGTCATCTAGCGTTAAATAGTTGTACTTGATAGCTATAGCTAGTCCCTAGCTAGTACATCCCACGTTAGATGGCCCTAAAAAGGATATTTTGAAGTTTCGATATTTTATGCCCACAACATCGATGTGTCAATGTTATCGAAATAAAAATATCGATTGTTTCCAGTTAAATATCGATGTTTACTCTACATCGATGGATATCGATCACCCCTACACTAGTGGTCACACACATTTTTAGGTTAATTTATATTTTGTGGTTTTAAATTTCACTATTTTTTGACGTATGGATATACAGTTGATTACTATTGTACTGTATAACTATGGGATAACATAATTTGTTAAGAAAATAATATAAACACATTACACACTACAATAAGAGCCATAATATGGAAGGAGTAGAAAAGAAACCTTACCGGTGTCAGCAGGCTGGCTGTACCTCCTCATTCAATAGACCTTATAGATTGGCTCAACACCTCCATAGCCATAACAACCAAGTAAGTTTACGTGGGTATAACGGACGGACTTCACATCTTATCCAATTGTGACCAAAAAGGCCCACCCTTGGAATAGGCTATATCGAACACAAATAATCTTGAAAATTGGTCCATATTTGGCGAAGATATTGCGTAAAATACAGACGAATTCAGGACCGATGAGGAGGGAGATATGAATAATAATAATATCAGCCCTGTAATATTACTGTCCCAGTGCTGGGCACGGGCCTCCTCTACTAATGAGAGGGATTAGGCCTTAGTCTTAGAGCGAGATATTAATTACTTTAATATTTAAATGATTGTAAATTTATGTAAAATATATGCACTGAGGAGTATTTAAAAATATATTGCGCCTCATTAATAAGAATTCTAAGCATTATTCTTAAATAGTTTTACAACTAACACTTTCCAAGTATTTGACGTAAACAAGGAACAGGCATAGTAGCATCATATGTTGGCTGTTATCCTAAGCTAAAACTCCAGATCATTAGTAGCTAGAGGTCAAATTTTTATAGTACCCATTGCTTAACATTGATTATTCCTAGATTAGATTTCTTTCAATCAGGTGGAGTGGCGATATAGCTAGTAAGTAATACAAAAAAAATCTGTTTCAGAAAGCTTTCAAATGCAGTCAATGTTCAAAGTCATACACTAATAAAAGTCATTTAAACCGACATGTTAAGAGTGTCCACCAGTCTTTTGAAAATGATGTCTTGTATAGGTAAGTTTAAAAGTGTGCTGGGTACATCATCTTCCACATATTATTAAAAGTATATAGTAAAAAAATAATTCTTTTTTTTTTTCAATATCAGCCTGGTTTCTGAAATTTGTGCCTAATATGGGGATAGGCTTGCTCCCTATCACGTCTGGGATGTTACTAAGTTTGGTGATATGTGGGTGTTCTAGTACATTAGTACACCTCAGCCTACCCCTTGTGAGGCCTGAGGTTCTGTTATGGGTTATGTTAAAATAATTCTTGACTTTGAAATGGAACATAAAATTATTAGGTGTTTGTTAAAAGTATTTATTAAACAGTTGGCCAGTTGTTAAAACTAAGCAGAATAATAATAATTTTGAACTTTCTCGACTTTGACTACACATCAGAGGGGGACAAGGACAAGCGGAAAGAAAAGTTAAAATTTTAAAGTATGATTATTTAAAATAATAACAGTAAAATCACATAGTACAACATAATCTCAGGCCTGAATCCCCGAAAGGGTAGGCAAATGCGCACTAGCCAACTAGTATACCCACTTTTCGCCGAGCTTTGTTCCGTCCCAGACCAGGTTGGGGGCGAGCCTATCGCTATATTCCGCACAAATTCTAGACTCCTGGCTGTAAATAAAGAAGAAGAAGACTCCTGGCTGATATGGAAAAATCTAATATCACTTTGCCCGACCTGTGGATCGAACCCGAGACCTCAGGATAGTAGTTGTACCGAAATACAACCACGCCACCGAGGCAGTCAATTTCGTAGGAGTATTTTAAATCATTAATTCGATTTCAGTTGCCCAACATGCCTTAAAGTATATGCTAACCGTCAAAACCTCAAAAGACATATAAAAACTAAACATGTTCCCAAAGAAACATTTTCATGTGATATTTGTAAGAGAGATTTCAAAAAGAAGTATCAACTGAAATCTCACATGTTTCAACATACAGGAGTCAAAGCTTTTGGGTGAGTGTTTTATCATACAAAACAAAAAGTAATATATTTTGGTAGGATTAGAAGCCATAATAATTATAATAATGCCAAACCTGTTAAAGGACAGGTTAAAATTAACCCTAAACCGACACAAATGTATGAATAGATTGATGAAGTAGTATGTCAGAATCGGGCAAACTGGAAATCTGTAGTCTCTGCCTATGGGATATAGATGCCTATGGAATGTTATGTATGTATGTACTATTATTCATTTTTGACATAAATGGTTATATAATTTTTCTATCCATATGAAATTCAGGTAGGTAATCTAGTATTGTAACAGGAGGAGGTTCTCAATGCATCTGCACTTTTTTAGATATGTTGTCAGTATACCTCCGGCATATGGACTGATTTCTAAGATTCATTTTGGGTTAGATACAGCATAACAACAAACTTACAGCATGGTCCAAGGGTGGTCCTAAATTTTGGTCTAGGTGGGATAAAATTTGAAGTCAGTTTTAAACTTGTATTTTTTCAATGTACAAAATCATGCTTTTGATTATGGCCTATGTGTTAATTTGTGTCTGGTGTGGTGATAGGCTATCCACCAACACTTTGGTGATCAGTTTTCTAGTTCACCTCTGCCAAAATTTTTAAAGATATAGGCGTGAACTCGTATATGGTACATGTATTAAATAGTTTTAAATGCGTTACAATATTTTGGGCATATTGGTTTTTGTTTATATAAACTATTTCTAAAGATTTTTAAAAACAATATTGTCAATTTTAGTTGTGAAATATGCATACAAGAATTTAAAAGCCTTTATGATAAACGGAAACACATGAAAAATCATAAAACTTACACTTGCAATGTTTGTGATGTTCAGTTTGAAAGGTGGTCCAAATATGTTAAACATAGAAAATCGAATCATGAGCAGAAAGGTTAGTTTTTTATCATATATTTTTTTTATTATTCCACTTGCTCCGCTGTCTTTACACCAAATTCTATCAAAATCAGTTCAGTGATCTATCCATTAAACATAATAACAGACAGACTAACATACATTCACATTTATAATATTAGTTTGGATAAATTAATGCAGTGGTGGTTGTTTTCTTATATCACTGGGATTATGTGCTTTACCAAAGAACAAAATATGTCCATAAATACAAGTTTTGGTATTTCGTTTCAGAGTTTATTTGTGACCATTGTGAAAGATGTTTTAAGCAAAGAATGCATTTAGTACGTCATATAAAACAGCACTCGCAGTTACAGAGGGCTGGAAAAAAGTACCCATGCCCTTATGAAAATTGTCAGAGGTAAAATAAATTAAATTATGAATTTTTTACAGCTTCAGTGGTGCAACGAGCGAGTGTAAAGCGAAAGCGGTGGGTTCGATTCCCTCACGATAATAAATCTATGATTTATGCGGGTTAGATTGCGCTGTTGGCGTAGCGACGAGGAGAGGCGGCGGTGCCCCACCTCGTCTCGCGGATGCCATGTTGACGCTTAATGACGGTGGGCCGGTATGGGCGGTGATGGTTAAGAATGCGAAAACGATGAAACGGGCGAGGCTTGGCCGATTTATGTTCGATGTTTTGACAAATGTTAGCTCAATTTTTATATTAATTAAAACAACTGAAAATTTATTTAAAAGCGAAGTATATATTATGGTTGCTTGGAAGAGATCGCTTTTAGCGATAAAGCCGCCACTTGTGGCACAATTTTTTTTTGTTATTTAATGTTACCTATTTTTCTGTGTGTGTCTACAATAAAGAGTTACTATCTATCGCTGGATGCAGGCCGCTTCCAACAGGTCGATCTGGAAATCTTTGGGGGAGGCCTATGTTCAGCAGTGGACATCCTATGGCTGATGATGATGATGATGATGATGATGATCTATCTATCTATTCATACAACTTTTAAAATTGCAGGATTTATTCAAGAAATAGCAATTTGAAGCAGCATATTTTAATAAAACATGTAAAAATGTTACATGAATGTTCGATTTGTAAGGCTCAACTGTGTACAAAGGTATAAATATTTTATTGACATATTGTATTCATATTAGATTATACAATTATTTACTGATGTTAAAATGGTAAAAATTGAATCATTTTTATTTATACCAGCATTTTTCAACTTTTTGATAGTTTTTTCTCGAGGATCTGCCTCATAGAAATTCGTAATTCATGGTAACATAGTTCTTATATATGTTAAATGTATTCTATGTTCTAATTCTGGTCACTTTATCTTCATGTCTGACTTTAATAAATTGGTTAATTACATTTGGGGGGTTAACACCACGTCAAACAGCACTATTATTATAAACTTACGTTTTTGTACGGGAAACGGTACAAGTAAGATTATAACAATACTGCTATATGACATTGTGGTAACCCCCCAGATTGCTAAACCATAATGTTGCCGCAGCAATAAGATCCTAATGGCGTGCAATGCAACAACCTAATTATTAAATATGTGCTTTTTATCTTTGTAGTAGTAATGTAATACTACTACAAAGATAAAAAGCAAGCCTGTTTTGTTATAAATCAAGCCGGGTCTCCTGCACTAAAACATTACACAAAACACCCTCAAAACTCATACGCAAAACAACGATTATAACTGTAACCTGCTTGTAGAACAATGGACCATAGATAAAAAATGCATGTTTTGTGTAGGTGTTTTGTGTAATGTTTTAGTGCAGGAGACCCGGCTTAACATATGCTCGCGCCTGTATCCTTATTCGCCTTTTGTTTTAACGCGACCATTTCGTTGTTATGGGATGGTTATGTTACCTTTAATTTTAAATTGTGATTATTACAGGCGAAGTTAATGAAACACATAAAATTACATGAAATGCCAGAGCTGAAAACTGCTCAACCAAAAACCAGAACAGAAGGTCGTAAAGCAAGAAAAGATATAGGAATCCCTAAAACTAAGATGGCTGTCAAGTTGACTGGCTACGATGAGACTGAAGACTTAAACATACTCCTGGATACTAGCAATGTTGGTGAACTAATTGAAGTCACACTGTAGTAGACTTATGCCCGAATGGTCAAACGCTGCTCAACTTTAACGGCTGCTTACATTGATTTTCGCCATACAATTTTGACAGATAAGGCGGCATTAAACGACATAAGGCGACCTTAAGTGTATGAACATTCGGCGGTTAGTAGAATAATGAGAATAATGAACGAGTACCTACATGACTGAATTAATATGATAGCTGAAGAACAATCGCAGTTATGGCCTTGTTTTGTTTAAAACCCTATTATGAATACCTTTGACGCCTCGACTCATTACTCTATTTTTAATTCTTTGAATTTGATGAATTCGAATGTGTAATTCTTATATCTATTTTAGAATACACAATATATCCAAGTTGGCTCGAATTTTGGCAAGGATAATTTATTATGATAAATCAAATGTTTCCATAGCGCAGTGCAGTACGCAGCTGTGAAGTGAGTCTTGGTTAGGTCCAGTGAAAAATGTTTTTAAGTGGGACAGAAACGTTTTACGCACCGCAGATCACACGGTGGTACAAGCCAGATACGACCGTAAATAACGGATATATCCGGCTAAAACCTGAAGTCTGGCAACCCTAGTCTTGGTGTTGAGAACTGAAACTATTGAACGTCTCTCACAATTCCTGAAACAGTACACAATTACTGTGAGGTCAGAACTATGATGGATACATGTCTGGTGTGACTGTTCATGTTTTTTTATATTTATTTTCATTCATCAGATGCTAATGTGTGTGGCTCTTAGATATACGTACTTATTTAACTATTTTTGTTCGTGCGATATTGTACTTGTGTGATTTGCAATAAATATATTGCTGTACATACCTCTACAGTTTTGTTGTATTTCCTTCAATGTGCAGCGACCATGACCATCTCAAGACCTATTATATACAAACAATAGCCTATGTGGGTGTCATCTTCTTCGTCTGACGGTAGTAGTGTGGACCAGGATTACCAGGAGATCCTGGGTTCGATTCCAAGGTCGAACGGGCGTTCGGCAGGTAGCCGATTGAAAAACTAAATCCGATTTTTTTCTGCAACAAGCTTTAAAAAGTGTAGGTATTGCACCAACCCACATAAAAGTGGGATACAGGCAGGTAGAAGAAGAGTAGCCTATAACTCATGTATGAGTGGAAAATAAATAGATGTGCTTTGCACAATCATTAAGGTGTAGAACAGTGTAAAATTTCTTGAAGTCAAACAATCAATACCTATAACATTCTTGATGTAAAAGAGTAGGCGGCTCGTAAAGAATATTATAATATTGATGGTTTATGAATGTTACGTGAAGTTGGACCTTAGTGTCTGTGTGTTCATTGCATTGACTGATCGATCCTGAGTATGCCTTTAACATGAAGAGCTTCATGGTCTATACAGGACCTGTTGGAGTGCAGGCTCGATCGAACGAGTAATTTTGTACAACTGTGGACAAAAAGGATATAATATAATGGGCATTTCATAACAAGTGTTTCGTCTCTTCTAATACAACTAAGTTTTAACATTCCCATGTATTCTCAATAATAATATTATAACATAATGGATTCAAAATTTTAATATATTCTAACTTTTAGTCGATTATTATAGTATTCTCAACTACGTCACTAGTGAAGTATGTAAAACCCAAGGTAAAACCAAAGGAACCAAAATGTGACATATGCAGGGTTGCCAATTTGTTACAAATTCCCCAACCTCGAGGAATCACTTCGATTGGGGTTTAGTTACTAGAAATATTATTTTAAATCATTTCCATACACCTTTCTTTCTATCTGTCAGTATCCCAACCCAATGTTGGGTCGGCGCAATATACCCTTTCAAGCATGTTGCAGGAAGGTTTTGGCTTAATTATTACGACCGGTTGTCTGTCTGACGCCAACTCCCATCTGGGGGATCCATTCCCAGACAAATCAAATTAGAAAATTGTTTTCCTCGATTGGGAATCTACCTCAGAAAGTCAGGACCTCCCGGTCCACAGCAAGGCAACGACTCAACCCACATAAAAAATGCAACCAACTGAAAATCCCCTACTTCTCAAGAAGGTTGAAAACTCGAATGCTTGCTTTGCTTTTAACAAATGAATTGAATTAAATGAATAAAAAATCCGTTATAATGAATACCGTAAAAGTAGAACATTAGAAAGGGAATTAAAAGAAAAGAGAAGGTAGTTTATGACATGACAGTGATTTAGTAGCAACAATTGTGTCAATGTTGAATCTGCAACAATCGCAATGGCAACGCAAATCATTATGTCATTGTCAGGTTTTGGCGGGAATTCTGACGGTGCGGGTGGTCGCTTGTTTTAATTATTCCATATTCTAGTCTAAAGTTGTGCTTGTAGTTTAAATGTGATGTGAATCTAAGCGATAAACATCAACGAAGATGGACAGTATGTGGAAGCTTTGAAATAAGTGATTTTGGACGCTTTTTGGCGGGTGGATGGGTCGACCATGTTCGACTCCTCCGCTGCGAGAAAATCGTCTAAAAAGCATCAAACTGGAAAGAATTGACGTCAAAACTCCAGCAGGGCCTTGAAATCGAACACATCCGACTTCAATGCACTTGCGAAAACTTAGATATAAGTAACGAAGTGTAAAAAATAATAAAAAGTATACGGCTGAAGGACATTGTATCCATGGCTAAGAACAAGATAAAAAAAAAAAAAAAAAAAAAAAATGTCATTGTCATTTCATAAGGGAATTGAAATTCAATGTCACATCTCAACTTCATAGTTTGCGTTGAACAAGTGTTAAATAATTTGTGTGTAATAACCACAATATACTGCCGCTATTACATTGGTAAAGTTAATATTTTTGTATTTTCCCATAGGGAGTTGCTTTTCTGATCAACCAATAAACTTGATAGTCAATTTTTTCATATATTGTGTGTGGCATACAAATAATTTAAACGGTGGCATAATTCTTTGGGTGGCATATTTAAAAATAATCATTATTGATTTTATAGAATAGATTAATTATTGAAACGCGTAACGAAGTGTAACAGTAGTCACGTCTTTCAAGTTCAAATCCCTCTGAATTTTATTTATAATGGAATTCAGTCTCAATATTTTTACCTTGAATTGTTGGTAAGTTTCAATTTTGATTAATCAAACGTGCCTGTGTTAATTAATGGAAATCTAGTCTATTACCATGTTTAAAAGCCTGTATTAACATACACACAACAGAGGGGGTTGATGCAGCGTCATACAAAATTAAGCGGAATTATTTCTGTACTAGACTTGAAACAGTTTGTTGACCCCACATTAGAATGGGATTAGAGCAAGTTGAAGGAAATATACATTTGGATTGAAAATGTGATAGCAGGTGTGATCCCTGTAGTAGAACAACACATTTAAACATAGAGATGGAGTTATACTATTAATTTATTATTTCTGTTTACTTTTCAGGGGAATCCCTTTTATATCAAAGAACAGAAAAGAGAGGTTCGAAGCAATATCTAAATATGTGTTGGAGAGCTCACACACTATAGTGTGTTTGCAAGAAGTTTGGAGTGAAGGAGATTATTTATTTTTAAGAGAAAACTTAAAAAGTGTTTTACCATATTCACATTATTTTTATAGGTATGATCACATAGGTACTTTATTGGATCTTGTTTCACAGATTGGTATGGAAATCTTTAGGGGAGGCCTATGTTCAGTAGTGGACATCCTCTGGTTGTTGATCACATACTTGATATTACATGTTATAGTATATCTAAGACTTTTTTTTATAGCAGACTGGCAAACAAGCATATGGGTCACCTGATGGTAAGTGATCTCCTTCGCCCATGGACACCCAAATAATCATGGGTGTGTTGCCATCCTAAAAGGAGGAGGAAGTAGGGATTGGGAAGCAGAGGAAGTTAATTGGCCCACTGGAAATCTCATTCATTGATCGAAATGCGACAAAGAGCTGCTACTTTACATTGGTTTTCTGTGAGCCAGTGGTATCAAGCCGGCCTATTCATGCTGTAGACGTAACTATCTACAGCTTATTGGCCCTATCACTCATAAAAGGTTACACTCATAGGATCTTTTTCATAATAAAACCCTTATCGAAGGAATACATTATATTAGTTAAAATGAATTTTAAGCCTATAGAAATAATTTTGAACTTGAATGAAACAGCTGATCAAAATCAGCCATGTTTTCACTATCAAACCTTTACAAGCTTCAATAAGTTATTATAAATAAGATGACAAATTTTAGTTATTACTAAACATAAAATTGTCCTTTCTGAAATTATGTAGTATAAAATGTGGTTTCTATTTAATCCCTTAATTTGTAACTCAAAATAAAATATAGCTGAAGTTGCTCGCTGATAATTCAGCTTTCTGTCAACTATAGAATTATTAAAATCAGACTAGCAGTTTTAAACTATCTATTACTACTTTTACGGATTCTATCACAATTTGGTTTCATAGTTTTATTTAAATGTATAACATTCGCGTAAACTTAAAAAATCAGTATCTATTACTAGCAAAAAAAAAAACAAATTTGTTAGTATAGAACTATAAACTCCGCAGTAGAGAAATAAAAATATTTTTATTGTGAAAAGCTTTCAAATTAGCTCAACTAAACGCATTACTCACCACGATAAATGTGTCCTTTTATCATATGTTTAATAAGCACTCAATGTTATCAGTGTCCATTACATAAGATAACAGTACATATTGGAATTATCTAACCTACCTAAAACATATCTTTTCACTGGTGGTAGGACTGACAAGTGTGGGTCTATTTGGGTAGGTTCCACTCTAAGATGTATAATTGGACTAACAATTCAACCACAATATCTAACATCTCAGGGAGATACATGTGGTGTGATGCCAATAAGTCGTTTTTTTATTCAATATAGGTACAGGTTGTGCTACTAAGGGAATGCATACAACCTGACCCGTTCTGGCCACACTTGGTCACACAGCACAGTTCGTAGTCAATATCCTCTAGGGAAATATTGTGCTTTTTCGAGCTATATTCAAATATGGCGCGCAGCGTTTAGAACTTTAAGTTACAAATGGCAACACAATCATCATAATAATATATAATATTTTCTAACTTTTCAACAAAAATAATTTATTTTTTATTTATTCATGAACAAGTGTAATTAACACAAATATTAATACAATAAACAGTGAAGAGAAACCGCCGACGGTTTATATCTCACAGCTTATATTATGCGCTTAGTTATTATTTATTAAATACTTAATATGGTAAAAGGTAAAAACACTTTAGACAGAGTTATTAGGTTCTACTGCCAAGTACATTGATTTCATAAGTAATTTACAATGGGCATTGTCCATATTTTTTAACCCCTGGTTTTTATATTTTTTTCTAAAAATATAGACCAAATTAAGATACTAATTTGAATATTTTTGTTTTTAGGGCTGTAATTATTTTGTAATATTTTTTTGAAAATATCTTGATGATTTTACGTGATGACGTCATTAATGGCGCGAAAAGTGTTATTTCATTGCCTATATTTTCTGCTATCTGCGATGTCAGCTGACGGATAAAATGACACTTCACGCTGCTGTTAAGTAGAGATGCGCGATCATAAATGATGTACTAATCGAAATGTATCTAAATATCTTAATCGATTATGAAATTAGTAAATAATTTACTTCAAAAATGGGCTAGTATTTTAAATTTTACTCATTTGTACTATTAATCTTACATCATTATGAAGGTCTTAATTTCCGTTGGTCAAATCGTAAAATGTGTGTACAGAACGTGGCTTATACGATACATGATAAGACAATGTGCATTATCCTACGTACGGATAAAGGTGTCAGCTTAAGTATGTATGGGACTAAAAAAGTTATTAATTAAATAAAGGTTATAATCGATATATCTCACTGCAGTTTTAAAATCGAATGATTTGATTCGAAATTATATTTCAGTCCAGGATCGTCCACCTCTATCGGCCATTGTGTACATGTGTCGATCGATTGTAAACAAAAATATTAAATTCTATAATATAATATTGTATAATCTAGTGTTCGACAATTTTTCAGACCAATAAGATATTGTTATTTAATTACAGCCGTGTTTAGGATACAAACATAATAGATATCATAATAATATCTATCAATAAGACTACATTAATTATAAAACTGATTCAAAGATCTTTCCCAAAGCACTTACCGTATGATATTGGAATACATCGCTATTAATAGCCTCCACAATAAGATTTATGTAAGTTAACTTCATAATTTACCTATTTACATGGTTTATTTCATGTAAGTAGTGTGTGTATTCAACATTTATTTATTTATGCTTGTTTCAGGTCACATATTGCTGCCAGAATAGAACAGTTGTTGCAAACCTAAGTTGCATACATGTATCTAATGTCAAATTGATGAACACAATAATGTCATCAGCTCAGATTGTGATGACTGGGCTGTTTCATGCTTCACAATAATGATGGTGTATTGATGCAACAAACTCAAGGGGTTATAGTGACAAAAAAATTATATATTTACTAATACTTACCTAATAGGCTATATAGTAGTACAACTACATAGCATTGTAACAAACAAACAAGCAATAACTATGAGAAAAAATACAGGTATACATTAATCCGTTGGAGGTGGCATTATATATATTACATAAGTCACTATTTAAGAGATTTTATGGATCCAATATTGCTTTTTATTATTGTATTTAAAATGACTGGTGCTACCAAATAAATCATGTATTGTTATATTTTCTCATATTCATTGTTTGTGTTTTAATATATGTATTTAAATAAAAAAAATGTGAAAATTTTAAGCTTTATTATTTATGATGCGGACATCTGCATTCACACAGACAGGTGATCAGCTCACCTATTAGAATGTTGTCACCCTTAATCCCAGTCTGGTTGGTATTCCACTTTGGCTTCGAAGATGACAAAGGTACACAGCAGCTCCCAAGAGGTGCTTCACCATTTGAGATTTTCTGTAGCTCAGATTAGCCTTTGAGCACTTAGAGGTTCTTCAGGTTTACATCTTTCAGATCCACCCACGGCTGCCCAAACACTCCCTGCCAAGCCAGTTGGTTAGGACCCCCGGGGTAGGGCCGGAGCATGGTGATCCTGCAGTATGCCTCCTACAAACTTTCCGAACCTTTTTGTGGGCCTTTTTATTATTTCAGCTCATATAATAATCATCCACAGAACAGAGAAACCAGTAATCATCCCACAAACTATGATGGCAATTTTATCTAAATGTAGCACATATTTATAATCACAGCACAAGGTTTCAATAACACAAAATTCCCAAGTACATGTTTAATTACATGTTCAAAACAAAATAACTCTTAAACTATCTATCACTTTTAAGTGCTTCTGTGAGGCTTTGAAAATTTGCTTGATTCTTGAATGCACACTTGGTGGCCTTGAGTGTCCAAAATTATGTGAATAAGTAGATTATCAGTTTCCTTGAAACCTCTGTCCGCTAGTCCAATAGGATTTGGTTGTAAAATATACCGCAGATTACTTTTTTACACTCTTTATTCCACTGAAGTTATATTTGTATGCCATGTCGTGTCTTCAAGCTGAAGGTAATTTTTTCATGTTCGATTGAAACACTTCTTATAATATAACTTGTTATATGTATCTTATGTTCTTGCGTGGTTCTATAATACGATGATTTACTAGAAAAGTATTTATTATTTACTCGTAAAGGAAGAGGTTATGTTGTGTAGGTACTAGTCTTGTGTAGTTCTCGAACGAACTAGGTCGGTAGACCGCTCCCACTGACAAAATGAACGAACTAGTTTCCAGATTTCTCGCTCTTTAGTTCGTTTGATATGTTAGATTCTAAATTGTATGATTGTATGTAATAGTGAACGTGAGCGAGAGCGCGGCGCTATCCGATGTCTTTCTTTCTGCCTGGCGTTATCCCGCCCTAATGCCTAATCCGCCTTCCTATTTAAACGCTTCCACTTCGCCTCGTCTTAAGCATTCTCCACAGTAAGACCATTGTGGTTCTCATATCATTTTCCAACACGTTCAGCCAGCGCTTTTGGGGCCATCTGGATTTCCTTAATATAACAGACTACTGATCGCACCCCTACAGAAGGACTGACTAAATGATGGTCTATGAGACCTTAAAGTCTTAGGTAGTCTAAAGTCTAGTCTAAAGTCTTAGGTTTTCGTCACGTAGTCAATGTCTTCTAAGGAAATCTCGTGCTTTTTAGAGCTATATTCAAATATAGCCTGCTGCACTTTTTGACTCACAGATATTTTTTCTAATCTCTTTAGCAACACATATTTTTTCTAATCTCTTGGATAAAAAAAATAAAACATATTTATAAATTACTACGGAAAACTAGAGTGGGATGGGGGTCTTGGCATATACTACGGGTTTACTGCGAGGGGGGGGGGGTATAAAAATTAAAGCAAGAAGCCCATGCTGCGCCACTTCAAACCCTGACGTCGAAGTTGATGTTGCTAGGTACTTAAACTTGTCTGTTTTCACGTAAAGCTCGTATGGATACTATTCGGCGGCGGAAACGAACATAACAATTAAAAGAGTCTGCAGATCCAAAAAAGCGATATGCAGAGGCTTTTTTTCCGCCCTGCATGCCTCGCGCAACGATCTAATGACGTACACTGGGTACATGGTGCTGTCTGTCCTCCACAACCTGCAAGGCAGGAACCCAGGTTTCGCCAGCGCTTAGTCCGTTACTCAGAAGAGTGTACCACTTGCAGATGAGATTGGCTTAAACCTAAAGGTGTTGATGGCCTACCGTGAAAGTAGGCCACCGTCGTCGTCGTCGTCGTCGTCTAAGGAGTGTCCCTTAGACGACGTCACTACTCCCCAAGCATGTACAAGTAAAAAAATAACAGCATATTATTAAAGAAAAAAATGCGTGCGAATAATCTTTTTTGAGCCTTTCTTTGGTTCGAGACGAGAACTAAAATAATGAACTAGTTCGTTGAGGAGCCACGAACTAAAGTGACCGCTCCTTGTCGCGAACTATTAAGCGCACGTCTATAATGTGTACTTGACAAATGACAACTGACATATAAACAGTCGTCAGATTCTAAAAAGAAATCAGGCAATGAAACAAACGAATGCCATTAATGACGTCATTAGAGGTCAAACAAAGGGCAAATATATTTTGTTAAAAATCTTGGTAAATCACGATCCTTTTTCATTAAAAATCAATTTTCTGCAACAAGCTAAAGAAATTCTCCAAATGGTTTTTCATTTACACGTAATTTTAAAAAATGGACAATGCCCATTGTCCGGATTACTTAATAGTTTATCATGCACATCAGAATTTAGTTCATTTAACAACAAAGGCAACAAATATTCCCAAGTATGCTTTCCATATGTATTATTATAAGATGGTAGAACGTTTTTTAAAACCATATTTATAAAATACTACGTGAAAACTAGAGGGGGAAGGGGGGGTCTTTGCACATACTACGGGTGATCACCGAGGGGGGAGGGGTATAATTAACAGCCTCCGTGGCGCAGCGGGTGAGTAGCCGGCTGTGAAGCGAGAGGCCGCTGATTCGATCCCCGCACAGAGACAAATGTTTGTGTGGCCCATAGCTATTCGTTTCGGGTCTGGGTGTTGTGAGACCGAAAGTCCCTCGTAGTTCCTGATACCCACGACACAAGACTAGTATCTTAGTGTGGGGTCAGGACTATGTGTATGACTTTTTTTTTTATTAGCAGAGACTGGCACACGAGCAGATGGGTCACCTGATGGTAAGTGATCTCCACCGCCCATAGACACCCAAGACAAAAGGAATCATGGGTGCGTTGCCAACCTAAAAGGAGGAAATGGAAGGGGAGGGAAAAAGGGATTGGGAAAGGAAGGGGGGGGAAGTGGGCCACCGGATATCTCACTCACCGAACGAAACGCGACAGCAAGCTGCCACTTTACGTCGGTTTTCTGTGAGACAGTGGTATCAAACCGGTCGAGCCGGCCCATTCGTGTTGTAACTGTCTACAGCGTGACTCTACCACTCAAACTATTGGGTGTTATTTACTTATTCATAAGAATTGTAAAAAATGGGTCATGTAGTATTGTTTTTTTTAGTGGTGTACTTGGTTCAGGCCTATGTGTCTTTTCTAAGTGGGTCATAAAAGATGTATTCTTTCATCAATGGCCACTAAATGGTTACATACATAAAATACACCATGGAGACTGGTTTGGAGGCAAGGGTGTTGGTCTATGCCGTATCAAATGTGGAGACAGACTAGTCAATGTATATTGTACACATGTGAGTATCAGTTTTATTATTGATCTGGCAGATTTCAAAATCGTACAACTCTTAAAACTTTAAACTGCTTTCATGCTTCAACACAATTACATACATACACACTCACGCCTGTATCCCATGAGGGTAGGCAGAGACTATTGAACTCCACAAGCTATGATCCTGACACACCTCTTTTGCCTTAAAACAGGTAGGTTAAAAATATTAAATAACGCGCAACAGTCACACAGAGGTCTCACCCCACACAAAGACACAAGTCTCGTAACAATCGTTAAGATCAAGTAGCTTTCCATTTCACAACACTTCAACATTAAAGTAATTTTATGGATCACAAAAACATTTTTCATGGTGTGGAAATTGAACCCGCCACCTCTAGTTTCACAATAGACTGCTTGTCGACTGCACCACAGAGACAGTACTATCTTTATCATAAGGGCACATAGGGCCTGTGCCCAGGGCCCCTGAAAGACTAATAAGTACTTACATTCTCTCATGATTAAAATTTCTTACTCTTCCCCTGAATTCTTGTTTGCCCATGCATGTCTTAAGATGGCCCTGCACAGAGGCTGTCAAAATAATATATGTGCATTTGATATTATTTACAGCTACATGCAGAGTATCATGAAGATGATATTTATTTGGCTCACAGAGTACTTCAAGCATATTCAACAGCCGAATTTGTTAATTTGACAACATGCCCAGCAGACATATCCATACTTGCAGGAGATTTGAACACTGCACCAGGAGATCTGTCTTTCAAGTAAGAAAATTATAAGCTAAACATTAAGCTATTACTTTTATTGAATAGCTAATAACTATCCAATACAAAAATACAGTTATCATCATCATCATCATAATCATCAGCCATAGGACGTCCACTGCTGAACATAGGCCTCCCCCAAAGATTTTCAAATCGACCTGTTGGAAGCGGCCTACATCAACAGTTATCTCCAAAATGAAAATTAGTTTGTAGTAGTTTTTCATTATGGCATATCAATAACCTTCTTTTCACTATTCATTTTGTAAAACTATTTTAACTGTTGTAAAAAATCTTTGTACTCAAATACAGGAAATTAAAATGGACAGAAACATTTGCATATTAATAAGAATTACTAAAGGCCAAAGTAAGACAATTATTTATTAGGAAACCACAAACTTTCAGTGATTTTAATTTCACATTAACTTATTTGCAGGATTTTAACACAGTTGCCAGCTTTGATGGATCCTTATAATGTGAACTGCGAAGAAAACATTCAGGGTGGTTTGAAGCCTTCAGGCACTTGCGATAATGCTAACAATAGTTATTCAGATCCAAAACTTTCAAGCAAATCACCAGAAGGGAAACGAATAGATCATATTTTGTACCATGTGAATTCACGATGGGAGGTAGGTATGCATAAAGCGCAATACACACCAAAGCCGCAGATCCGCTGACATAGCCTGTCGACACAACCCGGCGGCCTATAAGAAAAGGATAGTGTCGGCAACAAGCGCCCGCGCATGTTGCTCGATGACATGTTGGCGGCATGTCGGCGACTTGTGTACACAAGCGCTCAGATTTACTAAAGTACCCTAGAGATACAACACACAAGTTATGTGACACAACGTCTTTCGACACGCGACAAACTGCCAAAAAAGTTCCTCATATCGAGCCGCCAACAAAGTTTTCCGGATAGACTGAAGCCGTTATCTAGCCCAACCGACAAAAGGTTGCCGACATAGGCCATCGAGTCGACGGCTTTGATGTGTATTGCGCTTAACATTGATGCACTAAATTACCCAACAAAAAATTGTGTTACTTGATGCGAAAATTGCTTTCACATACAATATTTTTGAACATACTATCCAACAACTCCCAAAACTGGATAGACGAGAATCAAGCATTTGGTGCCCACTTTTAAGTGTAAGAGGAGGTACCAAACCCAAGAGGTACCCCAAAAACCTTTTAATTGGCATGATTAAAATAAGCCAAAACACAGCTGCTACTAAGAGTGAGCTAAACCACAGTCAGACAGATTGATGGAAATGAACAGCGAAACAATATTTCCTTATTGATTAGGTAACTCTAAAAATAACCATTTGACTCATCTACATAATCCACGCAGTGACGGGCATAGGCGCTTCTATCAGGGAAAACAAAAAACTGGCACAATAATTATTTCAACCCTTTTATCACTATCATTATCATCTCCGCGTCATTTCAACCTCAAGCCAACATAACATAAGCTCGCCTGTATCCCCGAAGGGGTAGGCAGAGGCGCACTAGCGAACTAGAACACCCACATTTCGCCGAGCTTAGTTCCGTCCCAGATGTGATAGGGGGTGAGCCTATCGCCATATCGGGCACAAATTCCAGACTCTGAGCTGATATGGAAAAATCCAATATCACTTTGCCCGACCCGGGGAATGAACCCGAGACCTCAGAACCGTAGTCGTACCGAAATACCACCACGCCACCGAGGCAGTCCACCATAAGCCAATTGGTGCTATTTTAGACATCTGTATTTAGTCATTATTTTTATTCTTTATTTATGGAAATAGCAAATTGTACAGTGTCTCTTTGTCCATAGTAACTGCACGTCACTGATTCCACCTATTTGTTGGGCTGATAGTAGACCGGATTCAATTCGTCATTCATAAGGACTATCATGCAATAAAATTCTGATTTGGTTGGATTCATTTTGAATTTGCTTATCGACTGTTTACTAAATTTATTTGTTACGCACCTGGCATTTCCGCCCAATTTTGAAAAAGTATACTTATGTTTATAATTTTTCAGGCAGATGTACTTAACTTTGGGAATCCTCTGGAAGACAGAGTTCCGGGACAGCCATTCTCATACTCAGATCACAATGCAGTTGCATTAGAATTGCGAGTAAGACCATCAAAACATAAGATAAATCTAAGACAAGACAGCAAAGGCGATTTTTTCGATGAAACTATTGCTCAAACCATCAAGGTGTGTGAGGAAGCAACTGATAATATAAGAAAATCTAAAAAACTGTTTTTAACCACTGGCACATTGATATTTTTGTTTTTGCTGGGGACAGTGGGTTATTGGCCGAACTTCGTACTGTATGATGTAATCAAACTTATAATAACTGGTTTGTGTTTCTATTATTTAATAATGGGCTCGTTATGGAATAAAATAGAAATGAATAGTTTGAAAGCTGGCCTCAGTGCTTTAGAAAATTATAGTAAAACAAGAATTGAGGTAAAAGATTTTGATATTGACGAGGATACAAATGGTACAATGCAACATGATTAATAATATATAATTGGTGCTGTATACTCTACAGGGATGTTGCAAAAAGTTAGTATCAATAATAACTACACTTATAGGAGGGTGGGTAGCAATTTAAACATAAAATTAAAAAATTCGTAAAGCTCATCATCATAAACAGCCATAGAACGTCCACCGCTGGACATAGGCCTCCCCCAAAGATTTCCAGATTGACCTATTGGAAACGGCCTGCATCCAGCGACTTCCTGCGACCTTTATCAGGTCGTCGGTCAGGTAAGGCTCATAGATTTTGAATAATGGAGACTTGAATTTGCGACTAAAAATATATTCAGCCCATTAGGCCAGCTTCACTACATTGGAAAACCACCTATGGGGGCTAATTATTTGTAGCATATACATGGGGAGGCCTATGTCCAGCGATGGACGTTCTATGGCTGTTTATGATAATGACGATGAGCCTTACGATATTTTTAATTTTATCTCTAAATTGCTACCCACCCTCCTATAAGTGTAGTTATTATTGATACCAACTTTTTGCAACACCGGTATTTAACTAGATTCTGCGTAATATGGTAATGAGGTAATGAGAGGCCGTAATGTAATCAAACGATTTAATTGAAATATTGCAGTATTTTTATATGCATCTGTGCTTTATATACATACAATGATCAATTTACATAAAAAATATAACTAAGTACGCATTTTAAATATTTGTATTGTATTTGTAAGAACTTTCATATTTATAATATCAAAGACAATCAACTAATAATATACACTTAGGCAGTAAATAACATGTATTCAGTTATTCAAGTCATTCCAAATGTACTTACATTATTTTAATTGAATTGTTACTATAAAAGCTTTAATTTTGTTCCTGCATTTCCATTGTATAATGTATTATGTTCTCATTTATAAGGTAAACTATATCTTATTATACATATTGAATAAACTTTATTGTGATGTTATTCTAGTAAGTGTTATCAATAAAACATATCATATTGATTATGCTTATCTTTTATTTCATAATCACTTCATTTATTATGCCAATATTTTTTCCATAGTTCCTTTGTAGCAAACAAAACTATTAATAAACACACAAATTAACAATATTTTGTATTTCTAAAACTTAACGTATATAATTACAATGTCATTAATCTAAACAATTATCACAATGCATTATTATTATAACTTTCGAAGAGTAAGTGCAATTCAAAAATACAATTCTGTACATGATGAAAATATATAACAAGAATATTAGTACGATAGCACGGTCGCGCTTTGGTATAGTAAAATAAATATTGCTCTCGATGAGGAATGTATACAAATACAGTAAGGCTTAACATATAATATTCTATTATCACGTCCGGTCCGTTCATTCGGCTACCGTCGACTGTTTTGTTCGAGATTATAATAAATCATGAGTATTAATGCGAGATACGTGTTTATACTTTGGGGTCATGCGTTGAACTGGTTCGTTGGTCGGTCGGATCGGTCTGGTTGAGTAGTGGCTCGCTCTCGGATGAGGGCATTGTAACAGTATTCTCTAGGGAGCCATAAACGGATGGTCGCACGTCAACGGGCGGCAGGTCCGGATCGATGCTCAAATTAGGCGCAGAGCTCGACGGAACCGGTTCACTCACGAGTCTAGAACTCTCATCGTAGCCTCGGGTCATGTGATAATTGGACTTGCCTCTGAGTCTGCGGCTGAATGAACTACCTGAAGACAATTATGTTAACAATAGCAAATCTTCAATTTATACGACTATAATTATAACATTGTTTAACATTTTTTTACATAATCAACAATGTTATCAAATAGTGGCTAAAAAACCGCAACGTTGAAATATTTTGTATTTAGTATTTTACATTCGTAAAATATACATACATACACACACGCCTGTATCACCGAAGGGGTAGGCAGAGGCGCACTAGCGAACTAGAACACCCACATTTCGCCGAGGTTAGTTTCGTCCCAGATGTGATAAGGGGCTAGTCTATCGCCATATTGGGCACAAATTCCAGACTTTGGGCTGATATTAAATAGAAAGACTCTAAATCAAAGCCGGGGATCGAACCCGAGACCTAGGAAATATAAAATTGGTAAAATAAATAAGAGCCTCTAGCCAAAGTCACATTCCATTAGCGATATCGCCAATAAAAAGATCTAGGTATAGTGTATTGGATTGAGGATTGACATGTGACATTTCCAAAGTGTACGATCAAAATACTACGCTTGTACACTGGGTCTTAGGTTTTCGTCACGTAGTCAATATCTTCTAGGGAAATCTCGTGCTATTTCGAGCTATATTCAAATATAAAGCGCAGCGTTTAACATTTTTTGAAATCACAGGTGCAACACATCATATTTTGTTTTTTAACTTTTCTTTGACAAAAAATTATTTCATCATCATCAGCCATAGGACGTCCACTGCTGAACATCGGCCTCCCCTAAAGATTTCCAGATCGACCTGTTGGAAGCGGCCTGCATCCAGCGACTTCCTGCGACCTTTATCAGGTCGTCGGTCCACTTTGTAGGTGGACGTCCTACGCTGCGCTTGCCGGTACGTGGTCTCCACTCGAGAAAATGTATAAATTAATACGTGACAACTAAAGGGGAGGTCTTATCATATACTACGGGTGGTCACCGAGGGGGTATTAAAAGTGTAAAAAATTGGTCACGTAGTATGGGTACGTTTCCTAATGTAAAATGCATTATTGTTAATAATAGGGCCGATTCAAACATTTAATTTGACTGCGTAAGGTATACATACCGACGACTCCGAGGTGTTCGGATATGTCTCGCTTGACATCGGACACGTCCCACATGGCGAGGAAGGAGCCGAGGCACGACGGCGACGGGTCCAGCGGCGACACGTACGGCTTGTACGAGAAGCTGTAGTGATGCGCGATCGCAGCTAGGAACATCTCTATGCAGATCAGGAAGTCCTGAAACCAAAGATATTTATACATACATACATACACACTCACGCCTGTATCCCATGGGGGTAGGCAGAGACTATTGAGCGCCACAAGCTACGATCCTGACACACCTCTTTTGCCTCTTCCACACTCATGCATCTTTTCATACATTTCCGCCGGTTGAGGGTTCAAAGATATATAATATCACTAAATATACCGCCGAATGTTCATACAGTTCAGGTCTCCTCATGTCGTTTAAGGCCGATTCATCTGTCAAAATTGTATGGCGAAAATCAATGTAAGAGGCCGTTAAAGTTGAGTGGTGTTTGACCATCGGGCAATAGAGGGGTATCAAACAAGTTTCCATACAAAAATATGATCTCAAACTTCAGTACCGCCATCAATTACTTATTACAATTCGAAGGAGATTATTACAATTTACACCCTATAATGTTCTTTGAATGGTTAAGAATCACGTAAGACAAGTTTGTTCTCTCAATATTATTACGCTGGCTGACCTGGCGCGCATATATTTCAAATAAACTGAACGACTTATGACCACGAGGTCATAACTTTCGGATCACAAGTTTTGTGCTGTTGTCCCGTCTATATACTGAATACTGTTGAATGTCTTTGCCTGAACGTATAGTGCCACCATAAAACAAGTGCGTAAGGACGACGAGCAATACATAAAAAGCATAAAAAATACGATTGAGTTTGGACAAAATACGCTGATGTAATCCGATAGCAACAGACAAAATTCCAAAACAACATAAGCTCACGCCTGTATCCCCGAGGGGTAGGCAAAGGCACACTAGAGAACTAGAATATCCACATTTTGTCGAGCTTAGTTTCATCCCAGAATCGATAGGGGGCGAGCCTATCGCCATATCGAGCACAAATTCCAGACTCCGGGATGATACTGAAATATCCAATATTACTTTGCCCGACCCGGGATCGAAACCTCAGGACGATAGTCGTACCAAAATACAATCAGTCAAAATTTCTCCGATTTTTTTTTATCATCATTAAACATGTGAAGTGGCTAATCTTCCGCTACTTTACATTTCGTTTCTGTTCATACATGAAGTTCTTTTTGCAGCATCCGATTTCCACGTCGATAGGTGTAGCCACTCCCATACACGTCGCAATTTAGTCGGGACAAGCAACTAGCGAGTCATCGATTTAAAACGTTATCTAAAGTTTTACATATTTAGTCCCATATAACCAGTTTTTATTTAAATAACAGCGTCCGGTCGAGACTGGGACGATACCTATAATTTAGAGGTGGATTGTTCAGACATGTTTTCTAAAATATACAAATAATTCCATGCCGCGGAATAATAATAGCGAGTCGAAATACTTTTATACAGTGGTAATGTAATGATTAACTAATAATAATGAGTAACTGCCTCGGTGGCGTGGTTGTATTTCGGTACGACTACCGTCCTGAAATCCCGGGTTCGAGCCCCGGGTCGGGCAGTGATATTGGATTTTTCCATATCAGCCCGGAGTCTGGATAGGGGGCAAGCCTATCGCCCCCGATATGGCGATAGGCTTGCCCCCTATCACATCTGGGACGGAACTAAGTTCGGCGAAATGTGTGTGTTCTAGTTCGCTAGTGCGCGTCTGCTTACCCCTTCGGGGATACAGGCGTGACCTTATGTGTCATGTGATGTAATAATTATGTATTAAAAATACTCGCGGGCAAATTTTGATCTTGCAGCCGGATTTCGGCTTGTAAGTTGTTATTAATTGACCGAAGCACAGCTTACAAGTGCCAATGACTTAATATTTTTAAATCTCGTGATCTAAAACGATCATATGGACAGTTTATGTTAATTTTGTGACGCGTTATAAAAACAAGATCTCTGCCTACGCAACTAGCTTTCGCAGTAAATGAGTGCAAGCGGCGAGTTATGAGGTCAAACTGAGCGCTACTTATTGAACAATTGGGATTTTTTTAATTCAATTAATTCAATTAAATTAATAAAACAGAAAGAAATATTGAAATATTCTCAAACTTATAAGCATTAAAGTTTGGTGTAACCGTCAAACTTCGGGAAAGAGAAGAACAGTATAATCACGTCACGCCATAACGGTACGTGCGTTGGAAAGGGATAACAAGATATCTCAAATATGCCCCCACTCCAGAATTTAAAATATGAAGTATTGCCTCATTTTCCATCCAATTTCGATGCAGTTTTCCCAGAAGGGTTTCTTTTTTGTTTTATTTGCTATTACATATATATTTGTGTATAAAATCAAACATAGACAAGTACCCAATTCCCATCTCATAGTGGAATTTCGTATAGATTATAGACTATTAAAGTAGCGCACTGTGTATGTAATGTAATCGGTTGAGGCGAGGAGGCGGGTTCGGTTTCTAAGTAAATTTTGGAACTCAAATTAATGATTAAACTTTTATTTCTTATATTTGATTCTTCTATTTGATTTAAATCTTGCATCATTGGTAATTTACGCATCATTCGCCTTATATTATTAACAGGACTGAAATGTGCTCGGAAGTACAGGTATGTGGACCCATGGGTGCACATTTAGTGAAATGTTGTGAGTGTTGAGACTAGTGTCTCAAATAGCGACACTGCCTTGTGCCCACCGTTTTGTAAATAACATAGCATGAGCGTATAAATTCCAGACATGTAAATTCTATAACTATTTTCGATCAAGATCTTTACCTGTAAAGCCGAAGATATGATTTTTATCTTGTTCGAATCAGTGATGTCAAATATTGTCGATATCACACCGCAGTACACAAGAATATTGATGATTACTCCTTGGCTGCAAATAAAATATGTAATAAGTTATAAGAGACTTATTAAACACAACACACACCCAACAGTCACACACATAGTCCTGACCCCACACTAAGATTGAGTCTTGTGTCGTGGGTATCAGGAACTATGAGAGACTTTCGGTCTCATAACACCCAGACCCGAAACAAATATCTGTGAGCCACACAGACATTTGTCTCAGTGCGGGAATCGAACCCGCGCGCCTTCACGTTTCACGGCCGGCTATTCGCCCGCTGCGCCACGGAGGCTGTCAGTTATATGTCAGTGTTATTTAGTTTTTAGATCGCCTCCATGGTCCCGGTAGTAGTGTATAATAATGGCTATGTACATAGAGGTTCTGGATTCGAATCGCAGGTCAGAAAAAGCGGTTTTTATAACACAATTTTTTATTTTTCCTTATATGGGTTCGACCGCTGGCAGGCGACTGACCGTAAAAATTAAGCCGAATCCTTTCTGCAACATGCTTGAAGAAGCCGGTCTCACATTGGAGTGGGATAAGAGCAGGCAGAATACAATGAACGCATCTATCAAAAGCAACAGAAAACATGATAAAATATTTATATGAACGATGAAAATGATTTAGAACTACCGATATGAACATTTTAATGCTTAACAATGATTTATTTTATCAACAAATAAAAAATGCACTTACAAAAACGAGAAGAACACAACGGCTTTTATACACAAAAACTTCCCAATCGGCTTCATTGGTTTAAGTTCTTCTTTATTCGCTCTATAGAAGAGAACTAAGCAGTACATGGCTACAAATTGGGATAGATTGTTTATGGCCACCATGTAGGGGAAGGCGACGTTAGGGCTGAAGTCACTCTCCCCGTATACACCACTCAGCTCGCATATCATCGAGATGACCGTTGTGATTGGCCGCACAACTGTGTATTGGAGTATTCCGTGTTTGCAATTGTGTATAAACTCGCTAAAAATACACAATAACGAAATAATAAGCTATGTTTAGCTAGTTAACATATTTATTTCTTAAGTTTACGTGAATGTTATATACATTGAAATAAGGTCGGAGAAGGTCGGCGTATCGAACATATTTAAAGTATCATAGTTTGCCTCTGGCTACCCCTTCGGGAGTATAGGCGACGAGTCTATGTATGTATGTATATATAGTTTGTAATTTTATTTACTCACATAGTACTTTATATTTATACAATGACAAGATGACTAACACATAACAGGTTTTCAACCAATAGAAACATCAATTCAATCCATAATATGGACTTCTAAGGTTATGTATAACTTGTATAAGTCATCATAAGGATAAACTTTAGTGCAATAGTGTGATTTATCACGCTAAATTTAACCAATTTATTAAATATTAGATCCATGTTCCAGTATTAGTTATACTAATGAATAGTGATGAATAAATCAATTGGGTATTTGACTATGTTTGTTTTTATACACATACTAGCTGACCCGCGCAACTTCGTCTGCGTATGAGAGAGAGGGTTGAAAGAGTGAGTCGTAGGCACCTATAGCACAATAATTTTAAAAGAGGTAATGGGATGATCTACTTCGGCCGTCAGTCACCCCGTCTCACACACCGTCTGTCACACTGTCTGTCACCCCGTCTGTCACCCCGTCTCTTACCCCGTCTGTCACCAGTCAGTCATCCCATCAGTCATGCAGTCAGTCACCCCGCCTGTCACCCAGTCAGTCACCCCGTCAGTCATCCAGTCGGTCACCCCGTCGGTCACCTCGCCTGTCACCTCGTCTGTCACCCGTCTGTCACCCCGTCTGTCACCCCGTCAGTCACCCGTCTGTCACCCCGCCTGTCACCCAGTCGGTCACCCAGTAGGTCACCCCGTCTGTCACCCAATCTGTCACCCCGTCTGTCACCACGTCCGTCACCACGTCCGTCACCCCGTCTGTCACCCGTCTGTCACCCCGTCTGTCACCACGTCCGTCACCCGTCTGTCACCCCTTCTGTCACCCGTCTGTCACCCTTCTGTCACCCCGTCTGTCACCTCGTCTGTCACGCGTCTGTGACCCTGTCTGTCACCCCATCTGTCACCACTTCGGTCACCCGTCTGTCACCCCGTCTGCCACCCCATCTGTCACCCGTCTGTCACCCCGTCTGTCACCCCGTCTATCACCCCGTCTGTCACCTCGTCTGTCACCCCGCCTGTCACCTCGTCTATCACCCAGTCGGTCACCCAGTAGGTCACCCCGTCTGTCACCAGTCTGTCACCCCGTCTGTCACCACGTCCGTCACCACGTCCGTCACCCCGTCTGTCAACCGTCTGTCACCACGTCCGTCACCCGTCTGTCACCCCTTCTGTCACCCGTCTGTCACCCTTCTGTCACCCCGTCTGTCAACTCGTCTGTCACGCGTCTGTGACCTTATCTGTCACCCCGTCTGTCACCCCATCTGTCACCCGTCTGTCACCCCGTCTGTCACCCCGTCTGTCACCTCGTCTGTCACCTCGTCTGTCACCACGTCTGTCACCCCGTCAGTCAGCCTGTCAGTCACCCCGTCATTCCCCACGTCGGTCACCCCGTCAGTCATCCCATCAGTCACCCCATCAATCACCCCATCAGTCACCCCTTAGTCACCCTACCATTCATCCCCTCGGTCAACACTAAAATATTTTTTCAAATCGAACCAGTAGTTTGTCTGAGATATAAAATTCCCCGCTAGCAACATTTTTCATTTCTGCTCCGCTTCTATTGGTCAAAGCGTGATGTTATATAGCCTATAGCCATCCTCGATAATTGGGCTATCCAACACAAAAATAATTTTTCAAATCGAACCAGTAGTTCCTGAGATTAGCACGTTCAATAAAATAAACAAACAAACAAACAAACTCTTCAGCTTTATAATATTAGTATAGATTTATATGTAATAGCAAATAAAACGAAAAAGAACCTCTTTTCTAAAAACTGCATTGAAATTGGTTGAAAAATGAGGTAGTAATTCATATTTTAAATTCTAGAGTGCGGGCATATTGGAGATATCTTGCTATCCCTTTCTACCTCACGTATCGTTATGGCGTGACGTGATTATCCTGATACTTCTCTTTTTCACAGTTTGAAGGTTACACCAAACTTCAAAGGCTTATTTGTTAATAAACTTTGTTGTTTTTGAGAATATTTAAATATTTGTTTCTGTTGTATAATTTAGACTATGTAAATTGTATATAATATTAATATTAAAAAAAATTGTCAATTACCCAATTATTATTAATTTACATGAATTGTAATTGAACATCTTACCTTCCCATTTCCCATGGTGTTAAACAACATAATGGAAATATGTGGTACACTTGTGCTTTAGTCTCTAAAACAGCTTCTAAATCGTGGCCCTCATTTAAATAGTTCAACAGGTACTTCATAAAGTTGTAGATGACGTAGGCTTCATAACACTCCCGGAGTGAATCCACATATATTGATTGTTCTGGAAATTGTAATCCTATCCATGCATTTAATGCATAGATAGGCACCATCCATAATATTCTGCAAAAAATTAAAATTATTTATTCTGTAATAGTAAAGCAATCATAAATACAGTAAAGTCCAAATAATGTGTTAATTTCTATTATGAATATTTCTGTTGTCATATTTATCTTATAATAATGTGCTAATATAGGCCTATGTTCAGCAGTGGACGTCCTATGGCTGATGATGATGATGAATATACTAACAGCAATAAACAATTTATTTCTTTCTAAAATCTATACAATGTAAGTGGATACAAACTGATCCAGAAACTCAAGTCACACCATGTACATATATTGATAATGGTCTTGAGTCTTCCAATCAGCTGCAAAATGTATAAGGTGTCCTCTCCCTTAATCTATACTAGCTGTTGCTTGTGACTTAGTTTGTGAGGAAATTTCTTTTCTGGGATAAAAGTAGCCTATATATCCAGGGTGTCAGCTACCCCCATAACAAATTTCATTAAGTGATCCAGTTTGAGCTTGAAGAGGTAACAAACATACAAACTGTCACCTTTATAATATTAGTGTGATAATATCATAAAGGTGATGGATGCTTGGATGGATGGTGCCAGAACAGTCAAAAGAATCTGGATGAAATTTGGCACTAGCTGTTACCCACATTTATAATAGTAGTGAGTTAAGTAGATAGATTTTAAAGAGATTTTTTTAAGTAATTATTTTAAAGGGATAATGAACATTAACCTTAACATTATGAGGCGAAAGGTGTGTAAGGATCGTAGCAAGTGGAAATCCGTTGTCTCTGCCTACCCCCATGGGGAAAGGCGTGAGTCTATGCATGCATGCATGCATGAACATTATTTATTAAATACATGTTGCATAGAAGCAGTGGCGGATTTGCAGTGCTGGCCACCTTAGGCCCATGACTCACTGCCGCATCTTGCTTATAATCAACTTCAAAAAGGGAGAAGCTTCTCAACTTTGCTGTAGAAAATGGAGTTAACTTTGTCAGTAAGGTGAATGTTGCCATAGTTTTTGTTTCTTCTTTAGCCACCCCTAATGGTAAAGACTAAAGCCACACTAGACCCGAGCCTAGTTGTCCTTATGTGAAATCTACAACTGCTTACAAGCACTTTTTCTTTGGTTTAAAAATTATCTTAATGATGTTTACGTAGATTGTACAAGTGATAAAAGTGAATACTTTGTACAGTTGAAGGACTGAACAATACTAATTACTAATTATATATTGTGAAAGAAAGGGAATTGTAACTTCTCGGATCTAAGGGTGGCGAGAGGGTGCACATGTCCTGGGAGGCAGGACTTGGGGGGCGGCAAAATCTGGAGGGTGCCCTGGTGGTAATTTGGGGGTGGTAAAATTAGGCTAATTGGCATCTTGCCCCAGCTTTGAAAAAATCTGGATCCGCTACTGCTTCTGTTTATTACAATATCTTCACAGTAGTAGCAGAAAGGCATCATCTCACATAATAAGATATTAAGTAAACCTATAGCATCACCATAATTAAGATGAATTCTATCTGAATAAACATTCTTAATTGGACATAGATAGGCAAGAATGATCGAACCCACAGTATGGTCGAAAATGATCTGAGTATGCGAAATTAGTCTATAAGGTCTATATTTTCTAAATTAATCTTTATGGTCAATAAAACTTATTTCTATAAAAAGGACAACAATATTCTTACCAACTATGTCCCAAAACAACAAAATCACAAAATAAATTATTAATAAAGCAAATACAATTTAAAATTTAATTTTCATTATTTCAAAAGTGTAATTTTGTGAGTTGGATCCTTTTTGCATATCTACGTCCAATTGATTTAACTAATATTAGTTTACATGCCATTTTTAATAAAGCCAATTAAAAGTTCAAGGACAAAATTTAGAGTGCAAATACCAAAGACATTAAACAGTAGTAAACACGTTTTACAAGTAAACATTAACCTTATAATGTGTTTCTGCAGGGATGGTTTCGTATAATGAACAATGTGTTGAATTATCTGCCATACGGATATAGGAACAGCAAGAAGAACGAAACCTCCGCCGACCAAAGCACCTTGATCAGACTTTTTAAACCCATTATTAATCGAATGCGCTATTAATATCGGAACTAAAACCACAATCAAGATTGCATATAACGCAATTAAGAATGGCCTGATCCACGATCTCCATTGGCTAAAAAATAATATCACTGATGATGAACACATAACGCCTTGGGCCACAATATGTATGGATTTTTCACAGCTGATGTTTATTGTAATTCTTCTTTATCACGCACATGACACACTCTGTAGACAAATTATGCATTAAAATGTTAAGTACGTAAACAAAACCTGTACTTATATTGTGAAATAAAAACAAAATTGAGTTGAATAATGCTTTGTTTACTACGGACCACAGCTGAACAATCCGCGCACAGAATCCGCGTTTGTGATTGGCTTGTTGTGGTTGTCTATTAAGGTCTATGAAGTTGTAGAAAATTGATCGAATGAAATACGTAGATTTTTAAAAAGATGATAAAAAAACAACAATGCCGTGAATAATCTGAGACAATGCCTAATGTTAATTTCTTCAAGCTTATCACTATATTTATTTGAGAAAACGAGATAAAAAATATTTATGTAATAATAGTATTTGGATAATAGTTACAGCAATTTGTATTATGTACATACATATTATTTTTATCTATGCCCTTTACCGCGTTGAATGAATGAATGAACAACAAAATAAAATATCGACTCTATAATCTATACGACCAAAAATTTTACATGGCAAGTTTTACAAATGTCAATTTAGAAAGAGATATATAATACAATTTTCACCTGAGAGAAAACAAGATGAAGTATTCGACAAATGACGTCTATAAATTATTTTGTAATTTGTATTGCCAGGATTCATTAACCGCGGAGAAAAAACACTGCAGGTGTGTGGTTTTTTATCAGAATGGTTTTGGTTAAATAGTTTTAATTTTATCTAAATACGTAATTAATTAAAGCTTTCAATAAAGCTAATAGGTATTTAAAAGCATAATTAACAAAACCAAGCCAGGGATCCACTTATTAGTGCATTTACAGTTATCCGCGTAACACGTATTTTGTGCATCGAGCTCGGGCATTGAATTAGGCCACATAGCGATCTCTCCCTAAAATACCGCTGTTCTGGCTGTCGACGTATCAAGTTAACGTGAGTTTGTAATTTATTACCGTGTTTATGAGTAGTTTATCTTTATGTGTGATACATGCGATGTGGAATATGGATCGGATACGATAGATAACGTAAAAAGAAGTGTATCGCGAGTCGATAATTCGTATGTTTTCGTAAATGGGTCACCTCGCCATTCTTATGAGAAACAAGTTGTTTTGTGATTTTGCCCTTTGCGAAGTGCTGTACCTCCGTGGCGATAGTAGCGCATCGTTTATTTACATTTTAGTTGCATTTTGTTTGACGTGCAAATGTATTTGTAGTATTGTGAGGCGGGAGAGTGATGACCAGGGGACTCGTGAGCTGGTATTGTGATGTCATCTAAAGGGGAAACAGAGGCCGACTCAGGCACCGTGTCGCCGAACTTGACCACAGTTAAAAATGAGCCGGTCAGTATACACCTGCTTTCTTGTCCATTATTTATTTACCCTGAACATTTCTATGATTGACATACTTTATTTGGCAAGTATTACTTATTGTCAATCAAAACTCTGATACATGTTCTGATACTTGCTACTTATCTCTTTATTTGTGGTATTAATACATGATCTGGTGTTCATTATAATAATACATTCATGGTTTTCCCATTTGTTCTTTTTGTTTACTGTAATTATCTTATCCTTTTTTTGGATACATGTTTTGTAACCATATAGGTTTATTATATTATTCAACTATTACAATTTTAATTTACAATCACTGTAATAGTCTGAGTTTGTATTGAAATTATTTTTTTAAATCTTAAGTTTGATCTTATAATCTAGTACTGAATATTAGTATTATGTTCCAATAATAAATACAATTGACTGATGAAGCCTTATTCCACATGGCTTTACCTGGTTTGACATGGTTTCAAAAGCCATTTACTCTAATAGGTCATTACTAAATAGATTATACACATTGCACAAACTTCCAATGTGATTAGCAAATGATTTTCCTGCTTTCAACTTTAGTGTTAAATACAAACCATTAACTCCCTTTAATTTTTATTGTACATTTTTATTATAATAGTTTTTTTTACATAATATAAAATAATCAAAGACTTTTATATCAACTGTTTTAAGATATTTCCATCAAAATAGAGTTTTGCACAATATTTTGTCACTATCCTTAGTCAACAGATAACCTTTTGACTTTCCATAAAGGCAGGAATATAATGTGTCAATAATAAATAATATAATTAGGGGAGGAGCTATGAAATGAATTGATAATAATTTATTTTGGGAAAATAATTTAATATGAAATATGGGAAACTGATTTCTTCATTTCTGTATATTTTTATCCGAATTTACCTAATATTAAATTACAAAAATATTTTCTGGGGTCACTGATTACCTGTATTTCCCTCTGTATGCATTCGAGATCATCAATGTTGATATAATTTAATAATGATGATAATTTTTTACATAATATAGTCATACAATGCACAAAGTATGATAATCTTGGTAATTTATTAAGGAGATAAAATAAAAAAAATTTCATTGAAGCCTGCTGTCTTTTAAAACTAAATTTAAGACATTGTTTTAATGACTGTATGTTACAAGGCTTTGATACTTGATGATGACGATTTATTTCTGTATGTGTATGTGTCGTTACCTTGGTCAGTCAATGGGTTCAATTCTTGGCTCAGGCTAAGTGGGTTTTCGAGCAAGATTTGTCTGGGTTTATTAGACTGTGGCTTTTATATATCATAGACTTAATAACTTGTTTACTTTAAGTTTAAAAATAACCATAAGTCTAAAATAAAGAAGAAGAACCATAAGTCTATGAAACATCTAGAGACCATATTTTCCATGTGTTTTGGAGACATTTCAAAATAAGGTTTATTCACTTAATGCCATTTTAGCTTGAGGGCGTTAGTAGTAGTTTAGTTTTTATGATTCATGTCATCACTATCATATTATTATGTATGATAATGTGTTGAATTGTGCATAAGTATGTGATTAGAGTTTTTGTAATTTTGTACTTCAAGATATTTTTATAGGAAAACGGTTTTCAGGTGGCCACCGCCAGCAAAGAGTCAACTCCGAAACGGGGTGGTACATTATTGAAATGTACTACGTGCAATAGTTTTAGTACACTGAGCAGTCGCGCATTAACCACACACATGGCACAGTGTTCGCCCGACAACAACAATGTGGCGGCAGCGCAGAACGCGGACGCGCGGCCGCACAGGAAGCTGTTCGAATGTGACGTCTGCAACATGAAGTTCTCCAACGGCGCCAATATGCGCCGGCACAAAATGCGCCACACCGGCGTCAAACCGTACGAATGTCGCGTCTGCCAGAAGAGATTCTTCAGAAAGGATCACCTCGCCGAACACTTCACCACACACACCAAGAGCTTGCCGTATCATTGCCCAATATGCAACAGAGGATTCCAGCGTCAGATCGCCATGCGCGCTCACTTCCAGAACGAGCACGTCGGTCAGCACGACCTCGTCAAGACTTGCCCACTGTGTAGTTACCGCGCGCCCACGATGAAGAGCCTCAGAGTTCACTTCTTCAACAGGTGAGTGTCGTTATCCAGGGTGTGGTGTTGTGTGACAGGTAGACAGGTGTGGTGAACGTGTGTGTGTATCGTGTCGGCAGGCACGGCATCGACCTGGACAACCCGGGCCCGGGTAACAACTCGGTGTCGGTGCTGGCGGCGGGCATCGTGAACGCGGCGTACACGGACGGCACGATGGAGCCGGCGGCGCTGTCGGCGCTGGGCGCGCTGGGCGCGAGCCTGTCGGTGTCGGTGGCGGCCGCCTACTCCGACTCGGGCGACAGCAACGGCGCGCGCTCCGTCGACAACGCGACGCCGCCCATGCACTACCTCACGCCGCACGTCGAGATCTCCATGGCCGACAACAACGACACCTTCTCGCCACCACAGAACCATCACTCCAACTCTGGTACGACATATTGGGTCTTACTTATGAAAAAAATTTCGCTTATCTTTTCGCTAAGAAGAGCCTGTCACTTATTTCCTTGCGTTACATTGTTTAAAAATGAAAAGGATAACCTATGGTTAAAGATAAGCAGCACTTAAATATTTTTATAAGTATTATATTTTTAACACACCCTTATTTGACATGTTTTTGTGTAGTTCATTATTTAGGATATTTTATTCCACATGAATCATGAAACTTGGAGCGCCTGATGGTATGTGCCTCAATCATCCACAAACATTAGCAAACCCAGGAAATGTAATTACACTAGAACAAAACAGGTTTTAACCACACAAACTGAAACCAGGATCCCATATGAGCATGTTTAAAAAATTTATTTAAATAATTAATTAGTTTTGTACGCGACAGAGTCGTCCCGTATGAACGGCGAGGGTCCGAGCTCGCCGCAGTCGGGCGACAGTGCGATCGCGAGCAGCTCGCTGACGGCCGGCCTGCCCACCAACATCACTCCCTCCATCACGCTCATACCCATCAAACAGGTAAGTATCGACCTGTGGTATCAACTACATATTTTTCATGTTTTTTACTAACCCACCAAATTGTTACAAATAGTACAAAACTTCACATAAAAATACACTAAACAAAGCAAGCCACATGATTGGTATTTGTTGTTTTGGTTTTGCTTAGATGGTGCATATACATTTTTATAGTTAACAGCTTGATGAAAACTATTAGTTATTCATCGAGTTCCTGTCATATATGGACAATTCAAGATTAAATGGAAAATTAGTTGGGTACTCCTACTGATTTATGCTCTGTGACTTCGTGCATGTTGAAAATCATTATGATAGTTCTTGTACAAAAAATTTGTGTTTGGTTGTTGTTTGGGTATTATGGTATTGTCACAAAATAGGTAGTATTATGTTATAAGATCTTTCATCATAGTAAAAACTGTAAAACTGCACTTAACCACTTACCTATGATCTAAAGCACTTTTCCTTGGCCATGATTTAACTTGTTGGAGGCGGCATAATACACATTACATTAATGCATCGGCCACTGGTGGCCAGGCCGCCTGGTCACTATTAAATCCATTCCTTGTTTGTCTTTTAAGATATTTTGTAATTTCTAATTAAAATATTTTGTAAAATATCAATTATTTTATACTACAAATTTCATCATAGCACATTTCAAGGTTTTGTTTATTGATTTATCAACACAATTTCTCGTTATAATTTTCGTGCAAGTTCCCCATTTAGCCACATTTTCATCTGAATCAATTAATCTTAAGACAAACCTAAAAATGGATTTCTGTGACAACTAAATAGAATATATTGAGATTTGTACCTGATTTATTTAATTTTAGTCTTGTAACAACTTATGAAATAACAATACAAATGGACTTCAATTTTTTTTACATATTTTATTTATATTATTTCATATGTTGTTACATGTTCTAATGGTATGTAAAAAATAAGAAATAATAATAGAATAAGTAAAAAAAATGTGGTCCTGTTAAACTGAAATTAGTTTTTTCAGTTTGAGTAAGCTATTTTAGTGAAGTTTGGTTTAGTTGGTGACGACTAACGATCGACGCGGTTTCCAGGAACCCCACATTCAAGAGGAGTCTGGCGGCGGTGAGATGCGCGACGGCGAGGCGAACGGCGGCGACAAGCGAGGAGTCTCCTCCAGCCTGTCCTCCCTTATCAAGGTGTCACCGCTTAAGAGTTTGCTAAGGGAAGACCTCCGCCGGCGCATATCCGCTCGGGGACGCGCTCGGGGCTCGAACGTACGTTGACACTTTGTGCTGGCAGGTTACTGGTCGCGTCGCCCCAGTGTGAGCACCCGTGCGTGTTGTGTGTACATACTATGCGTTCCACTAAGCGCCCACAACGATCAAAATGCTCCTTTAGTCATTCCACATATCGACCACGGTCGTTGTGGTCGCGACGAAAACGTCACTTATGACGTCACGACTTACGCTCACGCGACGCTCACGACGACCCATCTAAAAAGGTGGGTCGAAGTGATCGTTGCGAAAATTTGCGGCGTTTTCAAAACTCAAAGCATCAAAAATGGCGACCGTTAAGCTCAGGAAAGAGATATTTTAGTAGAAGTGAATGTTTCTGCAGCGGATACAAAAAAATAAATTATATTATTTTTTCAATATAAATCGATTTAAACAATAATAAATTAAGTAAATTAATAATTATAAATAAGTTTATTTTCAAGGCTTACAGATTATGACCTAACCTTGTAAATATTTTGCATTATTTTTATAAACTCGCCGTTTGTATTATTTACCTCCACGCTCAAAACGCTCTATAATCCATTCCACTTGAGTTTACGACAGTAGCGCTCGCAAGCAAGTGGAACGGAAAAAACTGCGGTCGTGAGCGTGATCGTTGTGAACGCTTAGTGGAAGCACCAATAGTGTGGTGATGTAACTCGTGTCGTGTTGGCGCCAGGGCTCCCGCGCGTCGCCGTCGGAGGGCGGCGTGATCACGTCCACGCACGGGGAGGCGGCGCTGCTGCCCGCGTCGCTGGTGTGCTCGTTCTGCGCGATCACGTTCCCGGACTCGACGCTGTACTTCCTGCACAAGGGCTGCCACTGCGACTCGAACCCGTGGAAGTGCAACATCTGCGGCGAGCAGTGCTCCAACGTGTACGAGTTCAACTCCCACCTGCTCAGCAAGAGCCATCAATGACTGTTTGCAGGGGGGCCGTTCCGTTACTGACTTTGTTTGTTGACGCACTGCTCGTGTGCGACATGTGCGCGTGCCACGTAAGCACTTCGAAGGTACTTCACCTTTCACTACTTGATCTTTCGGTTTCCTGTCCTCAGATTAATATTTTAACTCTACTTTTCACACCTGTCCTCACAGGCACTGTTGTGTTGAAGTGCTTCGAATATGCTATACGCTGAACGTCCCCCCGAAGCTGTTTTTAAAGTGCAAAATAAGTCGAGGTATATTTTAGTGGTTATGATAGTTAAATGTGTGGAGATATTTATATCGATATTTTAGTATTTAAACGAAAATGGGTAATGATGATGGTATTTAGGTAAAAATTAAATACGATGTCGTGTCGTTCGATTCGACCTACGGTAAGAGTTTGCGAGTTGGCAAACTAATGGAGGATGAAGTGTATTACATTCCAAACTGTGACGAATGCATTCCATAACATGAGATTGAATATAAATTATATTGATTATTGAGTCTTTGGTGGGGAATGAGGTGACTACCTACTTAAAGTTATCTTAAATGGAGATATTTTTTTATTTATTGTTTGCCTTGCGGTACTTAACTGTACATTACCGTGATTTAAAAGTTTTAGAGTATTTTGGTGCGATAGAGAATTTTACAAACTTTATGGTGAAGAGTGTACAAATTAATATATTTTTACATTTCGCTGTTGACAAGTTATGAAAGGCAAAGCCTACATATCCGTGATTGTTTAATTATTGTGATGATGTACAGACGGGAATTATAAATTCTACATTCCGTTTTTATTTATGTTTCCTTTTCTAAATGCATTTGATGCAAGTCCACGACTAATACTTAATGTACAAGTTAAATTTATTTTGTTGTTATTATTTATTTATCTAAAAAATATATATACATACATTTATAGAAATATGAATTTCCTTATGTACTTAAGAATGGGATCTATTGTGATGATCGTTGATGAGCACTTTCTGTCGAGAGACGTACAAAGTGACAGACGATAACAGGCACGTGTTGCTCAATAAGGCTCAACTACGAGCGTGTTCGATGTTATATTCGCACAAAAGCATAATAACGGTAATTACACATTGAATGTTAACTAAAATGCTCTACAGAAAGTTGCGTGTGCTAATAAAGGTGGCTAAACATTTCTTAACTTTACTGTATATATTGCAGCACCTAACAGTGTATTAGAGGTTTCCAGCAAGGCGTCTACATCGAACCCTTGAATATAAAAATTAGATAATTTAATTTGATATAAGGAAGTATGCTCAACCATGCTATATCACTCAGAGACATGTTGAAAATACAATCGACCATATCATAAAGATACTAACTATTTCATTGCAAGTAACATTTCAAAAACGATACATATTAATGATACAATTATAAATATTAAGGATAGACTTATTTTATGTAGGTGTTATTTACTATTTAGCATATTCTTTGATGTTGACTCATTGGTCAGTCCGTTCCATTCATTATCTTTACCTGAAATTTACATTCCTTTAGCTATTAAGTACTTAATATTCGGTTGTGGTCTTGCCTGATAAGTTTACTAAATTGACTTAGACGGAACTGAAGTTATGTTTACCAACGAAGTTTGTATTTTGTTTTGTTACTTACATTGGTAATGCGACGGCGCACGCGGTATCGTTTGTGAGCTGGAGGACCTAGAGAGTTACCTGAAGCGAGCAACACGTATTTATTTATAGAGATTCTTATTTTATATTATTTTCATTGTTGTTTATTTAAAACTTTGTGTTTTATTTTTGGTCCGTACCGTTGCGCCGGTTAACTTTAAGCGTAGGCATACAAGAGCTATTAATATTATTAATCGGTAACCCCACTGGGCGCCTTTACTTAATCCGTCCATATCTAATGATAGATATTGCCTTTAATATTTAATAGAGTAATATATTTTATAGATTTTAGACGTAATTAAGAACAGATCTTACTATAAAGTGTTTTCAGAATTGCAGAGGTTTAATGGTGTAGTTATATTTATTTTAACGTATTTTAAATGGTAATCTCTTTGTGTTGCTAGAAAGTCAACGAGTCGCCTGCAAATGTGGAATTATGGAAAAAAAATATAAAAATACTAATTAGTGAACACGATCGATAATACTGTGCAGAGGCGGGAGTATGAATAGTATTCGACTATTGAGCTTGTGCGATCATGACGTGTATGAAAATTCCAACAAATGTCATCAATGCACAGCAAGCTCGATTATAATACGTAGGCGATATCTATTTGTGCTCAGGCTGCAGGTGTTATTAGAATTATTGTAAAATTGTGAAACACGAAGAAAAATGTTTTTCGCAAGGTGCTCTGATGTCGAAGATCAATATGTACATATTGTTCTCGATAATTATTTTTATACAGTTTATGACTGTCGATTTCTGTGCGACACAAAGAGGACATTGTTGATTGTTGCAGTTTGAATATAAACATTTTATTTTTTGTGTGACCGTAACGCAGAAAATAAGCATTAAAGTATTGGAAGTTGTTTTAGGATTGAGAAAATTATCATCGATAGTAATCAAACAGTATTTTTCAAATCAACTCTGTATGGAAGTTTTATTCCCAATTATATTACTTTAATCATGTTAAACTTAATTATAAAAGTAAATAAACGATTCCTAAATTTAAATTATTGTAATATCAACTGTATAGTCAATTGACAATTGCTATGAAAGAATTTAAAACTTATAGACCATCCCTTTCAACTTATTACGTTATAACAGATTATTTTAGTGTAGAAACCCTCATCTTAATACCAAAACACAGCTTACCAACATTATAATTATATTTTTAAGTTGTTATATATGTTATGTGTAAGATAGACGAATTAATAATGGTTGAAAGCAATTTATATAACTATAAGCAGATCGAAGTAGATATTTTACTGTTGAATTTATTGTGTTATCTTTACTATGAAGAATAACATACTAATGTTTGATGATATACTGTTAACAAGTAAACCATTTTGGAATGAGTGATAGTTACTAAACAAATTATTAGCAGATTGTGCCTTAGATCAATAGTTTTGAAAGAAACATTTTAAACATATTTAGATGTGTGAATTTTTTAAATCGTCACATAATTGTAATTTACATAATATGTAAAAAATCTAATCAAATGCAATTTATTTATGTAATATAAAGATATACATTTTGCAATATGGCTGTTTTGCTTGTTTTTATAAGAAAGTTTATTTGCAGTTGATAAATTGTTCTTATCGTCGTTACGATGATAGATTATAAAGAAATGGTACTTATTACCGAGTATGTAGTTCTATTTATTTACTTTATAATAATTTGGTAAAGGGTCTAATGAAATATTAATAAACTATGACATACACTGTGTGTATTATTTTAAATATAGCATTTAATATCCAATATTTTTTAAGGAATTGTAGTTGCTTCACAGTAAGCAAATTCTTTTACATTACCCTGTGTAAAGCTTGTGTGATCTGTTAAGGTAAGAATTCCTATGCACACTTCACTAATATGCCTTTGACCAATGTAGCTCGCAAATCCGAATGAGGCATTTGAGTGAAGAAAGGTTTAATTTATAACTAAATAGATATAATTTGCACATATCCTTTATTACTTAAAATTGCAAAATTATACACTATAGTAGAGATGAACGTCTGTTATCAACGATGCATATTATACATATATATATATATATTCTATAGTGTTATCACTAGTTTATGGTGGCGTAGCGTCGAGTGTTCATGGTTCAAAACTTGAATACATCGCAGTAAAATATTATGATATTTTATGCCATGCTTAAAAAAGTTAGAAGACAACCATCCAAAACCTGTGGTGACATCACTTGTTTGGCTGTTTAGCGTTAAACCTGTGCCTCCATCATTCGTCAATTTTGAGGAAGTACAAACGTCAGCCATGTTATAAATTGTCAAAGTTTTGTTGACAAAAAAGTTAACTTTCTTACTTTTTCAAACTTATTACTTATCTTTTAATGCATATTTGTACGAACATTTCTTGGTCGTTTGTTACTATTTACGCGTAAGTGTTATTAGGGTATCATGGGAAAAGCAACTGAGGTTGATGGAGATAACAACCCGACTTCTTCCGACTCTGATCCCGCAAAGTTATTGGAAGCTGCTTTATTACAAATGGATGGCATAATCGCCGGTAAGATAAGTCGTTTAATATTCAAATTCATCACCAATATTGAGTAATACCATGCTTGTAATAATTTACATTCACTTTGATAACTTTACGCTTCGTTGCTTATTGGGGTCTGCATTTCCTTATTCTGAATCTAATATCTAGCAATTTATATCGCTTAAATTGAATCAAATATAATCTTAATTGAATATACATCATTTATGTCTAATATCGCTGATGTATCATATGCTTAAAAAGTTTACTAACTTAAAAAATTGACCACAAATATTCTATGACAGTTTGGTAAAAGTATGCCTTGATTTGAATTTAATTATTGATCCAATCCTAACATCTATGCAGTATATTATCCATATAAACATATTTAATTTATTTAAATGTTTACTTGTTTAAACTACTTTAAACTGTTCAGTGTTTGGTTAAAATGATATTGGTTGTTTTTTTCTACTCAATATAATATGTACTAGGCTTGCTCCATATCATATCTAGGACAGAAATGAGCTTGGCTAAACATGGGTGTCTAAGTTATCCAGTTTACATCTGCCTATTCCTTCAGTGTGAAGATGAAGTCTAAGGCTCCGATCTATTGAACAAACTTCGACTAAAGTTAAAGAAATAAATTCAGTGAGGACTTGAAATTTGAACTTTGACTTATTCTAATTATTAATTACAAGAAAATGTTTGCTTAGTCAGTCTGTTTTTCTTGTAAACAATGGTTCGGCTAAGTCTAAGTTCAATTTGAGAATTCCAAATCCTCATTGAGTTTGTTTCTTTGACTCAGACTTAGTAAATGTTCGCTCTATAGATCTCAATATATGTATGTATTGCATGTTTATTATTTTGTGTAGTGTAAGTAGTTTACACTACACAAAATTATAATTGACTATTGGAATATAAGAATATAAGGATTTGAAATTTTTAAATTGAATTTAGACTTAGCCAAGCCGTTTTTTACAAGAAAAGTAATTTTTCATTTGTATTATATTATTTGACTGATCTTACACATTTAATTTTGAAATGTATTTTGTCTGTCATTTATGATCAAAATTGGATGTTTACATCTGATCTATACACTTTGCATGATAACTATGACTTTCAGGTTTTAACTTTCCAGCCTGCCTAGCATGCGCGCCATGAGATATCCCGATAATCGACTGTCGAGATTGTTGTCTACAATATTATATGAAAATAAATGACGGCACATGTTAATGACCACAGACAAATAGAGAAAACCAGTTATAACAGGACAAAATGCGTAGATAAAATTTTCTCATGGAGCGCATGCTAGGCCGGCACAATTCTTGAAGTGTGGATATCAGGTTGTTAAATATATTGTATGCAGATGATATTAATGTCATGTAAGGACCATATAACACATACCTATTTTGTATGTCAACAATGCATGCTTGGTTTTCCAACTTTCATTACAAATTTCATTAATGAATTAGTGAACTTTTGACTAGAATATTTCATTAATAACTTGATGAGTCATGCAGGAGTAGTCATTGCTGATATTTTAAAGATACATAATGCCCATCAGTCACACAAATAGACTCCACACAAAGATATGACTCTTGTGTGGTGCAGTATTAAAAATTGTCTCAGACCTTCACTTCCACATATTTGTGGGTCATATTTGTTAACACCCAGACCCAAAACAAATATTTGGGGGTCACATTTAGTTTTATCTGGGGGATGATTCCGGGTACATTGTGTGTTACAACCACGCCAACATGACATGACTTCTCATCCCTTGAGCCACTGAGCATGATGTCATATACGAATATCTACCTAACTATAGTTACGTATATATTTGAAATGGCATTATTATATATCATGATGTGGCCTTAATACGTTTTAAATTAGAAACAGGGATACCAACCATCCATTTCGAGGAAATAAGGGAGCCTGTTATAAAGCAGGACAGTATAAAGCTCGAAATTGTAATCGACATCGCGTCTGAAGGGTCGCAGGGGTAGACGCAGTATGGTTATAAGGGGTGTTTGGTTGAGAGGGCGTAAAACTGTTGAACAGGGGGTGTCGTGGCGCCAGTCCGCCGCTGCGCGCTCCCCGTCCGGACGCGTCGCAGGCCCCCGTCGCGTCGCCAATGCGCACGCGTCAAATTGTCTCCGCGACTATCGCGATTGTCGCCCTACTGTAAACAGTTAAACACGCGTTGTCCCATACTGACGTACGAAATCCTTATCACGCTCAACAAAGATAATTTAGGTTTTTACAATGAAATCATCGTTTATTAATTTCTCCCAACGTGTGCATGTGTGTAGGGATAGTGTTTACTTGAACTTTTTTTTTTCATTCGTACTAGTTCAGTACACGTTGCACGTGCTTTATCATTGTTATTATACATACCCATTAAGTCATATTATTGTTCATAATTATTTACAATTTAATATATTGTTCATAATAAACATTGTTCAAACTCGTCGTATAGCCGCTGTTGGATAATAAATTATGAAGCGGAAACCTGTGTCTTCTAGTCTCTGGCTGCTCTACTTATTATACACAAACTACTTCTAGCATACGGCCAATTTTGTAGGAAGCATGAATCGTCAAAGTTTGTTGAGTAGTTTCTATGTTATGCATATGCGTAGAATATTTCATTAGATGGCCTACCTCTCGTAGAGCAGATAGGGATGAAACATGCCTTCATTGCCTTCAATGTAATAAAGTAACGAGCTCTACAAATTCTGCAGTACCGAAACGAAAAATTCCCTTAGTAAATACAAATTATACGCACGGAGATATTTTACCTACGCGAGTAAAAAGAAAAACTGCTATCCGATAATTTATTTGCTTTGTTTTGTATGTACACACTTCCATATCTGACATTAGAGTAATTTGTCACCCATTGTTTAACTCACTACCTAGTACAGGGCAAGCACATCTCGCGGTGCTTATTTTCGTGTTTCAATATAGGTGACGAGCCTATTCCCATATAGGACGTGCATGTCATTGTGTGATATTTCAAAAACTCAAAACAAATTATAATTGCTCGTCCTGCGATTCAAACCCAGGACCTCATGGTCGGCAACCTACGCGGTGTAAATCGTAAATAACATACGCTGCCAATGGCTAGAGCCGCTAAACCCAATGGCTCAAACTAAACCCCGTCTATTTATTTGATAGCACGTCCACACCGGGCTGAACGAAAGCGAACGAATCAGACCTATTTCATCCCACAACAGCGAAAGTTTCAATGTGTGAATGCAGCAGGTATAGATTCGTTCGCCTTCAATATTATGTAATAGCTGTTATTTCACAAATTGTTATAAAATGGTAACTGATGATCGATATACCATAAATGTAATGCAGCGGCTTTCAGTTCAGAACTCCACACAGTGAGAGATACTGACGATGAGCCAATTAAAACAAACAACGATGTACTGCCAAAAACTCTTAGGGCCACTTTGAGATCCGCGATAAATCTCTATTTATCCCAAATCTTGATTTAAATATAGCAGTGAGCTGTAAGAAAAATCATGATAAGGTGTAACTCTAGATTTATCGCGGGGCTGCAAGTGGCCCTTACTCCCCAACCTCACCGATATTCTTTTTCTGGTCCATCATCCAACCCTGATAATCTATTTATAACCTATTCATTGTGGTCAAACACGATACTTCTGCTATCAATTATTGAGGAACTGGATATCCTGTTGATTCCAGATGATGTTGCAGCATCAGCTCAAAATCCCAAAAGAGCTGATGACCTTATTATGGTTGCACAGTTTTTTTTAATTACGACTAAGTCCACTCTCGATCACCTTTAAACAAAAAAAAAATGAAAATCAGTTCATTCGTTTAGGAGCTACGTTTGGGTCGGGGATTAAAAACATATTTGCAAAAGTTTCAATGCCTGTGCCTAAGCACTCATATAACATTTATTTGGTATTTAAATTAATAGGATTTTCTGTGTAGATTCAAATGCTAAAAATGTGACGTTGTTTATATATTTATCTAATATAATGAACACCGGAATTTAATCTCAGTTGGGTCGCGTCAAGATTAAATTTTTCTCCATCTCTTATCGTCGGCATTTTCATTCTCCAAATATTTGCTACGAGTCTTTTGTGTTCAGTGTTTTTATTAAGTCTTTGAATTCGGGAATTCTAAATATACCTTACAAAATCTCATTTATACAGATTCCAATTAAATTCAGGTGTCGTTATAATTTATGTACAAGATATAAGATTAAAATATCGAACAAGGCTATGTGAGTAAGTATAGTACAGGTAGTTGGAAACTTACCTGTACTGTACTTCATTTCAGAAAATACTGCTGGTCGCATTAATAATCCCGGTAAAGTAGCTCGGACTTTCCTAACAAACGGCCAGCTGGGAACCGCCGTTGGTTTGACAAGTTTCATTTATTTTTGCACGAGCAAGGAGAGGGAAAAGTTTCGTAATTACCATTCCGGTTGTGTAGCGTCCATCTAACTAGAGTCCGACGTCCGTCCTCGTACGTGTTGTGGGCTCAACAGGTTCGCTACTTTTCACTCTGTATTCTCATCATTCTCGCATGCCTGAGTCCTGACCCCTTGTCACTCACCCTCGTGTCTACGCGAATGCTTCTACAATAGGGAAAATGTTCATTTTACATTTAGCTGGACGTTCCAAACAGAATCACGACAAAAACTTTTTGATAAAAATTCTTTGGTGATATGTAATACAATTTACAAACGTGTTTATTTAATTATAATTCAGGAATGATGAACAAGAACCACATTGAGTATTAAGGTGATTCTTTTTGTTGAATATTATTTCTGATCTTCCACATAGAGTACATAGATACAGTAGATAGAGCCTTTTTCTTCGATCTGTAGAGTTATGCGAAAATTACTTGCGAAAATGATGTACATTGAACTGGACATGTAATGGTTTCGTACGTTGGTGTGCCATCGTAGCGGCCATGCCGGGATGTTGGCATCTTCCCGAACATGTCACCCGTTGGTGGCTATTGGACATTTGTACACATCGACTGTTCGGTGGCGGCGACTCTACGGATTCTCAGATACCATCACGTATGCATTATATTTTATCATTGCATTGATATTTTTATGTCGAATTTAGAAGAACCGAGAGCTGTTCAGCTGTATATAGTTTCCTTTAAATTGTGAACATACAGACTATTTATATAATGTTTGATAAATAATCTCGATAGCAGAGAGCTTCTTAAGGTGTTCTTTTCTGTGAGTTCACTCATTTTTATCTTTTCTACGATTCTTTGTTCAAAATTCAAAAGAGTTGATATTTTATGCGATTGTGATATAGCTCGAAGATATTACTACGTGGTAGAATAACGAAGGGTAAAATGATGAAGATTTTTTGTGCTCGTAGCAAAAGCGTTATTGTTCCTAGGCGGATGCAATTCACTCGGTCCCCGCGCAATTTGCGCGAGTGGAGTAATTTCGAAGAGATTTGTGTCATACCGCTGCCTTCTGCCTACATGCTAGTTGACGAATGACGAAATTTAAATATTCCTTATAATAATCATAATATATTTTATTGTAACCTTCGATTTACTTATTACGTTACTGCGTAAAATAGCGTCCACTGGTGCGTCTCAAAAGATTGAATAACAGCTGTTTCCGTAAATCAAGCCTAGTGTATTGATATCGTAGTCATTAATTATAGATTACGTGTTGTATCTGTGCTACTATCTGTACTGCTGTTTAGTCGATGTTGTTAACAGGAGCACAGCACTCTGCAGTTACATTACTTTTTGTTTCAATTTACCAAGCTTTGCAATTCGTTTCGTTGTACAGCAAAAAATCGCGCTAAGTTTTGTGTTCACGTACGGAATAATGTTTTACGATCTACATACTTGTGTGTGAACTAGTGAGAAATGAGAATACATTGAACCTAGAAGAGACTTTGTCAACGCATCTTCAATAGAAAACGGGAGACTATATATTCTGTCTGCTTTGATATTTCTAACATTTCATTTATTCAAGTTGATGTGACTTACGGAAAAGGATCGATGACTAGTAAGCACCACAATAGAGTTATTAATTAAAGCTTTGTATAACGCAGAAGAATCGTTGTACAGGTTAACAAATTGTTTGACTTTGAGGACTTACTACTAAGTTTGATTAGAAATTAGCAACTTATTATTGAAATAAAACTATTTTTACGGATTCTATCACAATTTGGTTTTTAATTTCTATTATTTTTATTCCCGACGTTTCGAAGGCTTTGCAGTCTTCGTTGTCACGGGTCAGACAAGTGGTCAGTCTGTTCAGTTAAAAACGTAAAAATAGTTTTATTTCAATGTATAACATGCGCGTAAACTTAAGAAATCAACTTATTATTGAAATATTATGTAATATATAATTGTCTTTTATCTCCAGTGATTATAAAAGCACTGATGAATTACTATACTGGACTATTAATAATCTTAGTGCTATTGAGTTAGTGCTAGATATTGAGTAAAGATACTGAATTCGAAATTCTCTCTTTGACTCTTCCTGAAACGGATACTTCGTTAACGACATCGCAGACATTACTGAATAGTGAATACTGATTGTTTCAAATGGATAATTATTTGGTATGTCCAGCCGATGTATGTGATGTTTTCATTGTGATTTATCACTCGCTATAACGGTGAAGGAAAACATCGTGAGGAAACCTGCATACCCGAGAATTTCTCCACAAGAATTTCGAAGGTATGTGAAGTCTACCAATCTGCCAGGCCAGCGTGGTAGACTAAGGCCTAACCCCTCTCACTAGTAGAGGAGGCTCGTGCCCAGTAGTGGGATAGTAATATTACAGGTCTGATATTATTATTATTATATGTCCAGCTGAGGTTGTCCTGTATGACTTGCCTACCAAAAATAATGAACCTAGTTATAGTATGATGAAAGATATAGACTGGTGAATGATCTCTCTGGAGAGAAAGGAGACGTAGTGACAATAGAAAAAGGCATGCTGAGGTGGTTCGGACACGTTGAGAGGATGCATGATAGGACGTTAACGAAACAATACACAAGACAAGTGTGAGTGGAAGAATTAGTAAATGTGGACCGCACCAAACCAAACCAAATTGATGGTTTATTAAACACAGGATAGGTCATGTCTACCTAAAACCGACGAAATGCATGAAAAGATTGATAGTCGATGAAGCAAAAGTAGCATCTTAAACCGTGTGAAATTGAAATCCGTAGTCCCTGCCAGTGGCGTGCAATCCATATAGACAAAAAGACACTGTCTATCCCAGAAATTTGCTTTTTTCATAATAAAAAATATAATTAAGACTAAATATAGATTTTCAAAATAGCAATGTTCGGATTATGTTTTAAATCGACAAGATGGTAATCATGATGGTGTAGCAAGAGTTGAAGAAAATAATTGTGTAAAATTTTTGTCTACCCTGATCGAAAGGTGTATGCACGTCACTGGTCTCTGCCTACCCATACGGGATATAGGCGTGACATCATGTATGTTCAAGCTAAGCATTGTTTGTGTGTGCAGAGGCTGGCGGCGCGGGGTCAGGCGGGACGACGACAAGCGGGCCGGGGCGAGCGGCGCGGGCGCGCGCTCTCGAGCTGGCGCAGCAGCTGGCCTCGTCGCTGCAGCACGCGGTGCCGCCGCCCCCGAGACCTGACTTCACCACCGCCAGCGCGATACTCAGGTGGCTACAGCAGAACAATAATTCAGTTGCACTCGTGAGTACAACATTTCAATTTATGACTATGATCTAATAGAAAATCGGACGATGAATGTGCTCAAGGATAGTAACGTGGATAACAGATTATTTTTCATAATTGATTATTCAATAATTTTTAAAGACGTGATCGATTAATCGGTTAGTCAATTACTATCTCAGCCTATCGCCATCACTGGACGTAGGCCTCCCCCAGTTGGCGCCAACCTTCCTGGTCGATTAATAATGTAAATAATACATCTTTAAAAAATAATCGATTATTAATCGATTGTCCACATCACTACTCAGGGCAACCTAAGGGCCAATTTGTACTGTGTACTGCATTGACGATTTATATTGGGTATTTATTTAATACATTGGTATAACAGCAGTACTTACTGGTTACATTAAAAATCTTATATTTTGTTATTTTCTTTAATATACTTAAGAAATTACGGAAGTCTGAGGTAAGTAGTTGCAAAGATTGATTTACTTTACATTGTTTTACACGTGTTACTTTTACATGAATCAAAAATATAAAATAGAACGAGGTCAAAGGAAGCTCAGTGTACTGTATTCCAATAACCTAGTTAGTAGGAAAGGTATATCCCCATGTTTACGAGCCGCGAATGGAGTAGGTACTCTTTTCACAATTTTATTCTTCACGTAATGAGATAAAGGAAATTTCGCTCTTGAAGGTATGGAGGTTGGAGGTAAATACATTATATTAGTCATTGAAGGTAATTACCATGGTTGTCATATCATCCTCCAAAACGTCCAGCCATCAATTTTTGGGCCGTACTTTATTTTTATAATTATTATTATACTAGCTTTTGCCCGCGGCTCCGCACGCGTATTTTGTAGGGCCAACGGAAAAAAACTTTTGATTAGACGATCCGCCCTGTCGTTTGAGTCTAAATATGGTCGACCTAGATATCGATTTTAAAGTTAATCGGCCCAAAGCAAAGAAAAACAAAATGGCGGCCACTTTTGACAGGTCTGACAGCGGTTCTGTCGTTCGGAACTACGGGGCGACCCGGATATCGATTTTGAAGTCAATCGGCCCAGAAACAAAGAAAATCAAAATGACGGCCACTTTTGACAGGTCTGACAGCGGTTCTGTCGTTCGGAACCATAGGGCAACCCAGATATCGATTTTGAAGTCAATCGGCCCAGAAACAAAGAAAATCAAAATGACGGCCACTTTTGACAGGTCTGACAGCGGTTCTGTCGTTCGGAACCATAGGGCGACCCAGATATCGCTTTTGAAGTCAATCGGCCCAAAAACAAAGAAAAACAAAATGGCGGCCACTTTTGACAGGTCTGACAGCGGTTCTGTCGTTTCGAACCACGGGGCGACCCAGATATCGATTTTGAAGTCAATCGGCCCAGAAACAAAGAAAATCAAAATGGCGGCCACTTTTGACAGGTCTGACAGCGGTTCTGTCGTTCGGAACCATAGGGCGACCCAGATATCGATTTCGAAGTCAATCGGCCCAAAAACAAAGAAAAACAAAATGGCGGCCACTTTTGACAGGTCTGACAGCGGTTCTGTCGTTTCGAACCACGGGGCGACCCAGATATCGATTTTGAAGTCAATCGGCCCAGAAACAAAGAAAATCAAAATGACGGCCACTTTTGACAGGTCTGACAGCGGTTCTGTCGTTCGGAACCATAGGGCGACCCAGATATCGCTTTTGAAGTCAATCGGCCCAAAAACAAAGAAAAACAAAATGGCGGCCACTTTTGACAGGTCTGACAGCGGTTCTGTCGTTCGGAACCATAGGGCGACCCAGATATCGATTTTGAAGTCAATCGGCCCAAAAACAAAGAAAATCAAAATGACGGCCACTTTTGACAGGTCTGACAGCGGTTCTGTCGTTCGGAACCATAGGGCGACCCAGATATCGCTTTTGAAGTCAATCGGCCCAAAAACAAAGAAAAACAAAATGGCGGCCACTTTTGACAGGTCTGACAGCGGTTCTGTCGTTCGGAACCATAGGGCGACCCAGATATCGATTTCGAAGTCAATCGGCCCAAAAACAAAGAAAAACAAAATGGCGGCCACTTTTGACAGGTCTGACAGCGGTTCTGTCGTTCGGAACCATAGGGCGACCCAGATATCGATTTCGAAGTCAATCGGCCCAAAAACAAAGAAAAACAAAATGGCGGCCACTTTTGACAGGTCTGACAGCGGTTCTGTCGTTTCGAACCACGGGGCGACCCAGATATCGATTTTGAAGTCAATCGGCCCAGAAACAAAGAAAATCAAAATGACGGCCACTTTTGACAGGTCTGACAGCGGTTCTGTCGTTCGGAACCATAGGGCGACCCAGATATCGCTTTTGAAGTCAATCGGCCCAAAAACAAAGAAAAACAAAATGGCGGCCACTTTTGACAGGTCTGACAGCGGTTCTGTCGTTTCGAACCACGGGGCGACCCAGATATCGATTTTGAAGTCAATCGGCCCAGAAACAAAGAAAATCAAAATGACGGCCACTTTTGACAGGTCTGACAGCGGTTCTGTCGTTCGGAACCATAGGGCGACCCAGATATCGATTTTGAAGTCAATCGGCCCAAAAACAAAGAAAATCAAAATGACGGCCACTTTTGACAGGTCTGACAGCGGTTCTGTCGTTCGGAACCATAGGGCGACCCAGATATCGATTTTGAAGTCAATCGGCCCAAAAACAAAGAAAATTAAAATGGCGGCCATTTTTGACAGGTCTGACAGCGGTTCTGTCGTTTGGAAACACGGGGTGACCCAGATATCGATTTTGAAGTCAATCGGCCCAGGAATAAAGAAAATCAAAATGACGGCCACTTTTGACAGGTCTGACAGTCATTTTGTCATTCGGAACCACGGGGCGACCCAGATATCGATTTTGAAGTCAATCGGCCCAAAAACAAAGAAAAACAAAATGTCGGCCACTTTTGACAGGTCTGACAGCGGTTCTGTCGTTTCGAACCACGGGGTGACCCAGATATCGATTTTGAAGTCAATCAGCCCAGAAATAAAGAAAATAAAAATGGCGGCCACTTTTGACAGGTCTGACAGCGGTTCTGTCGTTCGGAACCACGGGGCGACCCAGATATCGATTTTGAAGTCAATTGGCCCAAAAACAAAGAAACAAATTTTCTACCCCTATTTCATCCCTTTGTAGGATAAAAATATATCGCACCCCATTTCTGTCCTTAGGGCTAAAACTATCCTCATACCAAATTTCTTAAAAAGCGGTTCAGAGGTTTCTGGATTCCCATAAAAACTTTCATCCCCTATTTCATCCCATTAGGGGTTGATTTAAAAAAGTGGCCCATTTGTATCCTTAAACTCAAAGGTATCCACTGTCCCATACCAAATTTCATAAAAATCCGTTAAGTGGACCTAAAATCCCCATACAAACTTCTAACCCTTATTTCATCCCTTTAGGGGTTGATAAAAAAAAATTAAGTACCCCATTTGAATCCCTAGGGTCAAATGTATCCCCATACCGAATTTCATCAAAATCCATTAAGCGGTTCCAAAATTCCCATACAAACTTTCATCCCCTATTTCATCCCTTTAGGGGTTGATTTAAAAAAAATAAAGTACCCTATGTCCGTCCTTGGGGTTAAAAGTACCCACATACCAAATTTCATCAAAATCGGTTCAGCGGTTTAGACGTGAAAACGCCACAGACAGACAGACAGACAGACAGACAGACAGACAGACAGAGTTACTTTCGCTTTTATTATTTAGTAAGGATATTTCACTAATTGTAAATTACAATATAACACTGTTTTTCTGTAAATCTTGCAAATTACGAACATACATCCTTTCAATTCTAATAATTGATCTTCGTGTATAATATTGCGTAACGTTGAGGACTCAGGTGTTCACGCACGCTCTGGCAAGGCGAGGCTTACGTTTTAAACGCCATCATTCGTGAAAGCCTTTGAAAAGTTGTACAGTGTACACGGAAGGGAACTAATTGCACACCGTTTGGTTCCTACTCCCTACCATTACTCGTTGATGTGAATTCGTTCATAACAAGCACATTTTAGTGTTCGTATTTGGGTCTGGACGTTGTCTTTTCCATCTGACCGCTTAAACCAATGACTAAAGTAAAAATAACAGGACCTGGCATAACGAGGAAAAATACCTGTACTATGAAGCCGGTTCCGCCATTTTAGTTTCGCGATACTCTAAGTTCGCGATCTATTTACATGTAAGTTATCACCGTGTCATAAGAATGAACACATAACATAACATAAGCTCACGCCTGTATCCCCGAAGGGGTAGGCAGAGGCGCACTAGCGAACTAGAACACCCACGTTTCGCCGAGCTTAGTTCTGTCCCAGATGTGATAGAGGGCGAGCCTATCGCCATATCGGGCACAAATTCCAGACTCCGGGCTGATATGGAAAAATCCATAATCACTTTGCCCGACCCGGGGATCGAACCCGAGACCTCAGAACCGTAGTCGTACTGAAATACAACCACGTCACCGAGGCACCCTATCACATCTGGGACGGAACTAAGCTGGGCGAAATGTGGGTGTACTGGTTCGCTAGTGCGCCTTTGCTTACCCCTTATGTTATGTTATGTGTAATATTTTCGTAGTTAACGCGGTACGCCACGTCCTCTATCTTCTTTTGTCTAAGGTTTAAACACACACAGTTAAAACTTAAGCGTCGCAAACACCAATTTGCCGTCTGGCCGATTAAATATTCCGATCCTAACCAAACAGTCCAATGGAAATCTCGCACAGAATTTGCACGTTGGCATTAAAATGTTGAATATTCAAAGCATATCAGAAGCGGCGATGCCGCACCGCGCGCCGTCGTGAAGGTTCACGGCATAAACTTGGTTAACTGTCAACATAACACCTTTCAAGTGGAAGTTGAAAACTGAAGTCGACCACCGATTCAATTAATTGGATTTCATTTGTTCGTCGACCGTACAATTTGTATGGTAATTGACTTTCCCGTTTTGCATGTACTTGTTATGTTTGTCCCAATTATACTCTGTATCTTGTTAACAATCCGAATGTGGAATTTAAAACATAACATGTGCCACTGCAATTGACACGTTAATAATAAAAAGTTCTTTCCAATAATTATAATTGAATGGGAAATTTCAATCTAATATAAATACATTATGATAATACATATATCAATCTTTAGGGGATGCCTATGTTCAGCAGTGGACGTCCTATGGCTGATGCTGATGATGGACAATTTCGAAAAGGCCACATTTCAAAAGGGCAAAATACAACAAAAAACTACTTATTTTTTATAGAGTAGCGTACAATAAGAGGATATTTCTAAGTTACAATTTAAGGTCAATTAGCATTCTAGAATTACAAAAACGCTAACATATATGTAAATATTTATTTATCGATATATACTTATAGATAATTTATATTTCAAGAAAAAATGACAATTTTATTAATTGCCTTAGAGTAATAACGTATAGAGATATAGTCTCATACAAAATTCCTTCGGAAATTGAAGCCGATAACGATTCAATGTGTGCATCGTCGGCGCGTAACTACTTGAGCCGACACACACATACGCACGTAAATAGTGTTGCAAGTAAAAGACATTTTACCAACAAAATAGGGAAATCGAAAGTGTTCTAATAATGATACACTTCTTTTATTCTGAACTTAAAAAACATTTGTATAGTTTTGAACCGACTTTAAAATAAAAAGAATAAGGAGACGGAAACACTTCCATACAATCTTGGGCCTAGATTGTAAAAGGATGAAAGTAGTTTCAATTAATAGATAGTATATTATGAGATCATTACTGAACATTTGGCGACTTTTTGTAATCTGAGAACATAGTTATGAGCCTCACTTTGACTTAAATAAAAGTGAGGTTATGGAACAAACTATACGCAAACAACTGATGTTTATAAGTACAAATCTTACGTATTGATATGTTTTAATGTAGATAACATACGCTCACGCCTATATCTCCGAAGGGATGGCAGAAACTCGAACACCCACATTCGATAACTAAATGTTGATCACAAAGACGATTATTCTCAGGAACATAATATTTCTACAGACTGAGCAACATTGTTCTATTTAAAAGATGGAAAACACCCAAAACGCACACGCACGAAACAATACGAAAACGAAGCAAATGAAAACGATTTTTTTACAGGGAACCAGCTAAGGTCTGAATGCATGCCGCCAAGCTATTCAGTTACTGTTTTTTTTTTCAGAACTATTTATTGTTAGTTTTTATGTTTTCAATTATTTTTACTTGAATTAATCATCCGGGTCTAACATTATATATACATACATACATATATACATATATATATATATTTTTTTAACTCATTCATCTTAATCGGTAAAGTAATCGATTCTATTTTAATAATGTCCTTTACTTATTTTTCAGATATCTCATTTTCTAGATTGTGAATTGGGCAGATTTTTTTATATTTTGAAATAAAAAAAATGTCAAAATTTTGGGCCATATCTCAACTCATTACATTTTGGCCCAAAGATCCCCGTCTCCTTTTGGTTTTTATTTGTTCGTTAAAAAAGATTAAAAAACAGAAAATCCTTTAGGTTTAATCATACCTATTTACATAAAAATCGGTACAGTGATATAACCATGAAATCGCAAAAAACACACTTTCCGATTAGAGTACGCATAAAAGTTGAAAATTATTTTCTTTAACCCTTACATCACCAATTACTATCATCATAATCCCCATTTTGATATCAAACATAAGCTAAGCTGTGTTATTTGATTTTGTTCATTATTTATGTTAATAGCAAATTGTCAGGATAGGCAGTGTAGCTTTGTCTATACGAAGTGCACGTCACTGCACAAACAGAGTTATCGCAGAGTTAATTAGTTTAACATGAATATAGATTTGCATTTTAACTAGAACATCATTGGTTTGCGTATAGTTTATTCCATAACCTCACTTTTATTTAAGTCAAAGTTTTAGTAATGATCTCATAATATACTATATCTATTAATTGACACTACTTTCATCCTTTTACAATCTAGGCCCAAGATTGTATGGAAGCATTTCCCTCTCATTTCATTATCCCTAATAGTATTTAAAAAATGGGTAAATTGGTTGGCATTATTGGCAACATTCATAATGATTCATAACGTAAATGGCGTCTGTCATTTTTACAATTTTATTTGTAGTTTTGATGAATGTTTTACTTAATATTAAAACATGTCAGCAATTAATTACTTGTGAAATGTTATCTTTATATTTCCTTGGTGCTTGTTCATTGTATTGTGACATCCTTTGATAGCGCAGTTCGTCATAATATAATTAAATTTGTGGGAGCTCTTCATACTAAGACTTGACATAGGACACTAACACGCCGTGCGGCGTTGGGTACCTAAACCGGCTCACCCAGAACGCCTTCACGCCGTGGCCCTGTACTGCGGTTCTATGTATGATATTTCTATGTGTTAATTGCGTATTGCGAACACTCTAAAAATCTATATGGTGTGTAATGGAAAGTGGAAACACGAGTTTTTCACAGAAAATTCTGTGGTACAATGAAGACTCATAAATATGTTTTCCATTTAGAGGTATATAGGACTTCCTTAGGAATATTCAATTAAAGTTTCAACACATCAGTCTGCTCTGATGGAATGATTGGTGATAATGACGTCAATCTAAATTCACCTCTGCATGCACACAATGCCCATTGTGCACACTATGGGTCCCTGTCATCGTTGAGACGGGTATGAATATGTAGGTTACGTATTATTATAAGCCAAGTGACTTTTCGGCTCATTGAATGTGCCGTGGTACGATGTGCTGTAATGAAAAACTCGGCGCAGTCACCGTTTCACTAGTAAAACAGAGATTTTTTTATGTTAAGCCGGAAGGGAATAATGGATGTCCATGCAGTGTTGCCATCGTGCGGTTTTTAAACGTACGGTGCGTCTATCGATATGTGAGGCAGATGTAGATAGACCGTTTTAATTTGTTCGCAAGCACGAGTACGCACTAGGGTACCAGGTGACACGTAAATGTAGAGGCCTTGTTTACTGACCAGCATTGAGCGCTCTGCCTCAATGGATCCCGTATGCAGTGTGCACCACTTAGCCATTCATCGTCGGCTGCCTACCTCACTCGGGGTAACTAACCTCCCTCAATGCAGCCACATCGTGCCTAGGTGTACGTCTAGCTCAACATAATGTATTTAGTTTTAACATTTATATAACACAGCAAAACCGTGGTGTTTGTTTGCATTTGAAATTAAATGTATAGAGACAGCGTATAACTGTTATAGATAAGTAATTAGGTATGTGAAATTGTGTTAATTTTAAATATACGAAAACCTTTCTTATCTCAATTATATTTTGTTATTAATAAGATTCCTTCTTAAGCTTAAGCTGTCGTGGTTATAATAATTATTTGTTGCGGCTTAGGGCGACTTGCAGCACTGTTACTAATCTAGAATAACTCGAAAATCTCCTTTCTATATTTAAATCGAGATTTATATAAGTAAGCGGCTCTTAAAGGTTATAATAAAAAGTAATATCCTGAATTTGTGACATGTACCACAGTTCGCAACCCCTTCGGTCTAATTGGTACTTTTACGACAGTTATGTTCGTAAAATTAATTTTACTAGGCGGATGGGCGGTGACTGGTGGCTGCGGCAGCGGCGGCGTAGACTAGTTCCAGGTGAATGCGCGTTCCATTAGCGTTAATTAGAATTTCTCATAGGCCCAGCGGCCCGCGCCTCTCCGCGTGGCCTCAAACTAACGCTACGTACATTGCATCGGCTACTCCAATTTCGCATTATTGGACATTAATTTCATAATTCTACATACTGGAACACATTCTCTATTGATCACTATAGGGAATGTGTGTTTGTAAATAGTTGAGTGGGATCCAATCCTGTGGCGAAATTGGAAGGATTATGTAAGCATGGGCTCTGCTGATAATAATGTAAAATTTTGTTTTGTATGTGATACACGTTTAACAGTTAATATACATTTGGATACTATGACAAAACAGCCGTTAGTAAGTAAATAAATACACACAGACAATCACACATATAGTCAGTAAGTAGGAACAACGAGGGACCTACGGCTCCACAACACCCAGACTCGAAACAAATATCTGTGAATCACGCAATCATTTTTCTTGATGCGGAATCGATCTTATGTTATGGATAGAACAAAATTGTGCTCATCTAATGATTATTATCAGTAAAATCCTGTAAAAATTAGGTACTGTTGATACTCAGAGCTTATCATCATTATCAGCCGCAGGACGTCCACTGCTGGACAGATATTAGAGCAAATATTGTAGCTTAATTCTACCCGACAACACTATTGTAGGAAACAGACATTGAACTTATGAGCCTTAGGAACAATGGGGTGAATAAAGATAGAAGTTGAAGAAAAAATAATACTAAGTAGAAGAAAAGTATCTCCCATCTCGTAATGTTCTTGCATATCTATATGAAATTGTGAAACTCTTTTGTTACGCGTTGCGGCTCGGCCGCGGCCGTGCGTCCTCTTTCTATGGAAAAGGAAAATGTCTCTACGCATTTGACAGCCTCCGTGGCGCAGCGGGCGAGTAGCTGGCTGTGAAACGAGAAGCCGCGGGTTCGATTCCCGCATTGAGACAAATGTTTGAGTGGCCCACAGATATTTGTTTCAAGTCTGGGTGTTGTGAGACCGAAAGTCTCTCATAGTATACCCACGATACTGGTTATACCTAGTGTGGGGTCAGGACTAGGTGTGTGACTGTTGGGTGTAAAAAAAAATCCACTAAATGTAATCTAAGTTATCGATGAAAATAATTGTTGCATATACTTCTCATGTCGCCCTTGCATCATTTCTTTGTATTAAATTCCAAAGGCAGTCTTCATGTTCAATTATAATTTAAATTTTTAGCTTTCGTTTCGTATAATCATACCTATATGTACATATGTGTTACTCCGAAGTCTGAATTAGAATTAGTGTGAAATAAATACGACATACCTTAGGCACAGAAGCATCTTTGTCCACCCCCTCGGATAAACAGGTGTGAGCTTATGTTCTCATTACTGTTGGTAATAAAAAAAAGAATAGCATTAACGATACCTTATTTACCACCACTTCAGTCCTAATTTTTTGAACACAACATACACATTAGTTAATGTGTTTACTTTGTCCTTTATCCCGGACTAAATTAAAACCATAATATTAAAACCATGCCCCTTTTTGTGCTTAATGTTCCTTTTTAAAGGTAAATTATGGATTTACACCACTTGTGTGTTTTAGACACAAAAACACACAAAGGTACCGGGAGACGGGACGGTGCCTAACACGGACGTAAAGAAAAAGAAGGACACCGTCTAGTTTAGTTAAACGGAAGCCACAGATAAACCACGCATACAAACGTGCCTGTACAAAAGTGTTCTACGCACACACACGACATTACGTGTCGATTGATCAAATGGGCCGAAAACCCTACTTCACTTTCAATGTTCCTAGCGCTCCGTCCATCTTTTTTTACGTCCGTGGTGCCTAATGATATTTTCATTTCATGCTATCTATGAATAGATACGGGATGTACATAATTAGGATAGTGTGCGCTCATTTGGGGCCTAGGTTCAACATACAAAAATAGGCTAAGGGAGTGTTGTTATATACAGCCAATTTATTACCGTGCTCTAATTTGGAGCACAAATTACTAAGTATTCTGTGATCACGAGAACATAGTTAACTCAAGATACTCGAATCGAGGAATTCTCACGAAAACTTGCCCGTCTCGGCGATTCAAACGTCTAACAGCCGGTTTCAATAAACAATCTCAGTTTAGAGTGCAGATAGATCGCGATTATGAACCAATCAAATCACGTCATTTGACGAAGTCATGTTCAAACTGTGTTCTTATTGGCTAATTTTTGTAATCTATCTGCACATTAGTACTGAGATTGTTTATTGAAACCGGCTGTAAAACGTCACGCAACTTTTGTATGAATGAAGCTAATAATAATAACATATTACATAATACAAATGAAATAGATAGGAGATTTACTTGTGGCAAAGGTGATTTAGTCCCGCCCTCGGCAGTGGCCTCATCAGCGCGACAGGCGTGAAAGTAGGCTCCGTCGCGTATCCGCCGCCCGCCCACCCGCCTGCCACTCGCTTCCGTCGAAGAACATTCTCACACTTCTACACTCTTCTTTCAAGTTGAATGTTACATGTGAATAGACAACAGTAATTATGACGAAAATTCTTTATTGTATATTAAATATAGTAGAGATATGAAAGTTCCTAATCCCTAAACTATAGCCATAATCGCATAGGTAGCAGCTATGAAATGATGTCAAGGGACAAATAATGGAGAAGATATCATTTGACCATGGTAAATTATGTTGCGGAGGAAATCATGCCAATTTAAATCGGTATTATTTGTCAATAAAAAAAGAAAATCATTGTACAAGCTAAGGTCATTTTGATGTTTTCGGAATTGAAATAGTTCCGTCATTGTGGGATGTAATTTAGATTTGATTAAAATATATACACCTACTAGTTAATAAGTAACAATACATAGAAGGCTTCGGTTGATATAATCTAAACGACTGGACACTCCAAATATTATGTAAAAGCCATTGTTGAGCGAAAAGAATTTGCAGCACTGGCTCACAATTTAATTCGAGCGTGAATCTCATATATGTACGTGCGTACAAAAGCTGAATAAGGGAAGGTTAATTAAAATATTTTATTCTTTGCCGCGCTTTTCACGAGAGTTTTCCAATTATTTCATTCACAGGTTGATGAAAAAGTTTTTAGTGTAATGCTGTACGTACCTATTATTAAACTTACGGGACATACGCCATAGACTCACGCCTTTTTCCCATAGGGGTAGACAGAGACAACGGATTTCCACTTGCTACGATCCTTACAAACCTCTTTCGCCTCATTCAGTCTCATTACATTCTTCATGCACTTTTAACTTGACCTTTCTCGAGTATATCTCTGACTTGGTCAGAGAGATAATGTAGAGTATATAAATATGTACTTTTGAGACTGCCTCCCTGCCTAACCCTTCGGGGATACAGGCGTGAGCTTATGTATGTTATGTTATGTTACTTTTGAAAGCTTGCAATGATACTGTGTGTTTATTTATTGGCAAATATAAAGTCGATTATCTCTTTAATACGATGCCGGAGTATTGGACATTCTAAGATAATTTTATATCGGATTCTATCAATGCAAACAATATTGTAGCGAAAGTACGTGGATTTACTACGCCGAACCAATATTGTGGCAATTTGTTCGCGATGTAATGGAATGTGAATTGTTATTGCATACGTTGATTTTCCGATCTTGCAGAGCGATTGTTTCAGCTTGTGCAAGCTACTGTTGGTATTTGTAGACGATTTCCTCGGGGAAGTGTTGCATAAACCTATTAAGATTTGACCCTTTAACCCAAAAATTGACGATGAAATGGTAGTTACGATTGAACACTATACACAGTTTTAGTGTGTTTAGTTATCTTTGGTATTATGCCTTTGCTTCTTTTTTTATAAGCACTACTATAAATAAAATAAAATACACCCAACAGTCACATACATAGTCCTGACCCCACACTAGGTGTAACCTGTATCGCGGGTATCAGAAACTACGAGAGACTTTCGGTCTCACAACACCCAGACCCGAAACAAATATCTATGGGCCACACAGACATTTGTCTCGGTGCGGGAATCGAACCCGCGACCTCACGTTTCACAGGCGGCTACTCGCCCACTGCGCCACGGAGACTGTCAATACTACACTATACTACACTATTGTTAAATAATTTAATACAGTTTGACTTTTAATGAAAGTAATTACAAAATTGTATTTGGATCTAACAAAGGTAATCTGTATATTTGTAATATCTGATAATATTTTCCTAAAAACGTTCACGAAATTTAGGCAACAGGATCTGTTTAATTATATGTAATTTCCAACACAGTGATCCAATAACCACAATGTTGGGATGTATTCAATGTTATATTATGTAACCACAATCCAGCGCCAGAATAACCAAGTGCACTCATCGACATAGGCTGTTGAGCTGTTTATCGGTTGGCACAACAAATTCGCGTATACAAATTACAAAGTCTAATTTAAAATTCACAGCGCCTCAGTCGCGTAGGCTCGTTCATTATTACAACAGTCAACAATAACATGAAATTCAAACTGTATATTTTTACTATCTTTTGTTTTAATTAAATCCTTTATGAATTTGCATGTTTAAGGGCGACTTGCACCACTATTACTAACCTACAGTTAGCCTTAACCTCAAGTTAAATTTAAATAGAAATATATGACGGACATGTAATTCATTACAAGTAATTAATTAAATGTCGTAATTTATTATCTGTAATTACATGTAGTACATTAGATGTAATGAATTACATGCCCTTCATATATTTCATTTTCAATTTAACTTGAGGTTAGGACTAACTGTAGGTTAGTAATAGTGGTGCAAGTCGCCCTAAGGCACCTAGAGTTATTACACCGCTTTAAGAATACAGTTTTTCATATACTTGTTTTAGCAACTTGTAACAAGTTCTGCCGTCATTAAAGGAAAAGAAACATATCTGAGATTGAGTCCCCAAAGAAAAAACCCGTATCTGTTTCGGAACAAAATCATTTGCGTCCTTTTTTTTATGACAAAATATCAGATACCTACCTCTTTTTTCCTTATGACGGTAGAGTGAGCGTCGTAAAATCTTATTTCTCACGTAGGAAAAGTCGTAGCGTTCGTGTCGCGTCGCGTCTTTGTTGTTTGAAACTAGAGTTGGCATCAAATCTGTACGTTTACGTTTACGTTGGTGCGTCTGCTCTCAAATTAAACCAAATCTTAAAACGATTGTCTTGTTTATATGTTGATTGCTCACTTCAGTATGGACTAAGCTAATGACATGTGACATGACGGTTAGTGTATAAAAGATGTACTTATGGCCGGTTTCAATAAACGATCTCAGTTTAGAGTGCAGATAGATCGCGATTATGAACCAATCAAATCACGCCATTTGACGGAGTCATGTTCAAACTGTGTTCCTATTGGCTAATTTTTGTAATCTATCGGCACATTCGAACTGATATTGTTTATTGTAACCGGCCGTTAGAGGTGTAAAATCAAATGTAACTTAGTAATATACATACATAATGTAATTTGGAAGTAATTGAAAGACAGAAACATCTTAATACAGCTAAAATATCTAAGTGAATTTTAATCACTCATACTCTATTTATTTTGTGCTTCATAGCATAATTATTAATTTAATGTAGAAATGAATGAACCTGCGATATTCAATTATAACTTAATTGCAATGACGCGAACGTCGTGTCAGAGAGCTTTTCATTGATGCAGTTGACTAAAACTGGAAACGATTTTATATTTTGTATTTTAGTGAATATTTTAGTCGTACATAACAGTTTAGTTGATAATCGGATATTGGCGTGTTTCTAAAGGCTTAACTGAAATCACTAAGGCTCAATTGCACCACTATTATTAACCTAGAGTTAGTCCTAACCGCAAGTTAAGTTACATGTCATTCATACATTTTCTGTCAATTTAGCTTGCGGTTAGGACTAACTCTAGGTTAATAATAGTGGTGCAATTGAGCCTTAAGGTAGTTAAGAGTTGTTTTGTTCTATCAAATCTGTTTTCTGACATGTCAACTCAAAGTGTCAGCAAAATCGCGGGTTTTTCAAATGTCTAGTAATCATGAATGGTTAGTTCAATCCGTGGTTCAAACACCTTACTCGTTTTTTTGTTATATTCCATGTTCCGAATAGTCTTCAATTAATGTAAAATAAGGCCGCATGTTTACGTTACGTTTGCCAAAATGTAAATATTATGCACGCATTGCGCTCTAGTCTCTACGAACAAGGGGAATATCGTGTTGCTCGATGGATTTTTATTGTCCGGAAACAAATTGAGGATGATATACTTTTATGGGTATTACTTTAAATTTGCATTTGTAATGAGAGTTCTTTCAGCTCTACGCCGGAACCGCCTCGTTTAAAAGACGTATGCATTTGGAATTAGGGAGTATTGAGTAGTTATTTATTTGAACGGTATATTCATTATTTTTAGTAAATTTAAAATTATTTCGCATGGAGTAAGGCTTGTGCTATCCGAAGTTTCAAATTATAATAAATTAGACCTGTACTATTACTGTCCCACTGGCTTCTACCAATGAGAGGGTCGAAGGATTAGGCCTTAGACTACCACGCTTGCCTAATGCGGGTTAGTAGACTTCACATACCTTCGAAGTTTCTAATGATTTGATATAATTTCTATAAAATAATTAAAGTAGTAAAATTGATAATTGCTTTTTAATTGCCAACGTATTTAAAGATGTACAAAATTGATATTTTGTTTATGTGTCCAGTTATTAAAAGTAAATCATAGATATAGATGTTGCATGTGTCTAAGATAACTTTCTACATACTAAAAAATTTTTTATTGATCCTTAAAAGTAGAGAATTTAATATTCAAGTTTGCGTTAAACAATTATCGCTGAATTATTGTAGGTTGATATAAATTCGCTTAGGATTTAGTAAGTACAGATTAGCAATTTGTAATCTATTCTTGTTCAAAGTACTCAAAGCAACTGGGTTATAAGTTTGATATTTGAAGTTCTGTAGCGTTGTGGTTTCGGTAGCAGCATTGAATCTGCGTAGTTACCTTCATAATAATCTGTCATGGATTGAATAAATCAGTATCATCAAAGTTGAGACTACTGTTATGATGTTTACTTGGATGTTTACTAATTATTGAGTGAAACGGACTGAATTTGTCGCCTCCTTGGTCATATATGGGTTGTGGAATTATTTCTGCAAAGTATAAATATTTAATTACTTGCGAGAAAAACGTAATAGAACCCCGGGAGACGGAAAGACGAAAAGGATAATAACTAACCGAGTTTTGTTTAATTAATTTAGGTTATAAAGGACAACTTGCAGCGATATTACTAAAGGATTAGAATAAATAGAGATTTACCGCGGAGCTGCAAGTAATAAATAAATAAATACACCCAACAGTCACACACAGTCCTGCCCCACACTAGGTGTGACCTGTATCGTGGGTATCAGAAACTACGAGAGACTTTTGGTCCCACAACACCCAGACCCGAATCAAATATCTGTGGGCCACACAGACATTTGTCTTGGTGCGGGAATCGAACCCGCGACCTCATGTTTCACAGTCGGCTACTCGCCCGCTGCGCCACGGAGGCTGTCAAGTGGCCCTAAACACCACGGAAAGATTGTAACCCAAATATCTACGCGTATCGCGGAAAGCATTATGGTTTCCCTATTTCATCAGGCAATAATTAAATAGAGCAGTGTATTATTATCGTTAACAAGTTATATATATAGGTCTCCATCCGCCCAAGAGTCCATTTGCCGCCCACCGGGCCGGTACGCAAGGGTGTCGACCCGCCTTTGCACAATACCATTTACATTTTGTTTAAATACACATGATAATGTAATATGTACATAAATATTACATTTTATCTTAAGCGGTTTTATATTTATACTTACTTATCACTGAAATCACTACATAGTATATAACAAAGTCGCTTCCCGCCGTCTGTCTGTCTCTATATCCCTATGTATGCTTAAATCTTTAAAACTGCGCAACGGATTTTGATACGTTTTCTTCTAATAGATAGAGTTATCGAGAGGAAGGTTTATATGTATGATGCATGCATCAATTCATCCCCTAAAGGGATGTAATGGGTGATGAATGTTTGTCAAGACTCTCACGCGGGCGTAGCCGTGGGTAAAAACTAGTATTTTATATTAGAATGTTAATTAATTTCTCTACTTCCATAAACTTAATGCCATGTTATTTATCTATCAAATGGATCTTACTTATAAAAACATTTGCGAGCTTCTTATCCTTAAGAATAGAGTGTCACTTTCATTTCCGAACAATGAGACGCAAGGAAAAAGTGACAAACTATTCTTAAAGATAAGAAGCACGTAAATGTATTTACGTATAAGTAAGACCCAAAGTTAGGCCCTAACCGTATAATTCTCAATTTACAGATAGTAATATATACCTTTATATTCAAATAGAAAGGTATAATACATTATTTGTAACTAACGTTTTGACATGTTTAATGATAAAATACAGCGTAGTAGCATTCAAATTTAATTGTATTACTGATTAATTTAATTGTATTGTGCGTATACAATACATTTTTGTTACATAAATATAACCCCCGTTTCCACTAGCCACAACGCGCGGTGACGAATTTTTAGCAACAGTATGTAACATACTGTCGCCAGTCGACACGTTCAAAACTATCTCTATTATTCTGTCATGTGTGAATTGTGATGCTCGTGTATATAAAACGGAAATATTTTCTATAACCGCATTTTCGTGAGTATTGTTATGATCGTTGTCTCTATACTTACCCTCTGATTCATCTTTGTAGTCGAGACGAATCGATTGCATCGCCAAAGTATATAAAAATATAAGAATTCCGTCTGGGTAGATGTTCGGTCTCCAGCGCGGCTAGCAGTCAGTTCCTGTCAACTTCAGGCTAAACTTGCTGTTGTACTTCGTGTTTTCTTTTTATGGGCGCTACATTGAGTTTCACTTAGCTTGGTTGCGTACTCGCTGTAATGTTTAGCCGTTAATCTCCTTTATCTTCCAAGTCGTTACCGTTTGCTTTGCTTTGAAAAATACGTTGAAAGCTCTCGTGTTATTGGAGAGTTTCGCGTTCATTACCTTATGAACCTTGCTTGCTTTTGGTATTCACTAGATAAAGAATATATCGCGTGTGCTTACATGCGTGGTAATTTTGAAGTAGGTATATGAAAATATAAGAGAAGTTTTATTAATTGCCTTTTAAAATGTATTTTCTCCGAAGTCCGAAGTATTTCTTTATAAGATTTGATTGAATAAGGTCAACAGCGGCAGTTGTTCGTAACAGAAAATCGAAGTTAATTTAGAACGTTGATGCCATTACTCGGAAGCATGCTCAACTTGGTCCATTTATTTGAAAACGTTTATGGAGTACTGAAAATGGAACCGTCGTCATTCAATTTATAATTGAGTAGATGCCATTTATGGGTTATTATTGATATAAATCGTTCTATGATCATTTAATTAAGAGATAACTAACATAACTTATTGTAATATCACTGTGTTTATGTTGCTTCAACTGTCTACTAAAATTATTTGTTCTTTATAAATAACAAGACATTCGGTATGTCGGATGGCCAACGCTAACGTTGTTTTTTAAAAATGGTGACGTCACTTTTGACAATAAGATGATTACTCATCTTATTTATCAACTGTGAACACTGAAATTCACTAACTCCCTTTATTAACGGTGCTCAAGAGCACCGTCTAGTCAGGGATGTGGACAGTCCGAGTGCCGGAGCACGACTGTGTCGAATTTGCTCTGAACACTCCTTTTATAGGGTGCAATATTTGCAACTACCTACTCGATACCGAATATCGAATGTCAAAGAAATAATTATAACGATTATTTTAACTTTTTAGAATCTTTTAACGATTTAGCAGTTTAACAATTGTAAAATGAATTAATAACGTGAAATAACAACGGCTTTTTAAATAAGCTTGCGATTTTGCGCCGATAGGTAGTATATAATTTGGTTTTAGGTTTAATATTAAATTAATTTGTAAAATATATTTCATTTCTAATGTAAATACAACAAGATTATTCACATGTACTCAAAAGAGCCCCGGGCTACTTTGTTCAGTTATTTGGTTGGATTGGTAATTTGTGTGATACTGTCACGTCCCTCAGGGTATTATGGTCAATAAGTAGATCATAATCATTATCATCATTATTAAATTAATGATGTGTTAAGTGGTTTAGCATTTAAATTGTTTTCTAACTGTTATTTAGGTCTATATCGATTGCAATAAAATATATAATAGGTCTATATCGATGTTAAGGTGTATTGTTATCTAAATTATCCCCATTAATACATATTCGTTCAGTTAGAGATATGTTGATTAGTATTCAGATCTGGGCACTGTTGTATTGTGAATTTATGGCTAAGCTTATTTGCATATCTGTAGTTGGCACGTGGTAACATACGTTTGTTGAGTTATTAGGTATTGCAGGGGATATGCATGTCAAGACAACTATTTCATGCTTTACTTATTTTTATATGACACCTTTTTCATTTTACATATTTTTCAACATTATGTTGCTATTAGCAAAGTCTAAACTTTATACTGAGGAAGAAAGTAATACAGCTTTAAAATAAAATTTAGTCTAAACATTATTTTATAAGCCGTGATTGATTACATGATAATAGATGCGGATAAATTGCCGACAAAATATGTATAATATGAACATTAAACTGTATAGCCACTCAAAACATCCTTAAAACCTAATCATACGGAACTCTTCGTAAGCATTTATGTATGTGTTTATATTATATGTACCTATTTATAGATGACACGTGTTCACCCTCTTCAAGCATCAAATATAACGCTTTTGTTGGTTATTTTTAACAGAACAGCTGTCGTGTCATTTCAGAGACGCGGAGAGATTTCCACTTTCTTTGGGTATTATAAAATGTATCATATCGAGTCAATACTCGACTAACAATTTTAGTCATATAATTCAGCCACAGGCATAAATATGATAAAATAATTACAATGTTTTTTTAATGTATTGTTGTGTTAATTTATGATCTTCACAAATTTTGTTTTTATGTTATTAAAGTTAACTGTTATACGATTTTGAAACATACAGGAGAAGCGAGGTGAATGGTGATGGATTGTTTGGGTTCACGTAGAAGACTTAACGATATTGACATGTCAGAGGCGAATTGGCACGCGTTCTATCCACCGCAACTACCTTACAACCCGTACTACGTAGCTGAACGAGCCGAAATACCCATTAGCGTTTGGGACGTCATTGATACAGAGCTTTATACTGGAAATGCTTTTGAGTATTATCACGAGTCGGAACATCACAGTCGTCGCTCTTTGTACGAAGGCGTCAATTGGATTCCGGTGACGGTGAGTGTGACGCCTGTGTGTTACGCCGTGAATGACTGCAACCTGTGTTGTGTAACAATATTCGAGAACTTGTACCATTCTTTTGATGTGCTATTAACATTATGAGGACGCATGATTTAAAACGCGTTCGTGCCTTAAATTGATTTTTTTGTTTTTGTTTTACGCAATAAAACGGATCAAAGCAGCGAGGCGAGGGTGTTCGGAATGCACCAGGCGCTTACACCATGATCTATTTCCGGGCGCGGGCGTCGGCCCTATTCGTGTAAGCTCCCCGTTCATTTTGAACTAAAACATGCGCGAGCTCGGCCGCGGGGGCTCATTCGTGGCTGCCACCATAGCGGCATTACACAACCGAACCGTGGCCGAGGAGAAGCCTCGAGGACCGGTCAAACCGCGAGTGTCCGCCGTGGACACAAGAAATGTGCGACCATTAAAACAAGAAGTCGAAGATGAAGACCGCTTGAGGCGCGCCTCGTACGGCAGTGAACGTCCATTATCTACCGCATCAGAGGCGTCGGAGCGCGACTCTGCATCCGTGCAGTCCAGTGAGGAGCCGCCCCCCCATGAGTGTACGTAAAATCACAAACGAGTCACTGACGTAATATATTACTGGAACATAGCCAAACTTTAAATAGAGACACGTAGGTGACTTGTGCATCAAACTTGTCGCTCAGTGTCGCGCGTGTAGCCTCATGTCTGACTGCGAGTACTTAACAGAGCCCTTCGACGAGGAGCAGGAGCGCGCGGCGGCGGGCTTCGTGCACCCCGCCGTGCGCTCCTACATGTACTCGCCCATGGGTGAGTGTCTTCGCGGTGAATATGAGGCTCGTTTGCGTTTTACGTGCTCTTGACCGATTGTTTCGTGACACAGGCGGTGATTCCGATAGCCCGGATGAGGCGACAGTGAAGTGCACGGTGTGGTCCGAAGGCGCGATCGCGGGTTCACAGCCAGGGTCTTCCGAAAGTGATTCGAGTTCCTCCAGCGACGACGACTCCGAAACGCAAGAATATGAAGTTCAAGGCGATGATGCTGATTATCGCACTTTGACGCCGAGTAGGCGTTTAGATAATTCTACTCGAAGAGACGATGACTTTAAGTGGATGCCCACAGGCAATATGGTTGACGATGCAGTCGAACAAATGTCTGAGACAAAAGCAGAAACTTATTCGGCTGCAAGCTTGGACAGTAGACGGCGGCGAGTGCCTTCTGATCGAAGTGAACGGGATCGTAAAAGTAGGTCTTCATTGACGAGCAAACCACCACAACATCCGTCGGGTGTTCGCGCGTCTCCACGACCTCGACGCACTCGAAATGACGAGCCGCCACCTGAGCTGCAGAGACGATGGAACTCTTATGAGCATTTCCGTTGGCCCGAAGGAGGATGGTGGCCTCCGATGTGTTGGTGTCACGGCCCACCTATGCCGCCGCCGCCGTGTTACATGCATGATCGTTCTTGGCCTTCACATCCCTCGCTTCCACAGCATCCACCTGTACGCGGTTACAAGGTACGGGCATCATAACACGTGAAATGTATTCATGTACACTAACAGTAACAGCGCATTCCAAATATAAACTAGCCATAAATCTGTAGATTTATTTTCGCATGAGAATGATCGTGATTCATTGATTTCAGAACGATGCAGAAGATCGCGTGCGTCGATTGGAGGCGGACAAAGAGAGTCTGCAGCTCCAAGTTCAAGTGCTATCGGAGCAGATAGCCGCGCAGAGCGACAAAATGGCTGACCTCGAGAGAGCGCTCCTTGACGCGAGACAAAGACTCGACGACGCAGAACAAAGGTTACAAAAGGTAAATAATGATAATTTGTACATAGTGTTAGATTTAAAATATAGTAGCACAGTAATTGTGCAAAAAGTAAATAATCATAATAAGTAAGTAAATAATAATCGCAGCGTAGGACGTCCACCTATAAGGTGGACCAACGACCTGATAAAGGTCGCAGCAAGTCGCTGGATGCAGGCCGTTTCCAACACGTCGATCTGGAAATCTTTGGGGGAGCCCTATGTTCAACAGTGGACGTCCTATGGCTGATGATGATGATGATGATTATAATTTGAAGTTTGATATACGTAACTAATGTTATAAACGTATGTTAAAGCTTTACTCCCTTAATAATATTTCCGTTTATTAGCGAACATAGCCTTACGACGCCCGAGGCCAAGGTATGATGCCAAGTTGGCATTGTCAACCCAAAGGTCCACACATTTCTGACGCGCAGAAGTTACCTCAATAAAATCATCGTTCGTTAAACCATTAAAAGATAAGCTTGAGAACCTTGAGAATTTTAAAAATATTATGTGTTTACCAACCAGTAGCTCAACCATGAGTTTGTTGCACGTATTTACGCAAGCGAGGACGTAAAATATTTGTATGGAAAACGTTAGGTCCCCGCGTAACCGCTAGAAGCGTTCGGGTGTTTGTCACACAAATATTTTACGGAGTCGGTAGCGAGTAATGTCAAAAAAACTCACGGTTGGCCTAAAGCATTAGGTTGTCGAATTACGAGTGTACATAGACCTCTCATTAGCATATGAGGTCTGTGCTTAGCCGTGAAAATTATAATCAACCGAGCTAATATTATTAACCACAAAATACACAATCAGCATGCCTGTAACAAATTCAATTAAAGTTTACGTTAAGTTACAACAGTCGAGCGCGATCGATATCAGCATTCATCTCAACAATTCACTCTCAAGTATTTTATTGATTTCGTACTGGAAGCACCTGTTATTTCCTGATTAATATTCTTCATAGTGTTTGTCTTATTCAATGATCCATTCAGCGGTATAACTGGTAGCGTCTATAGTAAAGTGGTTAAGTCCTCAACATTCCAGATGACCTAGATCACGTTGGAATGAGGCTATTGAATAATCATGATTGGCGTGGGCCGCACAATTCCTTACGCGCATCCCTCCGACAATCCGGTGTCTTTATTACTATTATGATATTATTATGTTGTAAACCTCACTCGGAGATCAAATTAAATAATGTATCGTAATGATGTGTAAGAATGGGTTCTTATTCATAAACATGATAGTAATATACTTGGATTATACGTATTGCGTGGTTCTATCTGTGTGTGAGGTTGTAAATAAAATGTAGTAGTTTTGATTTGTTGATTAGTTTTGACCTTTTGTATTGAGTTCCTATACCAAATACATGACGTATATACCGGATGTTTCAGAAAGTTGGTACCAATAACAATTCCACAAACAGGGAGAACCATTTAGGCTGAGATCTATAGAGCGAACTTCTTGGCTTAGTCTCTCAGTTTCTTTTTCTTGTAAAAAATGAAAGAAAGATAAGAAAGATAAGTGAAAGATAGATTTAAAAATTCCAAATCCTCACTGAGGTCGTTTATTTGACTCAGACTTAGTCAAAGTGCTCTATAGATCTCAGCCTTAAAGCGTAATACTAAAGTTACAAATCAAAATTTAACTTTTTTTTTATAAATTATTAAGCGTGGGGATTTTAAAATCGGAGTGCGACCACAATTTCAAGTTTCCATTATTCAAAAACTATAAACCTAACGAAATTTTAAAATTTACCACTAAGTTGCTAGCTATCCTCCCAAATAGTCACGGGCGGCTCGGCCTCCGGTGGCCCATACGCTTATGTAACATATATATGTGCCGCCTCCGACGGGTTAAAATGTAGTTATTATTGATACCAACCTTACGAAACATCCTGTATAGGGACATGCGCAAGAACGAGCCGAATTATCTATAAAATTATGTAGATACTTCCGATTAGGAACGGTAATTGAGTTTTGAATATTGATGGCAGCACGTGAAAGCTTTCAATGGCCTGACGCGGTTTTTTAAAAGCTCTTTTTGCTTCGACGAATGGACCGGATTGTCTAGAGACATTTTAAAAGGATCACTAAATCTTATGGGAATGTTTCAGAAATCTTGAAGCAGGGTAGATGTTGTCTCTTCCACCTGCCTTTATCTCACACCATTTGAGGCAGGCCAAACACTTTTTTCAAGTATGAATGAAGTCTTGGATAACATAAGATAAGCTCACGCCTGTATCCCCGAAGGAGTAGGCAGAGGCACACAAGGCAAGTAGTACACTGCCTCGGTGGCGTGGTTGTATTTCGGTTCCACTACTGTCCTGAGGTCTCGGGTTCGATACCCGGGTCGGGCAAAGTGATATTGGATTTTTCCATATCAGCCCGGAATATGGAATTTGTGTCCGATTTGACGATAGGCTCGCCCCCTATCACATCTGGGACGGAACTAAACTCGGCGAAATGTGGGTGTACTAGTTGGCTAGTGTGCCTCAGCCTACCCCTTCGGGGATACAGGCGTGAGCTTATGTATGTGTAAGCATTGTAAAATAGTAGGTGGCGTTACGTACTAATATTTGAGATCAAAATTTTTCATATGGAAACTTGCTTTATAGCCCCTCTATAGTTAGTAATATTAAAGCTCTTTGTTCAGAAATAACTTTAGAAGTTACTAACAGTAAGTAAGTTTGGCGGACCGTAAGTGCTTGCTTCTATGCCCACTTGTGATAAGTTATGTTAGTACCGGAGTAGAATACCGGCAGATAAATTCCGTTACTTCGCACACCGCGGCCCATGAAATTGGTGCGCACGAATTTTTTCGTAACTTGTTAAAAAATGCAAATCGAAACTAGTGTAGGAATGATGATAGGAATTATAGAAGTTTTAATACAAAAAGCTCATGATATTTTTAATTCAAAATCGTTGAATAGGTGAGATGGGCCTTACTTACAAAAACATTTTTTGAACAGCTTGACTTTTCGCTAAGAATAGCCTGTCACATTTTTCCTTGCGTTACATTGTTTAAAAATGAAAGGGACAACCTATGGTTAAAGATAAGCAGCGCTTAAATATTTTTATAAGTAACCCCCGAATGGTCAAACGCTGCTCAACTTTAACGGCTTCTTATATTGATTTTCGCCATACAAATTTGACAGATAAGGCGGCCTTAAACGACATAAGGTGACCTTAAGTGTATGAACATTCGGCGGTAAGAGGCATATTGTATAGTTATCACGATAGAAAAATTATAGTTCTCATTTTATTGTTTTTGGAATCAAATTACTACAAAGGTTTCACAATGAGCTACTAGACGAATAAGGTTTTAATTGGCAATTTTTATCCACAAGTTCCATCTTGTAATTGTAAACTTTACTCTGAACACGGCCCTCATTTCCTTTTGCTTTTAACGCGAACAAGAGATCCCCGATCTTGGATCCGTAATTTACATTTCGTCAAATATCTCACTGTGAAGTGTAGCGTACATTTGTAACGTTGACTGATAAGAACGTTAATTTGTAAAACTAAAATACATTTTATTTATTTTTTATTTATTTATTTATAAAACATTAAATAAATAATAAATAAATACACCCAACAGTCACATACATAGTCCTGACCCCCACACTAGGTATAACCTATATCGTGGGTATGACTATGAGAGTCTTTCGGTCTCACAACACCCAGACCCAAAACAAATATCTATGGGCCACACAGACATTTGTCTCCGTGCGGGAATTGAACCCGCGACCTCACGTTTCACAGCCAGCTACGCGCCGGCTGCACCACGGAGGCTGTCAAATTATTCACATTATCTTATCATAGTAGTGTAACACAAACCAGTTTAAGTTATATGCTAGAGATTTTAAACTTTTATTGATCTCTATCACTTAGGGCGACTTGCAGCACTATTATTAATCTATAGTTAGTCCTTAATTCGATTTAACCCACATGTTATTCGTATATTTAAATCTGGATTTGAGATAATACGAGATTTATCTTAAATCTCTATTTAAATTACGAATAAGATGTAATTTAAATTTAGTTCAAGATAAATTCTAGATTAGTAATAGTGTTACAAGTCGTACTTAAACTCAGTACTTAAAGCCCGAATGGTCAAACGCTGCTCAACTTTAACGGCTTCTTATATTGATTTTCGCCATACAATTTGGCCAGATAAGGCGGCCTTAAACGACATAAGGCGTCCTTAAGTGTATGAACATTCGGCGGTAAGTTTCTCCTCCCACCTGCCCTTATCCCATTCCACTATGGGGTGGACGGGTGGCTGGGATTTGCCTGCCTGATGTCAACCCCCTCTGGAATTAATGAAATTGAAGAATTTGTTACGAAAACAATATTTTTTAGGTACTAACTGCTTAGAATAACTCGCAGCATGTCCGTTTGCCCTAGGGCTTAGACCCTAGGGACACTGTCAAAGCCGCCTACCGACATAATGCCAAGCCTAATTAGAATATCACTTGAATACAATTAATGGGTTTTTAATTAACGTTGGCCTTGGAGAATAGTACGTACGTAAGAAAATTGGTCTTGTCTTGTTCATTTCCATCTAGCTATTTGCATCAGCTGGCCATTTTGTTCTAATAAATTTACGGCCATTACCACTAATCTGTCTGCCAATCGTACATTATACATTAGCTTTGCATGTTTCAATTAAAACGTCAACTATTCCAGACAAAACTTTTAAACGACCGTAGACTACATTAGTAGAATTCCGAAAATAGAAATTGCAAAACGCTTGGGGCATATGCATAATATTATGATTAATATTGGCGATTCTTCAATTTTATTTTAAGAAGAACGTTGATTCTAAACGTCGGCTGTCTGATATTGTCAGTGCTCTAAATGGACGGGAACGTATGGGAAGCGCGCGGCATTCCCTTTCGTGAAATATCAGTTCCATTTCGAAAAAATAATTTCACATTGTTCCCATTCGTTAAATAACTGTTTCGTATCATAAAAGCAGTGTTTCATAAATTCTGAAACGCAGGGGAAAAAGCGTTACCATTCGTGAAAATTTCATTTCGAGCACTGGTTATTTTATTACTTTTAAATGCACTACCTGTGTCATGTTATGTCATTTGAGGCCGCTTTATCTGTAAAGTTGTAAGGTGAAACAATGTCAGTTATAGTCGCTAAAGTTGAGTAGTGTTCCAGTATTCGGGCGTAAGTGTTGGCATTTGACAAACAACCAAACTCCGGTCACATAATTATGTAAGCATCACCTTACTGCTGTCAATAGAATGCTTCCGAATTTGTTTAGGCTAGTCTCCCTAATAAACACTCGATTCTGTTTGTATGGGTGTTTTGGTATGCCTTTGTATTTCTTTTCGACCGATTTCCAAAAAGGAGAAGGTCATCAATTCGTCTGTATTTTTTGTGTATGTTACGCGATATCTCCGCCAAATGTGGACCGATTTTCAAAATTCTTTTTGTGTTCGATAGAGCTTATTTCAATGGTGGTCCCTTATAAATTTGGTCACGATCGGTAAATTGGAAGTCGGTCAGTTAAGTTTTTAAACTTGTGATTATATCTAAGTGGTAGTTGGAGGAACTCGCTCACTCTGGCTCAATTTTAAGATAGAGTGTGATCAAGTTTTGAAGTCGCCTCGTTGGTGTAGTGGCACCATATAGGGACTGTGGACTGAGAGGTCCTGGGTTCGATTCCCAGGCCGGAAAAAGAGAATTTTCTAATTTAATTTTCCCGGGACCGGATCCCTCAGAGGGGGTTGACGTCAGGCAAGCAGCCGGTCGTAAAAACCAAATCCATTCTGCAATATGCTTGAAAAAGGGTTTTGTGCCGACGCCATGTAAGGTGGGATAAGGGCAGGTAGAAAGAAAATGTATGATCAAGTTTTGACGCTCCATGACCGTATTCACTATAATCTGTTTTCACTAAAATCATGTACTTATGTATATTGTTCGTATAACTATCTAGTTAAACCTACGCCGCGATGGAAATAAAATCAAATAAAAACAAGCCTGTTAATTGTCGTATATGTGAACGAGCTGTCAGTTTTGTGTACGTAAAGCCGCGTCTCCTGCACATGTTTTTTTCGAAATAAAACACCACAAAACAAGGTTTTTTATTGTCTCCTGCTCATGTAACAATGGAACATAAACAAAAAATATGTAGAAATACCATGTTTTGTGTAGGTGTTTTGTGTAATGTTTTAGTACAGGAAAACGGATTTATGTGTATCCCATTTCTACCTCTATACAGCGTGTGTCGAAAGGTTAACAAACTACGGATTCCCTTCCCGATTCCGAATTACAACTTTATACATACAGCCAAACATATAAAATTCCTTAGTAAACAAATTCGAAGCATTTTATTATTACACGTATCAACACATTCGTGTGTTACAGTCCAGATGAAAAACAGGTATATGAACGTTGGAATGAGCAAAGAAAATAAACTATTAAATCGTTCTAATTTTGAAGTCCATTTACTATCTGCGTAACGCGTACCGTCCATCTGCGTGGAGGGAAATGTGCCAGATACCTTTTTTGTTAAACAACCACATATACCGGGTGTTTCAAAAACTTGGTACCAATAACACATAAGTAGAACGATTTAAAGCGTAATGGTAAAGTTAAAAAATTAAAATTGACCAAATATTTTATCATTTATTAGGCGACAATATAAATCATCGCTATTGGCATACGAACGGTTTTGTGTATGCTAAAAATAATTAATTACCCCATAGGTGGTTTGCAAATGTACTGAAGCTGACCCCGTGGAGCATTTCTGCTCCTCAATTTTTTATTCACAAATTAAAGTTTCCATTATTCAAAAACTATGGACTTTATGAAAATTCAAACTTCATCGCTAGATTGCTTGCCATACTCTCTTTAAGTGTATTTATTATTGATACCAACTTTTTGAATCATCTTATAATTATGGCGATGTAAAGGCGAGTCTTCTGCATTGAAACACTACACAAAAACACCTACACAATGTTTTTGTTTAGCCACACGTTGTGCCCTGCTCTAGAACAATGGACCATAGACAATGTACCTATAGCGAAATAATGTTTTGTGTAAGTGTTTTTGTGTAGTGTTTCGGGAAAAACATGAGCAGGAAATGTGCCTTAATACAAATGTCTGGAGAATGAGCTCACGTTCAAAACGACACGTTATTAAAGAAACTTGTTTACATTTAATCCTCCAGAAACGTTTTGGTGATTACCAACACGTCGAAAGGTTCGTTTGTTTACATCAGAAGTGTGAAAGCGGTGTTCTTATTACCAAGTAGTTTGTTTGAGATTTGTAAACGTTACTTCAAAAGGGAGAACAATCTTTCTTCAAATTGAAAGAAATATACCTAAGCTAAGCCCGGTAATTTTAAAAAGTTTTAGCTTTTTTTAAATTTAGTCAACAAAATTAAATTTTGAGGGTAGACAGTGCTTCTTTGGCTGTATGGACTGCACGTCACTGGTTCCTAATAGACCTGCTGTGTTAGCCACATACTTATTTTTGTTATTGATGGTTGACAGTCTCCGTGGCGCAGCGGGCGAGTAGCCGGCTGTGAAACGTGAGGTCGCGGGTTCGACTCCCGCACCGAGACAAATGTCTGTGTGACTCATAGATATTTGTTTCGGATCTAGGTATTGTGAGACCGAAAGTCTCTCGTAGTTTCTGATATCCACGATTCAGGTTACACGGGTCAGGACTTATGTGTGACTGTTGGGTGTATTTATGTACCTATTTGTTATTATTGGAATTTGTGCCCGATATAGCGATAGGCTCGCCCCCTATCACATCTGGGACGGAACTAAGCTCGACGAAATGTGGGTGTTCTAGTTGGCTAGTGCACCTATGCCTACCCCTTCGGATACAGGCGTGAGCTAATGCATGTATGTTATTATTATTCAGGAAATGGTGCAACGTTCATCGCTGGAGACGCAGAAGCTGGAGTTGTTGTCTAAGTTGAGCGAGGTGCGGCTGCGCGCGGCGGAGCGCGGCCTGCTGGAGCGGTCGCCGCCGCCCGACGCCGCGCCGCTGCCGAGACCCGCGCCGCCCAGGGTTAGACACCACATAATACCACACACTTCTAACACACGGGTAGCTTTTAAAATGCGCGTTAGACAATTGCTGTTGAATGAAGTTGCAGAATCTCGTAACTAGTTCCATTAAATATTATATTTATTATATTTACTATATCATATTCATATAGTTTTATATATGTATGTAATATAATTATATATATTATTTTTTATTTAAAGTATATATGTAGTATGTTCACTATATTTTATGTATACTATAAGTTAATATCATCCCTTCGTATCTTATGCACCTACCTTGTTCTACTCTGCATCACCCTAAGGTTGACTGTAAGAGAATGCCTTCGGCATTAAGTCCGCCTATATACATTGTATATGAAGTGTATAAATAAATAAAAAAATAATACACATTATTCTTCCTTCATTGTGCGGTCGGTGCAATATATTTTCGACTTCCTTTCCAAATTTGTGTTCTATAGAGATTATTTCAAGGGTGGTTCCCATCGATATAATAATATACCTAGATGCACAGTTCCATACAAATATCATTGTAAACAGTGTCCTCGACAGACAAAACAAATAAACATCACAAATTTAATTATACTAACACAAATATGACCTTATAGACGCGGCATAAAGTAGCTTTTTAAATTGAATGTTCAAACGTTCCTATATTCGAAATTTTTGAATTTCTAATCGTTTTTGAATTTGACAATAATTTGACATTATTAAAAGAAACATTCTAGTCACTTGGACAAAGATTGAATGGAGTCGAATAGTTCTTGTATTTATGTGAGAAATTTTGACCACGTGGCGTACAATGTAGATGAGAATGGCGATATCTGTATAATAATTTTACTTACATTAAGAGATAGATAGAGTATAAATGTTTAGAAGATAACAAGGCTTATGAGTTATGAATATGAAATAAGCACTGTTTTGCCTTAGCGTGATTCATAAATAAATAAATAACACCCAACAGTCACATACATAGTCCTGGCCCCACACTAAGATCGTCCTTTGCTCTTTAGATTCTTAATAATTTCTTTTAGACTATCATTTCGTTTTCTTAATCTTTTGTTCTGCCTTTTTAAGTTTCGCACTAAATTAGATTTAAGTTTAAATTTTTGGTTGCGTTCTTTCAAATTATCTTTCAAAAATAACGTCTTAGGTGTGTTAAAGATTGATGAAAATTCTGATGGTATTGGTGATCCTTCATTATTTATTGGTTCAATTGCTGGTTCCTGGAAATGAATATGTTTCCAATAAATGATGACGCCACAATTACTGTTGTAGTAATTATGCCTAACGACCGGTTCCAATAAATGATCTCAATCCGAGAATCCAAGATAAAAATGAAAAATTAAAAAATGAAAAATCGCGAGAATGAACCATTAAAATTATTATTTGACAGCGGAATGTTCAACTTTGTTCATGTTGGCAATTTTTTATGATCTGCACACTTTGATTGAAAACATTTATTAGAATTAGCCGCAAATTATTAAATAGTCATTTTACATGGCAGTATGTACCTAGTATATGCTTGCTATTGATGAATTCTGTATCAAATATTTTTCAACTATTACATTTGTACTGCACCCTGCCTCATTTAAACTTGTAGTTACGACAATCTAAAATAAAGTCAATAAATGTGGCAATATTTATTTATTTATTTATTTACAGGTACACCAACAGCATACATATTGTTAAATTAAATAGTAAACATTAGTTAAGGACAATGTAGCTGATGACAATTTATCACCTTTATTTTTGGTACAGCATTTTTTTTTATTTTCCTAATCCCTTTTTCTGTATAATATCCATCGGAATCGGCAAAATGGTCTGAACAAACCACACTTGAGTAATTGGGTTTAAAATTTTCTTCTCTCCTTTCTTCGGAAATAATTTTACGCCATTTATCTCTTACTATTTCATTTCATGGAAATCTGTAATTAATAAATAAAATTAGTAAAAAAAAACATAAATTTAAAATAAATATAATATATTTACAAAAAAACGACTCCATATATTTCATTGTTCCAAATCATGATTTCAAAAGGGACAAAATATTTTATTAACTGAATTTGTTAAATTAATTATTTATCCACGTTTAATACTTAATTTAACATGATTAAGGTTTTAAGAATAAAGTAAGGGAATTATACTTACTTAAAATATGAAATCCCATGTGTTTTGCGCTTTGTAAGAGTGTTATTTTTGCACTATTTCACAGAGCATTTAGGCATCTTCACAGACGAACGGTCGGCGCCCGACTGTCAGCCAACAAGTGCTTACTTACATTTTAAGCACTCGTTGGCTGTCCCACTTTCTGAGCGTCAACTGTGCATCTAGGTATATTATTATATCGATGGTGGTTCCATATAAATTTGGTCACGATCGGTAAATTGGAAGTCGGTCAGTTAGGTTTTTACACTTGTGATTATTCCAAAAAAATTGCAGGAAAGATCCGGCTTTGATTTTTTACGACCGGCTGCCTGTATTTTCGACCTACTTCCACAAAAGGAGGAGGTCCTCAATTCGTCTGTATTTTTTTTTAAGTATGTTACTCGATATCTCCGCCAAATGTGGGCCGATTTTTAAAATTCGTTTTGGGTTCGATAGAGCGTATTTCAAGGGTGGTTCCATATAAATTATGGTAACAATCTAATTTGAAGTCGGTCCGTTCAGTTTTTAAACTTGTGATTATTAACTTTACCATTATGCTTTAAATCGTTCTCCATGCCTTCATTCGACTCCCTCGGTAGCGTAGTTGTATTTCGGTACGACTATCATCCTGAGGTCTCGGGTTCGATCCCCGGGTCGGGCAAAGTGATATTGGATTTTTCCATATCAGCCCGGAGTCTGGAATTTGTGTCCGATATGGCGATAGGCTCGCCCCCTATCACATCTGGGACGAACTAAGCTTGGTGAAACGTGGGTTTACTAGTTCGCTAGTGTGTCTGCCTACCCCTCTGAGGACACAGCCGTGAGCTTATGTTATGTTTATGTGTCGTTCTCCATGTATGTAGAATTGTTACTGGTACCAACTTTATGAAACACGGTATACAGCGTGTTCTTTATTACATACAATAAGTGTGTGCGTGGTTGCAGACGCCGCCCGCGAACTACGGTCGTCAGATCGAGCGCAACTCGCACGTGTACTCGTCGCTGCCGCGCGCCGCGCTGCACGCGGGGGACGCGCGCGCCGCGCTCGGTAACAAACCGCACGGCATGGTGGTGGCGCCACTCCGCGGACACTCGGTGCCCAATCTAGGTCTACGACGACACCAACACACACACACAGACACAAACACCGACATCAACACATACCTACTGTATATGCATGAGTTTTCGCTGTTGTCGACGTACGGGTGGAGGGTGCGGTAGATATTGCCACTCCATTTTGAACTCTAATGTAATCGGGTATTTGACTATTTAAAAAAAAGTATTACAGAGATAGCCCTGTAATATTAAAAAAATATGTTTAACATGTTTAAGATAAACTAACAAATAGTTATTAGTTTATGCTAAACATGTTAAAAATTTCGTAATTTATATATAAAAATAAATAACGAAATCATTTTTAACATGTTTAGCATTTAGTAAAAAAAATAAGGAAAAATTAATATGTATAATTTAATTTGCCAACGACGCTATATGATAACCGTAGATACGAGTGACGTTATTGTTCCTTACCATAGATGCAAAATAGCTCATAAAAAAAACATTGAGGAAATAACATTTATGATTTCAAACTAAAAAACTGGTCAGATATTTGTCGATCAAATATCGATCGTCGATCACATCCGCGTTGAAGTTAGGTTGAACTTTCAACGAAATTATGAAAAAAATATAACAAATAACCTGGCAGTATGACTTTGGATCTTAGGTCTTAGGCCCTTGTGGAACAAATATGCAAGAAAAATGAGTAATGTGACATCATGCATCGTGATTGATGTTTACAGTCACGTGACTCACAGATTAAAAATTAACTATTTAAATTACTGAAATAAAATTATCCTTGGAGTATTTTTAATAAATTCCTATTGCACACGTTATTTCGATGATAAATCTAATCTAATAATATAATCCTACAGAAATTCATTGATATTGGTTGATATAGTCAAGTACCCAATTGAAGTAATATAATATGTTGTTTATGGTTGTCACCAAATTCAAAATCGATAATGAGAAATCAAGTATAAGGCATTTCTCCGGTAAATGTAAACCGTGTTGCGTTTGCGTTAAAGTTCAAAATGCATTGACTTTGTAATTATCTACCGCGCCGGACGTAAATTAACATGATACACGTTTGAAATACTAGTACAGGCACGGAACGCTTTAATTACACATTTTTTTTTGTATATATGAAAAACTCATGGTAGAGTTTCTATTGGCGCGCATGATCAAATCCCCTTCCCTCACACCTCCGCGATAGGCTTAGGGTTAGAGCGATAAAATGGCTTAATAATTGCTGCGTTTGGCTTCATTTCGAAAAACATCGACTATAAGAAATCCCGGCATTTTCCTTAAAAAGGGTTATAATTCCCCGGCATATTCGCATTCTATATTTCTCAATAGTGATGAGCACACGCACACCACATTTTATCGACTAGTGAGAACATTGATTTATCGATAATGTTGTATATAACTTTTGTCAATTTAATTTTTTTCCCGTTGCACTGTGTGTCGTGTTTGAGTATATAAATCTTTTAATAAATATCATCTTTGGCTCTTAAATTCTACGTTTTAGATAGCTTAGTTTGCTTCATTCAATACGAATGCTTGTAATATGAGGGATATTTAGCATGATTAGTGTATATTTGCTTATTTAAAGTGTAAATGAATCTGATTATTTTGAGACAGTAATTCATTTTTCATATTTTGCAATATTTATAATAATTAAAATATTGATATATTTGATGCAAGTTTATTAAATGAAAACTATTTATATTGACGTTTCAAAAATACAGTTTTTAGATACTTTGTTAGTGAGTCGTAACTAGGTCATCTTCATAATATTTGTTTTTTTATAAAATGGTGCACCGACGCGGCTGGGGGCTTATTATGTGACGTTACGTCTGGGTTGTATAGTAACTAGTAAGTTTTTTTTTATGTTATAGCCGATAAAGAAGAGAGCCACCGCGGCAGTCCCTCGCCATCTCTGCGTGAGGTGCGCGCTCGACTCGGCAGCGGCGGAGCGGGGGGTGCGGCAGGGACAGGTGGAGGGGGCGTGCGGCTCGAAGGGGACGACCTGCCCCCCGCCACCAAACCACCCCCGCGCACCTCCACAGAACCAGCACCATGGTATACCGACACCTACTAGAATAATAATTATGTAATATCGCACGTCAATACACTGTCGCCTCCTTGATATAGGGGCAGCGTTTATGGGTCTTGGGTTCGGTTCCCAAGTCAGATGGGGTGATTTTCTGACATTATTTGCTTGGGACTGGATCCCCAGAGGGGACAAGCCGGTCGTAAACACTAAGCCAAATCCTTTCTGCAACATGCTTGAAAAAGTGTGTTGCGTCGACCTCACATTAAGGTGGGATATGGGCAGTAGAAAGAAAAAAAAAACCGAACGTCAATATACTTTTCAATTTTACTTCTCACGATGTTGTTTTGTCGATAATATACAAGGTTCCTATTTAATACAATAGAGGCATATCGATACTTGATAGCCAAAAGTCTGTATTAGTACTGTCTACTAAGATGTTTGATACTAAATTATTCGAATAAATTCGTTATAGATTTGCTTATTAACTGTAGACTGTAGCAGTATATTTGTATACTAGGTGATGCCCGCAATTCCGTTCGTGTGGAAATTTATTTTCCGGGACAAAAGTAACCTACGTGTTAAATCAAGGTGTCGGCTACCTCGATACGAAATTACTTCAAAATTTGTCCAGTCGTTTGAGCGTGAAGAAGTAACAAACATCGACCGACTTCCATAAAGGAGAAGGTCCTCAATTTGTCTGTATATATTTTAATGATGTTACGCTCCGCCAAATGTGGATTTATTAGCAAAATTATTAGCTATTTCAAGGGTAGCCCCATATTTTGGTCACGATCGGGTCAAGTGTAACTTGACAGTGTAAAGTGTAAATTGGTCAGTTAATTTTTGAAACTTGTGATTATAGCCCCTTATAAAAATATTTAAGCGCTGCTTATTTTTATACCATAGGTTGTCCCTTTCATTTTTAAACAATGTAACTCAAGGAAAAAAGTGACAGGTTATTCTTAACCATATGCTCAGCTTTTTTTTATTTATTACCAAATATTTTACACACATTATAATGTGGTGTTATATTGTGTTTACACATTATAGTGTGTTTTACACACATTACAAACCAACTTAGGTTTAAGTGATGTGTATTTATATAGTATACTATATAAATACACATCACATAACCTAAGTTGGTTTGTGGGTGATGATTCATGCATACAGCATGCATATAGCTAAAAATGGTGTTTTAAGTAAGGCCCATAATGTTGAAATAAAATTACTTTTACGGATTTAATCACGATTTGGTTTTAATTTTTATTCCCGACGTTTCGAAGGCTTTGCAGTCTTCGTGGTCACGGGAAATCCGTAAAAGTAATTTTATTTCAATGAATAGCATTCGCGTAAACTTAAGAAATCAATATGCCCATAATGTTGTGTGATCGTTCAGGGAGACGACAGACATCCGTTCGTGGGACTGCGACACGACGTGCCTGTGGCTCGAGAGCGTCGGGCTCGAGGCGTACGTGCCGGCCGCGCGCGCCTGGCTCACCGCCGCCCCTGCCGGTGCACTCGCGCACGCCTCGCCCGCGCAGCTCGACAAGGAGCTCGCACTCAAACACCCCATGCACAAGAAGAAGATCGTGCTCGCTGTCACAGATCTACTTGTACGTTTTATCCATTGAGGGCGACTCGCACCACTATTACTAACGTACAGTTAGTCGTGACCTCAAGTTAAATTAAAAATATATGAATGACGTGTAATTCATTACATGTATTAAATGCCGTTCATATATTATTTGTAATTACATTGTCACAACATTGTTTTCACAATAAATAAATGAATAATGTAAAATTGTAAATCGTTAAACTGCCTCGGTGGAGTGGTGGTATTTCGGCACGACTACGGTTCTGAGGTCTCGATCCCCGGGTCGGGCAAAGTGATATTGGATTTTTCCATATCAGCCCGGAGTCTGGAATTTGTGCCCGATATGGCGATAGGCTCGCCCCCTATCATATCTGGGACGGAACTAAGCTCGGCGAAATGTGGGTGTTCTAGTTCGCTAGTGCGCCTCTGCCCACCCCTTCGAGGATACAGGCGTGAACTTATGTTAATGTTGTTTTAGTCTTGACCTCAAGTTAAATTGAAAAAATATACGAATGACGTGTAATTCGTTACATGTATTAAATGTCGTTCATATATTATTTGTAATTACATGTGATAAATTATATGTTATTAATATATTTCTTTTTTCAATTTACCTTGAGGATAGGACTAATTGTAGGTTAGTAATAATGCTGTGAGTCGTCTTGAGAAAATAATTACTTATAGGCACGGAAGCTGCTCGACTGTTTTATTGTATTGACTACAGCTTTTCTCGGTCGGTATAAGCAAATTTCGAGGCGATATTCTCGGTCACTTCCTGATCCGACTCCGACGTGGTGTTGTCACCACATTGTTTTCACAATAAATAAATGAATAATATAAATAGTTAAACTGAACAAAACGTAACAGCGTGTTGACATCACGTCATTTTCCGTGAGACCGCCGTCTGTATCGAACGGGTGAGTGAAGGGTGATGCGGTGTTGTGTCGTCGCAGGGCGGGCACGGCGACCCGCTGCTGACCGCGGCCGGCAAGCTGGACACGGCGTGGGTGGTGCGGTGGCTCGAGGACGTGGGCGTGTGCGGCGCGCGCGGGGCCGCGCTCGACGCCGCGCTCGACGGACGCGCGCTGCACCGCCTCGCGCACCACGACCTGCACGCGCACCTGCGCGTCACGCACGCGCTGCACGCGCTCGCCGTTAGGAGAGGTGCGCGACATTACACGCACATCACTCGTCACGAATACACCTCACAATAAACACGAATGCACCTAACAATAAACACGGATACACCTCACAATAAACACGAATATACCTCACAGTAAACACGGATACATCTCACGATTAACACGAATACACCTCTCATTATACACGAATACACCTCACGATTAACACGAATACACCTCTCATTACACACGAATACACCTCACGATTAACACGAATACACCTCACATTACACACGAATACACCTCATAGTATACACGGACATGCCTCACACTATGAACATTTAACAACGGGGTAAACATCAGACAAAAGTGGAAAATGTGCAATAATATTCACGTATTTTACATGTATGTGATGTTCGTTGCAGGCATCCAGGTGCTGCGCGACAACGAGTTCTCCCCGGACACGATGATCCGTCGCGGCGTGGCGGGCGAGGGCGGCGAGCTGGCGCCGCGCGTGCCGCCCGCCGCGCTCGTGCGCTGGAGCTCGCACCGCGTCATGCAGTGGCTCAAGGAGATCGACCTCGCCGAGTACGCGCCCAACCTGCGAGGGGCCGGTACACACACACACACATACTCGCACAACACTTCATTAGCATTCATCACTTCTCACAGAGACTGTATGATACGTCGAGTCGAATTGACCCCAAGAGCAGATGGGTCAAGTAACGGCGGAACCCCAACAGGTCACGTGGTAGTAAGCGATTTTCACCGCCCATAGACACCAAAAACACAAAAATAATCATGGGTGCATTGCCGACCTAAAAGGAGATAACTAGGATTGAGAAAGGGAGAAGGAAATTGGGCCACCGGAAATCTCACTCGCCGAACGAAACGCGACTGCAAGCTGCCTCTTTACGTGGGTTTTCTGTGAGACAGTGCTATCCAACCGGTCGAGCCGGCCGGTGCTGTAGACATAACTGTCTACAGCGTGGCTCTACCACCCAAAAAAAGAATGCTCGCGAATGAAATATTAAAAATTATTTTTACTACTATTTTTTTTAAATAATCTACCAACTAAATCATAATAATTATATTTTAGGTGTCCATGGTGGTCTGATGCTCCTCGAACCGCGTTTCACCGCCGAACTTCTGGCAGCTTTATTAAATATTCCAGCAAATAAGACGTTACTACGGCGGCATCTCACACAGAGGTGAGCCTATATCACCGGAAAAGCAAAATTTCATAGTTTAGAACGCATATCAGTTTAATGAACCTTAATCAAGCAAACAGGATAATATATCGTGTATTGACCCTATGTAAAATATCAAAAATAATAAATTATCTAGTCACACTTTTCACACAACAATAACTATTGCAACACCCCTATGACTGACTTACAGGCGGGTTAAAATTACTTTTTTGTCAATGTCATAATGAGAATGCTTTCAACCATCATGATTTTAGGTTTAACGACTTACTCGGCCGAGATGTGATACAACAAAAGCGAAACGCTGAACAAACACTCGGCTACCAACCCCTCACTGCAACTACTAAATATAAGGTAAATCAGTTATCACCTATGCCAAAATGCCAATAATGGTTTTAAGAATCGACGCGTCATAGTCACTCATAACGATAACAGTAACGGTTACTTACATCTTATGAATGTAGTTAATTGAATTTGTAGATGAGACTGAAACTCTCTCGAAGTTCCTGATACGGGAATACTCGTTTCGGAGGGTGAAAATGTCGCGTACATACAAAGAGATTTAATATTACTGACTATAGAGTGGCTATAAAGCAAGTTTCCATATAAAAAAATTGATCTCAAACTTCAGTATCGCCATCAACTACTTATTACAATGCGAGGGCGATTATTACAATTTACATCCTAGAATAGTTTGTAAATAGTTACTAATCACGTAAGATAAGTTTATTCTCTCAATATTGTTTCGCTGGCTGACCTGATGCGCGTATATTTCAAATAAACTGAGCGACTTATCACCACCAGGTCATAACTTTTGGATCACAAGTTTTGTGCTGTTGTTACATAATACATAAATTGCCTTGTCCTTATTTGGATCTTTTTTCTTGCTGTACTATATTCTTGTCTTCATAAGTTAATTATTATTGAAAACAATGTTCTCAGTTTACTATATTTTTTTATTTCTATAACTCAGTATTCAAACTTACGATGATTCCAGGTACCAAAGAAGAGCCAATTCTCGTTAAAACGTAAGAAAAGTAAAGACGAACTCGATCTCGGCGACCTCGTGTGTCCCATACACGACGACTGCTCAGGTGACATTCCCACCTCGCCAGTAAGTTGCACTACTAACCACACTAATATTGTTTTCTAAACATTCATTACCTCAACTAGAAGTTTTTTTCGAAATTTCTCGATAGATATTTTTGCCCGATATGGCGATAGGCTCGCCCCCTATCACATCTGGGACGGAACTAAGCTCGGCGAAATGTGGGTGTTCTAGTTCGTTAGTGCGCCTCTGTCTACCCCTTCAGGGATACAGGCGTGAGCTTATGTTATGGTATGTATGTCGATAGATATTATGTAAAATATTTGTATGACGAACACCCCAACGAGCCAACGCCTCTAGTGGTTAATGTTTGTCATGGCTACGATAGAGATTTGCAAAAAACTTGTAGTTGAGCTATGGTATATTCTTCGAAGCATACGTATCATCCGGCAGAATATCACCGAAAATGAAAATGCATTGTGCATCAATCAATCAACGTTTTGAAGCATATAGTGTATTTTGTGCACAACCGATTCCCATAAATAATCTGTATTTGTTTGCGGTATTGAGTTGCCTCGTGGAGTCGTAGTACTTCGACCAATACTATCTGAAGCTATAGTCCAAATATTAATTTCCATCCGCAGCATGTATTGCAAGTAGTAACAGCAAAGATTTTTATTTTACTTGAAGGTGAATTCTTTAAAATGGCGTATTTCCCATATTTTTTCGGCCACACGGCCACGAGCTATGTAAGCGAGATGGCTTCTCTATTGGCGATATTTATATTGGGAATATTTCTCTATTGGCGTGAATTATTCATTATAATACGTTTGTAAAACTTTAATTTAAGTATTTAACAGATTTATAGTTCAAATTTAAAAATTCTATAAATGTATGCCAGTAATCGAGGCTGATTTGTGATGTTGCAAATCCCACAAGATCACAGATTGTTAAACAGAGATTTAGTACACTATACTGTTTAATGTCTTTGTTGTTAAATTACATTAAACAAGTTTATGTTTAAAATCTGAACACTAAAATGATTCCAATTCACAGTTCCCTGATTGCACAACACATTTATTTATTTATTTTTCATTGAGTAGTATCGTGAAAGTATCATGTTTTGGTAAGTAATTTTAAAAACCTTAGTAGGTTCGTAACCATCCCAAAGATGGTTTCTGTGCGTACTCTAATATTCGCCAGATTAATTCGTTTAACAAGGGTGAGGTTTGTGATCTTGAGCTTTAAAATACTTTAAAAACTTTTGGTGGTTTGGGTGTGGAAATGTTAATTTTGGTTTGGCAATTCTAACACTGGCATATTTTTCTATTTGTTGATATGAGTGCACTGTCCTATCTAATATTTAACTACGAAAGATACATCGAAGGCAACGGTTATATTAAAGGTGAACGCACTCCTATCTGCACCGCACACGCAAAATATTTCAGTACAGCCCTCCTAGAATGTTTTGTATAAATGAAACACTCTCCTCCATGTCGTTTAACTGTGATTGGACGATTTGATGACACAAAATGTAAATCACATGTTGATCTTTCGAACAATCACAATTGGGTACTTGACTATTTTTTAAAAAGTATACAGGGCTATTTATTAGTTTATCCTAAACATCTAAAAAAATATTTCGTAATTTATTTTCATATATTTACATCTCAGTCCAACCCGTGACCACGAAGACTGCAAAGCCTTCGAAACGTCGTTCGAAAAATCGTGATAAAATCCGTAAAAATAATTTTATTTCAATGAATAGCATTCGCGTAAACTTAAGATTACATCAGATTAAGATTATTAAATCAGTTCATATATTTAGTTCAAAAAAAGCAAAAACTAATATGTATAATTTAGTTTGCCGCGAAAACGCTACCTGTGTTAACTGTAGCTACGGGTGAGGTCATTGTTTCTTACCATAGACACAAAATCGCTTTTAAAAAAGATATTGAGGAAATAACATTTATGATTTCAAACTAAAAAAAAAGCGGGTCGGATATTTCGTCGATCAGATATCGATCGTCGATCACATCCGCGTTGAAATAAAGTTGAGATTTAAATAAAAATACGTAAAAGAATTACCAGATAACCTGGCAGTATGACTTTTGATCTTAGGTCTTAGGCCCTTGTGGAGCAAATAAACAAGAAAAATAAGTTATCTTACATCATGCATCGTGATTGGTGTTTACCATCACGTGACGCACAGATAAAAAATTAAGTATTTAAATTACTAAAATAAAATTGCATTCATTATTTAGATGATAAATCTATGTTCCTACAGAAATTCATTGAAATTGGTTACTATTGTCAAGTACCCAATTAAGTCCTTCGTACACAAGGATACGCAAATGAAAAACTAATCACTTATTGAATCCATAAAATGTTACACATTATTTAGATTCCGTCAACAATTTTCTCTACCCCCACGGACGTAAAACAATGATGGGCGGAGCACTAGGAACAATGAAAGTGAAACAGGGTTTTCGGCTCATTCGATCTATCGACACGTAATTGCGGCTACTGATCGAAAAGGCTGAAAACCCTGCCTCACTTTCAATGTTCCTAGCGCTGCGTCCATCTTTTTTTTTCGTTCATGTCTACCCAGTTCGGTAGGCTGGTTCGCCAGACAAGAACCAGCAACAAACTCAAAATCATACAAAATCTTCAAAAACAAATCTTGGATATCCTACGATTTTAAACTCTAAGCGACTACCGCAATACAATTTCATAGAGGTTCGTACCCATGCACGCGACACCCACATTTTGTGCATAGGTCATCGACACAAGTCTTGTGCGACCTGCCGGCTGAGATCGACGCTACTAAAATTGCCGCAATTTTCAAGATGAAAAGGATATTACAGAGAAAGCATTGGAAATAGTAGGAAAGCATTACACGAATTTTAGCCATGTAGCTGCTATGCCTGTAGTGGCCAAATAGACAACTTGCGTCTACGATTCAATTTCGTGTGTACGCACCCTGGCGCTACAAGGTATTCGCGACGCAAGTACCAACATTAATATCGAAGATTTGCGTATCCTTGTGTACTTTCTAGAAAGTGATAATGAGAGATATTACATGTGACATCATACAAGACGTGTGCGACTTTTGCGGCGCTTTGAAGTATACGTTCGCTTTCAGTAGAAACAGTTTATATGCTACAACTATTAATTATTCGAACATTATTTAGATTCCGTAAATTTTTTATTCCATTGCCAGTTCGAAAGACTATTTCACCAGATATGAACGGGCAAGGAAATCTGGTGTTGTTCTATTGGAAATGTAACTGCATTTCTATGAATTACTAAGTTGATGTGCAAGTAAAGGTGCAAACACTATGGGTCTTACTTATAAAAACAATTTAGCTAAGCCAATCTATACTAATATTATAAAGCTGAAGAGTTTGTTTGTTTGTTTGTTTGTTTGATTGAACGCGCTAATCTCAGGAACCACTGGTTCGATTTGAAAAATTCTTTTTGTGTTGGATAGCCCAATTATCGACGGTGGCTATAGGCTATATATCATCACGCTATGACCAATAGGAGCGGAGCAGAAATGAAAAATGTTTAAAACCGGGGAAGGCGATATCTCAGAAACTACTGGTTCGAATTGAAAAATTCTTTTTGTGTTGGATAGCCCAATTATCGACGGTGGCTATAGGCTATATAACATCACGCTATGACCAATAGAAGCGGAGCAGAAATGAAAAATGCTGCTAGCGGGGAATTTTATATCTCAGAAACTACTGGTTCGATTTGAAAAAATATTTTAGTGTTGACCAAGGGGATGAATGGTAGGGTGACTAAGGGGTGACTGACGGGGTGATTGATGGGGTGACTAATGGGATGACTGACGGGGTGACCGACGTGAGGAATGACGGGGTGACTGACAGGCTGACTGATGGGGTGGCGGACGGAGTCACTGACGAGGTGAATGACGGGGTGACAGACGGGGTGACCGACTGGGTGACAGACGGGGTGACAGACGGTTGACAGAAGGGTGACAGACGGGGTGACAGACGGGGTGACCGACTGGGTGACAGACGGGGTGGCAGACGGGTGACAGAAGGGTGCCAGACGGGGTGACAGACGGGGTGACAGACGGGGTGACGGACGTGGTGACAGACGGGGTGACAGACGGGTGATAGACGGGGTGACAGACGAGGTGACAGACGGGGTGACAGGCGGGGTGACGGACGTGGTGACAGACGGGTGACAGACAAGGTGTCAGACGGGGTGACAGTTACCTCTTTTAGAATTATTGTGCTATAGGTGCCTACGACTTACTCTTTCAACCCTCTCTCTCATGCGCAGACGAAGTTGCGCGGGTCAGCTAGTCATCAATATAATATACCCTAGATGCACAGTTCTTTGCAAATATTCTCATAAAATGTGGGCTCAGCAATAAAACAAAGAAAAAGATCACAAGTTCTAATTTAATCACCACAACAAGAACCCTATGCATTTGTTATAAAGTAGCTTTTTAATGGAATGATCAAGCAATCAGCAATTCTTAAATTTTAATTTTTAAGTTTAGAAGTCTATCGGCGTCGGACTATATGCAAAACGAGTGCTTAAGCACTACTTTCCTGTCCCATTTTCCGACCATCAACTGTGCATCTAGGTAAATAATATATCGATGAAGCCAATGGCTAAGAATCCTGTTACTTTTCCTTGTGTCACATTGTTTGAAAATAAAAGGGACAGGCTATTCTTTACCATTTGCTCAGTAACATTGTTTTTATAAGTAAGGCCCATTATTAACACCTGAGGCCCCCCACGCTGGTGTTGCAAATTTATCAATAGTTGTGCTATCTGTAGTTTGCCATAAATATCAGTAAAACTTTTGATAGCTGTTGTTAGAGGTAGAGCACATAGAGTACGAGTATATACTCTTGTTGTATGTTCGCAGACGATGAGAGTAAAGTCAGTGGCGGCGGCGGGCGTCGCGTCGGGTGTCTCTCCCCCGCGTGACGACGCGCGCGCACACTAGCGCACGCGCACGCACACGCACACACACACGCACACGCAGCGCTATCGCACAGGGATAGCCGCTAAGATCAGAACGTTACAAAACACAAACGTTACGCATAAATTAAATATATTATTTTTTTCATGGACATTAATTAAGACAAGTGTTAACAAAACGATGATGTGACCTAAGAATATTTTTTACAACTTTGTTTTGATATCACGTCTCGTTTTAATCATTATCTTAAATCAGAAGATATAAAAAAGTATTTTATTAGGTTTGGTCGTACTGAAACATATTTAATTGGCAACACTTATTTTCAAATTAATATTTCATGAATATTTGGTGCTAAATTCCTAATCCACGGTGTCTTGGCATTACGAAAAATGAAACAGACTAGATAAAGACAAATAAAACACCTATTCAATTTACTTATCGACGTAACTGAGTTTTGTGAATAAGAGTATGATTAATTTTGATCGAGTCTAACTGCCAAAAATATATTGGTTTGTAAATTATATTATTGAAGATTGATTTATATAAACAAACAAACTATATTTATAAGTTATAATAATTTCATAGAGAATGATTATTTTAGTAGTGTAATAATATTTATTTTTTACACTTGATTATGTGTGTTGAGACTTGAGTGAATCGCGATGATGTGTGACCAGAGTCGAGTTTGCTGATTTAGCAATAGACATTCCAATGGATCTATAATCTATGGTAAGAGAATGTTTTATAATTAACACGTTTACACACAAATATAATATAACACAAAAGTTTGTTACATGTTTACAGTACTTAGCGCATTTTACTTGTAATTAAGTAGCTTGTTAGGAATCGACTGAATGGCGACAATATTATTCTGGTCTCGTTTCTATTTGCTACAATTTTTCAAATAGCTAGTTATAACAATTTATAATGTTTATCTAGATACGGTTGAGGCAACTGATGCGTTGTTTCTTATAAAGTTTAATTGTTAGCATTTGATGAATGTATTTATTAAAAGTTATATTTAGTGCGCCGGTGCATTTTATACTTTCTCCTGAAGTAATAAGCTCGAAGTGTGTATAAAGTGGATCGCGCGAGGTTCATTCTTTACGTGTAGAATGTTCGCGAAAACTGTCGTTAGAGGAATTGTTCCGTTTAATCTTTTCGAAAAAATTTACAAACACTTTACTAACTTATAATTGAATAATCCACGTCCCTGTTCCTAACACGTCGTGCCAATTGTTATGAACATGAATATCGATCACCCTTTATATGATAGTCCCTTGTCTTCCATAGCATTGTAATTCGTGTTAACTACGTATCATTAAAACAACAAGTCTTTGTACAATAATGTATACCATTTTTACGACACCTTAAAATAAAATATGAAATGTAAAAAAGTTAATAAATACTGAATGAACACAAATGTTTTAATCGTTACTGTCGAATAGTTGCTGAGATTTGGCGAAGTTCGTGTCCGCATTTTTCAATACTTTCAGTCCCTCTGGAACAGAAATCAATATATTTATTTATTTATACACTTCATATACAATGTATATAGGCGGACTTAATGCCGAAGGCATTCTCTTACAGTCAACCTTAGGGTGATGCAGAGTAGAACAAGGTAGGTGCATAAGATACGAAGGGATGATATTAACTTATAGTATACAAAAAATATAATGAAAAATACTACAAACAACTTACTACATATATACTTTAAATAATAAACAATATATATCATTATATTACATACATATATAAAACTACTAGCTTTTGCCCGCGGCTCCGCACGCGTATTTTGTAGGGTCAATGGAAAAATCTTTTGATTTGTCGATCCGCCCTGTCGTTTTAGTCTAAATATGGGCGACTCAGACATCGATTTTGAAGTCAATCGGCCCAGAAACAAAGAAAAACAAAATGGCGGTCACTTTTGACAGGTTTGAAAGCCGTTCTGTCGTTCGGAACCACGGGGTGACTCAGATATCGATTTTGAAGTCAATCGGCCCAAAAGCAAAGAAAAACAAAATGGCGGCCACTTTTGACAGTTCTGACAGCGGTTCTGTCGTTCGGAACTACGGGGTGACTCAGATATTGATTTTGAAGTAAATCGGCCCAAAAACAAAGAAAAACAAAATGGCGGCCACTTTTGACAGTTCTGACAGCGTTTCTGTCGTTCAGAACCACGGGGTGACTCAGATGTCGATTTTGAAGTCAATCGGCCCAAAAACAAAAAAAAAACAAAATGGCGGCCACTTTTGACAGTTCTGACAGCGATTCTGTCATTCGGAACCACGGGGCGACTCAGATATCGATTTTGAAGTCAATCGGCCCAGAAACAAAGAAAAACAAAATGGCGGCCATTTTTGACAGTTCTGACAGCGGTTCTGTCGTTTGGAACCACGGGGCGACTCAGATATCGATTTTGAAGTCAATCGGCCCAAAAACAAAGAAAAACTAAATGGCGGCCACTTTTGACAGTTCTGATAGCGGTTCTGTCGTTCGGAACCACGGGGTGACTCAGATATCGATTTTGAAGTCAATCGGCCCAAAAACAAAGAAAAACAAAATGGCGGCCACTTTTGACAGTTCTGACAGCGGTTCTGTCGTTCGGAACCACGGGGTGACTCAGATATCGATTTTGAAGTCAATCGGCCCAAAAACAAAGAAAAACAAAATGGCGGCCACTTTTGACAGTTCTGACAGCGGTTCTGTCGTTCGGAACCACGGGGTGACTCAGATATCGATTTTGAAGTCAATCGGCCCAAAAACAAAGAAAATCAAAATGGCGGCCACTTTTAACAGTTCTGACAGCGATTCTGTCATTCGGAACCACGGGGCGCCTAAGATATCGATTTTGAAGCCAATCGGCCCAGAAACAAAGAAAAACAAAATGGCGGCCACTTTTGATAGTTCTGACAGAGGTTCTGTCGTTCGGTACCACGGGGCGACCCAGATATCGATTTTGAAGTCAATCGTCCCAAAAACAAAGAAACAAATTTTCAACCCCTATTTCATCCCTTTGTAGGATAAAAATATACTACACCCCATTTCTGTCCTTAGCGCTACTATCTATCTAACTATCCTCATACCAACTTTCTTAAAAATCCGTTCAGCGGTTTTTGGATTCCCATAAAAACTTTCATCCCCTATTTCATGCCATTAGGGGTTGATTTTAAAAAAGTAGCCCATTTGTGTATTTGAACTCAAAGATTGACTCCACTATCCCATGCCAAATTTCATAAAAATGCATTAATTAGACCTAAAATCCCCATATAAAACTTTCAACCCTTATTTCATCCCTTTAGGGGTTGATAAAAAAAAAATTTAGTACCCCATTTGTGTCTTTAGGGTCAAAAGTATCCTCATACCAAATTTCATCAAAATCCATTAAGCGGTTCCAAAATTCCCATACAAACTTCCATCCCCTATTTCATCCCTTTATGGGTTGAATTAAAAAAAATAAAGTACCCTATGTCCGTCCTTGGGGTTCAAGGTACCCACATACCAAATTTCATCAAAATCGGTTCAGCGGTTTAGACGTGAAAACGCCACAGACAGACAGACAGACAGAGTTACTTTCGCTTTTATTATTTAGTAAGGATATAACACATAACATAACATAACATAAGCTCACGCCTGTATCCCCGAAGGGGTAGGCAGAGGCGCACTAGCGAACTAGAACACCCACATTTCGCCGAGCTTAGTTCCGTCCCAGATGTGATAGGGGGCGAGCCTATCGCCATATCGGGCACGAATTCCAGACTGCGGGCTGATATGGAAAAATCCAATATCACTTTGCCCGACCCGGGGATCGAACCCGAGACCTCAGAACCGTAGTCGTACCGAAATACCACCACGCCACCGAGGCAGTTAGTAAGGATATATGTATGTAATATAATTATGTAATACAATAATATTAAAAACATAAGTACGTACGTATCTTCTGTGCCTGATTTTTCGAAACTGACATTTCGCCGAGCTTAGTTCCGTCCCGATGTGATAGGTGGCGAGCCTATCGCCATATCGGGCACAAATTCCAGACTCCGGGCTGATATGGAATAATCCAATATCACTTTGCCCGACCCGGGGATCGAACCCGAGACCTCAGAACCGTAGTCGTACCGAAATACCACCACGCCACCGAGGCAGTCTAATGTCTAAATACTGTTATAAGTAAGGGATATAGTGGCCAAGTTGATAAGGGAAGGGGAATACCTTTGCCGCGTCCTTTACGGCGCAGTTCCGCGATCCTCTCCACCTCACTGTCCTGCTCCAAGTCTCTATCTCTTCTCTGTGCCTCTTCCTGCGCCTGCTTCAGTAGAGACTCTTCTAAAAATGTCAGCTCTGAGAACAATGATAACACTACGATGAATATCTTTCTTGTTAGTGGTATCTATTACTATTCCTCCAGAAGAGTTGACATCAAGCACGCTGCCGGTCGTAAAAAGTAAAGTTTCGATAAGGCGATAGACTCGCCGCCTATCACATCTGGGACGAAAATAAGCTTGGTGAAAAACGAATGTTATAACTTATAGTTCTTTAGTTCGCCTCTGAATACAGGTTTTGGCCTTGTTTATTTTTAATGTTATAACGAAATTTAAAAAAATTAAGGATCCCGAATCTTAGGTCTGATCTATCGATATAAAAATTTCAAAGCCTCACCGAGTTATTTTCTTTGACTCAGACTTAGTCAAAGTTCGTTCTATAGAACTCAGCCTAAGTAATGTAGAGTAAATGCTTTGTTGCTAATAACATACTAGGGAGTCTTGGATCCATGCCAATCCAAGGTCCGTTGAAAATGTTAGCGGCGGTCGGACGCGCCTTCGCTTCTGGCTCCATTAACTGTGTCACCTGTTGCTTACACTCTGTTGACAACTGGTTCACCACGCTTGTACGGAAACGCCATTTCCTCATAACCTGCCACAATTACATGTGTTCAATTTACAGTCATGATATAAACTAAGGGCGACTTGCACCACTATTAAGTACTAACTTAAAGTTAGTCCTAACCTCAAGTTAAATTGAAAAATAAATATATGAAGGACATGTAATTCATTACATATAATGTCTTCTTCTTTCTACCTGCCCTTATACCACCTTAATGTGGGGTCGGCGCGACACACTTTTTCAAGCATGTTGCAAAGAGGATTTGGCTTAGTTTTTACGACCGGCCGCCTGCCTGACGTCAACCCTCTATGAGGGATCCAGTCCCGGGCAAATTAAATTAGGAAATTTACTTTGCCCGACCTAGGAATCGAACCCAGGATCTCCTGGTCCACAGCTCATATATGCTGCCTCTAGACCAAGGAGGCGACTATAATGTACTACATGTAATTACAGATAATATATAATGACATTTAATTAATTACATGTAATGAACTACATGTCCTATATATTTCTTTTACAATTTAACTTGAGGTTAGGACCAACTGTAGGTTAGTTATAGTGGTGCAAATCGCACTAAAAGAATATCTAAGTATTAATTGTTTGATAGCCTCCGTGACGCAGTAGGCGAGTAGCAGGCTGAGAAGCGCGAGGCCGCGGGTTCGATTCCCGCACCTAGACAAAATTTGTGTGACTCACAGATTTTTGTTTTGGGTCTGGAGACCGAAAGTCTCTCTTAGTTCGTGATACCCACAACAGAAGACTTGTATCTTACTGTGGGGTCAGGACTATGTGAGTGTTGGGTGGTATTTATATTTATTTAGAAAACCGTGAGGTCCTAGTTTCAAATCCCAAAAAATATACAGTTTAGTTTAGATACCTACCCAGTTAGAATTTAATAGCCTCGCCCACTCCTATGAAGAAACGCAAATACTTATTGGCACAATATGTGCACTAGTGACGCCTCTGCCTACCCCTTCGGGGATACAGACGTAGACTTATGTTACTATTATGTTATAACAACCTATTACTTTAAGCATAAAGACTGCCTCGGTGGCGTAGTTGTATTTCGGTACGACTTCTGTTCTGAGGTCTCGGGTTCGATCCCCGGATCGGGCAAAGTGATATTGGATTTTTCCATATCAGCCCGGAGTCTGGAATTTGTGCCCGATATGGCGATAAGCTCGCCCCCTATCACATCTGGGACGGAACTAAGCTCGGCGAAATGTCGGTGTTCGCTAGTTCACCTCTGCCTACCCCTTCGGGGATACAGGCGTGAGCTTATATGATGATGTTATGTTATAAAGCACCTGTTTCTCGTATAACTTCTTGACGGATGTTTCATTAAAAGGTAACGCCTTATTCAACATTGTGTATAAGATTATACCCAACGACCACATATCGGCTAATTTCGGCAAATACGGCACACCCTTGAGCACTTCTGGCGCGGCGTACGACAGCGAGCCGCAGTACGTCTCGCTCAGTATGTCACGATCTCGCTGATGAACGTTCCGAGCAAAACCGAAATCAGTTATCTTCGCATTATAATTTGCTGTAATCAATATATTTTCGCATTTTAAATCTCTGTGCGCTATGTTTAGCGTGTGTATGTAATGGAGTCCTGACACTATTTGCCGAATCCACAGTCTGCTCTGATTTTCTGGCACCGCACCGTTCTGCGTTAAGAAGTCCAAAAGGTCACCGTTTTCAGCGAAACGAAGGAAAATAAAGTATTTGGCTCGACGTTGGAATATATTAGACACGTGCACTATGTGAGGGTGATTTATGCGTATGAGGACATCTAATTCCCGGGGTAAGAATTTAGTGAGGTAATCGCGGGGGGCTTGCGCAGTGTCGATCACTTTGCAAGCCATTATAGTGTGGCGGGTCTCGTCGACCATATGCGTGGCTTTGTAAACCTGTAGACAATGGACAGTTATTTGATATAAATTGACTTTCGATGAATCCACGACATTTAGGGGCCTTACTTATAAAAACAGTTTTTCAAATTCAAATTCCAATAGTTTATTTTGTAAAAATAAGTAAACTAGTGATACATGAGTAGGCAAGCTGTGGTAATGCTAGTGGAGAGCCGTGAGACGGCCCAGTCACCACTCCGACATCGTACTAAGCAATGCGTCCCAACCATACCCTGTACTAGGTACGGACCTGTGCTACAGATGATACGGAAGGTTAACATCGCGTCGGCGACGCACAGAGGGTCCTGTATCGTCAGTTGACTGTACAGAAGCATACCCACAAATAAACAATTAAATTCACTTAAATTCCCAGAACTAGTAAATTCTGTGTAATTTGGGAGTTTAGAGTAAACATGAAACAACGTAAGAAATATGTAATAAGCTTATTCTTAGCCATTTGTTCAGCTAAACTGTTTTTATAGGTAAGGCCCATAAACTGTTGTTGGTTGTTACCTTAGCATAGGATCCTTCTCCAATGACTTTCTCTAATATGAAACCCTTTTCTTGTAGTACAGCGAGATCTGACTGTGTTGTGCTAAGATCGACTTTATCGGTCGCACCCATTTATTTCCTTTCAACTCATTTTATTTCATTTTTACTTTTCTTGGTAACATAATGATGGGGAGAGGTCCCGGTTTAATTTTGGCTTATCTATTTTGCATCATATTGGCGTTTTACATGGTTGGTTTTGAAATTCATAGCAGACAAATGTGCCAAAAGGTCTGTCAATTTTTAAGTTTTTTTGACTAAAATTAAAACGTGCCAGAAAGTAAAAAATTAAAACTCGACGCTTTCAACTCAAATGACACCTCATTGGTGTTTTAACTACAAGCATCAAGCTATTGGCTATTTTGGTCTCGATTCTTAGTTCGAGAAATATTTTGCTATTAATATTAATAACGCTATACGTTACATCGCCAAACGTCAGTTTATATGGTTTTGCAAACACAAAGCTATTTACTACAGCATATCTCTGCTTGTCCCCTCTACGCAAAGGCCTGATGGTATGAATATAATTATACTGTTTGTTTAAAAATAATGTATTTTTAAGACTGCCTCGGTGGCGTGGTGGTATTTCGGTACGACTACGGTTCTGAGGTCTCGGGTTCGATCCCCGGGTCGCGCAAAGTGATATTGGATTTTTCCATATCAGCCCGGAGTCTGGATTTTGTGCCCGATATGGCGATAGGCTCGCCCCCTATCACATCTGGGACTGAACTAAGCTCGGCGAAATGTGGGTGTTCTAGTTGGCTAGTGCGCCTCTGCCTACCCCTTCGGGGATACAGGCGTGAGCTTATGTTATGTTACGTTATGTCATTTTTAAGTAGACTAAGAAATAGGTTACCAAGAGGACGTGGAAGCTGTGACGTCATAAGTGTTTTTCACTATAGACGTGTCAGCAAGACAAACTTCCTTATCAGATTTAGTAATCTCGGGAGTATCCAACTTCCTTTGAAGTTGTAGTTTCTCCTCACGTGCCTTTTTGAAAGCTAAAGTTTCTTGTGGCGTCCATTCTGTAACACGTTATGCATGATGTCGTATTGTTAGAAGTTAACTGCCTCGGTGGTGTAGTGATTAGAGTGCGCGGTTGGACTATCGTCCTGTAGTCTCAGGTTCGATCCCCGGTCGGGCAAAATGATATTGGATTTTTTATCAGTCTGGAGTTTGGAATTTGTACCCGATATGACGACCGGGACTATGTCCAGCAGTGGAAGTCCTGTGGCTGATGATGATGACGATAGGCTCGCCCCCTATCACATCTGGGACGGAACTAAGCTAGGCTAGCTGTTCTAGTTGCTAGTGCGCCTCTGGCTACCCCTTCGCAGGTACAGGCGTGAGCTTATATTATGTTAAAAGTTAACACAAACAATAATTTATGGTGGATTTTTCCTAAAGTACATGATATTATTTACGATCAATGTCAAAGTTTTGTGTACCAAGTAATCTGGAATCCATAGCAATCCATTCACTGTTAATGATTTGTTCTATTTTTAATCTATTCTGGTAATTAGGCTCTAACATCAGTGTGATCAGACGTTTACAGTTTTCCGATATGGCATCGATGTAACGAGAACGAAACTTCCAGTTTCTATTTACTTGAGCCTGATACAATTGTTTTATATGTTTGTCTTCGAAAGGCATAGCTCTGTTCAACATTACATAAAGAACTACGCCCAATGACCAAATATCCGTGGGTTTTGGGTAATACGGAGCTCCTTGTAATATTTCAGGAGCTGTGTACGAGAGGGAACCGCAAAACGTTTCACTGTGAACATCCTTTAGTTTCTTATCGACGCACAAACGAGCGAAACCAAAGTCTGAGAGTTTCGCGTTCTGATTGGCGGTTAACAGAACGTTTTCGCACTTAATATCTCTATGGGCTATTTCGAGTTCGTGCATGTATTGCACCGCTAACGCGAGTTGCCGCGTCCATATCCTCGCTTGGTCTTCTTGAACAGCTCCCTTTTGCAAAATAAATTCCAACAAGTCCCCATGCTCCATATAACGCATGAATATGAAATACTTGAACCTTCTTTGGAATATACTATGCGTGTGAACGAGGTGTGGATGATTCAGTTTGATCAGCATGTCTATTTCTCTGGGCAAGAATTTCTTCACAAAATCTTTTGGCGCGGTGTTCGTATCTATGACTTTACATGCCAATATGGATAATTTATCGTTTTTATTTGGGTTTCTGTATTCTGCTAAATACACCTGTTACAAGTTATACAACGTTACAATAAAACAGAGAGCACGTGAAAGAAACGAATCAGGGAGTATTTGGAATTTTTTAAATAAAAATTCGATTTAGACCGAGCTATTTTCTACAAGAAAATCAGATTGACAGACAGACTAAGCAAAGATTTTCTTTTAAAAAATTACTCGGACTAAGTCAAAGTTCGCCTCAAACCATTCCACATCTTCACTGAGTTCGTTCCTTTGACTTAGACTTAGTCGAAATTCGCTCTATAGATCTCTTTTGAAAAGAAAATGAGCTTTAGGTAAGTACGTACAAACCACGGACGTAAAAAAAGATGGACGGAGCGCTAGCAACATTGAAAGTCAAGCAGGGTTTTCGACTCAATCGATGAGTCCGCCATTACGTGTCGATAGATCAAATGAGCCGAAAAGCCTGCTTCACTTTTAATGTTCCTAGCGCTCCGTCCATCTTTTTTTTACGTCCGTGCTACAAACTTACGGCTTTACAACAACGTTACCTTTGCATATGAACCTTCGTTAATCTTTTTCATCATTTTGTAACCACGTGTGGCGAGAGTAAGCTGTTCAGAACCAGTGAGCTTTAAATCTTCTTCTATATTATGAAACTGAAACCAAATTGTTTATTATTTTGGATATAATAGGCTTGATAATAATTTAGAACTATTAACATTGAATACCTTAGATTTACCCTCCATCTACTCTGCCTTTCTTTGCTTGGCTGTTACATTTGCTAGAGATTTTATCATTTCACTGGCCTGTAACCGAATAGTTAGTAAATAATAATCACAAGTTTAAAAACTTAACGGATCGACTTCAAAATTTATCCAATCGGGACAAATTTATACGGGACCACCCTTGAAATAAGCTCTATCGAATACAAGAATCTTGTAGGTAAATCGGTCCACATTTGGCGGAAATACCGAGTACGTAACGTAGACAGCCTCCGTGGCGCAGCGGGCGAGTAGCCGGCTGTGAAGCGAGAGGCCGCGGGTTCGATCCCCGCACCGAGACAAATGTTTGTATGACCTACAGATATTTGTTTCGGGTCTGGGTGTTGTGAGACCGGGCGTCTCTCGTAGTTTCTGATACCCACGACACAAGACTCGATCTTAGTGTGAAGTCAGGACTATGTATGTGACTTTTGGGTGTTATTTATTTATTACCTACATAAAAAAAACAGACGAGTGCAAAAAAGGACCTTCTCCTATTTGAAGTTGGTCGATAAAAACCCACACTGCTCTTACAGATAAGATGCAAATTAGATACCAGACTTGCTCTTGTTGATCATCGCTGCTGTAGTATGAATTGTAAAATTAGGTACAATATCAATTCACACATACCTACCATTTGTTAAGTGACTTAGTTATTTGGGTTGCTCTACGACCAAGAAGTATATGTTTGAATAAAATACTTGCCCTATATGCAGATTCTCGCTGTGTCCCGTCCAGTATATCACCTTGACGCTTTGGCGGATTTTTGTGAATGTCAGATAGTCGTCGGCGCTCTTCTTTAGCTCGTTTCAGTGCTGCTGCCTCAACTGCATTTAATGCTACCAGGATTATTTAATAAAATAATATGAGAATAATTTATATAAAAAGTATAAAAAAAATTGGTAAGTAGGTTTCTTATGATTAGTGTAAAACATAGTGTACAGTACGGGTTAGGCCGCGTCTCCTGCACATGTTTTTTCGAAACAAAACACTAAATACACCTACACAAAACAAGGTTTTTCATTGTCTCTTTCTCATATAACAAAGGACCATAGACAACAAAAATTTGAAATACCATGTTTTGTATACACCTGCAAGGTGGACAGACGACCTGTAGCCCGAGCACGAAAAACTAATGTAAATGTAAATGTATTCGAGTTCGCTGCGCACTGATGACGTTTGGTTAATATTTCATACAAATTTCATAGACGCGCATCGAGTTCGAATACATTTACGGTTTTCAGAAATTTTCCTGCTCAGGCCGCTGATAAAGGTCGCAGAAAGTCACTGGATGCAGGCCGCTTCAAACAGGTCGGTCTGGAAATCTTTGGGGGAGGCCTATGTCCAGCAATGGACGTCCTGTGGCTGATAATGAATGAATGATGTTTTGTGTAATGTTTTAGTGCAGGAGGCGCAGCTTTAAGCAAACTATAAATAACGACAAGTAGGTACACATACTAGTCAATCTACTGTCCATAGCAATCCACTCGGAGTTCAGAATTTGCGTAGATGTGTGACGTAGTCCTGGGTCGGGCTCCAACAAATGTTTCACAACACTCTTGCACTCTAATGAAAGGATACTTGCAACCCGAGACCTGAACCGGTACTTCTTGCCCATCTGCTGCTCATACAACTTGCGCATACGTGTGTCATCGAACGGCATGGACTTGTTCAGCATTACAAACAACACGACACCCAAGGACCAAAGATCCGTCGGTTTTGGTAGGTACGGTTTACCGCGTAGGATCTCCGGCGCCGCGTATGACATGGAGCCGCAGTACGTTTCGCTGAGGACGGTGTTGTCGTCCTCGTCTACACAAAAGCGTGCGAAACCAAAATCGGAAATCTTAACGTTAAAATTAGCCGTCAGAAGCACGTTTTCACACTTGATATCTCGATGAGTGATCTCCAATTCATGTAAATATTGTAATCCAAGTACCAGTTGTCGTATCCACACTCTAGACTGATTTTCTGATACGCAACCGTTTTTTAAAATGTAGCCGAGTAAATCACCATTTTCAGTGAATCGCATAAATATATAATATTTTGTTTTTCTTTGAAATATGCTGTGTACATGAATTAGATGTGGATGATTCAACCGTATTAGAACATCTATTTCACGCGGTAAAAACTTTACGACAAAGTCTTTTGGTGCCTTTGAGGTTTCGATAATCTTGCATGCGAGCGTTGCTTTATGAGAATCGTCTTTCTGAGAATACTCGGTTAGAAAAACCTGCAGAAAACGTGAATATGTTACATTATTGCAAATGACCTTTCTTGAATGTAAACTTGTGCGAACAGTTATGTATCTGTAGGTTAAACAACGCGATGTCTACATGCCTACCTTAGCGTATGCACCTTCACCTATAAATTTGAGTAGCTTGTATCCCTTAGCAGATAATGTATTTTCTTCAGATGGAGTGGATTTCACTTCGCTCATGATAAAATAAGCACGTGGTAAGGCATCGAGCTGTTCGACTTTATCTTACTACTTTCCAATATACTCTTTGTATCGGGTAACCGGTGGTTAATATCCAAGGAATAAGTAGGCATTTTTAAAAGTTCCTTTTAAAGTTTTTACATCACTAAAATTTCTATTTACATGGTGCTACGAATTGACAATGTCACACAATTTCCAAATGACATAGATAATTTATTAATCTTCTCTAAATACTTCTGTTCTGTAAAGGTTCTGTAACACTATGATACTATAATCCACGATCCTAACTTGGAATCATCTTAGAATGGATATTAATATGATGTTGTGGTATATAGCAATAAAATTACTGAAAAAATAAATTAATTACTTTTATTAAAACTTAACAAACATAAATTACTGCACTTTCAGGTCTTTTTAAATGCATTGTGCAATAAAAAATAGTGTTTCTTAATGGTTTTCAGATATGGTTTTCTAGATGTACACCTAGATTTCATAAACAAACAACAAAGACTAAAGTAAAGGTAGGTATGTATTACACTTGTTATCTACATATCTACCTACGTTGTTGATCGTATATTATACAAAAATCGTGTCATTTGCAGTAGAATAAAAGAGCTTTTGTTAAATATCGATCGTATTGCATGTTTCTTTTTTCTACGGTATTATGACCCGAGGATGTTTCATAAATCCTTTGCTCATAAACTTAGTCAGTCAGACATCTTTTATTGGCCCTCCCCCGAGGACATTACAGTTTTGCATTTTACTATGTTCCTAATTACCCTTTAGTCACGGACAGTCACATAAATCTCACACCAAAAATTAAAACACATCATCAAAACACAATTGATATTGTAGAATATTGCAACGTCTATACTTATATTGTACCTACCTAATTATCACAATTCTAAATGCTTTTTGTTTAAAAATTCCCCGGCTAATGAAATCCTTTGTAGGAATGATGGCGCCGGTGTCAATAAATATTGGAATTTGTTCACATCTGGATGTTCGGGATATCTCTTTTCCTTTCGTATCCTTTCCAGCATCCTTTGAGGTTCGCATTTAGATTTGGTCTTCCAGTCTGTGTTCAGAAAGTCTTGTATAACTTTTGGCAACATCTTTACTGCCTCTTTTGCTTTTGTTGCACTTGGTGGCTGCAATTTTTCTTGCTCCTGTGGTACTTGAGGTATAATAATGTCGTCTACTTCAACTGTCGCCTCTGAATCCTCGTTTTCAGGTTTACTCTCTAATGCTTCCTTTTCTTTGGAATCCTTATTCAAGGTATCATTATAATAATAATTAATACGTTCTTTAACTATTTCCATCAAATTCGATTCAGTAACTGTGTCATCTATTTCAGTTCCGTCGATGTTGACGTAGCCAGTCTTTGTCTCTGTCTTTATTAGCACCTGGTTGAGATCAGATTTGACTTCCTCATTGTCTATATTATCATTTACATTTAGTGATATTTCTTTTAAAATTTCGTCGTCAGTTTCATTTGGACCATCTTTTTTAGCGGTAGCCTCGATCATGCTCATGAATTTGATGTTATCCTCCTCTTCTAAAATTTGATATATTCTATGTACTTCGCTTATGTTTATTCTGTAAATAATGTTATTCGTTTTATTAAACGTTTTTTTAGTTTGTTTAGCTTTTTTTCTTGATGAAGATAAAAAGCCTATTACTTACCCTTGTCTCGCTTCGTGGCAACAGTATAACATAGTCGGATCGATGGGATGCGCCTCTGTGTTGAATATGTACCCACCAAGATCTACAATACATTCGCCATTTGGTGTGTTTATAACTTTGCCGTGCACTCCCGGATTATGTATGAAGTTGTCTGGGTCGAATAACAAGTACAGGTATTTTGTAGTTTCCGAAAGGAAGAATGACTCCATTCGATCTTCTTTGCGGTGATCGCGAACATCTTTGATCTATAACAGTATAACTATAGTTACTTTATTACTTAAGACAGAGTTATTTTATTGACAAGCTGTACTTACCGTTGCATAGCCACATGGTGTCCTGGCACTATGTTGAATACTCCTCAATATATCTTCGCCCATCTGCAAGAGTATCGGGTCCCTCGTGTCTCGGTACAAATACATGATGGACTCTATGAGTTCAGGTCGCAATGGGTAACTCTCTCTCGACGTGGAAGCTTCACCGGTGCCCAAATTGTACATTTCGGGAGTGAAACCATATTGCCTCCAAACACCGTGGTAATTGTGGATTGTGCGCATCGCCGAATCACTTTCACCTGATAAATGACGTGACGGTTATGACTTCGCTCCGTCGCGTCGTCGTCGAAAAATTAAGATATTATATTACCGATAAGGCTCAGTCGCCTCCTTGGTCTGGTTGGTGTCAGTATATATGGGATGTGAACCGGGGAGGTCCTAAGTTTGATTCCCAGGTTGGGTACAGCGGTTTTTCTAACTTAATTTGCTCAGGACTGGATCCCCCAGGAGGGGGACTAACGTCAATATGTTGGGGGCAGCCGGTCGTTAAAACTAAGCCAAATCCTTTTTGCAAGTGTTATATGCTGACCCCACATTAAAGGGTGATAAGGGCAGGTAGAAAGAAAGATTAACAATTAGCCTCAATTCCCCAAAGGAAAATATTAAATATTAAGCCGAAATCTTACAAAAGGTAAGTTTCAATGCCACATCTAACCCACACTTGAATGGGATAAAGTCAAATGGAAGAATATTACCGATAAGGCTAAGTAATCCAGGCCAGTATGACTCAAGCGACTGGAACACAGGCAGCGTGACGTGGCCTCGTAACATTGTGGCCCACACGAACCAATCGTCTTTCTTTAAGTACTTTTCAATAGCTTGGCGAGCCTCTATAAACATTGACATTAGCTCAGGTTTCTCTAATAATATTGCTCCTGTAAACAAGAAAAACAATCAAATGAAGGAAAACATGTTTCTATTATTATCAAAATCTAGTAGTTGGCGTAGACGTAGTTTGCCAAAATGACATTTTGTTCAGAGATCTAAGAACACTTTAAACTTTATTGTATTTCTTCAAAAATGATTGAAGGGGCTATAAATTATTGAAAAACCTGTATAATCTCTTCAATCTTGCATGACGTCTCATCATATTTTGGAGGCACAATATACTAATTACAAATAAATAAATAAATAAATAATAATATTACACCTGTATAGGCCCACTGCTGGGCCTCCTCTACTAATGAGAAGGGTTAAGCCTAAGTCTACCACGCTGGCCTAATGCGGGTTGGCAGACTTCACATACCATCGAAATTCTTGTGGAGAAATTCTCGGGTATGCAGGTCCTTACAATGTTTTCCTTCACCGTTATAGCAAGCGATAATTCACAAAGAAAACACACTTAACATAGAAAAGTCAGAGGTGTATGCTCGATTTTGGGGTTGATCTTGAACCTCCGACACTCGTCTTGGCAGTCTGTACCATTCCCAACTGAGCTATCACTGCTACTATGTTATTACAAATATGGAATGTAATTTTCTTTACGCAAATAGTATACTAACCTTTAACTAAGTATTCATAATAAGAGTCAACACCGCCTCCAATCCCAGCATCTTGAGCAGTCCAGCGCCCTGACATCACATCTATATGGTTGCCTACTAGACCAATAGGTGATCTGTGATGATAAAGAGCCATCATTGCATTATATGCCACCTGAAACAAATGTAATAATTATTCAAAATTTTATCCCTATTACCCTTAGCATCCACCACCTCAACCCTAGGTAATGTGGATTGTTTCCCTTTCAGTTATTGTAACTACTTTTGACAGTTCACAGAATCCATTGAATTTGCATGTTTAGGAAAGAAATGAAAGAGACTTTTAGTAAAATGTACTAATGCCATTATAGAAATAAAAGGTCTCTATTCATTATTAAAAACTTAATGGACTGACTTAAAAACTTATCCGATAGTGACCAAATTTGTATGGGGTCACCCTTGACATAAGTTCTACCGAATACAAGAAAAAAAATTGAATATCGGTCCACATGTGGTGATGTCGAGAAACATACAAAAAAATACAGACTAATTGAATACCTCCTTTTTTTAAGTCAGTTGCACATTGCTGAAGCATGTAATTTTATTGGTAGTAACGTATACTAATATTATATGGGGAAAAAATTTGTCTTTTTTGTTTATAATAGTCACAAAAACTTTTTTTCACCTATGGAAAGTTATATTATGAATGATTAGGTGCAACTTTTTATCACAGAAAAATATAGGGTTTCCATGAGATATCCACGTGACAGAAGTCGGGAGCAACAGTAAATTTTATAAAAAGTTCTGTATATACTTGTACCTCTTCATACAAAGGATCTCCAGTGAGTCGACTCAATGTTCCAAACTCAACAATAAATGTGCCAATACCAGCCGTGCATGTAACGCTGGTCTCCCCAGGTGGTACACCTTTCCTCATGTTTATTGTACCATAAGGCATCCCAGTTGTCGTGTCGAAGGCTACTATCAACCTCTGTGCAACATCTTCTGCTAATCGAAGCAGTGGACCATTGCATGGCCAGCCCGGTTCTAACTTCATTCCAGTTCTGAAAAAAATATATGAAAATTATAATGCTTCAGAACTTTTATAAAAAAGCTATACTTATTGCACGAATGAGAGGCTAACAATAAAAAGTACACAAGCAAATTAATAAAAAATATTTTTATTCAGTTAATTACAATTTACGAACTGCAATAAAAATTTTACTTAAATAGTTTATTTCAAGGTGTTACACTTATACACTTTAGAAATAATGAAGTAAGCAAATTATTAAAGAACTTACTTATGTGAGAGTAAATGTGCACTCAATAATCCTCCAATAACCCTGATATTTGTTTCAAACACAGAAACATTGATGTCTGCATCAAAATTCTTCTTTTGCAAAAGTATATCAGCTACTCTGTTGAACTCTGTGTAATTCCCCATTATGGCCAGTGTGTCTAGAGCGTCAATCAACGTAAGAGAATAACTACCCCAGGTGTCCATACCATCACAGCTCAGGGGCCGAAGCTCATCATATGGGTATGCGTATCGCAAGTAACTATCATAAGCATGTTGAAACATTTCTCTAACTTCCTCTCTAAAACATATAAGGATAAATTATACGCATTTGCCAACAATGTTCGTATGTTTAGATGCAATATTAAAGATCATTATGATACGTACCTGAGTTTCAGTATATCGGTCTTCTTGTAAACTCTTATAGCAAAATGAACACGACAACCGCAACATAATATTGAAATTAATACTAAATACTTTAAGTTCATATTACTGCGGTTTATGAATATACTATTTACTATATTATTTTACTTTACACTCGCGTGTTTCTTTGCGTTTCGCAGATTGTAAATAATAGAACTACATAAAGAAATTGAAAAACAGTAAATTATGGCAAAATAATACAATACAATTTTATCAAAATCAAATGTTTGTTGACAGTTTGACGGTGGAGCACGGGGGTGTATTACAACCTATCGAGTATAAAATTTGATAGAATCCACAAAAAATAATGCTATATCTTTTCTACTAATGGGTGTCAACTCAGGTAAAGAAGGACCAAGATACATTTGTTTGGTCCTATAGACCCGCATCCGTCAATAAGCCACGCCCCACACCAAAATAATAATACGACAGCAGGAATGGCGGTCAAGTGACGAGGGTCAGATTCATTGCGTATATTATCGATATCGATAAAATGTTTTATTTCGCTATTTTACGATATATATATTTTTATTACATATAAACTATAACACCTGTATACCATAAGAGTAGGCGGAGACTATAATTTTCTAATTTGTATGATTAGAAAAGCTTTAGTGCGCTTAGATAACGATTTTTATAGCCGAAATTAGCAAACGATTTTTTTTGTTATTCTCATGATTGATGTTGTCATCATTGAGTTAATGTTTAAAAATGGACACTCTATGGCTGATGATGATTATAGAGGTATTATTAAAACTAGTCATGTCAATAATACTCTAATATTTTAATTAAATAATGAACGTAACGTTGATAACTTAAATGAATTAAAAAGCAAGAAATAAATAATAAACGTCCAAAATTATTCACTTTTGAACATTTATGTACTGCTTTGTAAAAACAATTCAAAAATATTTATCGACAAATCATCGACTATATTATTTAGACGCACTAAACTTTCCGCCATTTTTAGCTGCCAGACCGGTGCCAAGGTCACGGAGATGTAACCGATCTCCTCTCTCACTCTCTTAATCTAATGCCAGATATACACCAACCGCACGAAGGCGAAAGAATATCCGCGAAGAAGTAGGTGTGGACGTAACACCGAAGCCAAACGAACGAACGAAAGCGTTCTGTCCCGTTCGGTCGTGCGCGGGATAACTGTTGTGTGAACGCATTAGCGAAGATTCGCGAATGTTCGGAAACGTTCGATCCCTGTCGCCGATGGCCCATCGCGAACATTGTTTCACCCTATTTTGAGCTGGTGTGTACGCGTCATAAACGCTGGAGGCTTTTGTATGGCAGCATGGTCTCAAACTTCCGTGGGAACAAAAAATTTTACGTTCTTGAAAAGATTATATATTATTGTATATTGTTCTTAGCCATGGTCCGCTATGGGCCATGGGTCTATAGGCCGCATAGCCCATGGATACTGTCCTTCAGCTGGACAAAATTAGACAGCGTGTATACTGTAAATATTTAGCCTAAGATCGTAACCGTGTCGTAGTGTAGCATTAAATCATTATGACGGGTACACACCAACCGAACAAAGGCGAAAGAATGTTCGCGAAGGGCCATCGGCGATGGGGACCGAACGTTTCCGAACATTCATAAATCTTCGTTGTTGCGTTCACACAACAATTATCACGCGCACGACCGAACGGGACAGAACGCATTCATCCGTTCGTTCGGCTTCGGTGTTGCGTCTACACCGACCCCTTCGCGAACATTCTTTCGCCTTCGTTTGACTAGTGTGTACCCGCCATTAAATAAAAAAAGAGTTTTTGAAAACCATAAATAATACCATAGATTCAAGACACCGCCTTGTACCACAAACAAAATAGCAATAAATGAATTTCATTGGTTCAAATTTAAATCATCATAGACTCTAGAGCAACGTAAACTGTACCAGCTGAATTTACCAAAATGTCTGTTGTCCGTTGACGCCAACTTGCATTTTGGGGGTGGTTTTGTATTAAAATTTGCACATTTTTTAGATTTACTCACATTATTTCAATAAAATGTGCTTTTAATACTTGAACAGCGACCTATTTCCGGTCGGGAAACCATCGTTATAACTTGCAATCGCGTGCCTTGCGCTGTTAGCTGATCTGGTTGTTTGTGTTTTCGGAAGAAACGGATACGATGGCTTTCAGAATTCACGAAGATCAAGAGAATGCAACTTTAGGACTGCGAAAAGACAATGCTGATATATTTTCGGCAAACCAGCGGCGTGCACTGGGCGACCTCAGTCAGTTCGCGTGCAATCAAAATCGGAACAGTAAACTGGTAAGCATTGCTATAACGGTGGGTAAAAGTTTCCTTATTCGTTTTTATATCATTATTATGTAATTTTAGCCCGGTTTGACGAATGCAACTTGTAAAGTTCAAGATGAGAATAGGACAATGCGTCAAATTAAGAATGAAAAGAATATCGTGCCTCCCGTGGCGCAGTTCCGCGCGTTTAGCGTCTACGAGGACAAACCGTCGGAGACGGAGGTGAAGAAGCGCGAGACAACGTTCAAACCGTTTGTTGCTAAGGATAATAGAAAAGAGAATAATTTCTTTGTAAGCGCCGCCGAAAATGTAAGGTCGTTATGCACCCAAGCTGAGAAGCAGGCGTTGGCGGAGAAAAAACCAGATCGGCCAAAAGAAGCTCCTCCTCTTCGGTAAGTTCTAAGTTCCGTCAACAAAAATTAAACTCTTCAATACACCAATTCATTTCAGCAAAACTAAATGTGTTTAATTATACATTCAATACACCAATTCATTTCAGCAAAACTAAATGTGTTTGTTAATGTAAGCATTCCTATAACTATACATTCTTGGAGGTAAGTTATTAAGGTTATTCGGTATAATTCATTACTAGAATATGTCAAAAATGTCTTGCAGACTATTAAAATTAAAGATTCTTTTTTTGTTTAGGAAATAACAATAGTAACCACACTATTGGTAATCTATATATAGAAGATAATCATTGTCCTAATATATTATTGAACTAGGAATCTAAACAACTTACACTTGAAATGGCATATATGTTGTTATGTTACAATTTTGAAATAAAGTTGAAGCCAAATTCAACTTTATTTCAAAATTGTAACATAACAACATATATGCCATTTCAAGTGTAAGTTGTTTAGATTCCTAGTTCTTTAAATACTTACATCCTTATACTCTATACATTACATATTGTAAGGTGAAAAAACATGACTAATAATATCCAAATTTTAAATCGTAACGTCAAATGAACTGATAACAGTATCAAAATAATTCACAATGAATCAGAATTTGAATAATCCCTTAAAATGTACTCTTATCACAATAATGAGTTTCAATCACAAGTTCACAATGTGTACACCACAGCAACAACTTGGATTTTTAATCTGTAACAATTAGGAAAAAAGCTCAACCAATTTTTTAGTATGAGCAATCTCATGCGAACATTCAAACATTTTCATCTCTAGGCAAGCTGCCATCATGATCAGATCTGAAGCTGCTGTTATGTTCTACAATTGGGTACTTGACTAATTCTTTTTACTGATTTTATACAAAATTTACGTCATCTAAAACGTAGCACAGAAAGAAATATTGAAATATTTTCAAAAATAAAAAATGTTATAAGCCTTTGTAGTTTGGTGTCACCTTCAAACTGCGGGAAAGAGAAGTATCAGTAAAATCATGTCACGTCCATAATGGTGCGTGCGTTGGAAAGGGATAGTAAGATATCCCCACTACATCCCTACTCTTGTTCATTGCAGAATTTAAAATAAGAATTACTGCCTCATTTTTCAATCAATTTCGATGCGGTTTTTGGAGAAGGATTTGTGCTTTGGTTTACTTGCCATTACATATAATAATGTGTATGAAATGACACATAGTCAAGTACCCAATTAAGTTAGTTAGTTACGAAACAATGTTTTTATAAAATCACATGTCCTGCACTAAAACATTACACAAAACATGTATTTTTTATCTATGGTCCATTGTTCTGTGAGGAGACACCTAAAATTGTTTTTTTGCATATGTGTTTTTGTGTAATGTTTCGAGAAAAAATTGTGCAGGAAATGCGGCTTAAGGAAACAAGATTCTCAATTCAGTTATGTGGTCAGATCACTAAAATACTGTAAAATGCCAAAATATGTGGATGTGTGAAAATATCCCTAGAGATCTCATTGACTTATGATTGACTATTAATTTTAAAGCTTTAAGTAAACAAGTTGATAGGCGGTAATGTGCATAGGCATTTGGATCAGGGTAGACAGAAAACTTACAAAATTATTTTCGTCAGGTCGTATAGCACAATCACTATCATTGTTATCCTCATGTCGATTTAAAATATAATCCGAGCGATGCCATTTTGAAAATGGTTTTTTGGCAAGATTTTTATTATTTATTTACGTAAATATAAAATTGACAGGGTAGACAGTGTCTCTTTGTCTTTATGGACTGCACATCACTGTTAATAGGTCTATTGAATGTAATAGCCACAGTCTAATTAACTGTAGGAACAATATTTTCTATGTTTTTTATCATCAGCCTTTATCCACCCACTGCTGGGTATAGGCCTCTTTGGCACGCCAAATGTAACGGTCCTGTGCAGTTCTCAACCACAAGTGTCCAGCCTGTCTTACAATGTTGTCTGATCATGGGGTTGCTGGTCTATCCACAGATCTCTTGCCATCTCCAGGCCACCAGTTAACAATTTTCTTACACCATCTTCCATCCTCTCTCCTAGCCAAGTGTCCCGCCCATCTCCACTTCAATTTGCATGTTTTTGGTGACCTCTTAAAATGTTTTTTTTTCACTTAATGGCATGTTGGTGAGTGAGCCAAATCCTTTCTACAACATGCTTGATAAAATATGTTGCGCACAATCCACATTAAGTGGGATGAGGGTAGGTAGAAAGAAAAAAGTTTTTATGTCATTATATTATATTATAAATTATTATTATATTATAAATTATTTTCTAAATATAATTAGAGATTTTATTAACACATTAACCTACCCATTAAGTACATTGCTTAGAAAAATTATGATTAAGTATTTTTAAGATATTAAAAAAAAAAACCATTTAAACCATTTCGACCTATCCAAAGAATAAAGTTACATATGATAATGAATCGAAATTGCTTTCTTATTTTTCTGAGCTTAAATTGACTTGTATATTTAACTAGTATATATTTTTTGTAAACTATGTCATAATTTAACTTGTTATTATATCATAACTTTAAAAACAATCACTAATTAAATATATATATAGGTCAATTTAAGCTACGAAAAATATAAAAGCAATTTCAATTCATTATCATATGTAACTTTATTCTTTGGATAGGTCGATTTATTTTCTACACACACATACATCGACAGGAACAAAGAGACATTATAATATATATACTTAATCATTATAGGTACACCTGCTGATGTGCGGTAGAGGGGGTTCCAGCTCAGTGTATGCTGCTGAGACACAGCACTGATTTTCAGCTGAGCCCCCTCCGTATTCATAATATGATCAATGTTTTGTGGGTCAAACTGGCTACAATAATGTTTATTAGGCAAATTTTTGTCAGTTACGACCTAAATAAATTGATCAAACTTCTCTAAATGCATTTACCAATGTATTCAGCATTAAGAAATAGACTGTTGTTTAACGTTTTTACTTATAAGCAATTTTGTTGTGCAATAAAATGTTTGTGCTGATCATAAGACATAATATTTAACACCAGTCAACTCTCACAGATAACAGAATTCAGTTCTAAACATTTGTTCCAGTTACATGAGACATTCTGAAAATAGTTAATATATGCAAGTCATTTAATGCTTCTTTTTTGTTCTATGTGTGGGTCATAATTATGTCTCTTTATATAACATTTATAACATCTATTTGTTATATCGGTGTTTATTTCAGGCAACCATTACAACCAAAAAAAGATGTTGTGGAATCTCCCATGTCAGTTGTGGACTCCAGTGTCCTTTCCATGTCCATATCAAACAATGAGAGTCAGTTACTTGAGGACATTGAGGAGGAAGAAACCACGGTGGCTCAGAATGACCGGGACATGTTCTTCCATGTTGTGGAGTACCGTCAGGATATATACGAATACATGAAGGAGATTGAGGTTTTTATACATTTCTTGTTACAAATTTTTTAATAAGAACTTACATATTTTTAATTTATTTTCAATAAAAGGAACTATTTCTATTTAAATATCACGCAAAGCATATTATGGTATTTTAAAGTAATCTGATCTTAATATTCAAGTAACTGGTTAGCTTTATATTAACATATCTATGAAAATAGTGGTTCAGTTGAAAAGATATTTTCCATGCTTGCATAATAAATTGGTTTATAAATTCACTTTAAATATTATTTAAAATCGTATTGGAAGATGAACATGTTCCCTTCTAGGTAAAAAACAGAGCGAATCCTCGGTACATGCGCAAGCAGCCTGACATTACACACGTAATGCGGTCCATTTTGGTTGACTGGCTGGTCGAAGTGTGTGATGAGTATCAACAGCAGAGTGAGACGTTACACCTTGCTGTCTCATATGTGGACCGTTTCCTTTCATACATGAGTGTGGTCCGTACCAAGCTGCAACTTGTAGGCACTGCTGCCACATACATTGCTGCGTAAGTGTTTTGTTTATTATGGAATAATAATATTAATCTTTAATGTTTACTACATAAAGTGCATATTTGTCCGTAATCTCTGTTTATAGTTATTTACCTATAAAGAACAAATAACAATATTTATAAAAAAATGTTTTTTTTCTTGTAGTAAATATGAAGAAGTGTATCCTCCAGAAGTGTCAGAATTTGTATACATCACGGATGACACATACACAAAGCGTGAAGTTCTTAGGATGGAGCATTTAATTTTAAAAGTGTTGTCGTTTGACTTGTCAACACCTACATCGTTAGCTTTCCTCTCACACTACTGCATATCCAACGGACTCTCCAAGAAAACATTTTATTTGGCTGCTGTAAGTATTTGAATAATTTACCTTAATCTTATTTTGTCTATACTAAAACTGTTTGAGGTTTTTAGTATGTGAATCCAAGTTGTGTAGTTTGGTTTCTAATTAAACGGAGTAAACTGACAGATCGAAATGTCACTTTCCAAAATAATGTTGCTTTTTTTCGAAACATAGTGATTGATCTAGTTCAATTTTTATCATTCAAAGAAACAATAACTCAGCACTAGCTTGCGAAATTAGAATTTTATTCAGTAGACATGTAGTACTAATCACACGTTAGGCAGGAATTACGAATTATGGATTTTAGAAAATGAAAGAATGAAATGGTTCACTGAATTAAAATGTTGAAATAATCTTGATCTTTTACCGCAGCATAATTCATGAATGTGGCAACTATTTAAATTTCAGATTCAAAAAGTGTTAACATTTGAAATGACAGTTTACTCTGTTTAATTAGCAATCCACATATAGCTTTTTAGATTCCTAAACTGACACTTATATAAGCTACTTTTTATAAATCATTATCTTTTAACACACCATTGCTAAATAATTACTTTAGTATATTTTTATGAGAACAGCAGGGTTACCACAACCTCTTATAGCAGTATTATTATAATTGTTCTTCGTTTGTTTTGTATGGGAATCAGTACAAGTAAAATCATAATAATAGTGCTATAAGAGGTGATGTGGGTGTTCTAGTTCGCTAGTGCGCATCTGCCTACCCCTTCGGGCTTTCGGGGATACAGGCGTGAGGTTATATTATGTTATGTAAGAGGTGATGGTAACCCCCCTGAACAGGTCCTATTGTGTTAATAATGCATTTCCAGTACATAGCGGAGTTGTGCCTGCTGGAGGCGGACCCCTACCTGCAGTTCAAGCCGTCTATAATAGCGGCATCGTCGTTGGCGACGGCGCGTCACTGCCTGCTGTGCTCGCGGTGCGCGCAGTGCGCAGGCGCGGCGCCGTGCTCGTCGCTGGCGTGGCCGGCGGCGCTGGCGGCGTGCGCGGGGTACTCGCTGGCGGAGCTGGAGCCGTGCCTGCGCGAGCTGGCGCGCACGCACCAGCACGCCTCGCTGCAGCCGTACCAGGCCATACCCGACAAGTACAAGAGTAACAAGTGAGTTGGTTCACTAACCCTTGAGTTTGTTTCGCTATTTCTTCTCAGGGGGTTTAGACAAGTGGCTTATGCGCTAGTCGAAAAAAAAATCTAATAGAATAAATTTATGTAATGTATGAGAATGACGTAAGAGTACGCCGCCTTATGTCATGTCTTATGTCATTCCCATACATTTATTCTATTCAACTAGCACATTAGCCACTTGTCTAAACCCACAGGGATAGCTACGAAATGCCGACGTCATTATTATTTTTTCAATATAGACTCGTAATTGATATGTAAAAGTGATATAAAATATCTTACATGCAGAATAAATAATTTGAATTTTTGAACCAGTTTGGGGATTTTTTTTATTGCTAACATGACCAAACGAACAAGTGGCAGCAAGATGGTAATTAGTCATTCCAACTCATAAATATTATAGGTACAACCACTGAAGAAAAAACCTAACTTGAAAGTTTATATTGCATAATATGCATAATATATGAATTTCAAATACCTAGATTATCTTCATCCCAAATTATTCTGTATGTATCTCCCAAACAGCCAGACCAATTTGATAACATTAATGGGTGCCTCTTTAAATTGTTTAGAATCACAATTGGACCTGGATGGTGGCAGTGCAGTCGGGTTCCAGATTTCTTTATTAAATTTTTTTAACAACCAATGTCCAGCTGATCCACTATATAGGCCTATTGTAATTTATGTGTGAATTCATTTTAATTATGTGGACCTGTGTCTTACTTAACTGACTAAGGTATTTCAAATAACCATTGAGAATTCAATATGTTATATAATGAAATTTTGTTTGCAGATTCGAAGGCGTGTCGACAATAGAGCCGAGGCCGATATACCCGGTATCGAAATACCAGCCGCCTGCGCCCAGTAACAACACGCGACCTTCGACTGAAACCGCGCGCCCTACTTAGTACATGATTCTAAAACAAAACCTCGTTTTTAACAGACAAAACCCGCTAGTGAACCTCATTGACTGTCGTGTTTCGGTGCATAATAAAGTATAATGCACTCTGACGTGGAATCTACTTAAGTCGGTCAGAAATAGGGTTGTCAAATAATAGCCTATGAGTTATATTGGGCTGGACATTTGTACTAAAAGGCGGAACAGTTTTAACCCCAAACATAGCTTTTTAAAAAACAGGACATACATATTATATTTAAAAAGATTGTCTGACGGTTATGTTTACGATGCGACGCCGCTGTGTGGATCAATTTATCCTTAAGCAGATCAGGATGGACACGTAAATATTTAGCCGGGCACGATAGTAAAGAGCCGGACACGTCCGGCTAAAGCCGATACTTGGCAACCCTAGTTAAAAGGAACTTCATCTCAATAGAACTAGGGCATAAAATTCATTCGCATCAATGCACTACGTTTTCTATACAAAAGATGTCTCTTACATAAAGCCATTTCTGACCGCCTCGTGTCGATAAAATGTGATTACTCGTTCAAATAACACAAAACTATGTAATCACACATACTTTTAGCATCAACTTAATTTCTGTCTAGTGCTGATACTGCCTTGTAGGCTAGAGCAAATGAAAATATTTTAAAATACTATGATATCTTGTGTTGAATATAAGAAGACTGTACATAATTAATTTTCGTAAGTTGCAGTTCTTAGTAATATTTAATAATGTGAGTAAAGTACTGAAATACGAATTTGAATATTATGCACCTACAAGATATTAAAAACCTAAGTTTACGTTCTAAATACATTGCTCAATATGATATGTCACCACACTTTTCTCGATTGTTGAACTTGCACTTAAAATGTTACTAAAGCTAGTTTTCCGACTGAATAAACTTTATATACTAGTTTTATAAGGTTATTATGTGTTAAAAACAGTGGCGTGACTACGGGGTGGCATGTCGGCAAAATGCCACGGGCCCCGACCATAGGGGGCCACAGCGGTGATCGAAATAGCCGTGACCATATAGGGAGTCAAGGGCTGCAAAGACCTCCATCCAATGAATTTGCCACGGGCCCCCGGCACTATAGGTTACGCCACTGGTTAAAGATTTATTTTCATTCACAAACAATAACTATTGACTGAAGTTAACATTCAGCTAAAGATTTATTTACTACACTGACTAAAATATTCCTAATGTGTCACTAAGTTTGCGTTATAATAAAGTTTTGATGACTTTTAAGGCATTGTAATGATGGTGGGTGTGTTCTAATTAATTTATAGTTAATTTTGTTGCATTTGTTGTCTTATTCTTAATATACATCTTCTGAATACTATACATAAGTTTGTGGAATTTAAATATTGTGTGTTGTTGTTAGTTTTAGATTTAACAGTTTCCGATGGAAATAAAATATCTGCGACATTTTGTTCGAAAATAACTTACGAGATATGTTAGTTGGTTGATTTAAATTCCTCTTAGAATCATCATTTATGTGTATTTTTAATCTATAGCGTATATATTTATGTATTGTAGAATCGGAGCAACCACTGTATTTTTATTACAAATGGTTTCATTTTGTGTTAGCTAAAATATTATTAAGTGGACTGTTTCGTGAAAAAATAAATGGCTTAGGTCTCAATTTCTTTGTAATATTTTTTCTTAATAATTCTTGATTCTTTTAGCAACAATATTGTAAATATCACGTTATTAACAAAACATTTCGCTAAATAACGATTATTGTCTTTACACCGTAATATTAGTTATAACTTATAACATGCTTATACACTTATTTAGCACCTAGGGTTGCCGAGCTTTCAAATAAAAGAAGGTTGTCTCGGCGCTGTATTTGGCCGGTCAATTTGCCCTATAAGCCAGACATAATTATCTTATCTTAAAGCCTACACATATTTTTACAGCCGGCCAACATTTTTTTATAATAAAAAATCCAGAAATGTCCGGATAAAGCCTAACAGCTGGAAAACATAATGTATAACCCTAAAATATATGGAGCGTTGCCACAGTTTCGTTATTATTGTCGACAACTTATCGGGTAAAATTCTAATGTTAAAAATATCGGTAATTTAGGTCTTGATTTCAATAAGTTTAGAAACAATCAAAATATTTTTAATTATAAATTCACGCCTAATTCTAAGAAATGTTCCGTACATTAAATGGAAGTGTTTGCTCTATTATTTTGATATAATTTTAGTGTATGTATAGAAATATGTATCTATAAAATTCTTTGGTTATTTGACAAGTTAGAGTTCGACTTTAGCCAAATATTTACGATTTACGCTTCTTGTCTTCTTTTTGTGATAAATAGTTGTAACGGTTTGATGGACAAAGATTTCAATAATAAACGTTTCTAATGTTCAAACGATTTCTGTTCTCTCGAAATAGTTTATGTACGATCTACCTCTATATTATTTTTTATTACAAGTAAGCCTCGATTCAGTATGGAACACCAATTTTTATGTATTTTCATCAACCAATGACGGCATTAATATTTGTTAGTAAATTATTATTTTTGAGATATAAGGTACGTTTTTAATGTAATTTAGTATTATAATAAATTCACTATTTTCTCCAGTTTTTACGGAGGTGAGTACGAATACCTATTCTGGTAATATAATATTTGTAAGATATTTTTTGTTTTATTAATGTGCATAACCCGGGTTATGGCATATTAAACCGGTAATAAAACGTGTAGCTCGCTTCGTGCAGTATACCGGGTGTTTCATAAAGTTGGTACCAATAACAATTCCACATACAGCTAGATGTATTTAAAGCGTAATCCAAAGTTAAAAAATAAAAATTGAACTTAATTTTTTTTATCAATTATTAATATGCATGGGGATATTAAAATAGGAATGCGACCTGTAAATCCTCGCAAATAGGATAGGAGTGTATTTGTGTAAGCACTATGCTGAAGATAATAACCCCATAGGTAGTTTGTAAATGTAGTGCAGCTAACCCAAAAAGCCAGAAAAAATGCTTTCGTCATAAATTCAAGTTAAGTAAGTGACAGTAGTGACAGCCTCCGTGGCGCAGCGGGCGAGTAGCCGGCTGTCAAGCCAGAGGCCGCGGGTTCGATCCCCGCACCGTGACAAATGTTTGTATGGCCTAGATATTTGTTTCGGCTCTGGGTGTTGTAAGGCCGAAAGTCTCCTAGTTTCTGACACCCACGATACAAGACTCGATCTTAGTGTGGGGTCAGGACTATGTATGTGACTGTTGGATGTTATTTATTGTAGTTATTATTGATGATACCAATATTATGAAACACCCTGTATAATGACGCTTCGGCCAGGTGTCCGTCTAGTACTGCAGCGCTAAGGAATAGCTTCCTTCCGTGCTGTTAGCATCAAAACTTTAACGTATTAATTAAATTTAAACCTTATACACGACCGCAACAGAGTTGTTCACGTGGCTCGTTGATGTATGCGAGGTGTTCAAGTCGCGGCACGGTCAAATCTATTTGGAGAGCGCTCGTCACGGAGACGCGGTCGCGACTCGTCCTAGAATGTGTACTGCATACACATTTGTATGTATGAGCATTTTTTCTAAATAATTATTTTCTGCGAAGGTATCAGTAGACATCTAAATGAACTAAAAAAAATTAGACCGGACTTTTACGAAAATATATTTTCTTATCGTCTCTCTCGTGCGAGGTCACATAAAAATTCTAGGTACTAGGTACATATTGAAATAATTTTGTACTGCTGTGAACTCTTCAATTCGTTCGGTGGTGACTGGTGACTGGTGAAGAATCAAGACTGGTGCTTTTCCTGAGTGTATACATTGCCCGTTCCTTTTTTGATTGTGTTTGAACCTGTAACAATAAAAATTGGGTTTATAACAACAGATAATTGGCCGGCATACTATATTTACGATCAGTTTTGCATAACTATCAGTTTGCAATATAAAAAGTTCCTGTATGTATAGCTAATGCTAATTGCGATTTGTAGCGACCATATTTGAATTTACGGCTTGTGCGCGTGTGAGTTGCATTCTAAACGATCTGCAGCTGCCGAACTATTTGCGGCTACTTACTGGTCAGCATTGCGGAAATTAAATTTTCTTTTGATCGATCTACATAACGGATTCACATAAAGCAGAATAAAGTGAATAAGCACATAAATGACCTACGTAAACAAGAAGGGAAGTTGATATTATCAAGCTCTGTAGAGAGGAAGGAAACTGGCTAGTGGGAACTATACTAAATGTAGGTGCCTAGTTTATGTATTTCTAAATTAAATATACACAGTATGAATCCGGCAAATAGCGCGGAACGTGCGAGAAACGTCTGCAGCAGTCGGATTTCCAGGAAGCGGGTAACTCTAAACACCACGCGCAGATATTCCATTTCAACTGTGTTTAACTGTTTAACCTTCACGCCCGTCGTCAATTCTCCGTTCCGTCTGGCTCTGGCACGATGCACGCCGCAGTCCGCACGCGAGACGAACAATTTAAATCTTATTTGCGAACGAGCTGCGATTTAAAGACATAAACATTATAAATCATCTGCCGTGCAGTCTGTGTCGCGACGAGATATTTGTAGCGTATAGCGTGATAAGGGCGGAACGTATTCTTGTAACGTTTGGCATCTGTTTATGGATTTCTTGCTTATGCATATTAAAAAAAAGGTTTTCATTTGAGGCGTTTTTTTTTAAAGTTACATAGGACTTTCTGGATCAAGGAGTCGTTGGACTCGTCATGGGCTGTAAGTTTCTTAACGGGTAACTTCTATGTCTGTCAGTGGTCTGTTGTTCACGCACAATGATCGTGGCATTTTATTGGTCTCTTCACGCCTGCTTCCCACCTCTATTCTTGCCACATAATGATCTTCTCGTTAAAACGTACGTGTTCGAGGAACGAATGTGATTCTCCTTAATTCCATTAAAAACATTATCTATCCCGGACTATGTTTAAACTTTAAAGGTGCTTTAATGGATTGATGTGTGGTCAAACATTAAGGTACTTTTGCGTGTACATTAACACTTTAGTGCACTTTTTAACTCTATTTCGGTGGAATTTTAAGTAACTAAATGAAGTCGAATAGAATTCGAATCGAGTGTCGAGAGTCACCCCCCATTTTTCACTATCGAACGTTTTTAAGCTCCACTAAATTATTATGAATAAGGCCGTTGGTCTTGTGATGATAAATAATTCAGGTATCATAGCTCGGAAGATTTTTGCTTATAATAAGTGTTATTGACTTGGATGTGATGAAGACTGCATGTTAAGGAACAAAGACATAAAGGACACTTCCGGAGCCCGGAATGGAAAGGAAATTCACTTGCGAATTTGCCATTCAAAACACGGTTACGTTATTGTGCCGCCCCAGCACACATGCTTTGGAATATTATGTTTGTTATTAAACATAGATGAAATTGGTTCTAGATTTTTTGTCTTTTTCCAACAATTCTGTACCTTTATTACTACCTGCCCTTATCCCACCTTAATGTGGGGTCGGCGCAACACACTTTTTCAAGCATGTTGCAGCAATGATTTGGCCTAGTTTTTACGACTGGTTGCCTGCTTGACGTCAACCCCCTCTGAGGTATCCCGTCACGGGCAAATTAAATTAGAAAATTCGTTGTGCCCGACCTGGGAATCGAACCCAGGTCCTCACGGTCCACAGCCCATATATGCTGCCACTAGACCAAAGAGGCGACTAAAGGCAACGATTCTGTACCTAAATAACCTAAACTATTTGAGCATCGATGCATTAACATGTATTCACCATGTATAAAATGATTTAAATATTTCAGTATATCGTATATAAGCTCCCGAATCCCGACTGCGTCATCGAAAGCTTTTATGTTGTGGCTCGATAAATCAAAACGAATGAAATCTATTATTGACTGCGCAAACACCGCCCGAAAGGAAGCTTTCGGCCCATTTCCTGGCGCTGAGAGAAATCAGGTCGTTCTCCACCGGATTCTGCTGTTCGTCCATATATTTATATTTTTATAACATACAATGTTTTATATTTTTTAATGTATTCAATCATCTCTATTCTATACGTATCAAAACCCCCTAGCTTTGTACCGGTAATGTAAAATCTACCCACTTTTCGAATGAACTTTGTTAAGAACGATTATGTTAGGATATGTTTTAAATTGCACAATGATGTCTGTTTCATCTTAGGAATAAAACAAGGTAGGTACGAGTATAACAATAGTTTGACTGGTTTTTATATGAATGGAATGTATCAAATACATTTGTTTGATTACCTACTATTGCTATATATCTATTAATCTTCAAATTAGCATGAAATAGTAGGAGCCATTTGACGGACAACGTGTTTGAAACGCACAACCTTGTGCTGTGCTCGCCGCTGTGCTGTTTTTTAACTTTCTCCGAGGTTAATTTGCATGCACCCTCAGTTAGAAATCTGATACGTAACAACTAACAATGCGTAGCAATAACGTTTGAGGTTTAGTTCATTTGATAGAATCTGTGATTAGTTTATACGACCGGTCGTTTGCCTGACGTAAACCCCCTTCTGGGGATCCGGGCTCGGGCCAATCGCGTTAAACACGCAGTGCTTGGCAGGCAGCTGGTCGTAAAAACCAAGCCAAATCCTTTCTGCAACATGCTTGAAAAAGTGTTGCGCCGACCCCACGTTAAGGTGGGATAAGGAAAAGTAGAAAGAAAAAAGGTACACATCTCATGTAAGGAAGTTTTAACGTATGTTTTGGGTACAGTATGTCAATTATTTTTACAATATCTATGTGTATAAGTTTTATCTACTTATAATAATGTTTTAGCTTCGCCTGAATTTACAAATAAGTCAATTAGAATTCTAAGCTTTGTAATTTATTCTTTGTAACTCAATTTGTAATTGTAATTAAGAACACTGCGATGTTGGAAGATTTAATAATAACGTAATACGACTTGTTCACGACTACGGAATGATAGATACCTAAGCTACGTGATGTGTGACGTGACTTGACTACATATTTTTAATGTCTATTTAAAATTCCATTATAAAAACATAACTGACGTGAAACTTAAACCCTTCTGTAAAAACTGTATTGAAATTGTTTGAAAAATGAGGCAGTAATTTATATTTTAAAGCTGCAAGAGATGTAAAAGATATCTTGCTATGCCTTTCCAGACCAACACGCATATCATTATGGCTGTGCCGTGATTATACTGATATTTTTCTTTCCCGGTTTACACCAAACTTCAAAGGCTTAAACATTTTTATTTTTGAGAGAATACCAGATATTGCAATGTTTCTTTCTGTGCTATGTTTTATTTAGATGACGTTTTCATATAAAATTAATAAAAATAATGTCGAGTGGGTACTCGAATTGGTCTTTAATTGGTGTACTTAAAAAAATCTAATTATACGATGCGAAAGTCGTGCCACGTTTATGTTGAAACGTGACTTTACACCGAAATTATGTGATGTTCATACTAGTTAAATACCTCACCGCGGTCTCTTATCCCACGATTGTTGTGCTCTGACGGAATAATAAGTTTTAAGTTCAATGCACAAGACTCACCTCGAGCAACCTTGGCACATCTGTTGGTCATGATACGCGTTTTTATATTTAAATTACATACATATATACATAAGCTCACGCCTGTATCCCCGAAGGGGTAGGCAATGGTGCACTCGAACTCGAACACCCACGTTTCGCCGAGCTTAGTTCCGTCACAAATGTGATAGGGGGCGAGCCTATCGCCATATCGGGCACAAATTCCAGACTCCGAGCTGATATTGAAAAATCCAATATCATTTTGCCCGACCCGGGGATCGAACCCGAGACCTCAGAACCGTAGTCGTACCGAAATACCACCACGCCACCGAGGCAGTCGATTTAAATTATTTCACGTAATATCTTCTTACACCTACTGTATTATACGCTAGTAGATATACAGGATGTTTCATAAAGTTGGTATCCATAATAACTTCACTTAAAGGGACGATGGCTACCAATCTAGCGGTAAAGTTTAAAATTTCGTAAGGCTCATAGTTTTGGAATAATAGAAACTTGAATTTGTGATGAAAAACTTTTTGCTGGCTCGCTGGGTCAGCTGCAGTACATTTACAAACTACTTATGGGGTAATTAATTATTTTTAGCATACACAAAGCCATTATTTTGCTATTTGCGACGATTTACAGGTCACATTCCGATTTTAAAATTCCCATGGTTAATATTGATTAAAAAAATTCAATTCAATTTTTATTTTTTAACTTTACCATTTCACTTTAAATCGTTCTCCCTGTATGTGGAATTGTTATAGGTACCAACTTTATGAAACACCCGGTATAATTATACTGAGTATCTACTGCCTCACTGTATTAGAAGTGAGAATCTAAATTACTCTTTATATGTACCTTACCTATCTACTAGACTACCTACTTGTGGAAATGTGTGATATTGTATGTACATTGTACATTATACCTGCACCTGAAAAATTATAGAACTTTTCCAAACATAACATAAGCTTACGCGTCTATCCACAAATGGGTAGACAGAGGCGCACTAGCGAACTAGAATGCCCACATTTCGCCGAGCTTAGTTCCGTCCCAGATGTGATAGAGGGCGAGAGCCTATCGCCATACCGGGCACAAATTTCACACTCCGGGCTGATACTGAAAAAATCCAATATCACTTTGCCCTACCCGGGGATCAAACCCGAGACCTCAGGACGCTAATCGTACCGAAATAAAACTACGCCACCGAGAACGTTTAAGTTTTCCAAACTGAAAAATTCCAATAGTATAAGCAATAAGTTCAACAGCCTAATAAATCAAGTATCGACAACAGAGCAAGTTTTTGTTATTAATTAAAATGTTTATTGTCAAAAATCGGTATGAGCAGGAAGTGGGGGCCTTCCAGTCGGCTCGAGTGAAGCCCTCTGGGGCGGAAGCACCGGCGGTCGACGTCTCCGCGACAAACTTGCATTACAAATAACCTCTAATGAACACACGTGCTTAGTTACAGACCGATTGGGTCGATTACCTGCCCACTCGGCACCCGCCCAGTATCCAGCTAACGTACCTACCTGTGGCAATTTGTCTAGACAACATCGCATCAGCTACGAATATAGAATACGTACCTACTTCGCTAGACGTTACAGAGTGGAACTAATATGATGAGAATTAAGTTTTGTCAGTGGTTTACAATGTTTAAAATATCTAGGTTAAATCAGTACGGCAGGTAAGTTCCGTCTTCTTAACGACGGTTCCAAGGCAAAGTGCGTTAAACGACATTTTTTAAAATTTACAGGAGAGAGGTTCAAAGTTTATTTTAAAAAAAAATTCATTAAAAAAAGTACTTGGCGGATTTTAGCAAAATTAATATATTTCTTGCGTTTGCACATATCGCAACTTTTTGAATATAAAATGTGTTTATATGAGCTGTATTTTCAAAAATAAGTGTCGCTTCACCCAAAATGCATCAACTGAAAGTATTTTTAGATTTAGGCAAAGTGACTCAAGTGCCCATCATAGATATTATAGCTGATTATCTGGTAAAAGCCTAAACATCTTATGTGACCGAGGACCAAAAGTTGTGAAATCTTGTATCGTTTCAATCAATTAACGTCAAAATGATAGCTATTTTACCTGTTGTGTTAAGCGCCAAAAAAGTCGTCAGAAAAAATTAAACTAGGCCCAAAAACGCAAAAAAAATAGCTGATTCCGAATATGTATATAAATCAATATCCCAAAACATGTCGCTTAAACCACTTTGCCTTGGAACCGTCGTTAAAATAAATTAATTTTATCTACGTATGACATGCTTGACGTAAAGAGCAGCGATAGCTCAGTTGGGTGTGGTATGGATTGCCGAGACAAGTGTCGGAGGTTTGAGACCATCCCAAAAAGGAGCACACACCTCTGACTTTTCTATGTTGTGTTTTTTCTTTGTGAATTATCGCTTGCTGTAATGGTGAAGAGAAACATCGTGAGGAAACCGGCATACCCTAGAATTTCGAAGGTCTGTGAAGTCTAACCCGCTTTAGGCCATCGTGGTAGACTAAGACCTAACCCCTCATTAGTAGAGGCCCGTACCCAGCAGTGGATCAGTAATTTTATATATCAGCTATCAGGGCTAAAAAATATTATTATATTATAATTGAATTATGATTGTAGAGGTTGCTTGATTTAAGAAACACCCGGAGGCGTCTCTACTAGCTATATCTAGTCTCTACTGTCTACTGATAGTCTGTACCGATAGTACAATGAGTTTCGCTATATACCGCCGTAAATTAGAAAGTGTCCCTTGAGCGTGTTGCAACAAAATAGAAGAGCTGACAGTACAATCACATACTTAGAGCATAAATAAGGGCATCGACAAATCCATTAAAATTTGATCGACATCGGTCACGCGCGCGTGATGGCATCCCATGACCTCGATCACATTGATGCCTATGAATCTGGCCGTAGGTAGAGGCTTATTAGAGCGTGATTGACGATTCACTAAGCAACCGTTAACACAATGCTATAATACTGTGTCGCGGACACTCGCGCCAGAGCAGTGAGGAATATGTACCTACCAATAAAATACCATAATTAGTAACTTATGCTTGTCAAATCATTCGAGATTCTCTTTGTGTTACCGCTATCATATCGAAAAATAATATTTAAAAAGCGATAGCACGGAAGTTAGGAATATTTCCATCAAACCTAAAAAAGTATAATTTATCTAGGGCTGAGCCGGTTATATAACTAGTAGTTATATACCTAGTATATACGATTTTAATCCAAAGGTACAGTTCGATCCGAAAAATAGCCATTCTATCCAAGTTTAAAAAAGGGGTAATCCCCTCCACGTCAGGCCGCGACCGGACATAAAAACTGAGCTGAATCCTTTTTGCATCATGAATGAAAAAAAATGTTGCGCTGACCCAAAGGGATTTGGACGGGTTGGGCCGGAAGAACAAAGTTTATAAAATACGTACATTAGCCATGGTACTTGGCGACTTCATTTGTATCTTTTTCTATCGGAGATGGATTAGCCTACGCGAAATTTGAATTTTAATATGTAGGTACAAAAATTCTTTCTCTACAATACGTTTTCTTTATCCTAAACCGCGATTCACCAGGGCAAAATAATACGAGCAAACGTGGCATGTAAAAAATAGTTGTTTCTCAATGAGTTTCTGCGAAAAACAAAATAATTTATACCTATTTCTACGTAATGTGGACGTACGTTAAGAAATTCTGTAAACACGAACTCGCGAATGTGATATGGATATAGAAATGCGCACATTTCTGGCAACAGAGTTAATATTTCATTAAGTACGTATTTGCATTAGGCGGTGTATGTAAAGAAAGACGGGACGCAACAAAAATAGGAGTACAGGAATGTGGACAGTGGACATGATAGCCATTTGTATGCATGTGAACGTCGACACATTGCTAAAAAAAACATGTGAACAAGTTTAGCTAGACTAAGTAGTTTTGAAGTTATCTGACCATAGAAATATAATATGTTGTATGCATCAATATATTATACCCTAGATGCACAGTTCTTTGCAAATATCCTCCTAAAAATTGGTCGCAGAAATAAAACAAAGAAAACGATCACAAGTTGTAATTAAATCAACACAAATATAACCATAAACACGTGTTATAAAGTGGGGTTTTAAACGAAATAAGCAAGCGTTCTTAGATTTGAATTTTGAAATTTAGAATTCTATCGACGTCCGACTGTAGGCAAAACGAGTGCTTAAGCACTTCTTTGCTGTCCCATTTTCCGTTCGTCATCTGTGCATCTAGGTAAATAATATATCTATGGTTGTTTGTTATAACATGTAACAAAATGATGTAAAAAAATGATGTACCTAGGTTAGTTTTACTTAATTAAAAAAATCATATGAACAGATCACATCATCTACATAACATTAAGAGTTTCTATTAAGTCATCTATCATATATTTTTATGAACTTTATAATATAACTTAGGTACTTGAGAGTAACACTTTCTGTTACTTAACTACAACTTACTGCGTTATTACTGATGGTAGGACATATGAGAGTCCGTCTGGGTGCCTACCCAAAGTCCTAATTGATTACAAGTGATATGGACTGTTAGGCTATATTTATTTTCAATGTGACCTCGGGGGCGTTCGGTTCAAAAGTAAATAAAATGGAGGCGCCAATGTGACCTGCGGACTGCGCCAGACAGGCGCAGACGCAGTACCCACGCCCACGCGACACATTTATATTTTAAAACTTGACTGGCGTGGCGCCAGAGAAAATGTACCGATCCTCACAGTCACTGTCGACCTGCCTTCACGAGAGTTATGTTCGTGTAAATATTCCTTTTTTAGAATTGCTTTTATTCCTCTGGTGTAGGTAATAAGTCAGTTCTGTTATGAAGACCAAATTAGAACGTTTAAGGTCTGGGTTCGTTATTATAATGCATGCTTGTTTTTCAGGGCTACATAGTAAATGTCACAGAAAAGAGAGATCAGTAGTAGAAATGGTAAGATTCAAAACTCGTAAAGAAAGTTAGAAACTAGTGTCGCCAAAACACACAAATGAACGTCACTTCATGTAATGCAATACTAATAAACAATTCGCGCGTTCACTATTTTAAAATATAGGTACCTTGCTTTAATCATGTACATCAACTATATTTTTCTATACTAAAATAGTCAACGGTGTTCTTTGCGACAAGCGCTATACTTCTACATACCATTTCGACTAGGTAACTTCTTTCGTTTCATGCAGACACATTAAAGAGTAGTATAGTAATTACTAAAATCTCTTTGGTTTCGTGGTAAATGTACACATGAAACATACCCAGTAAAGATTCTTTTCCAATGTGAATGTTACAGTAAATATGGTGATCTGAGGACACCACCGGTTCGACCGGAGGTTCGCCTCCCGACTCCATCAGCTTAAGCTTCGCTGTTAGATCTTGGACATCTGCAAATAATAGAAATGTGATAGGTAAATATATAACCAAAGAAAATTTTACATATTTTAATATTTAACAGGGTCGTATGCTAAGTATTCCGACTGACTCAAACTAAAACAATACCGGGTGTCTCATAAAGATGGTACCAATAACAATTCCACATACAGGAGATCGAATTAAAAAATAAAAAATAAAAATTTACCTTACTTTTTTATATCAATTATTAATCATGTGTAAATCGTCGCAATTAGCAAAGGTATGTATTTGTGTATGCTAACGATAATTAATTACACCATAGATAACTTGCAAATGTACTACAGCTGGTCCAATAAACCAGAAACATTTTTTGCGTCACAAATTCACGTTCCCATTATATGAGTCTTACGAAAATTTTAACTTTACTGCTAGATTGCTAGTCATCCCCTCTTTATGTGTAGTTATTATTGATACCAACTTTATGAAACATCCTGTATAAAGCATGTAACAATTGGAAGCATTGTCGACTTGAAAGTACATTTACGCCCAGTTTCAATAAACGATCTCAGTTTAGTGTACAGATAGATTATGTAATAACTCAACTCATTTGACGGAGTCATGTGCAAACTGTGTTCCTATTGGCTAATATTTGTAATCTATCTGCACATTCGAACTGAGATTGTTTATTGAAACCGGCCGATAGTGTACCTAGGTAACTCAATACCTACAACCTAGGTTTACAACATCACGAGCGCCGTGGCGTGCAGTCTACGTAGACAGAGAGACATTGACTACCTTGACAGTGTTATTTACATAAGTAAATCAACACCATCAGCCAAGGAAATTTTTCAAACAGCGGCAGTCTTTGAATTTAAATAAAAATGAAGATTTTTTTATAAAAGAGCCTGGCAAACGAGCAGAGGGGTCACCTGAAGGTCAGTAATCTCCACCGCCCATAGATACCCAAGAGTGACAAGACACAAAAAGAATCATGAGTGCATTGCCAACCTAAAAGGATAGAATGGAAGGGAAGGAAAAAGGGATATGGAAGGGGAAGGAAAAGGGATTGGGAAGGGGAGGGAGGGAAATGGTCCACCGGAAATCTCACTTACCGAACGAAATACCACTTTACGTCGTTTTTCTGTGAAACAGTGGTATCAAACCGGTCGAGCCATTCGTGCTGTAGGCTTTACTGTCTACAGCGTGGCCTTTACCACGCAAAAGATGATGATGATAGTGAGTGGAAGAAAATATTTTTATCTACCGTGATCGGAATGCTTGTGCACGTTACTGCATATTTCTGTGTGGCGATGTAGTTGGTATTTCGAAAAAATACATGCAGTTGTTTTGGCACGAAGGTTGTTCGGAGATAATTTAATTAAATTAAATCCGGGATCGTCTAAAGTCTTAGATAGTTTTCATATTTATGTACATAGGTACTTATTATTTTATACTAGATTATTTTATGAGTCCCCTATTAATTGGATACCCACACAAGGCTTGAAAAAGAAAAACATTTCTATAGTAAACAGGTATGTAAAGATATTTTTAATGACGTAAATACAATATTAATCTACCTATTGGTTATTGTATTGAAATGAGTGACAAACCGCTTATTTCGGATTACAATAAACTCATACCCCAATTAAAAAGACCGCGCATAGTACCTAATATGGTTCCGACAATTCCAACATCCATAGTAGGTACTAGGTAACTACATACTTAATTAGTATAAAGCTCTAAAACGGCATAAAAATAAAATAGGCTTTTTCCTTTCCGTTTTCTTTTTAATATACTTAAAGCTCGTTTCAAATACATCACAATCTGATACGATATTTGTTAAAATGTTTAATTTTTGACAAGGAATGCAATAGGTAGGTACCTAAATTCCACGCATTTGATTTGCCCACTTTGAAATGCACAGTGATGCAACTTTGCTTTTTATGGCCATGTTTTTAATTCTATGCCAATAATGTCGGCACATCACTGTTCAACCATAATGAGTTAATAATGAAATTATACTGCGAGTTTTATTATACCTTCACTAATTTTAGAATATTACGAATGCAACGAAAAAACCGTTAGCTATTGTTACGCGGGCGGTCCGCTACGCAGGTCAAAATTAGTAGCGCACATGTTCAAACAAACCAGCATTGTTTACATCGCCTGCGCCTGCGCCGTGCACGCTCCGACGTAGAACTAGGTCTGCACAACAACTATGAAATATTGCTAATGCTTCTCTATCAACAGATTCAATACGCTGCTTATTATTTTTCCCACCTGTTTAATTTATACTAACACTGAAAGTTTAAACTGGATCAAATCAGGCCATTATTGTTTTTTTATGGTTTCACTACATGGTGGTCTACCGCACAAAACACGTAGGATTAACTAATCTTTACTACCAAAAGTAAACAGCATTTTAAAGTAGACTGCCCACGTTATGCGTTACATACGAAACAGTTGTTATTCTTGAAGCATCATCAATGTGTGGATAATAAAAACGACACTGCTCGGAGGTCGCGCGATCTGATCGCCCGTCCTGAATAAATAAGTTTAATTTATGCTTCGATGAACATGTTTACACAACGCGATTCGTTTATTTAGCCACCGTTTCTTGTTCATGATATGCAATTTTTTTGTAAGAATCGTTACGAGCAATTTACTTTTGACTAGGTAACTACCTACTTGTATTCAGTGTTCTACGAATGTTAACAGTGTTACTGTTGAATTCGGTGAAATCAGACTGATGTTTGTAATATTAAACAAGCTTGTTTTAATATCACATCAACGTTCATTTTTTACACGGTTTTTATGTTCACGCTTTAACATTTTTTTGTTATTTTCACGTGAATTTTTAGAATGGAAAGCAACATAGAAATAAAATTCATCTCTAGTAGTTGTAGCATTGATTTCATAATAATTATTATGTTCTCTATGACATGAATACTCGTTGTCTACGCTTCATAACAAAACTGGCACTAGATCAAAGGACCAATTTATCGAGTGAATTTAACTGTTTAGAGATTTGATTTCAAATTAATAGGATAGACATGATGCAGACATTTAGCTCTCAGGTTAGTATTCAGGATCTCCTAAAAGAGTATTTCCATCAATCAAATGTTTTACGGATTGAAGAGACATACGTGAGAAAGTGATGAATATGAATGTTGATGGATGGAGAGGTAGAAGAAGGCCAAAGAAGAGGTGGATGGAGTGTGTAAGGAAGGACATGAAAGAAAAAGGGGTGAGTGACGAGATGACGACTGATAGGCATGTATGAAAGTCAAAAACATGTTGCGCCGACCCCAAATAAAATTGGAATGAGGGCAGGAGGATGATGAAATGTTTTACTGATAACACATTGTTGAAATCTTTAATTTCATCGCATATACTATGTCGCCTATACCGGCTACTATTTAACATTAAACGTTCATCGCGCACAGCAAGGTGCGGTTTCCACTGCAATAAAATATCTGCCCCATGATTGACTATCCATCAATCTTTGCCACGATCTGTAGATTTTAGGTACAACATTGGCACCTTTTGTTTCGTACGGGATGATTAAGTACCTCATTTGAATACTCAGCTATACAAATAATTTGAGAACACGGAAATTATTGTTGTTGTTGTGAGTGTTGCTGAATCTATAAAACGCTTAACAACTGACCTCGTAGAAAGAGTTCAAAGTGGTTGCTCAACGCCATTGCGTGTTCAATATTACACCCGTGTATGCCATGCCGTCTTTATTCGTATGTTCTTTTTGTTATAAAAAATACGCATTTCCAAAATATGCCGAGCAACACAACCGGATTGCATCTATTTCACTTTTTCCTGAAGTTATCTCATCTGCTGGATTTTTTTGTCAACACCGGAATCGAACCAAACGAAGTTTTGTATCCCTGTAAAGTCCATGTTCTAGACTACCAATAGCTTACTATGGAGAAATTTTGGCATTAAAATGATATGCGCTTCGATAGATGGTGAAACGTATTCAGCATTTCTTCCAATTCCGAAATTCTAAACAAGGATAACATTATAAAGGGTTATTTGTTAGTTTCTTCAGGGGGCAAGACTTTTTTCGCCATTCTCGATTTTTCGCTGCGCTGAATTCTTTTTTTACTATAAAATACAGCAATTAGTCGCGGCTCAAGTCAAGGAAGTAATTCTTATATAAGGTGTTATGTTCGTTTTGATTTTAGACACAATTTTAATATATAATCGGAAGAGATTGAAGACAATTATTAACATACAGTAGGTATGAGCTGTGAGCAAAAACTCGACTGTTTCTATTTTCTACCTAGTCAACATACATAGTGATTTTTATTGTAGAGTGGCAGTTGTGCGTTGATTATTCGTTTGGGCTATTGGTCTGAACAAAAATATTATATTTTTTTGAATTACTTTATTCAGTCATAAATTAATTTATTAGGTTTATTTATCACGAGGGTTTTTAAGCGTCGAGGAACAGACTCTGAGTTGACATCAATGTGCGACGTAGATAATTAGGTATTACAGTACTATACCTTTGGTGAATAACGTGGTGCAGTAATTCACTTCTGCATCAGGCAATGTACGTCCGTGGCGGAAAACCTAAACATTTACATCTATGGACATGGTTGTTTTCTGGCATACATTATAAATTATAATAAAAGAACATAATAATGCAACATACCCGACTTGAGCGCCTGCTTTAGCACCCTCCACTGTTTCGCATGGTATAGCGATAGAACAAGCACCACTAAGAAGAAAACTACACAACCACTCGCGGCCAGGGTGAGACTGGACGTCTGCAAGTCCCACGCTTGTTCATCGTTCCTTTCGGTCACTTCACTGTCGTAGTCCACATACTCGTAATATTCGTCATCACTGGACACTTTACTAGTTTCATTGTCTTTGCGGCGCGGCGTTTTGAACGGCCAGATATTGATTTCATATAACGACTGGCAGATAGTGTCCCGGTGCACTTCACATGGGAATTTAACGACGAGTCTGCGTGTGGAGTCGCATCGTGTGCAGGGGACGCAGGCGCCGCGCTCCCGATCCCACCAGCTATGGCCTCGATCGCACTGCTCTATTCCCCAAACAGGCCCAAGTGCTAGCGTAGCTACCAGTAACCACAACTTCGATATATCTCCTCTCATTCCCTAGAAAATAAGGGAAGAGTATGATTACATGTACCTACCTACTTTACTTATTGTAAATCCATAGCAGATGTGAATAAGTAGACAAGACAACTTACGATATTGTGGGTACGAAAATTGATAGATTTTTATATTGCTTAATTTCCATGATGATGTTAGCAGAATTCTAGATGCCAGTTTTCGTACCTAAGAAAACGGTTTCACGCAGTAGATCTACATATGGAAAGAATGCACATTATTGACTGGGCTTTGGACTATGACACTATCAAACTTTTAACACCGATCTAACAACATATAACATAAGCTCACGCCTGTATCCCCGAAGGGGTAGGCAGAGGCGCACTAGCGAACTAGAACACCCACATTTCGCCGAGCTTAGTTCCGTCCCAGATGTGATAGGGGGCGCCTATGTGATAGCCTATCGCCATATCGGGCACAAATTCCAGACTCCGGGCTGATATAGAAAAATCCAATATCACTTTGCCCGACCCGGGATCGAACCCGAGACCTCAGAACCGTAGTCGTACCGAAATACCACCACGCCACCGAGGCAGTCTAAAGTCTAGTAACACCTATCTACTCGTTTATTAATTTAAGCTACTCGTGTTAATATTATCTAAAATAAGTGCCTACTTATTACTATTAATTTTTATTTATTATGGTAAAACGGGATGGTTGGGGTTCACTTGGGAATATCGGGAGACCTACGTTCAGCAGTGGACGGCGATACGCTGAGATAGATGTAATGTACAATTGTAGATACTAGTAAATTATTAATTAAATGTAAGTATGTAATTATAATTTTATTTCAAGATACATTGATATACTTGATTTAGGGTGTTAGATTGTTCTAGCATGTCAAATTAACCATAAAAATCCTGTTAAGATCCTTACTTGGCAGATTTGAGTCAGTCTTATTGGATTTTTGTAGCATAGTTACAAAAATAACATCTCAATGGAATAGAAACAGTGCCTGTTTACACAATTACAATTGCACTTATATTTTACTATGCAATACCTATTTCGTCTAAAATAACAACCAACCTTTTATACACAGAAATTGCTTTCAAAGTTAAAAATATCATTTATAAAGTGTGCTTTACCTTGTTCCTTAAATTCATGTATGCAGTCTAAGTATTCACTAGGGACCACATCTCAATAATTACATTTATTAGAAAGCCCACTTTCACTAGAGTCACATATTTTATAAAAGTAGAACGTTTTGTTATCTGTATCAGTTTTGTGTTTATTTAATAAATCCATTAAATCTATTAACAATTATTATATTTATCACAAAATTTTATGTCAATTAAATAAACAAAAGCACTTGGCGTGGCTCCGCGATCTATCGTTTCAGACACACTGTGCGTCTCGGCGCAAGAGACGCGGCTGTGTCGGTCGCGGAGTTGTTCTTGTTCCCATCGGGTCGATTTATCCCTCCTCCCACGCGGGATGCGCGTCGTGTCGTCGTGCGTTTACGTCAACAGTCAACAACTCTCAGCCGCCGCCCGACAGCCAGCGTCCAGCCTAGCACCAGTATCAATATGTGTGATATGAGGAGTAGGGCGAGGTTTGAGGAGTGATTCGCGATCCAAAACTGAATTTGTTAATTTATTCAATTAGGTAGTTCAGTATATACCTAATACCCTATATTAGTATAGTACTACATAGTACATAGTCTCTTTCTATAGGCACTTACAGAATTATAATAATATGTAGTTAGGTATTTTATCTAGATATATAAATAAGTATGTACCTACCTATATTATTTTGAAATGAAATTTTTCAGTTTTGTAGAAACTCAGTGAACTAAGTATTCCTGGCATTCAGAAAACCTTTGTGTGTGATAGTTTCTAATGTATTTAAAATACATAATAGTACTTCTTTAAATTCTTTGAGTACTTCATTAAATCTGATATTTTTATATCCTCCTACAAGAAAACTGGTATTATATTTTGAAAGGATATCTCATACGTGTAATGCGCGAGACACTTTTCGATCGCCCGCGCTCGTATTGCGCTCTCCTGTCTTCCAGACGCTTGCGTCCCTGTTGGCACTTCGCCGCGCCCGCCGGGAGGCGTGCCTCACCATTTGGGAACCCATGTCTTAGAGCATTTCTGATGTTTTACTAAGGAAACTCATAATGCGGTAGATCACTTGTCTTGTTTAAATTATATATACATAACTTGTAGGCTAGTCTAAAGTTATGTTAAAAAGTAAATTAAAATCGACCACATCCTATTTCATTGAGCTTGAAAAAATTAGGTTTAGAATATAGAAAATGAAGATAAAAAACATATTAGACGAGGCTGTATGTGCTAGATACCTTTGCCTTCCTGCCTTTTAAAAGCATAGATAAAACAATCTCGTTCCTTTAATGCTAGGCACTATCTTGTATCTTTTGCATTTTCCTGTTATTCTGTCTCTAATATACGTGCAGTATCGGAAAAGATTAACCATAATATTATAACACTTTTGCAATTTGAATGACATTTCACGTAGTATATGAATCTATGTAGAATGTAGTCTGTGCATTTAAAAAACTTAATGTCATTGTCACGTCATTCATTGACGCATTGTTCCATTGTTCATTGTGATTTGAATTTCAGTAGATTACAAAATTAATTTACTTTAATTCTATTATTTTGAAAAGAAAGTAAATAAAAAATGAGACCATGCTAAGTCGAAATTATTATCTCAAATAAAGCTAATACAGGATAACCTTGGTTTTGTGTAGATTACAAATATTTCGAAAATGTGCACGACTGATCGTAGAAGAGGAAGACACGACGTTCAAGGTGATATCCAAGATCCATTAGTTTCATCCTCGATACAAATACCATATCGAACGTTGATCAAACCAAGAATAGGACGTATCCGAGTTGACTGTATAGGCCTGTATTGTCCCATTCCAAGTACCAAACTTTATTTTAAATACAAGGTAGTTTAGTAATAATGTATGTATAGTTTTTTTTTATTTAGTATGTTGTTGGTTCCAAAGTCCAATATATTTCAAGACAAAAATAAATTAATTCCTCTCAACACTTTATTACCATGTTTTTCCTAAAATGATAATATTTTTTATACACAAGTAATTATTTATGTTTACCCAGAGCTACGTCCACCTGAATTATATTTATTGGATCCTTATCTCTTTATAACATTATTTGTGAAAATGCATGTATAAAGTTATTCTTTCCTGAACACCTGTTATGGTCAATTTAACCATCTTACAGCCAGTTTCAATAAACAATCTCCAGTTTAGAGTGCAGATAGATCACGATTATGGGTTCATGATTGGTTAATCAGGTTAATCAAATCAAGTTATTTGACGGAGTCATGTTCAAACTCTGTTCTTATTGGCAAATGTTTGTAATCTATCTGCACATTCAACTGAGATTGTTTATTGGAACCGGACGTTAGGTATTTCATGATAAAAGGTAGTTTATATTCTTCCCTGAGGTTCAAGATTCTTCATAAATATTTTCCGCACTATCAGTTCAGTGTTTTAACTGTGAAAACATAGTACCATAAATTTTGCATTTATAATAATTTGCTGTATAACATGTAATTGGCGTCTTGTTGAAACTAAAATTAGTTGTGTTTTAGTTTGTGGCTAGTCATGTGACTGAAGTAAATTTAAGTGGTTTTATCTTTAAAACTAGGTTGTCGATTCCTTAAACTCAAAAAGCTTCATGGTGAAAGAAACAAAACATTGTTAAAACCAGTTAAGCATCACTAAAAAAAATTATCTAGGTATATAAAACTTTTAAAAAGATTTGATATCAATGTTTTATTTTTAGTAGTAGCATAGTATCCTTATTTAGTATTTGATTTGATGTACTATAATAAAATGTTATTAGTGATTTGTTGACTAGTGCTAACATTATAAAGATTTACAATTCTATAGATTGTGGAAACTTGATAATTAACATAAATAACAAATTTATATTTTTGGTGTGTGACTTAATTTCACACTCATTGTAGGTACTGAATATTAGGTAAATGAAGTATTTTGCAAGATAACATCTACATAATGTATATTTTTGCAGATGACATGGTAAATGATATAGAATTAAAACCAAGTATATCAACATCTAAGGCAACTATATTAGTCATAATTATATTAGCTTCATCATTGTTGGCTCTATGGTTTTTCTTTGGGCTTATACCAGATTTAGATGAGTAAGTATATTGGAAACGTTTTGATAATGTAGTAAATAAATAAATAATAAATACATCCAACGGTCACATACATAGTCTTGACCCCACACTAGTTGTGACCTGTATCGTGGGTATCAGAAACTAGGGGAGACTTTCGGTCTCACAACACCCAGACCCGAAACAAATATCTATGGGCCACACAGACATTTGTTTCGGTGCGGGAATCGAACCCGCAACCTCACGTTTCACAGCCGGCTACTCGTCCGCTGCGCCACGGAAGCTGTCGATGTAGTACCTTTTAACTTTTATAAGTACAATAATTAACCTTGTGGGTGTGGATTGTAGATTTGTATTCGTTAAATGAAGTATAATAATGAATGACTGCCTCGGTGGCGTGGTGGTATTTCGGTACGACTACGGTTCTGAGGTCTCGGGTTCGATCCCCGGGTCGGGCAAAGTGATATTGGATTTTTCCATATCAGCCCGGAGTCTGGAATTTGTGCCCGATATGGCGATAGGCTCGCCCCCTATCACATCTGGGACGGAACGAAGCTCGGTGAAATGTGGGTGTTCTAGTTCGCTAGTGCGCCTCTGCCTACCCCTTCGGGGATACAGGCGTGAGCTTATTATGTATGTATGTAAATGAAGTAGCCAGCTGTTAAGCAAGAAGCCATGAGTTTGAATCCTGAACTGAGAGAAGTGGTTTGTGTGATCTACAAATGTTTAGGTTAGGTCTCGGTATTGTGCTACCTGAAAGCTTCTTGTAAATATTTTTTATGGAATAGAAAGGCAAAGCAGGATGTGGGCCACCTGATGTTAAACAATCTTCACCATCCTTGAACATCAGGGCTTATGACACAGGGCTTCTTTTGTATCTTACTTTGGAGTCAGGACTGTGTGTGACTGTTGGGTGTTATTTATATTTCCTATTTTTGTATATTTCAGGGAAGAGAGACAGCATTTACGTTTGCCATTAGATGTGGAGGATGCCAAGCAGTTAGGCTGGCTGTTGAACAGATATAAGGATAAATACTTTTATCAAGTATTATTTGGAGTGTCATTTGTATACATATTGTATCCTTTGCCAATTATATTTTATAATATCCTTTACATCTTTTAAGCATTAGGGACGTAATATTTTTTAAACGCATTTATTTAGAGATTATAGGGCCTTACTAATAAAAACAGTTTAACTGAACAAATGGTAAAGAATAGCCTGTCCCTTTTATTTTCAAACAATGTGACACAAGGAAAAAAGTGACAGGCTATTCTGAGCCATTTGCTCAGCTTAACTGTTTTTATAAGTAAGGCCCTATATTACAAACCTACAAACTTTTTGTAATGGCTGAATGAAAGCGAATCTATACATGCAGGCTTAGCCAAGTGGCTTATGCGCTAGTCGAATATAATAAATGTATGGAAATTACATAACAGTACGCCGCATATAGCGTACTCATAAGTCCGCATAGGTCATTCCCATACATTTAATCTGTTCGACTAGCTCATAAGCCACTTGGCTAAGCCCGCTGTTTCGTTCACACAAATTTTCGCTGTTGTGGGAATGAAACAGGCATGATTCGTTCGCCTTCGTTTCGGCCCGGTGTGTACGCGCCATAAGTTGTTTTGTCAGGTTTTACGAATTCGTTCACGTTAAAGTCAACAGCGGCGTTTAGGTAATTAACACGGATTCATATTATTGTAACTTCAATGTCACAGTAATGGTTGTAGGCAAAATACCACAAAAATTAAAAATATCTATTTTATCTACATCAATATTACAAACCATGTCTTCCATGCAGGCATGTCTCTTCAATAAAATAATAATAATATTAGCCCTGTAATATTACTGTCCCACTGCTGAGCATGGGCCTCCTCTACTAATGAGAGGGGTTAGACTTAGGTCTTAGTCTACCACGCTGGCCTAATGCGGGTTGCTAGACTTCACATACCATCGAAATTCTTGTGAAGAAATTCTCGGGTATACAGGTGTCCTCACGATGTTTTCCTTTACCGTTATAGCAAGCGATATTTCACAATGAAATACTAAAAATACTTATATTTTTCTCATAGTGTATAATGCTAGGCAGGTTGATAGAGTTGGCCTATAAAGTCTTGTGTGAGTATCGCATAAAATAACATGATTATCCTTAACTAATCAAACAGTTTGCAAACCTTTGCAATACCGGGTTCGATATTTTTAAGTATCCTCTCTGGATTTCTTTTTCCATTTCCAGTAGCTTTAATGTTGGTGTGCTCTTGTTCAGCCATCGGTGCGAGTTTATGTTTCTTTATATCGAATCTTCTCGCTAGAAAATTAGTTATTAAGTACCTGCCGACTAGAGCTGCAGAATGGTCTACAGCTGTCACAAAACACAAAGACAACTTGCTCAACTATATTGTATTTTTACGAGTGACGCCGTTCTTACCAAATTGGTTTATAAATATCACGGCGCCAGTTGTTGGTGTACCTCTGAAGCCGTTTGCACTTGGAACTTTTATTGGTGTGTATATTTTGCAATATGAATCTTTCTTTTTACCTGCCCTTATCCCACCTTAATGTGGGGTCGGCGCAACACAGTTTCAAGCATGTTGCAGAAAGGATTTGGCTAAATTTTTACGACCGGCTGCCTGCCTGTCGTCAACCCCCTCTGGGAGATCCAGTCCGGGGCAAGTTAAATTAGAAAATTCGCTTTGCCCGACCTGAGAATCGAACCCACGACCTCCCGGTCCACAGCTCATATATGCTGCCACTAGACCAAGGGGGCGATATATTTTGCAATATGAATACTATAAACATATGCTTAAATTTTAATATAACAGTGTGGCGCCTATGGTGCGGAAAATGCGACTGTTTATTATGATTGAAACGATAATTAGAAAATCCATGCCAATTTGCTATAATGAATTTTAAATAGTTCTTAAAACAAACGCAAATAATCGCTGTGTTGTCATCAATTTGTAGATTGTAATTTCTAGTAGTGATCTTGCATTCCGTTTTAAATGTAAAAAAAATGCTGTATACAATTAAAAACCTGACTAAAAAACGTATTATTGTTTCAGGTGTGGCCCCACCGTCCTTTGTAGCTATCCAAGCGGGCCAAACTTTACACACACTGACATCCACAAGCGATGCATGGTCGTGGACGTCAATAGCAGCCCTTAGTGGCTTCGCATTAATATCGCTAATACCAGTATTCCTTAAAGATACACTTAGGAAAAAATTTGATTAAATGAATTTAGTTGTTTTTTTATTTAGTAATTTATTTGTTAATAAATTGGTGGAGTACATTCCATTATAATATATACGATTTTATTAATTTCTTTGTTTTCTTTCACACTTAGCAATATGACCCAAGATGTCCGATGAATGTAGAATTTTCCACAGAAGCCAGCACTCTGGGTTTCCAGTACCACCAGTTATACCACACTGAAAATAAAAATGCAACTATGACTAATTAGTCAATTTTCTATAATTGGCGGCAGAAGTTGTAACAGTTTTGATGCATCATTGGTCTTGTGGAATATGTGCCCTGGAGAAGGTCTTGGGTTTGAAACCAAGGTCAAACAACTCTGTTTTTCTAACGCGATTGTCTGTCTGTCTGTTTCTCCTTTTGGGTGTTGACAGCAGCCAGGTGGTCGAAAAGTGTGTAGCGCTGAGTCGACCCCAAATTGGTGTAGGATGAAGAGCAATAGGTAAGAAATTATAGGACTTACTTATAAAAACTTTTTCGATTATCTTATCTTTAAAAATTGTTTCGTCATTTTTTTCCTTGCCTCACATTGTTAGGAAATAGAACGATTAAACGAACAAGCTATTCTTAAAGATAATAAAGCAGCGCTTAAATATTTTTATAAGTAAGGGCTATATGTTATATAGTTTGATGAAAGATTATACTTACATAAGTGGCCTTCTTTGAGTACCATCTTTAATGATTTGCATTGATGCATGCATTCTTCTGCAGGATTTAACTGTATTGTCCTTGATCCACTTAGAGCCAGAAAAAACGCGAAGCTGCAATCTGGGTCTGGCAAGCGATAGGATTTTTCACTTGTGTCTATGATTAGGTATCGTTCTAGACTTTGGCCAAACATTGGCACCACTTTAGGTCTTTGAATAATTTTACGCAGAACTCTCACTTCACTTACTCTATTGAATTTCCTATAAGATTTTAAATATACAGTCAAAGAAACATAAATGTGCGTGTGACGGAACTCTTAAAAATATCTATTTTATTACTTATGGGAAATAAATTTTTAATTACTTCTTTCAATAACTACTTAAAATGCCCAAGGTACGATACAATAATTTCACGAATAATGATTACAATCAAAGATGCATTTAAAGTATGTTATTTATATTGAAGCCCAAACCTAAGATATAATTTAATGACATGATAAATTAATATACTAACCAAATATAATAGTTTTTCATAGCATTATAGGGATAGCTAAATATTTGTGTAGGAGTCAAATACTCGTCATTGTTCATCAGAACCATTTGTGTATTCAACTCCATAAGCTTGTAGTCCGTAATGTATAAATCTTGTAAATCATCAAGGGTGACTTTTTGCTGATCAGTCTGAAATATATTATGTATTATATGGATGGTGAAGGTGCAGTATTCACCTCCTTAGTCTGGTGGCTACTGGCAGTGTATGTGGGCTGTGGTCCAGGAGGTCCTGGCATCAAATTCTGGGTTGAGTAATGCAGTTTTTATAACAATTTAGCTGATTTCTTCAAGAGGGGGTTGTCAGGCAGTCATTAAGCACAATCTCTTTATCATGAACAAATTATTGTCCCTCTTGGCTGTTTTAAGCATCCATACAGTGGCATGCAGTCAGGGTAAGGGTAGACAAAAAACTTACAAAATGATTCTCTTCAAACTGTTACATTACCATCATCACCACCGTCCCCATGTCGATTTAAAATATAAGCTCTGTCGCTGCTATTTTAGAAAATGGTTTTTGCTCATGATTTAAATTGTATATTTGGGTGATTAGCAAAGACTGTCTAGCCTGACAGTGTCTATATGGACTGCACGCCACTACATCAATATGAAATGCAACATTGGGAGGATGAAATTTGTGTTTATTAATATGTTTAAATGTATTTTTTTTGTATTAATTATATTTAAAAATGTAAAAAATGATAAATTGAAAATAAAGAAAGAATATTATTAAATTGGTCATTACTTTGTATACAAATGGAATGGTGTGCTGGTTGGTGACAGGCTGTGGATCCTCCACTTCTCTTACATTGGTGACAGTGCTGCATGGCCAACAGTCCATGTCGACCACTGTGAAGAATGGATTCTGAATCAAACATGTTTCATGGTAATATTCTGAAATAAAATAAAATGAAAAGAAAATAAAATTATTTCCTTAATAGTAATAAAATAATTGAATAGAACCATATACTACACACTCATTCATGTGAATGGGTAAAGAAAGTATCAGCTCACTGTTGGATTTCCAATTAATCTTTTGGTATCATGTGTAGAAATGATATAAGCTTGTCTGCCAATTTTACTATAAAAAAATTACTGTAGTTTAAAAATTCTACATAAAAAATTCTACAATTAAAATTTCCCATGTAAATACATGGTTTTGATTTGTTTTTTAAGGATGCGTCTCCTGCACTAAAAATGACACAAAACATATATTTTTATTAACCAACTCCGAAAAAGGAGAAGGTCCTCAATTTGTCTGTATTTTTTTATTTATGTAAAGCAATATCTCCGCCAAATGTGGATTTCAAGGGTGGCCGCATATAAATTTGGTTATGATCAGATCAAGTTGGAAGTCTGTTAGTAACGTTTTTAAACTTATGGTTATCTATGGTCCATTGTTCTACATACACATATATAAGCTCACACCTGTATCCTCGAAGGGGTAGGCAGAAGTATCGTAGTGAACTAGAACACCCAAATTTCGCCGAGCTTAGTTCCGACCCAAATGTGATAGGGGGCGAGCCTATCGCCATTTTGGGCACAAATTCCAGACTCCAGGCTTATATGGAAAAATCCAATTTCACTTTGCCCGACCCGGGGATTGAACCCAAGACCAACCTGTGACTATTTAAATTGTACTTTGTTTTGTACCTTTGACTGTTTATGATAGGCTTTCCTGCAAAGAATAAATTGTGCTGGACTTCCCTACACTGGCCTTACAGAATATTTCCCTTATTTTATATCATACAATTTAATAAAACCTTACCAGTTAATGATGGGAATACTGATATAATCGGAATAAATATTTTCCGTAACAGCTTTAAGCCGAAATAAATGTAGTCTTGTAAATTGCACACTACACTACTGTAAATATACTGAAAGTTGTAATGGATACATATAGCGAACATGATGACTAGAAGTAACAATTTGTGGACTCGAATAAAGTCTAGGATTATTCGCAGCATCGTCCGTTGTTGCTTCTCTAAAGATAATAACGAATCAAAATATATTTTTTTAAATTCATCTTCACTCATGCCGGCATCCAGGCATTCTTTCTTGAGTTCTTGAATAGAATTTAAATAATTTACGTATGATTGTGAATGCATCATTACGCATGGTTAAATGTATTTCAAACAATATGTTGCAATCCCATAGATCTGTTGTTAAATTGCATTAAATTGTAAAATATATTTTTACCAAACACAAGAACAAAACCAAATTGACATTTGACATATTTTGACCACATTTGACAGCTGATAGTGTTGTAGTCAAGGTTGGGTAAACGTTTATCGAATATATCGTATATTGAATGTTGAATGAATATTGTTTAATACCGCGTACATACCAACCGAACGAACGTTCGTGAATCTACGCTTGTTGCATTCGCACAACTGAGAATGCTTGTATGAACGCAACAAGCATAAATTCGTGAACGTTCGTTCGGTTGGTGTGTACGCGGCATAATACAGAGGTCTGTATTTTCCTTAGACAAAAGCGGCCGAGGCATAACTAGGAAAAAATGAAGCATTCCTAATATATGGAACGAAACCAAAATGGGTACTTTGCAAAAGAAAGATCCCATTAATATAACAGTTCTTCTTCTTCATATTCCGAAAATAGTATTATTGTAAATATAATTATAAATACGGTGTTTACAACGTATTTATAATAAAACCAATAAGTATTTATATGTTATTTACTTCTTATTACACGGTGACAACTTACATGTAAATCGATAGTGAAACTAATTAAACATAACGTAACTAATAAAACGTAATTAATAAAACGTATTTTTTTGCAGTTATGCCAGGTCCTCTTATTTTTTCTTGGTATTTATGATAAAATGTTTGATCATCATCACATCACTATTCACTAACCTTATTTTTTATTCTACAGAGAATCGGCTAAGGTCGGAGACCATGTTGTATCATAGGTTTTTAAAGTATATGAAGCAGTGGGTTCGATTCCCGCACCGAGTGAAATGTTTGTGTGACCCGCAAATATTTGTTTCGTATCTTGGTGTTGTGAAACCGAAAGTTTCTCGTAGTTTTTGATTGTTTACGATACAGGTACCCTCTCGGACGTCGGCGTCAACAGTAGCACTAGTACGAGGCCAATCATATGTGCTGCCATGTCGTCTATCCCGGGGTCGTACGTAAAGGAGTACCTACTGAAAGGGGCGTTGCTGCCCCCCGCTGTGCGCTGGTTACCCCTGATGGCACTTATAAAGATTAACGACTTATAACGCTTTTTGTGACGCGACGGCCAGGGGATATCGTGGTGGAATTCTTCATACGCCGCCAACCACACGGCGGACTAGTACTTTAAGTTCCCATTTTCTTATTAGCGTGTTCTTAAACTCAACGTCTATTTAAACCTCATTCGCATTACATTCTATGCGTTGTAACTTGTACTCATCATGTCTATTTGCCCGAATGTGTTTGTAGAGATCCAATTGTGGGTTAAAATTCTATCCTGAATTAACTGTAGGTACAGGGCCTACATACTTACTTAGATCTGTATTCTAAAGAAAAGTAGTTAATTAATACATGAAGGTACCTACTTGTTTCCTTTCCTTGTACATACACACGTTATTACATACGTTGTTATGTTACATACAGTACATACATACGTTGTTTAGGTAGGTGTTTATAGGTATATACATTTTAGCATACATTGTGGCAGTACCTACCTAGATTATAATAAAACGTTTTTTTCTTTATATCTGCCATTATCCCACCTTAATGTGGGGTCGGCGCAACACACTTTTTTTTCATGCATGTTGCAGAAAGGACCGGCTGCCCGCCTGACGTCAACCCGTTCTGGGGAATCCAGTTCCAGGCAATTTAAATTGGAAAATTCGCTTTGCCCAACCTAGGAATCGAACCCAGGAGCTCCCGGTCCATAGCCCATATATGCCGCCACTAGACCAAGGAGGCGACTTTGAGGAGATTATAATAAAACATTTGAAAAAAAAAATAATTAAAATTACTAACTGTTATTGAGTTCTTTCTCTGAGACGATAAGATAAGACAAAGTAACCTACGTGCTGGGGCCTTCGGATAACGCGGTCGATGTATAGAGTCCTGCCAATACGACGATATGCTCTCTTACGTCCGCTAGTTACTAAAGTAAATAACAACGAATAATTATAAAACAGTATAATAAAGCCGCGTGTGACAATGGTACCGGTTATGTGATCATGAGTGATTAAATCAATACAAATTCATTATTAACAACACAAAAATGTCAGTATACTTCGGGAAATGCAGGAAGAAAGAAAACTAGATGGAAATTGAAAGATCACAGGGCACGTCGTGGCGCTGGCCTCTATTGGTCTCCGTCGTGTTTTTAAACGTATGTTATCTTTTTGATTTGTTAATTTAAATAGTGTGTAAGATTATGTCTTCATATGGTCGTAGCTACCTAGCGGCTAGGTATATTATTAATATAAATATAATTCAATGTGGTTAGATATATAGATATTACCTACCTACATACTGTGTACCTATAGAGTAGGTACTCTAGATCTAGAATTCTAGATATTGTAATCTGTTTGTGAGCTAGTATCTCATAGGTTCGAAATGTGTCATGTATCTACAGTGTATAAAGTAGTATCATGATTAGTCCGGTTATTATGAAATGTTAAGTATCTCTAACTAACAAAATGTTATCAAAGTGGCGCCCCAGAGCGACGTCACTGCGTGACAGACAAGACTAGAGTAGGTAGGTACTAAAACACTGCGACAACACATGAAACGTACTAAAGCTATGATCACACTATTATTGCATCGTGAATGATGGTGCAGCAAAAAAACCCTACATACATATTTCTATATCACACTAATATTATAAATGCAAAAGTTTCTGAGTGTGTTTGTTTACTTCACGCTCAAACGGCTGGACTAATTATGATAAGAGGTATAGAGGTAGCTGACACCTTCATCGGCTACTTTTTAATCCCGGACAATTTTCTACGCGTTCTGAATAATTCTGAATAGAGATGACGACGACGCGTCATGTGACGTAGGGATTAAAGGCTATACCTAATATCTTACCGATAATATGCTTTGTGGTCTAGATATATTTTTTCAAATCAAAACAGTTTAACGACATCTATATACATAAGTTGAACATTGAGCTTCCGTGGTGTAGCCAAAGAGTACCCGGCCGTGAAACGAGATAACACGGGTTCGATCCCCTCACGAAGACAAATTAACTTTTGTGTGGCCCACAAATATTTGTTTCGAGTTGGGTGTTGTGAGACCGAAAGTTTCGTAGTTTCTGATACCCACTACACAAGACTCGTATCTTAGTTTGGGGTCAGGACTATATGTGACTGTGTTGTTTATTTATTTATTTACTGCGCCATTCATTCTAAAAAATAATCTCTTTAAATCGATAACGTTAACATTGCCCTTTGTTGTAGGTAGGTCTACTTTATCTATTATAATATCTTATATGCTACTATGTTATGACTTAGATGTAACTGTTATTGTCTAATAAAAACGACAATAAACACGTACCAATACAACACATCAGAAAATGTTAGATAAGGCGCTGTTAGATTACATTATATTCAATCAATGAACTAGGTTGAAGTGATATAGCCATGCTGTAGACAGTTACGTCTACAGCACGAATGGGCTGGCTCGACCGGTTTGATACCACTATCTCATAGAAAACCGACGTAAAGTGGCAGTTCGCTGCTGCGTTTCGTTCGGCGAGTAATATTTCCGGTGGCACAATTCTCCCCTACCTTTTCCAATCTCTATTTCCCTCCTTTTAGGATGGCAACGCACCCATGATACTTTTGTGTCTTGGGTGTCAATGGGCGGTGGAGATCACTTACCATCAGGTGACCCACATGCTCGTTTGCCAACCTCCACTATAAAAGTCTCTGCAACTTACTTGAAATATTGTGTTCCGATCCTATATTGAGGTGGGATAAGGGCAGGTGGAAATATCGATCTATTACAAATCAAAATTATTTATGGTCCTGTCAATATTTGAACTCTAGACAATATCTAGAGATATGGGGTAACATAACATAACAAACAAAAAAATACAGATGAATTGAGGATTGATTACATTTCTTTCAGCTGAATAATGTGATACCTACCTACTCCGTATTACAAGGCAACTTTGAATTTCTTGAACATAGTGCCGCATAGAGTTCTAAAAGTGAAAACACATTACACTATTTATTTACATTGCAGTCACATCTTTATGTAACCTAGTTTCGGCTATAAAACATTGTCTTTATTTTAAAGAGGCAGATACATACATACACTTAGCTTTGGTATCTAGATATCAGTTAATTATAGCTTATAGCACGTTTAGGTATCAAAACGCGTAGTAGTCACATGTCTTTGATTTATCAATTTTTAAATCAATAGATACGTGATCGATATTGAATGATTGATTTAACTGAAGTAATTTTTGACTTCCACATACAAAGCTTGACCAAAACACACATTTTATCTAAAATTGCGTTGCATTAATGATAAGATTCAAAATACAATACATCACAAAAAAGAAAAAAAAAATAATGAACCAACATACAATACACAATAGAAGTCGGGATCAGCATCGAGTATATTCATGAATGTTGTATTAATACTTGGTAAACATACCTACGCTGAATTGAAATCAACGTTAATTTAATATAGACTTAGGGGTGACATTACAGTACTAACTACTATGTATTGTTTCATCAGTTGGTTGTTGAATTGTGTAACAGCAGCTGCAAGGGTTTCCGAACTCTCAGGGGTGGTTCCAACTGCAGCCTGGGGCGCTGCACGCTAAGAGAAACCTGAGACCGTCCCCAATGCGCTGAACATTGCATAGTCGGTGTAGGGTGTACCTAATGTTAGGTACTCGACCCAACTGTCATCGTCCGGTTTTCTATCTATCTTGGGTGGTTTAACATTTGGTAGTAAGGCCGGCGAACCCGATTTAAACGGCACGTTGGCCCTAGCGATATCGGTAAACCCCGTTTCCTCACGACAACACAAAAAGGTATAAATTACTAAATCTGCTAAATATTTTAGTACTGAAAATAATTGAGAAACAACCTTTGATTGATATTAAACATTGCGTCCTTTGATAAAGCTATAATTACAAAACCCGACAAGTTATGCACTTGACCCTACACAACTCTCAGACACCAGATGCTGGAGGAGTGCAATATTATATCGTTATTTTTGTCCTGGAAATATTGCATAACAAACCAATATTAATTAAATTGGAAAAAAATCAATTTCTAAACTTCCGTCAACTCCCATAATCGACTATACTTGTTTTAATTTAAGCTAAGCATTGTAATCAAAAGTATTTACGATATAATTTACAGATATGCCTGCCAAGCCTGGTGTTTTCTTACGGAGTATATTTAGTACATTTAGTGGATCTGGGATATCCAATATGGCTCGGACTTGCTGCACCTACCATATACATACTGACATACGGCCTTTCACGTAAGATATACATTGAATTGTAATTAATCATTTAATATGTGTTATTTAGATATCTTATTGTAAGACTTCCGTAATTAATTATAAGAAACGACCTTCTATTAAATATGTATTTTACTGTGGCTATTATCGCTGTTTAGCACCAGTAAAAAGATCCTTCATTTGTTTTAATCTATTAATTATATTATTATTATTTCAGAATGCTGGTGCAGAGAAGCAGCAGACTCTTGGGGAGGAGTAATTGGATATCGCTTAATGGCATCAGCAGGACTATTGATTATAGTAATTGGTTTATTAGTATGTGCTCTTATACCTTACTATCTTCAACCTTATGTTTACGGCATTTTTGGAGGTCTGTACCAACACTATTAATATCATAGTTAAATTCATAATCAGTTTTGCTAATGCTACCTGTATTTGTTTTAGGTTTAGGATCATCTTTAATATCAGCCCAAGTAGATGCGATAGTATTTGATATGTATGATTCACGACTAGGATTAATTCGAGGTTTATGTTTCGCCGGACAAGCTGTGGGACAGTCACTCTTTCCCCATATATTGACTGCATTAATAGATAATTATGGATATTCGTATTCGTTTATGTTATATGCTGGAATAGTTTTACAGAGTCTACCAGCGATAATGCTTCTCAGAGTTGATTACAATATGAGGAGGCCCGTCTCATTTTCTAGGTATTCAGATTTAGCTAAAACTTATGCAATATTTAGCAATGAAGGCATGGACAACAATTACTATACAGCTGAATTACAACTGCATGATTTAAGTAGAAAGTGCTGGAAGAGTCCATCTGACGATAATTTGTACAGAGAAGTAGATACGGCTGATGATGACGTTATTTTCGATAATGAAAATACCACTATAACTCCGCCACCTAGTCCAGAAGAAAAGAGAAGAAATATATTTGGGGTAGAAATATTACCTGAAATACCTGAAGAAAGTGAGGACGATGATGATGAACACTACGTTAGTGAAAAAGATGCTAGCAAGAAGAATAAAAGACTTAGCGTCGCTATCAAAAGACTGAGTACTTTAGGTGACAGTTTAGATGATTGTATAAGCAAACAATTGAGAAGAGATTCTCATCAAAGCGAAAATGGTGATATTAAAGAATATTCCGAGGTGGAAGTAACTTATGATAACATTTCGCCTGTGACCGATATTCAAAGAGAAAAGATATTTAAATCTTTTAGTTTTCGTTGCCAATCTGCGTACGCCAGTATGAAACGAAGAATGTGGATGCCCTCTTACAGAGTTTACAGGATACGACGACGAACGTCATACTTCCTGTATAATCTGAATGACACATTTGTTAAACCTTTAACACGATCTCTCTCATGTTGGAAGTTCTATCCGTCACTTATCCTTGCATTCGCTAAACTTAGTTTAACAGGAATATGTTTAGTTCTGCTACCAATAATAGGAACTCAAATGAAACCAAAGATATCTTCAATGGATACGAACTTTTTAATGTCATTGTACGGATTCACATGGATATGTTTCTTGCTTAGTACACCTTGGCTGGCACAAACACCAAAGAGAAATTTTAAATACGTTGCTTTCATCGGAGTTTTTATATCGACTGCAGCGTGCTTTTGTAAGTTTATTTAGTTAATCATCTTGTTTATTCTTAATTTTAATGTGTACCGTAGATAATATTCTTTACATATTTTGTTATATTTTTCCAGTGTTGGCAGAAGCGTACAATCACGATACATTTTCCATCGGCTGCATTGTGGCGGGGTTCGGTTACGGCGCCATTTCTTCTTGTTGGGAAACAGCAGTACAAGATTTTGTCGGTGCAAGAAAATGGCCGAAAATTCATAGTACCCTTGAAACTTTATCAGCAACAATTTTTGCTGTATTCGTCTTGGGTGTAGGCTTTATGGTGAACGGAGCCGAAGATTTGCAATACATAGTTTCTATATTAGCTATGATAATGTCTGGTATAGCCGTTATTTGGTTGATACTGTCAGCAATTGCCATCTATTCGACAAAAGTGAAGTCTATAAGATTTGGAAGGCGACTGTGCTTCTAAACATAGATATCAAATATGTTAAAGTAACATGGGTAAAATTGTGATAATAAGAATTTGTAATATATTCTTAGTAAATTATTATTTTATATTAATATGATTATTTTTAATTTTATTATTAGCTCAGTACCTATAATGTATGTTTAAAATCAGATTCGATTCACAGAACAGCGGGTTTAGACAAGTGGCTTATGCGCTAGTCGAATAGAATAAATGTATGGGAATGACATAAAAGTACGCTATATGCGGCGTACTCTTATGTCATTCCCATACACTTATTCTACTCGATTCAGACGTCAAAGGCAAAAAGTAATGAAACTAGTTTAATGTTTTAATCGCGACTAAAACAATTAATAACGATTCTTATATTACTTGTTGTGACGATAAATGTTGTGTAAACGTTTGTTTAATTAACGGTTACTTCAACGAACTCGCTCTTATTGATATTAGCTCCTTATCTTTACAACCTTGTGCAGTGAGATCTTGTTGTTATTGTGGTAAAATCCATATTAGTAATGAGCTACTCGCCTCCTACAAATATGTAATTAACGTTGAATAATATTTCATAAGCCCATTTCGGAAGTAACATACTTGATACGTAACAGAATGGAGAGATAATAAATATTTTTATCATAGATACATTCATGTTATCACCACACCCAAGAAAGAATTATGATGTCGATAAAATGGTAACATAAAGTAATAGAACGTTTAGAAGGTAAATCTTGATTCTTATTTAAAACTAGCTTTTGCCCGCGGCTACGCCCACGTGACAGTCAATCCCTTTGTTTTCCTATCTTTGCCCTTCTTAGGGGATGAATTTTCAAAAATATTTTCTTAGTGCTCACCTACGTCATAAAAGGAAGACGTGAAAATTTTACTTTCCTGCTCGCCATGCATGCGTGTCACGAGATATCTCGATAATCGAGTGTCGAGATGTTGTCTATATGTCCTCTACAATATTGTATGAAAAATGAAAATAAATGAGGACGCATGTTAGTGTCCGTAGACAAATAGAGAAAACCGGTTATAACAAGACAATAGGGTCGACTTGCACCACTATTAGGTACTAACCTACGGTTAATCCTAACCTCATGTTAAATTGAAAAAGAAATATATGAATGACATTACATGTAATGTACTACATGTTCTTACAGATAATATATGACGATATTTAATTAATTACATATCATTCATATATTTCTTTTTCAATTTAACTTGAGGTTAGGACTAACTGTAGGATAGTTATAGTGGTGCAAGTGGCCTGTAGTTAGTTTCTCCTTTTTTATATAAAATGATGCCCATATTCTATTGAGCCAGTAACTATATATACATGTAGCCAGCGCCATGCAGTATACACAGTGTGTAGTAATAAGATTTAAAATTTTATATTGACAAAAAGACTGTCATATTTCTAATTTTAAACATTGAATTTGAGATTACAAAAATAGCTAAATCACCGCCAGCGTGAATGGGCCATTTTATTTTTAAAAGAAGAAGATTACAAAAATCAAATTGGTTAAATATTAAAGATGCAAATAAAAGCATAATTTCTATCAATCTAGGATTATATGCCAAAAGGTTTTGGTGTCTGTTTGTTAGTGTGTCAGACCCGCTTCAAGATAAGCAACAAAATAATGTGATCGTAATATTATGTTAACTAGTTGACACCGGCACACGTTTCTGGATACATATTACTTATTTTACAGCAATATTAATTTGATATTTTTGTCGCCTCCTTGGTCTAGTGGCAGCATGTATGGGCTGTGGACCGGGAGGTCGTGGGTTCGATTCTCAGGTCGGGCAAAGCAAATTTTCTAATTTAATTTGCCCGGGACTGGACCCCTCAGAAGGGGTTGGCGTCAGGCAGGCAGCCGGTCGTAAAAACTTAGCCAAATTATTTCTGCAACATGCTTAAAAAAGTGTGTTGCGCCGACCCCACATTAAAGTGGGATAAGGGCAGGTAGAAAAAAAAAAATATATATTTTTGGCTTCTTAGGGACTCTTGCAGCTCGGCGATAAGTTTCTATTTATTCAAAATCTTGATTTGAAGATAGGCGTGAGATGTAGGATAAATCGAGATGAGGTGCATCAATATATTGTTAATAGCGCTGCAAGTCGCCCTTAAGGATCAAGTGTTTGATAATCCAGTCGTGGCTTACTTGGCTTTTACTGGAATGGTTTCCCCTGTAAAGGCGTAATGAATCAAAAGAAATTTGCCTACATCACAAATTGTACAAATATTTTAAGAGAAAGATTTTAAACAAAGGCCGGAGGAAACAGGGTGTCAACTTTGTTTATTTAACGTCGACCTAATCTACTGTGCAAATGAGTGGAGCTTGTGCTAACAGTGGTTTATACCGTCATTCATATTCGACGAGAGTCCCGCAGAGTAGACATTCGACTGAAAACTACGAAACAAACGACAACGACTGAAAAGTGCGCGTCCAAGTGAAATTTGGATGCAACTAAAGTTCGAGTTCCACATGAATAACATGTGGCAATGGCTTCTATCACGCAACAAATCAACACTCTACGTTTACTGTTTTTGGTAAATAATATTTTTTTTTTATATTATGAAGCCGTCATGCCTGCGTCACCGATGATGTAGGCAAAGTATCATATCATATCACAAGTGCTTCCACGTCTACAGTTCTATAGTAATATTATAAAAGCCAAAGTTAGTAATTTTGTTTATAGAGGGTAATATCAGGAACTATTGTGACGATTCTTAAAATAATTATTCACAACTAGCAAGCTACGTTAATTCTAAGTGCTATTTAAATTATTTTATTTAAAGTGAATTTTCTAGATTAAGCCCACGGTATTTTAGGTTGCAGACACTGCATATTTATGTAATAATAGCATATCTCTATCAGAACAAAACGATTGTATTGATATTTTATTAGACAGCCTCCGTGGCGCAGCGGTCGTGCAGCCGGCTGTGAAGCGAGAGGCCGTGGGTTCGAACCCCGCATCGAGACAAATATTTGTGCGGCCCACAGATATTTGTTTCGGGTTGTGAGACCGAAAGTCTCTCGTAGTTCCTGATTCCCATGACACAAGACCCGATCTTAGTGTGGGGTCAGGACTATGAGTGTGACTGTTGGGTGTTATTTATTATTTTCCCAAAAAATCACATCAATCGACGCACCACGGAATTTTATACTAAATATAATTATTAAAGTGTGCGGTACTATAAATATAGGTATTGTCAATATTTTCCAGGTGTTCGCGACATTACCTTTGATAAGAACGGCAAATATCGACTGCAATGGAAAGGCTTTTCATTGTGTGAACTCTACCCATTTTATGATATGTGTGGACATCGGTCGTGGTCTATCGAGCACTGTCGATGATTTTGTAATTCGGTGTCCGATGAACACTGAATGTCGAATGACTAATAGATTTGAGTGCGAATACCCGCCGCCACCACCGACTACGACTACAGTAGCGACAACTGTACGAGTGAATGATTTGATTACAAGTGTTAAAAAAACAGAAACGACAACATTGAAGGAATTAAACAATTTCGAATACCGAGGTATTATTAGCCCAAGTTATGAAAAAAACACGAACACTATTAGAGAATTTAATTTTCAAGACGACAGTGTAACTACTGAAATAGTGGATACGATTATTGTTAGCGAACTTCCGACTTCGAAAGACTTATTAAATAATGTAAGTGATCAAAATTTTATGATTTCAGTAAATGAAATAAATATTGAAAATAGACGATTATTGACAAATGTAATGGGCGATGATTTAGACGTATTGACGACGGTCAATCCAGTCTTCGCGACAGTATCAACAATTAATACAACCGATTTAGATACACAAGTAAGTAAAATAACTGTGAATGAAATAAGTACTGAAAATAGAGGATTATCAACAACCATATCGAACGATCGTTTAGACATAATGACGACGGTCAATCCAGTCTCCGCAATGACCTCAACAACGGATGCAACAGATTTAGTTACACAAATATATGAAATACCTGAAACAATTGTAAATGAAATAGAGACTGTAAATGGACGATTACCAACAACCATATCAAACGATGGTTTAGACGTAATGACGACAGTCAATCCAGCCTTCACGGTAATATCTATACCGGATGCAACAGATTTAGGTATTCAAATAAATGAAGTAACTGACACAACTATAAATGTAATAGACACTGAAAATGGACGATTATCAACAACCGTATCGGGCAATGGTTTGGAAGTAATGATGACGGCCAATCCATCACCGGATGCAACTGATTTAAGTGTACAAGTATATCAAGAAACTGAAATAGCAGTAAATGAAAAGGGCACTGAAAAGGGAATATTGTCAAGAACACTATCGGCCGATGGTTTCGATGTAATTACGACGGTCAATTCAGACTCCACAACAGTATCAACAATGAATGCAACAGATTTAGATACACAAGTAAGTAAAATAACTGTGAATGAAATAAGTACTGAAAATAGAGCATTATCAACAACCATATCGAACGATCGTTTAGACATAATGACGACGGTCAATCCAGTCTCCGCAATGACATCAACAACGGATGCAACAGATTTAGTTACACAAATATATGAAATACCTGAAACAATTGTAAATGAAATTGAGACTGTAAATGGACGATTACCAACAACCATATCAAACGATGGTTTAGACGTAATGACGACAGTCAATCCAGCCTTCACGGTAATATCTATACCGGATGCAACAGATTTAGGTATTCAAATAAATGAAGTAACTGACACAACTATAAATGTAATAGATATTGAAAATGGACGATTATCAACAACCGTATCGGGCAATGGTTTGGAAGTAATGATGACGGCCAATCCATCACCGGATGCAACTGATTTAAGTGTACAAGTATATCAAGAAACTGAAATAGCAGTAAATGAAATGGGTACTAAAAAGGGAATATTGTCAAGAACACTATCGGCCGATGGTTTCGATGTAATTACGACGGTCAATTCAGACTCCACAACAGTATCAACAATGAATGCAACAGATTTAGATACACAAGTATATGAAGTAACTGAAATAACTGTGAATGAAATAAGCAGTGAAAATGGAGGATTATCAACAACCGTATCGGGATATCGTTTAGACGTCATGTCGACAGTCAACCCAGTCTCCGCGATAGCATTAACAAAAGATGCAACAGATTTAGGTACACACGTATATGAAGTAACTGAAATAACTGTAAATGAAATAGGGTCTGAAAATGGACGATTATCAACAACCGTATCGAACGATCGTTTAGACGTAATAAAGACGGTCAATCCAGTCTCCGCGAGGGCATCAACTACGGATGCAACGGATTTATTTACACATGTATATGAAGTAGCTGAAATAACTGTAAATGAAATAGGGTCTGAAAATGGACAATTATCAACAACCGTATCCAACGATCGTTTAGACGTAATTACGACGGTCAATCCAGTTTCTGTGATAGCATCAACAACGGATGCAACAGATTTAGTTACACAAATATATGAAATGCCTGAAACAAGTGTAAATGAAATAGATACTGTAAATGGACGATTATCGACAACCATATTGAGCGATGATTTAGACGTAATGACGACGATCAATCCAGCCTCCACGATAATATCAATACCGGATGCAACAGATTTAGGTATACAAATATATGCAGTAACTGACACAACTGTAAATGAAATAGACACTGAAAATGGACGATTATCAACAACCATATCGAACGATCGTTTAGACGTAATGACGACAGTCAATCCAGTCTCCGCAATTACATCAACAACGGATGCAACAGATTTAGGTACACAAATATATGAAATACCTGAAACAATTGTAAATGAAATAGACACTGTAAATGTACGATTACCAACAACCATATTAAACGATGGTTTAGACGTAATGACGACGGTCAATCCAGTCTCTGTGATAGCATCAACAACGGATGCAACAGATTTAGTTACACAAATATATGAAATGCCTGAAACAACTGTAAATGAAATAGACACTGTAAATGGACAATTATCAAGAACCATATCGAGCGATGATTTAGACGTAATGACGATGATCAATCCAGCCTCCACGATAATATCAATACCGGATGCAACCGATTTAGGTATACAAATATATGCAGTAACTGACACAACTGTAAATGAAATAGACACTGAAAATGGACGATTATCAACAACCGTATCGGGCAATGGTTTGGATGTAATGACGATGGCTAATCCATCACCGGATGCAACAGATTTAAGTGTACAAGAATATGGAGTAACTGAAATAGCAGTAAATGAAATGGTCGATCCAGATTTCATGATAGTATCATTACCGGATATAACAGATTTAGGTACACAAATAGATGAAGTAACTGAAATACTTCTTAATTTAGATATAACAGATAAAACAACTGAATATGAGTCGACGCCAGTAAGCATTTCACCTGTCCAAAGCTTAACTGATTTTACGACTGAAAATGTACCTGTCGATATGTCAACAGAACGTTTGTTACACAGAAATAGACATTTTAGAACTAATATAGGCTTAAACCGTTTAGAATTTACAACAAATAACGAAGTCAGTATGACTACTGAGTATTTAGCAGATGGAATTTATACCAGTACTGATGCAACAAGTACAAATGAAATGTTTGCTAACACTGAATATAATTCTCTGTATACTACAGAAGACGATACGCTGTATAATATAAAGAATAAGACTGCAATGATAGACAGTATAATATCGAGCTCTAACAATACTTTTGTAGCAGATAATACTAATTCTACAACCGAATTTCGAAAGACAATATTCGATGTTCAAGACACTTCTAATGTTGATGTGGTAGACTCTTCGACATTTTTATCGAAATATATTAATAGAGAATTTGCTACCGAAACGGTGACTACACAAGATTTGAAAATGTCGTTGACGTCATATTCGCCTCAATCAGAGCTAAACTCGACACGTTACGTTGAGGAGAATCATGATTCAAAAGAATATCAAGAAACAACAATTAAAAAAGAACCGCAAGTAAGCGCTTTAGTAACTGAAAGCGTTTCACTTCAAATTTTAAATAAACTTAACGAATCAGTGACAATATTAACCACAGATTATACTGAAAAAACAATTTCAACAAGATCTTTCTATCCATTTGATGGTGATGAGTCTGAAAAAAATACAAATTATCTTAATCATAATGGAGAAGATCTAATAATACCAGAAAACGGCAGTCAAAATATCTCTAGTTATTTAACTGACCAAAAATTAAACGCTGCTGTTGATGCACCAACTTCTTATATCGAGTCAGCAGACCAGAGTTTCAAGACTTCAGAAGATTCCGTCACCTCATCGAATATTGATTTAGAATATACTCCAAAGGTTTTCAACAAATTTATATTTATGAGGCCAGAGGTCCAAAATTCTGATATTAATTCCACAAAAGATTACCAAGATTTCAAGACAACTCACGCACTATTCTTACCTATGATATCAAATCAGGTAAAAACGGATATTGATTTTTTAAACCAAGTAGAATTTAATATAGTGAATAATAGGAATGCATCAAGGGTTTTAGAGAATTTTACTCAGGTAGAAACAGTAACATTTAAGCAGAAATCACAAGAATATGGTGCGGATACAAACAAAGAACAAATAGAACACACAACAGCAATTCAAAAAAACATATTTACTGCCGGTATAACTATCTCGGACAGTGACAGTCAGTATTTAATAACTACTACTAAATTGATGAATCCTTATAATTTAGACAACATTACAACTCCGCAATTAATATATAATAGAACACAACAGCTAAAAGAGATCGGAGCTCTAAAGAAGAATGCTTCAAAAGTGGATAATGTACTTAAAACAAGTAGAATGCTCACAATTTTAAATGCTAATTATTCTACGAATGTGTCAATAATGCCGGAAATTAATATGCAAGAATTACCAACAGAGACAATCACGGATAAAGTAAGTACAAAAATGAATTATACATCAGATTGGAATTCTTCATCATTTCCTGAAAAGATCGAATATGTTGATAAAGTCACAGAAAGTTTAAGTACAATATCATTATCGATAAAAGAAGATATCAGTAAATTATTGAGCAATAATACTACTAATAAAACAAATCTTGCTACCCTGTCGACAACTGGAGGTATTAGTGAAAGTTTTGATGAATATATAGTGCCTGATGGTGTTGTTTTAAATATAGACTCTCAAAAGGAAGATTCTGCGACAACAACACAAGCTACAGTCATCCATGATTCAGAATATGATGAAACAGTCCCTACAGCATCAAATATTCCAACGACAGCACAGAGCGATATAGTAATAACCGTTTCCGATAATTTAGGTTATGGAGTAATAACAACAACTCAATTAAATGTTGAAAACGGTATCACAACAAACTTTCGTAAGTACATTCGTGGTAATAAAAAAGAAAATGCAATTGACTCAAGAGATAAATTTGCTCCTACAATGATGTCAGGCAATATTGATATTCAAATAAAGCCACCAATAGACACAATTATACAAGCTACTTATGTGAGTGATGAAAACGATAAGGATGAAAATACTGAAAACAGTATGGTTTTAAGTGTGTCAAGGCTGAATGTTCACAGACTGGAGAATACAATAGGACCAAAAGAAGCTAATAGTAATAGTTACGACGAAAAGCAAGTATCGTATGATATGGTTGACCCAATTTCAGCAAAAGCAGCTTCTGCAAAAACAGCTCGACTAACAACACAAAATACAATTATTGATAATTCAAAATACTATAACGCAGTGTTAAATTATGAATCTGTTACTTCAACGACAATTAAGGACGATACACCCAAAGCTGGTTTGATAACTACGAATTATGAAATAGCAATGACAATTCAGCCAAATACACAGAAGGATATTTCCAATTTACAAAGGAACCAAAACATGGAAATTTACTTAAAAGATTCTACTACTCTGGCAGGTGAGTCAAATATTCAATTACAACAAGGAAAATATATAAAAAATATCCCTATTAATAAGATAGAGCGAGACTTTGTTACAAGATCTACGGAATACGTACATACTAGTGAAATACACACCAAGCAAGATATTATACCATTTGAATTAGAAAATTCAAGTGATTCTACACAAAAGAGAGGCGATGTCCAAATAGATCGAGTAGAACATATTACCGTTCCTATTCCTACAAGTGAAAGTACTGTTGATTATAGCGGTAACTTTGGATATACTGTAAACTACATTCATGAAGATAAAATTACAGTTGGAGCTAAAATTACAGAACAAAGTTCTAAAAATAAAAAATCTCATAATATTGTTGATAGTCCATTTTCATCTATAGAAGATTTTCCAACAACAATGGCACAAACCACAGAAAAAAGTATAATAAGTGATTATTCAGAATATATCGGCACAGAACCATCAGTAAATTACATATCACCTACGACTCAAAATGATATAGGTATTTCTGAGGTTTTGAGTCATGAAACAACAACAACTCAGTCTTATGCTGATAAAGGCAGTACTACAAATTCCCGTACATACTTTAATAGCAATAAATTACAAACTGAGCAAAATATGGAATTTGAATTAGAAAAGCAATTCGTTTCTACAACTGTGGCAGGTGATCCGGAAATCCAAATAGAGCAAATAGCGAATGTTGGTAACATTATTACTGAATATGGTGGCAACTTCAGATCTACACATAACAAAGATTATAAAGAGATACAGACAATGGAATTTAGTACGGATAAGTTATTATCCACTTTTACAACAACGACTGATAAACCAAAAAATAATATAGTGAGTGTGCCGACCAAATCCTTAGAATTACATACACTACATAATACAGATCCAAAATCATTGACAAATTCCAGAGAGAATCTGACACTAGAGTATTTTGAGGAAATCTATCTTAGTACTACGTCTGTCGAACGGCCAAATCCAGTTGAGTTCATAAACAAAGAAAATTTAAAAAATAATTTCACTGCTAGCGTTAACAAATCCGAAAACGGCCCAACCAGTCAAAACAGTAGTTTAAAGCAAAATGTAAACGATTCTGAAAGTACAAAACATTACGACACTGATATTTTTGAACAAAATAGTACCAACATTTTGAATAATACAAGTATGCACAATGAATTTTATAAGCTTCTTAATAATTCAGAGAGCAATAATTTTTTAGGAACCACTATAAATAAAAATGTATCCCCGCCTAAATATTCGACATTGCAAACTGATATTAAAATTATACCAAACACTAAAAATGATAAACATAATTCAACATTTGAAACAGCAGGCGAAGTTCAAAGCGAAATTGTGAAAAATAAGAACATTGAAACAATGGATGTGACTTCTTATCTTACTCAAAGAAATCCCAAAGAAAATCGTGACGATTATATGAATTTAGGTATCAATGAAAATAAACATGCATCGGGGAATTTTAACCACGATAAGGTTGATAACAATGTTGCTTACAATCAAATATCTTTTACCATATCAACTCTGACAGTGCCTCAAGTAATATTAAAGACATTGGCTAACGAACCCGAACAAACAAACAAAGATATAATGACTGTACCTCTCATTGTCGATGAACATCATAATTCGCATCTAAATAATCAACATAATATCATTGACAAAGTAAATGTAAGTGATGACTTGTCACAGAAAAGCGCTGGGACAGATAAAAATAAACCTTCCAAATTTGCATTTTCCTTACAAACAGTCACTAACCCAGTTCCCAAAATTATACCGAGACAAAATCCATACAAAGTCCAAGTTAACACAGGAAATAATTCAAAACTACATGAGGATCAAAATAAGACACAGTCTTTTGACTGTCTCTACCGTCATCGTGGCAGGTATGCTGACAATGAAAATTGCAGAAAATTTTATATTTGCATCGGTAGACAGTATCCTATAATTGGAATGTGTCCAATTAGTACTGTTTTCAGTGAATTTAGAAAACAATGCACTAAAAATTTATCACACTGTGTTCGGAATTACGAATTTTATTGCACATCTGATGGTCGATTTAGTGATCTTTTTAACAATAATGTATATTACATATGCGTCAGAAACAACAACAAATTCATTCGATATAAGTTACTATGTGAAAATGGTTATCATTTAAATAAAGATTCAATTCAATGTATTCCGGACATAGTTAAAGTAGGAACAACGATAAATAGCGATAATTCTCAGAGAAGCAGTGACACAAGTAGTACAACAAATTCGAGCGAATCTCGAAAAGTAATGGAACAGAACAGAAGGGATGAATTCAAATGTGAAAGAGAAGGTAAGTTTCCTGATCCAAACCACTGCCGTAAATATTATGTATGTTCTAAAAATAGATTAACGTTTAGAAGAAAACTAAAATCTTGCGATAGTGACGAAGTTTTTGATAAACACAAAGAGAAGTGCGTAGAATCTGAAAGCAATGATCAGTGTTAATTTTTGAGCACAAGTAACAATAAGTGTATTTTTAAGTCATTTTGTAAATAACAAATATTGTTTTTCCTCTTTATTTTTAAAAGGGGTTTTTTATCCACAAGGATAATTACGGCCACCCCATAATAAATAATTTATTATTTGTGTGGCATTAATAATTTATTCTCATGGTATTAAATCTGTTAAGTATTTCGCAGTGTATACATTTTTCTGAGTTTAAAAAAAGTATTGTCATTATTAACAAATTGCTCAATATATTCCTTGTTCAATATACAACATTCCTTGTATTTGTATCAAAATATTACTCTTAAACAGAAATAATTTGTTTTTAAAAGTAAATCCAGAGTATTTGTCACGCTGTTTCGAATAAGCATATAATTTACATTCTTGGTTTTCGATATGCAGCGCCGCTTCCTCGTATGAATTGATCCTCATCGTCCCGTTCTAGGGTGATGCAAAAATTATTGGAGAATATTGTGCATCGTACTGATCTTTCGCCTCTTATTGGTCTCGGAGGGCAGAAGTATGTCACACGTACTGGAATGATGTCTTGAGTGACGGAGAATTTATATTTTTTGCAATCTATTGGCCTCGTCTTGTGTACTTCTTTGTTAGAGTCAGTTAATCTTAAGTTTTCTTCGTTGACCATTCTACGATTGTTACTAAAAAGTTCTAACGTGGTTTTGGTTATGTTCGATAACGGGCACTTATATTTTTCCGGAGCAGAACATGTTCTGGTGTATCCATTGAAAATTGTGGTCCCGGAACAGGTGAATTTTATACCTTGAAAACGATTTTTATTCGGTATGCAAAGAATATATCCTTTGCAGTTGGGAACACTGGGATCAGCTATTCTTTCATGTCTGCTACATCGTATGGCTCTTGTAAGGCCAGGGTCGATGTAGTTGATTGTGCTTTCACAAACATCGTCAGAGTCTTCATTACAAATTGTATTAGGCGGGCAAAGAAATGTGGGTCCCATGAGGTTTTCCCCTTCACAAATCCGAACTTTATTGTGTGACTCGCAAGAGAATCCGTAAGGACCGCAATCAAAGGCTTTCGTTTTGTATCCAAGAGCCGCACTGATGTTTGATATTACCTAAGACAAAAAAACAAAATTAATTTGTAAATAGTTCAGTCCAGTATTGTTATTGTTGGCTACGTGTTTTCATTATTTATTTAATGTATATTTTGTTATAAAATAAATATTTTTAAGTATTCTGATCTAGTCGTTATTATTAAATACGTAATTGAATTCTGACTGACTGCCACGGTGGCGTAGAGGTACGTATTGCGTGCACGGTATGACTATCGTCCTAAGGTCTCGGGTTCGATCCCCTCGTCGGGCAGTGATATTTGATTTTTGAGTATAAGCCTGGAGTCTGAAAATTGTGTCCAATATGACGATAGACTCGCCCCCTATCATACCTGGGACGGAACTAAGCTCGGTGAAATGTGGGTGTTCTAGTTCGCTAGTGCCTACCACTTTGGGGATACAGGCATAAGCTTATGCGTGTACCTAATTGAATTCCGTTATTGACAGCCTCCGTGGCGCAGCGGGCGAGTAGTCGGCTGTGAAGCGAGAGGCCGCGGGTTTGATTCCCGCACCGAGCCAAATGTCTGTATGGCCTACAGATATTTGTTTCGGGTCTGGGTGTTGTGAGACCGAAAGTCTCTCGTAGTGCCTGATACCCACGACAAAAGACTCGATCTTAGTGTGGGGTCAGGACTATGTATGTGACTATTGGGTGTTATTTATTTATTTGATATTTCATAATATAAAAATCCGCTAGTAGAGTACTTTGAACAAAAGATAGATTGACGTTCTGAATCATATTGTATAGCTATAGTAGTATTATGTGGGATTACATGACAACGCGCTGTGCTGTGATAGTGTCTCCACAATCTATTATTTCCGGCAGCTAACAGACTTGTCTCAGTCATGGAATTAGGATCAAAAAGATAACACTTCCAAGTGTTATTAAAAAAACACGACATTAAGGCACATACGTGCAACATTAACAAAATAGGGTGTTACTTATAAAAACATTTTCGCTTATCTTTTCGCTAAGAATAGCCTGTCACTTTTTTCCTTGCGTTACATTGTTTAAAAATGAAAGGGACAACCGATGGTTAAAGATAAGCAGTGCTTAAATATTTTTATAAGTAAGGATCATAAAGTCTAAACTGAACTTAAAACTCTATTTCCTCTGCCTCTCTTCTAAAATTTGACTGCAAAACATTATATATAGAGAAGCAGCTCGTGGCTCACTTCAGTATGGTCAAGTTATTCTTTATTTTATTTGTTTTGGGGCGTTTGTATTTTGCGCGAGTTTTAACCTTTTTCCTATCGTCGTAAATAATATTCAGTACATTATAACATAAGCTCACGCCTGTATCCCCGAAGGGGTAGGCACAGGCGCACTAGCGAACTAGAACACTCACATGTCGTCCGAGCTTAGTTCCGTCCCAGAGGTGATAGGGGGCGGGCCTATCGCCATATCGGGCACTAATTCTAGACTCCGGGCTGACATGGAAAAATTCAATATCACTGCCCGACCCGGGGATTGAACCCGAGACCTCAGGACGGTAGTCGTACCGAAATACAACCACGCCACCGAGGCAGTCAGTACATTATATTATAATTTCAATACTCACCAATAATATAGCCAGACAAAACGTATGAAACAACATTTTTTAAACACAGATCACAAAACAACGCTGTTAATAAGACGTCCAGAATAAAACTAACGGATGATCAGTAGCTTTCTTGACACCTTACTTCGAAAGCAGTTATCATTTTTAACACCTCTAGACTACAAGAAATTGAGTTCATTGTGACATACATGTATGTGTGTGTCTACAGTGACACATTCCTTGTGAATGTTTTACCGTTGTAAACATTAAAATTTGTTTTTCGAGCACCCAGAGCCGTTTATACGTCATCCTTGGCTAGTGGCAGCCTATATGGGCTGTACACCGAGTGGTCTTGGGTTCGAATGCCAGGTAGTTTTGTTTTTCTCACAAGAATTGGGTATTTAACTATTTCTGATTTTATACACATTTTTATATGTAATAATAGCAAATAAAACAAAAAAGAAACTCCTCAGTAAAAACTGCATTGGAATGAAATAAATAAATACACCCATACAGTCACATACCTAGTCCTGACCCCACTCTAGGTATAACCTGTATTGTGGGCATCAGAGACTATAAGAGACTTTCGGTCTCACAACACCCAGACTTGAAACAAATATCTGTGGGCCACACAAATATTTGTCTCAATGCGGGAATCGAACCCGCGGCCTCTCGCTACACAGTCGGCTACTCGCCCGCTGCGCCACGGACGCGGTTGGTTGAAAAATAAGGCAATAATTCATATTTTACATGCTGCAATGAGCAAGAGTGGGGGCGTAGTGGGGATATCTTGCTATCCTAACAGCAGTGACGTGAATATACTGATGCTTCTCTTTTCTGTTGTTTGAAAATTCCTTCAGATTTCAAAGGCTTAGAAAGAAAGAAAGGAGATGTTTCAGAAATGGATGGAGCCTGGGACAGGTCTGGCTGTGACTATTCCGTAACAGTGTCATAACTGCCAGTACAAAAAATATTGCAAAATCTTATAAAATTAATATGATTTTATTACGCTACCAAATAAATGCAATCGTATTTTTTCTAAAATCACCTATTTTTTCTCCGTTTCGTCACAATCCTTAGCCTGAAATGAAACATCTCCTTTTAAATATTTCTTTCTCTGCTTTATATGGTGTAAATATTTTATAAAATGAATAATAGTATGTTAGTCGAGTATCCAATTACTCAGACTGCATTCCCCAGGCGGGGTTGACGCCAGGTAGGCAGTCAGTCGTACAAACTAAGCTCAATCCTTTCTGCAACATCTTTCAAATAGTGTATTGCGACGATCCCACGTTTAGGGTTGTATAAGGGCGGTTTAGTTCAATACGAATACATACATTTAACTTGTTGATTAATTAGCTCTATAGCGTACCGTTGTACTGTATTTATTTGGAATATATCTACATGGAATTTGGTATAATCCACAAACAGGCATGTAGGACAACCACAACATGAATTTTATTTTGTTTTGATTCTGATTTGACAGCCTCCGTGGCGCAGTAGGCGAGTAGCCGGCTGTGAAGCGAGAGACCGTGGGTTCGATTCCCGCACTGAGACAAATGTTTGTGTGCCCCACAGATATTTGTTTCGGGTCTGGGTGTTGTGGGACCGACCGACCGTAGTTCCCGACACCCACGATGCAAGACTCGATCTTAGTGTGGGGTCAGGACTATGTGTGTTATTTATATTTATTTATTTATGGATTTCAGTATTTTAATTCGATATAATCAAAAATAAGTGTATCTGAACTAATTTGTGCCAATAGTGATGCATTGTGCCATCCGATGGACCCATCAATTTAAAATATTAGCAGAGCGTAGAAATTTTGAAAGACTTTCTTTCATTGTGATCTATCCCCTAAATCAGCAAATAGGGTAGACAGTCTCTTTGTATGTAAAGAATGCTGGAAGGAATTTCAATATAAACACTCACGTAAATAATACTTAAATGCACTTTATTAAAGTAACACACTAATATTGATATTGATTTATTCATCATCGGAGGTGGACTCGCTGTCGCTGTCGGAGCTGGTGGATGAATCCGCGACTTCTCTCGCAGGGACTCCGGTCTTTGCTCTGTTATTAACAAATTTTAAATAATTAAAATAACATAAGCTCACGCCTGTATCCCCAAAGGGGTAGGCAGAAGCGTACTAGCGAACTAGAACACCCACATTTCGCCGAGCTTAGTTCCGTCCCAGATATGATAGGGGGCGAGCCTATCACCATATCGGGCACAAATTCCAGACTCCGGGCTGATATGGAAAAATCCAATATCACTTTGCCCGACCCGGGGATCGAACCCGAGACCTCAGAACCGTAGTCGTACCGAAATACCACCACGCCACGGAGGCAGTCAAAATTTTAAATAATTAACTCTAAATAATAACTTTTAGTAGCTTCAGGTGCGATTTTTAATAGCCAACTAACATTATTCTCTGGGATAATTCTGGTGGATATTGAAAAATAAGTCAAATGTATATGTTTGTCAAAATATATGGAATACGCTTCCGAAATCGAAGACATGACAGTGCTCGTGATTGTCTGAAATGGTACCACTAAACTAAAGTAAGTTAACATATTTTTATACAAACATTGATGTTTGGGCAGATATAGAGGTACATATAAGGATAAAAATAAAAAATGGGTGCGTGTACTTATGTACGCGCGTGAGAAGTTATACTTCTTTGTTTAATAATATTTAGTGTTAATTATATTAAAAAACTAAAAACATACGCAAAACAACCATTTTAGCTGTCACCTGCTCGTAGAACAATGGCCCATGGTATAAGATGCATGTTTTGTTCGTTTAGGCGCAGAATGTCCAATTCCCACATGGTCCAATTCTCAAAATGTCCAATTCGCACAATGTCCAATTCTCAAAATGACCAAATCTCAAAATGTCCAATTTTCAAAATGTCCAATTCTCAAAATGTCCAATTCGCGAAATGTCCAATTCCCAAATGTCCCATTCGCGAAATGTCCGTTTCGCAAAATGTCCAATTCGCGAAATGTCGAGTCCTCAAAATGTCCAATTCGCGAAATGTCCAATTCCCAAATGTCCCATTCGCGAAATGTCCGTTTCGCAAAATGCCCAATTCGCGAAATGTCGAGTCCTCAAAATGTCCAATTCGCGAAATGTCCGTTTCGCAAAATGTCCAATTCCCAAAATGTCCAAATCTCAAAATGTGCAATTTTCAAAATGTCCAATTCCCAAAATGTCCAATTCGCGAAATGTCCGTTTCGCAAAATGTCCAATTCCCAAAATGTCCAAATCTCAAAATGTCCAATTCTCAAAATGTCCAATTCGCGAAATGTCCAATCCTCAAAATGTCCAATTCGCGAAATGTCCAATTCGCACAATGTCCAATTCGCACAATGTCTAATTCGCGAAATGTCCAATTCTCAAAATGACCAAATCTCAAAATGTCCAATTCTCAAAATGTCCAAATCTCAAAATGTCCAATTCGCAGAATGTCTAATTCGCGAAATGTCCAATTCTCAAAATGACCAAATCTCAAAATGTCAAATTTTCAAAATGTCCAATTCTCAAATGTCCAATTCGCGAAATGTCCAATTCCCAAATGTCCCATTCGCGAAATTTCCGTTTCGCAAAATGTCCAATTCGCGAAATGTCGAGTCCTCAAAAGGTCCAATTCGCAAAATGTCCAATTCCCAAAATGTCCAAATCTCAAAATGTCCAATTCTCAAAATGTCCAATTCGCAAAATGTCCAATCCTCAAAATGTCCAATTCGCGAAATGTCTAATTCGCACATTGTCCAATTCGCACAATGTCTAATTCGCGAAATGTCCAATTCTCAAAATGACCAAATCTCAAAATGTCCAATTCGCGAAATGTCTAATATGCACAATGTTCAATTCGCTAAATGTCCAAAACGCGAAATATCCGTTTCGCGAAATGTCCAATTCTCAAAATGTCCAATTCCCAAAATGTCCAAATCTCAAAATGTCCAATTCGCGAAATATCCGATTCGCGAAATGTCCAATTTGCACAATGTTCAATTCGCTAAATGTCCAATTCTCAAAATGTCCAAAACGCGAAATGTCCAATTCGCAAAAGTCCAATTCGCAAAATGTCCAATTCGCAAAATGTCCAATTCGTAAAATATCCAATTCGCAAAACGTCCAATTCGCAGAACGTCCAATCCTTACATTAGTCACAAGTAAAGTATATTAATTAATTATTATTATATATTTAATATCATCAAAGAATTTAAACAATATTAAATTGCAATCGAAGTCAAATGGGTGCGTGTACGTGTACGCGGTTAAGCAGACAACTTCATACTGTAGACAACTTCATACTGTTAATTTTGTGTCACAGATGCGCGCGCATCTGAAAATTTCACTCTCATCATTTTTTCATAACGCGCCTAAAGAAGTATAACTTCAATAATGCATTTAAAGCCGCTAGTTTTTTTTTATAATGCAACTATAGTAGGTAATGCTCGAAGTTGCATTTGGTAAGTAGTGGATACAAAGCACGCGCATTCGAATTCCGTGTGGCCATTGACCCGGATTATCAGCTGATTTTGTACTGACGCCACTACCCGTGTTTCGTTGCGAGTTGTGATTGGCTAATTTTTTCCCTTTTTTATCCACCGATTTGGTGCGTTAATTTTAACGTCGTGGTAATAAATAAAATGAGCACAGTAAAATTTATTATACGAAATTAAAACAATAAATCAATTCAAACTGACTGCCCTGGTGGCGTGGGGGTATTTCGGTACGACTACGGTTCTGAGGTCTCGGGTTCGATCCCCGGGTCGGGCAAAGTGATATTGGATTTTTCCATATCAGCCCGGAGTCTGGAATTTGTGCCCGATATGGCGATAGGCTCGCCCCCTATCACATTTGGGACAGAACTAAGCCCGGCGAAATGTGGGTGTTCTAGTTCGCTAGTGCGCCTCTGCTACCCCTTCGGGGATACAGGCGTTAGCTTATGTTACGTTATCAATTCAAATATTTGATTTGGCTTTACATTTGCATTTTTTTAGTTCTTTGTAGTTAGTACTAAACTATGACAGTTTTTGCAAACTATAATAGAGTGTGATTATCTAATAGTTTTACTAAGGTATTTATTAGGATACTTACAGATGATATGACTCGACGACAGCCATTGCGGAGGGATGCAGAGTGGTCGTCAAGTTGTTCTGCGGCTCTTGTAACAACGCTTGCACTTCTTCTTTAGGTCGGTTCAACATCACAGCCAGTACTTGGACGCAGGCTGTCGTCGCCTCTTCGAACCCACATTCCGCTAGATATGCTATCGCTGTCTGCAAAAGAAGATAAAATCATTACGGATGAATAGTCTATACACCGACGTAAAGAAAAAGAAGGACACCATCTCGTCTATAGTATTTTTTTATGGCAATTGAAATACATTATGCCAATGTCAAGTTAGGGAAATTGATTTCTTACATCTAAGTTTTCGCAAGTGCAATGAAGTCGGATGTGTTCGATTTCAAGGCCCTGCTGGAGTTATGGCGTCAATTCCTTCCAGTTTGATGTTTTTTAGACGATTTTCTCGCAACGGAGGAATCGAACATAGTCGACCCATCCACCCGACAAAAAGCATCCAAAATCACTTATTTCAAAGCTTCCACATACTGTCCATCTTCGTTGATGTTTATTGCTTAGATACACATGACATTTAAACCACAAACACAACTTTAGACTAAAATATGAAACCATTAAAACAAGCGACCACCCGCACCGTCAGAATTCCCGCCAAAACTCTCTTCTATAGTTCAATGGACGCCACAGAAAAGCCACGCACACAAACGCGTCTTAACAAAAGTGCTCTACGCACACACACGCAATTACGTGTCGATAGATCGAATGGGACGAAAACCCTGCTTCACTTTCAATATTCCTAGCGATCCGTCTAACTTTTTTTACGTCCGTGGGTCTATAGTAATATTCTTTATTAGACGGAGTAAGCTGACAGATCGAAATATCACTTTCATCATCATCAGCCATACGACGTCCACTGCTGAACATAGGCCTCCCCCAAAGATTTCCAGATCGACCTGTTGGAAGCGGCCTGCATCCAGCGACTTCCTGCAACCTTTATCAGGTCGTCGGTCTACCTTGTAGGTGGACGTCCTACGCTGCGCTTGCCGAAAAAAAATAATATTGTCAACTTCCAAAACATAGTTCTAGTTTAATTTTTTTTATAGCACTGATTGGTAAACGAGATGTGTCACCTGATGGTAAGTGGTCTCCAGGCAACAGCGAGTTGCCACTTTACATCGGTTTTCTGTGAGACAGTGGTATCCAACCGGTCGAGCCGGCCCATTCGTGCTGTAGACATGACTGTCTACAGTGTGGCTCTACAACTTAAATGTGATATAATATTTTATGAGTGTTATTTTTAACAATTAACAAATGATTTCCATTTTTGCCCGGGAGAGAAAAACTGTCGATTGCTTGCCATTAGATGTTTCCCAAGATTGTTAAACGTACAAAACACTATTCTGGACATTTAGTAGATTTTTTTTCCAAAAGTTGTATATTAAATTACAATAGGATATAATAATAAGACCTAGCTAACGTTTTTTATTTTAAATTAGCCTAGAGATGACGCAAAAACTCAAGAAATGAGACTCAAGATCATGGTTGAATAATTCATTATTATATTCATTTATATTAATTAGTATATTCATTATTATTATATTCATTATTATTATATTCATTATTATTATTATATTCATTAGTATAATCATCAGTCATTATTGAAATTGAAATATATTTAAAAATACTTACGGCAGCGATCCCTTGCTTCCCGATGTTTGCGGCTTTTTCGGCCACGTCTGCTATTGCCTGTGGTAATGGAAAATAATGATTATTTTAAATTACTGCTGAGGATGGCAGTGACGTGTACAGATATTCAAATAAGGCTTGGAAAGCAAGGATTTGGAAAAACTTGCAACATTAATTTTTTTAATTCTTGTATCACTATTATCATCATCGCAATTAGCGAATTGATTTTGAAAATGTGTTTGAGATTTTTTCTTTATTCCATTTGCAAGTTTTTCCAAATTTGCAAAGGGTATTGTGCCTTTTTGAACGACTTCAAAAAAAGGAGGCACTCAATTTTTCTTATGTATTTAACGCGATACCTCCGCCAAGTAACATTCGCATCGTGCATGTTACGTCGTGTTCTAAAATCGGTGTAACATGCTCTGTTGAATTCTGTGCTCCATATTCGACAGCCAGTTTCCGTCAAGATGTCTGATGATGGTATGTTGAGATCTTTGAAATTTGAAATTTTCTTTGAAATTTTCCAATAAAATATAGAGAGAATAAATGAAATAATACGTGAAATGCTTAAACAGCGATAAGCATAATATTTAAGATGGCAAGTAATAAATAGGACATCTGACCTTCACATAATATTTTTTAAAATATTTTTTTTCGATTCGTCGTTAGGTTTACTATGAGTGGTTTTAAGGTTATCCATTATTTATTGGACACCCTGTATATATAAGAGTACGTGCGGCGTACTCTTATGTCATTCCCATACATTTATTCTATTTGATTATTGTATTCGACTAGCACCTAAGCCACTCGTCTAAGGCCTCAGGTGACCCATCTTTTCGTTTGCCAGTCTCTGCCATAAAAAAAAATGGGTGCGTGTACTTATGTACGCGCGTGAGAAGTTATACTTCTTTGTTTAATAATATTTAGTGTTAATCATATTAAAAAACTAAAAACATACGCAAAACAACCATTTTAGCTGTCACCTGCTCGTAGAACAATGGTCCATGGTATAAGATGCATGTTTTGTTCGTTTAGGCGCAGAATGTCCAATTCGCACAATGTCTAATTCGCGAAATGTCCAATTCTCAAAATGTCCAATTCGCGAAATGTCCGTTTCGCGTAATGTCCAATTCTCAAAATGTCCAATTCGCGAAATGTCCAATTCGCACAATGTCCAATTCGCACAATGTCTAATTCGTGAAATGTCCAATTCTCAAAATGACCAAATCACAAAATGTCCAATTCTCAAAATGTCCAATTCGCGAAATGTCTAATTTGCACAATGTTCAATTCGCTAAATGTCCAAAACGCGAAATGTCCGTTTCGCGAAATGTCCAATTCTCAAAATGTCCAATTCGCGAAATATCCAATTCCCAAAATGTCCAATTCGCGAAATGTCCGTTTCGCAAAATGTCCAATTCCCAAAATGTCCAAATCTCAAAATGTCCAATTCTCAAAATGTCCAATTCTCAAAATGTCCAATTCGCGAAATGTCCGTTTCGCAAAATGTCCAATTCCCAAAATGTCCAATTCTCAAAATGTCCAATTCGCGAAATGTCCAATCCTCAAAATGTCCAATTCGCGAAATGTCCAATTCGCACAATGTCCAATTCGCACAATGTCTAATTCGCGAAATCTCCAATTCTCAAAATGACCAAATCTCAAAATGTCCAATTCTCAAAATGTCCAATTCGCAAAATGTCTAATTTGCACAATGTTCAATTCGCTAAATGTCCAAAACGCGAAATTTCCGTTTCGCGAAATGTCCAATTCTCAAAATGTCCAATTCCCAAAATGTCCAAATCTCAAAATGTCCAATTCGCGAAATATCCGATTCGCGAAATGTCCAATTTGCACAATGTTCAATTCGCTAAATGTCCAATTCTCAAAATGTCCAAAACGCGAAATGTCCAATTCGCAAAAGTCCAATTCGCAAAATGTCCAATTCGTAAAATATCCAATTCGCAAAACGTCCAATTCGCAGAACGTCCAATCCTTACATTAGTCACAAGTAAAGTATATTAATTAATTATTATTATATATTTAATACTAGCTTTTGCTCGCGGCTCCGCACGCGTATTTTGTAGGGCCAATGGAAAAATCTTTTGATTTGTCGATCCGCCCTGTCGTTTTAGTCTAAATATGGGCGACCCAGACATCGATTTTGAAGTCAATTGGACTAAAAACAAAGAAAAACAAATGGCGGCCACTTATGAGAGATTTGACAGCGGTTCTGTCATTCGGAACCACGGGGCGACTCAAATATCGATTTTGAAGTCAATCGGCCCAGAAACAAAGAAAAACAAAATGGCAGTCACTTTTGACAGGTTTGACAGCGGTTCTGTCGTTTGGAACCGCGGGGCGACTCAGATATCGATTTTGAAGTCAATCGGCCCAAAAACAAAGAAAAACAAAATGGCGGCCACTTTTGACAGTTCTGACAGCGGTTCTGTCGTTCGGAACCATGGGGTGACTCAGATATCGATTTTGAAGTCAATCGGCCCAGAAACAAAGAAAAACAAAATGGCGGCCACTTTTGACAGGTCTGACAGCGATTCTGTCATTCGGAACCACGGGGCGCCTAAGATATCGATTTTGAAGTCAATCGGCCCAGAAACAAAGAAAAACAAAATGGCGGCCACTTTTGACAGTTCTGACAGAGGTTCTGTCGTTCGGAACCACGGGGTGACTCAGATATCGATTTTGAAGTCAATCGGCCTAAAAACAAAGAACAAAATGGTGGCCACTTTTGACAGTTCTGACAGCGGTTCTGTCGTTCGGAACCACGGGGTGACTCAGATATCGATTTTAAAGTCAATCTGCCCAAAAACAAAGAAAATCAAAATGGCGGCCACTTTTGACAGTTCTGACAACGATTCTGTCGTTTGGGACCACGGGGCGACTCAGATATCGATTTTGAAGTCAATCGGCCCAAAAACAAAGAAAAACAAAATGGCGGCCACTTTTGATAGTTCTGACAGAGGTTCTGTCGTTCGGAACCACGGGGCGACCCAGATATCGATTTTGAAGTCAATCGGCCCAGAAACAAAGAAAACAAAATGGCCGCCACTTTTGACAGTTCTGACAGCGGTTCTGTCGTTTGGAACCACGGGGCGACTCAGATATCGATTTTGAAGTCAATCGGCCCAAAAAAAAAAGAAAAACAAAATGGCGGCCACTTTTGACAGTTCTGACAGCGGTTCTGTCGTTCGGAACCACGGGGTGACTCAGATATCGATTTTGAAATCAATCGGCCCAAAAACAAAGAAAAACAAAATGGCGGCCACTTTTGACAGTTCTGTCATTCGGAACCACGGGATGACTCAGATATCGATTTTGAAGTCAATCGGCCCAGAAACAAAGAAAAACAAAATGGCGGCCACTTTTGACAGTTCTGACAGCGGTTCTGTCGTTGTGAACCACGGGGCGACTCAGATATCGATTTTGAAGTCAATCGGCCCAAAAACAAAGAAACAAATTTTCAACCCCTATTTCATCCCTTTGTAGGATAAAAATATATCACACCCCATTTATGTCCTTAGCGCTACTATCTATCTAACTATCCTCATACCAACTTTCTTAAAAATCCGTTCAGCGGTTTCTGGATTCCCATAAAAACTTTCATCCCCTATTTCATCCCATTAGGGGTTGATTTTAAAAAAGTAGCCCATTTGTGTCTTTGAACTCAAAGATGTCCACTATCCCATGCCAAATTTCATAAAAATCCATTAATTAGACCTAAAATCCCCATATAAAATTTTCAACCCTTATTTCCTCCCTTTAGGGGTTGATAAAATAAAATGAAGTACCCCATTTGTGTCCTTAGGGTCAAAAGTATCCTCATACCAAATTTCATCAAAATCCATTAAGCGGTTCCAAAATTCCCATACAAACTTCCATCCCCTATTTCATCCCTTTAGGGGTTGAATTAAAAAAAATAAAGTACCCTATGTCCGTCCTTGGGGTTCAAGGTACCCACATACCAAATTTCATCAAAATCGGTTCAGCGGTTTAGACGTGAAAACGCCACAGACAGACAGACAGACAGACAGACAGACAGACAGAGTTACTTTCGCTTTTATTATTTAGTAAGGATTATCAAAGAATTTAAACAATATTAAATTGCAATCGAAGTCAAATGGGTGCGTGTACGTGTACGCGGTTAAGCAGACAACTTCATACTGTTAATTTTGTGTCACAGATCTGAAAATTTCACTCTCATCATTTTTTCATAACGCGCCTAAAGAAGTATAACTTCAAAAACTTGTGATTGTCTGTGATCTGTATGGAGTGCACGTGGTGACTCACGCGCGGGTGGGCGGGCACTCCCCGGGCCTCGTCCCGCGTGAGTCTCCGCAGCGCGCGCTCCACGGTGCTCCACATGGGGTCCGCCTTGTCACCCACGTCGCTGCACAACGATATGATGTTGCACACCGTCGTCGCTGATACTCTGCACATCATGTTATACGCAAATTATTAGATATTTATTCTACCTGACTGCCTCGGTGGCGTGGTGGTATTTCGGTACAACTACGGTTCCGAGCTCACGCCTGTATCCCCGAAGGGGTAGGCAGAGGCGCACTAGCGAACTAGTACACCCACATTTCGCCGAGCTTAGTTTCGTCCCAGATGTGATAGGGGGCGAGCCTATCGCCATATCGGGCACAAATTTCAGACTCCGGGCGGATATGGAAAATCAAATATCACTTTGCCCGACCCGGGGATCGAACCCGGAACCTCAGGGCGTTAGTCGTACCGAAACACAAGCACGCCACCGAGGCAATAATTAAATAATAATAACGGGCCTCCTCTACTATTGAGATGGGTTAGGCCTTAGTCTACCGTGCTGGCCTAATGCGAGTTGGTAGACTTCACATACCTTCGAAATTCTTGTAAAGATTTTTCTCAGGTATGCAAGTTTCCTCGCGATGTTTTCCTTCACCGTTAAAGCAAGCGATAATTCACAATGGAAATACACTTAACATAGAAAATGTCAGATGTGTATGCTCTTTTTGGGGTTGGTCTCAAACCTCCGACACTCGTCTTGGCAGTCCGTACCATTCCCAACTGAGCTATCGCTGCTTAACCTGCCCTTATACCTCCTTAATGTGGGGTCGGCGCAACACACTTTTTCAAGCATGTTGCAGAGAGGATTTGGCCTAGTTTTTACAACCGGCTACATGCCTGACGTCAACCCCATATGAGGCATCCTTATTATAGAAAACAATTATAACCTTCAAGAACAGACTCAAAAACCAATATTTAAATCAAAATACGTTTGAATTAGTTATGTAACGTAGTTAAAATACTTTGTTCTTTTTTATTCGGGCACGGAAAAGTGATTACAATGCACCTGATGGTAAACGTATTGCAGTCCAAAAAACTAACAACCACTGTAAACAATGGGTTTATCAGTTGTCGCTAGAATCATGCCGGTCTATGTATGCTACTTTACACTCCGAATCCGAAGAGGGAAGAAACAAATCGAGAGGCTTGAGACAAAACAAGCGGATGACTAACACAGTCACAGGGATACCCCCCATACTCGCCCCAACCAACCATCGAGTCATGTCGCAAGCCCCTCGAAATAAACGCAATATTATATGCAAACTATTATAGAAAATAATAATGACTATTAATGATCTGCAAGAAAGGAGACTCGAAAACCGATAATTAAACCAAAATAAGTTATCATAGACTAGGTGCAAATTAATTATAGACTTATTATCTATGAATGTAATATGATTTATAGACTTTGTTCGACCATCGACGATAATACCGTTGTGATTTTTTCAAAATTTAGGTTACCGATGTTAAACAGGTAGTGCAATGGCGCGTACACACCTGACCGAACTAAGGCCAAAAAATCATGCTTGTTTCATTCCCACAACAGCGAAAGTTTGGTTGTGTGAACGAAACAGGTATAGATTCATTCGCCTTCGTTCGGCCGGTGTATAGCCGCCATAAAAATAATATAAACTTTTATCTGGAAATGAAACGCAAGTCATATTAATGAGTCGAAATATTTCACAAAAACACCGATATATCAAACATTTCTTACCGATATTTTCATTAGATGAATGTGAAAAACCGATGATAAACGAAAATGAATTTATATGAAAAAAAATAATCTGATAGATTAAAATAATTCTATTAAACCGTACGTACTTTTGTACTACGGGTGCCCTGAGGTCCTTGTTTTCCTCTTGTTCCTCGATTAATTCTCCAAATTTAAATATATCAGCTGCTGCACTTCGCATTTTCGCCTTGACCTCTTCATCTAAAATGATTTTCAATCTTCAAAAATTACAGCATAAGAAGTACCTAAATGTCGTTTTACAAAAGGCCAGCAGAAGGGATTTCAATAAAGAAATTTTGATAAATATATCCAATTATCACACTATGTACTTTTGTAAACATTCGAAAATATTGATGAATACAATTTTTATTTTTAAAAAGAAATAATTTGTCTATGGTCCATTGATGCATGAGCAAGACAGCGAAGAAAATTGTTTTGTATAGGTGTTTTTGTTGCATGAGCCTTAAAACAACAAAATAATTCTTCAGTTAATGTTATCAGTCCATACGAAAATCATCCCTAATGTAGTGTTTAATGTACCTTGGTACTGATAAGTATTGCACATAGCTCCAACGATTTTCTCCACCAGTTTAGTTCGTTTGGCGTGACCGAATACAACAAGTTGTGACCACGCTTGGGCCAGCCTGTCGCCCGCACCCGCCACTTCCAGTGTCTTTATTATCTACGAAGTAGGATAGATGAAAAATATGTTATTATCGAAACCGTAACGGCGTCTCTATATATCGTTTTATCCAATTTAGACGTACAAATACCAGAATAGGTAGATGACAAAGCAGCGGAAATAGGGATTGGGAAAGGGAAGTGGGAATTGGGCTAGCGGAAATCTCACTCACCGAACGACGACATGCCACTTTACGTCCGTTTTCTGTGAGACAGCAGTATCAAACCGGTCCGAACATTCGTGGCGTAGACGTAACTGTCTACAGCGTGGCTCTACCACTCAATAAAGTTTTTCTTAGCGGCCTTTCTGAGTATTCGTTGATGTTTAACCGATGTTCATCCCAATCCCGAATAATAACTATACATTCATTACAGCCTCCGTGGCGCAGCGGACGAGTAGCCGGCTGTGAAGCGAGAGGGCGCGGGTTCCATCCCCGCACCGAGACAAATGTTTGTATGGCCTACAGATATTTGTTTCGGGTCTGGGTGTTGTGAGACCGAAAGTCTCTCGTAGCTCCTGATACTCACGACACAAGACTCGATCTTAGTGTGGGGTTGGGACTATGTATGTGACTGTTGGGTGTTATTTATTTATTTATTCTTTAAACCGTCGGTAGTGTACATACATACATATATTGATCTTGTGTAATAATTGAAATGTTTGTTTACTTGTCTATTTATAATATTAAAATCTGTTTACTAGAAGTGAAAAGATATTGAAAACTGAACCAACCTCTTCCATGACAGACGGTTCCGGAACATATACGTTGGGTATCAATGTGTCTAACAATTCAGTCGTCCTTTCGAATGGAGCGTGTCTGAAGAAGAAATGTTGCAGTTTTATGTCGACACCACATGATGGTCTAACTGTCCAACATTTCAATATGACTACAATCTGCCCTAAGTCAGAACTCAAAATCTATCAATACAGACCTCTAATAGCCGGTCCCAATAAACGATTTCGATCCGCGTATGTAGACAGATCGCGAAAATAAACCTACCTAAATAAGGCATTTGATGTCATGTTCAAACATGATTCCAATTGGTTTATTTTTGTTATCTAACTGTACATTCAGATTGAGATAATTTATTGAGACTGGCCATAATATCATATTTACGAACCTTTACCTTTACAGTTCAAAGGTAAAGGTCTAAAGTTTAGACTTTCTACACTTAATGGTTGGACCAAAAGTTGGACTGATGGACGATTGTGTAGTGCTAGCATAATCTGTTGCACACACATTGCAAATTTTAGGTATTTCGTATATACATACGAGCAATGACCCTAAGACTAATGGAAGCTATAGTCATACCTGCAAGCAACGGTCACCAGATGCCTGTAGTAAATGCTCTCTTTGTAAGCATCACCCACTAGTTTGTAGTTATCGCCTTTCATTAGAAGCACGTGTAGTCTTTCGGCCATTTTTATATCCTGGGGGAGAAGAAAATGTTGCCATAAATACTGATAAAATTCTTAATTACACAATTTAGGTTGTGTTATGTCATTTGGGGTTACATTTTGTGCGTAAATTGTATGGCATGTAACACTAAAGCCGCGTCTCCTGCACTAAAACATTACACAATATGGCTGCCTGCCTGACGTCAACCTCCTCTGAGGGATCCAAGCAAATTAAATTAGAAAATTCTCTGCCCGACCTGGGATTCGAACCCAGGAACTCCTGGTCCACAGCCCATATATGCTGCCACTAGACCAAGGAGGCGACTTTATACGAATACCAATATGGCGTGATTATTTATTTATTTATAATACCTGTAAATGATCGCTGCACACTCCCATAGCAGTGATGAAGAAGTTTGTATCAGTAGCCTGCGTCGGTTCCAAATTTTCTCTGCTTTCGAGATCGTTTAGTATTGTCGACAGGATGTCGATACGTGGACCTCCTACAAGAAAGTAACATGTATGTATTTGATTTTTTTTTGTTTTTTTTTTATGGCAATTGAAATACATTATGCCAATGTCAAGTTAGGGAAATTGTTTTCTTACATATATGTTTTCGCAAGTGCAATGAAGTCGGATGTGTTCGATTTCAAGGCCCTGCTGGAGTTATGGCGTCAATTCCTTCCAGTTTGATATTTTTTAGACGATTTTCTCGCAGCGGAGGAATCGAACATGGTCGACCCATCCACCCGACAAAAAGCATCCAAAATCACTTATTTCAAAGCTTCCACATACTGTCCATCTTCGTTGATGTTTATAGCTTAGATACACATGACATTTAAACCACAAACACAACTTTAGCACCGTCAGAATTCCCGCCAAAACTCAGTATTTCATATTATTTTACCTTTTATAACTTTTTTTTAATCTTGTTCATAGTGATGGAAACTAAGTCCTTCAGCCGTATACTTTTTTAATTTAAATATCATTTTTCCTTAGTTCTAATCCTGCATCTGACTTTCACAAGAGGATATCTGATGTCGATTTCAAGCCCCTGCTGGAGTTTGAGAATCAACTTTAGAGTAGATTATGGAATCAGTATAATAAGCGACCACTCGCACCGTCAGAATTCCCGCCAAAACTAGCGATTTATAACAAAATGTCATAATGTTGCTATACTAGGGTGTTGTAATATTTTTAAATACCATGCTTGTTTGTATAGTCTTTATGGCAATGTAAAGCATAGAAGACGGGTAAGTGAAGTGATCAACTTCTGCTTAATTAATATATAAATTACATGAATCAAAATCAATGAAAGATGGAAACTGTTTATCTATATATCAATACGTGAAGCGAAAACTTTGTACACTTTTTTAAGTAAATTGGACGAACGGAACGTGAAATTTGACAAAGTTTATATGAAGAAATGCATAAAGCTTTTTTTCATATATAATGCATTATGAATAAATTAAAATAATTATGTTCGAATTCGATAACTGGACGACCACTATTTTATAATGACTTGTTTATTTGATCACGCAATGTATAACCTTTATATTTTATATGAATGTTGACCAATATATAATTAGGAACACGTTCCCATGTGATGTTAACATACTAAAATTAGATAAAAAATCCACAACAAAACTTACTATCTTTGCAAAACAGGCACAGCAGATAATAATAAGCCGACAATCCAGGTTGTACACCCAACTGTTTGAATTCAGCGACCACTTGTAAAGCCAAGTCTTGTAGCATTTTACCTCCTCCCCACGCCGAAATCGATCTAAGGCATGCTGTTAGCGTCTCGTCATTGGGAGATAGACCCTAGAAAAGACATAATATAACATATATATGAAAAAAAAAAGGTAAATATATGATTCTCTCAGCGGCGTGTTTCCATTGTTTGCAGAACTTAAATAATAATAAACAAATATAATATATATATTCTGTTTCTCCCTCTCTCAGTATTTTTGCCGTGCCCAACAGGGTCCATAATTATGTACTGTAATTAGTTTTTAAGACCATTGTAAACAATTATGGAGAGCGATAAAATTGAATTGAATTGAATTGACTTAATGGTGATCGATGAACGATCAGTGACGTGCATTCCTATCAGGGTAGACAACAATACACAATTACCTCAACTCTTGCGACACTATCACAGTGATTATCATCTTTCATCTGACCATTATTATTTTGAAAATCTGTATTTATTTAGTCATAATTTTTTTTGTTATTTATGGAAATAGCAAATTCTTAGGGTAGACAGTGTCTCTTTGTCTATATGGACTGCACGCCACTGGGTACGACGTGATAACAATATTTTAGCCTTGTAATATTACTGTTCTTCTAACGGACAAATTTTCAGGATTTTTTTTCAGGTCAATCCATATTTATTAAGATGTCACAGAACACTCAACACAAGTTATGGGCATAGCTATGCAATTTCAGCATTGCTTTCTGGATACAATTATGATTTGACATTGATTTCTGGTATTTCCGCAAATAAAATATATTGAAATAATACAAAAAAAGTTTTAAAGGTAGTAAATGCTGCTACATTTATTTTCTTGATAACCTATAATATCTACCTCAGTCTTCTACTTGATCATGAAACTGAGAAGATTTAAAAATTATGCAATAGTTCTAATGAGACACTGGCAAAACCACAAAATCATCACTGGCAAAATATGTGATTTTTTTTCAGTGACACATAACATAACATTAAGCTCACGCCTGTATCCCCGAAGGGGTAGGCAGAGGCGCACTAGCGAACTAGAACACCCACATTTCGCCGAGCTTAGTTCCGTCCCAGATGCGATAGGGGGCGAGCCTATCGCCATATCGGGCACAAATTCCAGACTCCGGGCTGATATGGAAAAATCCAATATCACTGCCCGACCCGGGGATCGAACCCGAGACCTCAGAACCGTAGTCGTACCGAAATACCACCACGCCACCGAGGCAGTTTTTTCAGTGACGTGTACAGGAATTCAAAATAGGATGGACACTACCATCATTATCATAACTACGGTGGGCGCAGTGTTTATTTAAAGTCGAACATAGTAATTTAGAAAATATGTTTGGGTTGAGATTTAATTATCGAATTCCCAGGTTAGTGTCTCTTTTTCTATATGGTGTGCACGCCATTGAATGTATTTGCAAAAAACATGTAATTTACCTGTTCATTCATTTGTACCAGTAAAGACTTAAGAGCCTCTGTTCGTAGCGTGGTGCCTTCGCGCAAGAATCCCACGCAGCCAATCAACGCATTGTAAACGCTCGTCGAAAGTGGAATACCTTTTTCTAATGCCTCCTGTGCTAGTGCGTGCGCTCGTTCAGCCTGCACACAGATTATATAACTTAATTAAAAAGTAAAAAGTGTGTCACTCGTTCTAATTTCTTTATGTAGTATGTGAATTATACCATCTGTTGCTTGGCAAGTACTAATGTTATAATTTTATATAGGGTGTAAACGACAGCCTACCGAAAACTGATACCAGGTGTTCAGTACATGATTCTGTAACCACCAATATTGGAATATTTCGTCGGTTTTTGTCGTGAATTTTTGATAAAAATATGATAAAAACCGATACTATTCACTAAAACAAGCCCACTTTAATTATAAATAGTAAAAAAAGACGAAATATTCCAATGCTGGTGGTTACAGAATCATGTACTGAACACCTGGTATCAGTTTTTGGTAGGTTGTTGTTTACACTCTTTTTATTATTAAAACCGTAATTGAATACACGACTGGATCGTATTCGTAACGTATGTGCACGTTAGTCTTGGCGTCTGCGACGTGGCAGATAAACTGCAGGAATGTCGCTTGAGATGGTATGGCCACGTTTTGAGGAAACCACAGGAGTACATCGGTCGCATGTGTCTAGCACAGATCGTACCAGGGGTGCGTTCACGTGGACGGCCCAAAAAGCGCTGGCTGGTCGTTTTGGAGGAAGATATGAGAGCCAATGGCCTCACTAGGGAGGATGCTCAAGACCGGGCGAAGTAGAAGCGTTTAAGTAGGAAGGCGGACCCTGGCAGAAGGCCGAGATAACGCAGGCAGCAAGAAAGAAAGAACTGTAATTGAATTTAATTCTGCCTGGCGTTGTCCTAGCCTAGTGCCAGGGTCTCTCCATTCTGCTTAAGCAATTCACATCATCGTTCAAAAGTAAAACAAGCACTTTTTGGACTGTCCATACACCCTGGTACGATCTGGTTCAGACACTTGCAACCGACATACTCTATTCTGTAATTGAATTTATTTATATTAAATATGGGCTAATTATAGATAGTGCACTTACCTGATAATATTTAGCCATGCCTTGTATAATTGTACAATATGCTTCAGACGTCTTTGGATCTAATGCAGTGAAGATTTTATCAGCAAGCCCACCAAGTCTTGAAAACAAAGGTATATTTCATTAGCTGTTGCCCGCGACTCCATATGCGTGGAAATTTATTTTTCGGAATAAAAGTATGTGTTGATCCAGCTTCATCCGAAATTTCATCAAAACTGGTCAAGTCGTTTGAGTGTGCAAAATCCTTCATTTGTAATTGTAAATAATAATAATTGACGTTTTTCTAATTAAACTCGTAAATTACAATGTCATAATCACATATAAGCTGCTATCAGATCAATCTAGTAGCTGCATGATCTAAGCGTTCCTAGGTTCCATTCCCAGTGGGGCACTTTTTCGACCGACTTCCAAAAAGGAGAAGGTCCTCAATTCGTTTGCAGTCTTTTTTTTGTATGTTACGCGATATATCCGCCAAATGTGGACCAATTTTCAAAATTCTTTTTGTGTTTGGTAAAGATTATTTCAAGGGTGATCCCATATAAATTTAATCACAATAAAATTTGAAGTCGATCCTTTAATATTTAAAACTCGTGATTATTTAATATAAACTATACTTACTTCCATGTTGTAGATTGTCTGTCTCTGCTTGCAGCAGCAAACCATCTCTCTTCCAACCACTCAGGAGAGTCTGGCTCCTTCTCATTGTAAAAGCACAGTAGTTGGAGAAACTGCAGCTTCAGTTCATCGCTCACACCTTCCAACCCACCCAGCAGTTGGAACACTTTCACTGAATCTTCTATTAGTGCATTACTGATTGTGTATCTTAAATCTTCTTCTGTTACCTGGTAGTTAAAAAAGTGCATTCGGTAAAATTAACAGAATTTATTAATACTTGAAATAAAACTATTCTTACGGATTCTATCACGATTAGGTTTTAATTATTATTCCCGACGTTTCGAAGTTTTTTTCCTTTATATTATCATTCATTTAACCAAATGTTAAATATTACTCCGCGATTGGAATTCAGCCCTGGCGTCTCTTTCTTGTGAATTGAGTCTTATATAAAATATAATAATATATGTTTATAAACCTAAGCTCACCCTTAAACCCGTGGTAGGGTTGGCAGATTAACATCTCTCCTGGATGTGTATATATAAATTCTTTAATTGCTTCAGGGCCGCTGATATTTTATCATTTTTCTCTGCTCCTTTTTCCTTGGTTCTTATTGCGATAATAATCACAACTTGTCAATAATTGTTGTCAATTGTATTGAATAATATAATAATAATAAATCAATTTCAATTGTCAACCACTTATTAATACTTATCATACATACACATAAATTAGTCTCACATCCCCAAAGGAGAGCCTACAGTGGCAGATTTGCAATGTTGGCTGCCCTAGGCTTGATATAATCTGAGGTCACTTCTAGGATTATTTTTAACTGACTCCAAGAAAGGAGGATTTCCTCCATTTGTCTGTATATATTTATATATACTTTATGTCATGTTTGTCTACCATTCACCCCCTTGGTTTAGTTGTGGCATGAATGGGCTCTGGACCGGAAGGTTTAGATTCCTGTTTGATTTCTGGTTTCGTATTTGGCCACCCCTAATATATAGCCACCCTAGGCCGGGGCATAGTCGGCCTTAAGAGAAATCCACCACTGACTACTTATATCTGAGTGAGTAGAGATAGTATCTGTAGTTTTTAAGTGACAGATTTATTAAATACCGCCGTATGTCTTGATGCAGTCCATAATTTTTATAAAGAAAGAAGTTTATTTTTTTTAAATTGAATTAGTTTTGCCAATAAAAATATTGATTATTTAAATTTACTTACCTTAGATTCATCATTATAGATTGGCTTGGGTGAATACGCATCAATATGGGGGTCAGCATTGAAATGTGGAGTTTTCTTTTTCCCAGGTGGGTCCCATTGCCTCATAGAGAACCACTCTGCATGTTCATCTCTTATCCATGCAGCTGCTTTGCGACCTGCTTCAGCAGACAGTGCGTATGCTCTCTTGCGGAAGTTCGACAATGGTATGAGGTATGGATCATCGTGATACCTAACATTAAAATCAATGAATATTAATATAATCAGTGCTTGAAATCTGCGATGTGCATAAACAACCTTTAGACCAGGATAGACAAAAAATAGTAATTATTTTTTTTACATTTTGCATCACTATAATTGGGTACTTGACAATTTTTTTTTAATAATTTTATGTGGAATATATGTCGTCTAAAATATAGAACAAAAACAAATATTGAAATATTCTCAAAAATAAAAAAGTAAGTTTGGTGTAACCTTCAAACTGCGGGAAAGAGAAGTACCAGTAAAATCACATCACGCCGTAACGGTACGTGCTTTAGAGAGTGATATCAAGATATCTCCACTATGCCCCCACTCCAGAATTTAAAATATAAATTATTGCCTCATTTTTGCAACAATTTCGAAGCAATTTTTAAAGAAAGCTCTCTTTTTTAATTTACATGCTAATACGTATAAATATGAGCATAAACTCAAACATAGTCAAATACCCAATTATCATCATCAGGGTCATCAGGGATATGGTATAGAATTGAAATATAAGCTGAGAACACCAATTTTAAAATTCTCGCCTGTCCCTATCATCATATAGTAATCAGAACTGCAAATACATAACATTTCATATCCTACATTGTTAATAGGGACATGCAATCAGTTTTGGTTGTTTTTTGACCTTAATTAGCAATGCGTCACAGTAGCCAAAATCTGTATGAACTGCATGCCACATTGAAATAAAACTATTTTTACGAATTCTATCATGATTAGGTTTTAATTTTTATTCCCGACGTTATTTAATTATTTTTATGCCACAGCTGAAAATGAACAGGTGTGAGTGGTAATAGTATTCCCTTTCATGAAGTATTCTTTCACTTTCCTAAAAATGATCTTATACTATTCTCATTTGTGAAATAAATCTGTACTCCAGAGGCATACAACATCAAGCACCAAAATACAAATTTTACAGGAGAGGCGAAAATGTGTATTGTGAATATATGCAGCCAATACTGGCTAATTTAATTAAAGGTTAAAGAAATTATTTGTGTTTCATACCATTATAAAGATCTGGTTTTTGCAGGTCTATTGGTGTAAAAAAAAAACAGGATTTTGGGAAAAGTGGATAGCATTATATCACTTTGAGGTAAATATAATAAATAAATTACACCCAACAGTCACATACATAGTCCTGACCGCACACTAAGATACGAGAGACTTTCGGTCTCACAACACCCAGACCCGAAACAAATATCTGCAGACTATACAAACATTTGTTTAGGTGCGGGGATCGAACTTGCTTCCTCTCGCTTCACAGCCGGCTACTAGCCCACTGTACCACGGAGGCTGTCAGGCAGGTACAGAAATTTCCTCTTTAATAAAAGCACCACTTCATAAATTCAGGAACGCAGGGGAAAAAGCATTTGCTTCTTTGTGAAAAAGGCCATTATGAGCACTGAATAAACCTTTACAGTTTGTAAAGCTTGAGAGAAAACCAGATAATACGTACTTATAGTGAGCAGCTGTCGGGTCAGGTCCTACAGTCGCTGCTAAAGCTTGTAGAATATCAGTGGGACCTCTTGGTATGCGCGGAGGAGGCGTTATCCCGTCACTAGATTTTCCTGTCTGAGGCAATTTTTGTCCTTCTATAGATGTAAGTGTCCTACAGAGACATGCTACCCTAGGCCACTGCCTGTAAATACATATGTATATTTATTCATACAAATTTCTTAAAATTTCTAACCTATAATTTAATTTATTTACCTTGAAACAATGACATTAGAGTACATAGCGTGGATTTTATGTTTGCTTTTTGTTTACCACAATTGCATTTAGAAGCAATTATATATATTTATAAGCTGTTTACATAGAAAAAGTTATATTTTTACGGTATTTTTAGGTACACATAACCTCAAAGTTAAAAGACAAAAGTAAACTGTCAAATGCAGAACTGAACAGAGTGAACTGTCAAGTGTCGACCATCGATACAAGAAAAATAAGGACTTGACATAACTAGGAAAAAGTGTTTACTTTGAAACCTAACAGAGATGGCGAACCAGTGGCATCCGTGCATTAATTATTCGATAATAACGAAAGCAAGCGTTGGACGTCCATCTCCAAGATGGACAGACAACCTAAGAAAAGTCGAAGGAAGTCGCTGGATACAGGCCGCATCCAACAGGTCGATCTTTTTTCTAAGTGTTGTAAATCCACAATTTGTGTTATTTACATATGTAAGTACAATTTACAACTTACTTTATACAAGATATAATGCAGCTAAATTTAATTAAGCCAGTAGGTCCTAGGGAGACAAAAACAGGATCTTTCTTCTTCGGGTCGTAATCCGTAGGTAGCTAGAGAATGGCTAGTATGTTAGCTAGGATAGGGCCTTATAGTCCACGACCTATTTTCCTTATCACCCTATGTATTCAATTTGCTACCCGTTTCCGATATCTCCCATCTACTCTTTGCTAGCATTCCTGCCATGTCCTGTTCCCTTTTCCACAGGCCACAAGCCCATTCCTTGTTATTGTATCCATACCGTCTTTTAATGCTTTTTATATGCCTACGTGATCAATAAAGATTCTTATTTATTTCATTTAATATTGAAAGATACCTAGGTAATTATAGTGTTAGGTATTCCAACGCGGCGATTACCTGAATGTCATTCGTTTTTTCAGGCTGCGATGAACAACCGATGCACTTGCCTAAGTGGAGTGGTACAAATCGCTTCATAGGTAATTTTTTTTTCTTTTTTTTAAATACACCCAACAGTCACACACCTAGTCCTGAGCCCACACTAGGTATAACCTGTATCGTGGGCGTCAGAGACTATGAGAGACTTTCGGTCTCACAACACCCAGACTTGAATCAAATATCTGTGGGCCACACAAACATTTGTCTCAATGCGGGAATCGAAACCGCGGCCTCTCGCTTCACAGCCGGCTGCTGGCCCACTGCGCCATGGAGGCTGTCATCATGCTATATGCATATGCTGCAAAGATATTTGAAGTAGGTATAACTCCTCTCTATCTACCTGTTAATATTATTCAACGTAATCCATAACAAACACAATTTCTCATGAGCGTGATGATCTCATTATTGTTTTTGTCTAATTCACAATCTCTGTCATTTGTAGCTTGAGTGACAACCATGAGGCATAAAACATATTCAGAATGACCTGTTTCACTGAGTACCTATTAGATAAGTTGCTATATACTTAGTAGGTACCTATATAAAAGCGTGCATAAAAATAAACAACGTTTATGCTTACGCCTATAGCTTTACCCGAAGGCGTAGCTAGAGGTGCAACATGTTTATTTAAGATCATCATCATCAGCCACAGGACGGCCATAGGCCTCCCTATAGATAGATTTACAGATCGACATTCCCCTTTCAACAGGTTGATCTGAAAATCATTGGGGGAGGCCTATTTAGGATGACCATATTTTTTTCCATGTAAGAGGAGTAAACCCACCCCGTTCTTTCTACCTTCCCTTATCCCACCTTAACGTGGATTCGGCATAACAAATTTTACAAGCATGTTGCATAAAGGATTCGGCTTAATGTTAGGACTGGTTGATGTCAACCTCGTATGAGTACCTACCTAGTATTAACGCAATCCTAGGCATATTGTGTTAGAAGATCCGCTTTACCCAACCTGGGACTCGAACACAGGCGCTCAGTCGACAAACTATAGGTACTCACTGCCACTCAAAGACATTCAATAGTATATAGACGGGACAACAGCACAAAACTTGTGATCCAAAAGTTATGACCTAGTTAGTGGTCATAAGTCGTTTAGTTTATATGAAATATAAGCGCACCAGGTCGGCCTGCGTAATGATATTGAGAGAATAAACTTGTCTTACGTGATTCTTAACCATTTAAACAACATTCTAACGTGTAAATTGTAATAATCGCCCTCGCATTGTATTAAGTTTTTAATGGAGGTACTGAAGTTTGAGATCAATTTTTTAGTTTGGAAATTTGCTTGATATTCCTTCTATAGTTGGTAATATTAAATCTCTTTGCTGCCACTAGACCAAGGAGACGACTCGGACATTTGTTATTACTTAAATAATAAACACAATATGCAAGGTGCTAACTAAATAAAAAATATAATTAATAAAAACCAAAATATTGACACAACTTGTTTACATAAACTAGCACCACTAGTAATACTAATGGTATTCGTTGAAAAATCATACAAAATGGATGAAACATTTACGAATTCTGTGACGTTAATTCTTTTAGTTTTATTATTACAATTGTAGTCTGTGGCGTTCATACATTCTCTTTTGCTGGCGTCGAATAAAGTATCTGGAGGACAATCGATCAATCTCGCTGATGCTATACCGCTGATACCTTCAATACAAGTGACAAAAGACTTGCAATCTTCACTGTTTGGTTCTGGGAAGTTTCCGACAGTCGAACAGTTGTAGGAGTCGAAACATCTATACCCTGTTGCGTTAGTACACTGCAGTTCAAAATGGCTATACACGAATCCAATAGGACAAGTCAGTTTGTACTGGGTGAAGTTGGTTATTCCTCCAATAAGACATATGGCGTAGCCACGACAGCCTTCTGCCTCGTTGTCTGGAAACCTTCCATAGGACGTGCATTCTGAGGCCTTGCTAACTCCGTGACATAAGCCCTGCAATTACACGATTACAATTTATCAGTTGTAAAACTGTTGTTATCTCTTCACGCGGGATCAGAGTGTGAAATACTAGTTATTTGAGAGAAAATAAGGATATTCGTTTGAATGTCTATTGGGCACACAAACAGCCCTTGAATACCGTGAAGCCGGAAGAGTCACGAGAGAAATGCTTTATCGCGGTGTTTATTGGAATCTATTTTTACACATGGAATTGTCTGTGGAAGAAAATGTTCCTGTTTGTCTCCTGCTACCTTTTTCGAAACAAAACACTAAAAACACCAACGCAAAACAACGATTTTAGCTGTCACTTGCTAGTAGACTGCCTCGGTGGCGTGGTGGTATTTCGGTACGACTACGATTCCGAGGTCTCGGGTTCGATCCCAGTGATATTGAATTTTTCCATATCAGCCCGGAGTCTGAAATTTGTGCCCGATATGGCGATAGGCTCGCCCCCTATCACATCTGGGACGGAACTAAGCTCGGCGAAATGTGGGTGTTCTAGTTCGCTAGTGCGCCTCTGCCTACCCCTTGGGGGATACAGGCGTGAGCTTATGTTATGTTACTTGCCAGTAGAACAATGGACCATAGATAAAAAATGCATGTTTTGTGTAGGTGTTTTGTGTTATGTTTTAGTACAGGAGACCCGGTTTTAAGCTGCGTCTCCTGTACTAAAACATTACAAAACACCTATACAAAACATGGTATTTCTAAAATGTTTTGTCTATGGTCCATTGTTACATGAGCAGGAGACTATGAAAAACCTTGTTTTTAGGTTTGTAGGTGTTTTTTGTGTTTTGTCAACCCACATTAGGCCAACGTATATTAAGTCCTAACCCCTTTCATTAGTAGAAGAGGCCTGTGCCCAGCAGTGGGACAGTAATATTACAGGGCTAATATTATTTTACTTTTTATTCTTAAACTCAAATAAAAAAGCAACAACACAAAGCTATATAAAATTACGTATTTAACATAGGTATCACAAAAGATAAAAATAAAAACGTTTAATATTCTAATGCTGAAATCAGTGATGTCAATGCTAATTAAACATTTAAAGACCCAAGATACAAATAATACAAGATCTTACTTACCATTAATATAAACAAAGCACAATATATGTGCATTTTAACAAAACCTGAAGCGCATTTAAAATAAATAACAGGTACTTCTTCTGAACGCTTACATTGAAAACAACAAACAGCTCTATTTTTATATAAAACAGCCGTTGAATGTCTTTGGTATCAACTATCAAGGCAGATATATGAGCGGAAACTGTGACATCCCTTGCGTCGTTGGCAGAGATGCGACAAACTGTGTACAATCTAAATTAATTATATTATAGTTATTATATTAATTATTAAATTAATGGTTTGTATAAAATACAGGATAGACAATCTTTATCCTCAGGTCCACTTTATCTGAAATACGACAATGGACTTTTTAGTCAACTATCTATGTCTACTATCATCGATTTAATATTATACTCTGCTAAATTATGGGAGTTTTATTTTAACAAATTGCACATTTACATGCTTTCAGAATTTTCTGTTCTCACCAAGAATATAGAAAGAAAGCTCTAGCATGCGTTTGTCAGCCGAAAATTTTCCTGTGCTTTTAAGACAAACAGTATAACATAAGCTGAAGCATGTTTCTCCGAAGGGATTGGCAGAGGCGCACTAGCGAACTAAAATACCCACATTTCGCAGAGATTAGCTCCGTCCCAGATGTGATAGGGGCCTATCATCATATCGGGCACAAATTCCAGACTCGGGAAAATCCAATATCACTTTGCCCGACCCGTGGATCGAACCTGAGACCTCAGGACGATAGTCGTACCGCGCACGCAACGGTGTATTATGTGTATATATTTTTATAAGAGTCCGATCGTAAACAATAATGTCTGCTGCAATCGGACCAAACAATTTTGTTTTAGCTAGAAAAATGTGAGACATTGTTGTAAAGAAAGTTATCTAATAATAATATGCTTTCATTAAAGTCTGTTATCAGTCCGCTATAAATGTATCTAACATATTAATAATTTTACCTCGTGGAGCATCTCTATGTTTGCACAAGATAAAAGTGATAATTTTGTTTGAATACAACCCAAGATTTGCCCAGATTCCTTGGAATAGTATCTGCTTAAAATGTTATACTTCCATCATTATGCGTCATGCCGTATGCGGCGACGTCTTCCTACCTATAGATATACATACCTACTAATGCTTTTTTTTTTGTTTTCGCGGGAAAAGCGTTTTATCGCTACCGCCACGCCTGGGGGAAAACGTGACGGTTATGTCGGATTCGCCGGACCCAACGTTAAGCCGCCCGGATAGATGGAAGCAACCAGGCGACCGTTGGGCCGAGTCCCTATCACTATGTACACCCTATACCGGCAATACCGACTAAAAACCCCGCGGTGGCCCTCTTCGGCGCATTGGGACGGTCCCGGGTTTCCCTAGGCGAGAAGCGCCCAGGCTTCAGCCGGAACCGTCTCTGCGCGGTGCCGACTAGCGGCCCGATTCCATTGTGGGGGGGCTCATAAGCCCCCACCGCCGAAGGACGCCCTCGGCGTCAACGACAGCACGAGGCCAACCACCCGTGCTGCCGTCCATCTCGGGGTCGCATGTACAAAAGTACTAAAAGGGGCGCTACGACAGCCCCCCGCTGCGCGCCCGCGACCCCCGATGGCCCCTATAAGTCGCCTCTTACGACGGGCAGGGGATACCGTGGTGGAATTCTCCAAACGCCCCCAATCCACTTGGCGGATACCTACTAATGCTAAATGCCAAATTGTCATTTAAAAATATATTATAATATTTTGATTTTTCAACAAGGTTTTTGCCTATATTATGATCGCCAAATATGAATGGTAGATTCGCCCTGTTTCTATATCTAGCGAACTAGAACACCCACATTTCGTCGAGCTTAGTTCCGTTCCAGATGTGATAGGGGGCGAACCTATCGCCATATCGGGAACAAATTCCAGAACGAATAAACTTTCGGACAAGGTATCGTTGACTTTTAAAGTAGGTACCTAATTAAATAAATATAGACACAGAGATAATTCTATACTCTATACTATACTCTTCTTAACTTATATAAATGCAATATTTTATTGAGAGTTTGTACGTTTTGGGAGTGGCTTACATTTTCTATAGATATCTAGAGTTTTGAAATTAAACATCGCAATAAATCGTATTTTTTTTCCCTTGTACATATAACATACCTTCTTCTGAGTTGATTTATACAATAAGATAATTTATTATTTAGTACGTTGTAACATGAAAATTAGAACTACTAAAATGAATCTCGAAGTATATTAATCTACGTGCATGTACCTATGTAAATTGTAACCAAGTACATAATATATTATGTCTGTATTGACTCCGTAGTCCCATATTTTTTTAGTTTTCAATAAAAATCCACAGTTAAATAAACAAATCAAGTAATATCAGTATGAATGTGTTTAGGTACGTACTTACAAAATTATGTTTAGCAACTTACACATATTATCACAACAACAAAAATAATGTATGTATATAACTTCATTGCACGAGTAGGTATGTAAAGCACTTTTAAGGAAACTGGAAAATTACTACGAATGAGATGAACACATTACAGTTTATCATTTTATTAGTTACTAGCTATTGCCCGCGACTCGTCGTTGAATTTGAGTTTCGCGTGGAAATTCTGTGGCCCCTAAACAACTGACAAAAATCTTGTCGATCCCTTCTTCTCTTCTTTTAAAAATAATGGCTTCCACGCATATGCGGTGATTTAGTTTGATTCATTCAACCACAACACTTTAAACCAACAAACTCAGCTCTAGATAATAATATGAAATAATTTTAACAAGCGACGCCCACCCTGTCAGACTTCCCGTCAAAATCCTTGTCGATCCCTTATTCTGTGAAAAACAAAATCAAGTATACAGCAATCGTACATTTTCCCGAGATAAAATTCGAGATAAATTGTCTGGAATAGCTTTCAGACTAATAATCTATCTCTGTGACAAATTCCATCCAGATCCGTTCAATTATTCTGACTTCATTGTGTAACAAACATTCATCCATCCCAACTTTCGCATTTATAATAGTCGTAATTTTTCGAGTAGATATTAATAGTACCTACTTGACGTTTCACTGATATACGAGATCTTAAAAACAAGAAAAACACTGTCTAAAGTAATTGTTAAACATTGTAGTGATTAACATAATGCAATTTTATGGTAATTACTTAATTTTAATACCTTGGTGATGTAATCTAGAATAATCATAGCAGGATATTTAATCTTATTATTGGGGCAATATGAGCGCTTTCTTTTATATCACCTATATAAACGTGGGTTGGTGATAAAATTCGCGTAGAGTACGGAAATGGGGCGAAAACTTGGCTTTACCGTGATTCTTGTAAGTCCTTAAGTTTACCTTTTATTTTTTTAGCTTCTAAGGTCACCATACGATCAAGTGTGTGTATGTGATTATTACCGCCCATAATCCTCACATTGTGAGAGGAATCGTAAGTGCAATGCAGATATTAATTTTAAGAAAAGGTAACTTGAAAGTGTAGATTTTTATAACAACATTCAAATGTTATAAAGATATGTGATATTTATGAAACGAGAACCGCAGATTTCTGCACGATGCGACAACATGTAAGTGTGATCCATAAATATTCGTGTGGGGACTGGGTTGTAACACAAGACTTGAATCTTATTGTGGTGTAAGTTTTTGTGTGTGCAATATGACTGTTTGGTAGATTTTGTATTTTTTAAATTGCGTGTATGAGTACGTTCTTATGTTACTGTCTTACTGCTGGGACGTGCTTCCTCCATTGACGTGAGACTGACGAGAGATTTTTTTTATTAATTTCTTTTACACCTTCCATTATTGATTTTATGGCAAATTTGAGTTCTGTTACTTACATATATATTTTTTTATTATATCTTTTCATTAATTACAATTTATTTCTTATTTTATGATTATTGTATTTTAATTATATTATACTAACATTATTATTGTATCCACCATTCGTGCCTGGCGTAAAGAGGGTTGGCTGACTACACATAGGTACCTTATAAATTCTTATAAAGAAATCATGTATTATGCATGTTTTCCCATGCCATGGCGTTTCTTTCACAGTAAAATAAGCGATAATTCATATAACATATATACCTCCTACAACTTATAAAAGACTGAGGTGTATGCTCTCGGAACTAGTTTCGAACCTGCGCTTATAGTTTCGGTATGGCAGTTCGTATCACTCACAATTATATTATATATGCCATAGCTGCTATTTTAACAAAATGACTTATTATCACTCCGTTAATCATATTATTATAGTATTTGATTCCTCATACCTCAAGTCTAAAAGTAATGAAGCTCAAGACTTATCACACTAATCCTATCTATGTTCCGTGATTTAGATAGTTATCGTGTTATCAACGTATCTCATGGTTTAATTTAAGTCTTTGTTTAATGTAATTGGCTATATCGTAGAAAATATAAATGTCTAATGACTTCAATCTATCTATCTCGGTCTATCGCCGTCTACTGCTGGACGTAGGCCTCCCCAAGTGAGCGGCAACCACCCTGGTCTTGTGCAGCCCGCATCCATCCACTGCCCGCATTCTCACATTTCTAAGTATTTTCTAATGAGTTACTATATTCAAAGTATAAACGTATTTGTACATTCAGATATTAATGTTAAGTTACACATTTTTATGCATTCGGATCCCAAGCGTTTTGAATTAAGTAAGATAAGAAAAATTGTTTCTTTGGAATTTACAAAAACTGTCAATGAATTCTCGCCCTCGGTCATTTACAAAAAGTGTGTTAGGCCGACCTCACATTAAGATGGAATAAGGCCAGGTAGAAAGAAAGAAAGAAATAAAGATAATGTATCACTACGTTTATATAGATAGCCGACTTCTAAATTCGGTTTCACGGTAACGGCGGCAGCGGAATAAAAGCCGTGTTAGTGGCTCAGCTAGGAATAGAAAAGGGGATGGAAACTTTTGTGCAATGTGAAGCGTCCAGCTCCAAATCATCGAATAGACACTCTAATAACATCACGTCTCTTGCTGTGCATCATTTGACGGTTACCCCTTTTACCAAATTTTGATGTATTAAAACTTTTTAAATATTAATCAATTTATAAAATTCGTTCGAATAGATATTAGATTATGTTGCTTACTGAATTCAATAATTTTAAAAACCGTCCAAGTGCATGCTGCATATCTGTTCACGCATAGAACAGGGTTCCGAAGTAAGGCTAAATGTTACTGATATATAATTTAATTTATTAAACATAATTTTAAGCACATCATCCATAAACATATATTTACTACCTGTTTTACATAAGTAACAACTTCATCTATGTTGTACATATGCAATAGAATTTGTTCATTTTGCTTTATACTTGGTCGATTATTACTCGTTAACTGGTAAAGCCAGTTTAGCCGTGGTAGATTTTCGAGCTGAAACAAACAAGTAAAAAACAGTCCAGGCAGACCAGTCTCCACAAGCAGCACCCGTTCACGAGTATGACGCATGTGCCAGCCATCGACCTCCTCAACCATGTTGCAGGGATTAATATGTATAAGTATACATGCCAAATTCCAGTTTTATAGTACCAATATCCTCCGAGCTAATCCGCAGTCAGACAGACCGACAGACAGACATGACGAAACTAAAACGGAGTAAGGGACGTTGACCTTGAAACTTTGACCTGTGCGCGAAAACAAATTTTATTAAAATAAACATCCGTGTTCTACAATTCTAATAAAAAGACAAGTCGCCAATTATGATAGTAGTTGTAGGTAGGTACTTAGTTAATTTTGTAAATGTATCATATTTTCTTTTTATAAAAGAGTTTTAAAGTGTTCAGTGTTCACCCAAATCTCAAAGTGAAGTTTAACGATAGCTCAAAATAAAAAGAAATGATGTCAAGAATCTGAATTTACGTAGTTATTTAATTTCAATACTTGCTTACGCGTGCATTTTTTGTAGGTTATTTGTGTGATATGGGAAGCCAACGCAGCCATCAACTGCACGGTCACTGGAGCTGGACGTTTCACCGACGGCACGGATCCGACATGTCAAAACTACACGTATTGTATATATGTCAGCTCCACTAACAGCTATGTGGCTTACAACTACGTTTGTCCATCGACTTCTGTCTTCAATCCCAACACTGCTCAGTGCACCGCACCCACGAACTACGTCTGCAATGTCACTGTCACTGACTCTACCAAAACATCAGTTTGTACAGAAGAAGGATACATTGCTGATTCCAGCTCTACTAATTGTAGTTCGTACATACAATGTGTTAAAATAAACGCCACCTTCATTGAGAACACGTACAGTTGTCCTGACACCACATATTACAATCCTGATACTACGCTCTGTGAAGCTAACTATACTTGTAGCACGGCGTTTACTTGTACTTCCGCTGGGAGATTTGCTAATACCTTTGATGATACTTGTCAAACATATTACTACTGTATTTTAGAAAGTGACGGGACATATTTGCAATACAATTATACTTGCCCATCAATATCAGTATTCAATCCTACATCTGCCCTCTGTACGACGAGTTACACCTGTACCAATTCCAAGCAGACAAGTAATTCCAACTCATCATCAGAGTCATCTACCAACACGACATCAGTTTGCACACAAGAAGGTTATGTTGCCGATCCTGATTCCAACTATTGTAGCTCATACATTCAATGTGTAGAAGTAAACGACACCTTCACTGAGACTACTTATAGTTGTCCTGATGGCACATACTACAACCCTAACTCTACATTTTGTGAAGCCGACTACATTTGCACCACACCGTTTATTTGTTTAGCCGCCGGAAGATTTGCTGATTCTAGCGACACCACTTGTAGTACATATTATTACTGTATTTTGACAAGTAACGGCGCATATGTTCAATACAATTATACTTGTCCAGCAACATCATTATTCAATCCTACATCTGGCCTCTGTACAACGAATTACACCTGTACCAATTACAATCAGACAAGTAATTCCAACTCATCATCTGAGTCATCTACTAACACAACAGTTTGCACACAAGATGGTTATGTTAGCGATCCTGATACCAACTATTGTAGCTCATACATTCAATGTGTAGAAATAAACGACACTTTCACTGAGACTACGTACAGTTGTCCTGATGGCACATACTTCAACCCTAACTCTACACTTTGTGAAGCCGACTACATTTGCACCACACCATTTACTTGTTTAGCCGCCGGGAGATTTGCTGATTCTAGTGACACCACTTGTAGTACATATTATTACTGTGTTTTGGCAAGTAACGGTGCATATGTCCAATACAATTATACTTGTCCAACAACATCATTGTTCAGTCCTACATCTGGCCTCTGTACAACGAATTACACTTGTACCAATTACAATCAGACAAGTAATTCCAACTCATCATCTGAGTCATCTACTAACACAACAGTTTGCACACAAGATGGTTATGTCAGCGATCCTGATTCCAACTATTGTAGTTCATACATTCAATGTGTAGAAATAAACGACACCTTCACTGAGACTACGTATAGTTGTCCTGATGGCACATACTACAACCCTAACTCTACACTTTGTGAAGCCGACTACATTTGCACCACACCGTTTACTTGTTTAGCCGCCGGGAGATTTGCTGATTCTAGCGACACCACTTGTAGTACATATTATTACTGTGTTTTGGCAAGTAACGGCGCATATGTCCAATACAATTATACTTGTCCAACAACATCATTGTTCAGTCCTACATCTGGCCTCTGTACAACGAATTACACTTGTACCAATTACAATCAGACAAGTAATTCCAACTCATCATCTGAGTCATCTACTAACACAACAGTTTGCACACAAGATGGTTATGTCAGCGATCCTGATTCCAACTATTGTACCTCATACATTCAATGTGTAGAAATAAACGACACCTTCACTGAGACTACTTATAGTTGTCCTGATGGCACATACTACAACCCTAACTCTACACTTTGTGAAGCCGACTACATTTGCACCACACCATTTACTTGTTTAGCCGCCGGGAGATTTGCTGATTCTAGTGACACCACTTGTAGTACATATTATTACTGTGTTTTGGCAAGTAACGGTGCATATGTCCAATACAATTATACTTGTCCAACAACATCATTGTTCAGTCCTACATCTGGCCTCTGTACAACGAATTACACTTGTACCAATTACAATCAGACAAGTAATTCCAACTCATCATCTGAGTCATCTACTAACACAACAGTTTGCACACAAGATGGTTATGTCAGCGATCCTGATACCAACTATTGTAGCTCATACATTCAATGTGTAGAAATAAACGACACTTTCACTGAGACTACGTACAGTTGTCCTGATGGCACATACTACAACCCTAACTCTACACTTTGTGAAGCCGACTACATTTGCACCACACCATTTACTTGTTTAGCCGCCGGGAGATTTGCTGATTCTAGTGACACCACTTGTAGTACATATTATTACTGTGTTTTGGCAAGTAACGGTGCATATGTCCAATACAATTATACTTGTCCAACAACATCATTGTTCAGTCCTACATCTGGCCTCTGTACAACGAATTACACCTGTACCAATTACAATCAGACAAGTAATTCCAACTCATCATCTGAGTCATCTACTAACACAACAGTTTGCACACAAGATGGTTATGTTAGCGATCCTGATACCAACTATTGTAGCTCATACATTCAATGTGTAGAAATAAACGACACTTTCACTGAGACTACGTACAGTTGTCCTGATGGCACATACTACAACCCTAACTCTACACTTTGTGAAGCCGACTACATTTGCACCACACCATTTACTTGTTTAGCCGCCGGGAGATTTGCTGATTCTAGTGACACCACTTGTAGTACATATTATTACTGTGTTTTGGCAAGTAACGGTGCATATGTCCAATACAATTATACTTGTCCAACAACATCATTGTTCAGTCCTACATCTGGCCTCTGTACAACGAATTACACTTGTACCAATTACAATCAGACAAGTAATTCCAACTCATCATCTGAGTCATCTACTAACACAACAGTTTGCACACAAGATGGTTATGTCAGCGATCCTGATTCCAACTATTGTAGTTCATACATTCAATGTGTAGAAATAAACGACACCTTCACTGAGACTACGTATAGTTGTCCTGATGGCACATACTACAACCCTAACTCTACACTTTGTGAAGCCGACTACATTTGCACCACACCGTTTACTTGTTTAGCCGCCGGGAGATTTGCTGATTCTAGCGACACCACTTGTAGTACATATTATTACTGTGTTTTGGCAAGTAACGGCGCATATGTCCAATACAATTATACTTGTCCAACAACATCATTGTTCAGTCCTACATCTGGCCTCTGTACAACGAATTACACTTGTACCAATTACAATCAGACAAGTAATTCCAACTCATCATCTGAGTCATCTACTAACACAACAGTTTGCACACAAGATGGTTATGTCAGCGATCCTGATTCCAACTATTGTACCTCATACATTCAATGTGTAGAAATAAACGACACCTTCACTGAGACTACTTATAGTTGTCCTGATGGCACATACTACAACCCTAACTCTACTCTTTGTGAAGCCGACTACATTTGCACCACACCATTTACTTGTTTAGCCGCCGGGAGATTTGCTGAATCTAGCGACACCACTTGTAGTAAATATTATTACTGTGTTTTGGCAAGTAACGGCGCATATATCCAATACAATTATACTTGTCCAACAACATCATTGTTCAGTCCTACATCTGGCCTCTGTACAACGAATTACACTTGTACCAATTACAATCAGACAAGTAATTCCAACTCATCATCTGAGTCATCTACTAACACAACAGTATGCACACAAGATGGTTATGTCAGCGATCCTGATTCCAACTATTGTAGCTCATACATTCAATGTGTAGAAATAAACGACACTTTCACTGAGACTACGTACAGTTGTCCTGATGGCACATACTTCAACCCTAACTCTACACTTTGTGAAGCCGACTACATTTGCACCACACCATTTACTTGTTTAGCCGCCGGGAGATTTGCTGATTCTAGTGACACCACTTGTAGTACATATTATTACTGTGTTTTGGCAAGTAACGGAGCATATGTCCAATACAATTATACTTGTCCAACAACATCATTGTTCAGTCCTACATCTGGCCTCTGTACAACTAATTACACCTGTACCAATTACAATCAGACAAGCAATTCCAACTCATCATCTGAGTCATCTACTAACACAACAGTTTGCACACAAGATGGTTATGTCAGCGATCCTGATTCCAACTATTGTAGCTCATACATTCAATGTGTAGAAATAAACGACACCTTCACGGAGACTACGTATAGTTGTCCTGATGGCACATATTACAACCCTAACTCTACACTCTGTGAAGCCGACTACATTTGCACCACAACATTTACTTGTTTAGCCGCCGGGAGATTTGCTGATTCTAGCGATACCAACTGTAGTACATACTATTACTGCGTATTGGCAAGTAACGGTGCATATGTCCAATACAATTATACTTGTCCAACAACATCATTGTTCAGTCCTACATCTGGCCTCTGTACAACGAATTACACTTGTACCAATTACAATCAGACAAGTAATTCCAACTCATCATCTGAGTCATCTACTAACACAACAGTTTGCACACAAGATGGTTATGTCAGCGATCCTGATTCCAACTATTGTAGCTCATACATTCAATGTGTAGAAATAAACGACACTTTCACTGAGACTACGTACAGTTGTCCTGATGGCACATACTTCAACCCTAACTCTACACTTTGTGAAGTTGACTACATTTGCACCACACCATTTACTTGTTTAGCCGCCGGGAGATTTGCTGATTCTAGCGATACCACTTGTAGTACATACTATTACTGCGTATTGGCAAGTAACGGTGCATATGTCCAATACAATTATACTTGCCCAACAACATCGTTGTTCAGTCCTACATCTGGCCTCTGTACAATGAATTACACCTGTACCAATTACAATCAGACAAGTAATTCCAACTCATCATCTGAGTCATCTACTAACACAACAGTTTGCACACAAGATGGTTATGTCAGCGATCCTGATTCCAACTATTGTAGCTCATACATTCAATGTGTAGAAATAAACGACACCTTCACTGAGACTACTTATAGTTGTCCTGATGGCACATACTACAACCCTAACTCTACTCTTTGTGAAGCCGACTACATTTGCACCACACCATTCACTTGTTTAGCCGCCGGGAGATTTGCTGATTCTAGCGACACCACTTGTAGTACATATTATTACTGTGTTTTGGCAAGTAACGGCGCATATGTCCAATACAATTATACTTGTCCAACATCATCATTGTTCAGTCCTACATCTGGCCTCTGTACAACGAATTACACCTGTACCAATTACAATCAGACAAGTAATTCCAACTCATCATCTGAGTCATCTACTAACACAACAGTTTGCACACAAGATGGTTATGTCAGCGATCCTGATTCCAACTATTGTAGCTCATATATTCAATGTGTAGAAATAAACGACACCTTCACTGAGACTACTTATAGTTGTCCTGATGGCACATACTACAACCCTAACTCTACACTTTGTGAGGCCGACTACATTTGCACCACACCATTTACTTGTTTAGCCGCCGGGAGATTTGCTGATTCTAGCGATACCACTTGTAGTACATACTATTACTGCGTATTGGCAAGTAACGGTGCATATGTCCAATACAATTATACTTGTCCAACAACATCATTGTTCAGTCCTACATCTGGCCTCTGTACAACGAATTACACTTGTACCAATTACAATCAGACAAGTAATTCCAACTCATCATCTGAGTCATCTACTAACACAACAGTTTGCACACAAGATGGTTATGTCAGCGATCCTGATACCAACTATTGTAGCTCATACATTCAATGTGTAGAAATAAACGACACCTTCACTGAGACTCCTTATAGTTGTCCTGGTGGCACATACTACAACCCTAACTCTACACTTTGTGAAGCCGACTACATTTGCACCACACCATTCACTTGTTTAGCCGCCGGGAGATTTGCTGATTCTAGTGACACCACTTGTAGTACATATTATTACTGTGTTTTGGCAAGTAACGGCGCATATGTCCAATACAATTATATTTGTCCAACATCATCATTGTTCAGTCCTACATCTGGCCTCTGTACAACGAATTACACCTGTACCAATTACAATCAGACAAGTAATTCCAACTCATCATCTGAGTCATCTACTAACACAACAGTTTGCACACAAGATGGTTATGTCAGCGATCCTGATTCCAATTACTGCAGTTCGTATATCGAATGCGTTGAAATAGACGACACTTTCATTGAGACTACGTATAGTTGTCCTGATGGCACATATTACAACCCTAACTCTACACTTTGTGAAGCTGACTACATTTGCACCACACCATTTATTTGTTTAGCCGCTGGGAGATTTGCTGATTCTAGCGACACCACTTGTAGTACATATTATTACTGTGTATTGGCAAGTAACGGGACATATGTACAATACAATTATACTTGTCCAACAACATCATTATTTAGTCCTACATCTGGCTTCTGTACAACCAATTACACCTGTACCAATTACACTCAGACAAGTAATACCACTTCGTCAACCTCATCATCCTCAGATGACTCATCATCTACTACATCATCATCTGAGTCATCTACTAACACAACATCAGTTTGCACCCAAGACGGTTATGTCGCCGATCCTACTTCCAACAATTGTAGTTCGTACATCGAATGCATAGAAATATACGACACTTTTATTGAGACCACTTATAGTTGTCCTGGTGGCACATACTACAACCCGAACACTACGCTTTGTGACTCTGATTACACTTGTTCCACGCCATTTAGTTGTTCAACAGCTGGGCGATTTTCTAATTCCACTGATACCGCTTGTAAAACATATTATTTCTGTGTTTTAACAAGTGACGGGACATATTTGCAATACAATTACACTTGTCCATCAACATCAGTATTCAGTCCTACATCGAAAATCTGTACTATGGATTACACTTGTGGTGACTCAAGTTAGTCAATTTTTAATTTATAAATGTAGTGCTTACTGAATCTGATCTAGGCATTCATCCAGGCTATGATAATATTTACATTAGTTCTAAAGACACTAATTAATCCGTCGGAGGCGGTTCATATATATGTTACATAAGCGTATGGGCCACCGGAGGCCGAGCCGCCTGTGACTATCCTACAAGACTGTATAAGCTGTATAAGCAGAAATGTAATATTTGCCGTATCTTATCAGATTATATTTAATATTCAATGGATATTATTTATATATTATCGAATCCCACGATACTTGTATGTATGTTACATTATAATCCTTATAACCTGGTTTCTATATGAGTTATCAAAATATTCAATTAACAGTTTAATTGTGTCAGATTATTTGTTAATTCTATCATTAACCGACCTTTGAGAAACCGGATGTTTTAAGATAAAATTAATACACCACTGCCTCTCTGCTTAAAAAAATAAATTTCATCAACGAGGTAAATAATGGTGTGATCATAAAGTGATACGCAAATATTTATGTCAAGCCTGAATATCTAATGTGAGACAGTCTTTCGTATTTGATCTGCCTATGATAGTTGATACAGAGGATTTTAGTATGGACACCGTAAGGTGTGTGACTGTTGGAAGTATTATTGCTGTTATATAAGTTTAAGACGATATGAGAATAAAATATGAAAGCGTGAAGGGCTGGTTTTGACGTATTCTACGCGCACACCGGTGCGCGCATCAGCACGGTAATGCCCGCGACATATTAACTTGTCAGCACAAAGACATTAAACAGTTTAGCCTAAGAGCCAAGATGCTAACGCGCGTCATGACCTCTTGGATTATGAAGATTAGATGCTCAAAAGAAAAAAAAGGTTGTGTCTTATATATTATGTTAACATTTATAAACTAGCCTAAATAGATAACTGAACGATCTGCAACTCGTTTAAATTAATAATTAACTAGCAAACCTGGCGAACTCCGTTTCGCCACCAGATCACCACCATCTACTTAAAATATTGGTTTGTAGTACATGCTATGTATCTTTTCTTTTTCTCCCGCTTTTCCCGAATTTTCTTTGCTATAAACCTCACGGAGCACGAGACCTTTCCAACGAATGCAAAACCGTTGAAATCGGTTAGTGCGTTCTGGAGTTATAGCGTCAGGAAGGAAAACCCGACTTATTTTTATATAGTAGATTATTAATTACCCGTGCACAGCAGTGGGGCAGTAATATTACATGACCAAAAATTTTGAAATTTTAACATATACCACTATTATAGAAATGTTGTTTTGGAATCTATATATATAAAAATGAAACCCGTTTTCCGTTATCACGCCATCACGCGTGAACGGCTGGACCGATTTAGCTAATTCTTTTTTTAGAATATTCCTCGAAGTACGAGGATGGTTCTTACGGAGGAAAAAAAAAATGAAAAATTGGCTGAAAAAGTCTAAAAACAACACTTTTCTGTACTCCCATACCATCGATTCGTAATAATACTTAAAAGTCAATTTGAACTTTAATACCATACCATAAAGTTCAAGTGTTAGTGGAGAGGTTCCGGGAAGGCAAAACAATTGAGTGTCGTTAGTATCGTATAAATATTAATGTCAGTATTTGTCAATTGAAAAATTCTTTTTATGTTGGATAGCCCATTTATCGAGGACGGCTATAGGTTATATAACATCACGCTATGACCTAAGGGGTGACTGACGGGGTGATTGATGGGGTTACTGACGGGGTGACTGATGGGGCGACTGACGTGAGGAATGACGGGGTGACTGACAGGCTAACTGATGGGGTGGCGGACGGGGTGACTGACGAGGTGACTGACGAGGTGACTGACGGGGTGACTGACGGGGTGACTGATGGGGAGACGGACGGAGTGACAAACGGATGACAGACGGGGTGACAGACGGGTGACAGACGGGGTGACAGATGGGTGACAGACGGGTGACAGACGGGTGACAGAGGGGGTCACAGACGGCTGACAGACGGGTGACAGACCGATGACAGACGGGGTGACAGACGGGTGACAGATGGGGTGACCGACTGGGTGACAGACGGGGTGATGGACGGGGTGACTGACGGGGTAACCGACAGGGTAATGGACGGGGTGACTGCCGGGGGTACTGACTAGGTGACAAACGGGATGACAGACGAGTGATAGACGGGTGACAGATGGGTGACAGACCGGGTGACCAACGGGTTGACCGACAGGGTGACTGTCGTGGTGACCGACGGGGTGACCGACGGAGTGATGGACGGGGTAACTGACGGGGTAACCGACAGGGTGACTGACGGGGGTACTGACTGGGTGACTCACGAAACCGGACCGAAGTAGATCATCCCATTACCTCCTTTAGAATTAATGGATTATAGGTGCCTACTACTCATTCTTTCAACCCTCTCTCTCCTACGCAGACGAAGTTACGCGGGTCAGCTAGTAATCTTATAATTCTTAAGTGGTCTATTTGACAAAATGAAACTATTTTGATGAATTTGGGTATGAGGATAATCTTAGCCATCTCAATCTGCAGACAGGATATTTTTATGAATTCAGGCCTAATAGGGATGAAATAATTGTTTAATCACAATTTAATTCAGTTGCCTCCTTGGTCTAGTGGCATATATGGGCTGTGAACCGAGAGGTTCTGGGTTCGATTCCCAGATCGATCAAAGCTAATTTAATTTAATAGATTTCGATGACATTTTATATGAGGATACACTTGTCTTTAGGGACTCAAATGAGGTACTTAATTTTTTTTATTAACCCCTAAAGGGATGAAATACATGTTGAAAGTTTGGTTGGGCATTCGGAAACCTTAAAAGATTTTGATGAAATTTGGTATGAGGATACATTTGACCGTAGGGACGCAAATGGGGTACTTCATTTTTTTAACCCCTAAAAGGACGAAATAAGGGATGAAAGTTTGTATGGGAGTTCAGAATCCACTTAATGGATTTTTTAAAATTTGGTATGAGGATATCTTTCGTCTGAGGACAAAGACAAGGGACACAAGGGTTTATATTTTTAAATCAACACCTATAGGCATGAATTGCTTTTCTTTCTTTCTTAAAAAAAAATAGAGGATGAAAGTTTATATCGGAAATTAGAAACCGCTGATTATACGGATTTTGATATAAGTTGGTATGAGGATGTGATGTTTTGCAAACATGTGTTTATGTGCAAAAAGGGATGAAATAGGGGTTGAAATTAGTTTTTTTTAAATCTTTGATCCGATTGATTTAATTTTTCGATCCACCCTGTCGTTTTAGTCTAAATATTCTACAACGGGACGACTCAGATATCGATTTTAAAATAAATCTGCCCAAAAACAAAGAAAAACAAAAGAAGGCCACTTTTGACTGTTTTGACATCGGTACGGTCGTTAGCAACTACGGGGCGACCCAGATATCGATTTTGCAGTCAATCGGCCCAAAAACAAAGAAAAACACAATGGCGGCCACTTTTGACAGTTTTGACATCGATTCCGTCGTAAGCAACTACTGGGCGGCCCAGGTACCTTTTGAAGTCAATCGGCCCAAAACAAAATGGCGGCCACTTTTGACAGTTTTGACATCGGTTCCGTCGTTAGCAACCACGAGGTGACCCAGATATCGGTTTTGAAGTAAATCGCCCAAAAACAAAGAAAAACAAAATGGCGGCCACTTTTGACTGTTTTGACATCGGTTCCGTCGTTTGGAACCACGGGGCGACCCAGATATCTATTTTGAAGTAAATCGTCCCAGAAACAAATAAAAACAAAATGGCGGCCTCTTTTGACAACTTTGACATCGGTTCCGTCATTTGGAAGCACGGGGTGACCCAGATATCGATTTTGAAGTCAATCGGCCCAAAAACAAAGAAAAACAAAAAGGGCGGCCCCTTTTGACAGGTTTGACAGTGGTTCTGTCGTTCGGAACCACGGGGTGACTCAGATATCGATATTGAAGTCAATTGGCCCAAAAACAAAGAAGTACAAAATGGCGGTCACTTTTGTCACTATTAAGAGCGGTTTCGACGTTTGGAACCCCCCGAGATATCGTTTTTGAAGTCAATCGGCCCTGAAACAAAGAAAAACAAAATGGCGGCCACTTTTGACAGTTTTGACATTGGTTCGGTCGTTAGCAACTACGGGGCGACCCAGATATCGATTTTGAAGTCAATCGGTCCAAAAACAAAGAAAAAACTACGAGGTGACCCAGATATATTGAAGTAAATCGAATTAAGGAAAAAAAACAAATTTTCCATCCCTATTTCATCCCTTTATATGTAGGTTGAAATAGGGATCATGCCAGACATCCACCCCTTCTGGGGGATCAAGTCTCAAATTAAATTACAAAATTCGCTTTGCCCTACATGGGAATCGAACCCACAACCTCCCGGTTCACAGCCCATATATGTTGCCACTGGATCAAGGAGGCGACTAGAAAAGTATCCTCATACCAACTTTCTTAAAAATCCGTTCAGCCGTTTCTGGAATCCCATATAAACTTTTACCCCTTTAGGGTTGTTAAATTTGTGTCCTTTTGGTCAAAAGTATCCTCATACTAAATTTCATCGAAATCCATCAAGGAGTTTCAAAATGGATTGACTCCTAGACTATCAATGTCTAATATTTGACACAAAGAACTGAATAAACGTAATATCAGAGTTGAAAATGTCGAGCACGTCCCTCCCCTTCAATGGTTACCGGACGACTGAGATCAACACGGGCCGTCTCAGAAAACAATGATGTAATGCCACAGCGTATGTGCAAAACCAATTTTTTCCTTATTGTGATAAAACTATTTAACTTTGTGAAATTTTTTTTTCGAGACAATTAAATTAATATTGATGTCTACGTTTTAAATCAAGTTACAAATTTATATCGTTCGCCGTACGGAAGATTCAAGTATTTCAAAAACAGATGAGAGGTAACTTAGGATTTTTTTTCTATCGAGAAAACTTTTAGTAATTATGTTTTTGCTCACGACAGAATTTAAGTTAAATGGTCTATTAATACATTTCCAAAAATTACCTTCGTAATCTTAGTACTTTAGGACACCCAAGCTTGTGAAAATCCTTATTTTGTTCTCATATCCTCTTAAAATCCTTATTGAAATGCTTTAGCATAATAAATGTATCACAAATAAATGTTGTATTCTGCACTTTTGTTTAGTTTTATTTGTAACCACATTTCTTTAAACATCTTTTTCCTTTTGAAAAGACGTATTTTATTAAATTTCTATAACATCAACGTTAAAGGTAGGTTTGCGCTGCATTTTTATAAATGTAATACCTGTGTTCTATACGAGTATAATATAATAACATTTTTTTTTGTTTCACTATCAATTGCATTGTAAGAACATTATAACAACGCATAAATTAATGGATTCATTTGGATTCATGGTCACTAAGTATTTTCAAGCTATTTTTAATGACATTCACTCGATTTCTTTTCGTCCCTTCTACGGTACCCCTTATTGCACATAACAGACTATGACGACGTATACTACAACGACCTTAGATCATTTTTAAGAATTTGATAAAGAAAATGGTTGCCATGAGTCAGTCAGTCTTTGGAGATATACACCCGAGGAGATATATACACGTTTTCTATAGGCCTTTTCCAGTTATATTTGTTTGTAAATGTCTTTGTAACTCAAATGGTTCTAGCTAACGTAAACCAAATTCTAAGCTCCTGAAAATCGTAGTTCTTGAGAACTTCAAATGTTGACTTTTATCTACTCTTAATTACTTTCCGTATAAAACATTCGGAAGAACTATATCCTGTATCCGTTAGATAAGGGAATTAAGTCTGTGAAGGGGAGGAATAAATATCTTGGGAATCTAATTTAACAATCAAACATAATAGTAACCTGCTACGCCAACCCTCTTTATTATTTTTTTATGGCAATTGAAATACATTATGCCATTATGCCACTTCACATAACATACACATGTTATGTGAAGATATATCTTCCTATGGAAGAATTTCTATGTGTAACTTCTAGGTGTATTTTCATACATAAGACGTGATCATGTTTCACCTATAGTGAAAGTAAAATCTTACGAAAACGTAATTTAAAAATAATTACTATAGTTGTCAGCGATTTGGATTGCGTAGTTATTTAATTTAAAGAATTACCCTTGAATTTTTAGGTTATTGTGATATGGGAAGTCGACGCAGTCATCAACTGCACGGTTACTGGAGCTGGACGTTTCACCGACAGCACGGATCCGTCATGTCAACAGTACACGTATTGTATATACGTCAGATCCACTAACAGCTATGTGGCGTATAACTACGTGTGTCCATCGATTTGTGTCTTCAACCCCAACAAAGCACATTGCACCGCACCCACTAACTACTACTGCAATGTCACTGCCGCTGACTCTACCAACACAACATCAATTTGCACAGAAGATGGATACATCGCTGATCCCAGCTCCACTGATTGCAGTTCGTACATCCAATGCGTTAAAATAAATATCACTTTCACTGAGACCACGTACAGTTGTCCTGATACCACGTACTACAACCCTGACACGACGTTCTGTGAATCTAACTATACTTGCAGCACGGCGTTTACTTGTATTTCCGCTGGGAGATTTGCTAATTTCTCAGATAACACTTGTAAAACATATTTCTACTGTATTTTGGAAAGTGACGGGACATATTTACAATACAATTATACTTGCCCATCAATATCAGTATTCAATCCTACATCTGGATTTTGTACAACGAATTACAACTGTACTAATTACAATCAGGCAACTAATTCCACCTCGTCACCTGAGAAATTTACCAACACAACATCAGTTTGCACAAAAGATGGTTATGTCTCTGATCCCCGCTCTACGAACTGTAGCTCGTACATTCAATGCGTAGAAATAAATAGCATCTTCACTGAAACTACCTACAACTGTCCTGATGGCACATACTACAACCCGAATTCTACACTTTGTGAAGCCGACTACGTTTGCACCACGCCATTTACTTGTTTAGCCGTCGGGAGATTTGCTAATTCGAGCGATATCACTTGTAGTACATATCATTACTGTGTTTTGACAAGTAATGGGACATATGTACAATACAATTATACTTGTCCATCAACATCATTATTCAATCCTACTTCTGGCCTCTGTACAACGAATTATACGTGTAGTAATTACAATCAGACAAGTAATTCCACCTCGTCATCTACCAACACGACATCAGTTTGTACACAAGATAGTTATGTCGCCGACCCTAGTTCCACCGATTGTAGCTCATACATTGAGTGTGTAAAAATAAACGGCATTTTCACTGAGAAAATGCACAAATGCAATAAAAATACATACTATGATCCTAAAACTAAGCGTTGTGATTCTAAATATATTTGCAGTCCTAAATCATTTACCTGTTCCACCGCTGGAAGATTTGCTAATAGTACTGATACTACGTGTAAAACATATTATTATTGTATTTTAGCAAGTAATGGGTCATACATACAATACAATTATACTTGTCCATTAACATCTGTATTCAATCCTACATCCAGTCTTTGTACAACAAATTACAAATGTACTGCTAAGAGCAAGACAAAAAAACCTAAGGAAACAAAGAAGAAAAAGGATGGCCCATCCGAATCATTGCCCCACTTGGCTACTAAGTTGTAACTTATAAATAATCATAATTGTTAATTGTTTTAGAAACAGCGAAAAAAAACAATGTTCGGATGATTTGTAGTAATAAATTAATCTCAACTCTTATTACCAGTAGGTACATAATTAAATGTCACATTTAAAATACTCAAAACATGTTTAAAGGGTGATAATTTAAAATTACGATAGACAGAGATTGACATTTTGACAACCACGCTTCATGCAACAATCAATAAAAGTACCTCAGACATATATGTATATGTTATTTGAACTTATATTTCTGATGGATAGTAGATATTTAATTTTGGCATTGATCAGCTTTCGCGCAATCGGGTATTTTGAGATAATATTATAAGTACAACACTGCCACTTGTAAAAATAAAATACGTATGTAGAGTCCTGCAATGGGGAAAATGTTTATATAATACACATAAATATTTTGTTTTGGTAGGTATGTTTGTTGTATTGTACCTTGCGTATTGTATGTAGTTGATGATTGATTAGGGCGGGTAAATCCATATGTCATACGCCTGTCATAGTGCAAGCCCCTCAATTCGCTTCTTTCCTATTTGTAGTGTGATGAAACTTAAATAAGCTGACATGATTCTGGTAGCCGTTTAATCCATTGTTTTCCGGTGGTCGTTGTTTTTTAATTCCACTGTTCTTCATCAGCCACCATCAAGTGCAGTGTAATTTTATTTTGTGGTGCTCTGATAAAAAAAACCTAAATATTTGTCTTCATGCGAGAATTAAAACGCCCGCTGTCCCACGGACGCTTTCAAAATGTTAAATGGTCAAGACTAAGTGCGACTGTTAGAACTTGATGTATTTAAATTATTGTCGTTGTTCATATTTAAAATGTTGTACATAAATATAATAAATAAAATTATATCTTGCCGCATTTTTATGTTTCATTTACAACCATGAACCAAAGATAGGTTTTAAAAAGTTGTTTAGTTTAGTTGACCTGTCATGGGCCTCTTCTACTATTGAAAGGGGTTATAGGTCCACCACGCTGGTCTAATGCGGGTGGATGTCATGCCTTCGAAATTCTTGTGGAGAAATTATCAGGCTACAGATTTCTTCACGATGTATTTCTTCACCGTAATATCAAGCGATTATTCATGTAATAAATAAACACTTAACATTGTAAGTATATAGTAAATACAACATGTTATTATAATATACATTGGACTATAAAGATTCAGACAAAGTGCCCATCTCGCGGTGCTTAAGTATAGAACACTATGATTTACTCTATCTTCTCTGCTCGCTTTCCTTTCCCAATAATCTCAGAATTGTTTCTAGTTACTGGAAGTAATTTGAGAATTATCATTATTATCAAAGATATTCAGTAGTACACTTTGATTTGTAGAGATGTCCTTAAGTCTTCTCTGTATGCGGGTCCATAATATTCTAAGAGGTCGCAAAACATGTTCTCCTTTTTCCCCGACTACCTCGGAAGGAGGGCAATATTTATTTAAGTTGTTATAGACTCAAAATATTAATGAAAGCAAAACAACTGCAGTTAAAGGGTTTAATGTTGAATTTGAATCCTAACTAATAAACGGTTTGTATAAAGGAGATTTTAAACATGTTTGTACGACAATATTTAACTAAATGTCAATAGTTTTATTGTAGCTAAATGACTTTATGGTGAATAATCCATAATTATTTTAGTGTAGATAACTGAGGAGTCATAGCGCGGTTAATATCCAATTATAAGGGTACTATTATATAAAAAATAACGTATACGAGTATAAAATTGCATCGTTAATGAAATTCATGTAGAAGTGGAGTGGGAATTTCTTCTATTGGATAACTTGTGCCCATGAATCATCACGATGAGAGTCTTCAAGTGTCGTGGATACGAAAGAGACTAACGAAATAATAGCAATTAGGGGTCCGGAGATTTTTTAAATCAGTATTATAGTACTAATGTTTATTTATTTATTTATTTAAACTTCATATACATGGATATGTATAAAGGCGGACTTAATGCCGAAGGCATTTTCTACCAGTCTACCTGAAGGTGGTGCAGAGACGAGACAATGTGGGTGTATATAAAAGAAAAAGAAAGAAGATGAAAATACATATTAATTAAATACATTACATATCTACATATAAAACAACACATACACTAAAACAAAACACACAAAATACATACCTTACAATATATTGTATATATTAAAGAACCATATAATAATATACATACATACTATACTTAAAGTATGAATAAGCTAAACTGTTCGTACCATTTAAGTTGTCTATTTACGAAATTAGTCTCAATAATTTGCTCAAAGTATAGGACACACAGCCTATAATCTAAGCGAACCAAAGACAAGTCGCCTCCTTGGTCTAGTGACAGCATATATGGGCTGTGGACAGCTAGGTCCTTGGGTTTGAATCCCAGGTTGGGCAAAGCGATTTTTCTAATTTGATTTGCCCGGGACTAAATCCCCAAAGGGGCGGGGGGTTGACGTCAGGCATGTAGACGGTCGTAACAACTAAAGCCAAATCATTTCTGAAAATAGCTTGATACAAATGTGTTGCACCGATCCTACATTAAGGTGGGATAAGGACAAATAGAAAGTAATAAGTTAGCGAAATAACCAAAGTAGGTTTGAAGTAGGGCTCAAAGGGTATAATCATATTAATTTGAGCAAGATTACATACATTACACATAAGCACACGCCTGCATCCTCGATGGGGTAGGCAGAGGCGATCACCGACATTTCATCGAGCTTAGTTCCGTCCCAGATGTGAATCAGAGAGAGTGCGCGCCTATCGCCATATCGCGCATAAATTCCAGACTCCTGGCTGATACTGGATTCATAAAACCCGAAATCACTTGCTCGACCCTATCGTGACCCCGAGACCTGAGAAAGTCGTATTGAAACACAACTACGCCACCGAGGCAGACACCAAGGAAGATGATGAGTGATGATGATGAGATTTTGAAAAAAAAAAATTTTAGTGACGTTAGAATTACTACGGAACTCTTACACTTGGTCAAACATACACTAGAATTTTATATTATGAAGTTTGTGAAAATTGGTTAATTTTCAAATGACATTTAAATATGCTTTGGCATCATCGATATATTATTTACCTAGAGATACCACAGCTGACGCTCAGAAAATGGGACAGCAAAGGAGTGCTTATGCACTTCTTTTGCCTATAGTCTGACGCAGGATAATCTAAGTCTGACGCCAATAGAATTCGAAATTTCAAAATTCAAATTATAGAACGCTTGTTCATTACGTTTTAAAATCTACTTTATAACACGTGCATAGGGTTTTATTTGTGTTAATTTAATTAAAACTTGTGATATTTTTCTTTGTTTTATTCCTGAGACCACTTTTTAGGAGGATATTTGCAAAGAACTGTGCATCTAGGGTATATTATATTGATGTTTAGTATCATCGATATATTATTTACCTAGATGCACAGTTGACGCACGGAAAATGCGACAGGAAAGGAGTGCTTGAGCACTCCTTTTGCATACAGTCGGACGCCGATAGAAATCTAAATTTCAAAATTCAAATTTTAGAACGCTGGATCACTCCGTTGAAAAGGCTACTTTATTACACGTGCATAGGGTTATATTTGTGTTGATTAAATTAGAACTTGTGATCTTTTTCTTTGTTTTATTCCTGCGCCCACATTTTATGAGGATATTTGCAAAGAACTGTGCATCTAGGGTAAATTATATTGATGTTTGGCATTCATAAACTAGATGTGTATAGAAGATATACACATGTTTGTATTTTAATAGAACTCGACGATGATTAACGTAATGCGATTTTATGGTAACCACCTAATTGGGGATAACTCAGAACAAACGTAGCGGAATTGTTAATCTTATTATTGGTGCAATATCACGAGTAATTTCTCTTATATGTCAGATATCCACCTATATAAGGCTGAATTGTTGCTAACATTGATGTAGAGCACGGAAATGGAGCAGAAAATTGGCTTTACTGTAATTCTTGTAAGTCAAAATTTTACTTTTATTTTTATCTTTTAAATTCTATTTTTGTTATGGTGATTCTACTTATGGACTTTAATCGAGCTTAATTATGTAGGTTAAGGCGCGTCTGCTTTTTTAATTTTGTTATTGTGGGTAAAAGTGTTTTACCACTGCCGCCACATCTGGGGGGAGACGTGACGGTTATGTCGGGGTCGCCGGTCTTACGAGTCAGCGTCGTAATGCCCAGGAGAGATGGAAAACATCTGGGCGACACTGGGCCGAGTCCCTAACGCTATATACACGCTACACCGGCAATAACGACTACAACCCCGTGTGGCCCTCCTCGGCGCTTAAAAGACGACCTCGAGTTTCCCTAGGCGTGTCTCCTACACTAAAACGTTACACAAAACATGGTTTCGTTACACATTTTTATCTATGGCCCATTGTTCCTTCAACAGGAGACAGTGAAAATAATTGTTTTCCGTATGTATTTTGTTTCGAGAAAAACAGGTCCAGGAGACGCGCCTTTAGATGTGATCATTGGCGCTCGTAACTATAGTACTATAAGGCATTATGTGGCCATTCTTTCTTTCTACCTGGCACCGTATGAAAGTCAGTTGATTTATTTTTATACACAATTATATTACACAAATATAATTTAATACACAAATATTGTCAGATAAATAATGAAAAGTGTTATATAATGCATTGTTTCAGATATTTTGTGTGATATGGGAAGTCAACGCAGCCGTCAACTGCACGGCCACCGGAGCTGGTCGTTTCACTGACGGCACTGATCCGACATGTCAAAACTACACGTATTGTGTATACGACAGCTCTACTGGCAGTTACTTGTCGTACAACTACGTTTGTCCAACTACTTCAGTCTTCAACCCTAACACCGCTCTGTGCACCGCGTCTACTAACTATGTCTGTAATGTCACTGTAACAAACTCTACCAACACGACATCAGTTTGTACAGAAGATGGTTATGTCGCTGATCCCAGCTCTACTAACTGTAGCTCATACATCCAATGTGTAGAAATAAACGGCACCTTCACTGAGACTACATACAGTTGTCCTGATAGCACCTACTATAACCCTAACACTACGCTCTGTGACTCAAGCTACACTTGTACCACTAACACGTCGTCCACAAATACAACAACGACGTTTACTTGTTCTGCTACTGGGAGATTTGCTAATACCACTGATACCGCTTGTAAAACATATTATTACTGTGTTCTAGCAACCGATGGGTCATATGTGCAATACAATTACACTTGTCCAACAACTTCCGTATTCAGTCCTACGTCGAAAGTTTGTACAACTAGTTACACATGTGGTAGTTAGCCAATACTAAACCTTGGTGTCCTTTAGAATAGATGAGCAACTTTGTGTTGTCATAGAAATGCACCAAAATAAAAATGAAGAAAACCTAGCGTTCATTAATTAATACCGTAGGTAATTCGACCCAGGCATTCCTCCAGGAGAAGGTGATTATAATGTTAGTCAAGGAATTAATTATAAGTGTTATAGTTACGGTATCAATATACCTAATTAGAATTAATAATCTCCATATCATATCGGTTTCTATTTAATGTTCAGAGGACATATTTACAGATCTCGAATCCTATGATACACATATGTGACAAAATGACACATTAATAAATACTTATTGAGATAAAATTGTTTCTTGTAGATTCTATAATGCAGTATGCATAATTATTTAAAAATATGATTTTCTTTTGTACAAATATATACCTTGTTGCACTATTATGCCGTTTTTAATTACAACCAATTTTATTAAGACATCTTTTTACTTTTCTTTTTATATCCATATTATACTTCTCTCTTTCTTTAGGATAATAAATTTCTTCAATGAGCAGGCTGGCTAGTTTCCTCGCAGTCTTGAGATTTTTATTAATTACGGTTGTATTCAAATCACTATTTGTTGTGATCAATTCATTGTAAGCACGCAGCTGTTCGGGCACCAAATTAGCAGTCGTTTTGGACTTCTTCATGGTAGAGAAGTAATTTTTAAAATAAAATTCTCTAGCTTTTTTAATTGCTGCAGCAGATATTTTTGTTTTGGTTTGATATTTATTGTCACCAACTGAAACTGTACTTATTGTTCTATCAAGCAGATTATATCTCTTGAGGTCTGGATGGTTATTCATGTTATGTACTGGTTTAGCAGTTTTCTGTCTTGTGTTTTTCTCTGTATATTTTCTATAATAGTCATAGTCAAAACTTGGGAAACTTGTAACGACATAAGTGGATTCATTAACACGACGAACTTGATACGTTTTAACGCTGTCTGTATACTGGGTTAAAGTTATTACAATACATTTCATTAGGAAAATATATTTAGATATTAAAAAATTCATTTAAAATTACACGATAAATGTCATTATGACATCGGGCTTAAAGACATTCAGACCATTGATAAATACTCTTATCGAGGTTAATCAAAGCTCTTATCAACATGGAAAAGTTTCTATGCAAAATGATAACTTATGGTTTAGCTAAGAGGTTAGCTAGTACTTATCATAGTTAAGTTACTGCATAAACAATGATATCTTTTTCTTTGGTAAAAAGTGAATGAAAACCACACAATGGACTTTGAGAGTCGGCTCCCATACAACGGAATCAAGGTCAAATTTGTCTAGCAGATCGTCCGAATACACATAGTAGAAACATTTGCAAACGTTGAAAAAGATATCTTAATATATCAACATATGATATATTTTGTATTGTTGAATACTGAAAGTGCTAATGTTGATCTTGAGAAAAGGTTCTGAGACAGTTCCCGATGGTGTTATTGTATTCATTGCCACAACCATTCTTAATTGCAACTTCCGCAAATGCATAGTAAAACTGTTGCGTAGTCATATTGAGATAAAGTAAGAAAAATCCATTGAAAATAGAAACTATAAAAATGTTGCAAACTTGTATAAAATCGGTCTAGATAGGCAATAATATGGTATTTAAAAAAATATTTTACGAAAGCTTGTAAATACACTTACTAGATTCTTATAACTAGAATGTTATCATTAGGATTTAACTTTTAAATATTTTAATTCTAGCGCATTTTTACTTTAGTTATTGACGCTATGCATGTTTTTTTATAGAAGCAAATAATATTGTGCAACATCCATCAATCTGTGCGTATATAATAAGCTTCCTTGTTTTTTAAACGTCTTGTTATTTTGCGTTCATATTGCATTGCTTCCCAAAGGTAATTTAAATCTACTTAGTTGACTCCATTCAGTTTCCTGTCCATCGCGTCGTTGTGATATTAGCTTTCACTAGCGTGATTCTTCCATGAGACTACCATCCATTTGATCGGTTGTATTTACATCCTTATTAATGTTTGGAACATATTTTTACCATTATTTATTATATGTCCTTGGATTAGCGTCATAGGCTTCGTTGTACCATCCCTTATCCTACTGAATGTAGGATCTTTGCAATACGCTTTTGGAAGTATTTTGCAGAAAAAGTTGGCTTAATATTTACGACCGGCTGCTTGCCTGACGTCCACGTCTTTATTTGGTCTTGGAAAATTAAAATCTTGATAAATCGTGGTCAAAATCAGTTTACACCTAGGATTCGAACGCCTGCCTGTCCCTAAGACCTAAGGAATAAGATGAGAAGATAACAAGTCATCACCAGTACGAATATATATATTTTGATATAATCAATAGAAATTTTAACAAACAATTACTAAGCAGGTTACTGTCTCAAAGTAAAAGATGGCCACATCAGAGGACATGAATTGAATGCTCAACTTACGATCGGCCGTTGGGAAGGTTCGCAAGTGTTGTAAACTTATGCAATTTGAATAAGAAACTACCATTGTCTTCGTTTGTTAAAGTTTAGAAGCATTTATTTATTTTAATTTAGGTATTGCTTATTTGTTTAGGAGAGTTCTCGAGAAATTTATCTTACCAGAAATTAGTATATAATGTAAAATCACATAGTAGCTGTTTTGCCAATAGGACGAATGGGCCGGCCTCACGAAAGGCCGCGAGGACAATTTCCACCGCCAGATAATGGTTTATGCGATCCACATATTTTTTTCGACTCTGGATTCTCTCGTAGTTCCTGATATCCATGCTACATGACACATATCTTAGTGTGGATTCAGGACTATAAGGAATGTATTAGGTGTATTTTTATTACTCATTAATCAATGTTTTAACGGTTTATCAATATCTTATAGAAGTAACTTCTCTTAAACTTGTTTTGTAGGCATTTTTAAACAATTCAAGTGTCATCCTCTTATACAATTCACATGACAAGATTTCTGTAAATAGTACCTTGCGTAATTGAAGACATTAGGAAGTGACTGGATAGTACGCTAGCTGGATAATAAATTGTTCCTGCTTGTCTAATGCATTCTATACTTTGCATTTCTTTCAGATGGTTAAGTCATTTCACTGTAGGTACTAATAATGCATATCTTAATAAGACATATATTTTTTTTATATCAAATAAACAGACAACAAGTCGCTTGCTTGATACCAGTAACCACATGCTCTTTCAATAAGAAAGCACTGAGTGGCCATTTTTGTTGCACTTCGGCGCTGCAGGTTTATGTATTCAAGTGGTAGAGCCACGCTGTAGACAGTAACGTCTATAGCACGAATGGGTCGGCTCTAGGGCATGCAAAAACCGGATGGTTTTGTAAACCGGGTTTTTCGGTTTTTGTTTTTTAAAAAACCGATTAACCGGTTTTTTCGGGTTATTCGGTTTTCGGGCTATATTTTTCGTTTTTTTGTTTAAATCTTGATTAACGAGATGAAGTTGCGTTTCTGCACATAATTATTTACAGTTCAGAGGCTCTACCGTGAGTTTTTGACATTTCTTGCTAGCGACTATCTAAAATATCGACCTATCCAAAGAATAAAGTTACATATGATAATGAATCGAAATTGCTTTTATATTTTTTGTAGCTTAAATTGACCTGTATATATTTAATTAGTGATTTTTTTTTAAAGTTATGACATAATAACAAGTTAAATTATGACATAGCTTACAAAAAATATATACTAGTTAAATATACAGATCAATTTAAGCGCAGAAAAATAAGAAAGCAATTTCGATTCATTATCATATGTAACTTTATTCTTTGGATAGGTCGATATATAATTTATATGATAAACATTAATTCCAAACGTAATTGCTAGGGGTTTTCGGATATTTGTCATACAAATAGGTAGTCGTAGTCGCTAGCGAGAAAGGTAAAAAAAACTAACGTTATTTTTTTGTTTTCGCGGGGAAAAGTGTTTTACCGCTACCGCTACGCCTGGGGGGAGACGTGATTGTTATGTCGGATTCGCCTGTCTTACGACCCACCGTTAAGACGCACCGGAGAGATGGACAGCGTCTAGCCGACCTTTAGGTCGAGTCCCTAACACTATGTATACCCTACACCGGCAATACCGACTAAAAACCCCGCCGTAGCCCTCTTCGGCGCATTGGAACGGCCCCCGGTTTCCCTACACTTAAAGCGTCTAGGCTCCAGCCGGAAGAACACTGATTGTTCTTCTTTTTCTACCTGCCCTCATCCCACTTCACTATATGCTCCGCACTACACTTTTTCAGACATGTTGCAAAAAAGATTCAGTTGTAATTTTGACAATCAGCTAGGCTATTTGTCTGATGTCAAGTGACAACCCTCTTTGGGGGCTCCAGCTTTGAGTAAATCGTATTACATAGTAAACAGCTATGCCCTTCATCTTTCTAGCCTGTAAACGCTGCCACTAGACTAAGGCGCGACAGGTTAATCCACCATCATCCTCGTGCCCTTGTCCCAATTTTATTTGGGGTCGGCACAACATGTCTTCGACTTCCATAAACACGATCATCTCATTCACCCTCTTATCTTTCATGTCCTCCCTCACACACTCTATCCACCTTTTCTTTGGTTTTCCTCTATCTCCCCATCCATCAACATTCACAGTCATCAATTTCTTATCCACTTATCATGTCGCTTCTCTCCTCATAACATGCCTATACCAAGATAAACTGGTTCCTTCTAATCTACCTACCACAGGTGTCATTTTCAAGCTTCCTCTGTGCTTAATCCTAACTCTGTCCATCCTTATCACTCCATACATCAATCTCAACATTCTCATTTCTTCTGCATGCAATCATTTCTCATACGACTTTTCAGTGACCCTAGTTAAGCTACAGTTTAATCCATACTAATATTATAAATGCAAAAGAAAGTCTGTCTGTCTGTGGAGTTTTAACGGCGAAACCATTGAACCGATTTTGATGTTTCATGTGAGGATAACTTTTAACTCTGCGGACGAATCTAGCGTACTTTATTATTATAAATCAGCCCTCAAAAAATCAGTAAAATAGGGGATCTATAATAAGAAATAGTTTATTTATTGTAGTCCCCACTTAATACAATATTCTACATAAGGGCGCATGCTTTGGATACAATATAATTTTAAGTAATGCATAACTTTAAAATTGTATTAATGTATTTTATTGTATCCTGTTTTTTGTCTAACCTAAATAAATAATATAAAAACATATATAAATACGTACAATGTAAGATATGTAAAATGGACCATCATTTTGCTATTATATTAACATGACAATAGTGTGGCTGTTTTATTTTGCTTTCTGTCTGGCAATATCATGGCCTAGTGTCAGGGTGCGTCTTCAAACCTAAACGCTTCTACTTTGCCCGGTCTTTAGTATCGTTTACAATGGGATATGTACTTGGTTCTGATATCTTCTTTCAAAACGTCTAGCCAGCGCATTTTGTGCCGTCCACTTGACACGACACAGACACTTGCGATCGACGTACTCCTGTGGTTTTCTCAAAACGTGACTATACCATTGCGAGCGACATTTCTGCAATTTATTTGCCACGTTGCAGACACCAATACTACCTCATATGTAAACGTTACGTATTAGATGCAGTCTTGTATCGTTGCTCATCCTCCGCATCATCTTCATGTCTATGACGTGGATTTCCCTAACATAACGCTTAAGAACAGGCTACGTCTCACACCCATATAGAAGTACAAACCGAATTATGTTCATATAAAAGATCACAAGACCTTTAATTTTCATCTTTGTCGTATCTTAATCGCAAGTATCGCACCTCTTACAATTTAGCACAATCGGCGCCACTACGGGGCTTGACGTTGGAGTCGATATCTCCAGACTCGTGCAGTATAGATACTAGATACTTAAACTCGTCCGTTTTTACAGCAAGCTCGTTCCTTATCATTGTGGATGTATTTAATTATACGTATTTACTCACTATTGATGTTAGGAGGAAAAAAACCGAAAACGCCGAAATAACCGGTTTTTTACACGAAGAAAACCGGTCTTCAAAAACGGTCGGTTAACCGGTTTTTTCGGTTTTCGGTTAACCGGTTTGCATGCCCTAGTCGGCTCGACCGGTTAGATATCACTGTCTCACAGAAAACCGACGTAAAGTGGCAGTTTGCTGTCGTGTTTCGTTCGGTGAGTGAGATTCCCGGTGGCCCATTACCCCACTCCCTTTCCCAATCCCCTTCCCTCCCATTCCATTCCCTCCTTTTAGGTTGGCAACTCATCCATGATTCTTTTTGTGTCTTGGGTGTCTATGGGCGGTGGAGATCAATTATCATCAGGTGCCCATCTGCTCGTTTGCCAATCTCTGCTATAAAAAAAAAAAGTATGGTATGGTCCAGCTAGGTCATATTTATAAACATAATTGATGATTATTTTATAGCAAGGACTAACAAATTAACAGGTGGGTTACCTGAAGATAAGTGATTTTCGCCATATAGTCATTAATTATAAAAATAATCGTGAATACTTAATAATGTATTATTAAAATTGGCTATCTCTAGTGTGTCTTTAGTTATGCATTGAATGTTTTGAAGCTGTAGTTCGATTCTTTTCGTTACGTATTCGAATATGCACGGAATTTAAACAAATACCTTGATCTCGATTCCAATACATACGTAGTTGAGTGGTAAATCCACGCTGTAGACAGGTCTACAGTTCAAATAGCCGACCGCTTTGATACCACTGTTTCATAGAAAAGCGACGTAAAGTGGCAGTTTTGCGTTCCGTTCGGTGAATAAGATTTCTGGTGGCCCCGTTCCTACCTCACTTTACCAATCCCTATTCTTCTCGTTTTAGGTTGGCAACGGACCCATGATTATTTATTTGTCTTGGGTGTATATGGGCGGTGAAGGTCACTAACCATCAGGCGATCCATTTTTTTTATAGCAAAGCCTGAGAAACGAACAGATGGGTCATCTGATGGTAAGTGATCTCCATCGCCCATAGACATCCAAGACAAGAAAATCGTTGGTGCATTGCCAACTTTAAAGGAGGGAAATAGGGATTGAGAAAGGAAGGGGGGGTATTGAGCCATCGGAAATCTCAATTACCAAACGAAACGCAACAGTGAACTGCCATTTTACGTCGGTTTTCTGTGAGACAGTGGTATCAAACAGGTCGAGCCGGCCCATTCGTGTTGTAGACGTAACTGACTACAGCGTGGCTCTACCACTCAAAAACCGTGGCTCTACCACTTGCTCGTTTGCCAACATATAGATATAGATAAAAAAACTGCTATAAAAAAATTTAAGAAAAGTCGAAATTTTGTCGGCTTAAACTGCTTCTGTTCGTACTTCTTAGCATAACTCAACATTAACATAACAACACGCCTGTATTTCCGAAGGGGTAGGCAGAGGCGCACTAGCGAACTAGAACACCCACATTTTGCACAGCTTAGTTCCGTCCCAGATGTGATAGGGGGCGAGCCTATCGCCATATCGGACACAAATTCCAGACTCCGGGCTGATATGGAAAAATCAAATATCACTTTGCCCGGCCCGGGGATCGAGCCCAAGACCTCAGAACCGTAGTCGTACCGAAATACCATCACGCCACCTAGGCAGTCAACATCATCATGCTATTAAGAAGAATTCGTTGTATCGAAATGTAAAAGCAACCATTTGTTGGATTTTCCACGATTATACACAAAGACATTATCATTGGAGAATAGATAGACTAATGGTATTACGTTTGCTTTCGAACCATCGACGTGATTTGCATTAGAATTATCTATTTATCTCAAATGAAATAATCTATATCATTTGTTTCTTTATAATTATAAGCTCTAATAAGACGAGCTCATCTGAAGCTCACCGCTGCCTACCCAAAAATATTCTTTTAAACCTCCTTTAAAGGATTCTTTTAGGTTAACTTATTTTAAAAACATGTCCATTACTCTCCCAAAACATACGTAACGTATGTACACATAAAAACAAGTATTTGCTATTTGTGTCAATGATAAGTAACACAATTAACAAAGGTATTAGGAAAAACCATAAGGAATAAAACAAAATAAATAAGAATATTTTCATAACTAGCTTTATTATTTTATATATTATTATATTTTATATAGTAATTGTTATTTTATACGCCTAAGTATCTATACTTGTAGAAAATGACGTTGGCAAATACTCAATAAAAATAATTTCTCCGCAAGCTTATTTTTGCTTGATCACGATTTTCTGATTACTTACATACTTCTCCATTATAACCACTATTTGCTTGTTAATAAGTTTTTCTAAAATTGTTTATTTTTTGGAATGTCACGTATTTTAAAATTCCTGGGAGTGTCTCAGAAAACAAGTTTTGTTAAAGTTAAATGTCTCTATTGTAGGGGTTTTACATGATTGTGCAAGTGCCGAGAGTAATGCAGAAGTGTCCACTAGAGTAAAAGTTGGCGCACATTCAATACGTGCACTGACTGACATCGAATATTTGCGAAAGCCGCTGCCTCTGCTTAGTAAATAAAGCGCGTTGCTCCTCTTCGAAATTTAACAATTTCACTGAATAACAGTGTGTTACTTGGCATACTAATTAGTATAGTTGTGCAATATGATGTGCACTCAGTGACATAGCCTTTCAAATAAATCACCTAGGACATCTCGACATTTTAAGGGGTAAGCAATACCAATGGGTTAAATTCCCGCATTGAGACAAATATTTGTGTGGCCCACAGATATTTGTTTCAAGTCTGGGTGTTGTGAGACCGAAAGTCTCTCATAGTTTCGGACACCCACGATACAGGTTATACCTAGTGTGGGGTCAGGACACTAGGGACACAGGGACTAGGTGTGTGACTGTTGGGTGTATTTATTCATTATTATTTATTTATAATTATTTTTTTGTTTGTTTCTTAGTAAAAATAAATAAAATAAAGGATAAAAGTTTTATGTTTCTTGCTTTTAAAAAATTAAAGCACTTAGAGAGCAACATATTTTAGTTTCTTATGTTCTATTTAATCTTTATTTGTTTGTCTATCAGGTAAAACTATTGCTGTGTTACACGTCCTACATGTAACGTATAAGACGTACCTAATTGTGCATCCTATTTACTTTTGAATAATCACCTACCTACTACTTTGTAAGTCTTTTGTAAATTTAAATATTCCACAGGCAATTATTAAGTATTATGTTCTTTGTCATTTTTAGTATCAGATTAATTTATTGTATTGTATAATAAAAACAAGTTTTGTTGTATTTTAAGAACCTATTTAAAATATTTTTACTCAACTTTTTGTTTATACATATTCACAAACGCACAGAACAAACTAACATGTAAAGTTTCGTGGCTTCATAACATGTTAAATTATTTGCATTATTTGGCCAAGTATCAGCCAATTAAGCAGGCAGAAGTATGACTGATACGCATGCAACCGCAAGCATTTCTTCCGCGATTATTTGCGGAACAACTTGCTCATAAATAATTATTGTTATAATTCATGGCACCTTACTTCATTTTAGCTCTACCACGCAATTTAGGTGTATTTCATGAGCCATTTCGGCACCACCCTCTTTTAAAAATTCTTGGAATATTTTTGTGCATTTGTACATTAAGAATATATGCAGAAGTATGCTACCAGTCATTTGGAGTTTTTAATTTATTTATTTTAGGTCATGTCAATGAATTTTACACATCTATAATTTACATCCGTAAACTTCGATTGAAGCCATCGCCCAGATATTTGAAAAAATAAAAAGTCCACGTAAATTGTTTCACTTTCTTTCTTTGTTGTCTGGCTAAAAGGTTTAAGGCTTTTAAATGGAGGATCTCGGAATGCATACGAGTAAGTATGTTAGGTAGAGTTCACTTTATTCATTGTAAGTGCATTCTTTAAATTCTCGACCGATGTTACATCATCCTTATAGCTGTTGGAAAAGAATAAAAAGGTTATGTAATTAGGAATTAGGATACGTTCGGCTTGTTCCCCTTTCCACATTTTTTGTTATTCCATGTTCGTAGTGTTTACTTCTTGATAAGGATTTGGGACGAATAGAAGCATAGCATTTTTTAAAGGTACTAAACATTGAAAATGTGCGGCAATATCGCTCATAATTTTCAACACAAATAAGTGTGTGATATATTATTATGATTATATATTATTATGTAGTTTAATAATACCATAAAAACCATTGATTCCCTTTTGTGTATTAGTTTTACAACTTACGGTTACAGCTTGTGGTGACTGGTAACTGGTACCAAAAAATGAAAAGGCACCGACTCCAAAGAGAGTAAGAAATTGTTATTATTTTTTACTTTTAAGTGTTCGTTTTTGAAGTCGGTTTTCAGTTTTTGTTAAACTTTAATTATTATTTATCTATTTTTAGTGTAATATTGAAAGAATTATCCACCAACTCCTAACAGTTAAGGAGTTATATTTTCCATCATCAGCTCAACAACATAAGATGATAAGTACAAGACGCAAATACCTGAATAGTTTTAGGGAATATATAAAACACACTATAGGTCCCTATAAAATTTGAGGTTGTCCTTGATTTTTCTAGGATCCCATCATCAGATCCTGACTTAGTGCCAATGGGAAGTATACCCTTTTAAACAAAAAAAATCTCGAATCGGCCCGGGTGTCTTCGAGTAATCGGGGAACATAGATAAAAAAAAAGATTCCGAGGAATTGTTAACCTCCTCCTTTTTTTAAGTTGGTTAAAAAGTTTTAAATGGAATGAGCCCTGTGATTTGAAAGGTTTAGAATTCCGATAAATCATCACAGTAAAGGTTTGAAATGGGTCAGCAGGTAGACTCCCGCCCCGAAGCAGCGTGCGCGCGCGCATCGTGCCTGCGCTCATTCGCTTTTTGCCCACCTTTCGACTCGCGCGCAGTCTCCATTGTTCGCGATCGCGGATAGGCATTTCTCTCACGTGGGAACCGTTGAGTTCGTGCTTTACCAACGACCTTCATTCATCCGCACAGAAGGAGGCAGCCGCACGGGATGACTAGTTACTAGTGCTATCTGTTGTGATAAGGATTGCCGGCATGTGCGCTCCTGTTCCTGGTGAAAGTTGAGTGATGATCAAATAGACATAGTGCTCGGGATCTTCCTGTTAGATAACATGGCCGTGGTGCTGGTGAGTTCAGTTTATTTTACATTTCCCGCCAATTTTGCATTTTAATTTTGTTATGGCTTATTTTATTTTAACCTTGCGTTACGACAGAAAGTTTTATTCGACATTATATATTTTATATCTTACTTTCTTTTAAATTTGAATAATACGTTACAAATGGCACGAAAAAAGCCTAATTATATTTAAATTAGTTAATATGTCATGCATATTAATCACGGGACATGGACGCGTATGGGACAATATTAAAATAAACCAGTTTTATGTGTAATAATTTGATTATATGTAATTTATAAAATATACAGAATAAGAAGTGGCTTGTAGTGTTTCTAAAAGAAGACTAGTTGACATAAAAAGTGCAATGTAAATGTTACTATTAAAAATGAGTAATGAAAACCATAAAAAGTACCGTAGAGCTTCTTGGTAGAGCTTTCCAGCTTGCGTCAGCTTTGACGGCAATGTCAGATAATAAACTTAAAATCTATTAACGCCAAGGTCATTAAACAGTAGTATTAGTTAATATCTGATAGTTATTACATCTCTCTGGTTAACTCACATGATTATGTAATCTATAACAGACAAAATGCTTTGAAATCGCTGGAAATGATCACTCTTGTTTTATTTTATAATTAACGTGAGGTCCTCATTCAATAAGATCAAAGACTGATGATGATAATGCCGGTTGGTCAAGATAATAATATAGGTACTTTCCAATTACTCATGGAGAATTCTCAGGAAGCAGGTTACAATATGTGATTATTAACAAAACAAACAGTTCTTACAAAAGCCAGCGCTCCATGTTCCTGAAGCTGATTTTGACTTTTATTTCGACAGTCCGTATTCCAAGAGCTGAAAATTTTTATTTTAATTCACACATGTTATGAAAATATCAAAAGCAAATAAAATTAATGTTAAAGTTCCTAGAAGAAACGCAACATTGAATAGAGACGCAGGAAATCCATCCACTTATCACTAATTACAGAAAAAAGTGAATTCCTGTGTAATAGATCAAGCTTGTATTTTGACACTACCGTACGAGAGAAATCTGAGAACAAGTTTGTTTGCTGTTAAAGATGAACGAGTACAGTCTTGCTGGATCTAAATCACCCAGTCGTTGTACTGTCACAAAGAGCATTGTCGAATTCTTATGGTTTATTTGGGTGTTTGAAGTTCTTCTATTAGTACGAGTACTTCATATTATTTAGTATTGATTTTGTTTATATGTCTATGCACATGTTAATATGTTGAAAGACTATTGTTTATATGAAAGTGTCGATTTGTTTGGAAGTAATCTGTTACTTTTTAATAATTGTCGTAAAACCCAGTGCCACCAGACCTTCGATAAAAGCTGAAAGTTGCTCAGCGCTTGCCCCTAACACAGGTTAGAACTGTAGCCTACAAAAATAAACAAACATATTTAATATTTAAAACAAACAACGTGTTCGCGTTGTAAGAACTACGGCTTGAAATATAAATAAATAGGTTTTCAATTTTTAAATGGTGCTGATGTTTATATTCCTAATATTCTTCACTTCTCATAAGAAATAGACCAAAAAGTCTGCATGTTCAGCAAAATAAATTATTTATAATCTTTTCCAAAAACTTGAATACAGAATCTTAAATCCTAAGATGGTAATTCCAAGAAGTGATTAATCCATCTTACGCAACATTCCTAAAGTTTATCTGTCGGTGCATCATGTTAGAATATGAAGCTGTGAAAACCTGTTACATTACATTTAGTAAACACCAATTAGCTTCTGGTGAAATTTGACTGCAATGCCCGCCTTTCCTATCTGTGTCACTTTAATGGGCTTCTAATTTGTAGCGCGTAAGTGAAAATATAATAAATTAAATAAACATTTGAAACTAGATTCAAATAAAATTTCTTTTGACCTTAAAATTTTACTTCATTGGCTTACTTACATAATTTGGCTGAGTAAATTAACAAAAACTGAAAACCGACTTCAAAACGAATACTTAAAAGTAAAAAATAACAACAGTTTCTTACTCTCTTTGGAGTCGTTGTCTTTTCATTTCGGCCTCAGCACCGACATCAAAGAGAGTAAAAAATTTATCGTTTTTGAAGTCGGTTGTTAGTTTTTGTTAAACTTTAATTATTATTTATCTATTTTTAGTTTAATTTTGAAAGAATTAGTCACCAACTCCTAATAATTAAGGAGTTATATTTTCCATCATCAGCTCAGCAACATGAGATGATGAGTACCAGACGCAAATACCTGAATAGTTTTAGGAAATATATAAATCACACTATGGATCTCTAATTAGTGAAGTGAAGTTTTCCAGATTTCGATTTTTCCAGAAAGTAATTTTCGACTTGTCTGTACCATTTGTTTGGCTCTACCACACAAAACGACGACGGGACGTGCTTAAGTGTGTGTAATTTAATCCCTACGGCTTAGTTCAACCTTAAACTTTGCCTTTGTAGAACTCTTCAATAGACATGATTAATATAATGCATCGAAATATTGGTACAACAGACAAGTTAATATATCATGATTGATGAAATGGAGAAATTGCATTTGAGGAAAGAAATAATACGGACGTTTAATTTATAGAATCGTAATAAATAGTAACTACTACTACAGTATGACAAGCCTTGAAAGATACATTACATTCTTTGAACTAAGTATTTCTACGTCACATTATTTACCTCGCCGGTCAGTGACCCTTGTTATATTAACAGGTATTATTTTTATAACGTGAATGTGATGATGTTGATATTTTTGATGTTGTTATTTTTATTTTATTCGTTGTTTATTATTATTTTATATGAACTGTTAGGTGTATTTTTATAATTTACTTTAGTATCACTTCAATGATGTGTTCGATAGAGCTTATTTCAAGGGTGGTCCCATATAAATTTGGTCACGATCAGTAAATTGGAAGTCGGTCAGTTAAGTTTTTAAACTTGTGATTATAGATTATATATTATACCCTACGCAAATAAATGCCTTGTTAGAATGGATTAATAGTGTTACGGTAATAAAAGTAATGGTCAATCCACAATTTAAACGGCAGTTAATCTATGTATCTAGGTAATTAATAACTACAGTAACGCCAGTACATGTGCGTGTTGCTATTATGTACATACGGCAAGTCCGACATGTTCTATGTCCACAATTCACTTTCCTTTTCTACGCATGTGCTTGTTCTTGATACTTCCCCATATTTACATTTCATTTGACACAGCATTTTTTACGCTTTTATTTATATGTATAACTTGTTTTTTCTCGTTTTGTAATCGTTGTTTGGTATGGAATGAATGAAAATTTTATGTTTTTGTGTGTAGGAATTTTATGTTTTGGATTTTATCAGAATTTCAAACAACGTAAAAGAGCGACGAATAAGAGAATTCTTTAATGTCTTCACACGAAATACGATTGATTGACACAAAACTTTCTCCAGTGTTATGCCGATTGCATCCTGTTGGGTCTCTCAACTTACTTTGAAAACATACTTTTGTAAACAAAACGTACTTTGTTGTGTTTAAAGTAAAATGTCATATAGTTAACATGTTTTATAATTTATTTAAATTCGTAACTTTTAACTCAAATAATCCTTAAATTGATGATATTAATCGGGATTAAAATAGCATGCTAGAGATAAATCCGGTAGGTAATATTATTACATCTGCGGCCCGAGTAGGAAAATGTATTCGAGCTAGATGCGCGTTTATGAAATTTGTATGGAATATTAACCAAATTATTGTTACGTTATATTACGCATATGTCCAGCAGTGGACGTCTTGTGGCTGATGATGATGATGATTAACCAAACTGTACGCAGCGAGCTCGGATAAATTTACGACTGTCAGAAATTTTCTAGCTCGGGCCGCTTTTGAATATTGCCACTCCGTGCCCTTATATGGTCTTTCATTCTATCTGACCTTATCCCACCTTAATTTGGGGTCGGCGCAACACACCTTTTCAAGCATTTTGCAGGAAAGTGTTTGGCTTCGTTTTTACGACCGGCTTGCGTGACGCCAACCCTCATCTGGAGGATCCAGTCCCGGTAAAATAGTGTTAAAAAAACACCACGCTAGAATTGAGAATCGAACCCAGGACCTCCCGGTTCACAGTCCATACACACTGCTACTAGACCAAGGAGACGACTAGAGGCGCTCTTATATTGTAATCTATTAAACATACATACATACATACATACATACATAATATCACGCCTGTATCCCATAGGGGTAGGCAGAGACTATGGATTTCCACTTCGCCCGATTCTGACACACTACTTTCGCTTCATCTACTTTCATCAATCTCTTCATACATTCGCGTCGGTTAAGGGTACTTTTTATATCTAATAATCTATTAAAATAATTAAGAAATACACTTGAAGCATCATCATCATGATCAGCCACAGGACGTCCACTGCGGAGGGGTTACTACCACCTCTTATAGCAATATAATTATAATCTTACTTGTACCGATTCCCGTACGAAAAAAACGTAGTAAGACTATAATAATACTGCCATAAGAGGTGGTAGTACTTCCCTGGACATAAGCCTCCCCCAAAGATTTCCAGATCGACCTGTTGGAAGCGGCTTGCATCCAGTGACTTCCTGCGACCTTTATTCTTTTTTATTTATTTTACCCTTAAGCTCATTGTGATTACACTGATTGTAAGGTGTATTGTAACAATGGTCTTGAATGGCGCGGATCACTGAACAGTTACTGTTGAAAGGTGTGTTCTGTGTCGCGGATCATTGTTCCACGATTATTGTACATGAGAATCCTCACGGTTGTAAAGCTTCGTGAAAGCGCAATTTCTCACACAACCGTAGTAAACGATATACCACTCAATGTCACCGTCTTTATTAAGAAAGATCTGCCAGTCATAGTAATCTTTGTGATTATGAAATACCGTCTTATTAAAAAAAACATTATGGGCCTTACTTATAAAAACATTTTCGCTTATCTTTTCGCTAAGAATATCCTGTCACTTTTTTCCTTGCGTTACATTGTTTAAAAACGAAAGGGACAACCTTTGGTTAAAGATAAGCAGCGCTTGAATATACATAAGTAAGGGGCAATATACACATTTTAACCGAAATTAATCTTTTTTTCGCGAGTTAAAGCGATTTATTTCGCACTGTTGCCTCGCCTAATAATCAGTAATTTATACTGACACCGCGAAGTGGCGATACTGAATCTGATGGTATAGTGTAGTCATAGTGCAAATGACACCAACTGTAAAGACTGCGCCATTAGACTGTTGCCACGATTATGTCGGCCTGAAGTTATTGAATACATAAATAGGTACATAGGAGCCACACTGTAGATAGTTACGTCTACAGCACGTATGGGCCGGCTCGACCGGTCTTATACCACTGTCACATAGAAAACCGACGCAAAGTGGCAGCTTGCTGTCGCGTTTAATTCGGTGAGTGAGACTTCCGGTGGCCCATTTCCCCCCCTCCCTTTCCTAATACCTTTTCCTTCTCTCCCATTCCTTCCTTTTAGGTTGGCAACGGACCCATGATTCTTTTTGTGTCTTGGGTGTCTTTGGGCAGTGGAGATCACTTATCATCAGGTGACCCATCAGCTCGTTTGCCAGTCTCTGCTATAAAAAAAAGCTAAGACACAAATGCCATTCGTTTAGCAGGCAGTAATGTATGTGGAAAGAAGTATAGCTGGCCCTTGACGTTTGTTCTTCGAGACAATGGCTCCACGAAAGCCGATTCATTTGCACTAATTCGTAGAGAATATTGGCTATAGTATAACTCTACACAACTCTACCGCTCTATTGCAAGTTAGCTAAATGTGTATTATTTTATTCCAGTATTTGCTGAGCAGATATATTGCTGTTCGTGTCACACGTATATATGTAATATTAAAATTGTGAAAGTTTAAATGTTTGTGAACTTCGTTGTTTACTAATCTATCACAATTCACACCTTAAAGGCTGAACGGATTCGTTTGGCACACAGTTTGTACATAATTTGAATAAGACGACAGAGTTGTCTTTATTAGAATCGAAGAATAGAAGTCATCTCCATGGTCTGATAGCGTATATGGGATGTGAACCGGGAGGGCTTAGGCATGCCTAAGCCCTCCCGGTTTCCTCTGGAATCATGATTCCTATCCTGGAATCATGATTCCAGGTCGGACGGGCTATTTTATATTATTATTTACCCGAAACCTGACTCCCTAAAATTGGGTTCACGTCGGTAACCGATCGTAAAAAACAAAGCTGAGTCCTTTCTGCAACATACTTGAAAAAGAGTCTTAGTTCAATCGTACATTGAGGTGGAATAAGGGCAGGTAGAAAAGAAAGAGTACAGATTAGTCTTTATGCAGGCAGTTTCTATGAAAGGCTAATTTCGTGCAGATGGAGCTGCAAGCAAAAGCTAGTTAATTCCTTACTTTGATCGGATTTGTCTACAGTCTAGTCTAGACGCTACCTATTCGTTTTATGTCCGCCCTGTCTGGATAGTGCTGAGTCAATTGATTTACGAGCGGGCAGTGGATCGATTCGTCGTGGTTATTCAATTTATTCTGGGTAATTTAATGCCCGTAAGCGGTACTATTACTGTATTTACATATATATGGGTTTAGTTAAATACCTACTTGGTAAGGCAAATGAAGTTGTTTTTTTTAAGTCATGGTATTTTCTAAGTGTATATAAGTGTACATGTATTTGTCATGAGTTATGCTAGAAGAGGATTATTACCGAAGTGCCAGTAGATTCAAAATTACGCTCAAGTCGGTCACGAATTATTTTTTAAAAGTTTTAGAATAATATTTATTTTAAATACCGTGTTGGTGTTACGTCCAGAAAAGATAGATATAAGATTTATTTAGACTATCTAGATACACCTAAGACTATCTATTTTTAAAATTTTCAACCTTAGAGTTAATGAACTTTATATTCATTTAGCCGTTGTTTTTTATATCAAGGGGAGTATGTTAATCAGCGTTTAATCTGCCATTATTTCTAAATGATAATAATGTCACTGCGTCAATAAATAAATAAGCAGAAAAATTACTCTTTGAACTATCTTTTGGTTATGCCACTGACAGTGTCCTTACTTCTTGCATCATTTTCAATCAAAGGTGAAAAGAACGAACCTTTCACCTTCGATTCGAAACTTTGAGCGTGCGTAGACACGCGATAAAATCACATAATTCTTTTAAATCTATAATAATATAAAAGCGTGTTCAAATATTTAGCGTAACGTAAACAAAGCGCGGAACTGTTTACTCCAAGAAGTGTGTCCAACCACCGTTTAATTGTGGGCGTGATCAACATCGGCTATTGTAATCGTTACGAATAATTATTACTGGTAATAATAATATAACCGTAAAAGTCGTGGTGTTCTAGTGCATAGTATATTGGCTATGGATCGGAAGGTCTTGGGTTCGCATCCCAGGTCGGGCAAAGAATTTTAACATTATTTGCTCCGGCCTAGATCCTCCAGTTGGGGTTGACGTCAGCCAGGCAACTGGTTGTCAGCGGAATCTTTTCTGGAATTCGCTGCAGAAGTGTGTTGTCAGTTGTGCTGACTTCAGAAAGAAAGAAATAACAGTAGATAATATAACAAATACCAGCGTTGTATGAAATGTTATCTGGATATTACAAAATTAGTAGGAATATCTAAGTGGATGGCCCTAAAAGCGCTGGTTGGACGTTTTACTCGTAGAGTAGGTTATGAGAACCAATGGTCTCACTATGAAGGATGCTCAAGATCGAGCGAAGTGGAAGCGTTTAAGTACGAAGGCGGACCCTTGCATAAGGCTGGGTTAACCCTAGGCAGAGAGAAAGCTTCTAATTTGTAAGTAATTTTAATTGCTTAGGGCGACTTGTAGCGCTATTACTAATCTAGAGTTACACCTTATCTTGATTTATCCTACAGTTCACTCCTATCTTTTAATCAAGATTTGGGACAAACAGAGATTTATCGTGGACCTGCAAGTGGCCTTAATATTACACCATGTTAGGGTATTCCAGAACCGTCAGATCAAACTTTTTAAAAGATTACTTTAATCACATTTTCCTACGTTGGCAAAGAAAACTTTCATAGAAATTGAATCAGAGCTAGAAGTAAATGTTGTATTTATTTATGTTGGGTAATCATGATTGATTTCCTATTTGAAACCAGTAAAATGCAGGACGTAGGTACTTATTAAACCTTCATCGCCATATTTATAAACATTATCAATTAAAGTTCTAACCAAGTTTTGATTAGCCGTCGCTTCCTTAAAGTATATTGAGATTGAAAGGGAGAAAACCAACCACAGATTAAACATTATGAGGTATGTATGTATGTATAAGAAGTAGAATTTCTGTCTATATTACTATTTCTTTTTTGTATATGCTATAAAGTTTAAAATGTTGGTTATTATATTTATTCTCGGTCTACGCTTTTAAACATTCGCATTTCATTACTTTCAAAGACCTTTCACCCTGACTTATGATGATTATATCTAAAATGTTGCACGCACGATTCTAAATAATATTCCTATTATCTTTAATAGTTCATCTATTGAATAGACTATAACGTAGTTTGAATTAGTAAATGCTAGATAACATGTATATTAATGCAATTAAAAGGAGTTACGGTACGGTCTCTATAATTTTGGCTTCACTGTATACACGTCTATGTGTAGAGGTACTGAGCGGGTGAGTATCAATAAAAGGCAGATGAGCAAATATGCGTGGGTTTAATGCGATATACAAAGTACAAATTGATACTGAATATATTTATTACCGATTAATTTGTTGTACAATATTCGGCTGTAGGCAAAACTGATTGAGGTTCCATTAGCAATCCCAAGGACAAATTTAACAGCAAAGTTGTGAAGGAATTCAAGGGATATCGACGCGACGCGTTTGATACGATTCCTTTTGGTCTTTGTTTGCGGTATGGAAGGATCTAGTAACGTTACTAACGAAATATCACAAGTTATATTCAGGAATTAGAATTGATATGAACTTAACTTTGTTCTATAGATCTTGGTACAAAATAATAATAATAATAAAAATAAATATACCCAATAGTCACACACCTAGTCCTGACCCCGCACTAGGTTTAATCTGTATCGTGGGTGTCAGAGACTATGAGAGAATTTTGGTCTCACAACACCCAGACTTGAAACTAATATCTGTGGGCCAAATAAACATTTGTCTCAATGCAGGAATCGAACCAGCGGCCTCTCGCTTCACAGCCGGCTACTCGCCCGCTGCGCCACGGAGGCTGTCAATATAATCACATATTTTTTTAACACAGATTTTGACCACATAAATACCTCAAACGGCTATCACGTGTTACGTTAGAACCTGTCAATCAACATTAGGCGACCAGACGACCACAGTGCATCATAGAATAGACGACAAACAACAATGTGCTCGTGGGTTACGTCGGAACTCGGAACCGGTTGCGTGGAGGTACAACGCACGCGGGAATTCACTCTCGTTTTCTACGTTTGTGGATGGATGAAGTTTGATTTACTATTGTTGGTCATGGCCCACGACTCTGTTGTTATGAATGTAACGTTTGATGAAGTTAATTCGTAATGGATTGTTTGTTGTCAGGCGAGGAAGTTGCAGTAAATAACGAAGCAAGGAAACGTTGATTATGCTTTGCTTGGATTATTAACATTTTTAGGTGGGGAATGATACATTGATTACAGAACGTGGTGGTATTAAAGTCGATTCATTGGTCTAATAACAGCGCATATATCATATGTGCTGTGGACCAGACCTAAGGGATAAAGCGGTTTTCTAGCACAACTAGACTAATATTGGATCTCTTACAGAGTGTTGATGTTAGGCAGGCCAAATTCCTTCTATTACGGGTAGGTAGAAAGATTATTAAAGATTACGGTTGAAACTTACTAGCCTGCGATTTTTTTTTATTATGGGAAATTAACGTCGCGAAGCAATCCTACGTTTTATTACTAAAATTAGAGAAGGAAAATCAAGAAAAATCTTTAATATGAACATTTATAATCTAGGGATTGTAACCGATCTGGCACCACCCCGCCGTCCACACTCCTATTATGTACCTACACTTGAATAAAAAATGCCTTGTCATTTTGTTCGTGAAGAATATGGATTCGTCGATGTCTACGTATAAATCACATCGCATTTCATCAAACGCCTACTCCAAAAATATTATTTTCATATCTTTATGTAATACTTTTCTCTCAATGATTAGAGGTTTTTGTACTTCGCCTTGTTTATGGTTATAGCTGAGCTTGCCTAATTTTTCCAATACAAGACGTGAGCTTATTTCTGTGGTCCCGAACATGATTAAGATCCAATCGAAATACTAGTTAGTTGCGGTGTGATCTTCTAAGGGCAGTGGCCATCTCATAAACTCCGAACTTTCTCTATCCGTTCTCACACAAACAGGCATGAATTGGGTACTTGACTATGTTTCATTTCATACACATTTTATATGTTATAGCAAATAAAACAAACAAGAAACCCTTCTCTAAAAACCGCATGGAAATTGGTTGAAAAATGCGGCAGTAATTCATATTTTAAATTCTGCAATGAACAAGAGTGGGGGCGTAGAGGGGATATCTTGCTATCCCTTTCCAACGCACGCATCGTTATGGCCGTGACGTAATTTTACTGATACTTCTCTTTCCCGCTGTTTGAATGTTACATCAAACTACAAAGGCTTATAACTTTTTTATTTTTGGGAGTATTTTAATATTTCTTTCTGTGTTACATTTTATATGACGTAAATTTCGTATAAAATCAATAAAAAAAAATTTGTCAAGTACCCAATTGTTACATTAATATTACAAGGCATATTCTCATCATCACGGAAACGAGTATTGAATAATTTGTTTATGGCTAATTACCTTCCTTTAAGTTTGGCATCCATAATTATTTTGGTCTTAATAGATTTTTTTAAGGAATTGGTATGATGGGATGCTCTTGTTCGATGGAGATCACGTCTTACTATCAACCCGTGTGTTCATTTTCAAAGAAAGAGATCTATTAATGGGATCTTTCTTTCGCAAAGTCGCCATTTTCGTTACGTTCCATACATTAGAAATACTTATTTGTTTGTAGTTATGTCTCATCCTTTTTTATTTGTTTAGTCATTAGTATAATCACACACACAAAAAAATTACACTAACTCAATATGTATAACAAAAGATTTTTTTTGTAACAACATAATAGCGCTACAACAGCAAGAAGTTATTTGAACATTGCCCTTATGCCCCTAGGAATTTATATTTTACTACTATCTAATCTAGATTCTAGTCTAGACATTCTATTAGATTAACTTTTGATTTGACAAGTTCTTGCTTTTTAACACCGTTTATTCCTTAACATAAAGACCCCGTCGTAATTATGTTGTCATTAACAAAATCAATAAATGATTGACACTTTGATTTAAAAATTAGCATCAACATTATTTTCATTGTCATCGTGAAATTATACCTACGATGTATTATGCAAAAATATCTCCGATTCAGCTGCGTATAGTTGTTTGGAAAATCGAAAGCGCTGTTTAGGATTAATATAAAATACCAGTTTATTACGTAAGAATAAAATATGTTTGAATACAAAACAAGAATCAGATAAACATAAACATAACACTCCTCATACGAATTACAAATTATATAATACGGAATACAAAAATATCATAGATTGTTTTTTTGACCCGGATAAATCTTAATGTGTTTGAAGCTTAAAGGATATTGAATATGCATTCAAACGAACATCTATAACTAATTAACTCCGTCATATAGAATATAAAGTCTTATAGAATAATATAACGTGACATAACATAAGCTCACGTCTGTATCCACGAAGGGATGGGCAGAGGTACACTAGCGAACTAGAACACTCACATTTCTCAGAGATTGGTTCCGTCCCAGATGTGATAGGGGGCGAGCCTATAGCCATATCGGACACTAATTACAGACTCCGGCCAGATACTGAAATCCAATACCACTTTGCCTTACCCGGGAATCGAACCCGATACCTCAGGACGATAGTCGTACCACGCAGACAATACACCACCGAGGCAGTCATATAGAATAATATACACATTTGTCTAGTAGCAGAACTGTTGAAATACTTTGCATAATATAATCTAAGGCCCTTATTCATAATAAAACCCTTATCGAAGGTATAAAACTATATTAGTTAAAATGCATTTTAAGTCTATAAAAAACAATTTCAAACTTGAATCAGCTGATTGAAATCGGCCATTTTTTCACTATCGAACGTTTATAAGCTCCACTAAAGTTATTATGAATAAGACCGTAAGAGATGAAATTGAAGTAATATAAATGGTTTGCATAAAAACTTTCTTCAAATATGTGAAAAAGTAACTAATACATCACTTTTATTGTCGGATGTTATAGGAGTAATGGGGAACTTGCACGAAAATTATAACGAGCAATTGTGTTGATAAATCAATAAACAAAACCTTAAAATGTGCTATGATGAAATTTGTAGGATAAAATACTTGATATTTTACAAAATATCTTAATTATAAATTACGTATAATGGAACGTTATTGCAAAACACAAGTGACGTCGTTGCATTAGGCAGGGTTTCCAGGTTGGGGTATTTTTCCCAATTTTGCGGAAAACAGTTATTATGTTTAGTATGGTGATTGATGAATGAGATTTCGAAGGTCCTCCTCTTTCCAAATTCTTTTCTTCGTTTAATTTTCCCATCGCTCCGCTCAAGATTCAAGAGTACAATAAATTTTTACTTCGTTATTTAATGAAATAGCTTTTGGGGACATTTTTGTTCGGTTTGGGGAAATTTTAAACGATAGGCAATTATAGCGGTTCAAACGTCATTCTAGGCAATGTTCAAACGTCATTGTAGCCATCAGTGTCAACTGAGATGTCAATAAAAAACAATTTTAAGCGGTGACGTCACGTCCTTTTTTGGCGCGGGGTTTTGAATGTCCTATTTTGACTTGCGATAATTAAATGATTTGTGCATATTTTAATGTTTTTCTTTCTGGTGTGTTTATTCGAGACCTAGTTCTTAACAATGAACTAAAAAGAAAATTACATGCAAGTTCCCTATTCTCACTTTCATTGTATAAGTTGAATAGAATGAGACGCATTATAGCTTAACTAGATTACGAGAAGTGAGGAAAGCATTGCGTATTGACCGTCAATTAAGTAAAAGTGAGTTTAGCGTGCGAACTCGAAACCTCTTTGTAATGTGACCTTAAATATCTCGTTTAGAATAAACACGCTATTCAATGGCTAGTTTTGGTAAAAGTATGTGATAGTTTTTATGATTTGTTTATATAATTGTCTTGTTTTTGGCCATGGGAAATTTCTTTTATTTTGTTGTGATTAACGACTTATAAATGTACTCGTAAGTCGGATCATGACGTAAACGAACTCTTTTCGATCACAAAAAAATGCTCAAGCTGGAGAGGGATTTCGCTCTGAACAATTTTTTTTTTAATATACTGTGTGTCCAACGCTGCGGTTGCCGATACGCGGTCTCCATTCTTTTCTGCCCCATCGACTATCGGTTTGACGAGCTATGTGCCCTGTCTACTGCTACTTCAGTTTGCTAATCACAGGAAGTCGGATGCAGGCCGCTTCCAACAGGTCGATCTGGAAATCTTTGGAGGAGGCCACTGGATATCTCCAGCAGGATGTCATATGGCTGATGATGATGATGATACTGTATGTTATTGTGTAGTTCTCCAATCAAGCAAAGACTTTGTTCAGAATCAGGTTTAGTTTATTTCTTTAACATTTGACAGTCTCCGTGGCGCAGCTGCGGGTTCGATTCCCGCACCGAGACGAATGTTTGTGTTGTCCACAGATATTTGTTTCGGGTCTGTGTGTTGTGAGAATCTCTCGTAGTTTCTGATACCGACGATACAAGTTATACCTAGTATGGGGTCAGGGTTCAGAACTATGTGTGTGACTGTTAACTCTGAGTTTTCGTCGCAAACCAGTGTTATGCACTATTAGATCACCTCGGTCTCAATGTTCTCGAACGACCGTACCTGACTCGTGTACTCGAACAATTTCACTTTTATTCACGTATTTATTTAAATGATGAGCAGTGCGTGCGTTCGGAATCAAATCAAGTTTCGAAACTCGGTCACCGTACGAACTTTGAATAGATCATTGCTGATTTTGAAGCAAGTTACTGCCAAATCATGCACAAGCACCTGCGTTTTAACTTTCGATAGTCGTCTTGCATGAAAAAGCACTGCAGCGATCTTGCGTAACACTGATATACTGGATTGTAGGATGCTGCAAATACTGTGTTGCATACCGAATGATTCCACATGTTCTTATGCAACTAGTATCGTAAACAGAGACAAATTACGAGGCTGGTGGCATTGGATCCAACTTTATTTCCACAAACGAATTTGATTCTTACGTGAAACATTTTAATCAGGTACAATAAATTCTTGTATAATCCATTGAGCTGTCTAATTTATTATCAGCATTTATGTAGGTCATTAGAGATGTCGCTTCGGAACAATGATAGGTGCATTATAAATAAAGAGTAAAATAAAGAGTTTATAAGCGTATTGAAACGCAATACCTAATACTGCTATATAATGAGAAAGGGGTTATAAAGAGGTACATACAACATAGAACAAATGATCCAAAATCATTATTGAAGGATTTAAGGGATAAAACAACGAATAAATAAATAACACCCAACAGTCACACACATAGTCCTGACCCCACACTAAGATCGAGTCTTGTGTCGTGGGTATCAGGAACTACGAGAGACTTTCGGTCTCAAAACACACAGACCCGAAACAAATATCTGTAAGTCATACAAACATTTGTCTCGGTGCGGGCATCGAACCCGCGGCCTCTCGTTTCACAGCCGGCTACTTGCCCGCCTCGCCACGGAGGCTGTCTTTCATTCATGAATTCATTCGTTCATCCGTTTATGAGCTATGGTACCACAGACAGACATACAGAGATACATGTTAAACTTGTAATACCCCTCTTTTTGGGCCAAGGATTTAAAATCAGTCAGTCGTAAATTAATTTGACGAAATGTCTGTAATCTTTTTATAGCAGATAATGGTAAAGGAGCAGGTAGATGGTAAGATCTCCGCGTTCATAGACACCCAAGATAACAAAAGCATCATGGGTGCCTTGCCAATATTAAAGGAGGAGAAAACCGGAGACAGTGGTATCAAACCGGCTGATGCGACCCATTCGTGCTGTAGACAACATGGCTCTACCACGAAAATTTGGTTTTGGGACTAAATGCCAGGCCAGACACAGCAGTTCTATAATACGATTTTCCCGGGTTATTCTGGATGGGATTAACGATAGGCAGGCATCCGGTCGTAAAAATGTATGTATTCTACAACGTGTTGCACTGACTTCATATTGAGCTGGAAATAGGCAGGTGGAAAGAAATAATTGAAATGTTACAACTTTGTCATACATACCTTGCCAACCAAACTATCGAATCTTGTTAAAAAATGTAATATCCGTCAAAAGTGCATTTAATTCAAAGTTATAAATTTTATACACATTTTATATTTTGCATATAATTTTTGTTTGTGCTGTGCTTACCATCAATGGACCTAGCAGGAATATTTTTGACAATCTAATTCGTATCGAGCTCGACGCGCGTCTATGACATTTGTATTCAATGTTAACCAAATGCCATCTGTGCACAGCGAGGTCGAAACAAATTTGATTGTCAAAAATATTCCTGCTCGGGCCGCAGGCCATAGTGCAGTCAGTTTTCAGGACTTCAATCAAAAAATATTTTTAAATAAAGACTGAATGAAATAAATAAATGAGTTTAAAAGTATTTGTCAAACTTCATAGACGGCGCGGCGTTATGAGAAAAGAGAAAAGTGTAAAGATTGCTAACCGTGGGAAGCGTCCACATAATGCCAATATGCCACGTTGTGTTTCGCTGTATTTTCTAACTGATATTTTAATGAATTCATGTAACACATACGTTACTTGTCTTTATTAAGGTTTAAAATGAACTATTTCATTTTCAGATAATCCCGTTGCTGCTGGTAGCTGCATCTACGAGTTGTAAAAGTGAACATACGAATGGATTTGGTATCGACGGAAACAACGCTGGACGGTTTGGAGATCTATTAAAACCGCCTCCACCACCGTTATCGCAAATTGTGCCTGTGCCATTTCACGGAGGAGCGAACAGACCTCAGCGTCAGAATCTGGGCGTCGGCTACCACTACCCACCTCCTTCCTCATCCCTTCAGTCAATACCTCAGTCAGTACCTTCCAATGATTTCAAATTTCCCGCGCCTTTCTATAAACAGTATAACTTCAATTTTGTTCCCCCTCCACAGCCATTCTTAACTACACCGTCACCTTCTTTATTCCAGAAGGTTTCAACATGGCTGTTCCCATCTCAACAAACAAGTTATGAAGCTACGCTTACTAATAACAATCTAGGTCCAGTCAAGAAAGATTGTAATCCTTGTAATTTAGTGCCATGGATACCGGTGATTAAATATAATAATGTAGGAAATAAAATTGTTCAAAATCCCGTCCCAACATATGGTCTACCGAGTCCTACTGCTTTCGCTAATGTACAGAGCGTTATCCAATACCACCCCCACCCTTTTCAGACACAAATAGACGAAAAAATACCACCTCATTTAACACCTGGTACACCAGCTGCTAATTATGGTCCTCCAGCACTTCCAGTACAAAATCCTACTGTTAGTTCTGTTGAGGCAATCAGTTCTACCTACGGACCTCCAAGTCCTACGCACACTTTAGAACTGAATACACAACGTCCCCATAGTTCAACATTTTCATTACCTCTTTCTACTTATGGTTTACCAAGTCATACATACGGTATACCTAATAAATTTATTAACCAACAAAGCACGTCATACTTACCAGGACTTCCAAACGGAATACTAAATACTAATTTTATAGACAGCTCAACTTATAAGACACCAACGTCTTATGCTTCTCCTAGCCCACCTTTTCTAAGTCCTTCCCCATCATACGGTACACCTTACTCAGTAACTACGTATGTGTCGGTTACACCACCGTATGAACCTAAAGATCCAGAAAGAGAAAGTCCTCCACAAAACGATGTGGAAATACTCAGAGATAACATAGAACCTTTAGATGATTTACAGTTACCTAAAGTCAATCATCCGACAAGATTTAAAAATTCTTATGGTGAACCCATAATCAATACTAATATTTTTGATATTCCCTATCCTGTAACAGCTACGGCAGCCGAATCAACCAAAATTCGGACTGAAGTTTTACCAGGAGCCACTTATAAAAGACCTTCTACGCCAAATGTTTCATTAGCATTGTCTAATCCTGCTCCGTTTACTTTAAATAGAGGTAGAAATATACACACATTACAGCCAGTTGCATTACCTAATTTAAGTGTATCACCACTGCCACCTATTTTTAATGCACGACCTTTTAGGCCAGTAACGCCATTCTCAAGCAATGTTGTTAATGGTATCAACCACATGCAACATGTATCAAACAACGTAAATATAGCACAAAGTGTACCACTAGTTGAATTTACTCATTCTATTGATTATCCTGCTACTTATATTCAAGCACCAGTTATCGACATAGATAGTTCAAAACCAGTGAATCAGAGCAAATCTTACAGGAATATACCAAATAATTTTGTAATAGATGAAGTAAAAGATATATCGTCTCAAGCCTCTGAGGATCATATTTCCGCTACAAAAACAGGTTCGGGTTCCGATGTGAGCTTTGAAAGTACAGGTACAGACGTTGGTAACGATATTTATGATCCAAGTGTACCTACAGAATTAAAGTACAATGTACACAGCAACCACAAAATGAGTTTCAGTGATCTTAGAGGAGTTAAAGATGAAGACGTAGATAAATTCAGAACAGAAAGTAATTTGCAAACTATTGATTCTCCGCTTTTATATTTAAAACCTAGTGCACCACATAAAGGTCACGGTGACTTTTTATTAGCCGTTTCTACGCCCGTAACGAATAATGAGTACGAGATTTATGATGACATTCCTACCACTTTGGCTCCATTATTACCAACAATAAACACTTGGGATGAAAGTAAGACTGACTACAATGAAAAATTACTTCCATCTGCTATACAAAAAGACATGTACAAACCCAAGATAGTGCAAATTATTGTCCCTTATACCACTGGTCAAAAAGAAGTAGAAACAAACGAAGATTACTCCCAAGGCTGGGCTGGTTTATCAGAAGAAGAGCATCAAGCTAGAAAAGTTCCATTAAACACGGATAAACCCTATACAAGCACAGAAAGCTATAGTGTTCTTACTACAACAACAGAATCAAGTGTTCCTTCAGTGACAGAAAATTATGGTACCGACCAGTCAAACCCAACATTTAATGATTTTTATGACGTCAAAGGGCCACCTTTTGACATCATAAAATTACAACATACAATTGATGATTGGACAGAACAAGAATTTTCAAAAGATTATAAAATTCCACAACGGACGCGGAGCAGTGATAAGTATGCAAAACAAATTCCAGACGAGTTCTTTACGACAACAGTTCCAACGAATTATCCTACAGATCCCGAAACTTTTAACGATGAACTTTATGATCATGAAAGTGCAAGCAGTATACAACATTCCGTTAGGGAAGAAAAAAATAGTACGTTTAATAAGGCACATAAAGAGTACAATATTATTGAGAGAAACAGAGATAGACAAAACAATAATAAAAATGAGGTTTCAAATGATGTGCAAAAACTTCATATTTATACAGCAGCATCATCTTTTAGAACAACTAGTAGCAGTACAACTACTACCACTACGACGACAACAACAACCCCCGCTCCATGGGGTAAAATACAAACATCTATATCACCTCTAACTAAGGAAAAAGTATATGTGGTTACCTCAAAGCCATGGCGAGAAGCACAAAATTCTTCCAATGACTGGTATGCCGTGGAATCATTTGAATCAAAGAAAACTTCAGATAGTGATACTATAGCATCGGATAATCTCCCATTCAAATCACCTAGGTTTATAAACCGGCCATCATTTGGCTTTACATCAGGAGGAAAGATAGAGTCTGTGAGATCAGATACTTTATTTGGATTTTCTAAAAGCTGGTATCAAAGCAGTAAGCATAACAATTATAATAAATAACTTAGATATTGCAATTTATCCTGATCACATTTTAATAAAGGCACCATTAATTTCAGTAAATGATTTGGAGAATCAAGCACAAAGCACTATTACACCCCTGATCGAGAGCCCGTCACAAAAAGATACTAATTCGGACGAGGTTTAATAATAATTTTTACTAACGCACAACTTCTATCTTCTTCACCAATAAGCAGGTATCTCCTATAATTTACCTTATATATACATTTCCATACTTTTTTGTACAAAGTTGTAGGATATTAAAAAAACGTGAAAAAGAAAAAAAAAGAAAAAAAAAATGGAAAAAGACGTGAGTCTATGTATGTATGTATTAAAAAAACGTTTTTGGGGTTTACGGGAATAATATTAGCCCTGTAATATTACTGTCCCACTGCTGGGCACGGGCCTCCTCTACCAATGAGAGGGGGTTAGGCCTTAGTCTACCACGCTGGCCTAATGCGGGTTGGTAGACTTCACATACCTTCGAAATTCCTGTGAAGAAATTCTCAGGTATGCAGGTTTCCTCACGATGTTTTCCTTCATGTTTTTTACGGGAATATAACAAAATAAAATATATTTTACTTATTTTATCGCGATTTGTTTTTATGTAAAGTATTTTAAATGTAAACAGTAAAATTTGGGTAAAAACAAATCGCGATGAAACTTAGTTTTATTCACATAAATTAAAATATCACATATTTCTTTAATTATGTCCAAATTTTATTTAATAATTTAACGTAATGTGATCTTATATTGATTACCATGCCAAAAAACTTCTGTCATAATATTTTCTTATAATTTATTACATTTTAATTTACTATAAATACACTTTCTTATCAAACTAAATCACGCATTATATATAACTTAGGGCGACTGGCCGCTCTATTATTAATGTAGAGTTAAACCTAAACTCGATTTATCTTGCAGTTCACTCCTATGTTTAAATCAAGATTTAGGATAAATAGATATTTACGGCTCTCACTGTTTATTAATTTATGGAGAGTTGTACATAAAACAAAAATATTAGATTTAATAGTTACTAATCTTTATTTATTCCTTTTATTTTACAAAGATGCTACTCGTACACTAATGGTAAGCAGTGACCGTAAGCTGTGAACATCGGCAATGCACCAACCTGCTGCTTATCGTGAAAAGAAAGGATTGACGGATATTTGGGCCCCTCCGTAAAACGGAACATCTTATTGATGCTTCAAGTCGGTTTACTGTGGTACGATGGTAAACCGTTCAAATCCCATGAATGCTGTAGGCAAAATTCTATGTAGCGTCACTCTATTCGTAAAAATACGACTTATAAAAAGTGACGTAATATTATTGTATGTATACTCTGTGATACTTAAAGTTTGAAAGAAAATTATAATACTTTGTTTTGTGTAAAGTTCTTTCGAGTTTTTATTTTATCATCCAACTTCGTTAGTTACACTTGAGTCACTTTTAACTTTAAATAGCATAATCACTAATCGATAGTGTTTTAGGCAGTTTTAGTAATTAGATAATTGTTTGTTAACTAAATTAATCATATTTTTGTAACTCAATCTTATTAAGTAATATTAATTATTTTTCCAGCCTCTCTTCATCATAAATAATACATTTTAATGTTTGTTTTCAGGATTCGGCGGATATAAAGACTGCTAAACTGATTTAAGTGCCAAAATGTGATAATGGAACTACCGTAAACGCTATATTTAGTGATGTGAACGTGTTATGTCTGTGTGTAAACGTAATAATTCGAATAATTTATACCTACGTGACGTACAATTTAGATTTAAAAGGTATTTTAAAAATAATATAAAATAACGAGCAAATTAAGAAGGGCACTAAATTGTGTGTGTTCTTTTTAATTTGATCACCTTATTAGATTGTATAATAGATATGTATTAGTATGAAATTAAAGTGTACCAAAGTGGGATTAGCGGACACTTTTACCGTTTATTCGGAACAATGCAATATATCAAATACATGATTAGATATAAGTATACTAAGTTGTTATGTATATGTTATTACAACTTTGGTTTCTTAAATTGTACTATAAGCCACTCTAAGTTAAATAATTATACATAGGTATATACAAAAATGAGACTTAAACTTTTCGCGTGCGTACTTCCTTTGTGAATTTTAGTAGGTATATAATTTCAAAACAATGACCGCTGTGAAGTGAGTTACAAACGTGGTTTTACATAGGTCGATCCAATCGACAGGACCTACCTAATCCTAGCTATTACGACCTACAGTCAATAAATAATGCCTAAACCGTTTGTTTATTGTGTAGCGCTTGTGTCTAACTTCATTAAAGCCCCAACAAGAATAATTTTGACGGCCAAAATCGTATCGAGCTTGTTGTGCATTGATAACATTTGTCAAAAACTACATAAAAAATCATAAGTGCGCATCGAGCTTGATTCGAATTTGATTGTCAAAATTATTCCTGCTCGGGCCGCTGTCTAAAGCCTCATTTAGATGGAGAGGTTCTAGTACGTGGTAAGAATTTTTTAAATTGAGTGATTGGTCTTCTAAATTATTTTCGAATGAGCGCTAAAATATTCGTCTAAATAAGGCTTTATTCACACTGTACACGCGAAAGTGATAATTATGTTATTGTATACAAATTGTAAATATAATGATAACCTGTAAATAAAAGTAAATGACTATTCCTTTATTTTATCACTTTCAACAATTAGGTAATTACCTACGATTATGGAAGTTAGAACACAACCATTGTGAATATAAACTTACGCCTTTATCCCTAAAGAGGTAGACACGGACAAACTAGGGAAGCTGTTAGACATGTCGACTAGCTTATTGCCATTCTTTCACGTGATACCAGGCACAAATAACTAGCCGTGTGTGATAAATAAAAAAAAAACATAAATTATGATTGTCCGATTTGACACTCGATAATAGGCGGTGATGATAATTTTATCCGTTACAGCGCAATTAAGTTAAAGTAATAATAATAATATCTCTAATAACGTCTTTACTTAATTTATTTCCGTAATCGGAATCAGTTGCCAAACCATCAGAAAAGTAAAATATTAGAGTAGTAAGTACTTGTTCTTCTTGAGAGTGCCTGGTGAGACGCGAAATGTAGATCTTTGCTTTGTATTTCTTTTTGGCTTGCATCCTGGTTATGTCCCAGGAGTTTTAGGACCCACAACTGCTAAATAGTAAATTATGACGATTGCCGAAACGCCATCTAAGGTATAGGGTACTTTGCACATTTCCTAAGCATTTGTCTGTTCTTCAGGATGATTTTTCTTTTTAATTTTGAAGTACAAGAATTCGCCACTCCACAGCAGGATTGTCACCAAAGTGACAAAATTTAAAGTTATAATGGGCATTTGATATGAACCCGATACTTCTCGTATTTGACCTGGAAATGAATAACAGAATTATTAAAGATGTCTTTCTGCCTTTCTTGCACCTCATGGTTCGGTCAGCATAAAGCACTTTTTTAAGCATGTGGCAGAAAGTGTCTGGCTTAGTTTTTACGACTGGCTGTCTGCCTGACGTCAACCCCTTTTGGGGGTTTAAGTCAATATAATTAGAAAATACGCTTTTCCCCGACCTGGGAATCGACCCCAGGACCACCTGGTCCACAGCTAATATGTGCCACTAGACCAAGAAGGCGACAAGAATATTATTATAAATAAGTATATAGGTAAAATTAATGCATTAAAAGTAGTTCAACATTTATTTTCGCAGAAAATTCTAAATGCATTACGTAATATCTAATTTCAAAAATTAGTAGTACATAAGAAATTTGTAGATTTGCCAATAAGACAAGAACATTATCTTTACCAGATTAGAGTAATCTTTTAAGTTTCATACAGTTATGGCTTATCAATTGAATTCAAAAAGACATTAATGTTTATAGGCGTAGATGATTATAGAAATTCCGTCGTGTTATCACTCTTTTACGAACTGAATTTATATTTTCGACAGACTTCCAAAAGGGAGAAGGTCCTCAATTCGTATGTATTTTTTTATGTATGTTACGCGATATCTCCGCCAAATATGGACCGATTTTCAAAACTATTTTTGTGTTCGATAGAGCTTATTCCAAGGGTGGTCCCAAATAAATTTGGTCACGATCAGATTTGAAGTCGGTCTGTTAAGTTTTTCAACTTTTGATTATGTCTGTACAACACAATATATCATTTTATGTGATCTATTTAGCTATAAATCATGTTGTTTGGAGCAACGGGTGATGGGATAAATATTTGACCGACTACAAAAGAAGGAGGTGATCAAGTGGTCTGTATTTATTTAAAACGTTTTCGCTTATCTTTTCGCTGAGAATAGCCTGTCACTTTTTTCCTTGCGTTACATTGTTTAAAAATGAAAGGGACAACCTATGGTCAAAGATAAGCTGCGCTTAAATATTCTTATAAGTAAGGGGCATAGTGTCTCCGTCCGCTTCTAGTAGTAGTCAAGTACCTACCCCGTTTATGACACGAGTTATAATTTACAAAATTTTATTGTAATTAATGTCCATCATCATCATGGTACGGTAGTTAGTATTTCGAAACATGGGTGCACTATACCTCTAAACGTCTCTACCTATGACCACGTATGAACTTATAAAGAGGAAATATGTATTGTATTTTTTTTCTATTTTTGCATGTAATAAATATGGTCAAAAACTACTAAACCGATTTAAAAAATCACACATATCAGCAAGTAACATAGGCTACATTTATCCCGGAAAGCGATATCCACACGAACAAAGTTACGAGCAACAGCTACATACAAGATAAAGAAGGAGTAGAAAATGAGTCACTCTGTAATATAAAATGTAGAGAATATAAGATGTATACGTGCCTAATAGAGATCCAATAGTGACTATAGTTATTCCATTGAAGAGCATTTGTATACCAGAGGCATAGGCTAGCCTGTGTATAGGTACGTAGCTAGGTATAACTACATTCATGTATACTGTTCGGACTCCTTTTGAGATACCCATTGCAAGTGCAACGAATATCATGCCAGTAAATGATGTGGTGAAAAGCATAACTGAAATAAATAGTATTTTTGTATTATTTAAATATATAAAAACAATAAGTTACAAGATAAGTACCATAATATCACTATAAAATACACCTATGTACATATGTGCAGAGTGCATGGACTGATAAAAAATAGAGTTCATTTATATCTGCAAAGTCAAAAGATAAATAATGAATCATATCAAGGGAAGGGTTTGAAGACATACATCATGCATAAAGAATAGATTTACTTACTGGTTCTTATAAAGATAACCAGCAACAAGCTGATCATATACATAACTCGTGGAGGTTTATGGCACCATTCTCCTATAAATGGAGCCACTAGTCTAAACATAGTGTCTGAAAGCCCGATGATTGCCATTATAGTTGCAATGGCACTTGTCTCAAATCTTAACATATCTTTGAGAATTATTGGTAAAAGTAGAGAAAAATTTGTCTCGACACAAGCTGCTAATGATAAACCAAATAATATATTAACAAATATTGGATCTCTCAAGAGCGTTAAATCGAAGAACTCAACAAAACTGTTGAGAAATGTTTTCTTCTCTTCCTTCTTTTCGATTTCATCTTTGTTTTCTTTGATAGTTTTTGGGTTATCTAATTCATGGAAAATATTAATAGAACTACCCAGATTAATTTCTTGAGATTCCCACCATTTATATCGCGAATCTGACAAGGCTACTTCTGCTGGCTTTGTTCTAATATCAGGATGCGAAATGGCATTTCGCGCTTGTAAACTCGCATCGTTAGTTAAGGACCTCATTGATAAACTTTTCAATGGTAAATTTCCGTTACCTACTGGTTCATCTGATTGGGCAATCGAAGCGATTCCTGTAATGAGAAAAAATATTTTGTCCAATGTTGTAACCGTTTATGATATAAAATAAATAAAAAGCTGTTCATTAAACAAAATGTTTACCCGGCTTAGAAGATGCACTTCCATTAATTAATTGAACTTCTTTTTCGGTATTTAAAGGTATCATTTCTTCTGATATAGGCGGATCTTTTAAGTACCATTTTGCTGGTCTGAGTAAACATGCCGCTAAAAGTGAGTGAAGGCATATGGCACCCAAAATTAGGACGGCGTATCTCCACCCATAGGCATACATAAGAGAACTCATGATAAGCGGCATTAATATTGTTCCAAGACCGGTTAAAGACATGCCTACACCTATGGCTCTACTTCTTTTTTCTTTGAAGAATGAATTTATTGCTAAAGTAAAGGCAGCCATAACTGCAGCGACACCCATTGCTGAAACAGATAAAAAAACATCAATATTTTAATACGGAAATGACGCTGAAACTGAAAATTAAAATGAATATAAACACACTTACAATTTATAATGCTGTAGGATAATATAAAAATCCAAAATTGGGATGCCACTGAAGTTAACATAAGTCCGAATGATATTAATAAAGCTCCTGCGGCAGCCACTTTTCTGTAGCCGAAACGTCGAAGAAGCGGGCCTCCAAAAAAGGACAACAGCATTCCAATACTATGATTGAGTATTATGACGAGAGTGCCTTGTGTCGCTGAGAGTCCTGTTTCATCAAACGCCTCTTGAAATACTAATCCAAAACCGGCTATGAGAGGTAGAACAACAACCTGTAAAATAAATGATCATTCATTTATAATAAAGTCTATCTGTACTGGGTCAGGCGTAGATATGTATTGCGAATTAACGAAGAAAGTTTTAAGTGTCGGGGATCTAGTTGGATCGCTACAAATGTTTAATATTAAGAAGAAACCTAGAAGCAATAAAATCATTTTTAAATAATTTATGCATTAGACATCATATTGATGGATCATATTAATCCATACCTAAATTCTTCATATTAAAGGGATAGCTGGTTTATTTCCACTACCTAGGTTCTTTTTGTGTTAAGAATCTTATGAACTTTTCTTATCTACCTTATAAAAAGTATACCAACATGATTACGCGATTGAGCGTATTAAGTATCTGCTCTTCGCTTCTACTTTTTTTGACATAGTCTATCATGCATTCAGGAGCCCGAGATCACGTTTACGTTGAAATGCTGTTTTTACAGCTGTCCAGAGTAGCTTGCTTGCATGTGATCTATACTCGATAGGAGAATTCTCGTTAGCATATCCGCTCGTAAATCTACTGAGTAACTAGTAACTACTCGTAAATCTCGTAAATCTAGGGCTTTACGTATGTAATTCAACTAGCGACCAAGGCCACCGGGCAAGGCCACCGGGACAAGGAAGAGCGCACTCGCCAGTTCGCCATCGGCGCGGCGGTGTGAAGAAACTTCACCGTTACTGACCAGACACTGTGGCTTTTCGTAAGATTCGTCGTTACAAGAAGACTACTGGGATGCTGAATCGAAACACAGAATAGCTTGTTATTAATTAAGCTGATAGGCGCTGCCATCGGCTGTGTTCGTTTTTCGTCGGTGCCCATCAGAAATCCGACGTGATGCAAATTCGTTACTAACGGCCGGTTTCAATAAACAATCTCAGTTCGAATGAGCATATAGATTACAAAAATTAGCCAATAAGAACACAGTTTGAACATGACTTCGGCAAATGACTTGATTTGATTGGTTCATAATCGCGATCTATCTACACTTTAGACTGATATCGTTTATTGAAACCGGCCGTAAGTGGAGTCCCATCACAGATTGAGATGCTCCGCAAGTTAAATAATTTATGTAAATGATGCCCATTGCTCGTTCTTTTTGCTCTATATTCTGGCAAATAAATGCTAAAATTAACTACTTAGGGTTTGCCAAATCAAATAGTCAATAGTGACTAAGTTGCTAGAAGCGTGTTGAAATGGTTTTAATTTAGAAATCGATTTTTTTGGCAACAGTGTCGGAAACAGAGAATATTGATAATACTGTTTAATTTAATCATCCTTTTTGTAACAGGGCTTTAACTATTGTAAAACGTTAAATTATTAAAAAATACTATTATTACTACTATTAAACTATAAGCTCGCGGCTCTATTCCCTAATTACCTTAATATTACAGAGATGATTAAGTAGTATTTACTTAGTAATTAACCCAATTTCTTTCTTATTACTACTACATACATATTTTGTTTTTATGTTTTCCTCTCATTGTTGCCTGAGATATTGGTTTAATAACGTTTTTTCTTTTGACTGTTCCTATGTAAAAAATAGTATCGATTTTTGACGTCTTTATTTTCCGATTTTTCTAGTAATAGGAATAGTAAAAATAATACTTACGTTATTCAGAGCGTATGCAAACGTCACCACCCAACCGTACCCTCCATCTGGTGGTACTTTTAAGGTAGCCGCATGAGACATAATGAAGTCTCAAATTCACATGTAGATCACAATTTTCAATTTAATTCCTTTTTAATTCACATTTTTAATTGTTATCACAGTCACTAAAACACAAACTTTTCAGTTCGATAGTGTTATCTTACTTCAATAAAATGATAATCGGTGCGTGAACATGATGCATGCGTATGATGCGACAAACTAAACCACTGTAAATAGTTAGCAAATATTCCAACACGTTATCGGTGACTTTAATAATACCCCTTGTTATCATACACGAACATTTAATTCGTAATTAGTTTCGTTTGCGACTATTATTGAACACAAAAAATAATTAAAAGTAGAGACGTTTAACGAAACTGAGCACTTTTGGCACAATGATTACTTGAATTCTCGTGTTCAGGTACAGAAGAAATCATTATGATAGTAAAATGAAGGCATTTTACTTTGATAACAGACAGCCTCGCGTGATTAGCGATAGCATATCATAATAAATATTTAATTATATTTCAGATATTAAAAAGATTGTCATTTTGGAGTAAGGTATTTTACCCAAAAAGATGATCGAATTTTGTATATTAATGAATCTGATTGCATTACAGATGAGTTTAACTAGAACAGTAAAGGAAAGAATAAAGATTTTTTTTACCAATTGCTTTTTCATTTCGTACTGTGAGTTAAATTTTATTTAACCTAAATAACCCATCTCTTTCTAATTCTCATTTATTTTCTCGCCACGGTACTGGTGCTGCGCTTCAGACATTATCAATGTTCATAGGCGGTGGTTACCCAATTACTGTTAAGGTGACCCGCCTACTCGTTTGTCTTCATAATATTTTTTTTAATACTTATTCATTCGAGCTGTATGGTAAGATCCTCCAGAGAGGGTTGCTGTCTAGAGCAGAGGGCGTTGACATCAGGTGAGCGGTCAGTTGTAAAAACTTTTTTACAAAATGCTAAAAAAAAGGATGTTGCACCGCCCTCATTGAAGCCCTCTGCAATTAAGGGAGATGTAAGAAGAACTCTTATTCTAGACTCGTTTCTTGAAACCTGCTGTAAGGGTTGGACGTAGAGGGCGATTGATATGACCTTTAAATGATCGTAATGCTTGGCAAGAATTATATCTAAATCTCCTTTTATAATGGCTAAACGCGGAAGTATTAGCTGACTTATTACAATTTTAGTATTACATACAAAGGTTAATATTAATTCTAAGGCATAATTTATATGAGGTAGCAAAGCGGTGTGAGGATCTTATCCTACCTCACAAATCTCTGCTGGAAACTCAGCCTGATTCAGTAAGTCAATCGAATATTGCATTCGACAAAAACTTCTAATTTGTGAAAAAATTGGGGATACGTCTCTATAACATCCTCCAGCCTAATCTAATGTTATATGGAACTACGCTTGGAATAATTTCTATCAAAGAGAATCTTAAAAATCGGTCCACATTTGCCACATATACGCGTACATAAAAAACCGTCGAATTAAGAACCTGTTACCAACTCTCTGATGTGTGGAAATAAAACCAAAACCGTATTAAAGTTATCTAAGTTCTGAACTAACTAATTGAACTAATCGCGATATTCGATCTTTAGGTGATCCGGTGCTTTGGGCTTACGAGGTTTATTTTGATACGAATTACGTGACCGCCGACGATTAGCTGATTACTAAAGATATAACCATTGCTCGCAGCTTTGCACGCGTGCTAAGACTTCTACGATATAACCATAAAGGTTCCAGAAGAGAAGTCTTTCCGATCGTGCGTTATTGCGGCTTTTTGTTAGGTGTTAAAAAGTTGTCTATCTTCTTCCCTATACATAGTTGAAGGTTTTTTCATACATTTTATCTAAATCGGTTCATTCGACCTATCCATAGAATAAAGTTACATGTGATAATGAATCGAAATTGCTTTTTTAATTTTTCTAAGCTTAAATTGACCTATATATTTAACTAGTATTTTTTTTAAGTTATGACATAATAACAAGTTAAATTATGACATAGCTTAAAAAAAATATTGGTTTAGCTATGAAAACATAACAGACACACAGGGTTACTTTTGAATTTATAATTTTAATATAGACTAGTGTGGATAGGCAATTAATTGGCCTTGATAAAATTAATAAAGATAGGTGACATTTCACTACATGACACAATAAGTCGCTGTACGTGGCCACAGCTGTGTATTGGATTTCTTGATACACAATCACTTAGATTTTAACAGCTGGAGTGATCAATCTTAACATGGAAATCGATTAGTGTCAATTTCAATCACTAATTGATCGCTTACCACCAGATGACTCTTAACGCTTGTTTGACTTCTATTTCGTAATAAACATTTATTTGTTTTCTTCCAACTGATTTATCATCATCAGCCACATTCGCCATCAGGACATTCGCTGCTTACTTGCCCATAATGTGAAGCGACATAGATGATCAACATGAAATCAGTATCGTAGTTACTTTCATTATCATCATCATCATCATCATCCATAGGAAGTCCACTGCTGGACATAGGCCTTCACCAAAGATTTCGTAGTTATTTTAATATGTTTCAACTTATTAACTAACTTATTAAATATTAAATTGACTGCCTCCGTGGCGTGGTTGCATTTCGGTACGACTACGGTTCTGAGGTCTCGGATTCGATTCCCGGGTCGGGCAGTGATATTGGATTTTTCCATATCAGCCCGGAGTCTGGAATTTGTGCCCGATATGACGATAGGCTCGCCCCCTATCACATCTGGGACGGAACTAAGCTCGGCGAAATGTGGGTGTTCTAGTTCGCTAGTACGCCTCTGCCTACCCCTTCGGGGATACAGGCGTGAGCTTATGTTATGTTTATGTTAAATATTAAATACCCAATCTATAGGTACCTATTTGTCGTGAGTTTTGACCGTGTACTGTCCTGTTATCTCATTCTTATTTTGGGTCGGCGCAACGCACTTTTTTATGTCGCATAAATTAGGGTTGGGCAATGATACTAGTTCTACGACCAACCGTCTATCTGACTTCTACCTCCTTGGGGGATCCAGTCGTTTTTTACTACACTGCAACTAATTGAATGTGCAGAGTAGTTTTTCAAATATGGTAAAGTTGTTATACCTATTTAGCGTTTAAAACATTTGTCTATTCATACGGAAACATGTTAAACGCTCCACATTTTTTGGTAAAATTATGACACGAATTTACAAAACAACCTTGCCCCTAAGTGTTGCGTGATGCGTCTTAATAATTGCCTATCGAATATAACATATTTATTTAGATATCTTAACAATCATAAAGGGGTGTTTGTCTATAGATAACATAAACGACATATTGTTTTGATTGTATACAATCTAACGTGCCTTAATTTAATGTATTTGAAGTGTCTTCCTTGGCCCTTGCACGATATCACTGTTTTATTTGCTATTAAAACACTAGCAGGCGGTCAGCGTTTCAGAGTTTTCGACGCATTAATATGTGGTAATTAAGCAGAGGTATCGTTAATAACATAGATTATGTAAAATAGATTATCTTAATGATTTTACACATTTTCTTACAGGTCAATACATTATTTATTTACACTGACAAATGAACTCAATAACACTATTATAACTACTTATCACACTTGTTATCACACAGAATTTGGCACATTTTTTTCTATGGTACGCACATATTATGGACGTGTATTATGTATGCGCGCGGTCGAACTGACAAAATGTGACCTGTTAATATTGTCACGGCCTTTGACAGCGACGTTAGTTAACTATCATTGGTCAACGTCCGCAGCCGGTGACGGATATTCACTTCTTTGCTTCAAATAATTCGATTAATGCACTCAGCGCATTAAGGTTGATTGCTTGAGTATTCTCCTTTGGCATGTAGATCATTTTAAAAACATTTATTCTTTAACCATCGTTTCGTTTCTGATCTTTTGTTTTCTTTAATCTCAAATACAGGAACTCGGCTGTCCACAAAACAATTGCGGTCGATGTAAAAATATTTAATATTATTATAGGTGTCTTATAAGATCCGGTAGTGAAGCGTTGATGCGCTGAAATAAAAACCATTTATTTTTTACATAGTGGTAACTGGTTATTATTAACCGCCTTCAAAAAATGGACGAGGTTAACAATTCGTCGGGATCTTTTTTTATGTATGTTCCCCAATTACTCGAAGACGCCTGTGCCGATTCGAGAAAAATACAGGGTAACCCTCAAATGTAGGGACGTATAATGTGTTTTATACATTTTCGAAAATTATTGAAGTATTTGCGTCTGGTACTTATCATCTCATGTTGCTGAGCTGATAATGGTAAATATAACGCCTTAATTATTAAGAGTTGGTGGATAATTTTATTTATGTTCCTTTAGGTTATTCAGGTGAGCTGATGATTGAAGGTACAACTCCTTGTTAGTTAGGAATTAAGGGATAATTCTTAAAGTACCGTATTATATTATATATAAATTATTTCGTTGATTGCGTCGGGAGTTTTAATTTTATGCTACAGAATACTAATGAACACTAAAAATTGAAAAGTAATAATTAAAGTTTACAAAAACTGAAAACCGACTTCAAAACTGATAAATAAAACAACAATTTCCTACTCCCTTTGGAGTCAGTGCTGGGGTTGAAGCAGAGGAAATGAAAACGCAAGGCTTTTTTTGGAAAACACTAAGTCACTTTGCCAAGCTCGGATAAAAAAATGTGAAGAGCAGGGAATTTTCACACACCGTACGGAATGCAACAACAAGATGCGTTTACGTTGGTTTTCTGTGATATAAGTCGCATCAGTCCATTTATGATGTAGGCAAAATTGGTTACAGCGTGGTTCTTGCATTTAAAATAAGTAGGTACCTACCGGTATTGATACCAGTATAATTATTGACAGTAGACCCCCCTGGGGTTACCACCACCTCTTATAGCAGTATTATTATAATTTTACTTGTACCGATTCCCATACAAAACAAACGAAGAACGATTATAATAATACTGCTATAAGAGGTCGTGGTAACCCTGCTGTTACTATAATTCAAACAGGTTTGATAAAGTAAAACAGCTGTGAAGCCCGTGATTGGGCATTAATGGTGTATTTTTTAATATTCGCTTATACTTACTTATAATTTCTCCTATTACAAGAATACTGATTCCTTTAAAAAACCTTACTAGTCCGTAAGCATAAGCTAATCTATCGACAGGTACGTAGTCCGGTAATATTACTTTCACATGTGCTGTGTTTATTCCTTTTGATATGCCGATCACAGTTGCCACATATATTAATTCCGTGAAAGATTCGGCGTATAGCATGGCTGAAAAAAGTACATTAAATAAAGAAAAATCTTGTTCAAATGGAGACAGATTGTGTTATGATAAAGGTGAGAATATAACAGAATTATTAGTTACGAGACCGCGTCATAACGTACAACTGGAAAAGTAAATGTTGTCGCGGTTTCGTGTCTGTTAAGTCGCATCTCCTGCTCATGTTATTTTTGAAACATAAACACAAAACATGATTTCGCTATACATTTTGTCTATGTACAAGTAGGAAACAACGTGTCTCTAAACAGAAACATTGTTCTATTGATCTGGTTTTGGGCAGTGTTTCATTGAATGAGATTCGCCTTTAGAGTCAGCATCGATTATAATCCTCAGTACCAGACCACCACCAACCAGCAGTCTCATGGGCCAGCAATGAAAAACAGCCTTCGTATTGTGGAGACCACTATACATTTTGGATTTGAATATTAAAATAGTGGGTTGGTTCGGATGATTGAACTAAGTATTCAAACTAATTTGGTCAACGGAAATTATACTCTTGGTAGTGAAATCGACCAATAAAATGTTAACTGTGTTAAAATCATTTGTGGATATGCTGATCGGATGCTAAGATTTACAATAATAGATGATGGCCTTTACATTCCTGTACCTACAAATAGCACCCATATAAATTTACTAAATATGGTTTGTAATGTATAAAATTAAAGTAAATATTTTATAAACATACCAGTCCTTATCGCAATACACACTAATAAATATACTATATAAATGGCTCTTGGCGATTTGTGCCACGGTTGCGTGATATATGGCCCAATTAGTCGGAACAATAGATCTGTTGATGATATTATTGTCATCAACGTAGCTGTGTCACCTGAATTCAATTGCCTCATGTCTCCAAGTATAAATGGTAGCATTATCGAGAAACTGACCTCCACTGATGATCCCAAACTCAGAACACAAAGTATGTTCACAAAAACTGGATCCTCCAAAAGCGTCAGGTCAAAAAACTCAATGATTTTGTGAAGATTCTTCTTGCTACTACTGTTATTATGAGGCTCTATCACATCACTATTTTTGTGTTCGGGAATTTCAGTATTCAGAGGTTTCAATTCTAGTTCTTGCGAATTCATTTTCATATTAAGATTAGTCGCATCATGGGGCAGTGGGCTTGTATTCTTTTTTTCTAATGTTAATTCAGATTCAGAGCATTTGATTACGTTCCTTTTTTCAGATGCATCTATCTGGATGACTGTGGTATTTCCTATTTCATTGAAATATGTTTAATCAATGTCATTCAAATATTGATTATGAAACAAGTATTTTTCAATATTATGCTTAGATATATGCAGATGAAGTTTACCTGAATCATGAGTAGTTTCAATGTTTAAAATATTCATTTCTTCATATATGGGTTGTATTTTAGCATATCGTTTAATTGGTTTCAATAAACATGCTGCTAAAACACAAAGAAGAGACAGAGCGCTCAGGGTGAGTACTGTGTTCCTCCATCCACATGAATCTAAGAGGTAACTTATAAATTTAGGCATTAATGTAGGCCCAAATCCCGCGAAGAATGTTACTAAGCCTATAGCTCGTGTTCTTTTGTCTTTAAAAAACGTATTTAGCGCCAAATCAAATGCTGACATTGATGCTGCTTCTGCCATTGCTAAAAAATATTGCATTATGAAATCAAATTCTGTCACAACATTAATAGAGTTACGTAGCTCCTCATGAATTACTTACAAATCATAATGGTAAAATATAATAATAATTCCCAAAAGCTGGATGCAGTAGAGGTCAAGACAAGCGCAACAAATACGATCGAAGAAGTAACTACTGCGACTTTTCTGTACCCAAAACGTTGAAGTAAAGGGCCTCCGATTGGTGAAAACAACATCTCGAGTGTGTTACGCCATACGATTATTCGGTTGCCCTCAGTAGGTGTAATATTTGTCACGTCATAGCCTTGTTGAATAACCAATCCGAATTGAATAGCTATTGGTATAATGATAGCCTGGAACAAAAGAGTTAGCATAGATGGCGCGGCGGTTGAGTAGTGATAGCGATGCAGGTTGATTAAAATTGAAAGGTTTATGTTTCAATTTAAAATAATTACAATGCAGGTCTAAACGCCCAAGACAATAAGATTTTTATCATATCTTTCGGTACATTAGGGCAACCTAATCAGCCAACGGCGCGGCGTATCATTGATTATGTAACATTAGTTTTTATATCGTTATCGGTGTACATGAGCCATCAATGTACTTACATACCTAAATAGAAAAGTAAAATAAAACAGTGATACTTAAGCACATAAGTGAGAAACCATATTTTTCAGTCAATCAAAAATATTAATTTGCATAACGAGAACAGCGATGTAATACATTTAAAATTTACTATATATTCCAAACACCTTCTTATAACATTTGGATAAAATGAAAACAATATCGCGGAAGAACCCAAATAACATATAGATATAATTTTTTTCTTAAAACAATGATATGAGTGTTTGATTAAAGAAGCCAAAAGCCACTTTTGTTACCAACTGTTGATTATACCATAGTTCCGTAATAGATACAATTTAAGTGCCGGTGCGGCTGATTCATACTCAGCAGTTTATCTCATGGTTTTACATTGGATGGAGCAACTGTATTATTAGTATTTGGTACTGGTAGCCACGGTTTCAGGAAAATCATGCATTGCGGTCAGCGTTTGCTGGACTTCTATTTGGTTTATTTGTTGTTTTTACCTGATAATCGCCCGAATGGTCAAAAGCTACTTAACTTTAACGGCTTCTTACATTGATATTCGCCATACAATTTTGACAAATAAGGCGGCCTTAAACGACATAAGGCGAACTTAACTGTATGAACATTCGGCGGTGAGTGCTCCATAAAGTGTCATGGAGACATCCATTTTATGGCCATTGACACTTTATATTAGGGCTTTATTTTTATATAAAAGATATATGTAGGTACAACACACACACACGTTCATATCACAGCGTCGAATGTGACATGGACCACTCAGTTGGAAACTGAATTGATCTATCGTACAAATGAATATTAATTGGTTCAGACCACCAAAGCGAAGGAAAATTGATTTACAAAATAATTAGGATTACTGACTATGACACTCTCGAGCGTGAAAAAACTGATTCCTTGGGTATTGACACGATCATATAAGATAATGTGGGGAGAAATTATAAAATCTTTTAATGAAATTAACCAAACCTTTGACATCATAAAACTAAATAACAGGATGGGATTTGAACTTAAGACCCTACAGGTCTTTAGCCCATCGGGAGAGTTATGGGTACGCTATGATTCCCGGGAATTATGCAGGCAGGCGCAGAAGCTCGGTACAAAATTCACCATAACATTTTACATTATGTTTGTCTTAATAGGGTTACAATGAATATCATAGTAGGAGCTCAAAATTAACTGTATTTATATTTCTATTGTATATTATTGTCTTACTTACTTTTTTCAAAGCACATGCAAATACAATTACCCAACCATAACCTCCATCAGGTGGGACTATTTGTTTTCTTGTAACACCACTCATTGTTATCAACACCATTTTAATACAATTTTAGCACATGGAAACTGATTCAAGACCGAAAATAGAAGACTAACGCATCCACTAACGGATAATATTAAACTGAGAATAAGAATACGTTTCTATTATTTAAACAACATCCATATTACATTAAGTCACGGTCGTAAGTGATTTTTTTATTCGGTGTTCGAGATAAAAAAAAACACATTGAATCATTGCTCATAAATAAAACTACATAATTGTTTGAAATACCTATACTAATATATACTTTACACACTAGATACTTAACATATTACTTTGTTTAGAATTTATGGTCTTTTGTTTGGCTAAAATTGCTAAACTGTATTAAGAAATCTTGTGCAGGTAAAAATAAAGCTATCCCATTGGCTATCCCAGAGAAAAACAACCATAAGGCTAGGTACTTCCCCGGGAAAAGGGTAAAACCAGCAATAAAAGAGAAGAATTTGTATAGGGGCCCAATTTGGGTTTTATTAATCAAGACCTTGAAACACACAGTGCAAGATACAGTACTTATACAATATTTATATGTATAAAGTAATTCTGTTCGGTTTTAACGGTAAGTACTCATGGACATCGACAAATGGCACAGCGAGGGCGCTCCTATACGGTGTGTAGGGAAAGAAATAGGAATTGGGGAGTGGATAGGCCTCCAGAAATTTCACTTACAGTACGATGCGAAACACTTCACGATAGTGTTCTGTGAGACAGTAGTAATAATCCGGTTGAATCGTTCCATTAATGTTGAAGGCAACATGTCTACAGCTTAGCTCTACCACTTGTATTTTTTTATTTTTTAAACGTCGATGAAGTAGGTATTGTATGTAACATTACATGCGCGTGCCATTTTAGTTTTAGTGTATTTTACGTTCGCGCGTCAACTTTGTTTACCTCTAGAATTAACATATCGGATCTACGTATGTAAAATCGAAATAACTTCATCTTGTCTTCTTACTCAATTAGGATTTAAATAGGTCGTCGTCCGCCTATACTTTTCCACTAGACATGGGCCTATCCGAATGCATACGTTTGAGCTTGGTCCTTACATCTTTGAAACCTGTTTCTGTTTATCGTTCCACCTGGCCGCATGGCAACTTACCTTCTGCATTCGCCTAAATGTAAGCTTCATTCCAGAAACCGACTACTCCAGCGGTATTCGATCTTTCATATTTACTGCCACTTTAGCTTGGTAATGGTTTAAGTTATTTCCATTAATTTGGCTTTAGTCCCATAGCGTCGTTGCGCATTGATTAAATACCCCATGTCCAAGACCTTAATAATTGGTACCACAGCCTTAATGAGCTACAACAGCACGACCATAGAAGTTGGCGATGTAACTTCTGTGAAAATTATCTGATATGATGACTAAGATCTCCGTAATAAATCTTAATGACCGTACTAGTAATCGTGAGGCGGGTAAATGCAGTTAATTCTTTCTGAACTTGGAATTGACACATTAGCCCAACGTCCCAATAATTGAGAACAATCTGTTTACACACAAATACAATAATAAAAAATGATTACTATTAGTTTTACAATAGATTTTTTAATAACAAAAAACAATCATGCTTTGACAACATCTGTTTCTAAAGCTTTCTGGCGTCTTGATGTGATATATTTTTCCAAACCCCAAGATAGCGCCGTCATCCAAGTGAAAATATTTAGACAGTGCAGTGTGACCGCCGTTGATGCATTGTCTTTTATCCAGCCTGCAAACAAATCATTAATTCACTAATACTAATTTAAAATGAGCATACTTCCGAATATCTACATATTATAATCTACATATTATATATATATATCATTCTAAATTTTACAAGAAAACTAATCTTGGACGGAATATGACTACTCTTATATTTGAAATCATAATTATTTAAAATGATAGTGAGATAATCTTATTTAAATGTTGCATGTTAGTCAAGACTAGAAGAATTATTCCATATTTTACTCACCTACAACAGGCCCTAGAGTCAAGTAAGCGATTCCAGCCGTAAGCAGTTGTATTCCACTTGCTCCAGGTAATTTATGTAAGGGTACATGAGTCGGGATGACAAGCGCCATGAATACAGTTCTCAGTCCTTTTCCAAATCCTATCATAACTGCCACGAGTATTACTACCCAGTAGCTTTGATAGTGAGCTAAGACTAAAAGTATTATTAAAAATAATCATCATCATAGTCAATGTAACTACATATTTTTTTAAATAAGGATTACCATTTACCTACTCTTCCCATAGCCATGGACATGACGCCGAAGAGGAAAAATGAGTTGTTGTCCCATCCAATTTTACCAGCAACAAAAGGTATGCAAAATCTTACACAAATGTCCACCCCTGCCAATAACGACATAAACATTGCAACTTCGGATTTAGATTTACCATAATCACCAAGTATGAACGGTGTCAAAATTGAAAAATTCAATTCGTTAAAGTTAGCCAATGTAATGCCCAACATCAAATTGATAAATGTGAAATCTTTTAATAAATCTAAATCAAAGAACATTGCTACTTTTTGACAGAATGTTAGCTGGTCTTCTTCATCATCTTCATCGTCTTTCTTTCCTTCATGAACTTCTTTGTCTGTTTCATTTATTTGTGGTATCAACAATTTCACTTTATCGGTCTGACTATTCTCATTTTCTTGTAAGTATTGTTCTAATTTCAATGATGCTTGCTTTAATACTTCACTTTCATAATTAAAATTATTGGATTTTCTCCTATGTTTTGTTCGATATGATTGATTGCTGTGGTTATCCTTTAAATATTTTCTGTCGTCATTTTCCTCTTGGATCTTTAGAGAAATATTGCTATGATTGTCTTTGTTGTATTTTTCTCCGTATTGACCATCCATTTTGAAAGATTTAATACTTTTACTACCTACGAGGTGTTTTTCTGCTCTATCGGCTATTACCTTTGCTTGTTTGGGATCTATATTATCTACAACTACTTTTTCTTCTGCTTTTAAATCTTGCGGGGCTTTTAGTGTAGGACAATCTTCTATTTCGGATTCAGGGATTTGAGTGTCAACGGTTACTGATGTTTTTCGTTTTGGTTTGAGAATATCTCTCTCTTGAGCAAGTGCTCCAAGATTAGCTGAAGAATTCTTTTTTGATTCATTTAAATACAGTGTTGACGATTTCCGTGAACGGTTTTCTAGTAAATTAGACATTGACGGTTTTTTGGAGTTCAAACGTGAATTTCTATTAGATCCATCTCTAGAAGACACTCTACTTTTAGATTGCCTTGACTGGCTGAAGTAGCCGTCATTGGCTCGCAGCATCATAGGTATACCGGGATCGGTAATTTCATACCCTGGATTTATTGGATCATCTTCGTTATACAAGTATTGACTTGAAAAAGCACTCAAATTCTTTAGTTTTGATACTTGGCTGAAGTAACCACTTTCCACTTTTTTATCATTTATTAAAGGTTCTTTTCCATTACTCAAAAGTTTTCTTTCGTCTTTAGCTTTTTGGTCTGGTTTTTTGGCGTGCCATTCTACAGGTTGTAACAACAGAGCACAAGCTATGGCATGTAGGGAAACTCCACTGATAATAAGAATGGCACCTGTTTCTCCAAATAATGCAAAAAGACCTGTAATGATGTGTGGCCACAACATGGGTCCGAGCCCAGTTGTAGTCCATGATAGACCAGTTGCTAGTCTTCGTCTATTCTTCCAGTATGTATTTAATGCCAAAGCATTCGCAGAACTACTGATACCGTAGCCAGCACCTGTAATGAATTATTCCTATAATTAGCTTATAATAGTGTGACGATTGTTTCTTTTTTTTGAATCACTTAGGTTACAATAAGTAATGAATCATTTATTATTTGTTATTTATTTTTATCCTTTGGGGAAGGCCTATGTTTAGCAGTGGACGTCCTATGGCTGATGATGATGATGATTTGTATTATTTTTGCTATTGTTTTGAATTCTAGGAACGGTACATATATGTATTGATAACAGTTAACTATTTTATTCATACTACATAGTATTATGTCACATGTTGCGTCCGGGTCGCGACTGCGGTTTTCAATGACACATCACTTTATGATCAGTGTACCGAGCTTAAGTAGTTTATACTAATATAGAAAATAATGGAGGAAATTTTTTTATATGTTTTTTTTGTAATAAATAGTCTAAAAAATTACTGAACCGATTAATAAAAATTCTTACACCGGTGAAAAGCTATATCATACGTGAGTAGTATAAGGTACTTCTAATTCCGGAAAAATGTACGGTTCTCTTGCGATATCTACGCGAAGGAAGTTGAGAGCAACAGTTAGTAGTTTATATAAGGGGTATTTATTCCGTGGTACATTCTTTATGTGTTTAAATCAAATCATATAATTTATTGAATCCATGAAATGTTGTACATTTTCGTCAAAATTTTACTCTACCGCTGCACCAGTTCTGAATACTTGTTAACCAGAGAAGAACGGGCAAGAAACTCAGATGTTGCTCTTTTTTTTATAAAAAATGCCATTTACTATCAGTTATTAATAAAGAAATAAAGGTCGCAGGAAGTCGCTGGATGCAGGCCGCTTCCAACAGGTCGATCTGGAAATCTTTGGGGGGGGGGCTATATTCAGCAGTGGACGTCCTATGGCTGATGATGATGATGATGATTAATAAAGAATTATTAATATTAAACATAACATAACATAAGCTCACGCCTGTATCCCTGAAGGGGTAGGCAGAGGCGCCCTAGCGAACTAGAACACCCACATTTCGCCGAGCTTTGTTCCGTCCCAGATGTGATAGGGGGCAAGCCTATCGCCATATCGGGCACAAATTCCTGACTCCGGGATGATATGGAAAAATCTAATATTACTTTGCCTGACCCGGGGATCGAACCCGAGACCTCAGGACGGTAGTCGTACCGAAATACAACTAGGGCCTAGGCCACCGAGGCAGGCGATTATTAATATTATTTACAAAATAATCAATTTTATTAAATTAAATTAGATTAGAGCAGCTAATCCACAACAAGACTGCATGGATTAATTACGTTGACTCTTGAAGTTGACAAATGTAGAAACAAGCGTAGAAAAAATGTATTGTGTATTAAAAGTGTGTGTATTAAAAGTAATCTGACATTAATATAACAAGTTTCTTACGAGAATGTAATGTTTTCAAAGTAATTGCATTGTTTGTAAATATTCTAGCTCTTCGTCGTTAACTATAAGGTGTATATGTATGATAACGATATCTCTAGATGTATTTCACTTGTAATTAGTGTGTATCATATTGTTGAACCCAAACAATAAAGGTGAAGTTGAATTCGTAAACAAATTGATGCTTACCGTAAAGTATTGAGAAAGATATGAGATATGTCATGAAATTGTATGAGAAAGTTGTCAGCATCAATGCTATGAAGACTACCGTAGCTCCTGTCAACGACACTTGACGGTAGCTAAATGTTTTGAACACCGGACCATTTGCTAAACCTGAAAATTTAAAACGTGTTTGAATAAATACAAATAATTAATACATACAATCCATATTATCTAGAATGTTCACACGGCAAATACAAACGACAGAAATATCCTGTTTATGGGGTTGCGTTATGCAGTTTGATGTTTGAATAATAGACCTAAGTACGTACTGTACCTAGATCTTTACGTACTGTACTTAGATTCTATGCTCACTACAATATTCAACAGAGATAGCGTAATATTTTGTTTTAAGTTTTTTTTAACGCTGGAAACGGACTATCGTTTAAATCTACCAATTAAGAAAGAATTCTATAATATTCCAGCTCTAGCTTTAGCTTTTTGTAAATTCAGTTTGAACTCTTTTTAAGATTGCTAAACTGACTCTTTGTTTCAGTAAACCAATTGTAAGATAGTCAATTGCTGTACCAAGATATTTTCCATGACTTTTTATGTATTCCTTGTTATTAAAATACCTTCTTTTGCATTTAGGTGGATGAAGAGAAAGAATTTACAAAATTTCCTATGAAGCTTGTCGTTAGATTTCATAGGAACTAGGAGGAATTAACAACTTATAATTTGTTAATTCCTATCAAATTGTCTACAACTATTATACTTATATGCTTCGCACCGTCTGTCGTATGTCTGACTAAAGATTTGCGTCAGCATTTTAGTAGGCGTTTGTGTTACTAGTTACTAACAATGTGTCACACATGAACAATAATTATGTCCTCATTAATAACAATGCAACACACTGATAATAGTCACATGGCATATATTGTCCGTTGAATATCCGGTTACTGAATCAATTGTTTAGTAATTTATTGTACTTGATTACAATTTAACATCCAGTGGTTGGAAATTGCAATGAATGGAATTAAAATACGTGTAATTATGTAGGTTCCTACACCGAGATCATAGTTATCTAGTTCTACAACAAAATATTTAAAATTGAGGATATAATACATGAGCTGCGTATTGTACTAGACGGTATAATAATATAACTAATCAAAATCAAAATCATCATAATTAATAGTAAAAATAATCCATGGAAATATTCAAGTTATTTTTCCAAATATTAGTGCCCATTAAATAGGCTATAAAAGAATATCTAATGTTAATTAAAAATCAAACTTAGTTGAATTTGGTTCAGTTGTTTGCAAGAAAGTGAACGTAGATAATACTCACAACCAGGGAATGTAATAAGAAATTAATAAAACCATATTTACCTAACCGGTGTAATTAAAATGATCACATAAGATTTTTATCTTCCTGGCGAATTAATTACATACAAATGCAATGAAAATAGGAATAGGACGTTAAAATGCAAACAAAAATTAAGTTTAAGTTCAAGCTATTGTAAAGTTCGTGAACATTGATCACATCCAACTTGAGCTAAAAAACATAAATAACGTATTTAGAGCTTATATTTTGAAGTATACACTGAAGTTGGGTACAAGATTGTTGCCCCTAATATGTATGTTTCCGGTCTCTAATGTCTTTGTGCAAAATCTGATTACGAAGAGGCGAAGATGCCGTATGGTATCAGAGAGTTACCATGCAAGGCGCGTCACGCACCGACGCAAGACGTCAGGGCAGAGTTCATGTTGATAATGGTGGTCGTCTCCGAACTGGATATGCCCAGTCGGGCGAACTTGTCGCGGAACAGCAACCCGAATTGCTGGAGTATTGGCAGTGCTGACAACTGAAAACAATGAAATAATACATTAAATTTTAATCCCATCTCCTGCACTAAAACATTACACAAAACATGGTATTCTTACAAATGTTTGTCTATGGTCCATTGTTACATGACCAGGAGACAATGAAAAACATTGTTTTGTGTGGGTATTTTTTGGGTTTTGTTTCGAAAAAACGAATGCAGGAGGCGAGCCTTTATACAATTTTGAAGTCTTAGGTTCGGATTCCAGGTCGGGCATTAATTTGTGTTAGTTTTATACGCTTTGTCGTAGACTTAATCCCCCAGGGGATGGTCGTTGGGTATGCAGTCGGTGGTATAAACTAAGCCGAATCTTTTCTGTGTTTAAAATGTGTATTGCTTCTATTCCTCAGATGGGAAAAAATTAGCCAAAGACAAAAATAATGTTTACAAAAAAATCTCAAACACAAACCAGACAATTACGCAATGCTAACAATATTTGCTTATATACTCCACGAACCAATTATGGTAAAAAAAACATCAGATACGACGGTGCCAAAATTTATAATAGTCTACCCAAAGATATTAAAACGATACAATCATATGCCTTATTCAAAAAGAAAGTAAAATTTTATATAATGCAATGCGATTAGCAATTACTCAAAAACATGATAGAAACTGAGTTTGTATACGAATGTCGACCTTGTATTTACTATTACTCTGCGAACAAAAAAAAAATTCAAATACCTTCATCTGTATGATAACTTATTATTATAATTAAACTAATATATTTTTAAGTAATTAACTAACAACAATTTCAAACGTAGTATAACTAAAAATGTTCCGTTACTCGTTTTCGTGTAAGCATTACTTGTTAAAATAACTTGTATTTCTCATAATAAGCGAATCAATGTATTCTTTTTGAGAAATAAATGTCTTAAACCATGAAAAAAGACAAATCTTTAAAATTTTAAGCTATGAGCAACAACGAGACTGCGTGCCTCAAAATGTTGTTTAGGTGTTATTGCTAAGAATCTTTTTGCATCTTCATTATGCACCGCGTTTGTACTTATGGTATGTTTTTCATAATTATATTATCAGTAACAAGTAATCAAAATTAAGTTTTAATACAGATAACGAGCGCCTTCGTGAAATGTTCGAAGTGTAGGACTATATCTAGCTATACTGTAAATAATCGAAAATTTATTAAATGTGATTTTATATTTCATAAGCTGTAAGCATGTGTAGAGGAAAATGCGATAAGGAAAGTCATAATGCTTGTAGAGTTCTAAATTTAGAATAACGTGTTTTAATTTTTAGCCTTTGGGATGAATATGATGAAGAGGTCGCAAAGGACAAAACTAATACCTTACATGGTTTAAACGGAGTTTTAAAGGTTCCAAAAGTCGAAAACTATTAGAACTACACAGATGCAATTTGAATAATAGGTATGTTTTATGAACCGTTACTAGTTATAGTCTTGAATTTTTTTGTTACTCCCTCTAAGTTTTGAGGTGCAAAATCAGGAAAAAACAAGATATGTAGTAGAGCTTAAGGAGTACCCACTTTCAATAAAATGTGGTTTAACTTTTTCGAAATAATTTAATATTTAAAATTTTAATTTATGTAATTTTAATCGTGGTTGTTTATTTCTAGTGCGGAACCTTCCTAGCGGTACCAGACACTTGCATCATCGTCATCATCAGCCTGTACCCGTCCACTGCTGGACATAGGCCTTTGCCAGATAGCTCCAGCCTTGGCGGTCCTGCGCCTTCCTCAGCCACCCGCTTCTTGCTATGTCCCGCAGGTTATACATAGACACTTGCATAGTTTAGTGCAAAATAGCCTTTTAGGGCTCTACCTAGTGGTTTTGTTTTTACGAAAATTACATATAGATACGCTTCATTTTCTGTTTTGATATATTATGTAGTTAATCACATATATACGGGACAGAAATAAACTCATCTATCCCTTGACGGATACAGGCGTGAACTTATGTGAGTATGTACAATGTAGATGCCACGTGATTATAATGCGGAAGAATTATCTGATGCTTACGTTTTCTGATGCATTGATAATAAAATAATTGCTGACAATTATGAATTATGATTATTACTAACGAGTCGTAAAACAGATTGCAGTTACTAATGAGGTACTCATTTGTATGTAGGGCGCTCAGGTAGGTATATGTTATTAGTTGATGTTTACGAAGATTATATCGTAGATGGGGTTATGAAACAAACGACTGTAGGTACTTCTTGTATTGGGTAGATGACAAATTTTATTTTTTTTCTTTCTTTCAACCTGCTCTTATCCCACAAATGGGGTCGGCGCAACACACGTTTCCAAGCATGTTGCAGAAAGGATTCGGCTTAATTTTTACTACCGGGTGCTTGTTTGCGATCAATCCCCTCTTGAGGTTTCAGTCCCAGTCAAATTAACTTACAAATCTCGCTTTGCCCGATCTGGGAATTGAACCCAGGACCTCCCGGTCCATAGACCATAATATGCTGCTACTAGACCAGGTAGACGACACTCTGAAGAGGAAAAATAAAAATTAAAAAGACATTAAATAGAATTTAAATTTTCTTTCTGTCTCTCTGGCGTTTGTTCTGCTTTATGCCGGGTCCGCTTTTCTACTTATACGCTTTCGCTTTGCTCGGTCTTGAGCATCCTTCACAGTAGACCATTGGTTCTCATATAATCCTTCATAAGTCATCGCTTTTTTGGCCGTCCATTGGAACCTATCTAGTTCAGATTATTGCGGCCGACATATTCCTGTGTTTTCCGCAAAAGTCCAATGTTGCTGATTGACCACATTGAACAATTCTTTCTTTGTAGATCGCTGTCCAGGATCAGCCAGTGTATATCCGATTTTCCCGAGGTACCTGCGACATGATTTGATGGTTTGTTGGGCTGGTGTAGGAGAACATCATAGTGTCCGTGTGCTTGTTTCGGTCATCCGACTGCTTGTCTTTTTAATTTTTAGTTTTCCTCTTCAGAGTGTCGTCTACTTGGTCTAGTGTCAGCATATATGTGGTGTGGACCGGGAGCTCCTGGGTTTAATTCCCAGGTCGGGCTTAGCAAATTTTCTCATTTATTTTACTTGGGACTGGATCCCTCAGAGGGATTTGACGTCAGGCAGGAAGTCGGTCGTAAAAACCAAACTAAATCTATTCTGCAACATGCTTGAAAAGTGTGTTGCGCCGACCTCACATTAAGGTAGGACAAGGGCAAGTAGAAAGTAAGAAAGAATGAGTGTGAAAAAGCATTTATGCACGCCGGATAATTCCGGTGACCATGGTTAAACTCATTGTTTGTCGGTCCTGTGCTTATCACTGATTTTTCGGACTGCATTACGCTTATCATTAAGGTCACTTGGATCCGTCCGTACTTGGATAAATTGCAAGTAGGAATTACATCCTCTGTTATTTGTTTTAGTGTTTTCGTAGACACAAAATATCTACTTTATTTGTTTACATGCGATGCAGTTACGATAATTCTAAGAATACATTTTAAATAACAACTTAATGCATTTTAACAATAACATTTTTATTATCAGTAGCTACGGAAAGCTGGAAATTATTGTATTACTATTTATTTATGAACCTATTACTTACACATACTTAAAAATATGATATATCTGGAAAATTTGTAAAACAATGCAAAAATAATGTCTACATTATATCGTAAGTAATCACTTAACATATAAGATATCATTTCCACTTACATTTGAAAATCCAGCTGCGAATATGATCATCCATCCCCAACCACCGTCAGGAGGGATGAACTCTCCCTCCTTTTTAATTTTCGAATTCAATTTTTTAGCATTTGCCATTTTCTGAAAATATTCAAATTCGCTTATGAGATGACGCGCGATGCATATCAAAAGGACAAGCTTTGAGTGCGTTTCGAATGTAACTGATAATTCACCGTGTGTGTACACTTTAATACTGGACAAACTGTGTCCATAACAAAGCGAGTTCACAGATATTAACTTGAATGATTGCGCTGTATGAGTGCTGTTCAGATTTATACAACCTGTTTTTATTTGGAACTATATTATCAGTCTTATTTTTCTTTTCTCTAGGTATCTAGGGGCCATCCACGACCATTAAGCGTAGAATTAACTTGGGTTTGCAATATTAAGTTAACTTTGTTTTTATTTTTTTGCTATTTAATTATTAGATAGTTTTTGCTAAGATTAGCTTAGGTAGGTGTTTGTATTAATATTTTATTATGGTAGCGAATTCTATTTCACATGAACGATTTTAGAGTAGAGGTATTTTTGAATTTGCATCAGCCGCTGCTGTTATTGATGCAGTTGCCTATACTGATGCTGCATGAATAACAACAATTAGTTACTATTGAGTGTTCATTTGTATAAAAAACTTTAATTAATTTACCACTACTATGAACGTGGCCAGAATTACCTGATTAGGTTGATCTTTATGAAGGTAAATCAATGGTATTTTATATCTCAATAATTATAGCTTGTTTAAATGTTATCTTAAAGGAGTTCGTTGAGTGGTAGAGCCACGCTGTAGACAATTACGTCTATAGCACGAATGGGCCGGCTCGACTGGTTTGATAGCACTGTCTCACAGAAAACCGACGTAAAGTGGCAGCTGGCTGTCGCGTTTCGTTCGGTGAGTGAGATTTCCAGTGACCCAATTATCCCCCCCCCCCTCCTTTTCCAAATCTCTTTTCCATGCCATTCAATCAATCCTTTTAGGTTGGCAACGCACCCATGATTCTTTTTGTATCTTGGGAGTTCATGGGCGGTGGAGATTACCTACCATCAGATGACCCATCTGCTCGTTAGCCAGTCTCTATAAAAAAAAAGGAACAGTTACAAGAATTTTCTATCTCTTCTTCGGCTTTTTCCTTGTACTGTTATAAAACACTCTGTGTATTCATTACGCGCTAGTATCTTGATGACTCAACTAAGTACCAATAAGTACTTAGTCATAGGACGTTTAAAAAGACTCAGGATTAAAAATGTTAAAAAACGGTGATGGGCAATTGCAGAGTCGCATTCGAGTGTTATCGTGTTATCATATCACACTTAAGCAATGTCCTACTATTAACTATATATCAGGCGTGTTCCACGTGATATCTTAAGTAGGCGGCGGTTATAAACTAAATGCATTGTAGGTACATATATTATTGGGGTCAATAGTACATATCGGTATTTAGTGTGACATAAAAATTAATATTATTATTACAGGTTTTCTTATAATTCTTAAGTATGGGGCATGGTACCTATTTTCTCAATCCAGTGATTGAAAAAATAGAATACCTACATGCGTTCCAATCGTATGGTCACTTCTCAGGGCATCTGTTTTTTTAAGTTAAGCGTCTACTATATCGCTCGCTTCAATGGTACAAGATCATTGATCTAAACTCTGCTTTTTTTAACGTATTTCTTTTTCTTCATTTTATCTAGCAGCGCTACTTGCGGACACAACGAGCTAAAATAAGAGTATGCAGGCTGCTTCCAACCGATCGATTGGAAATCTTTGGGGGTTGAACAGTGGGTGTCCTATGGCTGATGATGATGAAAATTAACTAACGTTGTTCTTGAGATTTCTGTAGAAGAGTACTGGCAAAACAAGGGGATTTAACGGGCACTGAATATACCCTCTACGCAAAGGCGGCAAGAGTATGCAAAAACTAGAATCTACTTACCTGCATAACGAGGTCAGTGGAATAGATAGCCCAGCGTGGTAGACCAAGGCCTGGCTCCTCACATTAGTTGAAATCAGTATTCAGTAGTAAGAAGGTATTGTAATATGGAAGGCGGGTAAATCTATCCAATGATACCTACTTATATAATAAGGGATATTAAGGTTTCGCTTTTTATATGAAGTAACGAATGTAGTAAGTAACGGCTTGATCGACAAACATTTTATCAGAAAATATGTGGAATTTTTTCCAGGTAGACGGAGTCAAAATCTATTTGTTTATAGATATGATTATGCATCTGCCCAAATATGGGACTTCAAAATGATAAAAATAACCTACTTGAGTGAGTGATTGAAATCTTTGTAATCTCATGTAATCAATTGAACTACTGGACAGATATTTTGATAATTCTGACTTTGGTAGTTTATAACGCAACACTACATGTCTGTGGCAACTGACATGGCAAGTGGCAACACATGTAGATTATCGACATCTGCCGTGACGCAGCGGACGGGTAGCCGGCTGAAAAGCGTGAGGCCGCGGGTTCGATTCCCGTACCAAGACAAATGTCTTTACAACCGACAAACATTTGTTACAGATCTGAGACCAAAAGTCTCTCGCAGTCGCATTTACTGACACCCGCGATACAAGATTCGTATCTTAATGTGGAGTCAGGATTATTTGTATGTTACTGTTGGGTGTTATTTATTTTATTTTTGTTAGTATTATATTACTTATTTATTAAATTAAATTTTAACTGCCTCGGTGGCGTAGTTGTATTTCGGTACCATTACCGTCCTGGGGTCTCAAGTTCGATCCTCGGGTCGGGCTAATTGATATTGAATTTTTTCAATAACAGCCTGGAATCTGGAATTTGCTCGGTATGGCAAAAGGCTTGCCCCTATCTGGGCCGGAACTAATCTCGGCGAAATGTGGGTGTTCTAGTTTCACGGGATATAGGCGTGAGCTTATGTTATGTTATTTATTAATTTATTATTTTTACTGTTGGGTGTTATTTATTATTTCCTGCCTTGAAGCATTTTCTACGATGGGTGGGTGTAAATTTAATTCTAATACAAAATCATTAATTTGCTGGTGGTAGGATATTCGTATCCGACCGGATGGCGACCACCGTACACATGGTGCTAAAACCTGCCATAGTGACCCGCACTCCGCGTGTGGTTCGCGTTCCAGGATCAGCCAGTGTACTTCCGGTTCTCTCGAAGGGCTTTTGGCATGACTTGATGGTTTGGTTGAGACGCGTATGAGGGTATCCCTGTAGATATAGGAATGCAGATGCATACCGATGCACTCGGATGACTCGATTCGGATGACCGCATCCGCCTGTCTTGTCGCAAGCCCCTCGATTTGCTTCTACCCTCTTCGGATTCGGAGTGTGAAGAAGCATAAATAGGGCGGCATGATTCTGACGACCACTGATAAACACAGTGTTTGTTAGTGGTCGCTAGTTTTTTTTGGACTGCACTACGCTTACCATCAGGTGCAGTGTTAGTCACTTTGCCGTGCCCGGATAAAAAAATAATAATAATAATTTGTTCTTTTTCCCCTTTATTTTTTTATTACTTGTCCTGTGTTATCAGACACCAAAACTGCAATTCGCACCGATATTTTGGTACCTAAAGATTACTCATGGAAACAAGGAAAAATGTTTCTGTAGGTAAATATTTTTGTTTTCTTCTTTATTAAGCAAGTATTTCTAAACGGATAATATCTAATATAATAAATTTTAATAGAGTCTTCATTAGGTAGATAATATAATAAACATGAATAAAGTAACTGTTCCTTTATAAATGCCTTCACTATTTCAAGTAGGCATAATGATGTACTTCAGATTATGAATGTTTGTATGTTATACAGTCATATTATTGACTCGTATACATACAATTCGGAATATCAAGATATTATCACGTCTTCAAATAAAAATGACACTTCAATCAATTTCAATCAATTCTGTTGGCTGTTGTCCTGTCGCAGATTACAAATTCGTGACTCCGATAATGTACTAAAATAGGTAGGGAAATACCTTCAGTAGCACAATATGTTTATTGGCAATGAAAATCTTAGGATAATAATCACAAGTTTAGAAACCTACTTCAGAAGTATGATTGTGATTAAATAATTTGAAGATGATTTATATGCGATAATCTTCGGAATAAGCGTTATCGAAAATAAAAAGAATCTCGAAAATCAGACCACTTTTGCCGGAGATATCGGGTAACTTGGATAACATACATTAAAAATACCTCAATTTGAGATTTTCCTCAATTATTTATTTAAACTTTATATACATTATTATATGTATAAAGGTGGACTTAATGCCAAGGGCATTCTCTGCCAGTCTACCTGTGGGTGATACAGAGAGGAGGCAATGTGGGTGTAAATATATTATGTGAAGAAAAACTTAGAGACTGAAGTAGACAAACTACAAATATTATTAATTAAATATAAATACATATATATTTATTGTAAACATAACATATTTAAAATAAAACAGTGAACTTACACAAAATATATTCCTATGTACTATTACTCCTTTTCTACAAAATCCTGTGATTTGTTTACTAATTTGAGTGAGTACTAATAGGCAATAGCAGATACGTACTTACCCATGAGATGATATTAATTAAAAATAACAATAAATATAAAATGCACTATAGAATACCTACGCACCTAGGACGCGCTCGGCGAGCTTGTTTCCGCTAAATGAAATAAACGATATAAACTTATCTATAATAATAAACATTTATTTAGAATTTACAATTGTTAACCACACTTACTGCAATTGTGTCTGGTTGTAAAATAATATGGGCTTATAAAGATATTTAGTTAAACATATTGCCACGCCAGAAGATTAGATAGTAATTTCTTCATCCAGGTTACAATTACCAACCTTTAAAATAATCATAAAGTGTCCCATTATCATAATTTATTTATCGTTTTATTTAACTCGAACAAAAATTTTCGCTTTCTTCCTTTATTTTTATTAGAATTGACTTTTTCTGTTAGCTCATATTGCTTTTACAGGTTAAACCTACAGTAAAACCGGCGCTAGCTGGCAGCTGGCAGCTGGCAGCTCTAGCTAGAAAATGTTATTTTCATCTGTTTAAATCAGTTTTTCCCAAAGTAGGCGATAACGCCCCCTTGTGGGCGCCGCATGTCTAAAGGATGCCGCCGTCATGTGTAAGAAACCCAGAAAAAAGGGGATCTCCGATGATATAGCTCACAATAATTTTATTTTGAAGGTATAGTGGTTTTTAAGTAGGTAAAAAAATGGGGGGCGCTAAAAATAATTTATTTTCAAAGTGGGAAGTAGACAAAATAAGTTTAGGAACCTCTGGTTTATATCGACGATTTATCCCAGAGGCGCGAAGGTCTCGTGTAGTTAAGTGAGCTTGTGTGTCTGATTCTTCGACGAGTCCGATGTCGGGGTCGCGTGTACAGAAAGTTATTATTATTCCGATTGGGATGGGACAAGGCAAGTGCCGCTTCGATAGCGTCTGTAATGGGGTCGTTTGTATTTGCCAAACCATGTTTGGGGCGTCGTTGGAGGGAAGTCGCTTTAGGTACTGGGTATTACGGCTGTGGACCGAGAAGAATTCTTAGAAGAGTTGGAATCCTACTCGGATTTTTAACACAATTTATTCAGGATTAGTCGGAAGTTACCATTAGATAGGCAGCCTTTCGCAAAAAATAAAGCGGAATAATTTCTGCATCTTGCTTGAAAAACTGTGTTGCACCGACGACCCCATATTAGAGTGCGATAGTGAAATGAAAGGGAAAGGGAAGATGTTAAATAATAAATAACACCGAAGAGACACACACATAGTCCTGACCTATACTAAGATAGATACAAGTATTGTGTCTGTGGTCATACAAGCATTTGTCTCAGTGCGGAAATCGAACCTGCGGCCTCTCGTCCAAAGCCTCTCGACTAAGTAGGTACTCGCTCGTTGCGCCACGGAGGTTGTCATCTTTGAAAACTGTGCACAACACACGGCTCCTTTTAATACTTAGGTACCTACGTACAACTTGTTCATATTTGGGCCCCAGTAAAGAATTGGTCAATGGCGCATACTGGGTGACAATTTTAGGCGTCTATTGTAGCTGTAGATACGTAACCGCAACTACAGTAGACAATATGGCAGATAGTTATTTAACCATAAGCTCGTGGAGCGCAATGACGTAGTTGTTGGTTTTTGTGTACATCTCAAAAGAATAATGGCAAAACAGTTTAATCCATTCGCTGTCAGTCAACACGGCGGAGAGGTTCCCTATCAACCTTAAAGCATTTTATCGACTACCTATATTCAATATTCTCTATCGGCACAGGGCACCACTGCGCCTCACTTCGCTATATAGCAGACGGGCGAAGCTGGCCTACCGTGAAGTCTGGAGTATGGACGTGCATAGTTACTTGCATACTGGCACACAACGACGATGCATAATAAGCAGTATCAACACATGTAGACGTTTCCCTTCTGTCGATTTTGAGTGTCGTCCATATCCATAATAAATGATGATATAATATTTTGCGCCTCACATGATGATATGGTAGAGTTTGTGTAGTCAGTATTTTTTACAATACTACTTGTGTGATACCATTATCTTACAGAAAACCGATGTACAGTCGCAGCTCCATGAACTGTTGCGTTTCGTTAGTGAAGCGAGATTTCAAGTTGATAACGCTAAACGCACCATAACTCGTTTTTTATTACGGGTGTTTAAGGTCGGTGGAGATCACTCAATGACTACGTACTAATCTATATAAAAATGCATAATATAATAATTTATACTTTTTTTAAGACAGGTCCACATAAGTAATTTAAATTTCGCGCTTATTTTAAAGTCCAAGTTGTTTTTTTATTTGTTCTATAAAGAACCGGCTAAGGTCAAAGAACATGGTGCCGATTAATAAGTTTTGTTCATTCATAATACGTAGTTATATGTGTTAACATATGAGACCTATAAACTAATTAAATTTCAGTTTACACGAGAGTATTTAAACGTGGTTGTGGCGGATTTTGGTGTTTTGGTGTCAAGTTATCCCAGTATGATAAAAATATATTAAATATTTCGGTATAAGGTTAGGCGAAGGTATATGGTATAGAACCCTTTGCTGTTCTAATAAAGAGAAAATTAAAAAAATGCTTGTCAATAGGGATGACCAGTGTTGCTAAAATATTGATATTATTATATATAATTTGATAGTATTTATTTCAAATCGATTATTCAGCAATCGGTTATATACACAATTTAACAAATTTTCAAATATTATATATTAACTGATCATGTTAAAATTTTATGATTATCCCTAAAAATAAATGAAAAAAAAATGCACACAGTGGTTATCGTCTCTTTTCTTCTTTCTCATTTATTAAACATAATGGCCCTTACTTATAAAAACAGTCTAGCTGAGCAAATGGCTAAGAATAGCCTGTCACTTGTTTCCTTGTGTCCCATTGTTTGAAAATAAAAGGGACAGGCTATTCTTTACCATTTGCTCAGTTAAACAGTTTTTAAAAGTAAGGCCCAATATTAACATGGGTTAAATATCATGGGTGCGCTGCCAATCTAAGCGAAGGGAAATAGGGATGGGGAAAGGGAAGTGGGGAATTGGGTCACCGACCCAAAACGCGACAGTGAGCTGTCACTTTACTTCGGTTTTCTGTGAGATAGCAGTATCAAACCGGCCAGTCCATCGATGCTGAAGACTTAACTGTCTACAGCGCGGCTCTACCACTCAATAACATATAATAACATGACTTTGACGCCGCGAATAAAGACCATTGTTGATTGATATATCGATTATTTCACCATCGATCTTTGTATAATTTGTGATCATCACCAATCATTGAACAACAAACAACAATATCATTTGATGTCAAACTTTATTTTAACAAAGACTTTTATGTATTTTATTTTAATAATATTTTTTGAACATTTTGTATAATTTATATCAAAATTTATCTATTGTTTATGTTACGAGTGTTTTGTATCTTACGTTCATTCTAATTTACTATTTCAGAGGGTCCTGAGTTTATAATGATATTGGTGCTAAATTAAATTTAGCGCTGTATTATACTCGTACATATCTGTCATAAATGTAAGTACCATCATGGTCGTTTTGTACAAATACATTACAGTATGATTTTTGTATGACTAGCCTTATTGAGTAGGTACGACCTACTCACAGATATGTCGGCCTACTACTATGGTCATTTATGTATTAGAATTTTGTGAGTGGTTGACAAAAAGTAGAAACTGTGATTAAATTATTCGATACAGGAAAGTTCGTTTACATTTAGCCATCGGAAATTTATGAATCAATCATAATAAAAACAAGTCATTCTGAATTCACACAGTTTGGTGACCGAATATCTATTAACATTAGCTCAAGAAAATTACAGCATTCATGAAGAATGTGATAAGACTGAATGAGGCGAAAAAGGTATCTGGTAGGTAGGTAGGAATAAAAATCGACTATTTTTTCATAAAATCGACTAAAGATTATAGAACATCTCTAACATAACGATATATTATTCAGCATTGTTTCATGTTTGTGTGTGTGGTTTACAAAGATACGTTATCGATGAAAATAACGGCTAGTTTTTTACATTAGGTTATGTCGCTTACGCCCGAATGGTCAAACGCTGCTCAACTTTAACGTCTGCTTACATTGATTTTCGCCATACAATTTTGACAGATAAGGCGGCATTAAACGACATAAGGCGGCCTTAAGTGTATGAACATTCGGCGGTATGGCTATTGAGAAAGCTATTATTTTAAGTCACTATTTTCATGTCTGACTAGCTATCTTTTTGAGTAATGGATTTATTAAACACTGTCGTTGGCAAAATCATCAACCTTTGATGGAGGCCATATTTTTTAAATAAAGAAGAAGAAGAAGCCGCTATTTAAAGCTCCTAGATATTTTTCACCGCGCAGTTTTGGTAACGTTTAAGTTACATTTTTCACAGTGACCTATTGAATCGGCATAGCTGTCTTGAACCGCCACAGCTATCTTACAACTATTAGCTGTAAGTGTTAACATCGTGTATTAGCGTCGTGCTGCAGCTTACAGCTTAATAATTAATTATTACACGCTTTTTTCTCGCTGTAATATTACTTTGGAAAATCGCGGTTATTTTGGCGTTTTGTCGATGTTGTTGTCATATCGTATTAAGTTGTATTTGTATAATATTTTGGATTAGGTATATATAATATTTTTAAATTTGTCTTATAAAGACTACAATTAAGTATTAACCAATTTTTCTTCCATATACCCTTATTATTCTTTAATGTGGGATCAGCGCCTTTTCAAGCATGTTGCAGAAAGGACTCGGCTTTTTACTTTTTACGATCGGCCGTATACCTAATGTAACATGAGGCTATCACCTGTTTGAAGATGCTCTTGTATAATTAATTCCATATTTTCTAATATTTTTGTGTCAATGAGATCCTTATTGGTGATTCATTTTACTAAAAAAAGTTCTGAAAAATAACGTTAGTGGCTATTTCTAAATCGCCACTAATCTTGCTTTAAAAAAATAATTGTACTGTATAAAGCGCTTTCGTTATAGCGCTCATGATTATGCTACTAACTGCTACTAACTACAATCTACATTGACGGTCGCGTTCGTGAATAATCGTGAGAAACATCAAACAGGCGCGACTGCTATTGTATTGTTTTGTTTTACTTTGTATTGTAAAAGTACGCGACTACTGCGTTAGCATTAGTTACGTTAGGTTAGAAATATATGTGCACGTATTTCTTTTTCGAATAACCAACGTAAATTAAAAACTTTTACAAGTAATAAGTTAGATACAATAGAACGATAATTTAATTATAATTGTGTTACAAATTATATTTTTATTTTTCAAACAATAGTATTAAGTGAAATTCTTTGTTTTTGGCACCTCGTAGAAAGTGTTTTAGATGTTATTGTACAAGTGAAGAGACTGCATGGAAAATATTTTTACAACGGTGAGTGTTTAAGTATTTTATCACACATAAACCGAACCATGACCTTTATTTAATATAACCAGATGGCCTACATAACTTTTATTTGCCTTAAGAAATTACAGTCTCAATAAATAAATACTAGAATTCTGTTTAGTTTGTGTTACATTTAATCTAAGTAAAAAGTTTTCTAAGTTTCAGACTACAAAGGTTACACAGAACTTACTGACATAAAGTAAATTCATAAGGCATATTAATTGAACTGTTGGTTTTCTTTTAATAATTAATGTTCTTCGAATTTCTTGTCAACTTTCCATTCCAAGGGCACAACAAAGATAATGTTAGTCTAAGGTGTTCCGATCACCACTAGCAATAGCCTGTTTTATTTTTTATAATTGTTCCTTTTCTGTTTCTCGCAATTTTAGATAAATTATATTGGTTTATGTGTTATTTATTTGTTTATATTGTTTTTGTTTCTTTTTTGTTTATGTTTATGTCCTTAATGATTTCATTACCATTTGGTCAAGTAAAGATTTTTTCTTTCTAGTTTATTTTATTATTAGATCATTGGTTTGCAAGTGTTTATTTGGGTACCAAGTACAGGGGTGTTACCACCACGATTTACAGCAGTATTATTATAATCTTACTTGAACCAATTCCGATATGAACCGATACAAAAAAAACGAAGTATGATTAATAATACTGCTAAGACCTGGTAGTAACCCCCCAGATCTTCTGCGTGCAATAGTTAATAATTGCTAATAGTCCAATTTGTAGATTAAAGAATATGTTATAACAAAGAGCTATACAATTATTATGAGATAATGTAATATCTTGGGGTCATGAATGCAGTGCAAAGTCATGCAGTGCTTCTTCTGGGTGTTGTTCTTACTGTTTATGAGCAGTACTTTACACCCATCAGTTTGCTGATAAGTTGCCATGCTCACCAAATGTTAAGAGTTCCGTACCTCAAAAGTTCTTCTTTATTTAAAAATTATGGCCTCCATCAAAGGTTGATTGTTTTGCCAACGACAGTACCTCAAAAGTTAAAAAAATTTAACCCTTACCGGATCACTTTGTTGACTGTCAGTCAAAATCTTCTATCTCTGAAAAGCGTGGAGGTAGAGAGTTGAAATTACCGCTCCATTCCCTTGTTCCCATATGACCCTATCTTTGCCTCATTCTTGTTACTGTATTCATACCTGCCTGCCTATTTCCAAATTCATAGCATTCTATAATATTGTAAGAAATATTTAAATCTAGATTATGCTTATTGACATGTCATAAGTGCTTTTTATATGCCCAGGTGACCAATAGAGATTTTTATTTTATGTATGCATGCATGGCACGGCGAATCCTTCTCAGCAGTACAGAGCAGAGAGAGTTATGAATATTATTTAGAAAATACAATCTCATAAAAAATGTTTATAATCACATGTTTAAAAACTAAAAAGTCAACTTCCAAATTTATCCAGTCTTGACGAAAATTAAATGGGACCATCCTTGAAATAAGCTCTACTGAACACAAAAATAATCTTGAAATGGTCTACATTTGTTGGAGATATCTAGTAACATACATGAACCCGTTGGAGGTGGCACATATCATCATCATCGGCAGTCGTAGGACATCCACTGCTAAACATAGGCCTCCCAGGCACATATATTGTTACAAAAGCATCTTGGCCACTGGTGGCTAAGCTGCCTGTCACTATTTAAAAAATACAGATGAATTGAGAAATTACATTGAGGATGGTTGAAAAGTATGAAAGCTGTATAAGTATTTATTAGGTACTTCGAATATATATTCATGAATTAATCAGGCCTGACTGCCTGACTGCCTCGGTGGCGTGGTGGTATTTCGGTACGACTACGGTTCTGAGGTCTCAGGTTCGATCCCCGGGTCGGGCAAAGTGATACTGAATTTTTCCATATCAGCCCGGAGTCTGGAATTTGTGCCCGATATGGCGATAGGCTCGCCCCCTATCACATCTGGGACGGAACTAAGCTCGGCGAAATGTGGGTGTTCTAGTTCGCTAGTGCGCCTCTGCCTACCCCTTCGGGGATACAGGCGTGAGCTTATGTTATGTTATGTTGAATTAATCAATTTGAGGCATAAAATAATATTCTCGTACTGTTTGTACCACCATTATGTTGATAATACAGCTTGTTTATGTTTTTAATAAAATAACTCATTGTTTTGTTTAATTTACTATCAGGTGGCAGCAAGGATATATTAATTGAGCTCATTAACACAATTTTTATGTTGTTGTAACTAATTGTAGTTAAGGCACAATTAGTGAATATTTATAGGAATTTATTACCATTAAAGATTACCATATTAAAGATATTCTATGTTCTAATTCATATGTATCTGTATGCAAAATTACATCCAGCTGATTTATAAGCCCTGATTTTTTGTTTTTTTTTATAGCAGAGAGATTGGCAAACGAGCAGATGGGTCACCTGATGGTAAGTGATCTCCACTGTCCATAGACACCCAAGACACAAAAAGAATCATGGGTGCGTTACCAACCTAAAAGGAGGGAATGGAAGGGGATTGGGAAAGGGAGTGGGAAAATGGGCCACCGGAAATCTCACTCACCGAATGAAACGCGACTGCAAGTTGCTACTTTACGTCGGTTTTCTGTGAGACAGTGGTATCTAACCGGTCTAGCCGGCCCTTTCGTGCTATAGACGTTACTTTCTACAGCGTGGCTCTACCACTTGGTACCTGATTGATTACTAATGCTGTAAATTCCAAGTAATAATTCTAGAATGTGAATATTTACTTTTTCTTTCTGCCTGGCGTCATCCCGGCCTTCTGCCAGGGTCCACCTTCCTACTTAAACTCTTCCTCTTCTGCTGCACTTCATAGACTGCGATCCTTTATTATAATAATTAAATTACGTAAGCTGCAGTATTATAGGCGTATTATGACGTGGGACTCGTGCCTGAGTAATGCAAATATAGCCCATATACAATGTTTATTTATTGTTGATCCGACATTTGTTTTTTGTTTACTAAGGGCGACTTGCAGGGATTTCACTATAATCGCCATTTTATTAGTCCCCGACTTTGTCCTAAACTTGATTAAAATCAAATGTCATATTAGTTGTTCCGAATTCACTCGCAGCTCCGCAGTAAACCACGATGAATCTTGTAATAAACCCCATTTTGGAATCATTTCAGTTTAACGTCTTGCACGTCGTCGATTTACCCCTTATCAGGATTAAAATAAACGACAAAGTTAAATCATCGGGGCCGCCGGTTTAAATGGCTAATCGCGATTATTGAATGTCAAACAACATAACATTTTCATATTATTTCTTGTTGTTTTATGAAAATAATAATAATAATAACACTCAACAGTCACAAACATAGTCCTGACCCCACACTTGTGTCGTGAGTATCAGGAACTACGAGATACTTTCGGTCTCACAACACCCAGACTCGAAACAAATATCTGTAGGTCATACAAACATTTGTCTGGGTGCGGGATCGAACCCGCGGCCTCTCGCTTCACAGCCCGCTACTCGCCTGCTGCGCCACGGAGGCTATCAGCTGTGTGGTCGTCGCGTCGCCACGGCACGGAGGAGTACGCTATATGCGGCGTAACCTTATGTCATTTGACTCATTTCCATACATTTATTCTATTCCACTACCACATAAGCCACTTGTCCTGCGCGGCGATCAGAATTCGGCACACGCACACAAACGCCTCAAAATTGGTGCAAGTCTATAGTCAATAGTCAAGACTACGGTTCTGAGGTCTCGGGTTCGATCCCCGGGTCGGGCAGTGATATTGGATTTTTCCATATCAGCCCGGAGTCTGGAATTTGTGTCCGATATGGCGATAGGCTCGCCCCCTATCACATCTGGGACGGAACTAAGCTCGGCGAAATGTGGGTGTTCTAGTTCGCTAGTGCGCCTCTGCCTACTCCTTCGGGGATACAGGCGTGAGCTTATATTATGTTTTCTACCATGACACCCAGCTCACCAGTTTCAACAAGTAGGTACCTCGTTTTCTGATTCACGCATGTACTCCGCGATGTTCTCCTATTTTTAGGAGACAGGGGGGTTACCACCACCTCTTATAGCAGTATTATTATAATTTTACCTGTACCGATTCCCATACAAAACAAACGAAGAACGATTATAATAACACTGCTATAAGAGGTGATGTTAACCCAGTTGTTTACGAGATGATAAATTCCGCTTTAGCTAACAAAGTGCAAAGTTACTCCTGGTTACTCCTTAATAAAAATAATAAAAATAAATAAATAGCCTCATCATATGTGTGTTCGTATTACATGTAAACATTTGACGACTATTGACTTAAGAGAATTTATTGAAAAATCATATAAAACAAACTAGAATTCGTTTTATGCGAAATCGTTATGATAGATGTTTTGAGACGGAACTTTAGATACGAATCTAACGGAACGTAAAGAATGAGTAGTTGTAATGAAATCGCGGATCAATAATCTACACTCGGATTTCTTAAATCGAACCAGAAATGTGTATGTGCAAGACAACTAATGGGACATTTGATTTAAATGACATTTAGGACTGACTCGTGTATTAATAAAACGGCGAATAAATTAAGATGCAGTGTTGCAAAAGTGTAAAATTAAAAATCGTTAGATTTGGCATCTGAAAATCGGGAGATTTTTATTCGGAATGAAACACAAGTATTTTATGTCAATAATGCGTTAATATGTTTAATTATAATCAGTAAGTTACATATAATCATTTATAGTTTGATATATTGTACATTGATTAATCATTTTCGTCTTCTTACCACCTATTTTCGTGAACATTTTCTCATCTTTATTAAAAATGTAACAACATTGATTGTTGTCTTCTATACATCTTCTTGTGTGTAGAAGACCTACCATTGACTTAGTGGAAAGTTTATTCCGTTATTTTTGTGCGAGCTCTTCGTAACTAAGTTTTAACCTTGGATGCTGACGCCGTGCAACGTAGTAAGACAATAATGTCTCACTTGGAAAGCCTTCACGCCGCGGCCGTGTACTGTCGTTCTATGTGTTATATTTCTATGACATGTGCATGCGATTCTATGAATGGACTATAATGAACGACTAAAGTAAATATAAGTTATCCACTTTGGGAAACAACCCGAACGAAGTTATCTTCAGAGACATTTGACAGCTTCCGTAGCGCAGAGGGCGAGCAGCCGGCTGTGAAGCGAGAGGCCGCGGGTTCGATCCCCGCACCGAGACTAATATTTGTGTGACTCACAGATATTTGTTTCGGGTCTGGGTGTTGTGAGACCGAAAGTATCTAGTGGTTCCTGATACCCACGACACAAGACTCGATCTTAGTGTGGGGTTAGGACTATGTATGTGACAGTTGGGTGTTATTTATTTATTTTCCCTTGTATACTCACCAGACAATAATAAACTCTATTATAAGGTATTTCAGTGCAATTTGCTTTAATGTACCGCGAAGTTGAATGGCCGTATTTTATTTATACATTATTGTCGTATAGGCCGTATTGTATTGTATTGTATTACAGGTTTCTTTTAGTTCTGCCGTATTAATAATATTATTTTCCATTTTTTATAAGAATATTTTTTTACATTAGTTGAAAATTCAAAAATTCGGCAGATATGACTGCTACATCGAGACATCGTAAGACAATGACCAAAATCAGTAGATATCCCGATAAATCGGGAACTTTTGCAACGCGGGCAAGATGCCTGCAAGTCTCCACTACTCCAAGTTCATAAGTTCCGTTTCACAAAATATATATAACCACATTCAAAATTCCGCATAAAAAAATATTTTTTGCATTTTAAAATAAAATAAATCCCAACAATTACTCATTATTTACGTTCCGTAAAATTCATATTATTATCTATAGTGCCGTCTCGCAACATCTATTATCACAATTTCGCGTAGAAAGAATTGTATTTTATTTTATATGATATTACAATAGATTATCTTGTGTCAATAGTTGTCAAATATTTAGTTTTCATTCAGTTTTAATACATGTAATATAAACACACATACGATGAGGCTGTATGTGCTTGCTTCCTTTGCCTAACTGATGAAAGGCAAAATTGAAAAAAATTAATCAGTGTCAGTTGTCTGGATTACGACTTGTCAACTAGACATACGTATAATATTTCGCGATAAGGAATGGTCACTTTAGTTCGCGGCTCCTCAACGAACTAGTTCGTTCTTTTAGTTCTCGTCTCGAACCAAAGAAAGGCTAAAAAAATATTATTTGCACGAATTTTAACCAACTTAAAAAAAGGAGGAGGTGAATTAACCGACTTAAAAAAGAGGAGGTTAACAATTCGTTGGAATCTTTTTTTATGTATGTTCCCGGATTACTCGAAGACGCCTGGGCCGATTCGATTTTTTTTATTCTTTCATAATATGCTGCAATTTTTTTTTACTTGTACATACTTGGGGAGTAGTGACATCGTCTAAGGGACAACCCATACCAAACGAACCCAACGATGACGGTGGCCTACTTACACAGTAGGTCACCAACACCTTTAGGTTTAAGCCAACTTTATCTGCATGTGGTACACTTTTTTGAGTAACGGACTAGGTGCTGGCGAAACCTGGGTTCTTGCCTTGCAGGGTATGGGGGACAGACCATGGACCAAATGTTTGCCACTAGATCGTTTTGTGAGGCATGCATGTTTAAAAAGAAGCTTCTGCATATCGCTTTCCTGGATCTGCAGAAGGCTTTTAACTTTGTGTCCCGACGGGTGGTCTGGTGGACCCTAAGGTTCAAAGGGGTGCCAGAAGCTTATGTTGACGTTATCGAAGACATGTTCTTCCGATCAAAGTCTTTGATTCGGACTGCTTTTGGCGTCAGCAAACCCTTCCCGTTCACTATGGAGATTCAGCAACCACCGTGGGTGTTCATGTACGCATATGTCTAAGACAAACAGCGTCTAGGGGCCGCTTGAAAATGGCCGACTGAAAGGAAATGTGCTAAAGATTAAGTACATGAGTTTGCGTACACGTAGTATTTTATAAATGTTTTCAAATATTTTTTATCGAAGAAAGTAAAATAAAATATTATGATTTGTTGCCATCTATGAGACTAAAAAGTGCTGCGCACCATATTTGAATATAGCTTGAAAAAGCACCATATTTCCCTAGTGGTTATTGACTGCGTTACGAAAACAAGACCATCATTTGGCCAGTACTTCTGTGTATATGTACGATACGTGGTGTGTCAGTGTTATTTTAAGAAAATCCAGACGACCCCAAAAGCGCTAGCTGGACTTTTTAGAGAATGATATGAGGACCAATGGTCTTACTTTGGATGATACTCAAGTCTTAGAATCCATCTAACTTATCAAACGAACTAACGAACTAAAGAACGAGAGTTCTGGGAACTAGTTCGTTCATTTCTTCTGTGGGAGCTGTCCTCCGCACTAGTTCGTTCGCGAACTATACAAGTCTATTGTCCACAATGGTAATTTCTATAATAGAGGTATAATAAAATTTTATCAAGAAGTAACTTTGCAATTAGTTAACTTAAGTGAAATTTATCATCTCGAAAACAACGCTCTCCTAGAAAATAGAATAACTAATGTACTTTGTAATAGAAGAACATTGCGGAGTGCGAGCGTGCACAAGAAAACAAGGTAGTCGCTGATGGTGGTGAACTAAGTGTGGAGTTGCGCCAGTTTTAAGGCGTTTGTGATGCGTGTGCCGAAGCCTATCCTGCACCGAGGTGCGACAAGACATCGAGGAAACCTTTTTGCAGTGCCGGGTCGGGCGTGGGTGGTATACCACCGCTTCCAAGGACTAGTGCCACACGTGCGGACACAAATATCGTGCATAATAGTGAAGTGTTGTAATTATGTGGTTTTTCAAGAGATTATGTACATACAATGTTAGTTTGTAAGGTATATGTATGGGTTATTGATAATAAAGTACTCTTCGTAAAAAAAACTTGAGTTTTTATATATTTTACGAATTCATCATCCTTGTTTGATACCAAATCGTGTTCAGTGTAAAAAAAAAAGCCATTTTTATCATAGATTTTCATTAAACAACAATAAATAATGTGAAAAGGTTATGTTATTTGTCATTATAATCAAGATTAGCGACTTTAAACCGGCGGCCATGCCCATTTAAGTTAAACGTTTATTTAAATCGAGATGAAGGGTAAAACCACGACGTGCAAGACGTTGAACTGAAATGATGCCAAAATGGAGTTTATTTTACGATTAAACGTCGTTTATCGCAAGGCTGCAAGTCACCCTAAGTATGTACCAGGTAATGAGTTGAATTGACAAACTGATGCCCAAGTACGAGATAGTTTTAAATTTTGACGCTTTTCTATAATGATCATGGTTTTCGTTTTTCCAATTAATTTATTCTAGTTCATTGTAGTTTCGGCAAGAGCCGAAACGAAAACGAACTAAAAAAATGTATGGAGAAAATGAAAGATTTCGAGAATCGAGAATTGTCATAAGGCTCTTATGACAATTCTCGTACCTGCTAGAGGTGTAGAAAGTTGTCTACATCTCAGCAATAAGGTTGAGATCTATAGAGCGAACTTCGACTAAGTAAATCAAAGTAACGAACTCAGTGAGGATTTGGAATTTTTAAATGGAATTTTCACTTAGCTCGAGTCCTTTTTTTACAAGAAAATCTTTGGTTAGCCTGTCTGTCAGTCTGTTTTTCTTCTCAGCCTAAGTTTCAAGACTCAAGTTAGCACTCGAGAGCGTATTAAGTAACGGTAGTTCAGTTGGGTGAGAGCACAAATCAAATTACGTACGTAATGAATGTACATACATTGCGAATAATCGGAAAATATCGTGATAATACGCATACATGATAATAGTAAAAAACTAAGTAGCATTAGTAGGTTTATATCATATATTTTAGCAAAATTATGACTTAATATATTCTACGAAAAGTTAACTGTCGCTTTTATCTCATGCACCTTTAATTAAAATTGCACTAGTTGTGTTAATTAATTTATTAACGATAAATAATATTTCCATGACGTTAATTCTGCAAACAAATAATTGATCAATTAGAATGTTGCAATGCATGAGTTGGTACACACTGGTAGGACGTAGGACACACATCAAGAAGATCTTTGCTTATTCGACGGACATACTTGTTAGTCTGTTTTTCTTATAAAAAATGACTCGGACTAAGTGAAAGTTCGATTTAAAGATTCCAAATCTTCACTGAGTTCCTTTTTTTGTCTCGGACTCAGTCGAAGTTCGCTTAATAGATCTCATCCTAAGACAGGAAAACATGACTAAAATCGCCTTTGTAGGTTAAAAGGGGCATCCAATATAATCGTTAATTTATCAAAGAAAGATATCTTTATCGATGATCCTTAATTGACTGGGAGTTGTCCAAAAAATAAATATTTCAAACTATACTTAGTCAAGGTAATAATTATCGTTCCGAATCATAATGGTTAAAGCATAACTATTGTTGTGAGCGCAGTATAATTTATATACGAGCTCCCTTTTATTGATCAGTTGAATTCAATCATTATCAATAACTGTTTTAAGGATGATTCATATGGCTCGGTAGACGTGCTCACAGTCTTGTAACAGGTTTGGTGTGAATCTTGTGATGATATGTTCATTCACGTCCATACATCGCCAGCTAGTGTATGACAAGCTACGAGAGAAAGCCACCTAGAAACTGAGTCCTAGATTGTCTGACCGTTGAGCAAATGGACTACACTTCGCTGTACTCACATTTTTTTCATATTTATTTCTGATTGAAGACTGGAGTTTCAAATATTTTAATTAATGAATCAAATGACCAGTCTCTAACCTTAAAAGTATTACATATTATAAAACTAAATAAATCCTTTTTCACTTGGCATAAGTAATTTGTCATGGTTTCTTCGTCAACATATTAAACAATGTCCCTTTAAGGATTTGTTTGTTGCATGCAAGTAAAAAATTGTCGTCGTATGAAACAAGTATGAATTATTATTATATTGTATTTATTTTAAGTATGTTGGAATGATTACAATTCAGATGTTCCTTTGTATTTATTCTACTGATTTATTTTGAAATGTACATGGAACCGCTATCTGCAACAAACGCCCCGCAACCGCTTCCAGATATGGTAACAACAACTACAATCAATATCGCTTCACGTGATTTCGATTGTGCAACGAAATATAATATATATTAATCGTAGCTCTGTGATTTGATAAGTATCTGATGTTTATTGTCCTGTAGATACGATTTACAAGTAGCTCATTGACCGCGATATTTGAATGACAAGTACGAGTACGTGCGTTGTTGATATAATAAATTATTTTTTATTAGGAATTGGTAGTTATGATTCTAATAAATCAGGCATCAAACAACTTGCCGTTAAAAATGAACTGTAACCTGAATTGTAAAAGTTGGAAAGATTCCGCGATACCGCCAACGCAGCAGATGCATCGCCACACGTTAAAGCCGACGTAACATTAGAAATATTCACCACGGCTGTCGACATTGTATGTGTTTTCAAGAAAGTATTACAAGTGGCAGCTGTGTGATGTTACATTCCTTATTTTAAGTTTATTATTTTTAATTTATGCATGAAAGGTTTACGTTTCTTGTACGTAAAATTGAATTGAAATGAATACTACAAGCAACTTGCCGCGCTGTGAGTTCTTTGTTATTCTGACATCATTTTAGGTTATCGTCCTGTTATTCTGGCAGTCACGTTATTTCTTGTTAGTTAGTACAATCTTTATTCACATAAGTACATGATTTATTAAAAATATCATGTTTTGAATTAAGTTATCATGCATGAGTATTCGCATAACTGGGGAGATTGGTATTTGTATCTTCTTTCATTACCTACGTTTTCGATTTCATGTCCTCTTGAATAAACCAAAGGGTTAATCCAGTGTGTCTGTATATTATATGACAATATAAAGTATAAAGAAATGATTGCTTGAAAAGTCCTTGAAAATACTGCTCTTTCTTTTCGATAAGCCACTAGGAAAACTGCACGCTAATCAGTGATTATTGTTTTTGTATTTGTATTAATAGATAAGCAATTCCTTAATCATCTAATAGTAGACAATAGCGATTATTATTCTGATTCCGACGTTCTTAGGGACACCGATTGGCACGAGGTTATAATGATTGTGTTTCTATTTTAAAATGGAGAGTAGTCACTAGGCACTAGTAGGAAAATGAACACAACTATTTTTAAAGTGACTTATAAACTCGGAAATCAAGGTTTTGATAGAGAGGTAAAGTGCGTGATAAACAATTAAACGTGATTATTTCGAGGCTGTTAAATTTTTTTCATAACTATGAAGATTAGTTAGGTAATTTGACTAGGTGAATCAAATCAATTACAAAGATACAAGATTTACATGTTACTTTACTGTAAAAAATAAATATAATTTTCCTCCCTTAAATACAATCAGTTCTAATAATATTCAAATTGTATTACAGGTACGTATTTAAATTATTTAACCACAAAATTGACTAAGGTTTCTGATTTCAATAATACTGATCATCATTTTTTTAACACTTTGTTAACGGATTGAATGTGCCTATTTGATTTAATTCCGAGATTTTTTATAACGAAGCATATCAATCGAATTACATATCTTTTTGCCTATTGACTGAATTATAGCCAGTGATGACTCACGAGTGACTTCGAAATGTGCAGAAAACCCAAGTATATATATTTGAGTTTAAACACCGAAAAGTACAAAGCAAACATATACATATAATTAGGTATTTATTATACATATAAATAAAAGTAGTCATCAAAATTCAAACAAAGGTCATTGAAGCATCCAAACTCTAAGGCAGTAGCGGTTAAACCTTAACAAATGCCAGTTCTTTGTATGGAAATGATTTAAGTTGCGAGGAGCCGGCATAAAGGCACGTGGTGTCTGCATGGATCAGTCAGCACGTGCCGCTTACATGATCTTGCATCTCTCTCGTGCGTTCGGTAGTGGCTCAGCGGCTTTGTTGTCAAGCTTAGCTGTGTTGAGAGTCGAACAACCCAGAACGGCGGACGCGGCGTGGTTATAGTTTGTACTAAAATCAAAACACATGCTTTCGCGCATCGGCACGCCTGCTGATAATTCGCTAGTGGATATGAATATCTAAACACAGAGCAGTTATATTTTAATTATGTGAGATTCCGTATCGATTATGATGCAGATTTGAAATTGGAAATCGGACGTTTGATAAATTCCACCCCTTGAGTATCAAGTATGTACATACATAACAATCGCTGTAAATAAATAATAATCCGTCTCCTATATTGTTTGCTAATATTTAGATTTTTATTTTAATTTTCATGGTATGTCTTATTCATAAATAATGTTAAGTATTTTCTTCGGAAGTTTTCTCATTTTTTGTTTCTTTGATTTAACCAAGCAAGCAAAAAACATTTGAAGCAAATAAGGAGAGTAAACTCTGAGTGAAGGACTTACACAAGATGTAGATGTTAAAATACTCGTTATAAGCTTTGCTCGTACAACCGGCTTGGCTTGTGGTGACTGGTGACGCACTCGATGACGATTTTTTGCAGCTTAAGGATTTTACGAGGCACCTCTGACATCACATACTATAGTTCTGTGAGTCTAATCACGAGATATTATACGTACTTATAGGCTCTCAGTATTGTTCTGTTTTAGCTCTACTTGTCAGGTAAGCGACCGCGACAGGTCCGCTTTGTATGAAAACTTTTACGCGTCGCGGTTTCCACTATAAAGTGTTATTAGGTATATTCACCATCAAAATCAGACATAGGACGTCTACTCTTGAACATAGACCTTTCTACCAAAGAATTGAAGTTGATGTCAGAAGTCGCTTGATGCAGGCCGCTTCCAACGCATCTGGAAATCTTTAGAAGATCATTTAGATATGTTGTTAAGTTAAGTCCGAAATATTAATCACAGTACTCGACCCGAGAGTTGAAGATCACTATATTAGCATGCAAATAGGATGCAGGAAGTATGCAAATATGAATTGAATATTTATGAAGGCGTTTTGTTGCAGGAACGAAGGTGACAGAGGCTGAAAATGACGGTGGAGAAGAGTAAAGGAAACGATCATAAAGTACCACCGGCAACAAGGAAGGTCGCGCCCGATGGCGGATGGGCGTGGATGGTGTGTCTCGGAGTCAGTTTAGTTAATGTAAGTTGGTTTTATAATAATCACAGATATAAAAAAAATTAATCGACTTCGATATTGGTCAGATATTGATTTTATGTGGAACCACTCTTGTTGTAGATTATTGAAAACAAAAATATTTTTTTAAAGATTACACACATATCTCATATATATTACAGATAAATTATTATCCTGGAAATGTATTTTCACCCGAAGGAATTTGCGGGCAACAACTAGTTAAATATAAAAAATGAAATAAGAATCCAATCCTAGAATGTTTGCAATAATTTCCTATTCGTGCTGCACGCAATTAAGGATCGCATGTCTTTTATACTTTTGTAAAGTGATATAGTGTATTATCATACGATATTCACATGTCTTTGAACTGGTTTTTGTTGCTTGAAATCATTAATATTTTCTCACTATAACTTGCATGGTCGAATGAGTAAATTACTGCCTCATTATTATAATATACCTACTGTAACTCCGTCATTTTCTTTTTGTATTAAGAAAGTGAGACGATGATTATCTACAGTATTGATCTAATATCCAAGTACGAACCCATACATAGATAATGTGTAGATAGCTAACCGATACAAACCCATGTAACAAAATTTAAAGCCATAGATAATATAATTAAAATACACAAGTTTCAGTAAGCTTCTTAAAGTTTGGCCTATGTTTAGCAATGGACGTCCTATGGCTGATGATGATGATGATGATGACATAAGTTGCAAAAATATATTTAAATCCGACTCTTTAGGTATATCTAAATTAACCGAATCACTTATTATTAAAGATACATTATTAAATTATATTTTATCTTAAACCCATAGCAGAATAATAAGATTTCATCACTGGTCTTGACAAAGAACACCTAATTAGGGGGCGAGAATTGAAAAGTGAGGACACTTCTAAACTTAGGCATGAAGCTATATCACATTTCATAAGAAATTTTATTTGTCATTTCATCATATTTTAACTTGATGTATTAGGAAAATCCAACATGTAATTGAATTCCAGTTACTAATGATTCTGTGCAAATATAAAGCACATCACTTGTGAATAGAGGGGTTGACGTCAGGCAATAAGCAAATCTCAAGACCAAGCAATAACCAAGAACCAAATAAAAAAGGCCAAGAAATATTAAGATAAACGTGGAAATATTTCATATTAAGCTTAACAATGAGATCATTTATATAGAGGTATAGCTTCGTCAAAGTTTCGAAACTTACAATATTTTGCGTGTGTAGTTTGAATGAAGAGTACTTTTCTTCCAAGCGTAGTGATACTAATTAAAAATTATAGGTGCCGAATTCCGATTCGAAAATCCAAATAGATTTGTATCGGTATAGTGCTAATAAAATTATTAACTGATCATTATTCAAATCTATCATATCAATTATCAATGCACAGATATCGTTTTAACTTGATGAAAGAAAAAAAATGTCGATTGCATTTGAAGTGATTCCGTGCTTTCAGATTTTTTGTACAGTCTTTCTATTTATTAGAATTGGACATGCTGATTGGAATTGAACACCTACTATTAGTTTTATTTAGTAATCTTATATTCTTTGAGTATTCTTTAAACAAGACCGTCCGTCGGCGTTAATGGAAATGTGGCAGACATTGACCTCATTCATGATTTGGATTTTCCAACTCGAAAATTGACACATTTGTATAATTTATAGGCCCATATAGGGCGTTAGAGGTTCACGTCCACTAAAGTTTACTCAATAGCATATCACATATGGATTCTGTGAACTTTGTACTTTATCACGCTCAGGCAATTGATGGCAAGAATCTCGTCAAACATCACGTGTGTTTATTGTACCTCCTATCGGCTTCTGTATCTACTATTTTGATTCGAGAATGTTAGTAAGGTACTGAATTTGGATTGGAGTGTAAATTATTCGTCTTTTTATAGGATTTTGAAATGAGATAACTAAAAGGTACCTTTCTTTCTATACTATGATTATACATGCCACCTTGGAGTCATATATTATACCATGACATCAAGTTTTCAGCTGGATGCTGTTTCCCTAGATCGTTCATTGATATGACTAGTTGAATACATATTTCATGAATGCCTTTAATAAAAAATTGTATTTCGTTGGTTTGAGTTGATGTGAATGAAGTGGTTTACTTTTTGATTTTTGTTGTGTCAGTTATAGAGGCGATTTCTTAAACATAGGTATTATACTCTATTTGATACTAGAGTACTTAAGGCTAAACAGGATAAATTCATACTATCGCAAGTCCTTTCAAGAGTGATATAAAAACTTTTCAATGTCGAACGCCTTGTTTGCTTCACAGTGCTGCTTACTAATCTCCTTGACCTTCGATTAACTTGATGTGCACTACCGTTCTACTTGGAATGAATATTTATTCCTGAAATATTCTCATGATTAATATTATTATATAGATAAATTCCAAATTATATCCAAAGAAGAAGAAGACCTATCTAAGTATCTACGAAACCACAGAACTCTGAATTAATCAATATTCATTTGATGCTTCCACAGATTTTTTCTATGTATTTATAGAGTAGGTACCTACTAAGGTATCAATCGCTGCATAAATGCATGATTGTAATTACAAATATTTTTCAATATGAGTAATTTGTTTTTTACTCCCTGCCCCTGAGTGATGTAAGCATAATATAGATTATCGATATAACATCATCAAATTAATTTGATGCGGCATGTGATTGTTTCACGAATTCGAACGTTACCTATTTGTAACTATTAATATGAAGAAAATTTACTATGGTTTAAATTATTTTTTAATCTTAGTGTATATTTTATTCATAAATGCCTTATTAAACCCTGGACTCCTACGATATGTTGATCAATAACGAATAATTATTCGTCGTGTTATATTTTGAAAAGGAAAATTATGTAGAAATATACACATTACGTAGAAACAGACCACGGACCTTGAAAACGGTTGTCTTAAGATCAGTATTGACCTCTATTTGTGTTGTACAGTGTACTGATAGGAATTATGTAATGCAACCATAAAAGTGTAGACGTAATATTCCGGATCTTTCTGTAGGAAGACTGTGAAATTCAATCTGCTTCAACGACGTCTTATTCTGATCGATATAGGTTATATTTGACTATGTTTTGTGTAAAGATTATTTATAACGTGATAAAAAAAAATGGAATTTGAAGTCGACCTGATTGAACGCCTTGTTTGACCTGGGAGTCGACACCAATACCTCCCGATCCACAGTCCATATATGTTCCTACATCTGTAACGGAATTTAATTATGTTTTGTTCCGTAAGAGAATTTTGGTTATTATGTCTTATAAATGGTGAAGGTAAACATCGTGAGGAAACCTGCCTCACATACCCGAGAATTTCTCCATAAGAAATTCGAAGGTATGTGAAGTCTACCAACCTGCATTAGGCCAGCATGGTAGACAAAGGCCTAACCTCTCTCATTAGTACAGGCGGCCCGTGCCCAGCAGTGGGACAGTAATATTACAGGGCTTATATTATATTATTATTATCTCATTTATTTTAACTTATCTTCTTCTTACATTTTTAAATATAAGTAATAAAAAAAAATACATTTAAAAATATAAAAATAATAAATATCACCCTCCCGATGACGAGGCTTAAGACCCAAGCCACCGGTGGTTAGGGGCTCAGAGTGATGAACCGCCTCACAATGCGTGCCGTGTTATTATTATTATTATGTCTTATTAAATAAAGTTAAGATGATCAAAATTATAATATATTGACTAGGTCACAATGATATTATACTTGTATTATTAAATATATTATTGTTATTATTAAAGATCCGTACAAGGACAGCTTTATCTACTAGACGTCGAAGTTATATGGAACAGAATTTCAATTTACTCCAAATAATTGTTCTCGTCTCGGCACGGCTCTACTATTGCTTAACTAGTTGCATGCTCTCGTACCACTGACACAATTAATTTGAGTTCACGTCTTGGCTTACGTGAATCAGCTGTTGTTTACAGTTTTATTGTGCGGTGTGCAGCATTCGTTGAGATCTTACTTCGAGAAACCGGCTTACATTAAGATATTATTCGAATTTGAACTCAAAAAACTTAAGATATGGTTGGTAATTGTATAACTTGACATCTAGCAAAAATCCGAAAAATGATGTTGTTAACATACATAAGTGCATTACACTTCAACGCGAAAGTTTATTTTGAAAGACAGTTTAGAATTTTTTTATGCATTGTCAATATTTATCAACTATTTCTTTTTTCAGTTTCTCTATATTGACACCTTGTTTGCGTAAAGTTCATTCTTCATAACAACTGTTATTTTTAATATGAGGTACGATTACGTTTAATATAGTTTCTTCAGATGAAGAACAATAAAACAGAACAATAAAATATCGACTACATAGTCGACTTTACTAGTGTTCTGTAAACTAAGTTTCGCAATTAATGTATCTGGCGAGGTCTATTTTAGTTCTATATATATAGCTGATGATGTTTTTTTTTAGCAGTATGCAGCTTGTTACGTGATTGACCAAATTTATCTCTATAGATATCTTAACAGATGGAGGAATCGATATGTAACTGTTCTATATAGATTATCCTATGTTTATTTTAATATTTTTTTATACTTTCAAATGATGTTTGCGAATAACATATTTAAGAATATTATGTAAAGTCGTTTTAAATTTTTTATCTTGTATTTACGCATCAGGACCGTAGATATCATACCTCTATAATAAGACATGCCACGTCGAACTTTGAATTAGCATTAATTAAAAATTTACTTCGTAGAATATTGTGACATTCAACATTGTGAATGAAAAGACGTTGATTTATTGAAGTATTTAATTTACCAATGAGCACATTACTTGTGCGTGATAAAACTCATGGTTGAAGTTAGTTTCAAATGTGTGATGATATAAGTGATTACTTGTCTATTTATTTGTAATTCATGTGTCAAATGTAGTTGTTTAACTCGTTTCTTGTTTGCTAATAACACGGATCTGGGTTCGCTAATTATTTGTGATTAACATAAGTATTTGATATTACACATTTACATAACTCAAGATTTGAGTTATGTAAAGATTTGACGTATTCGAAGATGATGCCTTTGCTGTGTTGAATGATTATATTAGAACCGGTTTAGAATACGAAAACTTTAAACATTTCTTGTTCACATATACATAACATACTGCAAGGTTTAACTATACCTGTTCCCAAATCGATGCTGTTCCCACATAATATCTATAAGCTAGTCTATTTCATAGTGGTTCGTGACATTTAGTCGCAGAATAAAAGTATGTTATTTTAAAATATGGTTATATTTCTTTATATTCTGAAGGATTTCACGTTCAGTATCATTAATATCATTATTATTCATTCCACTTATCCATCTGTCGCCCAATTAACGTGTAATAAATATTGTAATGGACATTGATATTCCCCATGACGTGAGATCTAAAAGGAAACGAAATAAGTTGCATGGTAACGGGCTTGTACCTTATATTGTGGATGATGACGTATGAGTTACTAGCTGACCCGCGCAACTTCGTCTGCGTATGAGAGAGAGGGTTGAAAGAGTGAGTCTTAGGTACCTATAATCCAATAATTCTAAAGGAGGTAATGGGATGATCTACTTCGGCCGTCAGTCACCCCGTCTCTCACCCCGTCAGTCACACCGTCTGTCACGCCGTCTCTTACCCCGTCGGTCCCACCGTCTGTCACCCCGCCTGTCACCCCATCTATCACCTCGTCTGTCACCCGTCTGTCACCCAGTCGGTCACCTCGTCTGTCACCCAGTCTGTCACCCGCCTGTCATCCCGTCTGCCACCCGTCTGTCACCACGTCCGTCACCCCGTCTGTCACCCGTCTGTCACCCGTCTGTCACCCAGTCAGTCGCCCCGTCTGTTATCCAGTCGGTCACCCCGCCTGTCACCTCGTCTGTCACCTCGTCTGTCACCCATCTGTCACCCCGTCTGTCACCCCGTCTGTCACCCCCGTCTGTCACCACGTCGGTCACTCGTCTGTCACCCCGTATGTCACCCGTCTGTCACCCCATCTGTCACTACGTCGGTCACCCGTCTGTCACCCGTCTGTCACCCGGCTGTCACCCCGTCTGTCACCCGGCTGTCACCCCGTCTGTCACCCGTCTGTCACCCAGTCGGTCACCCAATCGGTCACCCCGTCTGTCACCAGTCTGTCACCCCTCGGTTACCCCGTCTGTCACCCAGTCGGTCACCCCGCCTGTCACCAGTCTGTCACCCCTCGGTTACCCCGTCTGTCACCCAGTCGGTCACCCCGCCTGTCATCCGTCTGTCACCCCGTCTGTCACCACGTCGGTCACCCGTCTGTCACCCATCTGACACCCGTCTGTCACCCCGTCTGTCACCCAGTCGGTCACCCTGTCTGTCACGCAGTCGGTCACACCATCTGTCACCCCGTCTGTCACCCCGTCAGTTACCTCGTCAGACACCCCGCCTGCCACCCCATCAGTCAGCCTGTCAGTCACCCCGTCAGTCACCCCGTCAGTCACTCCTTAGTCACCCTACCATTCATCCCGTCGGTCAACACTAAAATATTTTTTCAAATCGAACCAGTAGTTTCCGAGACATTAAATTCCCCGCTAGCAGCATTATTCATTTTTGCTCCGCTCCTATTGGTCATAGCGTGATGTTAAATAGCTTCTAGCCATCCTCGATAAATGGGCTATCCAACACATAAATATTTTTTCAATTCGAACCAGTAGTTTCTGAGATATCAACTTCCCCGCTTTTCAACATTCTTCATTTCTGCTCCACTCCTATTGGTCATAGCGTGATGTTATATAGCCTATAGTCACCTTCGACAATTGGGCTATCCAACACAAAAAGAATTTTTCAAATCGAACCAGTAGTTTCTGAGATATACATTTTCACGATTTTGCAACATTTTTCATTTCTGCTCCGCTCCTATTGGTCATAGCGTGATGTTATATAGCCTATAGTCATCCTCGATAAATGGGCTATCCAACACAAAAAGATTTTTTCAATTCGAAGCAGTAGTTCTGTCTGAGATATAAATTTTCCCGGTTTGCAATTTTTTTCATTTCTGCTCCGCTCCTTTTGGTCATAGCGTGATGTTATATAGGCTATAGCCATCCTCGATAAATGGGCTATCCAACACAAAAATAATTTTTCGATTCGAACCAGTAGTTTCTGAGATATCAACTTCCCCGCTTTTCAACATTTTTCGCTTCTGCTCCGCTCCTATTGGTCATAGCGTGATGTTATATAGCCATCCTCGATAATTGGGCTATCCAACACAAAAAGATTTTTTCAAATCGAACCAGTAGTTTCTGAGATATCAATTCCATGTTTTTTATTTCTCATTTCTGCTCCGCTCCCATTAGTCATAGCGTGATGTTTTATAGCCTATAGCCACCCTCGATAATTGGGCTATCCAACACAAAAAGAATTTTTCAAATCGAAGCAGTAGTTCCTGAGATTAGCGCGTTCAATCAAACAAACAAACAAACAAACAAACAAACTCTTCAGCTTTATATATTAGTATAGAGATATCAATTCCATGTTTTTTATTTCTCATTTCTGCTCCGCTCCCATTGGTCATAGCGTGATGTTTTATAGCCTATAGCCACCCTCGATAATTGGGCTATCCAACACAAAAAGAATTTTTCAAATCGAAGCAGTAGTTCCTGAGATTAGCGCGTTCAATCAAACAAACAAACAAACAAACAAACAAACAAACTCTTCAGCTTTATATATTAGTATAGATGACCACAAACATGATGGAATTATGACAGTCTCCATGACGGAGTGAGCCAGTAGTCGGTTGTGAAACGAGAGGTCAAAAGTGCGATCTCGAAATGTTACTTTGATTCACAAAATATATGCATAAATTAATTTGAGGGGTAATCTTGTTACTTTGACAGATGGTTTATAGTTATACATTAATTATTAAAATGTCAAATTACTGTCCAAATAAAAGTTATTTGGCTGTTGATAAACATCTTCGATTGCTCACCTCAACGAGTTTTCGCGGTCTGATTGAAATCATTATGTTTTTTTTATTTGCTTACTGAAAATCATACGCTGCAGAAAAAACGTTTCACTCACTCCATCCACCCACTCGGCGGTTTCATGCAATCTGCTTTGCATCCAGTACATTACCTCGATCGATGGGACTCCGCGTCGCACACTGTCTTTATTTAATAAGTTTTACTTAGGTACTATAAATTGAGTAATTATTTTCTGAAAATTTAAATTGTTGATTTCTAAACATTTCTACGAATAGCGCCGAAAAGCCAAGAATCTTAATGCTTAATTCTTCGTCTTCAGCACACATTAAAAATCATGTCATTTTGTTGATCTGTTATTGTATGAAAAGCCAAAAAATAATTTCGCATTTATAATATTATTATAGAAGTAGTTATTATTTAATTCTAACAAACAATCTAACTAATCCATATTTGGATCACCTTGATAAATTGTAGGGCAAATCTGTATGATTATTAGTGGCCTTTACCATAAGCGTTGTCCTACACCATACATGGTGTATATGAGCTGAGTCAAATAAAATCTCGAAACGACCCATTTATTTATATAATAAACTAATGTAATATATTTGTTCACAGTTTTCAACAAGATCTCTAGAGCCGTCTTTCGGTTTGCTCTTCAAAGACTTGCTGGACGATCTGGGAGTGCACACGACGGGAGCGTCGGTTATCGCCAGTACTCTCGACTCTGTGGTCAATTTCTCAGGGTTCTTCGTAGGGCCTGTGATAAAAACCTTCTCGTACAGAAAAGTGTGCTTTGTTGGTTCGACGATATGTGCCCTTGGGTTGCTCTTCACCGCTCCGGCGAACAGCATGGGTCATATACTGGCGACTTACAGTATTTTGGGGGGTAAGTTGCTATGATATTTTAATTTTTGTTATAGAAACCCTTGGCCTTACCTATAAAAACAGTTTAATTAAGCAAATGGAAAGATTAGCAAAGATTAGCCTGTCCCTTTTATTTTCAAACAATGTGACACAAGGAAAAAATTGACAGGCTACTCTTAGCTATTTGCTCAGCTAAACAGTTTTTATAAGTAAGGCCCTATGTGTATCTAGTAGTAGTTATAAGTTAACAGCCAAGCAACAGAATGCAGGTGTACTTTTTCGTAGATGGGTCATAGCTTTCTAGAAAAACGTATTGGGATAGTGAGCATTGACATCAATTTTGATTTACGTATTGGCTGGTTTAAAATAGTTTATTGTTTAAGTTATTGTTTTATTGTCAAAAGTTTCTTGTTATTGTATATGTATACTTAATTTTTAAAGAACAATAGGTTCTCTGTGGACTGTTATTTATAGCACAATATAGATTAATATATTTTACTGCAGTGAAATAAAAACGTGTGTCCAATTAAATTTAAAATCAGTCATTTACGTATATTTAAGCATTGAATGGTTACCAACAGGCGTGCACGTTTCAGTAGATTTAAAGATAAATATAGCTTAATCAACGACTGTAATAGTTTGAGCTACATTCTCTTTACTGGTTTCCGAAAATAAATTATATCAAGGTCTACTTTTAAAACAATTAGAGATAGAAACACGATTGTTGTTACTCACAGACCGTTTATTTGTTCCCGAATTTCGTAATATTGTCTTGGAACAGTTCTTCTTTTAGGGATATCGTATATTAATCAAACCAGATCTTCGGTATCAATCCTAAGTTGCGTAATAAAGACGTGTTTGAGGATTTTGATAAACAAATTGCCGATGGTTCGCCCGGTATCACAGCATGAGGTAGAAATACAGCTGAAGAAACGTGAGCCAGTCCTTGATCCTCTGTACCTCTTGAACCAATTAACAATTTCTGGGTATTAACAACAGTTATCGTTAAATGTCCATACATTTCGTTTATTTTAGTTTCATCAAGAGGCGCTACTAGTCAGATGTATGGATACTTTTAAAAATAACTTAATCGTTATTCAGAAGTATTAACTAGTACTAGGCTCTAGGGGTATTGGGTACTATCCTCTCCGCAGAAGACATGGCTCTAGATGCAGGCTTGTTTAGTGTTCTGCTTTGGAGATAAAGTACTTCATAATATCATAGAGCTTGCGCCAATGGCCTACACTGAGAGGGTTACCGGTCGGATATATTACATTACTAATGACCAGTCCTGTGTCAGAATGCGCGAGCAACTTATAAGGTTTCTAACTAGGTTTAACGACCGGTGTCACATAATTGCAGTTCGAAGACGTGACAGTTAACTGTTTTTTCCCAGTCACGGGGCATTAATAGCGGTCATGACAAATCTTTAATTATGGTACACACTGAATTAAAGGGTGGTAATAGTGCCATAATTTACTAAATCTCATCATGATTACAATTTTCTATTCGACGTATTTCAAACCTGGATACATATGAGTATAGCAAAATGGATTTTAGCGGAATTTATGGATGTCCAAAGCCAATTTCTTTGTATAAGACAGTGTACAACCTCAATCAAGTATGGGCTTTGTGTTATAAATCTAAATGTATACATCAAGGCTCTACCATCTCTATGTTATTTCTGTTTTCTGTATTATAACACTAAGTGGTAACTTCTTTACACTTTACTTTGTAAAGGTAGGTAATTCAAATGTCCGTTTTCTATACAATGAAACCAACACTATTGTTGGATTTGTTGGTTAATATATTGAAGACGATTTTCCTTGATTGTTTAGATTTGTCACTTCGCCGAAATCGGTGGATATTATTGTTGAATTGTGCAAAGTGAGTTTATCCTGTTAGAATTGCTTAACAATTTGAGAGAGTTAAAAGCAATTTTTGTAATAACATTTTTGACAATAATTTTGTCACTCTCTTTTCATCGACCCTTGAAGACGGTAAATGTCTTTTCTCATTTAGCTGGTCTCTTGTTTGACATCGTCTTTGTATCTACCCAAGATAATCTAACAAGCTTTATTAGAAATTAGACCCATAAAGAATATGTGGGCTATTATACGATTGATGTGTCCGTCAGACGCCAGCCAGATGTAGTAAATATCACTTATTACCCCATTTTACATTATTTTCACAGTAAACGAGATGTTTACTGTAAAGCGGCAGTAGTTTTTATTTATACCTCGTAACTTAAATGGACCGTAAACGCCATTCATTACGTCTCTTACGTCATTTGTGGATTGTTATTCATTATTGTTTGTCCAATCAACATCCTCGTTATTTTGAGAATAAATTAACATATCCTCTATTCTTGTTAATTATTTTATGGCGAATGTTGTTTTCGTGTTATATTGTGATGTATGTGGGGAGTCACGTAATCCATAATTATCAACGAGGATGATGCTTGTAGACGATGAATTAATAGTTTTCTGTCGCGGCGGGAATGCCAATAAAAAGCCGTAGAATCTTCGTATTTAGATGTATTTTCAATATAACTACGGGTAGGTTTTTTCTGTACAACGATTTTCCTTGTTACGATTCTTGATACTCTTTTCGATACTTCTTCGATACTTTTTCGATACTAACTTAACTACACAAAATGGTCTACTATTCTACAATATTAACAATGTGAACTCTCACCGGGTGCGCGACTAAGATTCTACCGCTCCGGTCAATGAGCGGCGCGGGCAGATTTTATCTCTTGCGGGGGCGGCGGTCGGTCCCAACTAATAGGACACCGCCGCCGACCGTCCAATCATGTGCGTTCAAATTCTGTGCCCGGTGAGTTTTACTTATAACTAACATGCAACTATATACTATATGCGACGTCTGCAACAGTCTCCCCCCCAGTGGCTGCTCCGTCAGGCACTCTTCTTAGGGCGAAGACGTCGCTGCTGGCACCACGACGACGAGGCGTGACGTTGGACGCCGCAGGATGCCGCCCGTGGTCCGCACGTCGGCTATTCTGGTCCTCCCGTCCGGCCCGACGTGTGGTTCGACGACTTCTCCTCGGGGCCACGTGTTTCGAGGGAGCGATGCGTCCACGATCAGGACGATGTCCCCCTTCCGTAGGTTGCTCACGCCGCGCCCTCCATAGCCGCGTGGCATAAGCGTGGGCGGGTACTCGCGTAACCACCTTTTCCAGAAGTGGTCCGCTAGTCGCTGCGTTGTTTTCCAATTGGCCCTTCCAACTAACTCGGAGTCGTCGAACTCCCCGAAGAGCGCCGAGCCACAGGAACGCCCAATAAGGAAGTGATTGGGCGTTAGGCTCTCTTCGCTTCCCGGTTCCGAGATGGCATCAGTCAACGGACGGGCATTCACTGTGTGCTCCACTTCAGTGAGAAATGTGTGGAGCACTTCCTCCGGCGGGCTCTTTTCTCGTAGGACCGCTGAGAGGGCGATCTTTACGGTCCGCACCATTCTTTCCCAGGCTCCACCCATGTGTGGGGCGCCCGGGGGTATAAACTTCCATGTGACTCCCTCCAGTTGCGCCGCGTTAATTACTTCTGTTCTCTTCATTTTTGCCGTTTCTCGCGTTAACTCTCGGTCGGCGCCCACGAAGTTGGTCGCGTTGTCGCTATACACGACCCGGGGTGTTCCTCGCCTTGCCGACATCCTTCTCAGTGCCATGATCATGGAGCTGGTGCTAAGGGATGGCGCCAGTTCTAGATGTACGGCACGCGTCGTCAGACAGGTGAATAACACACCCCATCTCTTTTCGTTTCTCCTGCCGACCGTGACGGTCAGCGGACCAAAGTAGTCGACCGCCGCACACGTAAATGGGTATGTCGAGTGCGCCAATCTTTCCTGCGGGAGGTCCCCTGTTGGAGGCATCTGGGGTCTCGCTTTCCTCACCCGACACCATTGACAGCGGTGAACGATTTTCTTTACAGTGCTTCTTAGTGACAAGATCCAATATCGCTGCCTGATCTCGTTCATCACCGTGGCGTGGTTCGCATGATAGAACATTCGGTGGTAATGTTCTATCAATAGGCACGCGATGGGGCTCTTCCCGTCTAAAACCGCAGGCTTCTTATCGAGACGGTCTGCGTCTTCAAGTTTCTGAATGCGGCTGTTCAGTCGCAACACCCCGCCGTTGTCGATACTGACATCTATTTTCTTTAGTTTGCTAGACGACTTCGGCGGGAGGCCTTTTCTGATGCGGTTGAAATCCTCTTCGAAGGCTTCATGCTGACTCGATCGCAGTAGCGCTAATTTCGCCTTGCGCAAGTGTTCCTCTTCGAGCGGTAACAACGCTTGCGTTTCGCTCACAGACTTCCTTTTGACGGACGTTTTCGGCTTTCTGCATAGGTCTATAAACATGAACACTTTGGCCGTAGAGCGGAGTAATCGCGTCCATGTTGAGAACCTATGCGGATCTGGGGTTCCCCGTTCTTCCTTGAGAACCACTGTCGCAACGACCTCCTTTTTACTCTCTTCCGTGGTATCGGTTTCCGCGAATCTCTTTGCCGGCCATTCGGCCTCGGGTCGCTGTAGGAAGTCGGGGCCCGTGAACCATCGGCTTGCGCGGTAGAGCTCTGTCAAGCTCCGCGTGGCGTCGTCCGCAGGGTTCATTTTGGACGGCACCCATCTCCACTCTTTTGCGTTCGTTAGGTCCTCTAGTTCCGCAAGACGATGAGCGACGAATGGTTTGAAACGGCGTGGGTCCGACTTCAACCACTGAAGAACTGTGCTAGAGTCAGACCAAAAAACTCTAGCCGTGATCAACAGATCAGTCTCCGACGTGACGGTAGAGGCGAGCCGTCCTCCCAGTAGCGCGGCCTGTAGTTCTAGGCGCGGGATCGACACGTTCTTCACCGGCGCGACTCTCGCCTTTCCCGCTATTAAGTTCATTCGTATTTCCCCGTCGGAGCTGCGCGTTCTCCAGTAGCACGCCGCCGCGTAGGCCGTTTCACTGGCGTCAACGAAAGTGTGTAGTTCCCCTTCCTTCGCTTCGGGAGCCAAGCACCTAGGGATTCTTAGGTCTCGTAAGGACTGGATCTTTCCTATGTATGTTGCCCACTTTTCTTGTTCGCAGATACCTATTGCGCTATCCCAGTCGGTGCCAGTTCGCCAGATGTCTTGCAGGAGCTTCTTTCCTTCCACAAGGATCGGCGCTATAAGCCCCATCGGGTCAAAGGTCGACATCACTGCGCTCGTGACCTCTCTCTTCGTAGGCGGTCGGGTCCCGTCGATGGCGTCGGTGGGCGTAGTCCGCAGGCTCACATCAAAGGCCATCGTGTCGTCGTTCGTGATCCATCTAAGCCCAAGCGTCCTCTCCTCTTTGTCCCCGAGTGCCAGCTCGTTCGGCGGGTCTTCATTTTCCGCCACTCGTCGGAGGATTGTCCCTTCATTACTGGCCCACTGGCGAAGGTGGAATCCGGCCTTCTTATGCACCTCTTGCACGTCCGTGATCGTTTTGCACGCCTCTTTCTTGTTCCAGAAGCTTTGCAGATAATCGTCCATGTAATGATTTCTGACGATCGCGTCCGCGGCCTCCGGGTGTCGTTCTCGGTGTTTCTCGGCGTTCAAATTCTTCACAAAGATGGCGGTAGCTGGCGATGAGGCAGCTCCGAAGATGACCGACGACATCCTATATTCTTGTGGCTTCGCTTCCTTATCCTCGCCTCTCCATAAGTAGCGCAAGCTATCTCGATCTTCCTCTCGCACCTTAATTTGTAGAAACATTTCTTTGATATCTGCTACTACGGCGATCGGGCCTTGACGAAAACGAAGGAGTACTCCGAATAATGGTTGGAGTAGATCCGGCCCCGGAAGTAAGGCGTCGTTCAGGCTCTTTCCTTGAAACTTCGCGGCGGCGTCGAACACTATGCGCATCTTTTTCTTCATAGAGTGAACCACAGCGAAATGAGGTAGATAGAAAGTCCGGCCCGGAGTTGTTGTAGCCGGGGCTTTCTCTGCATAATCGTTGGCTAGCAAATGTTCGAGTTGTTTAGCATATTCGCTTCGCATCTCTGGGTTCTTGTCCAGCTTCCTCTCTATGTTCACCAACCGATTGTGTGCTTGCGCATAGTTGTTCGGCAAAGTCTCGTTGTCTGTTTTCCAAAGAAGTCCGGTTTCGTATCTACCGTCGGGTCGTCGATTTGTCGTTGTGCTTAGGACGTTCTGAGCTCTTGCATCGATATCGTTGCTCGGCTGCTTCGGTACTATCCCGATAGACTCGAGTTCGAAGTGTCGCTTGATTTTCGCATCTAAGTCATCTTCGCTACACGACGAGTGGCAGTGATTAACCACGTGCACCGATGCGACATTTTCTTCGCTGCGTCCGTGTAACACCCACCCCAGACTGGTAAGCGAAGCGACGGGTTCGTTTTGTTTACCTTTTACAACTTTTCTGGACACTATCAAGTCCCAGTTGTCTTGGCCAATAAGCAGCGACGGTCGCTCTTGCTCATAAATGAGCTCTTCTGCCCTTTCTTTTAAGTGTTTGCACTGTTCGACGACTTCCTTCCGAATGTATTGCGGAGATAACAATAATGACTCTACTGTGCGTACGTTTTTCAATGTTCGCTTGTCCTTGCGATGTGCGCCTCTTATTTTTAAATCCATCCTTTGTGATTCCTTTTTCTCGACGATCTTGCCCCCCACTGTTTCCAACACGAGAGCTTCTTGTACGCCCGTCGCCCCGATGCGTGAGGCAATCTTTGTATCCAGCAGCGTTACGGTCGACCCCTCGTCGAGCAGGGCGAGCACACGTGCGGCCCCTTTGGGACCGAACACGTCGACCGGTATTATTTTCAAGTAAGCTTTAGTACCGCTGGCCGCCGCATACACCGATTTAGTAACGGCGCTGTTTTCCCCCGTTTGCATGGCCACGTGTTCAATTTGGGGCGCGCTTCCTTGTGTGGCCGTGGCCACGTGTTCATTTTCCGATGAGCTTGGTTGTGGCGCTCGTTCGGAATGTAACATGACGTGGTGTGGTCGCTTACATTTGCGGCATGCATGGCCTCTGCAATTTATTTTCATGTGACGTTGGCGTAAGCACTTAAAGCACAATTTCTTATTTTTCGCAAGTTCCCATCATTGCTCGACGGTTGCGTCCCGAAATCGCTTGCATTCGGTGATCCAGTGATCGCCATCGCAGCTGGTACATCGTTTCGTGGGCGTTTCGGTCGTTGTCGCGACGAAATCGGCATCTTCTTCGTAGGTATTGTGCACTGGGTGGCGAGAAGGCGGTGGTTTTCTTTTAATTGTTTCTATCTGCGCGAATGTTCCACATAGATCCGCTTCGGTGTTCAGAAACTTCTTCAGCTTTAATAATTCCGGATCTTCGGGGGATCGCGCACTGTAGTCGTACCACCTGTACTTTAATATCGGCGTCAGCTTCTCAATAATACGCCTACTCAACTCCGGGGAGTGCAGATACTGCGGTCTGTTCAGTGCCTGTATGGTATTTACCGCGTTATTGACACGACTCGCAAACACGCAGACATCTCTCGGGGTATCGCCTAGACGCGACAATTCTTTAATTTTCTCCACTTCGGCAAGCACCAATTGTTCCGGCCGTCCAAATCGCCTCTCGAGCGCGTCCATTACTTCGCTGGGATCCGATGACACAAACAATAGACTTCTGACGGTTTCTTTGGCTGTCCCCTTGATCGATTTTCGCAGGCGCGCCATGTTCTGTACTTCGTTGAACATTGCCGCGCTGTCTTGATACGACCGCTTAAATGGTAGCCATTCTTCTAAATTTCCATTGAAGTCTGGTAAATCCCACGCTTTATGTGACGCAAACGAGTTGCTCTGCGTTTTCGTAGCGCTGATAATGGCGTCGGCCAATTCTTTTATTGCGCCGCTTTGAAGTGGTTCTGTTCGCTTCGGTTCTTCGTAAAAGGTCGTTGTACGCTCTACCCATTGTTCGACATGTGTTGATTTTTCGGCCTCGAATTCTTCGTCGATTTCTTCTTCGGAATTGTATTGCGCGATTTCGAGCTCAGTTTGAGCGAGGGCCGCTGCGGCCTGTGCTTGTTCTAGTTGTTTCTTCTGTAACTCGAGTCGCGCCTCTAATTCTAACCTCTTGGTCGATTTTGTAGATCTCGGCGCGGTCGGTGGCACTAGCGTTGCCGAAGAATTTAACGGTGGATTACTTGTATGTCCTCCAATATTCCTCGATGAGCTAGGTGCCGGCACGGAGTCTGCGTTGCCACGTGGTCGAATTTGTTTCTGTTGTTCCGTCGACATGTCTTGGCGTTGAGGCGGAGCGATGATGGCGTGTGTTAGCGCGTCCCGAGACTGCCCTTTACTGGCGGCAGCCGCGGTGCGCGTCGATCTGCCCGTCGCGGGGGCGGCGGGGCGGGGGACCGCCATTGTTTGAGCGCTTGGCGTCGGTGCCCCCATGCAGGGTACGGTTGCGGGGGCGAGGGCGGTGCGCGTCGACGCGGCTGAGCTTGTTGTCGCGGAACTTGTTTCGACCGGTGTTTCTAATGACCAATCTGACGTAGCTGTTCTCGGTGAATCATCTTGAACCGACGATTTCTCTGGCGATTTTGATCGAACTATCGGCATTTTTCTTCCCAATCCGGCTAACTCGAAGGACCAACTGTAGACGCGACAATTCTTTAATAGTTTTCTGTCGCGGCGGGAATGCCAATAAAAAGCCGTAGAATCTTCGTATTTAGATGTATTTTCAATATAACTACGGGTAGGTTTTTTCTGTACAACGATTTTCCTTGTTACGATTCTTGATACTCTTTTCGATACTTCTTCGATACTTTTTCGATACTAACTTAACTACACAAAATGGTCTACTATTCTACAATATTAACAATGTGAACTCTCACCGGGTGCGCGACTAAGATTCTACCGCTCCGGTCAATGAGCGGCGCGGGCAGATTTTATCTCTTGCGGGGGCGGCGGTCGGTCCCAACTAATAGGACACCGCCGCCGACCGTCCAATCATGTGCGTTCAAATTCTGTGCCCGGTGAGTTTTACTTATAACTAACATGCAACTATATACTATATGCGACGTCTGCAACAATGCTGTTTCATTTAATGCTGAGAGAACATAACTATTATTCTCTCTTTCCCACTCTCTTGCGGTGTCTAACCACTGAATGTGATTTAGATACAGTATTTTTAGTAATTGTGGTTCTTTCAACTGAATTTGATAATGGAGTCGTTTCTCAGATCCTCTTTTTAGTGTATACATGGACTGTGGACGATTTTGTTGATGTTGTTTACCTATCTATGACAAAGAAAATATAATGTATATTGTATTTAGATAAGGTATTACCTCAAAGTCGCTTCATTCTGATCTGATGATGACACGTTATCAGATCAGAACTTGTAATAACGGGACAGTCAATTAATTTAAAACTTCCACATAGCCGATTAAAGTTTTAATTAAACATTGGGGTCTATAAATAAAATAAACAATGGTTAGTCTCTTTCACTATTCAACTATTTCAATTCAATTCAATTCTATTTTCAATTCAATTTAATTTTATTTTATTGCTCTCCATATTTGTTTACAATGGTGTTAAACGAACGTCAGTATTGTTACTGACTATTTGAAGTAAGGAAGAAATGTACAACTTGTTTTAAAGTTAATCACCGCTTAAAAATGTTGCCATGACCATTGTCAATATCAAATGTACTCGTATATTATAGCTATTTCATTTAAAATGTTTATCTGGGCCGTGGTCAAACTTTTGATTATAAATGTTTCATGACAAAGGTTTTTTGTTAAATGCAAGACCTTTATTCGTTTTGTTAAAAGTTTGTTTGTTCCAATATGTACTTTACATATCATGTTTTACGTATCCGTTTAGTATTGATACAGTAAACTTTTTCATGTTATTTAGCATTGTAGTAAAATTATATATCAGCGAGCTAAATTAATGTCTCTTTTATACGCTTTCATTAACGATTTTATTCAAATTTCGTTTTAGTTCATAGATCTGGGTTAGTAGTGGATACGTGTAGTGTAGCAATTAAACGACCGCAATTTCATCTGCTCATTGATAAATAACTAATTAGTAAACTCGTTGTCAGGCATTAATAATTAAAATTCCGTACGTAATGAGAGGTCTTGTTATGTTGCTCTCCCCACACCCACCACACCTTTAGCATTTTGAGAACTTAAATTCGATATCACTAGTACGAGTTCTCGTTACCGATGATAGTTAACACTTATCATCAAATAGTAGACTAGTAGCGCCTAAATGTTTGGATTTAATTAGGTTATCATTCATCATCATCGTGCTTCTCCTTCAATTTCTAATATTTTGAGTGGTAGAGCTACGCTGTAGACAGTAACGTCTACAGCAAGAATGGGCTGGCTCGACCGGTTAGATACCACTGTCTCACAGAAAACCGACGTAAAGTGGCAGCTTGCTGTCGCGTTTCGTTCGGTGAGTGAGATTTCCGGTGGCCCATTTCCCCCCCTCCCTTTCCCAATTCCTTTCCCCCCCCTTTCATTCCCTCCTTTTAGGTTGGCAACGCACCCATGATTCTTTTTGTGTCATGTGTGTCTATGGGCGGTAGAGATCACTTGCCATCAGGTGACCCATCTGTTCATTTTCCAGGCTCTGCTATAAAAAAAACTATCTACCCCTTCGGGGATACAGGCGTGAGTTTATGTTATATTATGTTTCAGGTTTCGGCGTGGGGCTGGCGTCGTCGTCATCATTCGTATCGCTAAACCACTATTTCTCTAAGAAGCGTGGTCAGGCGGTCGGTCTGTCGATGGCTGGTACTGGCTTCGGCCTGATGGTCATGCCTCAACTAGTCAAAATATTGCTGGGAGAGTTTGGCTTTCGATGGACCGTGGTGATACTGGGCGCGTTGGCTTTCCACGCAGTACTAGGATCGTGCCTGTTGCAACCAGTCAAGAGGCATCTCATTGACGAACCTGTCGATTGTGAACTGCAACCAGTGAAGGTATTGTATCTTTTGTATTTATTTAGGAAGATTGGGATGATGTCATAAAAATAAAGTTGAATCTAATCTGCTTAAAAAAGAGTATTGTGCGACCCCACATTAAGGTGGGATAAGGGCAGCTAGTAGAAGGCAGATGAACAGACCTACTGATGGTAAATGGTTACTCACGCTTATGCATATCTGTTATTTTTAATGCCAGCGAGACAGTCGAGTCGTTGAATACCCCACATTCCGAATCTCAATTACCTTATACCATGGACGTAAAAAAAGATGGACGGAGCGCTAGGAACATTGAAAGTGAAGCAGGGATTCAGCTCATTCGATCTATCGACACGTAACGGCGGCGACTGATGGAATAGGCCGAAAGCGCTGCTTCACTTTTAATGTTTCTAGCTCCGTCCATTTTTTTATACGTCCAAGGCTATATATTGCGCTATTCTTCACGCATAGAACGGAATGCTATTTTAAACTATTAATATTGGAAAGAATTGGCCCCCGGTGAATAAACAACTATAATAATATAACTCAAAAGTGATACGGTAAATAGCGTTTTACGAAATGACCTTTATTATAAAGATATACAATGCGATTTTCCTTGTCCTCGCTTGTTACCACATTATACCAATCATTATATTTAATAGGTTTTATGCGTGCATTTTCATTACTAATCTATTGTTTGACTTAAGTTAATAAATCATAATGTAAATAATTAATAATCCGCTCAAATAAATTTATCAAATCTGGTGGCGAGCATGACTGTCAAATGACAATAAAAGGATGTCCTCCGTATACGATTACGTCATCCAATAGCGTGGCGCACGTGTGCGAGTAAGATAGCAACATGTTTACACTACTCGTTCATTTTACTCACATAAAATACTGTAATCAATACTTATTTGAAATATTAATGAACAAATGGTGTTGCGGTACGACTGTCCTAAGGTCTCGGGTTCGATCCCCGGGTCGGGCAAAGTGATATTGGGTTTTCCACGTCAGCCCGGATTCTGGAATTTGTGCCCGATATAGCGACAGGCTCACCCCCTACACATCTGAGACGGAGCTCAGCTCGGCGAAATGTGGGTGTTCTAGTTCGTTAGTTTGCCTTTGCCTACCCCTTCGAGGATATAGGCGTAAGCTTATGTTATTTTCTATTCATGAATAACCAAACCTTTTGCCAATGGTCACACGAAATGTATGTGAAACTTTTAATTTAGCTGTTATTTATAAACGTTATCAATGAACGATACGAGTATTTATTTACACAGGCGTTGTTAGTTGTTACATTACAAGGACAGTTTTTATTTGATATTCGTGGTCATCTATATACTTATTAGGTACATTATACATACCTATACATATTGATGTTCGTCGAGTTGCATTATGAATCAAATGTAGGTACAATAATACGATTGAAATCTTATTAATTAGGTTACAAGGTTTATGACTATTGGGATGGTATGAAATATTTTTAACTGAAGAAAGCAGTAAATCATCTATTTTAATTACTCAAAACTGATTTAAATAAATAGGCCCATCCTTACAAGCTCTGTCAAACACAAAAATATTCTTAAAAATCGGTCCATTTTTGCCAAACATATAATATATATTGAGTAACTCCTTTGGGAGTCGGTTAACAAAACAATGGACCGAATATAATGGTGCCTTCTGTAGTAGCGACGGAAATAAGTAATAACGGTTGCTTTTTGTCATTACGTTATGTAGCTTAGGCTTTTTTTAGAAAGCTATTAAGCTATTATTTTTAAACGCCATTTAAAGCTCCCAGCTATCTTGCAAGTTTAGTAGTGCTTATTATCGAATCTTTAAGAAGCGAAGGCGAAAGGTCCATACAACACAATTCCTTCAGGCTTACCTTTGCCAAAGTACTAATAAATAGGTATCAATTCAGAGAGATCGATCGGCTTCCGTTTTAGGAATTTTCATCCATCGCCACTGATCGAATTAGAATAAAGGCGTTTCCACACGTCCATTTTCTGTGTCACGAAATGTCCGATCTGTCACGAATTATAGCCCTTGAACTAGATTTAGAAGGAAATAGAAAATCATAGTCATATATTTTTTTGCTTATGACGTCGTTTAAAAATGCCTCGTCATTCAAATTAATTACAATATGTCACCTAGCAACTGATTTTTATTGCACTAAAACAAATCAAGGGCATATTTAAAACAGATCCGATCCAAAACATTGCTATCACGATAAACAACAATGATTGATGACGCATTCGTAATCTAATGTCCAAAGTCAACGACCCCGATGTTACGGAACCTTCAACTCGCGCATTTAGTCACGTTTTAATTAGATAATAGTGGATGCTCAGTAACGAACTATTCTGCAATTCGTTTAAAAATAATGACATTCTTTTTTTTACTGCCTCGGGGGCGTTAATTGCGTACGTGACTGGTACGACTCATAAGTCCTCTTGATCAATGGATAAAATGATACACGGATGTAAAAAAATACGGACGGAGAGCTAGAAACATTGAAAATGAAGCAGGGTTTTCGGCCCATTCGATCTGTCGATAGGTAATTGCGTGCGTACAGGCGCGTTTTTTTATAGCACGGATTGGCAAACGAGCCGATAGGCCACCTGATGGTAAGACCGCCCATAGACACCCAAGACACAAAAAGAATCATGGGTGCGTTGCTAACCTAAAAGGAGGGAATGGAAGTGCAGGGAAAAGGGATTGGCAAATGGAGGAAATGCGACAGCAAGCTGCCACTTTACGTCGGTTTTCTGTGAGACAGTGACCGGTTTGATAACCGGCCGAGCCGGCCCATTCGTGCTGTAGATATTACTGTCTATGGCGTGGTTCTACCACTCAAAAAAACAAAATATCAAAATTAATGTGCATGGCTTTTCTGTGGCGTCCGTTTAAATAAAGGCGAGATGGTGTCCTCCTTTTTGTTTACGTCCGTGAAGTGATATTGGGTTTTTCTGCTCAGTATCAGACTGCAGTCTGGAATTTGTACTCGATATGGCGATAGGCTCGCCCCCTCTCACATCTGGGATGGAAATATGTTTAATATTCTGATTCACCTCGGCCAGTATCTTCGGGGAGGACTGAGCATAATATGTAATTTATAATCGAAATTATTGATATGTAACAAGTAATACAAACAATTACTGGTAGTCACGCTGAATGGTGATAGTTCAATTTTTCCACACTTACCATAATTATTTATCTCTGCACCACCTTGTGTTAACTGATAAAGAATGCGTTTGGCATAAGCTCTACCTTTAAATATCATGTTTCCAAGTGGTAGAGCCACGCTGTAGACAGTAACGTCTATAGCAAGAATGGGCCGGCTCGACCGGTTCGATACCACTGTCTCACAGAAAACCGACGTAAAGTGGCAGCTTGCTGTCGCGTTTCGTTCGGTGAGTGAGATTTCCGGTGGCCCATTTCCCCACTCCCTTCCCAATCCCCATCCCTCCCCTTCCATTCCCTCCTTTTAGGTTGGCAACGCACCCATGATTCTTTTTGTGTCTTGGGTGTCTATGGGCGGTGGAGATCACTTACCATCAGGTGACCCATGTGCTCGTTTGCCAATCTCTGCTATAAAAAAAATCATGTGAAATAGTCATAAAATTTGCCTATATCATATCATAAATGTATCTCATGTTCCTTCATATATCGTATATCATCATTAAAACGTTCGGGACATCATCAAATTCAAATTTGACATAACTAGCTTGTTGCGTTTCGTACGGGGTATGAGTGGCTAAACACCCTTCTTAACCTCCACAGCATTCACACGCTGCCAACAGTCCAAGGCGGCGACTCCGGTCTGCCATTATTCATTATGTAAATTAATTGACTCATGCTGCGTCGTTACATATTCAATATGTTAAGTTTAAGTATTTTCGTATTGTCAAAAACAATTCAATGAATTTAACAATTTCCAGGAAATGGAATGCATATTAGAAAGCGACGAGGAAAACGAGGACAAATTCGAGATCAACCCACTAGTGACGTATCCGATGGCAAAGTTGACGCCACAGAGGTCCCACACGAACATGAACCATCCCTCTGTCAGAACGATAGGGATGCCACGTGCCAAAACGTGCGACAAGCCGCTGCCAGAGTTCGAGAAGAACTGCAAAGTATATCCAGGGTTGACGACCGCCGCTTCAGTGGCTGTCATGCCGAGGGTCACCTCCAGTGGCAGCATGAGCGAAGCGGCCAGGAGGAGGAAGGTGTCTGTGATATCGAATATATCGAACATGGACTTCACGGGAAGCTATCTTCAGCTCTATCTTGATGTAGGTGATGCATGTTTATTATATATTTTATTAAATTTTAGTATTATATTTGTTTTAGATTTAGATGCGTTAGAGAACCAAAATGGTTATAGAACTTCAAGTTCGAATGGTTTTCACAATAGAAATCTAATGGAGATTGCTTGACACTGTTCCATGATCAAAACTCAATCTTATGTCACGTAAGATACGGTTGATTTTCGTATAACATAAAGCGGTTCGAAGGGGTGCGCATTTTTTATCTTAGAAACCCTGTACGCATGGACACAAGGTAGAGTTTTAATTGTTTTTAGTCTTCGCCATTTCGTCTATTTTTCTAATGTGGTACACATTTAACAGACTGGACTATTTCAAATGTTATTAATTGTTATCATGACGGACTTTACAACTGAGGCTAGTTTCCGAGACATGTTTGTATGACTCACAAACATTGTCTCGGGTCGTGGTATTTCGAGACCAAAAGTCTCGAGTCTCGAAGTTCTGAATACTAATGACACACTAGTGGTATCATGCAATGACCACGTGCAAACTTAATGTTATACGTTGTGATACCTATTAGATTTTGTAAATTATTCGTTTTATTAATAAAATTAATTTTGTGGCAAATTATTATTTGATTGAATTTGAAAGTGATTTAATTTCGTGTCATAAGAACGTGTTTGAATGATTGAAGTGATTGTGACTAAAATATGGTTGTTGTTATGCTTGCTAACTTATAAGTAGCTAGTATATTCGTTGTATACATTTTTTAAGCCAAAGATTTTACTGTCCCATAAAAATACCATACAAACAGATACATAGATAGAATCTTATTAATGTTTTTATTTGTTTAAGGGGTAATTTTTCAGTATCCAGATAATTTCAGGGGAATTTTGAGTTCTCTAGAGGCTCTAGACAGACGGGCTGCATTTGAACTGCACTTCGATCGTGCAGCCCAATTTTACTCGCTGTGCAGTTCCGACTGCACGCTGACTGCAGTCGAGCTGCACTGTAGTGCAGTTCAAATGCAGTCCGTCTGTCTAACTCTAGAGCCTTAATGCATAAAACATAATATTTCAAAACAAGAAAATTATCGTTCAGATAGAAATATCGTCACTATTTAAAAATCAGCCCTAAGAGCAACAGAATCTTTTCTATCAAATACATAAAAGATTTCCACATATCTTTTTCATTCGCCCTTTACTTATAAAAAGATTTACGCGCTTCTTATCTTTAAAACTGGTTTGTCACTTGCTTATTTACGTCACATTGTTTGATAATGAAAGAGGCAAACTAATTGTAAAGTTACGAAGCGCGTTAACATTTTTATAAGTCTGGGGTATTCTGTGTAAATCGTAACGTTAAATTATAAAGCCGCGTTTACATTACAGACGGCGGACGAGGACGCGATACAAATGAAGGCGATCAAGAAAACAGAGCCTGAATTAGAGAAAAAGAAAGGCTTCTTTAGAAAATTTGTAGCACTTATGGACTTAGATCTACTTAAAGACTGGTCTTTTTTGAACCTTTTACTCGGCCTCTCGCTATTTTGGAGCGGCGAGCTTCAGTTTAGGATGTTGACCCCGTTCTTTATACAAAGTTTGGGGTACAATATGAACGACACGGCGTTTTGCCTGTCGATGACGGCCATCACCGATATCCTGGTGCGGTTGATACTCCCGCCTATATTCGACAGGACCACTATATCTAAGAAGATGATATTCTTTGTGTCTTCGTTTTTCCTCGCTGCCACTAGATCAGGTATGTAAAGTCACAGTATGAAAATCGTATAGTATGTCAGTAGTTTATCGACAGACTTCCAAAACGGAGAAGGTCCTCAATTCGTGTTATTTTTTAATGTGTGTTGCGCGATATCTCTGCCAAATGTGGACCTATTTTTAAAATTCTTTTTTATTCGATAGAGCTTATTTCAAGGGTGGTCCCATATAAAGTTGGTCACGATTGGATTTGAAGTCGGTATGTTAAGTTTTTAAACTTGTGATTATATTTTGTTGAGTCGCTGGATAAGGAGCTGGCGAACAAAAACGCAGAATCGTAGGGTTTTTAAATTCTATAAATAGAATTAAAAACACAATTTGTTTTTCCCAATATCCTGTGTTTTAAATTTAGAATAATGGATGTTCTTTTAATATTTTATTATTATATTATTAATCTGCATTTTCAACTAATATGTAGGTTTTTTTTCTTGTAAATACCATCATGTCACTGATATTTATTATAATTTTAATTTAATTTTAAAATAGTAATAGATCTTGCACCAAAAATTATAAATGCAATACGTTTATCTTTCCTGTCATCGAGTCTTTATAAAGTAATACATCTTTATTACTTTGTTCGTCAGCTCTTTGATATTTTTTTACATTTTTGCCTACTCGTTCGTAGCAAACACTGTGACAGACTGTTTTTTTACTATATGTAATATAATACAAGAATATTAGTTAAATATATTCAATTGCGATGATTTATCCATTGAATGAGCCGGTTAGATAAAAACAAAGTTAATAAAAAATAGACAAGTTATGTAGATGTATATGTTTAGAAGAATAACAAGTTTAAAAACTCAACAGACCGACTTCAAATCCGATCGTGACGAAATTTATATGGGAACACCCTTTAATCAAGCTCTATCGAACACAAAAAGAATTTTAAAAATCGGTCCACATTTGGCCGAGATATCGCGTAACATACATAAAAAGATACAGACGAATTGTGGACCTTCTCCCTTTTGGAAGTCCGTTGAAAATATTGAAGTTTGAACTCTATAGTTTCGTAACATCAAGCGCAAATACACAAGGAAATACTATTATCACTCTGTTTGATATTAATGTATAGACATAATAAGACATCTCATTAATATATACACACTCGTATTCACACGCTTATCATGTAGAAATGTCCTAATGAGTCTGATGTTTGTGTTTCCGCCTTTCGGAACGATAATGAAGGAGTTTATCGCTAGTTCTTGGAACGGCTAACATTATTTAGCGAAGGTACTCATAACTGTCATACTAACTGTCTGGCAATGAGCAACGCGAGTTTTGATATTATTATGAATCAAATATAAAAAAAATCAGTTTTATTATATGATAAATTTGGGATGGAATTTTATACACCTTTGTTACCTCTTACCTGCCAAAGCCACCGTTGCCTCAGCTTCATGGGTGGGGATCATTCTTACCTGTACTAGGGACACACATAGACAAATTTTCAGCTTTTATAAAAATACGAAGGTCTGGCACTCACGGGCTCTTGCTCTATCAGTTCAAATTCTAGGTTGGGCAACCTCAATTTATATATGATTATTTTTGTTGAGGACCTTCTTTTTTGAAGTCGGTTGAAATAAGGTACATTCTCGCTCTCCAGGATAATGTTACTATAATATTATATCATCCCTGTAATATTACTGTCCAAATGCTAGGCACGAGTCTCCTCGACTAATGAAAGGCCTTAGTTTACCACGCTGGCCTAATGTGGGTTGGTAGACTTCACATACCTATCTGCGAAATTCTTGTTAAGAAATTCTCGGGTATGCAGGTCCTCACGACGTTTTTCTTTACCGTTACCGTCATCATCATCATCATCATCATTATCATCATCATCAGCCATAGGACGTTCTCTGCTGAACATAGGTCTCCCCCAAAGATTTCCAGATCCACCGTTATACAAGCGATAATTTTCAAAGAAGTTTTCTTCACTTTCTTTCTTTGGGGACGTCCATAAATTACGTGAGGTGTTTTTTTAAATTTTCTGCCCCTCCCTCCCCCCCTGGTGAGATGTCGTGAGATTTTATTCAACCCCCTCCCCATCCCCCAATCTCACGTGAGATTTTTCAAAATGTGAGTTTCTTACGTAAACGCATGTACAATCTGGATTAAATGGACCAAAATAGTATATTTTTTTTTTGTTTCAATCGGAAAAAAAATTGCGTGATATTTGCCGAGACCCCCCTCTCTCCAACGTAAGATTAGATGAGATTTGACTCGACCCCCTCCCCCCCTTAAACACCTCACGTAATTTATGGACGCCCCCTTTCTACCTGCCCTTATCCTACCTTAATATGGGATCGGCGCACAACAGTTTCAAGTATGTTGCGGAAAGGATTTGGCTTAGTTTTTACGACCGGCTGCCTGCCTGACGTCAACCCCCTCTAAGGGCTACAGTCCCGGGCAACTTAAATTAGAAAATTTGCTTTGCCCGGCTCACAGCCCATAGGCTGCCACTAGACCAAGGAGGCGACAAAGAAAGAAAACACACATAACATAGAAAATTCAGAGGCGTATGCCTTTTGGGAGGACCTTCTCTTTTTTTTGGAAGTCGGTTGAAAAAAAGAACATTCTCGCCCACAGGATTGTCGCGTACACACCAACCGAACGAAGGCGAAAGAACGTTCGCGAAGGGCCATCGGCGATGGGTATGTTCGCGAATCTTCGCTGTCGCATTCACACAAACAAACCTTCGCTGTTTTGTGAACGCAACAGCGAAGATTCGCGAATGATTGGGAACGTTCGGTCACCATCGCCGATGGCCTTTTGCGAACGTTCTTTCGCCTTCATTCGATTGTGTACCCGCCATTACTAATTTTGAACAAACTACTTACGATTTTTGGGTACATGAACCTCACGTGGTATATGTATCGTGTAACTCTCAGTGCTAGCGGAGCAGTCTGAGTGGGTCCCGCTGATGGTGTGGTTGTCGATCTGCGGGTTCTTCCGAGGGATGTGCCTCAGCAACTTCACGCTCACCATCTCGGAGTACTGTCCGCTGGAGAAGCTGCCCGCCGCCTTCGGATTGCACATGGTCAGCAAGGGGGTGTTCGTGGTAGCCATCGGACCGATTATTGGTGAGATTACTTCTTTTTTATAGCACTACGCTTTGTATGCCTCTGGCGTGGTTGTATTTCGGTACGACTATCGTCCTGAGGTGTCTGGTTCGATCCCCGGGTCGGACAAAGTGATATTGGATGTTAGTGAGGCTGGAATTTGTGCCCAATATGGCGATAAGCTGGCCCCTTATCACATCTGGGACGGAACTAAGCTCGGCGAAATGTGGATGTTGTAGTTCGCTAGTGCGCCTCTGCCTACCCCTTCGGGGATACAGGCGTGAGGTTTTGTTTATGTTTCTACAATTTGTATGCCTCTGTGGAACAATGGACCATAGACAAAAATGTGTATCGAAACCATGTTTCGTGTAGGTCAGTGGTTCTCAAACTTTGTTGGTGACGGAACCCTTTTGGAAAACGAAATATTTAACGGAGCCCGAATATTAACAAAAAATATTAATGGGCATTATTTATTAATAATCATTTTATAACTTAACAGTTATATAATATAATTAAAAAATAAAAAAACAATTAAATATCTAATGGGAGGTATGAAACTGTTTCTTATTTTTCATCAATTGGTTGATATCAGGTTTGGTAGAAAAGAGTTGAAGTCTCATCAGATTCGGCGTCCAGTGTATTTAGATAATTGAAATAAAACTATTTTTACGGATTCTATCACGATTTGGTTTTAATTTTCATTCCCGACTGGAAGGTTGGTTTGGTTCAGTCCAAACCGTGACCATGAAGACCGCAAAGCCTTCGAAACGTCGGGAATAAAACCAAATCGTGATAGAACGGATTCTATTCGATTTTTACGGATAGAAATAGTTTTATTTCAATAAATAGCATTCGTGTAAACTTAAGAAATCAGTATGTATTTCGATATTTTGAATTTTCTCATTATTATTATTACTCTCGTGGAGCCCCTATAGATGCTTCGTGGAGCCCTAGGGATCCGCGGAACAAACTTTGAGTATCGCTGCTTATGTGTTTCGTGTAGTATTGAGACACGCCTTCAGAAAAATAATGCATTTGTTCCTTGTTTTCAGGTTACGTAAGAGACTACACGGGCAGTTTCTCATTTTGCATTCACGTACAAAACGCTCTGATAATGTCGTGCGTTTTAGTATGGGGCATAGAGTATTTACTCGCGTTCACACGCCGCAGAAAAGTCGTCCAAATATAACAGGGCTTGTGGGCGTTTTGTAAGTTGTTATAACCAACTAAATGTTTTATTTGACTAGTTATGTTACTTGTTACTTGTAGCTTTAGTTGCTTGGGACTGTACGGCTGTTAAGCTGATGACGTATAGCAAGCAAGCTACATTATTGACAAATATACGTGTAATATGTTTATTATTGCAGTCGATAAATTTTAACAAAATACTAATATTATGGGCACCTTGGACGGCCGAAATTGTTTGTCAAGCATTAACTCATTGTCAATGCTTAATGTTGTTAGATTCAGTTTGCAAAGTTGTGAAAAATTTAAAAAAGACTAATTCTTGATGTCGTTCAGAGGCTCGAGCATAATTTTTTTTTACAATCGATTTCGATTCGAATCCAACTCGATTTGAATTCGATTTTAAACATCTCTCACGCTCGGGTACAAGAAATTTTGTCACATCTAAATGGTTTCATAGTAGCATATTAAGAACATTAAGATATTGGTATCTAGATTCTAGATGATGCTTTTGAAGCATGTGAAAATTCTCTTGCTTGGCAAATAATTTGAGCGTCTAAGAAGGCCCTTTTCCGAAAAGTCCATATCGAAATCATATCGCAAAGAAAACAGATTAATAAACTATGAGTTTATCGACTGCATCTGCCAAATATTGCGCTTCAGCAAAAAATGACATATGATTTGCAAAAATGCATACTATGACAAAATATTAATGTTAGTGTAATGTTATACCTAAATTAATTTCATAGAGAATACTTATATCATTTGCGGTCCAAAATAACTATCCATAATGCGTTTTTAAATCGCAAATGAATTTTAAATCGCTATTTAATATATTAGAACGAGGTATACCAGTGAAATTCTGTCGTGGAACATCTTTACTATTGTAGTTATATATGGTGTAACCAAAGACTTCTATGTATTTACTAGATAAGCTGTTTCGAAGTAAAATTGTGGCACATGACGGCGAGTGTATGACGTTTCATGGCTAAGCAAACGAGGTTACCACCACCTCTTATAGCAGTATTATTATAATCGTTCTTCGTTTGTTTTGTATGGGAATCGGTACAAGTACGATGATAATAATACTGCTATAAGAGGTGGTGGTAACCCCCCAGATTTCTATAGTAAGTTGGGGTCGATTAACAGAGACTTAGTGCGCACATTATATGTACCGAACAGCTAGTCTAGTAGTATACATAGAAGTCTTTGGGTGTAACATTTTTAGACATTGATTTTAACAATATTTTTAGAAGGCTGTTTGTAGTTTTGAAGTGGTTTACTAGGTATTTTTAGACGGAAATAATTTATATGATCATTATAATTAGTCCATGGATAATTCGGATTCTATTTCATAATACACATTTTCTACAAGTACTTAAAATATTAACCATATTTTACTAAATATGCTAAATTACTTATAAATCGTTGTGTAAGCCTGCTATATTTATACAAAATTTTGTCTTGCTCTGTCGACTGTGCTGGAAATGAACGGGAGCGTGTTAGAGCGATGTTCCGTTTCGTAAAACGATCTTTCCATTTCGTAAACAATCATTTCACACAATTCCCTTTCGCGATGTAACCGTTCTGTTATATCACGAATGGGAATGGTAAAGAAAATAATCAGGAACACAGGGGAAAGAGCGTTCCCTCATGAAAAAGCATTTCGAGGATTACTTTTAAGTATATGTATCGTTAGAGGAAGCGAGACAAAATATTGTATTACTATGACAGGTATACAGAGATTATTTGTAACTACGATTCCAGATTTGGTTTTAATTTTTATTGTGCCTGATATGGCGATAGGCTTGCCCCCTATCACATCTAGGACTGAACTAAGCTCGGTGAAATGTGGGTGTTCTAGTTCGCTAGTGCCCCTCTGTCTACCCCTTCGGGGATACAGGCGTGAGCTTATGTATGTATGTTATGTAATAATCAAAACCAAATCGTGATAGAATCCGTAAAAATAGTTTTATGTCGATGAATAACATTCACGTAAACCTAAGAAATCATTAGGATTCCAGAATTGATTAGACTGCATAAAAGGATCTTATCAATCCTACGAAGTAAAATGTTCAATAAAAGAAGTTTTTGTTATCTACATTAAATAAATTAAAACGATTCGGCATCCTGGACTAAATTTAACCCAAGACATGACTTTGTACTTACTCTATTATTGTAACATGTTATAAATACGTAGAAGCTAAAATACTAAACTGATAGGCAAAATTATTTTTGTACATTAGAAGGTAACTCAGCATATAGGGGTTATTAGGATTGTTTTGATAATTCAGCTCGATGTAGCGCATTACCGTAAGTGCGGAATGAGTTTGTAATATAATGATGTGCAGAAATGAATCTATCTATCCAGAGATGTGATTAATGAGGGATAATGTTCAATATTGTATAACTTAATTTCTTCCATTGCTTTGAGTCTTCCTTGATAAATAATGAATTGAAATCCGATAGTTATTAAAATGTCATTTATATTTTAAACAAAATAGAACAACGTTGCGTCTAATGGTATCTCCACACCAAAGGTTTTGTTACAAATATTTTGTAACACTAACATTATGTAACATTGTATAACCCTTTTCTATTTACCATACATTCATATACATGCTCATTTGCCTTACTGCCAATATGTCATGAAAACCATAAATCTAGTACATTCATATTATCAATATCCAGCATATCGCAGCAATAGCACGGTTATGCTTTATATTGATAATCATATTTTTATGTTTTTTTTACTATAGAATGTATAGTGCAAACTATAGGTTTGACAAAATAACATAACATAATTTAAATCTTTTAATCACTTATTATTTACGATCGCAAATAGGGTACCCCGAATGTTATACATTAAAATATAACATAGAGTCCAACCCGTGACCACGAAGACTGCAAATCCTTCGAAACGTCGGCTATAAAAATTAAAACAAATCGTGATAGAATCCGTAAAAATAGTTTTATTTCAGGGTACCCAGAAATTAAAAATATTTTTCCATATTTCTGTCTTCCAGAAATTAGGATTAGTATGTACATTGTACATGCACCTTATAAGTGTGCTTTCTGTGTGATGTATTGACCAAATATTTTATAATTATCTACAAATACTGCTTTTACAGTTATGTACTTCGGTATCCTTCGTCTATTTTTAGAAAATTTTGTCACTTTTGACCGACTTCCAAAAAGAAGGTCCTCAATTTTTTATGTATGTTACGCGATATCTCCGCCAAATGTGGACCGATTTTCAATTTTTTTTAAGTTTGATAGAGCTTCTTTCAAGGGTGGTCCCATATAAATTTGGTCACGATCGGAATTGAAGTCGGTTTGTTAAGTTTTCAAGTAACAAGTGTAACAATTATTCATGTTGGCCACAAAAATGTTGTTACTGTTACTTATGAATTGTAAAGCCGCGTCTCTTGCACGTGTTTTTTCGAAACAAAACTCAAAAACATTACACAAAACAATATTTTTGGCTGTCTCCTACTCATGGGTCAATAGACCATAGACAAAAATGTGTAGCGAAACCAAGTTTTGTGTAGGTGTTTTGTGTAATGTTTTAGTGCAGGAGACGCGCCTTAATATTGACATGCTCCTCCAAGAGTCCATCTATTGGTCCAACCTTTCACGTGTAGATAGTTCGTGTATGTTTGATGATGTTGGTAAGACTGGTTTAATCGATTGTGAATTGGGACATGTTGTAGTGTTGGACTGTTGAACGACTGGTGGAACGTGTGGTGCTGACATAATTAGTTTAAAACGAACTTTTTACAGCATTACATATAGCACTTTTTTTAATGTCTTGAAATTGATCAGATTCGGATGGTCGGACTTTCATAGTCCCCAAAGATTCTAGTTCGCTCTGAAGTTGTGCACAAACAAACGTCTATTGTAACCACGTGGTCGGTGCAACTTCAGACCAAACTAGAAGTTTGGTTTCACCATGACACTATTTTGTTTAAAAATAAGGCTGCCGAAGTGTATAACTTAATTGTCCAAAGTACTTTTATCATGTACTTACTGAATTTGATAAACTATGCGTAATAAAGTAAATTGTTGTACTTATTGGAGTGTAATCTTTTTAGACGTTAGTGCTATTTTGGATCATCTGTTGTATTTTACAATTATTCCAATCAATTGTACGAAATGTATGTGCCAAATGTATATGTAAAATGAATTGTATACAAAAAGACAAGACATGTATTTGAATATTATTGAACTAATATACTAGTGTCAGTCCTGTTGTCATCCAACTAAACTAGAACCAAACTATTTTTAAAGTTAATCTACAATGGCGTGTATCAATCTGCAGTGTACGTCAATCCTGTCAAACTAAAATTAGTTATGTCATCTAATTTGAGTAAACTATATTTAGGTAAAGTTTAGTTTATGACAACAGAATTGGCATGGAAACGAATTATGTGGTTTGTAGTGTATGTATTCGGCCAAAATCAAGGTTATATTTAATGCTTTAGCAGTGGTATATTGTTAGAAAGTTACTTAATATCGATAAATAGTGTTATGAAGACAATTTCTATACATTTTAATTGTCTATTTACTGTGTTCAGATGTATGGGTGTTCTGATATTGTGGTTTGATATATTGAATCTGGCAATACTTATTAATAATGGACATATTCATGCATTTATCTTGCGAATAGTATTTAACTTATACAACTACTAACACAGCAATATGAACATTGAAATATCAGTTTAAATACGTGCTGTGTAGATACATTTTACAGAAAATGGCTTACAGTGGGCGTCGCTTAGTAAAAATATTTCACATTATTTTCTGGAGTTGTGTTTGATATTATAAAGTAATGTGGTTTTATGCACCAAACTTCAGCGAAATAATGTGGATATTTTTTAACCGGTGGTCTTTGATGAGTTTGCTTGGTGCGTTTGCTAACTTTGTTCCGTGGTCATCTGAGGGGCATCGTACTGGAAGGTATTGCTGCCATAATCCCAGCAAGGTCAAGGGCCTAGTTTGTAAAACGAAATCCGCAGTTGCGGACTTCGTTTTGGACGTTTTGCTGTTCTATGTTGCTCACGTGTCCGACCGATATCGGTGCTATAAGTTACGTGTCGGAGAATGCTGTGCTGTAAACTGTTTGACAACCCACTCTTTGTTGTTTGACATTTATTTGATCCACGTGCATATATTTTAGTCTGTGCGGTAGAGTATCGTTCTGATATCGTTTATCCGATAACGTTTTATGGCATAGACGTCCAAGTCTCATGGTCATTGCCAAAATTTGATAATTGCGTTATTTACCTTGACATTGGCTAAATTATCGCAAATGTGTCGAAACATGTTTTTTTAAAAAGCAGAAGTAGACAAAACGTTACATCATTACACACTTACCATCAGGTGACCCATCTGCTCGCTTGCCAGTATCTGCTATAAAAATATATATATAGAGCGATATTATAGTGGCATTGTTGTGTGGAATAAAAAAAAATGGGAATATGACGCTCCACTCTTGGTATGTCGTAAGAAATTCGACTAAATAGGTTTCAACTTGACACAAGGAAAAAATCGACAGACTATTCTTAACCATTTGCTCAGCTAAAATGTTTTTATAAGTAAGGCCCATAATAGAGAGCCAGTTTCATCACCCTTAAATTAGTGGATAATAATGGCGGTTTGATTTTCTATGTAATACTCTCAAATCATTAAGGCTCAAGTGCACCACTTTTATTAACCTAGAGTTAGTCATAAACAGAAAATGTATGAATGACATGTAACTTAATTTGCGGTTAGGACTAACTCTAGGTTAATAATAGTGGTGCAATTGAGCCTAAGTCAGTCAAAAGTTTTAGTGGCGAAAGTGATACTTAACATGAAAAATAGATCAATAATTACTAATATGATAAATTAGCTAATCGTAAAATGCATCCTAGTACGATTTTCACCACTATTACTAACCTACAGTTAGTCCTAACCTCAAATTAAATTGAAAAATAAACATGAATGACATGTTATTCATTACATGTAATTACAGATAATATATGACGACATATTTTAATTACATGGCACTTGTGCCCGATATGGCGATAGGCCCGCCCCCTATCACATCTGGGACGGAACTAAGCTCGGCGAAATGTGGGTGTTCTAGTTGCCTAGTGCGCCTCTGCCTACCTCTTCGGAGATACAGGCGTCAGCTTATGTTATGTTATGTTATTTAATTAGATCTCATTCATTTTTTCTTTTTTAATTTAACTAGAGGTAGGACTAACTGTAGGTTAGTAATTGTGGTGCAAGTCGCCCTTATTGATGTATATTTTGTATAAATATTGTGCTCTAGCATATCCAATGACTTTCGTTTTCGCATTCACGATTATATAAGTGATTATTGAATCATTATAATTTATCATACCCTTTGTCGGTAACTAAAGCATTAATATATGATAATGAAAAGAATTGGAGACATGGATTATTTTTATACAACATAAATGGATTAGCTATTTTTGGATTTCGGATTGCGGCAATAACATTTTATTTATTACACAGTCCAATTTATATGAAAGTATATCGCACGTTTGAGCCGATTGTGAGAATCGGTGTTTTCAAATTGCTTGACGCTGGCCTGTAAATGTCAGTTTTTTATCTCATCTCCAACGTGAGATAATTAGTAGAGAGGAGAGGATGTGAGACGAGAGGAGAAGATAAATAGAGATAGAGAGATAATAAGAGAATGTGTTGTGAACTATGTTCACTTTTGCAAACTGTGGGTTGCGAATTAAGATCCACAGTTTGAAAAACACTGCATTAGAAAAATCTTCGAGAGACAATGACAGTGTAAAAGTACACATTGAAGGTTTTTTAAATTAATTTTTAAACATGACATGTTATCACATACATACTTTTAGGCCTCATTCGTACGAAAAAAAAAACGAGCGTTAAAAAGAGTCTCAACATGTCTGTTCATATGAATGCTTGAAAAACATTCTTGTTACTAATAAGATATATTTTACATACCGCCCAACGCCCGGCGTTTAAAATACGCCGCGTTTAATAAACGCCGCGTTTTAAAAGCGCCTGCGTTTGATTAACTGTATTAGAACTCATATGTATGTTCCATTTATACGCTTTTTTAATGCGTATTGAAAAAGCTCTCGTGTGAATGAGGCCTTAGTTATGAAAAACGCATATTCTTTTTTAATAACATAAGAATGGCAGTGAGTTTTGGCGGGTAAAAATATTTCTATACGTTGTATTCTGTTAACGTGATTTTCGAATTTTAAATGACATGACAGCCGTTTATGTGGTGCATTTACACGAGGCCAATTGTGACAATCCACTATTCGCCGAATACTGAAACGCTACTCAACTTTAAAGGCTACCTAAATGTATAATTTGACTAACCTCTCGTGTCGACCTATATTGAAGATTACTTGAGTTGCATAACATTTTTACACATAACGTGGCATCAAATAACGTAACACGACTTGGTTGAGTTGCTTTTCAGTATTCTGGCAATAGATTAATTTATTCATGATCATTGATCTTTATTTAACTCACTTCACTCAATGCAAATAATGGATTTTCTTTATATGGCTTTTGTGTAAACTGTACTTTACCGGCGTATTATTTTAATGACAATAATTTTGTTGTTTTGTTAACACTACAAGCTGTTGAATTTTTATGTATGTGTGATGCAAGAATTGAACTTGGCGTGTAGCTATGTTACATATTTACTTTATTTTAGGAATTATTATTGTGCAAAGAGAGTAAGGACCTATGCACACGGCCTATTTTTAACGTTAAAAATACGCCGTGTGCATAGGCCCTTACAAGGCATTTTGAACGAGAAAAGACGAAAGAATAAACAGTTAATAAAGGTGGTTACCGAGAAGTTGTTTTATTGAAGTTGTTTTGAAAACCCTTTTCCGGCGGATATGTAACGAACACAGAACAAGGTTATTCTGATTCAGGTTCGATTAATATTTTTATCGAGTATAGGAGTTAAATGGTGGCGGGAAGACTAGGGGGGCGGGTGAAGCAGTGCCGGGTCTAGGAGGTGGTGAGAGGGTACATTTGCTCCAGGTGGCAAGATTTGGGAGGCAGCAAAATCTGAAGGGCGCCCTAATTTGGGGTCGGTAAAATCGGGCAAATTGGCAACTGGGGTGAAGTTCCTTTATTTAGAGCGGCGATTTTTTTTATTTCTTAGGGTGTAGGAAGAAGCGCACTGGAACACCATCTCGCCGGGCTTATTTCCAATCCAAACGTGATAGGGGTTGTAGCCTATCGCTATATAGGCCAGAAATTCCAGATTTGAGGCCGATAAACCCAATATCGCTCTGCATGACTCGGGAGTCAAACCGTAGACGATACAACTACGGCATCTGATATGTCCAGAGAGATTTGATAAACATACCTAAAACATAAGTTCACGCCTACATTCCCGAAGGGGTAGGCAAAGGCGTACTAGCGAACTAGAACACCCATATTTCGCCGAGCTTATTACCGTCCCAGATGTGATAGGGGGTGAGCCTATGTTTTTGTGATCCATAGATGATTGTTTCGGGAGGTCGTGGGTTCGATTCCCAGGTCAGGGAAAGCGTTCCAATTAAATTTGCCTGGGACTGGATCCCTAGAGGAGGTTGACGTCAGGCAGGCTTAAAAACGTCGCAAAACGTAGTCAAATCCTTTCTGAAACATGCTTGAAAAAGTGTGTTGCGCCGACCCCACATTAACGTAGGATAAGGGCAGATAGAAAGAAAGAAGGATGATTGTTTCGGATCGGGGTATTATGTGGTCTCGTTCACGTTAACCTAGTGGGGATAAAATCTATTTACCTACCAATCTATACATTTTTTGTTTGTCGAAAAATGTTAAGTATTTCAGGTTTTTTATATTTGCGATAATCTAAGAAATCCGGAGAAGATAAAAAAACCTGGTGGCAACGCCTTAACACTTGACCACAGTCCACCACCTTGCCTCTGGATACAGATATATGTACAGTAGGTAAGTATGAATTTTATTAGAACCGGCTTTATTTTACCAGTTTCTCAAAGTGGTATGTACACGCATGCTAAATTACAGCTTTCTAGTACTAATACTCTGCGATAAACCACGGTCAGACAGACATATAGACAGACGGACGGACATGGCGAAACTATAATGTAAACTAAAACTAAACTAATCTATACTATAACTATATTATGTTCGTTTGTGCCATTTTATTTCAGAAACCTAAAAATGGATAAGTTGTGCACCGTCCACGCACGACGTAAATTCCAACCTCATTTATATACCTACTTAATAATAACATAACATAACATAAGCTCACGCCTGTATCCCCGAAGGGGTAGGCAGAGGCGCACTAGCGAACTAGAACACCCACATTTCGCCGAGCTTAGTTCCGTCCCAGATGTGATAGGGGTCGAGCCTATCGCCATATCGGGCACAAATTCCAGACTCCGGGCTGATATGGAAAAATCCAATATCACTTTGCCCGACCCGGGGATCGAACCTGAGACCTCAGAACCGTAGTCGTACCGAAATACCACCACGCCACCGAGGCAGTCTTAATAAGTAATATTATTTATGTATATTAAAGCAGTACAGTAGGTACCTAACTAGGAAGGAAATGAGAATACAGCGATTAACGCGGCGGATTAACTTAGTTTTGTGGGTTTCCCATTAGTTCACGGTTCACCGATGGCCTAATTTTCAATAATTAGGCAACCAATAATTAAGCATAATAATATGTACGTACATAGGATATTATAATGTCTATTAAGTACAGTGACAATGATTGAAAATATTGCGAGAAGGGTTACTCACCTTCATCATAGACACTGACTGTACATGAGTACATACAATACTTAACACGGACAACTTAAACGCTACTCAACTTTGAGGCCTACTTATTTTGTTTTGCGCCATACATATTTGCAGATAAGGCGGTTTTAAATAATGGGATAAGACCGTTTCACTATTTAGGGGTTCTTTTGTATTTATTTTTTATGTGCACCAGTGGCGTAGCTTGCCTTATACCCTTATACGAGCTCTGTATCAAAATGTGTTGGGGGGGGGGGGGGGTGGAAGGAAGGGTAAAGGTTTTCATAACCCTAAAAAGACGCTTCGTTATCTTTCTTCTTATAACTTATCTGAATATTAATTCGGTTTAATGTGATCACACTAAATGCAAAACTGAAATTTTATTAATCTATAAAAGATTGTAGTAACTTTTTTGCTAACACATTTTTGGGGCTCCTGTAGCCCAGGGCCCCATATCATTGATACAGCTGATACGGCGGTAGCTACGCCCCTGATGTGCACATCCACAGCAGTCTTGGCGTTCCTGACGTGGCAGATAAACTGCAGGAATGTCGCTTGAGATGGCATGGCCATGTTTTGAAGAAACCGCAGGCGCCTGGCCCAAATTGTACCAGTGGTGCGTTTCCGTGGACGGCCCAAAAAGCGCTGGTTCGACGTTCTGAAGGAAGATATGAGAGCCAATGGCCTCACTATGGAGGATGCTCAAGACCGGGTGAAGTGGAAGCGTTTAAGTAGGAAGACGGACCCTGGCAGAAGGCCGGGATAACGCCAGACAGAAAAATAGAAAGATTCGTATTTATTTTTAAGTAAAAGCAAGGGACGTTAAAATTTCCTCTTTAATAAAAAAAAACTCATTAATGTTAGGACATTTACCCACTCAAGTAAAAGTTTTAAACTTGATTATAAGAGTACCTACGGCTGTGAGATTTCTACACAGTTCTCAGGGACACCATGTATTTTGATAAAAAACCTTTCAACATGTTAGTTTCCGCTTCCGCAAAACATGTTTAAATTTCCTCTTTGATAACTTTCGTTCACTACTAGTTTACAAACATATTTTATTGCCAATTAAAACCCGAAACAGAAAGAATAATAAGTAGGTATCATAAGTTATAATTAGTAAACTACCGTAAGCAACCTTGAAACAAGAATTGTGAATATAGTTTACAAACCGCTTCGTTGATCTAGTGGCAACGACATATATAAACCGTGAGTTTCCGAGTTTGATTCCCGGGTGGGGCAATCACATATTTCAGTTTTCTATTCAATTAAAAACCGTGTGTTGCACGAAGTTGATTAAGTGACCGATAGAAAAAGCTCTCTTATCACATTAAGCTCTGCGATAAATCTTTATTTATCTCAAATCTTGATCTAAAGTAGGAATGAGCTGTAGGATAAATGAAAAAAAGTTGCAGAAAAGTGTCGTCTTTAGTTTTGTATGACCGGCTCCCTTTTGACATCGACCCTCTCTGGAAAATTATTGGTCTAAGGGCGACTTGCACCACTACTACTAACCAACGGTTAGTTTTAACCTCAATACAGATAATATATGGTGACATTAAATTAATTACATGTAACGAATTACATGTCCTTCATATATTTCTATTTCAATTTAACTTGAGGTTAGGACTAACCGTAGGTTAGTAATAGTGGTGCAAGTCGCCCTAATAATGACAGCAATAAAAGCACAAACCTTGAAGTAAATCAGAGATTTTGATATTTTTTTTGCAAACAACTACTTGACCTAGACTAGAATTTTAGAGCTTCAGGAAACGATTATTTATCATTAACTAATGGCTAAATTATCAAAAAAATATGTGGGTAAACATCGTACAGTTGCCAATTTTAATGTTGTTTTTTTTTTTGCATAATTTACAACCTTGTTGGTTCGCCATCCAAATAAGATAAGAAGAAGAAGAAGAACCTTGTTGGTAATATTAAACGGTCGCCACCTTGGTCTAGTGGCAGCATGTATGGGCTGTGGACTGGGAGGGTTCGATTCCCAGGTCGTATTTATATACACAATTTATGTGTGCTCAGGGGCTCCGGCAATGCATAACTCAGCTCTAATAACAACGTTGTCTATTTTTTAATTATCTTACAATTAGTCGGTGGCATAGTGGTATTCCGTGCGCTGTACAATTATCGTCCAGAGGTCTTGGGTTCGATCGGACCGGGTCGGGCAGTGATATTGGATTTTTCCGTATCAGCCCGGAGTCTGGAATTTGTGTCCGATATGGCAATATGCTCGGTCGCTATCACATCTGGGACGGAACTAAGTTCGGCGAAATGTGGGTATTCGAGTTCGCTAGTGCGCCTCTGCCTACCCCTTTAGTGATACAGGCATGAGCTTATGTTATGTTTTATGTTGCTCATAATTTACTTCATTACTAGTTAAAGGTATTTGTTAAAGGTTTCTACTACGACATCTTAAGGTGGGATGCTGTTTGAGCGTGAACATTGTATTATTCTCCTAATTTAACAGCTTCCGTGGCGCATCGGGTGATTAGCCAGCTGTGGAAGCGAGAGACTGCGGGTTCGATCCCCGCACCGAGACAAATATATGTGTGACTCACAAATATTCGGTATTGGTCGGGATGTTGTGAGACCGAAAGTCTGTCGTTATTCCTGATTCCCACGACACGAGACGCGTATCTTAGGCCGCAGTCTCGAACACAGCGGGCGCAGAGCGGCAGCGGCGGCGGCGGCGGTGCGGTCCAATGCATAGATTTAAATGTTACTGGCTTATGTTACTGGCCTCGAGGGCAGCGGCACGGCGAGCGGCGCACCGACCAATTAACAATATATTACCACGTCGTTCCCCGCGGCGCCGCCGGCGTCGCTGAGTTCGTGTCCACAGCCTTAGTGTGAGGTCAGGACTATGTATATGACTGTTGGGTGTTATTTTTTTAATTGAATTTGAGATAAAATAGTATTGTTATTCACCAAACGAATCCTGCAGATTAGTTGTTTCATTGATGCGTGAAAGGTCAATTGAACTAAGACTACAAGCATAATATCATATTAATAGTTGTGTACTTCTATAATACTATGCTCACAATGTGGTTTAAGTCAGCGTTCCGCAAAGCGTGTGCCACGGCACACTGGTATATCGTGGCTCGTAGTTGGTATGCCTCAAAAATAAACCGTGTTCAAATAAAACAACAAACACAGCTCTAGAGAATAATATGAAATAATTTTAACAAGCGACGCCCACCCTGTCAGATTTCATATTAAAATCCTAATATGGTATATTAAAAGTTTAGAACATTTTGGCATCAATAATACTTTTTTATATTTTTGTGGGTTGGTTCTTTTCTGCACAAAACGGTCCAAATAAGGTAACATTTCGTAAAACTAAATAGCCGAACGTGAGAAAAGTGAAGCGGAGATTTGTTGATTGTTGCAGTAGCAGTGTTGGTGTACCTTCAAAATCTTTTCTTTTCCTTAGGTGTGCCTTGATGTCAGGCAGCCAGCCGGTCGTAAAACCTAAGTCAAATCCTTTCTGTAACATGCTTGAAAAAAATGAATTGCGCCGACCCCACATTATGGTGGGATAAGGGCAGGTAGAAAGAAAGGAAAAAAAGGTGTGCCTTGAACACAAAAAGTTTGCGGAACACTGGTCTTACCTTCCGTTAATAATACTTCCCACTAAAATAAACCAGAGTCGGTTTTCGACACGTGTAGATACAATTATTACATAAATATGTATGACAATTCAAAAATTATTTTGAATGGTTAACTTAGTCCGAAATATAACACGTTCGTGTATTTAAATAAACACGTTTTAAATACCCCTTACGAATTAAACTAATTAGTGTCGTATCGTGGTAAATTGGATTCGTATCCGTCCGGATAGTGGCCACGTGGTGTTAAAACCTGCCATGGTGACCGACATTTATTGTATGGATCACGTTCCAGGATAGTTTCAGTTCTCTCTAGAGGAGTGCAACGTGGATGGTTGATTGGGGCGGGAATCTGGGTACATGTGTCTGCATCGGTTATCCGCCTGTCTAGTCGCGGGGGCGATGTGCTTCTTCTCTCTTCGAAGTATGAAGAAGCCAGCATAATTTGCTGGTTTTACACTTTGCCGTCCTCGGATAAAGAAAAATAGAATATTATTGGTCATCACATTTTTGACTTTTTCAAACATAAACTGTGATTGTCCGACCTGAGATTTGAACCTGAAATGCTGCAATTGGACCAATGAGGCGGCTTCATTGTATTTTTAGTAATTATTCTATTTTTAATCCTCAGCTACTTTGGGTACAACATTCGACGCCAGGATGAAAATCTTGAGAAACTGATCATCTGCGCAAATGTAGAGGGCAAGAGGTCAAGAGGCGGATCCCACATGAGATGGTGAGACCAGCTGAAACAAAATAGCTCCTCCAAATTTGTAGAGACAGTCAGATTGGCTGCGGATCGCAACAAGTGGAAACGTCTAACAAACCGCTGGATGACAAAGGGTGATCGTGATGAAGTAATGAAGGATCGACTTGAGAGAGAGAGATTCTAACTTTTGTTTGTTTATCCGTATAAACTTGATATACGCGTATACATGATAATTTCACTGAATTAACTTTTGTATTATGCCTTAATATTTCAGCAAGATAATAAATCCAATGTGTGTTCAAAAGTAGGTAGGTGTGTGTGAGATTTGGTTGAATTTTATTTATTTAACATTGGATTAGAAAGTAATTATGGAAAAGGATTTTGTAAAGGAAAGTGTTGTCCGTTGGTGTCTGTTCTGTCTGTTTAAGAGATGTGTATAAATTATACTGTTACTAATGACGTTATTATTTTGTACTGTAATAGTGGGTTTAAACCAAACGAGCGAATGCTCTTATTACTTTATGCTCGCTCTATAATATTATTAACCGAGTGTTTATTAGTTTTATATTACACTGAAAATTATCGTTTATTAGACATAACATAACATAACATAACATAAGCTCACGCCTGTATCCCCGAAGGGGTAGGCAGAGGCGCACTAGCGAACTAGAACAGACACCCACATTTCGCCGAGCATAGTTCCGTCCCAGATGTGATAGGGGGCGAGCCTATCGCCATATCGGGCGCAAATTCCAGACTCCGGGCTGATATGGAAAAATCTAATATCACTTTGCCCGACCCGGGGATCGAACCCGAGACCTCAGAACCGTAGTCGTACCGAAATACCACCGCGCCACCGAGGCAGTTTATTAGACATAGGTACGGATTTTACAATAGCAGAGACTTATTCTACTTTTCACTTTTATTCATTTGGTCTAATGGAGCAGACTGTAATCGCGGGTACACACCGGCCGAACGAAGGCGAAAGAATCTATACCTGATGCGTTCACACAAACGAACTTTAGCTGTTGTGTGAGTGAAACAGGCATGATTCATTCGCCTCCGTTCGGTCCGGTGTGGAAGCACCATAATATGCTGAAAAATGTGCATTGTGGGTAAAGGTGGTGGATATAAACACTGTAATTTTCAAAGAGCATTATGATTGTGTTATACATTATAATATTGTATCCACCATCTTACCAATAAAGTAATAAGCGTAATTGTGTGTTTCCAGCGATACTTCGATGTGCGAGCTGGGCTATCGATCTGGGCTATTATTTTTTTTATCGTATATTCTCAGTCAAAATACATAATAAATAAATAAATACACCCAATAGTCACACATAGTCTTGACTCCACACTAGGTGGGTATAACCAGTGTCGTGGGTATCAGAAACTACGAGAGACTTTCGGTCTCACAAGACCCAGACCCAAAACAATTAATATCTGTGGATCACACAAACAATTTCCTCAGTGCGGGAATCGAACACGCGGCCTCTCGCTTCACAGCTACTCGACCGCTGCGCCACGGAAGCTGTCAATATTAATATTGTGCAATAACATCAAAATTATTATACGATTACTCATAATAAAAATCCTCTTGAATGCTTGGTGTGTTGATTGCGGTACATTAGTTTTGCAATTTAAGCATTTATTTGGGCCTTAAAACTTACGTACTTAGAATTTCATTTTTAAACAAAACCAGTGCCGGACCTCGGTGCGAGAGGATGCACGTGCCCCAAGCGGCAGGATTTGGGAGGTAGCAAATCTGGATGGCGCCTTAATTGACAGTTTGTCAATGCTTTGAAAAAACCTAGATCCAGAACTGAAAAAACATATATTTAAAATTTTGCAAAATTTTTAACATGTTTTTAGTGGTCTATGATTATTAACACGTATACAATCCTGGACAATCATGGGTGCTTTTACCAACTTTAAAGGAAAATATGGAATACAGGATCGTTGGAGACTTTCGGAAAATGTACTGTACCTCTATAGTGTATGTATAACACCAAGATGCTATTTTACGTTAGCTGTATGTATGACGGCACTGACAGCACTATCCTGGTGGAATCGGGCTATATTGTGCTTCGGATTAATATACCTCTATATCCAGCTTAGCTGTACTATAGTCTTGCTGTGAATAAGAGAGTGCTCTTCGAAGTACCTACTTAAATCGGGCAAAGTAGTGATCCTGCAGATATTTATTGATTTATTTCAATTTAATGTTCAATAGCCTTTACAATATAAACAGCAGATTGTGATACGAACACAGTGACTTAATGATCTGTACTTTATTCATAGTCTTTTTAATACATAGACAGTTATTGTGATGGCGGTAACTGTGGGGTGAAGACGTGTGCGGGTCGCCTTTACCATTTCGCGGTATCATGTCATATAGATAACCTGGGACATTGTAAAATGTTTTAAACCTAACAATGATAATATTTTGAGTTTTTAAGTGTAAAAACATTGTGAAAATGGATGAGGCTTTTGCACATATCGATGGAAGTGAAAGCAGGAAAAACGTTACTGTTCGAAAGGGTTACGTCCCGCCGGACGGAGGCTGGGGTTACCTCGTCTGTATTGGTGTTGGATTTACATTTGTAAGTAACTTTGTCGCGTCTCCTGCAGCCCGAGCAGGAAAATTTCTGACAACCGTAAATGTATTCGTGCTCGACGCGCATCTATGAAATTTGTATGAAATTTTAATCAAAGTCATCAGTGCGCAGCGAGTTTACATTTACATTAGTTTTTCGTGCTCGGGCTACTGTACTCAAACATTACACAAAACATGTATTTTTTATCTATGGTCCATTGTTTTATGAGCAGGAGACAGCTAAAATCGATGTTTTGCGTATGTGTTTTAGTGTAATGTTTCGAAAACAACTAGTACAGGAGACGCGGGTTAATACTATCACTTCTTAAGACCACTACACATATTCCTCATTATAGGCATACGATGTGCTATTTTTAAACATAGATTAAGGTATAATCTTTCGTTCTTACTAATGTACATGGAATATTGTAATGTGTTTCCATAACACATTCAATTAAACTTATTTTGTAGAATTTACTTTATTCAAAAATGGATGCCTAAAAATAATTCCAAGGTATGCCAAGTTATAAATCAAATAATTAGAACTACATTTACTAAAGTAAGGCGACTTGTCATGTTCGTCGTTATAACTTGAATTGCCAGATGTACCGCCGAATGTTCATACACTTAAGGTCGCCTTGTGTCATTTAAGGCCGCCTTATCTGTCAAAATTGTATGGCGAAACTCAATATAAGAAGCCGTTAAAGTTAAGCAGCGTTTGACCATTCGGGCGTTAATCACACAAAAACGAACACTTAAAAGTAAAAAATAACTAAATTTTTTCTAGGATCCCATCATCGGATCCTGACTTGGTGCCTATGGGACCACCTGGGAAGTATACCCTTTTAAATAAAAAAAGAATTTCTCGATCGGCAGAGGCGTCTTCGAGTAATCGCGGAACATACATAAAAAAGATTCCGACGAATTGTTAACCTCCTCCTTTTTTAGAAGTCGGTTAAAAATATTACTTAATTTGAATTTAATCATTAGTTGTATAGTCAAAAATGACAAAATAATCTGTAGATTAACAAATATTTTGGTGACATTTAAAATAATACAAGTTTAAAAACTTAACTGACCGATTCCCAATTTACCGATCGTGACCAAATTTATATGGGACCACCCTTGAAATAAGCTCTATCGAACACAAAAAGAATTATGAAAATCGGTTCACAAAAATACCGGCGAATTGAGGACCTCCTCCTTTTGTGGAAGTTGGTCGAAAAAAGTAGAAAAATAATTTGATAACAGAATAATAATTAGTACCTAAATCCAGATTTACTGCAAACTTAACAAATCTGGCAACTCTATCTATAATAGCAACGTTGCTAAAAGCGAGCCATAAGCCAAGTGTGTGTCGTACACGCATTCACATATTCACATATGTTGGTATAGCAAATCAACAATGACAGTAATCTAAGTTTAACAAAAACATTAAAGCTAACATAATCTTTTTTTTTCATTCTGACTTTATCTCACAATGTGCAGTCGGTGCAACACACTTTTTGACGCATGTTGCAGAAAGCATTCGGCTTAGTTTTTACGACCGGCTGTCTGCTTGACGTCATTCTCCCTTGGAGGTTACGATTCCGGACATATCAAATAAGCAAAAAATCGCTGTGCCCGACCTGGGAATTGAATCCAGGACCTCCCGGTTCATAACCCAATAAACATCATCAGATCCCGACTTGATGTCAACAGGACCATCTGGGAAGGATACCCTTTTAAATAGAAAAAATAATTTCTTGAATCGGCACAGGCGTTTTCCAGTAATCAGGGAAAATACATAAAAAAGATTTCGACGAATTGTTAACCTCCTCCATTTTTTGAAGTCGGTTAAAATGGACCAATTACATACATGCATACATAGACTCACGCCCCTACCCGGAAGGGGTAAACAAAAGCGAACTAGAGAACTAGAACACCCACATCTGTTAGGGGGCATACTGTTAAATAGGGATCTTGGATGTATTTTTTTTAGTTTATTGTAAAGAACTCAAATAAACAGATCAGAAACAAAAACATTAAAATATGCACAAATAATTTAATTATCGCAAGTCAAAATGTGACGGCACCGCGTAGAAATGTTAACGCCATTTCTTTAAATAACGAAGAAAAATTAGAAAGAAAGACCGACGAAATCTAATTCAGTAATCACTGTACTAAACACAACAACACTTTTCGGCAAAATTGGGAAAATACCCCAACTTGGAGACAGTGCTCCTGTAATTCTTTATGCAATGACGTCACTTGGGTTTTTAGGGAACTTGCATGTAATTTTCTTTTTAGTTCATTGTTAAGAACTAGGTCTCGAATAAACACACCAGGAAGAAAAACATTAAAATATGCACAAATCATTTAATTATCGCAAGTCAAAATATGACATTCAAAACCCTGCGCCAAAAAAGGACGTGACGTCACCGCGTAAAAATTGCTTTTTGTTGACATCTCAGTTGACACTGACGGCTACAATGACGTTTGAACATTGGCTACAATGACGTTTGAACCACTATAATTGCCTATCGTTTAAAATTTCCCCATACCGAACAAAAAATTCCCCAAAAGCTATTTCCTTAAATAATGAAGTAAAAATAAGTTGCACTCTTGAATCTTGAGCGGAGCGATGGGAAAGTTACACGAAGAAAAGAATTAGGAAAGAGGAGGGCCTTCGAAATCTCATTCATCAATCACCATACTAAACATAAGAACTGTTTTCCGCAAAATTGGGAAAAATACCCCAACCTGGAAACACTGCCTAATGCAACGACGTCACTTGGGTTTTGCAATAACGTTCCATTATACGTAATTTCTAATTAAGATATTTTGTAAAATATAAAGTATTTTATCCTACAAATTTCATCATAGCACATTTCAAGGTTTTGTTTATTGATTTATAAACACAATTGCTCGTTATAATTTTTGTGCAAGTTCCTCATTCGAACCTCCGTGCTAATACTGAATAGAAAAACCTAGTATCACTTTGCCCGCCCTAGGGATCGTACCCGAGACCTCAGATGGTATTCCTACCGCGCATGAAATACCTAGTGGTACCGCGCCGAGGCACCAATTACATCATTTACAGTTTATCGTAATTTATACGCTGGGGTCGAAAGGTTTTGGATTGGAAACCACGTCTATCCAATCGCAGCGTAGGCCGACCTCGTGCCCGCTGGACCGATGACCTGCGGGACGTAGCCTGGAGAGGCTGGATGAGGAAGGCGGAGGACCGCCAGTGTTGGCCCAATCTGGGAAAGCCTATGTCTAGCAGTGGACTGATATAGGCTGATGATGATGAAACTCATTTTTTTATTTTCATAACATATTTTTAAAATAAAATAGATGTATCTACATTGTAAAAAATAGCCTATTTTTTACCCGTCAGAGGCGGCATATATATATATATATATATATGTATATGTTACATAAGCGTATGGGCCACCGGAGGCCGAACCGCCCGTGACTATTATCAAATCGTCGATTTACAAAAAACAACCAATTAATATTCTCAATCATTGTTAAGATACCGTAAGTTTCCCAGGCGGGGTGGCGTCAGGCATGCGACCGGTCGTAAAATCTAAAACCAAATCATTTCCGCAATATGTAATAATATATATATTTGACAGCCTCCGTGGCGCAGCGGGCGAGTAGCCAGGTGTGAAGCGAGAGGCCGCGGGTTCGATTCCCACATTGAGACAAATGTTTGTGTGGCCCATAGATATTTGTTTCAAGTCTGGGTGTTGTGAGACCGAAAGTCTCTTATAGTTTCTGATACCCACGACTCAGGTTGTACCTAGTGTGGGGTCAGGACTAGATGTGTGACTGTTGGGTGTGTTTATTTTTTTATATCGCACCAACTCCACATTGAAATTAGATTTAATCACAAGTTTAAAAACTTAACTGATCGACTTCCAATTTACCGATCGTGACCAAATTTATATGGGACCACCCTTGAAATAAGCTCTATCGAACAAAAAGAATTTTGAAAATCGGTCCACATTTGGCGGAGATATCGCTTAACATACACAAACAAAAATAGAGACGAGGACCTTCTCCTTTTTAGAAGTCGATCGAAAATCAGGCGGAGGATTCCTCCGTTAAAGTTCCTTACTAAAATATTTGGTAGTCTAGCCTAATCTATATATAGTTAACAACTTGAATTAATTTGATGGAGAAGCCCATTAAGTTCGCTCGTATCTGATCGATAATGTCTGTTCAACAATTATTATTATTATAATTGCTCACATATTTTGTGTGTCTATTTCCGTGATATCTCAGAATATCACTGACTTTATTCGAAAAGGTTAGGGGTAAATCTGACTATTTGAACAAAAAATTAAAGCATCTTCAAGCATTCGATCCATATATACCTATGTCTATATCTACACTGCACCTGATAGTAAGCGTAGTGCAGTCCGAAAAACTAGCGACCACTGACAAACACTGTGTTTATCAGTGGTCGTCAGAATTATGCCGGCCTATTTATGCTCTTTAACAGTCCGAATGCGAAGAGGGAAGAAGCAAATCAAGGGGCTTGCGATAAGACATGACCGAAGCAGATACAGGAATACGGAATACCCCCATACCCGTCTCAACCAACTATCAAGTCATGCCGCAAGCCCCTGGAGAGAACCGGAACTACACTGGCTGATCCTGGAACGCGAATCACACACAGAGTCTGGGTCACTATGGCAGGTTTTAGCACCATGTGTACGGTGGTCGCCATCTGGTCGGATACTAGTTCTATCCCAGATTTGTTAGGGGGCAAGCCAATCTTCATATCGGCCACAAATTCCCAAAAATATAGTATGTGCAATTCAGTGTCATTTCTACGCGCCGTCGCGTCGCGACATGCATGCTTAAATGTATAGGTACATGTTTTATCTTGATGTTTTATGTTTTATGACTAAAAGCATAAAGTGGTGTTATAATAATTTTATTGTATATACTATTTAATATCTGTGGTAGTAATAAATAACAACAGGAATAATAGTATAATGGGTATTGGAATAAAGCGCGCGTCGGCATGATATGCATAAACTACAACTACATATCTGACAGCCTCCGTGGCGCAGTGGGCGAGTATCCGGCTGTGAAGCAAGAGGCCGTGGGTTCGAATCCCGCATTGAGACAAATGTTTGTGTGGCCCACAGATATTTGTTTCAAGTCTGGGTGTTGTGAGACCGAAAGTCTCTCATAGTCTCTGATACCCTCGATACAGGTTATATACCTAGTGTGGGGTTAGGACTAGCTGTGTGACTGTTGGGTGTATTTATATTATTTATATTTATCTGTATGGTATCTCGTAAAGCGTTATTATTCTATGTGTAAATGTTAGAGCGACGCTGTAAATAGTTTTCCTTAATAAAATAGGAATAACAAAGAAATAAAGCATTTATTAGCAACAAAGAGATTTAATACTACATACATAGAGAGGCTATGAAGCCAGTTTCTATAAAAAAGATTGATCTCAAACGTCATTAATGCCGTCTCTCGTAGAGTAAAAAAAAATTCACAACACTGTTTTAATGGCATATTTTTGGCTATAACACGGTAGGTGGTGTCATACTTAATGATGAGATGTTGCCATGGCAACATGAATGAAAATAACAAGATATCGAACTTAACTATGATAGCGCGATTCGACAACAGAGGACGCTTATTAGAAAATAAATAAACTACAATCATCTGAGAAAAAATATATTTTATTCTTTTTCAAAGGAAGATCTTTCTTTATCTAAGAAGATAAAAATATAGTTTGGTCCATCTTTTTATCTTAACGCGACTTGCAAGATCATATTGCTCAACTCGGCGAAATTCCTTTAAAAATAATTTGTATCAAACTGTACTGTGACAGGTGACTAATGAATGACCACTTTGTCACAAGTTATGGATTGGAGTTTTGTGGTGATGCCTCGTCTAATACTATACTATTTAGAGGTAATGCCTTTGATTACCAACTATACTAGTTGGGTGGGTATGATGGCGGCTTGCTGTTATATTTCGTATGTCGAGTAAGATTTTCGACAGCTCAAGTACTCTTTTTCCTAATCCTTTCTCTTCGTGATAGACAGAGACTTTTTTTAATTGATTGGAATAACAAACAGTTACATATTCTTATATAACGATATGTATAAATTAAGCATGTTGTTTTCGTATAAGTGAAGTTAACATGGAACTAAACTGTCATAAAAATAAAAAGAATTATCTTTCCCTTTTTTTGACAAATTAAAACATTACAACTCTACATTTGGTTAGCTGCCTCGTTGGCGTGGTGGTATTTCGGTGCGACTACGGTTCTGAGGTCTCGGGTTCGATCCCCGGATCGGGCAAAGTGATATTGGATTTTTCCATATCCGCCCGGAGTCTGGAATTTGTGCCCGATATGGCGATAGGCTCATATGGCGATAGCCCCTATCACATCTGGGACGGAACTAAGCTCCGCGAAGTGTGGGTGTTCTAGTTCGCTAGTGCGCAACTGCCTACCCCTTCGGGGAGACATGCGTGAGCTTATGTTATGTTATGAGCTTATTTGCTTAGCTTTTCCTCTGTCATTATTCGTGTCTACGGATGACGGAAAAGCACTCATCATCATGGATCATCATCATCATCACTTATCATCATCTCCTCTACCTTTGTGAGCTAATAACAAAACGACCCTGTGAAGTCAAAATTAGTTTTAATCATAACGTCGCTATTATAAATATGTACGCGATACACTATAAAAAACTTGTTTAATTTTGTCTACTTATAAAATTGTGCAATCTTGCCGTCTGGTTTATATGTTTAATGATTGCGCAATATTAGAAATAAAACAACGGAAGAAAAGCAGTATAAAAATGTATCCGTGTGCGTATGATTTGAGTTCCAAAGCTCCAACTTAATATTTTAGTTTTTTTTTCTGTATTTACATATCTATAATTAGGTATCGGTGATATGTTCAAGCAAAATCCTACATAAAGAATAATTTGATTTTAAAATTAAATAGCTACAAAAATACACTTTCGTAGTAGAAACGTGACATTTTTATATAAAAATGAAGAAATACTCATCACTCATTAAATAAAAAATAATTGAAATTAAACTATTTTTACGGATTGTATCACGATTTGGTTTTAATTTTTATGCCCGACGTTTCGAAAGCTTTGCAGCCTTCGTGGTCACGGGTCAGACGAAGGCTGCAAAGCTTTCGAAACGTCGGGCATAAAAATTAAAACCAAATCGTGATATAATCCGTAGAAATAGTTTAATTTCAATGAATAACATTCACGTAAACCTAAGAAATCATTATAAAAAATAATTGTTAAATTAATAGTCCATTATTGTCGTCATTGGTAACAAGGTCATGATGAGTAAAATCTCTGAATCATATATTATGACGTATCCATAGTATCTACTATGGTTTTATTACCCTAAAATTATCGCAATTCCCGAATGTTGTAGTGCCATAATTTGTTTAAAAATCAGAGAAATAACCTATTTAATTTATCCAATGATGACCACAATTATTTGGATTACAATTTTTTACTCGTACGTTTATGAACGGAAACGAGTGTAATTTTTTAACCAAAGTTCACTGTGCTTTATACCATTAGCGTGCAGTATATATAGACAAAGTGACACTCTCTACCCTGTATACTATTTGCTATTTACATAAATCATGACTAAATAATCGTGACCCAAACTAAATTTTCAAAATAACAGCTCCCGAATTATATTTCAAATCAACATGGGGATAAAAATAATTTTACAGGATTTTTGTCTATTTGATTGGAATATATGTGCACGTCACTGCTTTATATCAGATTGATGATTCACTTAGATGTTGGGGTTGAGTTTATACACAGTTTGCTTGTATCTGCTGTGGTATATAAGAACTAGAAAAAAGGTAGACATCATATAACTTCGAAATTGGGAAAGAAAAGAAATATGGGAAAGATAAGAAAAGAAAATCATTAAATTTTTGACGATTTGGCTTAGTTTTTACAACCGGCTGCCTGCCTGACGTCAACCCCTATGAGGGATTAGTCCCGGGCAAATTAAATTAGGAAATTTACTTTGCCCGACCTGGGAACCGAACCCAGGACCTCCCGTTCCAAGACCAAGGAGACAGTAATATTATTACAGGGCTAATATTATTATAATAATAATAATATTAGCCCTGTAATATTACTGTCCCGCTGCTGGGCACGGGCCTCTTCTAATAATGAGAGGGGTTAGGCCTTAGTCTACCACGCTGGCCTAATGCGGGTTGGTAGACTTCACATAGCTTCGAAATTCTCGTGAAGAAATTCTCGGGTATGCAGGTTTCCTCACGATGTTTTCCTTCACCGTTATAGCAAGCGATATTTCACAATGAAAATACACTTAACATAGAAAAGTCAGAGGTGTATGCTTCATTTTGGGGTTGGTCTCGAACTTGCGAAACTTGTCTCGGCAGTCCATACTAATCCCAACTGTGCTATCGCTGCTATTATAAATACAAAATAAACATATATATATATATATATATATATATATATATATATATATATATATATATATATATACGTTTAAAAACAAAAACATATATATAGTATATCTCTCTTTGATTTGAGGAACAATTGTGTTAAATTAAAAGATTTATAATGTGCAAATTATTTTTCAGATAATATTCGTAAATAATACCTATAGAATGCCGCTATTTGCGAATTGTGAAAATAATTGTTTTCAACAAAACATTCGGAAATATTAGAAACTAAAAATGGCTAATATATGCGATCCGTTAAAACCAAGGCGAAATTCAGACTATTGGCAACAACCTAGATTCGATAAAATATTCAAGAGATATCAAAAACATTTCCAAATATCAATGACATCTCCCTCGTAATCAAAAGATGCAGACAGTATATTTTTTTTATTTCCTTAAAACCAAAGATAGCCTATCGCCCGAATGGTCAAACGCTACCCAAATATTTAAGATGGCGATTTAAGCACTCGTTATTCTTCAAATGTACAAGTTGAAACGCAAACTATCTCGTCACGTTAATGTAAGCAGACGCAATTTAAGGCCTGGATATTTGTTTCGGGTCTGAATGTTGTGATACCGAAAGTCTCTCGTAGTTTCTGAGACCCACGAAACAGATTATGCCTAATGTGGTTTCAGAACTATGTGTGTGACTGTTGGATGTATTTATTATTTATTTATTTAAAATGTGTAGTCAAACCTATATCTACTAAATTATTGCACTTCCATTTTATTAGACATTTATTGATATTTCTCTATCTAAATTCCCATTTTACTATGCTGTAATAGATACAACGGTAATACGATACAAGTTCCTACTTATCTAAATTTGCTTACGGCTTTAACACCACATAGTACAAAAGTAAGCGTGAAGCGACATTTGATACGCGTTACATAATTTACTTCATATACGAGTAATTTCCTTGCCTTGGCATTCCCTAAGTATTGTAACCAGATATTTCGGCGAGGATTAAAAATAATAATAGCCCTGTCTATATTGGGACAGCCCAATGCTGGGCACAGGCCTCCTCTACTAATGGAGAGGTTAGGCCTTAGTTCATACCTTCAAAAGTTTATGCGGAAGTTTTCAGGTGTACAGGTTTTTTCACGATATTTTCCATCACCGTTATAGCAAGCGATAATTCATAACATGAAATACTTAACTAAAAAGTCAGATGTGCACGCTCTTTACACGATTGGTCTCAAGTCTCCGACACTTCTCGGCAGTCCGTACCACTCTCAATATCAACTGAGTTATGGCTGCTATGACGATTTATTAGAAAGAAAGAAATAACTTTATTTATCCATCATTACAAGGCACAAGTACATCTTCAGGATCCATGGGAACCTTCCAGTGGTTTAATTACTCTTCAGACCATCGAAACAAGAAATTTTACGATTAATTATTTAAAAAAGAATGTCAATATTACTATCAATCCAAAGCTAGATAAGGAGGCTTTAGACACCTGTCAAACTTTAAGTAATTGTTGTCCATGCCGTTTGTATCAAATAAGCAGGAACATGCAAACATTTGTCTCGGTACGAGAATCGAATCCGCAGCCATTCGCTTCACAGCCTGGTACTCGCCCATTGCATCACGTAGGCTGTATGAAATTAATAATGCAATAGTAACAGATCTGTGTCTGTGACAGAAATGAGCTCGGCGAAATTGTAGTTGGCTAGTTCGCCTCTGCCTACCCCTGCGGGGATACAAGCATGTATTATGTACAACTCTGAATATTTTTTTGTCCACTGCTGGGCATTGGGGCCCGAGCAGGAATATTGTTGACAATTAGAGGCTTATTTGCTTAAAATTGATAACCAGTTTAAATTGAACATATATTTAAAATACGAGTACTACTATAATAGTAATATATTCATAACTTTTTGTGTAAATTATTGCAATATTATCTAGTTATAGCTATAATTTAATACTGTGAAGAATTGAATGCAAATCACTCAACTTCGTTGGAGGTAAAAAAGAAATATAAATAATCTGCGACTTAATAAAATGTTATAATGAACTTTTATAAATTAAATATCAAACGACAAAAAACAATACATGATCATTTTAAAAGGAAATCAGGTGTGTTGAAAAAAATAAATATTTTGTAGCCAATTTAGCTACATGACACATTTGGTAGTTATTACTGTGGCTGTTTAAGCGCGGTTTTTTAGTACTGTAAAATGGGGTGAATATAAATAAATTGGTTTTATTTTTTTAACTGTATATAAAAATTTTATTAGCAGCGATAGTTCAGTCGGGAATGGTACGTACTGCCGAGACGAGTGTCGGAGGTTCGAGACTAACTCCAAAATACAGCATACACCTCTGACTTTTCTATGTTAAGTGTGTTTTTATTGTGAAGTTTTTGTGAAGCTTGCTATTTTTAGTGAAATTGTATAATTGTCTTACCAGCGCGATGTAATGCGGTGTCTGTATGGATTTCACATCTATCATCATCATGCTCCTGTCATTGTCCCAATTTTATTTGGGGTCGGAGCAACACGTCTTCGACTTCCATTAATGCAGCCATCAGCCGTCATTGCGTCATTCACCCCCTTTTCGTTTATGTCCTTCCTCACACACTCAATCCACCTTTTCATTGGCATTTTTCTACCTTTGATAGACGGAGACCTATCAACATTCATATTCATCACTTTCTTACCCACGTATGTCTCTTCCCTTCTCATCATATGCCCATTTGGTCTAAGAGATCATGGTATATCAACCTTCACTCATCTGATAACCAGATGAGACATTTTTTTTAAATATAAATTATTTACAAACATGCCTATAATAGCTTGCCTATCGAAAAGTATTCATAGTTATTTTTTTTTATTTTCATAACGGTTTTTTGCAGGCAAGTCTATACGATTGATTTTGATATTCAATTATCTTTCTTATGATACTATTTTATTTATATTTTGATCGGTGTAGTTACTTATATTGACATACCTGTCCAGACTTGCTTGCCAAGTAGCCATGACAAATAAGTAAACAAACCTACAAAGGCATATTCTTTATGTTGTTTTTAAACTACCACTTAATTTTTTTTTTCGGTTATCAAAAGAGTGTTATGGTAAAGAAGGTTATGAAATTATTTTTTTTTTTTTTCATAACCTTATTATAATTATATTAATTAATTTCATTAAAAATAGCTAGCATTTCGATAGTCAAGCTATGAAGGCGTGTTTGTAAATAAATGATATATGATAAAAAATATGTCTCATCTGGTTATCAGATGAGTGAAAGTCTATGTACCACGGTCTCCTCTACCAATACCAAGACAATCGGTTTCCTTTCAATCTACCTGATTGAAACAACACTGACTTTGGTGACACTTTCAAGCTCTGTCTAACGTGCTCATTTGGATTGTTGATTTAACATCCACATTGTATTTTTAATTTAATGTTTTCTTCCACTAATAATTCTGAAGGCCACAAATCACTTATCACTTGAGCATTGTGACAATATTATATCAGTTTATGGTATAACAGGAGTCGTAGAGAAAATAATGTGCAAACAAAACCATGCTATTTATGGATGTACGAAATGAAAATAATGATATGCTAACAAAGTTTGATAAAACTGAGCCTGAGAGTACCTACGCAATGTATTATGTGTATGTAGTTAATAAAATATAAAGTATAGAAAGTAAAGTATAGAACTTTCCTAGTGTAGCGTATTCAATATTTTATTTATTGATCACCGGCTAATAATTGCATTTAATTTGTCGACCAACGTCCAAAAAGGAGAAGGTCCTCAATTCGACTGTATTTTTTTATGTATGTTTCGACATCTCCGCCAAATGTGGACCGATTTTCAAAATTATTTTTGTGTTCGATAGAGCTTATTGCAAGGGTGGTCCCATATAAATTTGGTCATGATCGGATTTGAAGTCGGTCCGTTAAGTTTTTAAAATTGTGATTATTTTATTAACACTTCTCTGAACAACTTTAAATGGTAGGTAAAGGCACGATGTGCAGCAGCGATAGCTCAGTTGGGTGTGGTACGGACTGCCGAGACTAGTGTCGGAGGTTCGAGACCAACCCCAAAATGGAGCAAACACCTCTGACTTTTCTATGTTAACTGTGTTTTCATTGTGAAATATCGCTTGCTATAACGGTGAAGGAAAACATCGCGAGGAAACCTGCATACCCGAGAATCTCTCCACAAGAAATTCGAAGGTATGTGAAGTCTAACAACCTGCATTAGGCCAGCGTGGTAGACTAAGGACTAACTCCTCTCATTAGTAGAGGAGGCCCGTGCCCAGCAATGGGACACTAATATTACAGGGCTAATATTATTAAAGGCACAGTGTAGACAATTCGATAATTCATAATCATCATCATCATCAGCCATAGGACGTCCACTGCTGAACATAGGCCTCCCCCAAAGATTTCCAGATCGACCTGTTGGAAGCGGCCTGCATCCGGCAAGCGCAGCGTAGGACGTCCACCTACAAGGTCGACCGACGACCTGATAAAGGTCGCAGGAAGTCGCTGAATTTGATAAATAATCTGTAGTAATTTACAGTCATAAGATATCTTACGCCTGTATGCCCGAAGGTGTAGGCAAACATGTAATTGACGTTGTTTTGGTACTATTATAGTGTTAGGACTTTATATAAAGGATGTAAATGTTTCACAATAACAATCAATACATAGAATTAAGATAAAAATAAATTCGAAAGAATTATTATTAATTAAAACAAAAAATAAATGACTTCGTATTATACTATTTTTATATGTAGAGGTAGAATCAAATACATGCCGGCTGACGAGCGAGGTATTTATATTTTTATAGAGATAGAAACAAAAATTTTGCATACATAAATTAAACAGTTGAAATTATATTTGAATAGTAGACATATTTAAAGCGGTATAAATGCGTATTCATAAATCAGCGTGTAAAGTAACCCAATTCGTGTCATTCTTGTCATGAATCTTATGCCTTTCTTATTGTGGCACTTCCTGTTATATTCCATAATCTATCGATCTAGCTGCACAACTTCCGTTTCGCTTTTTTGGTTAGACATGGTCTTCGCTTCATCACCTTTCTACCTCAACGGCATATTTGACCAGTAGCCCGAGCACGAAAAACTAATGTAATGTAATCTATCTATTCGAGTTCGCTGCGCACTGATGACGTTTGGTTAATATTACATGCAAATTTCATAGACGCGCATCGAGCTGAAATACATTTACGGTTGTCAGAAATTTTCCTGCTCAGGCCGCTGTTCACAGTTCAGTTGCTTATACTGCCATTTTAGATCTCCGATATGTCTCCTCATACCGGATTTTATCCATCAGATAAACTGTAAGCATATGCAAGCAATGAGTGACGTTGAATCGTCACTTCGTTAGAGTTCATGAGGTACTACTTATTATGCATCGTCGTTGAGTTCATGTGTTGGACGACTAACGTCAGATAGGACTCCTTGTTTGTACACTCTGGCCTATAGGTATAGCGGTATTGATGACGAAAGTATGGTTCAACTTTCCGTATGCTATCCACTGTTAGGACGACATCTATACAGCGAACTTCGACTAAGTCCGAGTCAAAAAAACGAACTCAGTGAGGATGTAGATTTTTTAAATCGATCTTCTACTTCTTCTTCTTTATTTAAAAAATATGGCTTCCATCAAAGGTTGATGATTTTGCCAACGACAGTGTTTAATAAATCCATTACTCAAAAAAATAGATAGTCAGAAATCTTGAAGAGAGCTTCGACTTAGTACGGGCCATATTTTACAAGAAAAAACAGACTGACAGACAGACTAACCAAAGATTTTCTTAAAAAATGTCTCGGACTAAGTCAAAGTTCGATTTAAGAATTCCAAATCTACACAGAGTTCGTTTCCTTGCCTCAAACTTAGTCGAAGTTGGCTCTATAGATCTCAACCTTAGATTCCTCTGTCTGCTTCTGCATCGAGTTTTTCCTTAGTATAGAGTTGCTGCAGGGAAATAACTAAGTTAAAAATGATGTATTGTTATTAGCTGATGGGGTCGAAGGTTTAACATTAATACAAGTAATTACAATACCAGGACAGCCTCCGTGGCGCAGCGGGCGAATACCTGGCTGTGAAACGTGAGGTCGCGGGTTCGATTCCCGCACCGAGACAAATGTCTGTGTGGCCTACAGATATTTGTTTCGGGTCTGGGTGTTGTGAGGCCGAAAGTTTCTCGTAGTTCCTGATACCCACGACACAAGTCTCGATCTTAGTGTGGGGTCAGGACTATGTGTGTGACTGTTGGGTGTATTTATTTATTTATTTATTTATAATTATTTGATATTACGGAGTTTTGAGTCCACGCCCGTATCCCCGAAGGGCTAGGCACTAGCCAATTAGTACACCCACATTTCGCCGAGCTTAGTTCCGTCCCATATGTGATAGGGGGTGAACCTATCGCCATATCGCTTTCCAAAATCCAATATCACTTTGCCCGACCCGGGGAGCGAACCCGAGACCTCAGGACGGCAGTCGTACCGAAATACAACCACGCCACCGAGGCAGTCATTCGTTGTACAAAGTATCATATTTTTAACTGACTATCAATAATTAGTTAGTACTAACCTAGCAAAGTTTTGTTACACCAATGTTCAATATATATTTTTGTTTTTACAACTAGGCGATATGGTCGCTAAGCGACAAAGCCTAAAAAAAAATTGAAAAAAAAAACCTACGTAGATTTGTTCTAGAAACGTTTGGTATTTTACAGTGCAATTGCAATACAACAAATTTATTGTTGTTTTACTTTCATCCATAAGTTCCACTTCGACATAATTCATATTTCAATCAAATGAAAGCTGATATTCCGGGTTAAAAGTCAAATTTAGCAGAATAACGTCGTACAAACTTGTATCATTTCGCCGAAAGTGGACTATGAATTATAAATAATTACATATTAATGTGGTGTGAAATAATAAAAATAACTATTAGTATATATTAGTGTCGACTGTGTTGTAACAAACTCAACAAAAAATATTCCATTTTATTCATTTGGGTACTTGAGTATGTTTGATTTTATACACATGTTTATATGTAATAGCAAATAAAATAAAAAAGAAACCCTTCTGTAGAAACTGCATCGAAATTGGTTGAAAAATGAGGCAGTAATTCATATTTTAAATTCTGGAGTGGGGGAATATTTGTGATATCTTGCAATCCCTTTCCAACGCACTTATCGTTATGGCGTGACGTGATTATACTGATACTTCTCTTTACCGCAGTTTGAAGGTTACTCCAAACTTCAAAGACTTATAACTTTTTCATTTTTGAGAATATTTCAATATTTCGTTCTGTTCTATCATTTTTGAAATTGTCAAGTACCCATCGTTTACTATAAGTATACAAAACTGCAACGGTAGAGTTCCAGACCTTTTTAAGTTGGTGCCTGTGCCGATGCCGATACCATTGCCTCTGTTGTCGTGCTCCCAAGAACCACCTCATGTACGACGCGAAAACAGCGATAAATCTTTGGATGAAAAAAATATCGACTTGGATGCTGATCAATTAAATATGCACAGATTGCATACTTTTATTGCTTATGCCTAAATTATCGTGCTTGATGTGGGGGATTTTCGAGATCTTATTTTAGATTACTCAATATTTCACTAATAAATAAAATATTTATTTATTTGTTTTTTGTAGAAAACTTAATTTTTATTTAGTTTCAAAATCTTGTTATATTTATTTTATATTTTTATGTACCTATTGGATATTTAGGTAAGTCGATTCGTTATCCAACACGTTCACTTTAGAATGAGATATTTTTAAAACTGAAATAAAAAAAATTGTTACTATTTTATTTTTATGTTCATTTCCAAGTTTAATGTAAAAATGTATATTATGTTTGCCGAGTCTTTGTATTTGAGGTCCTTAGGATGAGAATAAAATAAGAATACTAATAAATTGATATTTACATAGTGTAAACACCTTGTAACTATTTTCGTTGATTTCTATTTATAGTTGTGTCAATCATCAAGAATCAAGCGCTCTTTATCCATACTGATTTCTTAAGTTTACGCGAATATTATACATTGAAATAAAACTATTTTTACGGATTCTATCACGATTAGGTTTTAATTATCATTCACGACGTTAGATAGATAAATCTATACGTTTTAGCTCTTTATCCATATTTGCTTTGGTTAATCTTTTTAATTACAATACTTGTGTAGAAAATAGAAATATTTGCAATTATATATAAACAGTATACATAATTTAATTGTGTTTACGCCACTTTGTTCGTATCTTACGCAGATTACTGTATTATTGACGTTGTTATAGTTTTATTGATTTATAGCGGAAATATATTGTTGTTATACGGGTATTATACTTTCGTACTCTCTGTAAAAATATTATCATTTGTTGCGCGGGAAATTCCCGTTATATATCTAGGATATGGATACTTTTTTCTACCTGCCCGTATCCCACCGTAATGTGGGGTCGTCGCAACGCCTTTTTTCAAGCATGTTGCAGACCGGCTGCCTGCCTGATGTAAACACCCTCTGAGGGATCCAGTCCCGGGTAAATTAAATCAGAAAATTCGCTTTGGCCAACCTGGAAGTCGAACCCAGGACCTCCCAGTCCACAGTCCATATATGCTGCCACTAGACCAAGGAGGCGATCGGCTATTGTATACGGTCGTCAATCATTGAACGTGCTTAATCCCTGCGGGAAACCCTACTAGCTTCAAAGTTTTATCTTCAGATTAGTTTCAAACTAAGTAATCCCTTATAGCCCACGATAAGAATACTTGAATACAGTTTAGCAATAAACTGTATTTATCTGTATCATAAACTGTATTCAATACTATCTCACAGTGGTGAGATATCATGATATAGCAACGCTCTTGTCGCTTTGAGATCTTCTTCTTCTTCATCTTTTAAAAATAATGGTTTCCACGCATATGCGGTGATTTAGCCAATGTCAAGGTAAATAGAGCAATTATGTTTTCACAATGACCATGAGACCCAGATTATTTATTTATTTATTTATTTTATTATTTATTCATTTTATTCATTGAATAGATGATGTGGATGATCTCAACGCTCTGCTGGGATTATGGGGGTAATTCCTTCCAGTCCAGTGCCCCTCAGATGACCTTCACTCGGCTAATCGACCGAACGAAAAAAAATACGAAACCAGCCAACGCACCAAGCAAAACTCATCGAATATCACCAGTTAAAAATTTTACACATTAAACTGTCCATCTTCACTGAAGTTTGATGCATTAAACCACAACACTTACAACCAACAAACTCAGCTCTAGAGAATAATATGAAATAATTTTAACAAGCGATGCCCACCCTGTCAGACTTCCCGTCAAAATCCTCTTTTATATTAGTAGGCCAACCATAAGTTTTTTTGACATTAATCGCTAGCGACTCCGTAAAATATTAGTATGACAAACACCCGAACGCCTCTAACGGTTACGCGGGGATCGGACGTTTTTCATAGAAATTATTTTACGCAGTCGCTAGCGTGAAGTGTCAAAAATTCATGATCGATCTATTGAGGTCGGAAATGATGAAGTAGGTCACCTCATGGACGCTTACCGCTTTTAAATAGCTATAAATAATGATAATTAATGTTTAACAAAAACTGAAAACTCACTTCAAAAACAAAGTAAAAACTAACAACAATTTCTTAATCTCTTTGGAGTCGGTGCTGAGGCCGAAGCAGATTAAATGAAAAGGCACCGACTCCAAACATAAGCTCACGCCTGTATCCCCGAAGGGGTAGGCAGAGGTGCACGAGCGAACTAGAACACCAACATTTCGCTGAGTTTAGTTCAGTCCCAGATGTGTTAGGGGGCGAGCCTATCGCCATATCGGGCACAAATTCCAGACTCCGGGCTGATATGGAAAAAATCCAATATCACTTTGCCCGACCCGGGGATCGAACCCGAGACCTCAGAACCGTAGTCGTACCGAAATATCACCACGTCACCGAGGCAGTCCACCGACTCCAAAGAGAGTAAGAAATTGTTGTTATTTTTTACTTGTAGGTGTTCGTTTTTGAAGTCGGTTTTCAGTTTTTGTTAAACTTTAATTATTATTTATCTATTTTTAGTGTAATATTTAAAGAATTATCCACCAACTCCTAAACGTTAAGGAGTTATATTTTCCATCATCAGCACAGCAACATGAGTACCAGACGTGAATACCTGAATAGTTTTAGGAAACATATAAAACACACTATGGATCCCTATAAAAATTGAGGGTTGCCCTCGATTTTTCTAGGATCCCATTATCAAATCCTGACTTGGTGCCAACGGGACCACCTGGGAAGTATACCCTTTAAAAAAAGAAGAATTTCTCGAATCGGCCCAGGCGTCTTCGAGTAATCGGGGAACATAAAAAAAAGAATCCGATGAATTGTTAACCTCCTCCTTTTTTAAAGTCGGTTAAAAAAACTAGGAATTACAGTGAATGTCAGTGAATGCTTGATGTCTGCTTTGAGAAATCGAAGGCAGGAATCGAACACAGGACAACACGTAACTAATACAGGGTATACATATTAAAATGTGATACATATTACATATACTACATATAAGATAATATCAGTGACCCACTGCTGGACACGGGCCTCCTTTACTAATGAGGGGTTAGGCCTTAGTCTACCTCGCTGGCTTAATGTGGATTGGTAGACTTCACATACCTTCGAATTTCTCGTGGAGAAATTCTCGCGTATGCAGGTTTCCTCACGATGTTTTCCTTCACCGTTATAGCAATGAAAATAATTTAAAATGAAAACGCACTTAACATAGAAAAGTCAGGTGTGTGCTCATATTTGAGGTTGGTCTCGAACCTCCGACACTCATCTAGGCAGTCCGTACCATCCCCAACTGAGCTACCGCTGCTTTATTACATACTAACATCAACACAATGCCCCTTACTTATAAAAATATTTGAGCGCTGCTTATCTTTATACCACAGGTTGTCCCTTTCATTTTTAAAAAATGTTACGCAGGGAAAAAAGTGACAGGTTATTCGTAACCATTTGCTCAGCTAAAAATGCTGTTTTAAGTAAGGCCCTAAATTATCAAGTATCTTATAGGGGCTGTTCAAGTATTACGTAAGCATATTTTTTACAATTATTAACCCCTCCCGCCCCCACGTCAGCAAAAGTAAGCAAAGCTCTTTCGCCCCATGTTAACATAAACATTGGTACATGAATTTTTCAATATGTTCTGGTTACTTTATTAAAATCCACTACAGCAAAACTGTTGACGTGATCACCGTCCAGACTAACCACCCCCCATGTCATGAAAACGAAGCAAAGACTAGAACCCCGCCCCCGCGTAGTGCTTACGTAATACTTGAATGGCCCCTAGGCTTTCGTTTCCGATGTAATACGATATCGGACAATGACATTACTGGCACGTGCTCGCCAAAAGAGCCACGTACTGGAGACACGTGTAAGTGAAACAGTCATTACCTTACTTCTACTACTTCTATTGAGAAGATGGAATGAAGAAGCATGAATGGATCGACTTGACTTGACCGGATTATTACACTTTGCTCCCGTTACGTATGAATTATACAATTCCAATGTTAAGACGGCGTAACACATTTGTAGTCTTGTTGCAGAAAGGATCAGCTTGATTGCATAACTACAATTACTATCCCATCTGAGAGATCCACATATCCATTTTGTCAACCTCCTTTGATCGATCCTTTCTACATGCCCAAACCACCGCAACATTCCTTTCTCAATGCTCGTTGTTATTTACTCTTTCAACATATCACCACATCGGTCTCTCACCGTACTATTTCTTACCCTATATCTCAAAGTCACCACACACATGCTCCTTAAACTCTTTATTTCTACTGCATTTATTCTACTTTCATTCTTTTTCTGCCACACCCAACTTTCACTTCAATACATTAGAGTTGGCATTTACAAACCATGATGCACGGCCAGTCGAGCCTTTTTACAGATTTGCAGACTACTCATGCAAGCGTGTAGTGCCCCGTTCACCTGGTTCCCAGCATTCACTCTTTTTTCTATATCTCTTTCATGTTTTCCATCTCTCGTTTCATAATGAGTAGCGAATAAAGCGATATTAATTTGATCTTGTTTATTTTCAGATGTTGGGTTTCGGATCTTCTAATGCGTTTGGTATTTTATTCCACAATTTCTTCATCGATCAAGACAGTGGAAGTGGCTTGCCTCTTGTCATTGGTGTGTACAACGGAGCGCTCTCCATAGCCGGTAATCTTGCGACATGTTTATCTTATTTACTAAGTTATTTATCAATGTAAATTATATCAATCGAAAATGCAATAAATACATTATAAGTAATACAAGCATTCGCATTTAATTATAATATATAAATACAAAATGACTTTTACTGTTCTTTTGTATTTGTTTTAAAGCTAGATATTTTATTTTAAAACAAACTTGTTTATCGTGTGTTCTAAAACATCACGTCTAATAACTTACTCACTTCTTACTGACGGACAGGTCAATACATATATTGGCAGAGACTGTACAATAAATTTTCTTAATAACATTTGGTCATTTACAATTTGGCTGGTCCAAATAAAGGATCTTAATCCGTGCACAATTTTGAGTGGTGTTGTATTGTGGCAATTTCTTACTTTTATTGCCACCGGGCGTGGTAGTCCGGCCCACTTAAAATATGCTTGTGGTGGCTTCTTGTTCTGGCTGGTTCTTTTCCCTGCAACTTAGTTGAGGAGGTCGATGGTTGATGCATGCGTCATACACTTATCCCACCTTAACCCCACATTAAGGTGGGATAAGTGCACTATACTGAAAGAACAGGCCAAATACTTACTAAAATTTATTTTTAACTTTTAGTTCATTGTCCAGGATCAAAATTTGTTTTTAAAAATATATTTTTACTTGTAGATAGCCACGGGCGGCTCGGCCTCCAGTGGCCCATACGTTTATGTAACATTATGTACCGCCTCTGACGGGTTTATTTAAGCATTTTCCAACGCTGTTTTCGAATTTTGTTACGCACAAAGACTCGTTTTATTGACGTACATTGTTTCTAATTACACCTAATATTGATTGCTGGGCTCAAGTTACTCTAATTAAGGCCGGTGCGGTGTGGTCGAACTTCGAATAGGTTCATCAAAACAGCTGATTGAGCAAAGATGCCCGCTGGACACGGTCTATACATTGTTGATTTAGTTCATTTGATTCGTCATTCGATATGTATCGACTGGAATTGTATTTGTTACGTAATTGAAATGCTTGGAAAGGTTAGCCCTCTTATTCATAATGATTTAGTAGAGCGTAATAAGACTGCAATAGTATGTTTCATAATAATTTTATTCATAATCGTTCAATACAGTTAAAACAATCCAACGTTCGATAGTGGAAACATGTCCGATTCCGATCATCTGTTTCAAGTTTGATGTTCTTTCTTATTGACTTTAATTTTGTTATAGTCTAGAAACCCATCTAAGATTGATATATATATTTTTTTGATTGTTTCCAGCCAAGACTTCCTATATCTTTCCAAGTTTGCCAGAAATAAAAATCATGTTTTTTCTGTAAACCAGCAACATTGTATACGATAAACATATTTTAGCTAGTAGGCAAAAGTAGGGTTATGCGTTCGATAAGACCAGGATTTCATTATGTATAAGGGGGTTAGTCTTTATGTAATGTAGGTAATCGTAGACATGGCATTCATATCAGTGATATAATATAGAACTTAAGTATAATATATACTTGGGTAATTTATTGTAAATTAATTTATGTGGACTAATTCGATATAGATTTCTTTACTTAACAAGCTCACTTTGTTCGAACTTTGACCTTGTTACAGATTCTTAAGAACGGCATTTCGCATATAATTATCATCATATTTGGCAACATATACTTTTGATGATAAAGTATTATACTTGGGGGGAGGCTTCAGCAGGTCGATTCTCTAAGAAACGCCACATCGTTGAGATCGACGGAGCGTTCAACGTTATTGGGTTTAGAGAATACCATTTTCCATACATTTATGTCAAACGCCTCGCTCGAGAGAGCTAGTTCCATCGATATAATAATATACCTAGATGCACAGTTGACGCTCAGAAAGTGGGACAGCCAACGAGTGCTTAAAATGTAAGTAAGCACTTGTTGTCTGTCAGTCGGGCGCCGACCGTTCGTCTGTGAAGATGCCTAAATGCTCTGCGAAAGAGTGCAAAAATAACACTCTTACAAAGCGCAAAACACATGGGATTTCATATTTTAAGTAAGTATAATTCCCTTACTTGATTCTTAAAACGTTAATCATGTTAAATTAAGTATTAAACGTGTATAAATAATTAATTCAACGAATTCAGTTAATAAAATATTTTGTCCCTTTTGAAATCATTATTTGGAACAATTAAATACATGGAGTCGTTTTTTTTTTTGTAAATATATTTTATTTATTTTAAATTTATGTTTTTTTTTATTAATTTTATTTATTAATTACAGATTTCCATGAAATGAAATAGTAAGAGATAAATGGCGTAAAATTATTTCCGAAGAAAGGAGAGAAGAAAATTTACACAATTACTCAAGTGTGGTTTGTTCAGACCATTTTGCCGATTCCGATGGATATTATACAGAAAAATGGATTAGGAAAATTAAAAAGAATGCTGTACCAAAAATAAAGGTGATAAATTGTCATCAGCTACATTGTCCTTAACTAATGTTTACTATTTAATTTAACAATATGTATGCTGTTGGTGTACCTATAAATAAATAAATAAATAAATATTGCCACATTTATTGACTTTATTTTAGATTGTCGTAACTACAAGTTTAAATGAGGCAGGGTGCAGTACAAGTGTAATAGCTGAAAAATATTTGACACATAATTCATCAATAGCAAGCATATATTAGGTACATACTGCCATGTAAAATGACTATTTAATATTTGACTATTTATTTTTATAATTTTTATAATTTGCGGCTAATTCTAATAAATGTTTTCAATCAAAGTGTGCAGATCATAAAAATTTGCCAACATGAACAAAGTTGAACATTCCGCTGTCAAATAATAATTTTAATGGTTCATTCACGCGATTTTTATTTTTTTAATTTTTCACTTTTATCTTTGATTCTCGGATTGAGATCATTTATTGGAACCGGTCGTTAGGCATAATTACTACAACAGTAATTGTGGCGTCATCATTTATTGGAAACATATTCATTTCCAGGAACCAGCAATTGAACCAATAAATAATGAAGGATCACCAATACCATCAGAATTTTCATCAATCTTTAACACACCTAAGACGTTATTTTTTACAGTTAATTTGAAAGAACGCAACCAAAAATTTAAACTTAAATCTAATTTAGTGCGAAACTTAAAAAGGCAGAACAAAAGATTAAGAAAACTAAATGATAGTCTAAAATAAATTATTAAGAATCTAAAGAGCAAAAGACGATCTTAGTATGGGGCCAGGACTATGTATGTGACTGTTGGATGTTATTTATTTATTTATGAATCACGTTAAGGAAAAACAGTGCTTATTTCATATTTATAACTAATAAGCTTTGTTATCTTTTAAACATTTATACTCTATCTATCTCTTAATGTAAGTAAAATTATTATACAGATATCGCCATTCTCATCTATCTACATTGTACGCCATGTGGTCAACATTCCTACAAATAAATACAAGAACTATTCGACTCCATTCAATCTTTGTCCAAGTGACTAGAATGTTTCTTTTAATAATGTCAAATTATTGTCAAATTCAAAAACTATTGGAAATTCAAAATTTTCGAATATAAGAACGTTTGAACATGCAATTTAAAAAGCTACTTTATGCCGCGTCTATAAGGTCATATTTGTGTTAATTTAATTAAATTTGTGATGTTTATTTGTTTTGTCTGTCGAGGACACTGTTTACAATGATATTTGTATGGAACTGTGCATCTAGGTATATTATTATATCGATGGCTAGTTCGCATAAGCGGTGTTCACGCATAGCGCTAGTGCGTGCGCTTTGTACCTTGCTGAATACAAAAATGAAAACATCGTTGCCGCAACATTGTTTTCACAAATGAAACCTTAGAGAATCGACCTGCAGTTCACCGTGTCTGGAACTTTGAATTTATCGTCAGCCTGTCGCGGAAGGCAAGTAGCCGGCTAGGATGTTCAAGGAGAGGTCGCGGGTTTGATTCCCGAGGTAAATGTTATGTGCCTTATAAATGTCGATAGCCTCCGCGAGCAGCCAGCTGTGACGCTTCAGGCCATGGGTTCGATTCCGGCACCGATACAAATAGTTGTATGACCTACAGATAATCGTTTCGGTTCTGGGTTTTGTGAGACTACCTCTAAGTCTGTCGTCGTTGATACCCACGATACAGGTTATAAGTAGTGTGGGGTTAGGACTATGTGTGTGACTTTTGGGTGTTATTTATGTACATCACTATGTTTCGGGTAGAGGTTAGTACCTCCGAGTTCCTGTACCTCTAGTACGAGTTTATTTTGACAGTTCTCGATTCTGGAAACTTCAGTAGAAACTTCAACGAACTAAAAAAATATGGAGATGCTGTAAACTATCGTCGATTTCTAGAATCGTGAAAAACTCGTACTAAGGGTACTGATACCCTACACAAAATTCGTTGAGTCACGATTATGTATGTGGCTGTTGAGTGTGTTTATAATAAAATGTGTAATGTGTATGTTTATCTATACTATAATATAATATTAATATTATAAAGCTGAAGAGTTTGTTTGTTTGTTTGTTTGTTTGATTGAACGCGCTAATCTCAGGAACTACTGGTTCGATTTGAAAAATTCTTTTTGTGTTGGATAGCCCAATTATCGACGGTGGCTATAGGCTATATAACATCACGCTATGACTAAAAGGAGCGGAGCAGAAATGAAAAATGTTTAAAACCGGGGAAGTTGATATCTCAGAAACTACTGGTTCAAATTGAAAAAATATTTTTGTGTTGGATAGCCTATTTATCGAAGATGGCTATAGGCTATATAACATCACGCTTTGACCAATAGGAGCGGAGCAGAAATGAAAAATGTTGCAAAATCGGGAAAATTTATATCTCAGACAGAAACTACTGGTTCGAATTGAAAAAATATTTTTGTGTTGGATAGCCCAATTATCGAGGGTAGCTATAAGCTATATTATATCACGCTATGACCAATAGGAGCGGAGCAGAAATGAAAAATGTTGAAAAGACTATATTTCAGAAACTACTGGTTCGAATGGAATTTTTTTTTTGTGTTGGATAGCCTATTTATCGAGGATGGCTTTAGGCTATATAACATCATGCTTTGACCAATAGGAGCGGAGCAGAAATGAAAAATGTTGCAAAATCGGGAAAATTTATATCTCAGACAGAAACTACTGGTTCGAATTGAAAAATTATTTTTGTGTTGGATAGCCCAATTATCGACGGTGGCTATAGGCTATATAACATCACGCTTTGACCAATAGGAGCGGAGCAGAAATGAAAAAAGTTGCAAAATCGGGAAAATTTATATCTCAGACAGAAACTACTGGTTCGAATTGAATAATTCTTTTTGTGTTGGATAGCCCAATTATCGACGGTAGCTATAGGCTATATAACATCACGCTATGACCAATAGGAGCGGAGCAGAAATGAAAAATGTTGAAAAGCGGGGACGTTGATATCTCAGAAACTACTGGTTCGATTTAAAATTTGTTTTTTGTGTTGGATAGTCCAATTATCGAGGATGTGACAGACGGGGTGACAGACGGGGTGACCGACTGGGTGACAGACGAGGTGACAGACGGAGAGACAGGTGGGGCAGATAGACGGGGTGACCGACTGGATGACTGACGGGGTGACTGACTGGGTGACAGACGGGTAACAGACGGGTGAGAGACGGGGTGACTGACGGCCGAAGTAGATCATCCCTTTAGAATTATTGTGCTATAGGCATAGAAATATCATACATAGAACCGCAGTACAGGGCCACGGCGTGAAGGCGTTCTGGGTGAGCCGGTTTAGGTACCCAACGCCGCACGGCGTGTCAGTGTCCTATGTCAAGTCTTAGTATGAAGAGCTCCCACAAATTTAATTATATTATGACGAACTGCGCTATCAAAGGATGTCACAATACAATGAACAAGCAACAAGGAAATATAAAGATAACATTTCACAAGTAATTAATTGCTGACATGTTTTAATATTAAGTAAAACATTCATCAAAACTACAAATAAAATTGTAAAAATGACAGACGCCATTTACGTTATGAATCATTATGAATGTTGCCAATAATGCCAACCAATTTACCCATTTTTTAAATACTATTAGGGATAATGAAATGAGAGGGAAATGCTTCCATACAATCTTGGGCCTAGATTGTAAAAGGATGAAAGTAGTGTCAATTAATAGATATAGTATATTATGAGATCATTACTAAAACTTTGACTTAAATAAAAGTGAGGTTATGGAATAAACTATACGCAAACAAATGATGTTCTAGTTAAAATGCAAATCTATATTCATAATAAACTAATTAAATCTGCGATAACTCTGTTTGTGCAGTGGCGTGCACTTCTTAAAGACAAAGCTACACTGCCTATCCTGACAATTTGCTATTAACATAAATAATGAACAAAATCAAATAACACAGCTTAGCTTATGTTTGATATCAAAATGGGGATTATGATGATAGTAATTGGTGATGTAAGGGTTAAAGAAAATAATTTTCAACTTTTATGCGTACTCTAATCGGAAAGTGTGTTTTTTGCGTTTTCATGGTTATATCACTGTACCGATTTTTATGTAAATAGGTATGATTAAACCTAAAGGATTTTCTGTTTTTTAATCTTTTTTAACGAACAAATAAAAACCAAAAGGAGACGGGGATCTTTGGGCCAAAATGTAATGAGTTGAGATATGGCCCAAAAATTTGACATTTTTTTTATTTCAAAATATAAAAAAATCTGCCCAATTCACAATCTAGAAAATGAGATATCTGAAAAATAAGTAAAGGACATTATTAAAATAGAATCGATTACTTTACCGATTAAGATGAATGAGTTAAAATATATATATATATATATATATATATCGGCGCAAAATAGCAAGCTTATTTAAAAAGCCGTTGTTATTTCACGTTATTAATTTGTTTTACAATTGTTAAACTGCTGAAACCTTAAAAGATTCTAAAAAGTTAAAATAATCGTTATAATTATTTCTTTGCCATTCGATATTCGGTATCGAGTAGGTAGTTGCAAATATTACACCCTATAAAAGGAGTGTTCAGAGCAGATTCGACACAGTCGTGCTCCGGCACTCGGACTGTCCACATCCCTGACTAGACGGTGCTCTTGAGCACCGTTAATAAAGGGAATTAGTGAATCTCAGTGTTCACTATTGATAAATAAGATGAGAAATCATCTTATTGTCAAGAGTGACGTCAGCCATGCTGACGTCACCATTTTTAAAAACAACGTAAGCGTTGGCCCTCCGACATCAGAAGTGGGATCACTATCCCACTCACTTAACTTGAACCTTTCTGCCCTGACAACGGATACTTTTAATCTGACTGATACATTCAATCTGACTGATACTTTCAATCTGACTGATACTTTCAATCTGCCTGATACATTCAATCTGACTGATAATTTCAATCCGACTGATAATTTCAATCCGAGATACTCTCAGTTCGATCCATACTTTCGAACTAGTTTTTCAGGGCCTTTGTAGACCACGGTCAATAATAAAGGTCCAGACCACAGCATCGTCCTTCCCAGTTCCTTTAGAGCCCCTGTGGACCACGGCGTAAAGGACCGCTCAGAACCACAGCATCATCCTTAACAATAAAAAAAAAAAAAAAAAAAAACTGCATAAATGCGTGGAGCATTTGCAAAAAAAAAAACAAAAAAACTGTGGACCACGGCGTACAGGACCGCTCAGAACCACAGCTAAAATAAAAAAAAAAAAAAACTGTGGACCACGGCGTACAGGACCGCTCAGAACCACAGCTAAAAAAAAAAGAAGAAAACTGCATAAATGCGTGGAGCATTTGCAAAAAAAAATAAAAACTGTGGACCACGGCGTACAGGACCGCTCAGAACCACAGCATTATCCTTAACAATAAAAAAAAGTGCATAAATGCGTGGAGCATTTGCACTAGTGCATTAATGTGTGGAACATTTGCACAAAAAAAAAAAAAAAAAAAAAACCTTTTCAGAGCCTCTGTGGACCACGGCGTACAGGACCGCTCAGCGCCACAGCATCGACCCTTCCCGTTCCTTTAGAACCCTTGTGGACCATGGCATCATCCCCGTAAGAAAAGTGCATAGATGCGTGGAGCATTCGCACTCTGACTACTGATTCATAAAAAGTGCATTGTGTGGAACATTTGTACAAATGTTTATAATATGGTCTGGCAAGGCTGGTCGGATACCTCCTCTAAAAACCATATAAACCAGGGCACGTGGTGCACCTAAATATCCATATTTTAATTTGTGTGCAATTTCATCTCAGAATTCAATGCAAAAACAAAACTACCTGATTTATGGTCAGGATTGATCGAGACGGTGTATGTGACACTGTTGCAGTCATTTTTGAAGTCTAAATGTCAACGTTAGTGATCATCTTTAAAAATCATAAGTGGTCAATTTGAAAAATCCTGAGTGGTCAATTCGGGAAATTGTTTTGTGAGCTAGGTAATTTTGCCCGCTGAGTTTGTTTCGCCGGGTCTTCTCAGGCAGGGCCGCGTTTGGATCCGGTGGTAGATTTAAAAAAAAATCGGAATCTTAAATTCGCAATAATAAACGAGGCCTTTCAATATGACCGTATCGGCGTACAACCACAAGCTTTCAATAGGAGCACGTGCTATTTCAAATGAAAAGAAAGAAAGAAAAAGAAAAGAAAAAGAAAAAAAAAAATTTGTTCTACGAGTATTCACAACAAATTACAAGGCTGGTGCAGAGCACGCACCGCCTATCAGAATGGCCGTATCGGCGCAAAATAGCAAGCTTATTTAAAAAGCCGTTGTTATTTCACGTTATTAATTTGTTTTACAATTGTTAAACTGCTGAAACCTTAAAAGATTCTAAAAAGTTAAAATAATCGTTATAATTATTTCTTTGCCATTCGATATTCGGTATCGAGTAGGTAGTTGCAAATATTACACCCTATAAAAGGAGTGTTCAGAGCAGATTCGACACAGTCGTGCTCCGGCACTCGGACTGTCCACATCCCTGACTAGACGGTGCTCTTGAGCACCGTTAATAAAGGGAATTAGTGAATCTCAGTGTTCACTATTGATAAATAAGATGAGAAATCATCTTATTGTCAAGAGTGACGTCAGCCATGCTGACGTCACCATTTTTAAAAACAACGTAAGCGTTGGCCCTCCGACATATATATATATATATGTATATATGTATGTATGTATGTATATATAATGTTAGACCCGGATGATTAATTCAAGTAAAAATAATTGAAAACATAAAAACTAACAATAAATAGTTCTGAAAAAAAAAAAACAGTAACTGAATAGCTTGGCGGCATGCATTCAGACCTTAGCTGGTTCCCTGTAAAAAAATCGTTTTCATTTGCTTCGTTTTCGTATTGTTTCGTGCGTGTGCGTTTTGGGTGTCCATCTTTTAAATAGAACAATGTTGCTCAGTCTGTAGAAATATTATGTTCCTGAGAATAATCGTCTTTGTGATCAACATTTAGTTATCGAATGTGGGTGTTCGAGTTTCTGCCATCCCTTCGGAGATATAGGCGTGAGCGTATGTTATCTACATTAAAACATATCAATACGTAAGATTTGTACTTATAAACATCAGTTGTTTGCGTATAGTTTGTTCCATAACCTCACTTTTATTTAAGTCAAAGTGAGGCTCATAACTATGTTCTCAGATTACAAAAAGTCGCCAAATGTTCAGTAATGATCTCATAATATACTATCTATTAATTGACACTACTTTCATCCTTTTACAATCTAGGCCCAAGATTGTATGGAAGTGTTTCCGTCTCCTTTTTATTTCAAACACATTATACACAAATATGTTCAGACGAACTTAATGCCAGCGGCATTCGTTACCAGTCAACCTTTGGGTGGTGCAGAGAAAAGACAAGGCGGGTGTATATGAAGAAAATAAAAATGAGGGTAGTGTTAAATTCTACTGCACCGCATCTGCTTATAGTCTTCGTGACTGATCGCATGATAATATATAAAAAGAAAAAAAAAGTATTAAATATAATGTTACATATACTCATAATATTAAATATCATTGCGATATATAGCTATAAAAGAATATATCATATAATATACATAAATAAATTCATAATCATAATATTTATACATACACAAGCATACACATACAACGCGAACGCGAACATTACGAACAACTCTATCGAACAATTGATAAAAAAAGTTATGTTTATACAGAAAAATTCAGAACCTTTTTATTTTAAAGTCGGTTCAAAACTATACAAATGTTTTTTAAGTTCAGAATAAAAGAAGTGTATCATTATTAGAACACTTTCGATTTCCCTATTTTGTTGGTAAAATGTCTTTTACTTGCAACACTATTTACGTGCGTATGTGTGTGTCGGCTCAAGTAGTTACGCGCCGACGATGCACACATTGAATCGTTATCGGCTTCAATTTCCGAAGGAATTTTGTATGAGACTATATCTCTATACGTTATTACTCTAAGGCTATAGGTGCCTACGACTCACTCTTTCAACCCTCTCTCTCATACGCAGACGAAGTTGCGCGGGTCAGCTAGTAAATAAATAAAGATAATAAATACACCCAGCAGTCACACACCCCGTCCTGACCCTACATTAGGTATAACCTGTATCGTGGGTATCAGAAACTATGAGAGACTTTTGGTCTCACAACACCCAGACTTCAAACAATTATCTGTGGGCCACACAAACATTTGTCTCAATGCGGGAATCGAACCCGCGGCCTCTCGCTTCACAGCCGGCTACTCGCTCACTACGCCACGGAGGCTGTCATATTACATTTGTCATAACATTTTTCCATCTCCTAATAATGAGATGACAGAATTTTTCCTTCTTTAAACATAATACTGCATGTTTTGTAGCCTTTTAATGATATCTATTAAGACTAAGGTCATACAAGGTCGTATAATTCATATTTTCTAACTGCTTCTGTGTAGGTCACTGACCAGCAACAATGGTAATAATATACCTTATTATTAACAAAAATAAACTAAACACAATTTGCAAAGCTATTTTGAGAAAATAGAGGCATCGATCTGTATTTTTAAAAGCCCGTCAAGTACATGCTGCATATGTGATCGCGCACAGGATACGGCTCCGAAGTATAGTTAAATGTTACTGAAATATTACATTGTACGAGTATATACTATTAACATACATAACATAAGTTCACGCCTGTATCCCCGAAGGGTTAGGCAGTAGTTCATTAGCGAACTAGAACACCCACATTTCGCCGAGCTTTTTCCGTTCCAGGGGGTTACCGCCAGCTCTTATAGCATTATTATTATAGTCTTACTACGTTTTTTTGTACGGGAATCGGTACAAGTAAGATTATAATAATATTGCTATAAGAGATGGTGGTAACCCCTGTGATATGATAGGGGCGAGCCTATCGCCATATCGGGCACAAATTCCAGACTCCCGGCTGATACTGAAAAATCCAATATAACTGCCCGACCCGGGGATCGAACCAGGGACCTCAGGTCGATAGTAATACCGCGTGCGCAATACCACTACGCCACCAAGGCAGTCAGTCAGTATATCAGTTCAAATTTTTAATAAAATATCCAAAAATATAAATATGGCGGCCAACCAGTGACATTTAAAAAAATAATTATGCATTTAGCGATATCGATTATGGAGGCATTTATCAGTAACATAACATATAAAATTGGCACGTTATCAGTATGAGTACTTTATAAACAAAGTAATTCAAAGGTATATAGACGGGACAACAGCAAAAAACTTGTGATCCAAAAGTTATGACGTCGTTGCATCGATATATTATTTACCTAGATGCACAGTTGACGCTCGGAAAATGGGACAGCAAGGAAGTGCTTAAGCACTCGTTTTGCATACAGTCCGACGCCGATGGAATTCTAAATTTCAAAATTCAGATTTAAGAACGCTTGCTCATTTCGTTTAAAAAGCTATTAGAACTTGTGATCTTTTTCTTTGTTTTATTCCTGAGACCACTTTTTAGGAGGATATTTGCAAAGAACTGTGCATCTAGGGTTTGTGCAACAGTTTATTTGAAATAAACGCACCGGCCTGCAAAATAATATTGAGAGAATAGACTTATCTTACGTGATTCTTAACCATACACAAAATATTCTATGGTGTAAATTGTAATAATTGCCTTCGCATTGTAATAAGTAATTCATGACGGTACTGAAGTTTAAGATATTTTTTTTGTTTAGAAAATTGCTTGATAGCCCCTCGACTTATAATTAGTAATATTAAATCTCTTTGTTTATAAATAAAAAATATTGCAAGGTACCGTCACCGTACATCCGAAGAAAATATGATTCAGAGCAGTCTTTCCCAAAGTGGGCGATAACGCCCCCTTGTGGGCGCTGCATGGCGAGACCTCCATGTAAGAGCCCCATAAAAAAGAGGATCTCTGTTGATATAGCTCACAATAATTTATTTAATTTTAAGTTATAGTGCTTTTTAAGTACGTAAAAAATGGGGGGCGCTAAAATAATTTATTTTCAAAGTGGGCAGTAGACAAAATAAGTTTGAGAACCTCTGATTTAGAAGAAATTCTGAATTTTGAGACTAAAATATATGAAACAATGAGTATTTTTTAAATGGACAGGATTTGCAATCAATGTAGAAAAGGTAGTTATGTAATTCAGGGTCTCCTTGGTCTAGTGGCAGTGTGTATGGGCTGTGAACCGAGAGGTCTTGGGTTCGATTCTCAGGTCGGGCGTGGTGGTATTCCAACACAATTTTTTGAGCCTAATTGCCGGTGTCGTAAAATGTGTGTCACTGTTGTCCTGGCTTACAGGAATTACAGTAGCGGGTGTGTGAGCGGGATAGTAAAAAAAACGCTCTGTTCCCGGGAAATCTTTCAGATGAGGGTTGGCGTCAGGCAGGCAGCCAGTCGTAGACACTAAGCCAAATCCATTCTGCAACATGCTTGAAAAAGTTTGTTGCGCCGACCCCACATTAAGGAGGGATAAGGGCAGTGACGTGTAGTCTATATAGACAAAGAGACACTGTCTACCCTGACAATTTGCTAAAACATAATTAAACAAAAAAAATAATGAAACAAAATACCAAAAACGGATTGTCAAAATAGTAGCCCGCTAATATTTCTAATCGGCACAGGGATGATGATACTTATAGTGAAGCAAGAATACTTAATTACCCATGCAAGGTTTTTATCCACCGTCATCTAAATGTCTGTGGACGTCACTGGATAAGGGCAGTTAAAAAGAAAGAATGATGCAACTGGACGTCCTGTGGCTAATGATGGGATTCTTCTCGGATACATATCCAAGCGCGAGTAAATATCCATATACACCCGTTTTTCAGTTGCTAATCTATTGCCTCGATTCTTGGCTTTTTGGATTTGGATACGCTTGAGACCGTTTCAGACTACTAACTTGTTTATTCGCATGTATAAAATCTATGTAGACACACGCGATAACTAATTGCTTTGTTGTAACGTTATAAGTTTAATTTATGCATAAGCATAATTTAATGTTTGATTAGGTATAAAACTTCAAACAATCACAACATTGCAAAAAAACTATAAGGAAATGCATAGTAAATACTCAGTAGAAACGGGTGTTTATGGATATTTACTTGTGCTTGAGTATTTATCCGAGAAGAATCTCATCATTCCTGTGGCTGATGATGACTGATACACTGAAATCGGAATGATATGGAACCATTTACACGCGGAACATGCTCACTATTGACTGGATGAAATAAAACTCACTTACGGATAAATATACGCGATATATAATTACGATAAAAAGGTGTGGTAGAGTCAGGATATTCAAATGTAAAAATACCAGCACATTTTTTTACTTTGAAACGATCTGCGCAACAAAATCTATTAATTTCTTGTCAGATTTCTTTGCCACCACAGGTGTCAAAAGGAAATTAAATAATCACAAGTTAAAATAATTAACAGACTGACTTTGAAATGATTCCGATCGTGATCAAATATGGGACTACTCTTTGAGTAAGCTCTATTAAACCCAAAAATGATCTTGAAAATCGATCCAAATTTGGCGAAAAAAACTCGTAACATACATAAAAGATATACAAGCGAATTGAGAACCTTCTCCTTTTTCGAAGTCGGTCAAAAAGTCGATAATTGTCAACAGTAGTATCAGTCAAATAGTTTAATGATATAACATAAGCTCAAATTGGTTTAATGATATATTTTTTTTGTAATTTCCAGGTTTTTTAGGAGGAATAGCGTTAAAGAGGTATTCGTTTCGTCAAGTTGGGCTGGTTGGAGCTGGACTGTTCGTGCTCGGGGATATTCTAACAATATTCGTTCAGAAAACGTACCAGCTAGTATTTACGTTTGGTGTTATAAGAGGTAAGGGCATCGTCATAATTTGCTTGTTTTGTCTATTTTGCTGCCTCATCAAGAATAAAATAAATAAATAAATAAAATAAATAACACCCAACAGTTACACACGTAGTCCTGACCCCACAGTAAGATACGAGTCTTGTATCGTGGGTATCAGGAACTACGATAAACATTCAGTCTCACAACACCCAGACCCGAAACAAATATCTGTGGGCCACACAAAAATTTGCCTCGGTGCGAGAATTGAACCCGCGGCCTCTCGCTGCATAGTCAGGTACTCGCCCGTTGCGCCACGGCTATGTAAATAATAATTCTTTTTCTGTGTTTTAAATCTTTTATTTTATTGGGTTTTATCCTTGTCCTCTATTTTTTTACAATCTGTTACACGTCTACCTATGATTTATCTTTGCACCATCCTGGGTTGACTGGTAGAGAATCTGACTGAAGAAAGCTTAGCAAATGGCTAAGAATAGCTTGTCACTTTTTTCCTTGTGTTATACATAACATAAGCTCACGCCTGTATCCCCGAAGGGGTAGGCAGAGGCGCACTAGCGAACTAGAACACCCACATTTCGCCGAGATTAGTTCCGTCCCAGATGTGATAGGGGGCGAGCCTATCGCCATATCGGGCACAAATTCCAGACTCCGGGCTGATATGGAAAAATCCAATATCACTTTGCCCGACCCGGGGATCGAACCCGAGACCTCAGAACCGTAGTCGTACCGAAATACCACCACGCCACCGAGGCAGTCTCTCTCTTCCTTGTGTCACATTTTTTGAAAATAAAAGTGACAGGCTATTCTTAACCATTTGCTCAGCTAAACTGTTGTTATAAGTAAGACCCATAATGTTAATAAAGTTAAATAAAAATAATAATAAAAAAACATGAATGCGTTTAGTATAAACGCGTCTTCGTGAAATACACAGTTTATTACGAAACGATGTAAAGTTATTGGCGAATGCGTATAGCGACAAGAGTATCATATTAGGTGATAGTTTTCATTTTTTTCACATATTTATTTTAATTCACTGCCTCGGTGGCGTGGTTGTATTTCGGTACGACTACCGTCCTGAGGTCTCGGGTTTGATCCCCGACACGGGGAAAGTGATGCTGGATTTTTCCACATCAGCCCGGAGTCTGGAATTTGTGCTCAAAATGGCGATAAGCTCGACCCCTACCACATCTGACTATGCTTTCGGGGATAGAAGGCGTGAGCTTATGTATTTGCAAGAGGCATTACTAGTATGTATAAAGAAAAATAACACTAGCGATGCTTTTGTAAATTGTCAAAAATCGTACTAGGTATAATGTATGTATGTTACTCGATATCTCCGCCAAATGTGGAATGATTTTCAAAATTCTTCTTGTGTTCGATAGAGCTTATTTCAAGGGTGGTCCCATATAAATTTGGTCACGATCGGTAAATTGGAAGTCGGTCGGTTAAGTTTTTCAACATGATTATTTGAAGTTAGAATTTCCATAAGGCAGCATTAACTTGTAAAAGACAATGGCCAAACATAGTGTTTATCAATGCTATTTGAAATATTCATTGAGTTATTATTTTAATTAGGCTTTCAATTATATTCATTGGCATAATTAGATACATTACAAAAAATAACAACAATGTAAATGGAAAATATCTAAGCTAAGAGGACAGAGTAGTGTATAGTTATTACTACTCCCTGGCGCAGCGGGCGAGTAGCCGGCTGTGAAGCGAGAGGCCGCGGGTTCGGTACATACTTAGAAACTTTCGCATTTGTAATATTAGTTAGATTAGATCATGGAAAAATAGACACCAAGTTATGAAGGAATAATAAATTAGAAATCTAGACTTGACAGCTTATATGTATGTACTTTATTACAGTTTCACCAGTTTCTAGAAATTGATTAAGTTAATATAATGTAGTTCTTATGATTTATTGTATTTGTCATCATTACCTAATTGCTGGGAATGCTGACGATTAGAACAAATTTTTCTTACGTCAGCACCTTGACATGGATTTTTAAACAAGAGTATTTTTATAACGTTAATATCTTCGAATCGCGTTCGTGTCATTATCGAGTGTAATTGAGAAGCATTTCGTTTTTAGTTTTTACCATTAGATACTGATAATAAGTATCTATAATGTTGAATTTCGCGTTAAAGCGCTTTAATTGAGTCAAGATTAACTCATTGTGGCGTTTTTTCTTCGCCATATAATGACATCGATTAAATTCGCAAATAACAAAAATGACGCGAAAGAAAAACTATCTTTTTAATGTAATTGAATGTTCGTAGAAAATATCTAACTCCTTTATAAATAAGTTTTCTGTTTGTTTTGTTTTCTGTGATGCTTTCAAGTTACATGTTTAATGAATTTAGTGAAATTATTTCATATACAAAGGTACATTAGCGCCATAAAATGATGATGAGCGGGTGCTAACCGATAACTTCAAACGACTTTTACTACCGTCCTTAAGGCCCATGTCTAGCAGTGGGGCAGTATTAATAAACATGTTGTAGGAAATATTCAGCTTAATTTTTATAGCAGAGGCTGGCAAACTAGCAAATGGATCACATGATGGTTAATAATCTCCACTGTCCATAGACACCCAAGACACAAAAATAATCATGGGTGCGTTGCCAAAAAAGGAGGGAAATAGGGATTGGAAAAAGGAGCTGGGGTTGGGCCATCGGAAATTTCACTCACCGAATGAAACGCGACAGCGAGCATCTTATCAGCGACTCTACGTCGGTTTTCTGTGATACAGTGGTATATGCCCAGTCGAGCTGGCCCATTCGTGCTGTAGACGTAACTGTTGACAACGTGGCTCTACCACTCAAAAATGTTATGATTATCATATTAATAATCATAACAATTATGAGTGGTAGAAGCAGCGATAGACTGCCGAGACGAGTGTCGCAGGTTTGAGACCAACCCCAGAATGGCGCATACACCTCAGACTTTTCTATGTCAAGTGTGTTTTCATCGTAAATTATCGCTTATTATATCGGTAAAGGAAAACATCGTGAGGAAACCTGTATACCCGAGAATTTCTCCACGAGAAAATTGAAGGTATGTGGAGTGTACCAATCCGCATTAGGCTAGCGTGCTCGACTAAGGCCTAACCCCTCTCATTAGTAGAGGAGACCCGTTTCCACCAGTGGGACAGTAATATTACAGGGCTAATATTATTATTATGTCTATTATCCAGGTGCCGGCTTTGGGGTAATGATCCCAGTGAGCTTCACAGCATTTAACTGTTACTTTACAAAAAAACGGACAGCTATGATGAGTGCTAACCAAACTATGAGCAGTATAGCATCTATAACTTTTCCTATGCTGGTGACTTTCCTACTGACGGAGTACGGGTTCAGGTGGACCTTGGCGTTGATAATGGCCGTGGATTTGCATTTACTGTTTGCTATGCTGGTCATGCATCCTGTCGAATGGCATTACATTAAGTCAGAAGAATTTGAATTGGGTGAGAATATTGTTTCAGTAATTAATATGCAGCGTATTAATATTAGACTGTGTAGATTATTCAGAATACTTTGAAGTGCCAGTAGCTATTAGAATCAAAATAAAATAAAAACTGTAATTGTATAGTCCGATTGCTAATTATACGGAATAAACTGACAGATGTCAAAATAATGTTGCTTTCTTCTAAAACATAGAGATTGATCAGTTCAATTTTTATCATTCAAAGAAACAATAATTTGGCACTAGCTTGCGGAATTAGAATTTTATTGCATATTTTAGAAATTTCAGCTGCGACTAAATGTCTGTCTATATAATTTTGCGTAAATAATCACAACTGATACTCGAAATGATAACAATGGAAATTACAAATATAACTTTTATTATTTGAGAAAAATTACTTTCCACACCACTGTGAGTTGGACTTTAGAAAATGAAAGAATGAAACTGTTCAATGCACTAGCACTATAATTAAGGATTTCCATGTGACGATTTTTAATTTTCATAATCATCTTCATCCACAGTTGAACATTTTTAATTTTAATATGATGTTAATACCTATTTCATAAAAGTGTAATTATTATCTTCCAAACCACACTCAGGAAGATAATGTACAAAACACTTTTGATACTTATATTATTTTCGAGATCAAGCATTTTAATGCTTAACTGCCAACTTTAGTTACATTACTAAGATAAGATGAATCGTTTTATTATATTTTGCTAAAGGTTTTGAATAACAAATTCAAAATCACCATAATATGTGTAACAATCACGTCATTTAAATAATTTTATGTTGCTTCGCAATTTACATACATAACTGTAGTGTATTCAATGTTTTTAATAACAAGCTTAAATTATTAATGTGCGTATGTGGATTTGACCAGTGTTACCAGGTTTTTATTTAATTCTTTTTTGTGTATATAGACAGCTTTTTAACAAATGCAATGTGTTGTCTCTCCTAACATAACTAACATCTTCACAGAGCTACCATCAAAATGTGACGTCTTAAAAACTAAAAAAATCAGCATAGATTCCTACGATGAAGCTGTAGTCAAAATGTTACCAGGTGACGACGTTGAAATCCATGTGACAGAAACTCAACCAAAGAAACGTGAATCGATACAAAAGAACATTATGTAAGTGATAGTTATTATATAACGAAAGAATAATGGCGAGATTTTACTTTAGTGATTCATGAGACATCTTAAAATGTGAATTGTATTAAACATAGTAAATAAATAAATTATGAAGAAATTTGTGTCTGAAGAAGCCGGTGTTAAAAAACTACGGATGATCTGTAGCACGAACATGAGTTTTTCTCAAATTTTACGCTAGCGACTACGATGAGCGACTACGTAAAATAATTTGTTTGAAAAACGACATTTCTCCAAGTAACTGTTAGCGGCGTTCTGTAGCCCGACCATGAGTTTTTTGTCATTTCAGGCTAGCACCTGCATATACTATTTGTATGATAAACACCGGAACGCCTCTAGCGGTTACTCGGGGAACTTTTATACAAATTATTTGATGTAGTCACTAGCGTGAATTGTCGAAAAAACTTATGGTCGAGCTATAGAACATCATACAAATATTTTACGTAATCGCTAGCGTGAAATGTCAAAAAACTCATGGTAAAAACACTCAGCACTTAGCTTAAATTAGTTGAATTCAATCACTTTCTAAGTTACCATGTAGTTTGGTACACTTGTAACATAACATAAGCTCACGCCTGTATCCCCGAAGGGGTAGGCAGAGGCGCACTAGCGAACTAGAACACCCACATTTCGCCGAGCTATCGCCATATCGGGCGCAAATTCCAGACTCCGGGCTGATATGGAAAAATCTAATATTACTTTGCCCGACCCGGGCATCGAACCCGAGACCTCAGAACCGTAGTCGTACCGATATACCACCACGCCACCGAGGCAGTCAAGTTGGTACACTTGTCATTGATATAAAAGCGAATAATCAAACACTTCTATGTATTTACTAGACAAGCTGTCTAGAAGTAAAATTCTGTGACATTACGGCGAGTGTATGATGTTTGAAGGCTAAGGAAAAGAGATCTCCATAATGAGTTGCGGTCAATTGACGGAAACTTAGTGCGCAAATTCTATGTACCGAACAGACTGTCTAGTAGTTTACGTAGAAGTCTTTGAGAATAACTAATTAATTATTTTCACCTTGACTACCGCAAGTCAAAGGCAATTTGTTAAATATTTCACTAGCTCTTTAATATTTAGATTCGTTTTATGACATTGAATACACTGAATCTAAAAATACATTTTATTATTGATTTAATTTGTGGTCAGTTGGTTTATTAACGAATATAATTTAGGTCCTTGTTTTTAACCGACTTGCAAAGCAGGAGGTTCGCAATTCTTTTTTTTTTGTGTGTTACTTGATACCTTCGGCAAATGTGGTCCCATTTTCGAGATTCTTTTTGTTCGATGAAGCTTGTTCCAAGGGTTGTCTACATATTTGGGCAAGATCAGATAAATTTTGAAGCAGGTTTTAAATAAAAAAATATATAAATAAAGGCATTCAACAGTCACACACATAGTCCTGACCCCACAGCCCACATTATGTAAAACCTGTATTGTGGGTGTCATAAACTAGAGACTTCGGTCTTACAACATCCAGACCCGAAAAAATATCTGTAAGCCACACACATTTGTCTCGGTGCGGTAATTGAACTCGTGGCTTCTCGCTTCTCAGTCGGCTACTCTCCCATTGCGCCACTGAGGCCGAGCTTTAAAAGTTTTATGTTTTTTACTATTTGTTTTCAGAAAAATAATTTACGAAAATGTTGACTTGGACTTATTGAAGGATCCTAAGTTTGTCAGCACGCTTGTCGGATTAGGATTCGCTTTTGTTTCAGATGTTACTTACTTAGCTATGGAACCAACTCTCCTATTTTCCTATGGATATTCTAAGGTACATTTTGATATTTATATTATCATATAACCTAACCTAAAACTCTATTCATATTTATATTTTATTGCACCATATTGAACATACATACATTTAGATTTTTATTTTCAATTTAAACAACCGCAAATGGCTTGCTTAGCGCATGTCGCACCTAAAATTAGATTTGGGATCTAAATGGGAAATAAGGGCTAAACTTGGTTAACCAAAATATTGAGAAAATGTAATTAAACAGAAAAACCCGCTTTTTTCGCAATTTAATCGATCAATGAGCTGTGCATAAAACGATAGAGGTCACAGAATATTAAATACAAGAAACTTTTAAATTTATTTTCGGTATTTGATCGAGCTTGTTTTTAATGTCCTTATTATTATTCAAAAATACTTGTATAATTATGTGAATATACAGTTTTTTGGATAAGAACCTGATTGTGAGTTGTTTGAATCATATTTGTACGATACTGTAAGTGCTATATCATGTAAATAGGTCATTAAATGGATGTGTTGTCGCCATCAATCCCAATTCTGGGTATTAAACTGAAGATTATGTCACAGTAAATGTAAATTACTAAGACGAAAGTTGCAATTAAGTTACCTTCCTTTTTAACTGACTTAAAAAACCGAGGAGGTTCTCAATTCCTCGGAATATTTTTAAGTATTAGGAAAACACGCAGTTAATCGCCGACCATCTAACGGCCGGTTTCAATAAACGATCTCAGTGTAGAGTGCAGATAGATTGCGATTATGAACTAATCAAATCATGTCTTTTGACGGAGTCATGTTCAAACTGTGTTCTTATTGGCTAATTTTTGTAATCTATCTGCACTTTCGAACTGAGATTGTTTACTGAAACCGGCCGTAAGGCTGCTTCGTCAACAGAAAATAAGTTTAAGAAGTAAGAACCAATACCTACCTAAAATACCGGCAATGCATCCATGATTCCTCCGGTATTGTGAATGTTTTTAGGCGGCGGTGATCACTTAACATCAGGTGAACCACTGCTCGTTTGGCTCCTCTTCTATAAAAAAAAAACTTTGTAACATACCTGAATTTAATTTAAAGCTCGTTAAATCCATTCCATCCTTTCTAAAACAAATTTGTAAAAGTGTGTTGCGCCATTCCTGTGTATGGAATGGGAATGGAATGGGATAAGGTTTTATTAAATACTGTAACATTGCATAACGGTCTGATCAGCGCAGGGGAGAGGTGAAGAGAATGAGACACACGACGGATGTGAGATGGTGGTTTATTAGCCGATACGCCCTATACGTCCCACGGTGTGGAAGCGAAGTCGGTAGTGGTCGACACATCCCCTCCTAAGGTCCCAAGATAGTCCCACGCAGTGGAAGCTAAGTCGGAAGCCAGAAGACCCATCCCCATCGGTGTGACTGCAGACACTGTTTACAAGGCAATCATAGGCTTGATACGATGGCTTGGTTTGAAGACTTGGTTCGAAGACAAATACATCCACATCAAGCTGAGAGGTCATTCCAAGACGGAAACAACTTGATAGCGCGATGCAATTCGAGCGTGGCGCCATCTCTCGGCGCGTTAGATGAATTATTTTGATATGGGGTGTTACAATACTTAATTACTGAGTGATTTAAATAAAATTACAGAGTGGACTAAGTAAATATTATCTTTCTTTCTACCTCATGTTGCAGAAAGGATTAGTTTTACGACCGGCTGCCTACCTGATGTCAACGATGATCAATTGACGATCCAGTGCCGGGACAATTAAATTATAAAATTCTTTTTTCCTGACCCGAAAATCGAACCCAATAATACCTCCTGGACCTAAATAAATACTATCATTTACAATAAAGTTAGTACCTACCTATTTGAAACAGGGGGGTTACCACCACCTCTTATAGCAGTATTATTATAATGTTACTTAGTTTTTTTGTAAGTGTGAATCGGTACCAATGTCCTCCCAGTGCCTAATGGGAAATACACACCAAAGCCGCCAACCTGCCGGCTTATGTCAGCAACTTAAGTCGGCGAGTCGGCAGCTTTGGTGTGTATTGCGCTTAAGATGTTTATTTTTTTTTAGATGCAAGTCGCGACCTGTGTAATGGTGGGCGCAATTTCGGATTTACTAGCTCGCTTTGGATTGGCAATATTTACATATTTCTACGTAGTTGATAGTAGATTACTCTTCTTTGTTGGTACTTCTATAACAGTATTTCTTCGCATTGGTAAGTTTTATTTAATTTTATTTAGGTCAACTATTTTGTACATTATGGCTCAGTTCGAAGTTGTCTCCTTGGTCTGGTGTAGCGTTTATAGGCTGTGGACCGGGAGGTCCTGGGTTCAAATCCCTGGGCGGGCAAACCATTTTTGTAACAATTTGCTTGGGACTGAATCCACCAAAGATGGTTGATGACAGGCAGGCAAGAGGTCGTAAAAATTAAAGCTGAATCTTTTCAGCCTCATATTTAAAAAAAAATGTGTTTAGCCGAATCTAGTATCTAGCTTCTGTACTGTGTCGGTGGGCTAGCGACTCGCGTTCTTGAGTTTACAAGAGCAAAGAATAATAGTTACCACAGAAACGACACTCTCAATACTAATAAAGGGGAAAGTAACTCTGTCTAATATGTTTTTGATAGTTGGTATGAAAAAAGGTTGAATCCTAGGGAAGGACATAGCCTCCCTTTAGATCCCAAAAAAGCTGAGAGGAATAATGTAGGGGTTAATATTGATATTGATATTGGTTTAGAGCCGCCTAACAATTTTTTTATCCGCAACGATGCAAATAATCTAAATTCGAAGATTAAACTCAGTGATTCCAGAAATGCCTTAAATGGACGGAACCACGAGCGAAAACTAGTTATTGATATGAGTGATCTATAATATGGTAATGTGAATAAAAAATATATAAATCATGGGGTTTAGGATAATTACCATGAAATAAAAAATATGAACACCTAATTAATTTGGAGCTTGTCTAAAATATTATAAATTTGCATACAATTAAATGTTATCTATATTAAAAAGCTGAAACGTTTGTTTGTTTGAACGCGCTCTCTCTGGAGCTACTGTAGCTATTTCGAAGGTAATTTGTTCGTTAAAATGTTTCCATCTCTGATTGAGATAGATTACTTAATATCGTGGGAAAATATTTTTTCACGGGAGTGGAGCCACGTGCCACATCTAGTTCATTGCCTTTATGCAACTATAATAAGTGGTTTCACTTTTACCGTAATATAATAATGTGAAATCACCAATGCCTTGTTTATTAAAAATATATTCACACTTGTATTTCATATTTTGCTAGGCATAATAAATTGTTTGTAAATGACACAAAAGATGTTTACTGTAACATAAATTAATTCAGTATATAATAAGCTCATTAAACATAAGCTCACGCCTCCCCGAAGGGGTAGGCAGAGGCGCACTAGCGAACTAGTACACCCACGTTTCGCCGAGCTTAGTTCCGTCCCAAATGTGATAGGGGGCGAGCCTACCGCCATATCGGGCACAAATTCCAGACTCCAGGCTGATATGGAAAAATCCAATATCACTTTGCCCGACCCGGGGATCGAACCCGAGACCTCAGGATGGTAGTCGTACCGAAATACATCTACGCTATAGAGGCAGTCGGTATAACTATTATAAATTATAATAATGATATGTTTATTAAATGTTTACATATCGTAAATAATAAATATAACATGATAAGATCATACCGATTCAATCAGGAATTCATACCGATTCAATGCCAAATACCTAATCTAGATATTTGATTCTTAGAAACACACCATATTACGAATTGAATGGGCAATTTTGAAAAGGGCACATCTAAAAATATTCATTATATAAAAGTATATAATATATCTATAAATAAATATATACATTAGCGTTTAACATCAAAGATTTTTGTAATTCTGGAATGCTACTTGACCCTAAATTACTCGTTACTCAATGAACATTAATATTTCGAACATTTTGAATTTTTAGGCATGTGCCTTTTTTGAAATTGCCTTCTCAGTTGTTATCGATAGCTGAACCATGAGTTTTTGACGTTTAACGCTGGCGACTACGTAAAATAATTTTATGAAAAACGTCAGTTACGCTAGGGGCGTTCAGGTGTTTGTCATACAAATATTTTAGGTAGTCGCTAGCGTGAAATGGCAAAACTCATGGTGGAGCTTATTCCATGCGTGTTATCGTCCGACTTCCAAAAAGGAGAAGGTCCTCAATTCGTCTGTATTTTTTATGTATTTACGCGTAACGTATCGTGATATCTCTGCCAAATATGGACCGATTTTCAAAATTATTTTTGTATGTGATGTAGCTTATTCCAAGGCGGGTCCCATATAAATTTGGTCACGATCGGATTTGAAGTCGGTCTGCTAAGTTTTTAAACTTGTGATTATGGTTAGATATTTTGTACCTTATGTGGCAAAATAATAAAAGAATGACGATTGGGAAAGGGAGAATGGTATTTTGGTCTCTTTTCTTTGTAAGAAGGGGGTAACCGATTCGTCTTTTATTATATTCGTATTTTTTATTTATCTTACGCGATATCTTCGTCAAATATGGATCGTTTTTCAAAAATATTTTTGTGTTCGATAGAGGTTATTCCAATTAGGCTCAATTGCACCACTATTATTAACCTAGAGTTAGTCCTAACCGCAAGTTAAGTTACATGTCATTCTACATTTTCTGTCAATTTAGGTTGCGGTTAGGACTAACTCTAGGTTAATAATAGTGGTGCAATTGAGCCTTAGTTATTGATAAATTTTAATGTCGGTCGGTAAAGGTTTTAAACTTGTCATTGTTGGAAATTGTAGTATAATTTGGTAAAAGACTAAAAAAATCCTTTACTTGTTTTCAGCGTTAGTGGCATCTGGCGATCTGTGGTTCGTGTTTGCAGTGACAGCGATATCTGGGCTTGTGAGATGCTCAGTGCAGGTTCTGTTCCCGTTAGTGCTCTACACCGCTGCCCCAGACAAGTTTCCTGCTGCATTGTCATTGCACATTATATTTTCTGGGACGTTGATGCTTATTGCGGATCCATTGATAGGTGAGTTTGATGATTTTCGACTGACTTCCACAAAAGGAGGAGGTCCTCAATTCGTCTGTTTTTGTTATGTATGTTACTCGATATCTCCGCCAAATGTGGACCGATTTTCAAAATTCTTTTTGTGTTCGATAGAGCTTATTTCAAGAGTGGTTCCATATATGGTTACGATCGGTAAATTGAAAGTCGGTAAGTTAAGTTTTTAAACTTGTGATTATTTATTCTCCTTTTACATACATAAGCTCATGTCTGTATCCCCGAAGGGGTGGGCAGAGGCGCACTAGCGAATTAGAACACCTACATTTGGCCGGACTTAGTTCCGTCCCAGATGTGATAGGGGGCAAGTCTGTCGCTATATCCGGCACAAATTCTCCTTTTAGTTTTTCTTATTCTAATTTTCTTTAAATTTTTTTAATTAAAAAGAAGTAGCTACTAAAGTCAGCACCCTGTTATGAGTTGAAAGATAGTACAATATCTAGTCTCTACATTATAAAAGCAGAGTGCAGAAAGGTAATACAAAAATAAGTTTAACAGAATGAAACTAATTAAAATAAGACATTGTTGACATTGTTCATCATAATTGTCGTTTATATCGATTAATTGTTGTTAAACAATTGACACAATTCAGCGATTTACACTTTAATCTTGTTAAATAAAGATAATTCTATGAATGATTGCATGAATTACGATTAAAGATATTATGCCGTCTTGTAAATTAAAGTAAATTAACCTGTTTAAATACTTGCTCTTAATTTATTAAGATAGTTTACATTAAGCTTGTTTTCCGTATAAACATGCTGTCAAATTTTCCAGTGTTTTATTGTCACATGTCACTATTGACGTAAACGTAAATTATTTAATTAATGCGATATTTGAATTAATTTTTTATCATTTTTCCTGTCACGCAAGTTTTCGCCCGCATGTGTGTATCATGCGCACGTTAGTCGCCCCTTTTTGGATATAAACTTCTTGCACATGGAATTGAGGGCGCTAACATGCAAGCAGGCTGTGTAAAGGCGCGTCTCCTGCAGCTGTTTTTCTCGAAACGAAACACAAAAACACACACGCGAAATAATGATTTTCGCTGTCTCCTGTTCATATAACAATGGCCCATAGATAAAAATGTATGCAAACGGGCATTAATCCGCGTGACAGGAAAAAGGAGGATATTTTGCTATCCCTTTCCATTATTCGCACGATTACCGTTATCACAGGTGATGTCACACATTGCTACAAATTACAAAGATTTTTAAGCTATTGCATAGCTTCTATCGCGGGCCTTGAGCGTGAAGACCGAATCCAAATTCCGTAACGAAAATAACCTAACACTCCCCACTCCGACCGGCACAGCGGTGATACTTTATAGTTTTGCGATCTATCGATGAATAGCAGAACTTTTAATGACTTTTTTGAAATATCACGCTTGTCTCTTTAGTTTAGCAACTCGCCTCTAGGTGGCATTGGTTGTATCGGCGTTACTGCGCATGCGTTCGCCCCGCAATCTGGTGACTCATGCCTGCTTAGAGTTTCGGCGTTAGGGCACCTCCTCTTTGTATTTACTTCATAGTACGACTCTACGAAGCTCGCACGAATCGAGACGAGCTGCTCCGAAATCGGACGAATATGTAATCAGCTGTTTGTGAGAAAGTATATAGGTGTATTGATTTTGGATGCTATGCAATAGCTTTTAAATTCTTTATTTTTGAGATATCAATAATCTGTGCCTTTTCCGGAGCGGTCATGTATACGCTCACTTTAAGTTAACTGTCTACTTTTTTTAATAGTTTAAATTTTTCCTTTATCCTTTGTTTCAGGTGTACTCTACGAGGGGACAGGCAGTTACGTGTATTGTTTCTTCGCAATGAGTTTTTGTTGTTTAATATGTGTCGTACTTTGGACAATTGAGTACTTTATGTATCGTGCAAATAGACCAAGAACTTTATAATCACAAGAAAGATGAATTTATGTTGTGTTTTTTATCATTACACTGTTAGTGAAGCGTATAATATTTTTGCATTTGCATTTAAT